>OY288200.1:7505000-10005000 GCA_958449745.1 Ochropleura leucogaster
GCTATACTTTGTTAATGTTTAACAGTCGCAACGAGTAGTCAGAAGCCTAAATTCTAACATCCACACAATGGGTGAGGTTACATAGGCAATCGCTCCATTTAAAATTCTCCTTACGGTATTTAGCTAAAGCTGGCTAGACAGAAAGCCGAAAGATGTCCAATATTTCTGAATTTCGGTTTCATCCCGACGATTTTCTTCACTGAATTATCCTTTCTTAACAGACTGGTAACAAATCCTTGAAATTTTCAGACCCATAGCAGAAAACGAGCCTCGAATGACACTTCTATGCGCGGCTGCTGTTAACTTGAACGGAGGCCGCACTCCAGATGGTGGTTGCATGGTTGGAGAGAGCGTGTTCTATGCGAATCCAGAGGACAAGTCTGAGAATACCATGTCTTTAGGTAAATATCATATGTTATTGATCCATCACAATTGATTGGATAAAAAAAATTGTATTAGTCAGTATCATTTTGGCGCTACCAAAACAGTCCCACTTATAAAATTTGCTAATTTGTTGCATTTTTAAAAACCTACACAAAATATCAACTCATCTGTGTATGAGTGACGAGTTCACTCCTTTCACACTCCCACTACAAATACGTTGTTTAAAACCAAAATGTAAACCATGAAACCCTACGGAACCAAAAGCTTCTTATATGCTGGTTTACCTTATAAAATAGCTAGCTTTTACCTGTCGTTTCGCCTGTAAAGAGTTCGAATATAATCCTGTGGTAACGTACCGAGAAAAAAAGTATCTTGCAGGTATCCTAAGCCAGGAAAAAAAGAACTAGTCTTCCATTCATCTTACCGTTCAGATGGCAAAAGGTACAGACAGATATTAGTTATTTTGCATTCATAATGTTCACTCAGTATGCGGGCTTGGCTATGTATAGGAATGAGGCAAATGTCTTGAGGAAAGTATTATGTATGAATGTGGAAATAAAAGTAGAGGAAGACCAAAGAAATGATGAATCTGTGTCAAAGAAGAAAGAGCAGGAAAAAGGTCTGAATGAATGAAATAGAGAAGTATGAAAGAAGCCAAGTGCGGCGTCCCCAAATAAATTGGGATAAAAGAGAACGAGAATTGTGACAGTAAATAGAACTAACTTTTGCCCGCGGCTTTGCTCGCATTAATTCGGGGTAACACAGTTCCTCTTTCCTGATTCGCAGGTTTGTTTCTTTGGTAACAGTGTGTGTACCGATTTTTAGCTTCCTACCTTTAACATTGCGGAATGCTTCATACAGACTTCCACCCCCTATTTTAGGGAAGTGGGGGGTTAGAAAGAGACAAAAAGTAGCCCATGTCCGTCGCCAGGGTCTCATCTATCTGTACCAAAATTCATCAAAATCGGTTTTGCCAATTAGGCGTGAAGACGTAACACAAACAAACTTACTTTCGCTTTGAAAATATTAGTAAGGATTGTAGACAATGCTTACATTGGGCCACTCAATGCTGCGTGTAGGTCTCTTCCAAATCTCTCCACATAATGGTGGCTTACTGTCATGGTTAACCAGTTTACTCCAACCACTAATAAGATTGAACAACTGATCTTGACAGGCCGTAACCGTCCATTTTATTACCAAAAATCGGTTTTACACTAATATAAATGTTTCTTCACAGCTTACGAGATGAGCAAGGCGCAGTCTGTGCATTCTCCAGAAGTGGAACAAATTAACGAACAGTTGCAGTCCACTCAAAGCGTCGAGTACACCGAAAAAAACTTATCGTCGCTCGTCTGGATATGTTCCAGCAACCAGAATAAGGGAATCGTTATGGTAAGTTGTTCTTTAGCGTGACGTTATCTCGCTTGTATATCTAAATATAAGTGAGATATATATCCGAAGGGTTTGGGCAAAAGTGTAGAGATGCAAGTGTACACATTCAGCCACTGGGTAAAAATTCATTCTAACGAAATGTTTGTGATTTAAAAGCAGACCTTTTTCCAATGATCTAAAACTGTTACTAATGTGAAGCTTTAAAACCTGTTTCCTCGATTTCAATAGAGATTCGAAATCAAAATATGGAAGTGAATGCTAAAGCTGCGATAATCAGGTTCGCTAGTAAAAGTTAATATCAACACAAAATCGGGATAACGGTATTCGGGTATCCCGGAATACTGTAATCAAGGATTTTGTTTTTTTCACTGGCATTGAAAGCCCCAAACATAAACAGTAAAACATTATAGACATATTATTCTTACGTTACATGTACCGTCATTACTTAAACTGCAACTTAATATCAAACATAAAAATACGATATTCTACCAGATTATCGACGCGAACAATCCGGCGGAGGTGATAGAATCGTTTCCGGTGACGGACAAACACATTTTATGCGTCGCGTCCGTACCCGGCGCCGTCGCTGAAGACTACCGGGACTACCAAGAACGAGTCGCCGGATTGACAGAGAAAAGAAACCCTGTAAGTATACTATATTTTAATAAAAGTCTGAAAGGGGGATATTTTAATAAAAGTCTGACATATCTGAAAGGGGCTTTAGATATACCAATACATTACCAAACAAAATCTGAAAATATTCATGAGAGTAAACACATGAGTGAATTTTTTAATCCATGATTTTTGAGCTCAAATTATGGCCATTTTCCTAAAATTTAACAAACTTTTAAAAGGTGACGTCAGCATGTTCGGTCGTCAATTGTTTGTTTAGTAAAATAGTAATAATAATAAATATTTATTGAATGAATATGAGACAACAATACAGAGTAACTTAATGAGAACCACAAGATAGACATGCGTTTAAAGTTATTTTGTCAATAATAATATAAATATGAGCACGTCAACAATTGTAGAATGTGAAATGGTAGATCATATAAAATAGTTGGATTGTCTTTGGACTGATTCGCCCTATCCCCTCGTAGTAGTATATAACTGTATATACAGGGTGGCCAGTTGATAGGCGTCCAAAGAAAAAAATTAGATGCCTTATGCTAAGGGGTACCCGAATTACCCCCATGTATGTTCCGCGATTATTTGTAGTTTAGGAGCTAGAATTTTTTTAAGTAATATTTTCAAAATTTTCACCTAACATTGGTTTTTATTTTTTATATCTTTATTCCTATCATTTTTAGATATTCTTTTTTGTGGAATCTATTAGCGATAACAATAGCTACCATGCAAAAAAAAACCGTTTGCCTAGGCATTGTAGAACTTACCACAAAATTAGTCCAAAGTTCAAAATTACCATTAGAGTTCGATAATCAAAAATGTTCAGAGCTTAAAAAAAAAATAAGTTAGGGGTGCTAGAGGTTTCTAAATGATCTTAAAAACTTTTATGGACCTTCAACAGACAAAATCGGTAAAAAAATATAGAGCTTGATCGGGGATTATTTCCTGTAATTAGCGTTGATAGCAAAAAAGGTATTTTTACAGTTATTGTTATAATTTGGGATTTCTTTATTTTTGCCACTTTTATGATAAAAAAATACGGTAGATAGTTTACAAATTTTATTAAAACACGTTACAAAAGGTTTTCAGAGTGCCTCCTTACCACAGAAATGCACAATCTACATCTACGGAGGAACTTGTCTTTTAGTTGTAAACCGTGTCTCGTCTCAGTGTTAAGTTAACGTCTGACAGCAAAATTGGTAATTCTTCAAGAACTCTTTGTAGGTGGCTCCATCGAGCTTGGACAGCGGTCTGGCTATGGATTCTCCATAGTCCGTTATCGAGAATCCTCATTCCATCATCATCATCTGCTTAGCCTTTTTCCAATTATGTTGGGGTCGGCTTCCAGTCTAACCGGATGCAGCTAAATATCAGTATTTTACATGGAGCGACTGCCGATCTGACATCCACAACCCAGTTAGTACTGGGTTATACGATACCCCTTGACCCACTGACTACCTGTAACGACTGTCAAAGATCTACGAATGACAGCCGGGACTAACGGCTTAACGTGCTTCCTCATTCCGTAAGACCATCAAATTTTCAACACCGCTTCAATGTGAACATGTGGTCCTGCGTTCTCAACGGTGAACTACCAATTACTTTACCACTACCATTCGAGCTGCCGTCCAGGCTCGTGATGGTACGCACGGGACACTAACAATGAGGAAGAGCTAAAACGGAAAATTGAAGAAGCGGGAAATGTTGTAAGAAGTAACAGGGAAGCCTTTAGAACATCCTTTAGACAACAAAAAGACAATTTCCTCCGTAGATGTAGATTATGCATTTCTGTGGTAAGGCGGCACTTTAAAAACCTTTTGTAACGTGTTTTAATAAAATTTGTAAACTATCTACCGTATTTTTTTATCATAAAAGTGGCAAAAATAAAGAAATCCCAAATTATAACAATAACTGTAAAAATACCTTTTTTGCTATCAACGCTAATTACAGGAAATAATCCCCGATCAAGCTCTATATTTTTTTACCGATTTTGTCTGTTGAAGGTCCATAAAAGTTTTTAAGATCATTTAGAAACCTCTAGCTCCCCTGACTTATTTTTTTTTAAGCTCTGAACATTTTTGATTATCGAACTTTAATGGTAATTTTGAACTTTGGACTAATTTTGTGGTAAGTTCTACAATGCCTAGGCAAACGGTTTTTTTTTGCATGGTAGCTATTGTTATCGCTAATAGATTCCACAAAAAAGAATATCTAAAAATGATAGGAATAAAGACATAAAAAATAAAAATCAATATTAGGTGAAAATTTTGAAAATATTACTTAAAAAAATTCTAGCTCCTAAACTACAAATAATCGCGGAACATACATGGGGGTAATTCGGGTACCCCTTAGCATAAGGCATCTAATTTTTTTCTTTGGACGCCTATCAACTGGCCACCCTGTATATTACGTCACTACACAAGAAGCAGGAAACAAGGAGTATTTAACAAGAACGTGACTTTAAATTATTGGTTTGTTGCAGTTACTGTTCTGTGCGGGACGAATAGACTCCGTCGACGTTACAGCGAAGAATAACAGCAGTGAAGAGAATGGCGATAAAGACGCCGTCATTGTTGGCACTACGCGCTTGGTAAGTGTGTCATTTTATAATTTTACTTGCTTTTGCCCGCGGCTTCGTGTGGCGTTAAACTCGGGGTAACACAGTTCTTCTTTCTGCTATCTTTAGTTTTTACCCTTGCGCCTTATTTATTGTAATAGCAATGCTAAGTTTTCCCTTTTCTTCCCTCTTTCTCCCTCAAATCTCGTTTTTTTTTTAATAGCCTATGTTCGTCTCCAAGGTCCCAACTATCTCTGTACCAAATTCATCAAAAATGGTTTAGCCATTTAGGCGAGAGGTAACAAACAAACAAACAAATTTATTTTCGCTTTTATAATATTCATCATCATCATCAGGCTATATTAGTCCACTGCTGGACATAGCCCTGGCTTCAGCTTGAAGAATAAATAATATTAGTAAGGATTAATATAGTTCTTCTTTTGTTGGGTTTACCTCGGCCAGTGGCAACTTGTCTTAGATGACACTGCATCCTTATTATGTTTACCAGAATACCCATTAATATGATTTTGAAATTTATGTGGAATCAGCTATCGAAACTAAATAGCTAGGTACTGTAAAAAATGTTTAGATAGCTAGGTACTGTAAAATCATTTGGTAGCCATAATAGCATATTGATAGCGCCTTACTTGAATAACACTTGCTATTTTTTCGTAGCTGAGGCGTTACATAGTTTTTTTAGTGTTACCAGACAATCGTCAAACTAATTTGGTTGCCGTGTATAATTCACATTCCAACAACCGCAATAGTAATGCATGTACTTCTATATACACATGTTATTAATACATGTACTTACAATATTGTAGGGACCTCGTCGATATTCGTAATAAAACATAATTAAGACTATTTATAGTTTATCATTTCAACAATACTTGTCACATACTGATTTCAAAGCTATCCTATTCTATTTTTAGTAATTCTCCATTTAAAAACCTGCGTATTCGAACGTTCTTGCAAACTCAGCCTCTGTTAGAAGTTTGATCAATGTTCACCTCTACAGTACTAACATCATTATTTATTTCACTCCTCAGGTAAAAGCAGCAATCCTAACACCGCCAAGCACTCCGGTGAACGAACCTGAGACGGCACCGGAACCTCAGAGCGAAGAGCTGGTGGTAAAGGATTTGGAGAATGTAGATGAGGCCGACCCCGTGCATCCCGACAGCCCGCCGCTCAGTTCTACGCCTATAAACGGTTAACCTTATTCACATGTTATTATTACAAGATCTAGGTTTTTGATTTCAGAAAAAAAGAAACAAACTCAGAGGTCTCTATTAAAATCCAGACAAAACCTTACAAGCCATTATGACTCTGAACAATTGCGGGTGACGCGATGTTTACTGTTTTTAACCTTAAGATTCACATACAAACACTTTGAGTTTATACGTATATTTAGTTTCGCTATAATCACATATGTATTTTCTTTCTATTAATTAGAAGATAAGTACGCACTACTGATTTATGTACGAATTTTATAATTATCACTTTTTTCATCAAAAAATTGCAAGGAAATCAAACATGCTTGGGAGATATCTCACAAGGGTGTGAAAAACCAAGTCAGAGGCCTATAGGTTGTTGCGGGTTGTTCGAAAGACATACCGCCGCTCCGGAAAGCAAAGGACAAAAGAAGGAACATGGGTGGGTTTTAGTCAGTAAAAGTCTGATACTCCTGAAGTTATTTGATGAATTCCTACCCAAAAAAAGAGGCCTATAGGTGCATAACAATTCTGACTGGTTGACCAACAAAACGAAAAAAAAAAAGTAAAATATACTTCCTCCGTATTTTTTTCATAAGGCCGTGACTTAAGCTACATATTCTGTTCTTAGGTGGACACTTGAACTCTCCCGAGCCCGGCGTCGAAGCGTTCACACAGCAACAGAAAGCAGAGCCACGCCCCGACACCACAGCAACTCAGGAGAGAAAGATGTCTACTGTCATGGCGACTATGTGGCTCGGTACCAAGAGCGGGAACCTTTACATACACTCCGCTGTTGGCAACTATAAGAAATGTTTAGCTAGGTGAGTTTTTAAAGATAATGAGCAACAATGGCACTGAGGGGTAGCTAGCGTTGCGGGTAGCCGATATTCAGCTGCATCTGGTTAGATGCGTTTTGTTGTTACAGGGGTTCGTATTAAGTGGCAATCTCGTTCTGTAACTACATGAAATATTTGTGTTTTATAACGGCAATACACTTCACACAAAATGTTTAAATTTTATTTTCTAGTTACTACTTTTTAATAATTTGTTTTTTTCAAAAAAAAAATTGCGTTTATATGGGTTGAATTAAATTATAATAATACAACCATATACCATACAACAGCTAATAATAATGATATGACGCTATCTGTCCCTGTAATGGGGAGTCCTAAAATACAGGCCACGGCTTAGTTTAGGCACCAGTCTCCCACAAATGAACTTAAGATGCTTCCTGCAAATATTGTAATCTTTTAAGTTTTAGCCTATAAGTGTTATTTGTTTATGGAGGAAAAATAAAGATTTTTTGTATTTCTATATTTTATTCAGAGTGAAGCTAAATGACGCCATACTGTCGATAGTAGCGTGCGCTTCCCGAAGCATCGTAGCTCTCGCAGACGGTACTGTGGCGATATTCTCGAGACATGCCGACGGACAGTGGGACTTTGGACAGTACTGGTTGCTGACTCTTGGCGATCCTAAGTGCTCAGGTAAGTTCTGTATATTAATAAGGAACACTAAATAAACAATGATGGTATGATAAGCACTATATAAGAAAACATGCTGCTCTTAGCGGCAGGAATATGATGGTTTCTTGTTTTAAATCTTGAGTTTTTATTCCAGTACGTTGTCTAAGCGCCGTCGGCTGTACGGTGTGGTGCGGCTATCGCAACAAAGTGCACGTGATAGAGCCTCGTTCACGTCTGCTACTACACTCGCTCGAAGCACACCCGCGGCAGGAGAGTCAAGTGCGACAAATGGCCTGTGACGGTGATGGCGTTTGGGTAAGCAGTGATTTACTCGTTGTTAAGACTGGATTCTCTCATAAAACTGTGTTTTTTGCTATCACTATAAATTCACAGTAGTAAAACATCTTTTGAAATACAGCAGATCAATGTACACACGACGGCACTTCAGCCTATACAAAACCATTTTAACGGATCGCACACCGTAGTAGAGACATCAGATTATAATAGTTTAGAATAGGTTTACATATTGTCGTGTGTACAGTCACGGATTCAGTGTGTGATCGCCTACCAGGGATTTTCAGCCAGTGCACGGATAAAAAATTGTGAAAATGCAAACATAGTTCTTTTTGATCTCATATCATTATGATATAGATTGTATCTCAAAGTTGTATTCGTTGTTCCTCACGCAAAATCACTTTTAAATTTAGTAAAGAAAGAAATATTGATGCTCGTGATTATAATTAAAATATCTTGAGCCCGAGCTCGAAAAAAACATAGTATGCGGCTGTGTATGAAACTTTATCGACGTGATGCATCATTCAGCCAATCAAAGCATAGTCTACTGCTGTACGAAGACAGAAGGGATACCACAATACCCAGTTCTTTGCGTGCTGTACTCAGTCCTTCAAAACCACTTTCTAACACGATTTCATTAGCTCCAGTAACTAAAGAGCTAAACTACATTTCGTCAGTTATGTTTAAGTATTCAGTATTCAACGAATTACAAATCCGGTCTACGTGATTGGTACTGAGAATTGCATGACAGAAATATACAATAACACTCAGTTATTAACACAGACTGTTATTTAGGCACATTTATTTATTTATTCAAACATCGAAATATAAGGCAGCTACTCGTAATGTACGACGTTGCCACCTTTCAAAAAGTGCCCTCTTTTTCCACTACGGGAATTCCACTGTATTGCTCAAAAACATCGCTTGCTACATAGCTTTCTATCTGCAATCTACACCGATGATACGATCTCTTGTATATAGTGCTTATCGCCGGTTTAATTATAGCTTCATCATCGGATAAAGTTACGTTCAATCGCAGTTCAATACATTTACTATATGTAGTTTAATTCATACTAACATTAACGGTCTCCAACCATACGCAAAATACGCGCCTCAGACGTGGAGTTGCGGACATCAGCCCGTTATACAATACAATACAATACAACGGTCTCCAATCGTACATTAATTTGAAACATATCGAGTTCATTTCGTGGAAATGAATCACTTGTGGACGACGTAGGCTATCACTTCCTCAGGAACCACAACAACTTTAGCACGCTCGTTGAGGTGGTTCCTGTTTACATTCGATAGGATCCAGAGTAGATAAGTATTAAATCTATAGAGTAAATAGTTCCACGCTTACATTTACTTTCTATTATTTACTTTAATTTGCCTCCATTATTGAAGTAAATAATATTTTTACATACAATTCATTAATATAGTAATATAATAAAACATTTTTCATCAGGTTTCAATCAAAATGGACTCAACTCTTCGCTTGTACCACGCTCATACATACCAACATTTGAAGGATGTCGACATAGAACCTTATGTCAGCAAAATGCTGGGTACAGGCAAGCTGGGCTTCTCATTGGTCAGGATCACAGCCCTGTTAATCAGTTCGGGACGATTGTGGATCGGTACGAGTAATGGAGTTGTGATATCAGTACCTCTCTCGGAAGGGTCCAGTCGAGATTCTATCGGACCCCAGCCTTCGACTTCTCGGTCGCCTGCTCAATGTGAGTAAACTATGCTATTAAACAATTTTATGTATGAGTATGAACAAGGCAAAAGAAGAACGTAAGGATTGTAGTAGGTGTCGCTCTGTGGTAGTAAACAAGATATCCATGCCAGAAACAGCGCAATGATAGATTGAAATGGTGCTTTCATTTAGAGAATATGGTATTCCGTTTTATGCTATCGTTTTGTGTAGCAAAAACAATACAAACAGGGTCGCGTAAACTTTAATAAATTCAACTTCCTCATTCACAATTAAGGTCTAATTTTATATCCATACGAATTTATTATCACACCTTTAGTATAGCGTCGAATTATAGAAATTTTCATTTATACAACAACTTGACAACTTACTTTCTCTTAGTACTCAAATAAAGACATTAAACCTCCTTCCAGCTGCCATAGCCGCTTATCCCACCGGCAACATCCCTTGGTGCTCGATGGCCCATGCCCAGCTAAGCTTCCACGGCCATCGCGACGCCGTTACATTCTTCGTGGCTGTACCAGGCGTTGCTGGGTCCCCCGCGCGCACGCCCGAATCTCCCCGACGACACTCGCCGACCATGCCACCAATGCTGGTCATTTCGGGTGGCGAGGGATATATTGACTTCAGAATAGGTATGTGAAATGTTTAATTTTCTAGATTTATTGTTAGAAGTCAAAGTTTTATATTTATACTGGTAACAGACATTGTTGAAGAGAGAGAATAATATGTCATGTTTAAACACATGCTCAAATACTACAGTGCAATTTGGTTCTTAGATGTCAACAAAGTAAGGGCTTCCGGGGTTGCGGCTCCGAAAGAGATACCGAGGCCCCGGAATGTAGAGGGCAATAGAAGGAACATGGGTGGGTTTTAGTCAGTACAAGTCTGACGCTCTCCCCCGCTCCGCCCAGAGCAGGGAGAAGTTATTTGGTGATTATTAGTTGACTGAAACCTATCCATTGTTATGCCTTTAGTGTTCAGGGGCCGCAGTGTTTCGAATTTGTATTAATATAAACTAAATGACTGCGTTAGTTCCAACTATACCCACGCCCCGAACTATACTGCACTGGATTGTCATATATGAAGCTCTGTGTGACGTTAGAAAAAGAATTATAGGTCAATAATTATAGGCCAGTCATTGTGCCATACTTATTACGATATTAGGAGATCATTCGTTCGACAGAGTGTATTGAATAATGAGAGAGACTCGAGCTATGAAGCACTGAATACTTGTCAAAATTAAACAGTTTTCTTGGACAAAATAATGCATTCATACAATTGACTAACTGAATTGTATCACTAATTTTCGTTCATTGAATGTCGTAATCATGCAAGATCTAAAATCGAGTAATATGATAATTATCATGTCATCATTAAAATATTATAATCAAACTAACTTGTCATTCAAAACCAACACAGTTTAATAAGAATGTTTCATCTTGATGAGTACGTGATTGGTCCATAGCTTCTTTATCAGACAGATACATTTACAGGTGCTAGCAGTAATTACCATTAGATGCCTGAAATGTACTAGAAAACAAGAGAATAAAATTTTTATTTAATTTACGAAAAGTAAGCAAATGTTATGAATAAATCATGTATCGCTAGAAAAGTATTCAATATTTTAGGATAATGGTAACCCCATTTATTTTGTGTTAGAAGCAGTATTCTAAAGATTCCTCACCAGAATGTTGTAGAAGTGTGTATGCATTATTTACATTATTCAAGTAAGCAGTATTAAGATTTCATCATCCTACCATTATAGTACGCTGTCTTGATTATCATAACATTAAACGGAAGTTTACAAAAAATAAGTTAGACTCTAGTTTCATGAATATTGTCGCGTGATAGTTAGATTGTATAATTATCTGTGGACTCTGTGGCCATAACACCTGTGCCGACGGGAAAGTAGTTTATAAATAAAGTAGAGTATAAATTTATGACTCAAAGTTGTTTGTTAATTTCAGAAGTAGACACTGCACGGTCTATTAGTAGATTTATATTAGATACCAAAACAGATTAAAGGTTTTCTTCTACATTTTCAAAGAATTAGTTGAAGTATTGCGTCATTTTATTTTAAACTGACCACAATTTTGAGCTCGTAAGTTCCGTAAAACCCGAAACGTGCACATTACATTCATGAAACTCAATCATACTAGCTACTCTAAAATAAATTAAAATCTCAAAACAAGCAATATGCACGTTAGTGTAGTCTAAAACTCATCCCCATTGCGTTTAGTAAGCTTTGCTTAACAATTGTAGACTCTAGTATGACGCTTATACGCTTCAACGCATAGAATTAAGATTTCGTTTTATTTGAAAGTTGGAGAACATTATGATAAGGATTTGTGCCTATTGTTTGATTTGAATTCAGGTGTTTTCTACTAAAATGTGTTGATTTTTGTTATATCATATTTTTTTTCTAACATTTGGAGTGGAGGTCTCGTTCATTGTGTTTAACAATTCGAAATATATTTTGGCATATCTATAATAGTTATAGGCTTATAGACTTGAAAAACTTGAGACTTTCCCTTGAAGTAAACTCTAAATTGTCTTCTTGAAGACCAAAATCTTACATGATCCACAAGAAAAACCATATCTAAATAGTTTTACTAAGCCGTTTTAAAACAGCTTCATTTCAAGAAATTTGAGCAAATAAAAAATATACAATTTTAGTGGAAAATACGCACTGAATAGGCATAATGCAGTTAATAATTTTAATTTCCCCGGTTTTTTTCTTTTGCCGATATAGAAGAGCATGCTGATGACATACGTGACACAGCCTCCCACGTCATTGTATGGCAGGTCTTAAGAGAGTCCTGAACGTACCTGAACGTAGCATAATTAATTTATATTTATTACTGGTACGTTGAATTTTAGAATAAACCCAGCATGCGTGCTTGCTGACACATAACACAAGCTAACATGAGCATGTAGTTCACGGTTAATTGTCGATAAACAGTGGGTCTTTCATGAGGTTTTGACAGCGTCTATGTTCTCTTCGTTAAAACTGCCTGATATAATGTTCAAATAAAGCTTTCAATTAGTAGGTATCCCAAAAAGAATATCTAAGCTTAAAAGTTGGTCCCGCTGTATCAGAATGTTTAAAAATCTACACCTTACCCGTTATGTCTGAAAAAAAAAATCTGTCAAAACCTCACCATATTCATACCATGATCAGTTCACGCATATTAGACTCATTCTAACATACCACTAAACTCATTACTAACACATTGGTTTTCGGTGTAACACATTCGTCAGCAGGTGAGCACGATGTTACATAATTTGACTAATTATGTTCCTAATACATTGCTAACGTGTATATTGCTAATACCAGTATCAATACATGTAAATATTAACAGACAGTCTCTTGTGTTCAATGTACGACATTGTAGCTGTAAGATACTAAATAACAAATCTGAATGTCATGTAAATCTCTGCTTGTAAGTCGCTAAAACAGAGGATACTATTTGTGCATTGACATATATGCACTATGACTGTTATGTTTTTGCAATGTTATAGCTAAAACTTTGGAGAAATGCCGCAGAGAAGCAGCTCATAAGGAGCTTATCCAGCTTATAAGAAGTTTACCGTTAGTTTATTACTTCAAACTACAGTGAGGTTATCATGAAATAATCCTGCTTCAAGACAAGCTGGATTGTTTTACTGACGTTTCAGTGTGGGAATAAGAAAGAGCTATACATAATGTCTAGCGCCATCTCCTTTCCACAATGAACACTGCCTTAAGACGTCATGGTAACCTCACGGATTATTAGATGGCTTCTTCACGTGTGTTGAATGTGATTAGAGCACACCTTGCAATACGCGTCCCAGCAGACACTGAAGAAATTTATTGTAAAGTCTTTTTTTACTGTAAACATATCTTTGTTATCAGAGCAACAGCACCTCATAAATTACGTCATCATTTTAACTCATTCCCCATCGTCCTTTATTATTTGGTTTTCAGTGTTGTCTGTCCACTCCCTTTCTGATCATGTTAATTTTTGAGCCAAAGACTATTATTTCGGTGTTCTAGAAGGTAAATTTCGCAGGTACTGTCAAACATCAAACTCGGAGTTAGTGGTGGATCAAATGGTACATCGTATTCAAAATAATCAGTGTCATGTTCATTTGCAGCCGACTCGGAAATGGAGGACAGTGTAGCAGTTGCGGAGGACGGATCGTCAAGCGGACACAGTTCCTTGGCGGAGCGAGCTTCCAAGAGCCATTTGATAGTGTGGCAAGTCGCGACCGCCTAACGCAGGGCCAGCCGTGTGCGACTTGACTCCGATTCGGACTATGTGTATGTGTGTACGTCCGCTAAACCAGCGGCGCTCATCAACGCGTAAGTTACCACGACGATGTGAATAGGACGACGGTTCTGGAGATGCATGGAGTAGTACCTTTTTGATAATAAATTAATGCGTTATATGCATGAAATTCTCTATGGTACACTAGAGTTGTGGTTAACTTAGGTTCTGTGTTTAGTTTTTGTGAGTTACCTATATTATTTAAGTAAACGTTTGAGATTGTTTCCCTAAGCTCTAGTAAGTTATTATGACATCAAGCTATTATGTATACAAAGATCTGAGAGGTCACAAAATTGTTACTCTAAAATGATTTTGGATAATAGTTCACTAGACTTGATTCACGAACTTGAATGTGTGTATGTAATAGCGTAATGTCAGTGTATATTCTGTACCTTATTTTCTCTGCATTCAATGTTGTATTCTGTATCACATCTCCAAACCGTCGAATCAAACGGATAAGCGAAGTGTTGGTCGATCAGTATTTTCGGTAACGTTTTATATCTTACGAGTTCGGTTGCAAACGCAATTAGGAATTGATTTATGTGTTGGTCCTTCGTATCCATTTTTATCCTATTAACATTACTTATGAATATAGGATATGCGCGTATAGACTGACTTGATTGATCCTATGAAAAGTTTCTTATCAAAAACAGTCCAATGAATTACAATATCATTAAATGTAAAACCTTTATGTGTTCGCACCTTGTCCTAAATAACGTAGATAGTGACGACGACGCAGTAATATGCACTTACATATCCTAAATTGATGAGAAATGTATAACTCAATGTGTTGGTCATGTCTCATCTACACACGTCTAAATCGATGTCTCACATGGCAATATATAACTCTGTTATATACGCTGCTAGATTGTATCATTCATCAAATAGTTACTATGTGTGCTTAATATTTGGCTATATTGTTTCTTGGCGCTATAGTCGTTAATATTGCTCATGTCAAGAATCGTTTGGCCGAGGGAGACGCGTTTTCTTTGAGTTACGCCCACCTCGGTCCAAGCTTAATCTCATTAAAATTATGTACAAGATGTAACCACCAAATAATACGTTTTAGTAGAGTTAGTTAGACTAAAAGAATATTATATTGAACATTTTTATAATTATAAATACACAATAGTTATTATAAATCTTCTCAAGGAATGTGACCATTTGGGCTGTGGTTGTCATCTGCATCACAATTTTATAACTTTAATTTATTATTAGTTTTTATAAAATGAGTTGAAATTATTATTTTAGACGCGATGCGGTAAGTTTGCGTCCGATTGAGTTATAAATTGATTAATGAAGTTGCATAAAATTAATGCACAGTATAGCTACAACTTGTTTCTTATGAAATGTATAATGAAGTTCTACGCAAGACTACCGCACGCGAGGTAAGTAGGAAAGTTTTATTTTGACTGAATCATTTTAAAGTATGTTATGAAATTATTTTTTATTATTTTTCATTTTAGTAGATGCTGGTGTTATTTTTATCAAATTTATAATGGTGCATAAATAGATTAGGTATATTGTTCTATTGTATTCACTATGTCACATGTGAATGTAGCCTTCACCAATATTTACATGCGTAATACTATTTATATTCATATACTCGTTACACGGAACGGCAGAGTACATAGGAGAGGAGGGAGAGGATTTCTTTTACAGAAACCTCTATTTGTTACTAACATCTAAGAGTATTGTATATTCATATTCAATACAGCTGGCCAAAGTAAATCAAGTTTCGTGTAACTTAAGCCTTAATTATTCATTTAATAATCCCACATTTAAAGTGACATTTATTTTTGTATATACTTTAACACAAGTTTTTCGCTCGACGTGTACTCATATTATATTGGAAATCATGATAGAGTTTTAATTAGTGCTATATGAAATCATAAAATTAATATATTAAGTTATTAAACAAAAATATTACAGCGAACGCTGGTTGAGGGTGAAATATTCAGATGAAACTGCTTTAGTATTTCTGTATTCTCTGGAATTGATGTTGGCTATGATTGTAACTGTTTGCTATTTTGGCGGTAGATTTTGACCCCTATTTATTATGGTATAGATAATGTAATTCAAAATCGCGCGTCATATGACTCTTATTTCGTTGCAATAACGTATCATTTGGATTGATTGACGCGTGTTCTTGAAATGCAAAATCTGTACGATATGATATAGTTTACCTCCTATGCTTTCGTGTTTCTCTATAGTTTATAATTGTGTGTAGACCTATCTGTTTAGTCGTGAACGCTTTCGCACACTTTTCTACATACTAATAATATTGTTTTCATAAACACACAATACATTCTACTTTACAAGATTTTGTGTTTATTTATTACTATTATTTGAAATATTACAATTTCTTTTTATGTCGTATAGGAACTCGTATCTACACTATGTTAGTCAGTAGGCATACAATTGTGCTAATACACGTAGACATATGTAAATAATAATAATATAGTCAGCCGGGTTTTAACATTAATAGACAATATTTTAAAAATAAAGTCAGTATCTAAAAGTAGACTCTTGTGGTGTGCCTAGGATGGAATTTGCAATAAATAGATCATACACAAAATAGTATCAAGAAGTGTTATCGATATAATTCATTCGTATAATAGAATTTACCTTTACAAAAAACCTCTAAAATATAAACTAGTATTTTAAGTGTAGATCACGATTTTTTCAGTATACATTGAAGTACCTACGTGTTTCATTTCTATTGGCCAGTTTTAATCCTGAACCATCGTTGACTGTAAGTGCTAGTCAAAATATCGACATAGTGATGTAAATTTAGATAGGCTTATATTGTTTTGCTAACTTAGCTGTAATTGAGGTTAACAATCACGCAGTACTCGCTGCTTGCCGCGTAGACGCTCTTGCGGCTTGTCGGTCCCAGCAATACGCGGTAAAGTTTGCATCGGTACGATTGTGACAAGGTTCTCGTTAAGAGAAACGTCCTTGCTGTAGGTAACCGTTCATGGTGTTTGTTTCACCGCTAAATTCGCGCGAAACTGAACTCTTTCTACTAGGAATCTTGTTGCGTAAATATGCGTCAAAAACACGGTTTTAATAATAGTCTTACGTGTCCTGTATTTTCGGATGTGTTGCTCTGATTTCTATAAATAATTTAATAGAAACTCATTCTGGACTATCATATATGCAATATTATAGACAAAGTGGACATCCTGTCTTTGTGATCGTATTCAATTATCGTTTTGTTCTAGGCTATTGCCAGATAACACTATGCTTGAATTTGATCGTGCGCTCAGCAGCTCACATAGCGCTTATGATGTCATAAGACACCATTACGTTTAAACTCTAGTTGGGAAGGCTAGACGTTGGTGATTTCAGAGTGTCAGTGTGTTTAGAAAAGTCCAATGTCTATGTAAGGCTCTAGACAGACGGACCGCATTTCAACTGCAACCCAACCGCAAATTGCAGTTAAGTGCAGTTTGTATGCAGTTGACACGACTGCAATAGAACTGCACACCGACTGCAATCAAATCAAATCATTTCAATTAGACCATTACGGGCACTTTTGAATGTCAAGAAACAAAATGAATCTACAGTCCCGGTCACAAGGCATAATAACTTGTGGAAGTCTGTAGTTGCCCATTCCAAACCGTTGATCTCTATGGAGAAGAATGGGCAAGAAACTCCACTCAATAGAACTGCACACCGACTGCAATCGAACTACACGCTTGGTTTGCAGTTGGTGTGCAGTTCACACGACTGCACGCCGACTGCAATTGAACTGCAATCGGACTGCACATTTGGTTTGCAGTTCTATTGCAGTTGTATCAACTGCATTCAAACTGCACTTGAACTGCAATTTGCGGTTGGATTGCAGTTGAAATGCAGTCCGTCTTTCTAGAGCCTAACTGGTGTCTTAGTAACCGTACCCGCTCTATGGCGGTCTCTCAAGAGTTCGTAGGTGCAAGAGTTACCGCGTGTGCATAGAACTTAACGTATAATATGACTGAAAAGCATAATACATGTTAGGTATTTGATATTTATATTGTAAATTGGTTGATATTTATAATTTTGTACTTACTTTGGCATTAGTTTTGTTTTTTTTTTTCTACACTTTACAGTGTAAACTATGCACTCTAAACCAAACATCGTTTGTATGTGAATTATGGGTAAATAATTAAATTTAAATGAAAAGAGTTTTATATGAACAAGCCCGAGGAAATGAGCTAACAAACACTTCAAGCTCCTTATACATATTAAAATTAAAACTTCTTTCATTTCAATTTATTTTTGACGTGTTATAGAGAACGATTAGTTCTCGAAACACTGTTTAAAACAATCTGTAGATTGGCTAGAAAATGTACAAACAGGTCACACCTACAAAATAAACATGCTATGCTTACATAGTATAACATGTTTATTAATGTTTATTGTAGCAATATTGTAGGAGCAGTCGATAAAATATATATCTCGTTTTTAAATGAAGTACTAAACCAAACTAGCATTAACGAATGTTGTATCATAAAAACGAAATTTATTTTCGATTTATTTATAAATTTTTATATTGTATTATTTGGGAGGTATAATAATCAGTTTATATATATTTGAGTCATATTAAACGTAAAATGTCATGTAAAAATATTATATTGATTAATGATAATGTTTCTGTTTTTATTGCAATTAAAGACGCTGAAAATTATTTAACTTTTTTATTTTCATTGTGTTTATGTAGGGTTCAGATCTGTGTACTAGCCAAACCTATCCCGTTTCTTTCATACACTACCTTGCATAGTATACTAGGGACCCGCCCAGCGGTTTCACCCGCTGCTCACCTAAGAGTCATATCATGAAGTATTTATTATACATATAAACCTTCCTCTTGAATCACTCTACCTATTTAAAAAAACCGCATTAACATCCGTTGCGTAGTTTCATAGATCTAAGCATACATTCAATATAGCAACAGACAGACAGCGACTTTGTTTTATACTATGTAGTGACGTGTTGTTTTACGGCTGTCATACCACCATCTCCAAAACAGCATCTGCACACGTAAGAACGAATTGTTCATAGCTGTAGTTTTTCATCCACGAAAACTTACTACATACACTATACATAAATAGGCTGCTAAAAATTACCCCTCCGACAGTCGGGTAAAAACAGCAACTTAAATAAATTAAACCCAGTTTTACCATGAATAGAGAAATAAGTAACTAAATAATATAAATATTAAATCCAGTCTTTAAAGAGTTAAAACTTCACAATTTGTGATTTCTATTCGAACGAGGGTTTAGTGACTAGTGGTGACCATAATATGATGAAAGTGGCCGACAATAGACCTTAGACAATTTCAGACAAGAACCAGCGTGCTCCTTCATGGTCTGAACTCCTCCGAGGCATCTCCGAGTTTGCTACGGTTGTTTCCTTCAGGGTAGTTGACTAGTAAACACCGGTTTCACTTAAAAAGTGTTCTACAAGTGTTTTAAATACCTACTTAACAAAATAAATATAATAATAAATAAATATAATATTTAATAAATATAATATTTAATAAATATAATTTCGATAGTGCGAGTGCGGTTCAGTGAACGTGAATGTGATCGGGAACAATTGAAACTAGAGATGTGGTCGCATAGCATTGCTATTGCTAATAGGCTGGGTTGCGTTGTGACGTGGGACTGTGTGGATAAAGTGACTACTTAGCTGCAAGGAGAGCGCGGCGACTCACTTCATCTGTAACTGTCGCGGGTACTGATCTTATCGCTAGCTGATCTGGATCTTGGTAAGCTATACAAAAGCTAATTTTTACTAGTTGTTAGTAACATCTTCACATAAATAAGAACGTGAAGAGTGTATCTTCATAGTATCCCTTATTAAGCTTCCACGCGCGCCTCATAGAGATGTCAGCAAAGCAGAAGGGCCTGCCAAGGCCTCCGCCTGCCGGGGTTGTGGGTTGTTCGGAAAGAGATACCACGGCCCCGGAACGTAAAGGGCAATAGAAGGAACATGGGTGGGTTTGATACCCGCAAAAAAAGCCTACTTTGTCCCACTTCTGGGTGAAGTCCTCTCCCCTATTCAACTCTCGCGGTGTTTTGTGTTCTCTAGCCAATCTCGCAGGAACGAGTACAAATTGTCACGTTCTTGGTGACGATGACCGTCTTCAAGCACCTGCTGTGCTATGATTCTGGTATAAGCATTAGCTCTGTAGTATTAGCGTACCTTATTATAGTATTCCTTATTTAATACTAGCTGTTCCACGCGGTTTCACCCACGCTGCTCAGCACCTGTTGGTCGTAGCGTGATGTTATATAGCCTATAGTCTTCCTGAAGAAATGGACTATCCAACACTAAAAGAATTTTCCTAATCCAACCAGTAGTCCCTGAGATTAGCGCGTTCAAACAAACAAACTCTTCAGCTTTATAATATTATTAGTATTGATAAATTAAACCACCAACGACGAGTGGGACGAGCGCTCTTTAGATTTTTTAGTATTTGATGTTTTAGCTGCAACAGATATACATCATCTGTGAAAATTCCAATAGTCAGACACGGTTCATGAGATAGCCTGGTGAAAGACGGACAGGCGGATGTACATTAGCGTCTTAGTAATAGGGTCCGGTTTTAACTTTCGTAACTTAGCAGCTATTGAGCGCATCTTTGTTACCTAATATCTGCCAAAGCCACCACGACAGACTTTTCATAATTTCCAATCGTTCTTCCCTATTGTAAGTTTTTCCATAGAAACGTTTCAGCTTTTAAAAAGTAGGTTCAGCGGTCCGGGATCTTCCTCTATAAGTGTCAAAGACCATACTTGTTCGATATCAAATTAAGAATCGTTTAATTTATACTGTAGCCATTATTTTTGATTACATTTAAACCCTTCGTAGATGAATGATCTTACGATCTTGCACCTTTGAAAAGTTTCACCACGTGGTAAGACCGCGTGGTATGGGAGGCGAAGGTGGGGAAGTTGCTGCCATGAGGTGAGGGGGGGTTGCCTAGCAACGGCGTTGTTTCCTCCCCCAGTCAGCTGTCAAGCGACCGCTCTGCCATCTGCGGGCATTTTGAGTCTAGCACGGACGCTAAATCACAGCTGACATTAAGAGTGTACACAAATACTGACCTCATGTTTAATAAATACTGTAAACACTTTTTATAACGAATAATCGAGTGTGTGTTATTCTCCTAAAATATAAATCTATGACGAAATCTAAACATAACTTTAAAAAGCCTTGAATGAGCTCAGCCGGTGTGCATTAGAGTTACAAATGCTTTGCACTAGGTGGCGCTAGTAGTCCCTGCGGAAAAATTTTTATAGGGTAGCTACGATAGGTTACGATATACCTATTTCAATATCTGAGTTCGTTGGTTTTACAAACATTACTGACAACTAGATGTGACAAAACACTTGGAGCTTCTACAAGCTCAAGCGTTTAGATTTAAATTTATTTGTGATGGTTTTGTTTCTAAATAAAGTTAACATAATCAATTGATAGTTGGCGATTAGGTCAAGGTTTGACCGTTTCTTAATTTATATATAAGTTAAAAAACTTTGTAAGATATCATCAAAAAGTATTGAAAGTATTATTAATTTAATTATTTGCCTTGATTTCATACATAACATGACCCACTGCGAATTCCGGTCTTCGGCCAAATTCGGCAATACTCGAGTCCAATTGGATTTTTCACCTGATGCGTGAAAACCGTCTTCATAGAAAGAAATGATTGTTTTTTACCTCAAAAAAACGTCCGCTGCTATACCTACGTCATGAACGTAGGTTTGTTTAAGCGTTATTTTATTTAAAACATTGCCTCACACTAGGATTTCTCCTGTATCGTAGGTGCCTTTCCAAACATCTAAACTCACATACACAAACAGCCAGACCCGAAACAACTATCTGCAGGTCAAATATTTGTTCGAACCCGCGACACGCAGCGCAGCAGTCTATCGCTCAGCCACTGCGCCAACCGAAAACCTTGAAGAATAAAACAAATGGTTCGTCTACTTTGTTGTTAGCTAGAGGCTCGCTCATTATTAGATTTAAACATAACTCGTGAAACGTAGGTGAAGTATTAGGTAGGTACTCATCTGCCCAAATTTTTTTTTTTTCGTTTGGTAAATCACCAAATAACTTCCCCCGCTCTGGGCGGAGCGGGGGGGAGGGGCATGTCCGACTTGTACTGACTAAAACCCAACCATGTTCCTTCTATTGCCCTTTACGTTCCGGGGCCGCAGTATCTCTTTCGAACAACCCGCAACCCCGGCAGGCGGAGGCTCTGGCAAGCCCCTCTGATCTGATGCCATAGCTGGGGATAACAAAGCGTGGTGTAATGTTATGTATTTTTTTTATTTACTTAAGGTTTTTTGTAACTTACTGGTATTGGGTTTCGATAGAGACTTAGTTGACAAGCGGAGAGACCAGCGGGCTGAGCACCATCTGAATGTGGATAGATACAGTACGGCCAACGAGAAGCGATACGAAAGGCCATTAACCTAAAGAACAACTGTGGCGTTGACAATCTAATGTTTAGCTCTTTCCATCTTGTGCCTTTGTCGTAATGTCTCGTTCTCCCGGCAAAAACATGACAACGTTAAGACGGGTTCGCCAACATTCGGGCGGCCATTTTAGATGGGGTTTTAGCATGGCTTTTGTTTACATTCGGTATCGCTTCTCGTTGGCCGTACTGTAGATGGTTGTTTTTTGTTACTCTTTCACACAATGACTAGGCATCGGATTTGCATGGCACAAAGATAGTACCTTGAATTTGTTAATTCCTTCGGTTGCGGGTTGTTCGAAAGAGGTACTGCGGCCCCGGAACATAAAGGGCAAAATAAGGAACATAGGTGGGTTTTAATCAATAAAGTGGGTTTTTTTTCTTGATAGGGTTTACTTCCCAGGCATATTTTTCTCGTATATTGATGATCTGCTAATCATTTTAACCGACTTCAAAAAAGGAGGAGTTTCTCAATTCGTCGAAACTTTGACGGACTTCCAGAAGTTTTAGTTTTTTCACTTTCACTTTTTAGTTTTTTTTGGAAGTCTGTTTTATTTTTACAATAAAGGTTTTTATTTCATTATCCCGGTCTACGCGGGTTAAATGGCGGGGCGTAGCTAATCTTATAATTTAACCAACGATTGCAATAACGTGTCATTTAAGAATGAACCTTATAAACAAAACGTTACATGTTCAATCGTCTAATACGCCTCGTGACTTGGCACTTGTAGGAATACAAGATGAATGCAAGCAAAATGTATTTGATGAAGCGCCACTGTAGTAAGCTTGAGACCTAGTTAGCTTGACGTTCGCTGTGTTACCCCAAATTTAACGCGGGCGAAGCCGCGGGCGAAAGCTAGTTAGGTATAAAAGCGAAAGTGAGTTTGTTTGTTACCTCTTCACACTTTAATGGCTAACCCGATTTTGATGAACTTTGGTACAGAGAGAGTTTGGAACCAGTAGACGGACATAGGCTATATTTTAAAAAAAGAGTTGGATATGAGGGAGAAAGTGGGAAGAAACTCGAAAACTTACCGTTGCTCTTACAAATCAATAAGGCGCTACCGAAATTAACGCCAGCGAAGCCGCGGGCAAAAGCTAGTTATTTATAAATAAAAGTACCTCATTCTTACTAAACATGATTTAGTTATCCTACTTTAGCCAATCTAAATACTAATGCTCGATTCACACGAATAGGTACAATGCCATGAGCCAGTATCGTAGAGATAGTACGTTGGTACCTACCTACTAAGTCATCTTTTTACAATACATTGGCATGATATTGGGAAGTTTATAGAATACGCAATAGTTTATTAGAAGACGTTATGTTACAAGTGTCATTGAAAACTGTGACGGTAAATACCGTTCTCTCCGTAAAATCAATTTACAATACAATATGATAATACAATACTCCTGGACACGGCTCGTATTGTTAGGAGGTTCCTTTCTCTGGAGCCCTGACCGCCGTTTGCTTGGACCCTGTTCCCGATACCGGTGGGCTACTATTTTTATATTTTTAAATGTTTTTTTTTTATTTTTGTCTTTAAAAAATATTTAAAAAATAATTTTATGTATAGAAAACAATAAATGGACGAAAAATACAATACAATACGTAAATAAAATAAATAAATAAAAATAAAATTCATTTATTTCGGATAACTCGATCCATATTAAAGACACATTAGATTAGACAAAATAAATTAGATTAGTTTAAAATAAATAAATTGAATTAAATTAAATTTGATCAATATAAATTAGATGAAATTAAATTATCTTGAATCAAATTAAATATCTCCAATAATAATAAAACATTTCAGAATTAGTTAAGTTCTATATTCAGCTAATCATTCATGGAGCGTCTCACCAATTGTCCCTCAGTAATATCAACGAAAAATTGGTCGTTTTAATAAGTGTAGATTTCGAGAGTCGATCCACCTCAGGTTTGTAAGTAAATACTTACGTTTTTTCTTTAAGTCGGTCGGCAGTGTAGTTCAAAAGGTTGCACGCTGTTCGTATGCTTGCCTGCCTGGTTGATACATCTAGTTAAGTTTATCTCGATGGGATAATTGATATGTGACCTTGTTTGACTTGACCAAAGATATCTTTTAGATTACCAAACTATTACCTACCTAGCTGTACATTCTGATATGTGTAACTGTCTGATGTACAGAGACCATAGACAACTGTACGATGTAAATTTAAACCTAAATGCGCCGATTTTTGAATCAAAAACGCTATACCTACAACATATCCTTATCCTTACTAATATTAAAAAAGCGAAAGTGAGTTTGTGTGTTTGTTTGTTTGTTACCTCTTCACGCTTTAATGGCTTAACCGATTGTGATGAATTTTGGTACATAGATAGTTGGGAACCAGGAGACGGACATAGGGTATTATAAATCAATAAGGCGCAAGGGGAACTGTGTTACCCCAAATTTAACGCGGGCGAAGCCGCGAGCGAAAGCTAGTATGCTATAATATTTAAATAAATTGTTAAAACAATGAAGAAATTTCACCGCGCTTTCGTGCATGGACCACTGATTGCTTAGTTAACGGCTTCGTGAAAAGTACGTTTACAGTTTGTATGACGTCGGCAATTGTTATTTGTTTTTACTGGTACCAGGCTTGTGCCAGACAACCGTGGTGGGTTTTCTCTTAGTGTGGAGTATCCGAGTGGATCGGAGTACCTTTTCATAATGACTAGAGATGGGATTCTCGAATGCATATTTACCTAAAGTATTTTTTTTAGCTAACAAAGTATGAAACTGGCTTGTTGCTTTGATATTTTTTAAATAAAATCCCGGGTCATCTGGATTATATAACTAATCGGGTGTATATATTATTTATTTAACTTCCCTATTTAATTATATTACCTGCTAACCTACCATGATGTGTTAAAGCAGAACTTATTCCACGGAGGGGGAGAGACAAAGCTATATAGGGTGTCTAGCACCATCTCTTTCCCTTAGTGGAATAAGTTCTGCTTTAAGACGTCATGGCAAGTCTACAGATGTGTTGATGTGTGCCACATTTCGTAAAAATAAGTGACAATAAAAGTAAGGAAATGCAACCATATTACATTGTGACAGGGTAACAGGAATTTGTGTCCAAATGCGTTTGCTGTTTACTAGCTCTCACGTAAGTACTATTAACTAAAATTGAATTTTGCCGGGATCGCAAGACATTTTGATAAAAAAAAAAAAACAAACAAAACTATCTATAATAGCCAACATCTCAACTATAAGTAAATATGCATCCCGATACCTGACATCTACTAATATTTCTACGACTAAACTGATTTCATTTATCTAGGTAAGGCAAGGTGAAATAAAACCACTTAAATTAATACAATTAATTTTTATGTATAGTCAAAATAAATCTGTACACAAAAACATACAATGCAACACAAACAAAATATATTAAGCGGGTTCACATAATTACAATAAAATAACAATTTTCGTGTTCGTCAAGTCTTGTGTAACTACACCTTTACATTTGTGCAGCGTTCGCGACAAACGTACCTACCCATTATTTAAAATAAATTGAATTTGAACATATGAATAACTTAAGCTAGAAAAACTTAACAAAAAAACATTTTTTCACGAAAAGAAATAACAAAAACGCCTTTATTTTGATGAAAACTTGAAACATTATCAAACTTTTGAATTTCCTTTCTTATTTGAACAGAATCATAAATTTGACAGACCTTTTATGGTTTACCAATTAAATAGAAAACAAAAAGTAGGGTAAAATATCATTTATCGGAATGAAACTTGCTGTAATCTATGGGATATTAATTTTACAATTATTTATTTTGGAAGTTTATTGAAGGGGAAGAAGTTTTAGAGGTAGAGACGATTGAATGTTGGCTCTCTTCTTGAGAAGCCAGTCACAAACTTTGACTAGGCAACATCTACATTATGACGTAACGCAGTGGACCCTAGGTACTTAGATTACATTAAATGCGAACAGGAGAGAAATAAATAGAACAGAACTTAAATTGAATAAGCTGTAAAATCACACAATAATACTAATTTTGGAAAATTAGGAACAATTTCAGGCTAATGTCATAATGTCGGTTAAATCAAGCGGGTATTACTAAAAATAGTCATTTTCGGTTAAATTGACTATAATATATTTATTTTATTTACAATAATGTCTTTTATTTGCGCATGGTATCAGTAATTGCATAGTTTAATAAGTGAGGACAGGGGGAAACTTCACGATAATACTGAACCTATACAAATGAAATTTACTTGGAGGGGGCCATTCTCACCGCACCCGACATTATAACATTACAAACAATCGAAATATAAATTAAATTCGTCGTTTCTCACCAAATACAACACTTTGGGATAATTGTTCATACGCTTAGGTACTTATCATTACTCTAGGCTCTTATCATAATATTTTTCATGCAATGTTATCAACTAACTCTGTAGGTACTTTTTGGTATATATTAATTGCATAATAGGAAGGAATACGTGAATTAAAAAATTGACATACTACACTTACTGTAATTATATTAAATGTATAGGTAATAAAATAATAAATAAGTACATGGCATATTGTTATCATTTTACGAGTTAATCTAGAGCGAAATTATGATTCAAGCCCTAAATATGCATAGTTATTGGTCATATCTAAGTATCACTGCTCACTGGAACATCTCAACTCGATCTCTTTAGTAAAGGAGGGCATTGTATTACAGGACGTACAGCCAGACAAACAGGCTACTAGTCCATAGGTAGGGCGTGAACAGTGAACCTTAGTGAAAGAACTACGCAGAAATACAAAAGTGACATTCATTTGGTCGTTATTTTTAATTATGAAATGGTTGGAATCAATATCCTAAGAAACAATACATCGTTACATAGAAACGTTCAAACTTGTTATATTCGTGATCTTATTTTCTATTCATTTAAATTATTGTATAAGTGAGTTTGATGGAAAATTATAAAACATTTAAATGCATGCATTAACCTTACAATTTAGCAGCAACATCAAAACGGTGTATATATTTTGATGTTATACGGAACAGTTGTCAGTTTGTTATGTCTTCTTTTTTATTATTAGTGGCAATTTGTCAAAATATATCAATTACTTTGAACGTCTAGCTCACCTATACAAAAATTCATAAGGCAAACTCAGTAATAATCATCAATCACTTCAGTGATACTATACTTTCTCACTCTAACATATCTACTCTCCCACTCGCTACGATGCATCACATTATGTAATCACCTTTCTTTCTACTGCTAAGGTTATTATATATTATATCATTTACATTATATGACTAGATTACTATAGCCTACACTATAACTAAACTAAAACGACCTAAATGTAGGTTGACAGTTCTTCTTGCTATCAAAAAAGTACTGTGTCTCTGGCTCGTTCATATTTAAAACAACCTCCACCATTATATTCAAATTAGACTAAAACGAGTTCAAAAATGACTAGGTTTTTTTATCTAAAACATTCGAATAATTTAGATATCCTAAATCGCTAGCAATAGTAAATAATTTTGACTCTAATTTCGTTGTGCAAATAAATTACGCATGAAAACGATTCGTTGTCGATTTTCGATTTATAATAATTTGTCGTTGTCTCAATAATTGTTACTCTCTTAAACATTAATATTGCTGTTAGTAATCACTTTATATTTTATATTGCTTTTCGTTCCTAAACCTTATTCACATATGTATAGGGCCTAAATTGTATTATTGGACCTACAACAGACGCAATAATCATCGTTGTTAATTCCGTTTATATATATTTTTTAATATGTTTAATATTGAAAAGTTCTAAATCTTGTTGAAAAATACTGGAAGTTCATATTTTAAAGCTGAAACTATATGTTAATTGATCACGACCGAAAGATGGAAGGGCTCACGGAGCTATATATACATATATATAAATATACATATTTTATATCATCTCGTGACCTAACGAGTCTAAACAAATTCTAGATTTTAAAACATATAGTTTAAAATTAAAAGATAGTAGGAATAAAATAATCTTATAATAATTCACGACCTTCTGTACCATATCAACATACTTAGTGTCCAAATAATTTTAGTTTTTTTGTACCACCTAATTGCCAAAACGTTGTCTTCAATAACTTTCTGTATACTTTATAGGGCTAAAATCCAATACTTGTCTATATTTTTTTCCTAAACTTGACAAGTACGTACGCATATACATAATATGTGTCTCCGTTTAACACAGTTTATAATGTTATAAAGTCTCGAGATACTTTCGAACGGAGTCAACGTTCGTTAACCATCATTTTTATAACGTTCTCCGCGAACACATAACAATAAATTTCGATATTTACGAACCGACGGACTGATTGGAATTTCAGTAAATATTTTTCCGTATTTATTTTCTCATATATAATTTTTGAGCGGCCATATTTTGTACGATGTTAAATCAAAGTTTGACCGAGTATAAATATGTATAAGTCATATATATCGAGCTGTCAGTACGATACATATCTGGTACCGTATCTTTTTCAATTAATTTACGTTTATATTCAGGCTTACATCAAAAGGACTAAAAAGCCTTTTGACATGTTTAGCCTAGTTTCATAATTAGGTACGTCACTTGCGTTTATCACAATAATATTGCTTTTACGTGATAGAAAGGTGTTTAAAAAACGCTATATTCATTCTATAAGACTATTTAAGTATTAGTAGTCGAATAGTTAAAAGTGTATAAGTCATTGTCCATGTGTAAAAGTATTTTGAATGCGAAAAGGCTTAAGCGACAGTATCAATATACTGAATGACTTTCGATTTGGTTAAATCACAGTTCTAACGTATGAAAAATCTTACTTTTAATTCCCGTGTGCTATCATTATGTATAGCAGTACAGTCAATAATTCAGTCTTAATGAATAAAATCTGCAATGTTTTAGCAGTACGTAAGCTAAAGTAGTACTTAAAACATTGCGAGCTGAATATAAAATAGTTTTATTTTGCAACAAAACTGCCATTCTTATCATGCACCACAATACTTTCTAGTATATTTCCAACAGTCAGGCATAAAACTGTCGCTCATTCCTTTTTGCAATTAATTCCACGTAAATATATCGACAAAACCGATTTATAGTTTCATGTATTATTAAAAGTTGCTATACCTTTAAATACATCTTTTTAGAATCAGTTCTTATCCTTTCAATAAATATATAAATATTTTCCATAATACTGCAGCATTTTGTTCTGTCACGTCAGCATATAAAATGCATCAAACTATAAAATAGAGAACTCGTAGCGATTTGCTACGGCCACGTCTACGGCGTAGCACGTCCGTAGCTTGTTACAGTTTGCCGAGTAGCAAATTAACTTTTAAACGAGTTTTGATAGTAAAAACTCACTCATTCTCCGCGTATTATTGAATATTCCTTTGAATCGATTTCATTTAAAACAATGTTATTCTAAAAATAGTAATTACCTTAACTTTTTATAAATGAAAACTAAATATTTTTCGTAATTTTTTACCCTAAGCAATAGAAACAATGTAATTTTATAAAACATCATATCACTTTTGTTTCCAGTCTACTTATTTAGCCGAGTTTAGTTTCCGCATCCCACAACTAAATGTAACAAAAATGATATTGCTTTTTTATTGCTTTTCATAATAGTCACATTATTGCCATTACTAAATAGTATTGTTCTAGAAATATGGTATACTTTCTGTAAACGATGTTAGGACTTAAACGTTGTATGTAGTGAGAAAAACTTTAGCTTGAACTAATAGCACTCTGGTAGATCGTAAGCCGGAGTAGCGAGTTAATGACGATTGGCGATTGGCTCTAAGATACCTACTAATGAAACTACAGGCCTTTTTCCTAAGCTACAACACGCAGCTACGCTGTACGCTCGCTATTTTATTAACTATTTTCTATTTTGTTGCGCACTGTTCTATTTTGAACGCAGTGTTGCCAAATTTCCGGATTGATACGCTCCTATTTACGCTCACATGCACAAATTGATGCGTTAATTTGATATGCTGGCGTGGCTTTAAAACTGCTACTTCGAGCAATTTTTTAGCTGACGCTTAACGTGTTGCTGTGCCAGCGAAACTGTAATGAACTTTAAATGGTGAAACCTGTTTTACACGACCTACATGTAGGTACCTAATTCGTTTTTTAATTAACACACCCGTACGTATATTTTGCAAATATATTAAAAAATATGGCGTACGTGCTCTGTGGTTTAATAATATTTTGTTATCGGCTCTAAATTATATTTTAAGCCTAACTTCGTTTACAGCCTCAAGATTAGCCTAATTAATATTGCTTATCGTATTGCTAATTTGGACATTTTTTTTTGGTTTTATCACTGTGTTTAATTTAGATATAGAACTTACTGCTCAATACAAAGTTATCGACTTATATTCTTTGAATTAATATTGGAGACATTTTGTGTGTACCTTGCATTAGTTAATAAAGTTTTTACAGTATTGTTTTATTTGTATAATTCTGATTTCACGGCTAAAGAAAATGGAGCTTTTGGGTAGAAAACGAGTTGGTTTTACGGAGTTTTTGTTCAACGAATATGAAATATTTCGTAGGTGCGCAATTTAACAGGTAGATAACATTGGGGTGTAAACTATCAAATCTAAAGGTGGACTTACTATCTACGCTTACGAGATTGCCCCGACACTATACTATATGTATAATACTTTATAATAAACTTAATTTATTAATACTACATCTACAAAAATTGTAAAGAAGGGAAATTTGGTACACGGGGACATATTTACATTACAATGTATATTATATATTTTTGTATAGTATAAGTTGGTTTCGTTAATATTAATCGTTAGTTACTTATCTGTATAACCGCTACAATTACAATAACGTTAGTATAAATATTTGAATAAAATATCTTCGTTTTTAATTTTTATCATCAAAAGCAATTAATTTGCAATTTCTTCTACTTAAGACCAGTAGGGAGAGCTAAGTAGAATTATATGAAAGAATTCCTCGAAGAAGGGAGTATTAGAAGGAATACATAGATCGACTAGACTAAGTGTAAGGCTAGAATACTAGAAAGACTTTGAAAGATAAGAAAATAAGTAGGTTCATAGAAAACAGAGATTGTATTTGTTCAATATTTTTTGAACTGAAGAATGATTGCACTTATAAATTACACAATTTTCGATGTTAATTTCGTTTCAATTTAGTTCAATATAACTCCAAAGCACCAAAATATCTAATAATCTAATTTTTTTATTAATAACCAATAACTTCTACAGTAATATTGCTTATTGATTTACATTAATATTGCTTTTTTACGCGTCACCTTTGTCTGGCGTACCCTATTTTTATAAAACTATATAATTTGTAACCGCATGATCGCCGCGTTGGTACAATGTACCCGAATGTACACCGCCTATTCTATAATTAATATATTATCAATAGGTATCAGTATTATTCTTCAATATATTAATGATTAAATGTCTTACAGAAACTAATCAGTCGGCGATCAAAGGGTTAATATATTACGAAGGGAAGAGAGCTATAGAATCTAAGAAAGTAGATATAATGTGGCTCTACAGCTACTAGTAGGAGTATGTACTTGGAGAAGGAATATAATGACTAGTGTCCAGTTAAGTGCCTCAACAGGCGATCCTATCCTGTAATATGATTTGTTCATAAAAATATTCATACATTCTCAATCAACATGACAGTACTAAATAATACAAGGTTTTATCGGACTCTTTACAAAGCCGAGCCAAGCATAATGTACGTCAAACTGTCTGTTTGTGTATGTGAGTTTAAATGTTTGTAAACTCAGCCGCGATACTGGAGAAATCCCTAATGTGGGAATTTTTTTATGAAAAAAATGTAGTAGGCATCCTATGCAAAAAAGATTTCTGGGACACAACTTGGACAAAACATTGTGCTTATGGGGAAATTGAATAGAGCAGTAACATGGAGGCATTCAAAGTAAAGTATAACATTAAAACCTTGTGAACAAGATGGAATTATGATCTCCAGTCTCTCCGTGACTAGAACAAGAAAAAAATATCGTGCCTCTGGGCTTCGTAAAGTGTTTTTACAGAAAATATATCACGGCATAATAAAACCGGTACTGAACAGAACTATCCAAACGCTATGTTTAAGGTTTAAAGTATTATAATATTCTGACGTCAAAATGTGTAAGGTAAACGCATTTCTAAAATTAATTTGTTTAGTACAAATATGTCGTTTAACGCAACCATTGCTGTACAGACATATAATTTCGCCACAAAAGTGTTCTAACCGTAACGGTTTCTCACACAGCTAAAATTATTCTTAAAGTTATTCGAAAGTTTACTTAATGGAATTCCCAAAATGGTTTGTTATAATAGAGGAACTTTTTGGAAAGATATTTTAATTGACTGGGTTCAAAGAAACACCAACGACGAATTGACTCGAGGCACCAACTAATAGACTAGGGAGGTCATCGGGCCCGCGGCCGCAGCTTGGAACAGCCAAATTAACCACTACATACTAGCTGCTACATTTCCTACAACTCGCGTTTTATAGCGCATCGCTTTCGTGCGCACCTCGCAGCCGCGTCCGCGGGGCCGATGTGGGGATTGCTAACAACTACAGAGCGCTATAGGGTTAATACGAGAGTCTGCTGCGTCTATTTGACAGCGGTGCGCGACTTTATGCCTACATTATTATTGCTTTTCGAATACCCATTTCTGACCAAGCACCTCGTGCTCGCCTCTTTAACCTACGTTAATGCTACCTTAAACTAAGTTAGTTTATTGCCAGTTACGTTTGACTTGTCACCTAAAGACACACGCTCGACTAAAGGCTTGCAGGCTGTGGCGCGCGGCCCTGCCCTGTCGCCGCCACAGGGCGACCGCCCCCCGCCCCCCGCCCGCGTCCTTCACGCACACCCCACACGCACACGTGTTTAGTTAGTTTCATCATTTTAATAATTATTCTTTCACTGTATAAATAAATTAGTTTATGATTCACAGGTACTTAAGTCGACTGGACGAAATGTTGTACTTAAATTGTTATGTTTATTTATGCATACATTAAAAAGAAACATTGCAATTGTTAATTTAAACCTGATTTGATTATTAGTCTTTGTGCAGGTTTAGTTAGGTTGATGGTTTTACAAATGTATAAGTAAAGTAAGTGTTGTGTGCGTGCGTGCGTGCAGGGGTGTGCGGGGGTGGTGGTGCGGCGGGGCGAGAGGTAAGGCACTGTCGCGGCCGGCGCGCGGCGACGCGCTGCGGCGTGCGGCGGCGCGTGTGCGGAGCTTCGGACGGAAAGTTTTGGCAAGTTCCTCACCGAGACGGAGGAGGCTGCCCTCCACCCAAGACCTCGGCGCTCGGCTCTCGCATCTCGACGCTAAACTTACTCCCTAATACTCTCTAACCTACTTTGCGGTTGTAAAAATCACCTACAAAAGATATTAGTTTTCATTCATATTTCAATACATCTATGTATATAAGGGTATATTTTATCGACGACTATATACATATTTAATATTAAGTTAACCGCTATCGGGACGTGAGACGCTACGGCCTGCGGCCTCGCTGGCCGCGGCTCTACGGGGTCGTACGTGATTCGTTGTATGCGAAACGTTGCTCGATTGTGTCGCGGCGCGTCCGGCGCGCGCTCAGACGCCCGCCCGACGCGCTCGCTCCTGTTTCATATTGTAAATTTAATATTATTAAGTTAACAAGCTAAATTCATATTAATACTTTACGTTTACGTGTAAACCATTCGGCGGTGGTTACGGTCCCTAGTTGCGTCGGCTGTGTCTCCCTAGCCGGACGCGCAGACGGGCGCGCTCGGCTCGGGTGACTCCGATCCATCTTCGTCGTCGCGCACGCACGCCGACTCTTGGTGCTTGTTGAGGTAGCTTTTGAGCGCAAACGTCTTGTGGCATCGCGTGCACTCGAAGTTTTTGTCCGATGAGTGCGTTTGCATGTGTGCGCGCAGGTTTGATCGATCTGCAAAAGCCTTGCCACAGTGCGCGCAGCCGTACGGTTTCTCGCCCGTGTGAGAACGCAGATGGCCTTGCAAGAGCCACGGTCGCGAGAACAGCTTCCCGCAAACGCCGCACACGTGGGATAGTTGATGCGTGAGTACGTGCATGGCCAGCGCCGGCATGGACACGTACGCCTTGCCGCACTCGCCGCAGCGCTTGGCGGCCTGCGAGTCCAGGCTGCGATGCGTCTGCTTGTGACGCGACAGGTTCGACGATGTCGCATACCGCTTGCCACATTCGCTGCACGTATATTTCGATTTGGGTTCTGGTGGTGGAACCGTCTCGACCGGCGCATTAGCATAGTTTTTACGTTTAGATCGGCCATCACTTACGAAGAACGCGTCATATGTGTATGCAATAGTCTCCCGCGGTCGTTCGGTGACCGGCTCTTGCGCAGCTGTCTGTGGCTGTTCAGGTCCAGGCGCTGGCAGCGATGGCGGAGGCGACGGCGAGGGTGCTGGTGGCGGAGGGGCTGGTGGCGCCTCGAGCGGTGGGGGCGGCGGGGGCTCTACGCGCGGTGATAGGAAAACTTGCTGACTGAGGTCGAGGATGGCATGCGCCGCGTTGAGGTCCTCTTCAGGTCGGTTGAAGTGAGCCGCGCGGTCCACGAGGCAGTACGGGCGGTAGATGTCTTTCTTCTTGGGTGGCAGAGAGAGGATGGCGCCGGTGCTGGTGTAGCACATGGAGATGGACTTGCCGCTCGCCGGTGGCGGGGGAGGGGGGGAGACAGGCGAAGACTGGAGCTGAACCTGGAGGAAGGGCGTATCTGTCGAGTCGGATGCGGAGAGTTGCAGAAGGGCATAGGATAGAGGCTGAAGCGCCGGCTGAGGAGCGGGGGCGGGGCCGGCGTGGGCCGGGCTCACCTCGCTCGGCAGCTGGGCGGTGAACTGCGTGGAAGGCTGCTCCTCGGTGTAACCTGCGGAACAACAAACACACACGTTCAAACCGTTTCTTATACAAACATCTTTCACGAGTGATATGGTTATGGAATCTACATTCAACTTGACTTCTCCTTTCTCTGGGAACTATAACGCAAGGTCGATGAGATAAAACTAAACTTGAACAAAAATATATGCAGTAGATTAAGGTGGTTTTCACCGTTGAACTGTTGTAGTTGTTAATTATGAGACACCACTTCAGTCCCCGAAGAGAGAATTTGAATTTGTGTAAATACCCTCACGTGAACGCATAGATAGTACTTATAGATAGCAGTGACGAAGTCTGAACTAAATAGCACGATGCGGGCATTTCCTTTGCCAAGAATTCTTTACAGCTCCCCATCGAGTATCGTGTGCTCGCCAAAAAGGGGAATTAAGTAGATAGCACTTTATTGCTTCTGTAAAATAAAATTGAATAACGATATTTTTATTCAAATCCTTTAAAAGTAATCGATAGCTGTCTAGCATAAATTGTTCAAAATTGCATTTTAAATTTTTGTTACACTAAAACCAAAAGGTATTTTTTTTATGACGGGCCTGTTGGTCTAGTGGTTAGTGGCCCTGACTGCTGAGCCGGAGGTCGTGGGTTCGATTCCCACCCAGGACAAACTTTGTGTGATGAGCATGATTGTTTGTTCTGTGTCTGGGTGTGAATTATCTATAATATGTATGTATTTATAAATTATATAAGTATGTATATCAGTTGTCTGGTTACCATAACACAAGCTCTGCTTAACTTGGGATCAGATAGCCGTGTGTGAGTTGTCCCAAGATATTTATTTATTTATTTATTATTGTAATCAAAAACGTTTGATTTGATAAAGATTTCTCCTGTAACTGAAGACGATGGTTTAAAACTTCATAGTTATTTAAATTTATACTTCTTTGTGTTCTCAGTAATGAAATAAACATTTCTAGTTATGTAGGTGATTTTTCAAATCAAAAGTCATACAAGCTTGTTTAAAATAAATAACCTTTGTGTAACAAATATGGCGTACTGTGTATGTACTATGTATGTATGTGTATAAAAATATAAAATCTTCACTTTTTATATAACGGGCTAAGTTTTATTGGCACGCTAACGTATTAAAATTGTACGCTTTCTTATTCCAAGATTATTTCCATCAAGTGTTATTTTTAAACTAATTGTTAGGTATAAACCTGTAGGTCATAGAAACTGTTGTGTGTTCTGTTTTGCTTTTACTTATTCCTAGCACTAAATCTAGAAATGTTATGTATTTTTTTGGTATAAAGTATAAAGTTGTATTATAACTGGACAACCCAGACCTATAAGATCATCATTATATTAGAGTAATACAATTAAATTTACATAGAGACATGCTGAAACATGCCCTTTACAAAAAATAAAAACTTACAAGCAATAATGAACGCCCTTGCCAAAGAATATTACCAATTCGCTAACAAAAAAAAGCACTACCACCAATACCTACTTAATACTTTCTGCTCGAACGAGAGCCGCCATTTGTACCTACTATCCGAAAACCAGTAATTCAAAGCTCCCCCGTAATACGCTGGAGGTCGTATATCACCCCTGTTTGAGGGAGAAGGGGGTTGCTAAGAGTTATTTTGGGTTCGTTAATAACTGGCAAAAGGCAACCTGTAGCGGGCAACCTGTGGCACGACTTGCATTCCTGATATTACTTAGTCTTAGCCTGCGAGGGTATGTCGTGAAGAGCCGTTGAATAATAAATACCCAGAGTGGTCGAGTCGAGTCGTGGGTGGTCTGCGATCCTGCTACTAGTTTTATATCCAAGTTTCTGTCTTTTTAATAGTTAGTCGCTCTAGGTTCACGATGTATTCACGTGGTGGACTCGGCTCGCCGAAGTTTTAACGCACGTGCTGTTAACCTTTGAACAGGCTAGACTTGTTGTAGACGAGATATTATTGAATGAAAGCTGCGTTCAACATACTGAATATTTTTAGAAGTACTTCGTTTGAGTTTAAACCGAATAAAAAGTATGACCCGAATAATGTTAGTAGGACGTATATCCATAGTAACGTTATTGTTATTTATTGGAAATGAAAAGTGCTACAAGTGTGACGTAATTTACAAGTTGAAGCCACATTAACTAGTGAAGCTTTAAGTGATTGCGTGCTACGTGTTGTGCAGTTTACGAGCGGAGCCGTAGACGCGATATAGCGCAGACTTCACATAAACAATGCATCGAGGCCGCGTACTATAAATGTATAATGAATGATGATCATTCCAAATTAAACATTGTTCCCAACTAATTATATCTGCTTGCTCTCACTTGTCTAAAACCAACACTGCAGTAACAATTGCTAGTTTAATTTTAAACGATGATGACCACTGAATTTATTTTCGAGCCACTTTAATATAACAAACCAATGTTTATTTACGTCATTGTTAACACGGTAAACATTCGATCATCAAATCAACGTGTTCAAATAAACCGGTGGGGTTTGTTTTTAATAAAAAATGTAAATTTGTTGATGTGCCGTTTGTAAATTAATATTTCGGATAGAGCGCTTGCCGCTGGCGTCGCGCGTCGCATCGGCGGAGTCTGTCAAATAATCTGATTTATGTAAGCGTTCGTGCAGCGACGTTATACTGGATCGACGAAGCTATGGTCTCGTTTAGATATATGCGAATATGTTTACTCGAATTTGCATAACTGGCTCGATTGGCGCAGTACGACGCGATTGGCTGTTGCGCTTGATGTGACACCGATTCGGTCATACACATTATCATCTGCCTAGTCTTTTCTCAATTATGTTGTGGTCTTCCAGCCTTGCCAGATGCTGCTGGATACCAGTATTTTACATAAACCTATACGTTAATTACCGATATCATCATCATCTGCCTAGCCTTTTCCCAACTATGATCGGATACTATCCGGTTAGACTGGAAGCCGACCCCAAGGTCGGCTTCCAGTCTAACCGGATGTAGCTGAATATCAGTATTTTACATGGTGCGACTGCCTGTCTGATCTCTACAACCCAGTTAGTACTGGGTAATGCGATACCCCCTTGGTAAGACTGGTTGTCAGACTTTCGGAACACTGACTATCTGTAACGACTGTCAAAGATCAACAAATGACAGCCGGGACCAACGGCTTAATGTGCTTCTCGAGGCACGGAGGAAACTCGATATATAACGGGTGGTCACCCATCCTCAAACCAGCCTAGGTTAGCGCGGTTTAACCTAAAGATCGACCCGAGCGGCTGATATTATTAAGCCACGACCTCCTCACGTTAATTACCGATACGTAAATGATAAAATTATGATGTATGAGATACACTAATGAAATGAGTGATAACTCTCTTTCTTTTGTTTTAGATTTTCATGGCGTTAATCACAGTCAACATGGCAGTACTTTTGCAGTCATCGTGGAAGTAGTCTAGCAACACTTCAAAGACAGCGAATCAGTTCTTCTTGAAGTACGAAACGGAGAAATGAGTGTGAAGGTCAGTCTTATTGCCGTTATTTAGTTTTATACCTTAGGCTATAGACGGAAGGAAAATACAAAATAAATAAACGATTGACTGATTCTATAGGAAAAACAAACGTTAAAAAATGCAAAGATTTAATTAAACAAATAATAACTATGCCCCGTTGAAAATAAAGATCAAAACTATAAAAAAAAAAATTGGGACCATATTGTCTGGGAAAAAAGATCATGGAAGGAGTTGGAGAAGGCGTTTGCCCAGCAGTAGAAATTACAAGTGAAATAATAATTGCTAAATATTAAATATGGGTACTCGGTCAACCCGCAAGTGAAATTGAAAACGGTAAAAGAAGCCCCATAATTTAAAAAAAAAACCTTTTCCAAGTATCTTTATCAGTTTTGACACAGTTATCAACAAATACATTTCGAAAAATGGATATGCCTGTTTTTTAACATGACATTAAACGGATAAAAAGAATGAATGCGATTTTAGGACTGCATTACTATATTTTTTTAAACATTGCTACTAGAAAATTCTCCTGTATAGTGGGAGCGTTTACAAACATTTAAACTCATATACACAAAACCGACCCGAAGCAACAACAAAGGTCATACAAATAATTGTTCCGTGCGGGGATCGAACCCGCAACACGCGGCGTAGCAGTCGATAGCTCAGCCATTGCACCAACTGTGCCGTCAATATTTCATGAACTGAAATTTGAAAAATCAAGTAAAAATGCATTAAAACTTTAAAATAATATACATCTTTAAAAAAAAAATGTGATATAATAACTACAGAGACTGTAAGAAGAAACTCTTTCAAGAAGAAGTTCTTTCAAAACACATTTTGTATTGTTTAACTTTTTTTTCTGGACTGGGACAGTCTTTGTGTCTTTCATCTTTGTTATTGCTGTTAAAAAATTGTTTTCCAAGTCTTTGTTTTTATAAGGTAGGTCTTTGTTACGTTAGTAGGTAATGCAAATGTGTATGATGAGCAGCAACCTCAAGTATCAAATAACTACCCCGCTCTGGCTGGTGCCGGGGGGAGTATCAGACTAGTACTGACTAAAACCCACCCATATTCCTTCTTTTGCCCTTTATGTTACGGAGTTGCGGTATCTCTTTCGGACAACCCGCACCCCCGGCAGGACATATCAAGCCTTACAGTTCCAATGTCCCTCCCAATTAACCCCTACCTACTCTGGTAAGGTAGAGTAGGAAAAGGTGGATTGTAACGCATTCCGGGCACAGCGCACAGCTTGCGAACACTATACGTTGTAAAGGAGCTACAAGTTGCGTCCACGACGATCGTCTTTTTTGACGACCGACAAATTTATGCAAAACCAGTTTAATCGGATCTCTCATTGCACGGTAAATTTATAGTAAATGCGGTCATGTTATATTGGAAATGTAAACTACACCTACCTACCCTACCAAACGCGATAAAAAGTCATAAGTCCGTCTCCTGGTTTTAAGTTACCACCAATTTTCAGCCAAATCGGTTCAGCCGTTTTGAGATATAAATGTTTTGTTGTCCCTATTCTCTGTAGCAAAGATTAAAGCTGTATCATTTACCAATAGCTTCCATTTCAAGCGACTGGTTGGTACAATGTATTTCACGTTGTAATTCCAAGTATTGCTTCGATAAATGGCTCACGTCAAGCGATGCCTAACTGAATGCCTAAATGAGATGTCGGAATTTCGACTCTCGACAAAGTCGAGTGATTCCAGCGCTTTGAATTAGGCATTTAGCGTGTCGCCTAGTGTTCGTTTGATCAACAAAAATGTCCTTTAAAAGGAGTGTCGCCAAATATTGTAGCTTACGTTACATTATTTTAGAATGTGTTTTACGGCACGGTGGGCGCAGTAGCTGAGTGATTGACTACTGTACTGCGTGTCACGAGTTCGATTCCCGCACGTGTCTGGCTGTTTGTGTATGTGAGTTTAAATGTGTGTAAACGTAAACGCACCCACGATACAGGAGTTAATTCCTAGTGTGGAGAAACACTTTTTTAAATATATATGTAAACATATATATATATATTTTTTTTCTATATTGATGTAGTTATGTTAATTTAATTTAGTGTTTAATTTTAAAATTTTATACACTGACGTGAAAGATCCATCTATCCTCACAAACATTCACATTTGTAATATTAGTAGGATAGTAGGATGGTAGGATTAGTAGGTCTACTGACATATCATATGATGAACGTCCTACATACACACTTCCATTACTAAGTACTATACTAGTCCATGGACTATCAGCACAATATTTTGAGTGCGTAACTTTAAGTTCTACTGAAAAACGTGATTTCACCCCAATAAATAAAAGTCGTTTTCATTAGAATTCGGTCCGTTTCGAATTAAAAGCCTATTAATCTCGTTCTCTACCTGGACAGCCTATTCGTCGCTGTTCTTATTACTCGTAAAGAAGTGAAATTTTGAACGCGCAAATTAAATCACCCGTAATCGTAAACTTCGTTACATGGGTTGTTCGAAAGACATACCGCGGCCCCGGAACGTAAAGGGCAATAGAAGGAACATGGGTGGGTTTTAGCCAGTACAAGTCTGAAACTCCCCCCCGCTCCACCCAGAGCAGGGGAAGGTATTTGAAAAGATCCAGGAGGTGTGAAACATTTTAAAAATAAATTCATTATTAATGGTCTCTACCCTTATCTTGAACTAGCTACTTACGACACAACACGAGCTTCTTTCGTATCGTTTAACTAGTATAAGAAAAAAAATGCAAAATAAAAAGTCGAGTAAAATCTTCTAGTTTTAATCCCCCAGAAATAATAGATGAACGTTTGAGAGATTTTCTCATAAGCAGCCCCGCTGTGCTTGGGCACTCAACAAAATGAGACTGAGATGAAAGGAACGTTCCAGAAGTCCCACTACAAATGCTAAGTAGCCGTAGAAGAAATTTTATCATAATAATATCATGTTGAACTAAACTATACCATTTTCGCTGTAGCGTGGTGCGGTTGACATTATATGAAAATAAATGTCTAGCTCTTCATAATCCTTACTAATATTATAAAAGCAAAAGTGAGTTTGTTTGTTACCTCTTCAAGCCTACATGGCTAAACCGATTTTGATGAATTTTTGTACAAAGATAGTTGGGACCCTGTAGACGGACATAGGCTAACTTTTGTTTTAAAAAAGTGAGATATGGGGGAGAAAGAGGGAAGAAAAGGCAAAATTTGTTATTACAATAAATAAGGCGCTAGGGCAAAAACTACAAGTAGCAGGCACCTGCGAATCAGGATAGGGTAACTGTGTTACCCCAAATTAAACGCGAGCGAAGCCGCGGGCAAAAACTAGTAAATTAATACATCCCATCTCGACGAACATCTGTCGAAGCTCTCCTTAGGCGGTTATATGTCGGACCTGATACAGAAGGCAGTACTCCTCGATACGGCCCGCGTTGTGTGGAGGTTCCTGTCTCTGGAGCCTTAACCACCGGCACCGGTAGCTCTAGTTCCCGAAACTGGTGGATCACTATTTTTAAATGTTTTTTTGTTAAAGGAAAGCAAAATAAAAAATAACATCCCCTCACTAGACATGTCTGTGGGTAGTCTTATATCGCTATGATATTCAAGGTAAAGCCTTAAAGGCTTTCAGTCATGATCAGAAATTGAGGTAACATTACAGATTGAAGAGGAATAGTACAGATTACTAATGCCACCGTCACCATGCTATAGCGAAAACAGTATAGGTATTGTCCAACAGGGTATAAAGACAGTTAGTTTAAATTATGTGGAGGTCAGCATCATTTTCTTGCCCTATCCCAATTTATTCGGTGCCAGCACAGCATGCTATTTTCTTCCACGCTTCTCTATTGCGCAATCATATCATCTTTCACAGGGTCCATACTTCGTTTCTTTGGTCTTGTATTGTGGATAATGATATGTAGTATTTTTTAAAATACATACGTAAAATCCAAACGCACTATAAAAAATGAATGTTGGCAATTTTATCGAAAGAAATTATACAAAAAATGAAGAAAACTTGTTAAACTTTTCTAAGGTAATTGCTAATTATACACATTCTGTATTGGGCACTATGCGTCGTTCTGAATTTGTTATTGCGCATTGAGCCTTCTGGTCCCCTATCTATAGTGGCGGTATAGATTAAGGAACAGCGAAACGAGGCTTCGAAAAATAAGGGTAGCTCAGCTCAACGAAGCTCGAGCCAAACAAGTGTTCGGTAATATCTTTCGTTCTATATTGCTAATTACCAGACTGGTTAACAAAGCAGAAGTTTGTTACTCCTTGATAGTTTTTTTTTTCTAGTAATATCCTTACTAGTATTAAAAAAAAAAAGATTTAGAGTGGACTAAGCATTAGCAAATCCTACTAATATTACTAATGCGAAGGCTTGTGAGTATGGATGTATGTTTGATCCTCTTTTACGAAAAAACTACTGAACGGATCTTGATAAAATTTGGACCAGAGGTAGATTATAATCGGAAATAACACATGGGATACTTTTTTATCATCACGCGGGCGGAAGCCGCAGAGCGCAGCTAGTACTTGATAAATATTGCTGGAAATTGCTTGTGAATACACAATGATTAAATATATTTCAGTAGTAGGCCGTATGTGAAAATTATAAAGAGGACAGACTTATACTATAAGTGACAAAAACGAAAATATGATTGACAGTTATTAAAACGAAAACTATATGAACAAAACCCGATTGAATAGTGCTGATTATTCAACGACTCAAAGCCGGTGTTTTAACGCTTTTGCATTCTGCAATTAATATCGAAATATACTGCAGAATACTAATGCAACCTCACCGAAACTCAATTTACTGTGCAATGTATGAGTCGGCTGGATTGACCGACGCTGGCGACGAACAATGAGGCCCACTGTTTACAGCAAATTAGGTTCGTTTGGCTCACGGGCGGTTTGCGCTGAATAAGCTTCTAATTTTCACTGAAATGCTATCGTTTTATCGGATCTGTGCTCCGCCGTACGCTACAGCGCTTTAAGCCTGCGCTTTAAACCGTCGCTGGTGTTAGTAAAGTGTTTATTAGCTTACTCGGTTTTTTGATAGTTAGGGTAATTGTATTTAATTAGTGAAATTTGTTGAAGAATAGACTACAGATGACTATTTTGCCAACTTCTAAAGCCTAAAATTGGCAAAATATAATGTTATCGTCTATAGGCAGGTTCCAACTCTTCATAACGATACGAGAAAACATCGGATTCATATAATTTTGAATAATAAAAAAAAGATGGTGGAACAAACACAATAATTAAATTCGAATCGAAGACTAAGCTAAGATAGGAAAGAACTGCAAACCAACTGTGTCAAATATAAAAAAAAGTTTAAAAATAAAACTAAAGATTTTATCGAAAACATTTTCTATTAAATCCTGGCACCGGGAAGTCTGCATAACGACTGAAGTTCAAAATGTACACGACATATTTTAAACTCCGGTTTGTTGATAAAGTTTGTAATTAAAACGTCAAGTCCATTAGTTAGAAAATTAATATTACTGCTGGAAAACAGCGACATTAGAGGAAACGAATAATATTTATGACGTCATGTTTAACGAGATAATCTCATTGGGTCTACCAACGTTTGACCCTGACATTTTGTGGAGGTTAAACCAGCCAAACGGTTTTCTTCCAACCTACATATAATAAACTATTTTTTTAATTGTGGGATTGATTTTATCAATTTTTAGGATTCCGTTCCTCAAAAGAAAAAAACGGAAGCATTATCACTATGTTATCCGTTTGTCTGTGTGTCAAGACCCTTTATCTCGAGAACGCGTTTAGGTATAGGTAGACTTGAAAATAAATTATTTTATAAATAAATCATTTACTCAACTCCATGGTCCGTATATATGCTGCGAAAAAATCAAACCTCTAAGGCTGAACCGTCAAAAGATGTCTCTTTATATTTGTACGGAATCTTCCGTGCACGAGTCTCTTGGCTTCACCTGCACGCGGTTACGAGTACAAATTCAGGCAAGTACTAATGTGATTTTTTAATTCATATGTACTTTTCTAAGTTTATCTTGGAAATCACAGATATCGGTGAAAAAAGAAAACCTGTACTTATAATTATCTCTAATATATAAAATTCTCGTGTCACAGTTTTCGTTCCCATACTCCTCCAAAACGGCTGGACCGATTTAAACGAAATTTTGTGTACATATCGGGTAGGTCTGAGAATCGGCCAACATCTATTTTTCATACCCCTAAGTGGGCAGCGGGTGAAACCGCTGGGCACAGCTAGTTATTATATAACCATGTAAAAAATCTTGACCCACTTCGCCGTGTCATATTGAGCTAAAACTGTGATTACATCTTCTAGTTTTGATGACAATGTTTGGTTGGCTAGGACATTCTAATCTGCCAATATTAAAAAGTAGATATATGATCTCTTTGCGTAACCAATAATTTTGACACAAAACAAAACCTATTCAAATTGTAACAACAAACTATTACGTCAATCAAATTGACATTGACTACGAAACATGCTGGTAACCCACTTTTATAATAAAATAAGAAATCCTTACTTAAGCTTGTTTTATAGAGTTTTAACAAAAAAAAAAAAAAAAATTGTAAAAAGAAGGATAGTGTGGTTTTATGAAGCTACGGTAAAAGTGAAACTTTTTTTTACATTATAGACAGATAGACGTCCCTACTCCGCGGCAGACAGTGACGCGACATGCAACACACAGGCGAAAAAGTTTGAGACGATGTAATAAAATATTTCACTTTAAAAATTAATTATTTATTATTTGTCTTTTTAATTTTTGACTAGAATTGAAATAAATTTAGACGTGATCAGTCTTCTGGGGCCGGAATCAACAAGTCAATGACCTTTGCCAATTCTGAATCCGCAGTGTTAAAGAATATGGACAAAATATTATTGCACGTACCTGTTAACTTCAAAAACGGTGCAACGCCATAAGAACTAAACAAATAAGTTTGTATAATTTTTACAGAAAGTAATTAAAGACGATGCAGCAAAACATTACGAAAGAAACGCAAGCCGCGCCAAATGCTTCGCGGACAATGGCAAAAACAACGAAGGGGAGGTCGGGTACACCGCATTGCACCAGTTGAATCTCACCCCTCCCTAAGGGGGCTATCCCGACCCCCGAACCCCACTGTAACCCGCGAGGGGTTCTTTAGGGTACTTGTTGACGTTGGGGATGTGAACTGCGTAACCAATTGATTTTTGGCAAAGTCAGCCTTTCTAAGATGAATCGCTAGTCTCTAGCGTTCGCAATGAATTGCTATCTGCCTGTTATATGCCTGCCTAGCCTTGAATAAATTATTAAGGTATATTTGCCAAATATTTAGGTAATTTTGCCGATTTTTTAGCCGTGAAATCGATGCTTATTCTCTGTCTTATTCTATAAAAACAAGACAAAAAAACAAATAAATTGAAATGAGAAATTAGTACACCAATATTGTATTCAAACATAATATGGTAGATAGGTAATATCAATTACTGCTCGCATTCGAGATTAATCACTAGTTTACAGTTAGCTATGCACTGACTAACGGGAATCGTCTTTGACTTGGTTTGCAAATATCTAAGACGCTTGTGAACATTGAATTTAGCTTGACATTATAAACTAAGTTTGTTTAACTTAGTTATGTCGTGGAGAATCCAGATGTAACCACTTCGTTAAGCTAAATTGACATTAGACGTGTAAGCTTGCTAACTATACAATAGAGCAATCGGTATAGTATGGCTAAGATGGACCATTGTGTGCATGTCCTGATTGGGCCACGTCAATACAGACGCCTCTAGTGACTGCATTGTAATTTCGAGACATTGTTTGAGCTAACCATTGAACTAGATACGGTGATATGGCACCTTAGATTGGTAGTTGTTCGGTCTAAGGAATTCATAATTGAACAAGTAATTTGGTATTGTAGTATTACTTTTGCAATACCTATTTTGGCAAAAATATTAATTTGATTTTGTGTTAGGAAAACTGATGTCTTTCGTAACAAATTCAATGTTTTATTTTATCACGGTAAATCTAAAATTTGTAACAGAATAAACGCTCCGAATCGGCTTCTGTATCGATTTCCGTCATTATTTTTAGGTTTTTTTTTTACGAAATAGCCTTTTATTTAATTGAAATTAAACATCTCGTCAATACAATATTAACCATTATTTTGAGTTTGTAGTAGCGTGTAATATGTTCAATTGTCTTTAAAATCACAGACAGCACTAGCAAAATGAAATAGAAACTTCCAAAATGGCGGATGAATTTGCTGGAAGGTAGTATTGGTTGCGGACTATCGAGAGTTCATTCCCGTGTTCTGCGACAAAGCTTACGCAGCTGTTGGGTACTTCCATGTTCCCATGCTAAAAGCACAGCTAAAAGGCCTGTGGATTTTTGCTGATACTGGAATAGTTTCGGGCAGATTAATAAAAAAATGAATGTGTTGTCTACGGAATACGAAGCAACAGAGGAAAAATAAGATAAAATCTTAGCTATGTTTCACTGAATAAACTCCGTCTGTGGCTTTACGTTGGTTTAATTACGAAACCTCGTATTTGGCAACTGGCATTAATGATTTTGGAAAGAAAAATACGTTTGGTATATTAATAATCACAGTATGGGGATTATTCGCTAAACAGTTTATCTGTTAATAAGACTCATTAATTGTTCGAATCAGCTGGTAGAATTATGAGGTGAACATTCTGTATGTAATATTTCGGTCGTCTAATCCATAATGAGCTTATGATGAAATTCGAATTTGGAATATGTATCTACGAAAGATAGGAGTCTGTAGCTATGCAGCTAATCTGGTGTTGTAATATTGGGTAGGTTGTTGTCTGCTTGTATATTAACATGAGTTAAAACAAGTTTATAGTAAAAAAATATATTTTTAAATGGGGGTGACGTAATTTCTATTCGTATTTTTCTAAGGTGAAAGTTTAACAAATGCATCATCATTCAAGCCATTCGTCCGTGTTTCTTAATAAAACTGTTGAACACAATATTCACTGTTTATTTAAAAATACAAAGATTATTTAAAAAAAAGGGGTTTTGGCATGTACAATCGCTTTGCCTTCGTAAGCGACAGAATAACATCGCAAATATTTTCGGCTACGAATTATGTTATGCGAAAAACCGTCTTCATTGAACACTGTCGCTTCCATTTGTCTGTGTAACTGTTTAAATGTGGGGGTGTCTTTTATGTGCGAGGGTGTAAGTAGGGGTGTGTTCGTGTGTGGCCTACATCGCTTCTATCTGACCTAGAAGAGATACATTACTGTCCCCACGATTGTTCGTAGGCACATTTCCCATTTTTTTTGCGAAACCTTTTGTTTTACTGCGGTTCTATTTTAAGAAAGGAGACGTACTTTCTTTCTCCGTTTGCCACCATTTTGTTGCAAACAAACGTTTCTGAAGACGGATGTATGGATATGTGTTACTCTTTCACGTCAAAACGGATCTTGATAAAATTTGGCACAAAGGTAGAATTTGGCACAAAGGTTGGAATAACACATAGTATACCTTTTTTTCGATACCACGCGGTCAAAGCCGCGGGCGCCAGCCAATTATATATATTTCTGAAACGTTGACGCATATTTCAGTATAACCCATTAAGTTGAGTAATTTTGCCGAAAATTCATGCCAATAATGTAACAGAGAATTCAAATTTATTATGTCATGGTCAATATGGAGGCAATTAGTAGTGGTTCACCTCTGCATTATGGACCGCCAAATCGAAATTCTCCCCTCGATAATATATTCAGAAACCGCAGAGCTTAATGGAGGTATCTGGCGGTAAACAATATTTAGGCGGGACAATGTGAATACAGCAGGACACAAAGCAACAGGATTTTGAAAATTGTTAGGATTTTGTACTTCAAAAGTTAAAATACGGAAGCCTTATTGGATAAATTTTTTGGCCGTCTGTCTATCTTCGGGTTCAGTTTTTTTCCTCTAGATACGGAACCCAAGACATATAGAACAGAATATCTTGTCAGTACGAATTAATGGAATATTGCAGGATTATCATAATTATGACACTCGTATAAATATTTTAATGAAATGGGATGGTGATAACTCATTACCGTTATTGATAGGTGCCACGTTGGCGTCCCGATGAATAGAAACCAAAGGACATACTTACTTTATTTTACAGTTTATGAAAAATTTATTTGCATGCTAGACAACCACGTACTCACTAAAATATACATTCATTCGACTATACATGATCGGGTTACAAACACCTTTTCAAACCTTCTATTTATATACGCATAGAATTATACACTACTAGCTTTTGCCCGCGGCTTCGCTCGCGTTATATTTGGGGTAATACAGTTCCCCTTTCCTGATTTGCAGGTACCTGCTTCCTGTAGTTTTTGCTCTTGCGCCTTATACATTTAATAGCAAAGCTAAGTTTTTCCTTTTCTTTCATTTTTCTCAATTGTTCTTTTTTAAATTAGCATAAGTCCGACTCCAGGGTCCCAACTATCTCTGTACCAAAATCAAATTCTTCAAAAACGGTTTAGCCATTAAAGCGTGAAGATGTAACAAACAAACTCACTTTCGCTTTTATAATAATAGTAAAGAGTAAAGTATAAGTGACAGAATAAGGGCAGTCGAGTAATGGAAGCAAATTCTACAGCATTAGCCACTTCATGAGTGATGTCCGTGACTAAGCGCAACCTGGATTGGCTATACGTCGACCCCAATCACGTGAGTACAGCGATAGGTCTGCTGTTCAAATAGCTTTTCTATTAAATGGATCCTAAAGTGGAAATCAGCTTGAAGTTAAACAGACTTTTCTGATATCAGATGTCGAAAATGTATTCTTATAAAAAAAAATCCAACCCTGAGTCTGGTTTCGAATTAAAGTGAGCACTTTGTGGAAAGCACGGTGGGTGCTTTTAAGACAAGAAGAAGCTCTCAAGACAAGAATTTTTGAAAAAATTAACTATTTTTCAAGGTATCATCATTATTACTATTTTGTGTGCTTAAGTATGCTATGATTTCCAAAGCTTAAAATTAAACCAGCAAGTGTTAAATGTTATCGAATCGGAACGGATCATTTAAACATGATTAATCCGCCATATGCACGGGCTAAGTGCATATGGCGGATGTAATTAAGTTAGCTACGGGGGGGGTAATTAAGTTAGCTGGGAGTGAGCCATAATCCATTATACCTCAATAAGCATTGTGGGTCACTCATTCTCTCTCGCTGAGCGGAAGCTGTGAACCCAGTATTGAACAAGACTGATTATGCAATGCTACGGTTAAAGAAACATACCAATGTTTGCTAAAACAAAACGTTTACTATTAACATGAAAGAAGTTCATTAAGTATAGAAGAAAACTTGCTGTGCCAAGGGCAAGAGAATGAAGGATCCTTTATACCTAGCCACCGTATCCATAAATGCGTCAGGAAACCTAACCAAGCGTGGCTTGGCGATTGTTTACCCACATTTCGCAAGTTATGTTGGTCTGTGGATGGGTATTCACCCGTCACATACTGAATTTCCTCCGCGCCTCTGAAAGCACGTTAAGCTGTTGGTCTCGGTAATAACTATACTTTTGTCAAACTTAATAAAAGGCGAATTAATGTCTATTTCACCACAGTACAGTGCCTTGTGGGTATTCGTAATTTCCTTGTTTCTTGATACCATTAGCCCGGCATCTCAGTTTCCACCCCTTTCTATCCATATCGTTTTTCAAACATGATTCTTTTCCTGGCATGACCTAAACTGGACTCCCATTTGGTACAACCTTGATATTCACACAACCCAGTAGTGAGAAACTGTTATAAATGTATGTGATGTGAACTTTTATCTTTTTTAAAACTTTGTTTTTTTTGTCCTCTTGATGGTTTTTTGTGTTGAGTCCTGTATTGTCTTTTGTTGTTGCATGAAATAAATGACTTATCTATCTACCTTTCCTTACTACAATATCAATCTATATAAAATCCTACTCAAAATTTTACAAACGTAATGTCCGTCCGTTCCTTCACAAAATTAGACCTATACTTTTAATACCAAGTATGAGAAAACTGTGGCAAACATCAACGTTCATGATATAGAAGATAATGTTAATTAAACTTTAAAGCCCATTAAAGTTAGTCAGCTCATTTCGCTGCGACGATAGAGCTAATAAGTTTGGTGGATCACTTATCTCTGTGAAAATCTAGTCAAGTTCAATCGACCGAGACCCAAGCGTGTCTTTTTCCGAGAAGACGAGGACTATTGACCTGGATTACTTTCCGAAATGTATCCGTCCCGATTACTAACCATCTCGAGATTCTTGATGTTACGTTTGTCATCATTTTCATGCCCTTGTCTCTCTCTATTTCGAATCAGTGCAATACGTTTTCTTCTTCCATTCTCCCCTGTCAGACATTACTGCATCATATTTTATTCTTGTCTCTTTTATATCAATCCTTACACAATTCATTGATCTTTTCTTTTTGGCCTTCCTCTTCCTCTCCTTCCATCAAGATTCTTATCCATCACTCTTTTAGTCACATAATTTTCGTCCCTTATCATTACATGTCCTTACAAAGACAAAAGTTTATTTTTTAACTGTTCTCTAACAGGCTCAACTTCCAAACTTCTCGTTCTCTCTCTCTTCTACGCTATATGCAACCATTTGTCATCGAGCTTACTACGTTAGTACTATTATTTAATCTGTGGTGATACTTAGACCTCGAACCTCCACTTTGGGTCCAAGGCCCAATTAGCTGCAGCTTTTTAGCAGCATGAAAAGCCATGCGAAGTTTAATCCTGTATGGAGTTCGTACCCTGTGACGTACCAAGTACAAGCTGCAAGCGTTTGAAGCTATTAAACTAACATTGCAGCAAAGTTTTATCGTTTTATTCCTGCCTTTACGGTTTTATCGCTTCGGAAAATATGCTTTGGAATTCCACAATCCAATTCTCACATCCCCATTCGATCATCGGATGAGCAGAGATACGGCAAAACTACACCGTCTTGTTTTTTACAAAAAGTATCACCGTTGTTTTGTAGAAGTTGCACGGACCTAAACAAAGCGATATACGACAACTTTTACAGTACATCGCTAGTCTATTGAAAAAGAACAAGTTACAGAGAGAATATTTATTTTCTCTCATGATACCATTCTTTTATTGACAGAAAGCTTAAAACTTGGCCAAAGAAATAACGCGAATCTAGATAAATCTTAAAGCAATTAATTATCTTTTGCTCTTGGTGGGATCCTTGGGCTTACAATTAACATAATAACAATGACTTTTCATGTGTCAAATCAGTTCGTGAACATAGAGCATCTCTATTTTCAAAGATATTAAAATATCGTATACTTAATGCTTGATTTTTTGTGAATAATTGTGGTAGAATAAAGGCTATTTTTATTTTATTTTTGTACTTAATATTCTTTAGAATAAACCGAAGGATGATTTGAGCGAGTGCAGACTCGCTCAAATCATCCTTTCCTAACAGCCGCACTGAAATGTAAGACGTAACAAATAAATCTATTTCCAAACTGTTTTCAATTTCACCCAACTAAGTACCCGACCAACATGCTCGCCGCTCAACCCGTGTCTACTACACGGTACTACACTTCAATTCTTCTCATCTGTTGGCTGCTCCCGACGACACAACGAGATGGCTCCATCGTGCGGAGGTGCCTGCCGGAGGCTACTGACCTGGCGACCCTTCTCCCCTTAGCGGTGGTACGGATTGCCGTACATCTACCCATGTAGACCCCTTAAGTTCTTTTTTATTATTTTAAATCCTATGACTTCCGACAGCCTTTGACAGGCCGTTACGATTAATTTAATCGATTTCTAACGTAAATCAAGGAAAAGTCGTAGTTAAACCCGATTACACACATACTTCCCATAACAAGCAAGCGTGAATCACTGGAGAACAGATATAGATCCCTACAATAACAAATCCTTCGGTTTTCCCTTAAATTCGAACAAAAAAACGTAACAAACAAGGCAGAACTACAGACAGTAAAAAATCGAAAATACACCAAGAATATCCATATCCATGGGTTTTTTCCCGTACACGGATGAACCGATTTCTCTTTGAACCTTCATTCTGTTTTTATTATTTTTCAATACCCCCAAAACCATTCGCAGATCGGACCCTATCGAATAATTTGATCTCTCATAAAGGAACAAGTACGGGTATACCGATGCCGACTTCAGCTTACCGACTGGTATTTTTTTTTCGTTTGTGTTTTTTTGGATTTCATGGATTTATTGGTAACGTTGGAAATCGAAACGTAGGGTGGTAACAAGGTAGATTTTTTTTCGTGAACTTGGGATTAAATCTGCAGTGAGGTGATACAGTCACAATGCAGATATATCTATTTATATTTGAAGAAAGGGAACTGAATGCAAACTTAAATATTTAAGTATTTATAAATTGTATTTATGGCATTGAATAATAATTTGACATTGTACTGAATACTGATAATATTTATTTAATTGACATGCCACTAACTGTAATTTTTTATTCTTATTTAATGTATGTCTTAAAATTTTGTTTATGTACCAAACATTTGCACGCTCCCGGTGGCAGAATATGATGATAACTTTGTTTATATTTAAGACCATAAAAGTGTACAATATTCAGACAATTAAATGCATTTGAATAAATACGTCATTGTAGTTTTATGTGTATGATAAAATTCTAAATTTATTCGAGCTTTAAAGTCTTGCAAGACACTTCATTGCTACATCAGGCTATAGTCATGATTATTAGAACTTCTATTGAAAGAAAGAAAGAAAGAAAAACTTTTATTGCGACTTATAGTCGTCATAGTCAATCCTAGTCAGTAGTTCTAACGTTATCCATTTATATCACCAACTAACTGCGCCCCGCGGTTTCATACGCATGGTTATAGAATAAACAATATATCGTTATGAATTATAGCCTATGTGTTATGCTGCTATGTTAGCTATATAATCGTGAAAGAGCAACAAACACACTTACATACATCCTCACAAACTTTCGCTTTTATAATATTACTAGCTTTCGCCCGCGGCTTCACTCGCGTTAAATTTGGTATAACACACCAAGCAGACCTGCAGTTTTAGCGCTTGCGCCTGATCGATTTGTAATAGCAACGCTAAATTTTCCCTTTTCTTTCCTCGTTCTCCCTCATAGCCTTTGTCCGTCTCTTGGTTCCCAACTATCTCTGTACCAAAGTTCATCAAAATCGGTTCAGCCATTAAAGCGTGAAAAGGTAACAAACAAACAAACTCACTTTCGCTTTTATAATATTAGTAAGATTTCGCCAACACTGCTTTTAATATAAAGTCATAACTCGGAGACATCTACTTTTCTCCTAAAACACTCATCCCTCTATTATACGTAATTACGAGAAATCTAATTTAATTAATTTCCTCTAGAATGAGATAACAGTGATAAACGAAATACGTTCGTAAGCCGAGTCTGCGGAACGAGCTTGAAGCCAGATTAAAACGATGGGTTTACGCATTCGGCAAGGATCCCTGATTTTATTGTCTCTTTCGCTTTATCTCATTATCTTCATTTGCTTTAATGAGAACGCTTAAATGGAGTCCTTTATTCTTTGTTTGAAATTTATTTTCAGTGTTTAATGGTATTTATTGTACGATCCGATTAACTTGTCTTGTAGTTGATTTCAATCAAACTTTTTCATTTGACATTACACGATACCATGAATTTATGATAGCCTAGTACTTGTTAGAGGTTACTAATGTATTATTCAATCATTTATTACGTACGTTACGTATTTCGTTTTTCTGGTTCTGTACTCTGTGACAGCCATATCGTGACGAAACAAGAGACATCCAGACAGAAACTCTCCGCTCTCTATATCGAAAACAGTTCACCGTATAAAAAAAAATTTAGCTAAATTTGTAGAAAATTTTGTATTCTTTAATATTAATATTAATACAAAAATCCCATAGTAAATGAGATTTTTACAAAACAAAACGCAAATGATTTTTGTGACCTTTGACCTTGAAATTTATTAGTTGCGTACACCCTACCATATGTAGGTTTAGACACAACTTTTAGGGCGTCAATATACAAGTATTTACAGATTTACAGCTGCGTATCTCAAATTCCGAGATTCTTACCTAATTTAAGTTAAATATACAGAGAGCGAGAGGAAGGCCAAAGAAAAGATGGATGGATTGTGTAAGGAATGATATGAAGGAGAAAGGAGTAAATGATGCCGTGACGTCTGATAGGGGAGAATGGAAAAAGAAAACGTGTTGCGCCGACCCCAAATAGAATGGGACAAGGGCAGGAAAATGATGAAATGATGATGATACAAACTAACTCACTTTCGCGTTTATAATATTACTAAGGATTTTTTAGAAGTAGAATAGACGTGTAAAATAATAGTTTGGTACTTTTATCGACTATTTAAAATGTAAACTGTATAGATTATGAGTTACTTCTTGATTTCGGAGAGTTGCTTCAAGCTTCAGTTCCAGTACTCGTGGAAGCGACCTAGTTTTCAGAACGTCTTAAACTTAAAGTTTCATTTTTGGGGCGCGAAAGTTGTTGAGATGCTTTTGAACCACTTGCAAACTTTGCCTTCAGAACACGTAAACCAAGTTAAATTAAGCCTGAACACTTAGCTACCTAAGTGTTCTGGAGAATAGTGCAAGCTATGGTATGGTAATGAAGACATTTTACAAATGTTCTCATATTTATCGTCTTGTATAGATATATTAATAGGTTGATATAGATTTTTAGTTAGGTTCGGTTTTTATATCTATACTTTAATTAATATGATAAAGAGGAAAGTTTTGTTTGTTCGTTTGTCAAGTAATTTGGTTTAATAAATGCAACGCACTTAGTGTGTCTTAGTAACAACAAAATCATCGGCTACTCCGCATGATTTCAGAGTTTAACGGAATAAGTTCTAACAATCCATTAGACACTGAAAACAAATAACACATAACATCCTTACTAATATTATAAAAGCGAAAGTGAGTTTATTGTTTGTTACTATTTATAAGAATAAGAGATAGTTGAGACCCTGGAGACGGACATTAGCTAAGCTTTTCTAAAACAAAAGACTAATGAGGGAGAAGGAGAGTAGAAAAAGGAAAACTTATCTTTGTTATTACAATAATGCGCAAGGGCAAAAACTACAGGTAGCAGGTACCTGCAAATCAAGAAAGGGGAACTGTGTTACCCTGAATCTAACGCGAGCAAAGCAGCGGGAAAAAGCTAGTACTTATATTATAAAATGGTTCAGACTCACGGAAACAAAATAATAAATACTAGAGACTCTCAAAGTCAAGTCAATCATTCCAGATAGAAGCATCGTTAAAATTGAACAATGTTCCAATAGATTATCGAACACTAATTGGAAACAGCGAGCTGCGAAAAAAAGAATGGTCAAACACCCGACCAACGCGTGCAGGAATATTTACTACCTGTGCCCAGAGATTTCACCCGGTGCTCAGCTATAGTGTGATGTTAAATAATCTATTAATTTCGTGAAAGAATGCCTATGGAAAATTTCAAGTCAATCCGGCCAGGAATCGCCTTCTCCTCTCCAGGAATCAACTACAGTACTTTCACAAGCTATTATGCTTTGTGACCGGGACTGTAGATTCATTTTGTTTCTTAACATTCAAAAGTGCCTGTAATAGTCTATTTAAAATAAATGATTTGATTTGATTGATTTGATTCTCCCATACAAACTTTGCCACCCTGTTTAACCTCCTTAAGGGTTGTGTTTTGCAAAGTCCCGTCTTAATGAACACCTACGTTCTAAAAGCGTCCGTCCTCCATGCCAAATTTGAGACTCCTAATATTTGCAGTTTCTGAGATTTCGATCACGAAATCTTATCAAAGTAAGTGATTTTCGCTTTTAAGGTTTATAGAAATGTGGTAGTTTAAGGCTGGTATTGGCTGGCTCGACAGACGACCTGTCTAGTTATTTTTTGAACCAAAACTTTATTACGAAGATTAAATTTGATTAATTTATTAGTAACTACTGACCCGTTGATCCCCTTCTATATTATCCAACACTAAAAGAAATCGAGTAGCTTTTGTAGCGTAAACAAACCAACTTAACTTTTTTTAAATATTTATAGATTAACCCGCCGTCTCCTACAGAACGTGATAGAGTGGATTTGCATCGATAAACACCACATGGAGCCTGGGGCAAAGTACATGGATTTCAACTATCAAATTTTTAACACGTTTTTATTGGGTTTGCCTGTAACTGAATACCTAATCACAATAAAATCTTAGAAGTTAAATTTGTCCCTTTCCAGGTTTACGATTGAACTTAAATATTTATTTTGTATGACAATGCAAGGTGAAAAAACAAAACGTTGTAAATGGAGTTATTTGTAAAACAATACAGCGAGCCCAAAAAAAGTAGACTAGTTATTTTTTTAAGTATTTCATTGTTATGCTCATTAAATGGAAAGTTTTACTGAGAAGAATAAGAGAAAGTAGTTGTTTAGTTTTTTAAATTATAATATTTTTACCATTGACTTGACACCACTCTCTTGGTAACACTTAAATTAAATGATGACGTATATATCTTACCCCGCTCTAGGACGGAGCGGGGGTATTGTCAGACTGTTACTCACTAAAACCATTCCAAAAATCCTTCCTTCCTTTTTTATATTCCTTCTTTTGCCCTTTCCAGGGCACGGTAACGCTTTCGAAAAACCTGCAGCTACTGATCTAGCCAGCGTAGATTTATAGGGTTGATAGTTACCCAGCTCCAAAGCACCACAGATTTGAGTATAAGGTTTTATTTTTAAACTCGCTACCCCCACGTCTTCCCGAGATAAAGGATCTGGACAGACAGACAGCCGGGTGGACAACAAAGTGAGGTACGGAAGTCTAAAAAGGCAATAACATTTGAGCACACTACTGCGTTACCCCTTTTAGATTGTGTACAGGCTATTGTCGTTTGTAGCTATAAGTACTGTATTGATATACAATATATAGACTAGACACGCTTGACCGGCGCTCTAACGTCACCCCTTGCATTTCTGTTGGTCTCTGCCTTAAAATGGGCTAGTGCTAGTTGGAGTTATGCACGTGTTTGCATACCCCTTATCATAAGCGACAGATGTCTGGCGAACGAGATAATAGCATTGATTTCAGAGATTTCAGATGATTTTAGCTTATTGCTTTTCTTTTTTTTTGCCGATGGTTAATCTTCATATAATTTACCCGGTCTGGGTGGAGCGGGGGAAGTTGGCCCACCCATGTTCCTTCTTATGCCCCTTACTTTACGGCCGCGGTTTCTCTTTCGGACAACAAGAGCTCCGTCCAGAGCAGGAAAAGTATTTGAAGATCCGTAAAAAAACCTAATCACGAAACGCTACGAAGTTTATATACCAAACTAATATATAGGTACGTAGTGAACCAATCACGAAGTCTATTAAAGTGTCGATTGGCCCAGGAATTAAGGGCATGTAACACTGGCAGCGATTCACGAGGTAATTACGTGTCACTCACATATTCGTTGTTTTCATAGCGGAATAAGGTCTAGCATTGTGTAGTTGAAATACCTGTTTTGCCACCAGAATATTGTGTTTGCGGTTTTCTCACCATTGCATTAAAAAGTGTAGACGAATTGACAATATGCTAGAGTCTGAACAGTTAACAGTTTATGTTGTTTGAAATATGTTTTATATCATAAAACATTGACATAAAATAAGTGCTTAAAAATGTGTTTACTTATAGAAATTTAATAAACCAAAACTCGTGTTAAACTACAACGGTTGAACGAATGAAAACATTTGTGAAACAAAAATTGTTGTAAATTTTACGCTTTACTACCAGCGAACTGAACAAGATGGCGAATTACATGCGTTAAGTGGGCGCCAAAGCAACGAGTATTTTTAGAGCATAAATAAGCATCCCAAAAAACATTTGCTTATCAGTTAATGGATAAGGTTTTCACAAATCGAAAAACGAACTTGACTTATTCGCATTTTCATATGTTAAGAAAAGAAAAGCATTTTTAACGAATCAAATCAGCTACGTCGTGGCCGCGTACCCACAAAAGATTGAACCATAAGAAAATACAGACTGTCTAACGTTTATTTAAGATGGAAATCTTTCTCAAAATTTCTAACGTTTATGACATTGCTAAATATTAGGATGACTCCACAATATTTTCTGACACAAGATATTTATTAAGTCTAGAGTTAAGTTCGGGCTTTGCTGCAGACCATCAATCACTTCCTAACAATAAGGAGCAGACAATAAAGTCGATACCTAATTACGATCGATAGCTAAGAAGACTAGTGATGGGCACCAATTTTCTGTCTGGATTAAAATACTAGAACGACATGGAAAAGCTTTCACAATTTCCTTCTCATAATAGGGTTCCGTACCTCAAAAGGAAAAAAAAAATTGTCAGATCACTTTGTTGTCCGTCTGCCCGTCTGTTTGTCAAGACCCTTTATCTCGGGATCGCATGAAGATATCGAGTTGAAATTTGAACCATAAATCACATTTATTTGTGAACCATAAACCACATTTGGTGGTTGGTGGAAAAATCATATCTTTAAGTCTACGCAGTCAAAAAATATGGCCATTTATGTTGCAAGTTTGCACGGAAGCCTCGGTGTGTGAGTTCGACTGGCATTAGCCCGGTTTTTTATGGAACAACTTTTGTTTCATCGTTGCGATGTTTTTTTTTAAAATACACAAACTACGTTTATTTGGTTTCGAAAAAATAACGCCGGAAATACTGAAACATCAAAAATAAAAATATACAGAATTCATTCGAATTGGGTTTAGCAAACATTGAGTGAACACACGTCCGTTCGTACCTGCATCAAAGTGTTCTCTTAACTAACGCGAAATTCCGACGATCTTCGCGCCGGTGATCCAATATTGCTTTTGAAAACTGCAAAATTGCATTTGTCACACGAAAATGGAAATCCAATTTCTCAATTTTTTGTCTGAAAACGTTACATCCAGAAATTAATACACAGTTCACTTTGCAAGAATTTCTTTATACGTTTTTAGCAATTTTACTTTGTACTGCTTTTAAGTGTGATTGCTGTAGTGGTAAAAAGTGTTGAATTGTACCCTGATGTACGACTTTATTCCCGCATCATCATCCGCCTAGCCTTTTCTGAACGATGTTGGGGTCAGCTTCCAGTCTTACCGGATTCAGCTGACTACCAGTATTTTACATGGAGCGACTGATCTGACCTCCACAACCCATTAGCATCATCATCACACTTTCGAGTCACTGACTGCCATCAGTAACTGTCAAAGATCTACAAATGACAGCCGAGACTATCTTTACGTGCTTTCCGAGGAACGGAGGAAACTTGGTGTGTAGTAGATTGCCACACTGGCAGGCTTAACCTTAAGATCGACCTAAACAGCAGATTTAATTTATCCAAGAGCTTCTCAACTTTATTCCCGCCAAATATAAGAATAGAAGATTTTTCACGCATATCGTTTGCGTGTCCTATTATGGTGTAACCTTTAAATATTGGGTTGTGGAGATAAGACAGGTGAAATACTCAGCCTTAGCAGGTTTGATTGGAATCCAACTTCAAGAAAAAAACTTAGGCATTTATAAATACGAAGTGAAAAGGAACAACATTGATAACACTACACAACCTGATCAAATATAAAGTAAATCTTGCGACATTACGCTGTGAACCGAATGATAATCTTTACTAATATTATAAAAGCGAAACTTAGTTTGTTTCTTTGTTACGTCTTCACGCCTAAATAGCCCAACCGATTTTGATGAGTTTTGGTACAGAGATAGTTGGGACCCTGGAGACGGAAATAAGTTTTTTAAAGTGAGAATGGGGAGAAGTAGGGAAGAAAAGGGGAGAGAAAGATATTTTTTTTCGATCATCACGCAGGTTTAAGTTAGCGTCAGCCCAAAGTAACTATGCCACGCGGACGAAGTCGCAGGCGGAAGCTAGTAGTTAAATAGTTCATCAAAGTTCTAACTAATGTAAGTTAAACAATTAACACGCTCGACCATCACTGCTCCGGTCATTGTAATAAGTTGAGAAACTTTGAACCAGCCGTTAGTTAACAATGTGCGGCCCATGAGGTCGGAGCACGAATGCGCATTGTCAACGTAACGTAAATAAAATTATCTAAAGAATACAATATCATCCATGGATCAGGGGGCCTAAAATAATAAAGAATTTACCAGGGGTCTAAAATGGCGCAGAATCGCAAGCAGAATCATAATAATATAAATTACGTTAAAATTAGGAAAATGGTCACAAAATGACAATTCAAAATATTAATTGCGTCTGTGACCATTTCAAGGATTTTAACATAATGAATATTTTTTTTAAATTATCCTATTATGATTCTGCTAAAGCTGCCATTTTAGATGAAATCAAATCAAATCATTTTATTTATTAAATGAGATTAGAACCCTGATAAATTCTTTAAAATTATAAATATATTTTTAATCTTAAGATTGACTGACGTATTGACGACACATCAAAGAAACTGTTGTAGTATTCTTCATAGCCGTATTTTGCGTTATTAATAAAAGCAAACATTGTTATGACAAATAAATATATTTAGATTGACGAAATACCTTTGTTTCTTTTTGTGCGTCTTAAAATTTATTGCTTTTTACAAGCTCATTAAAGCTGACATTATTTAAAATTCTCAAGTAGACAGACGCAGCTACCACCTTAGGGCATTATTCTTTAATAATTATAAATTAAACGAGTAACATAACATGAATGTCATTCCTGTTTAAGTTGTCTTTAAAGTTCATAGCAACTACGGGTCGAGCTCACTGCCCTTTCACACTACTGGATTATATATGAGCAAGTTTACGTGACTATTCGTAGCGTACTACGGTCAAAGTTCTGTAGTTTGCAAGGCATAAGCAATGAATGGATTGCTTTCGTAAGCATAAAGTGCTTGAAATTATTTGCTTAGAAAACATACGTTTTGACATCACCTGTCGAATATAGATAGTTCGAAAGAGTTGATAATATTTCCTATCTATTTAAGAATATGCATTTAAGATTTCATCTTAAATGATTGATTGATTGACGATTGACAACAAGAGGTTTGTTTGAATATTAATAAAATATTTTTGATTTTTTTAAATATTTTTTTTTATACTGGATCTACATTCTGACGTAGATAAAAAAATAAATTTAAATGAACAATGTGTTCTAGAATAGAAATGAAAACTTAAAATAAAATTAAAAAACCGGCCAAGAGCGTGTCGGGCCACGCTCAGTGTAGGGTTCCGTAGTTTTGGTGCTAATTTTGGATTGCGAGAACCGATTTCAATAATTCTTTTTTAATTTGAAAAAAGATACGTTCAGGATAATAAAATATGTAAACGAAGTTAAAAAAATGCTTGCATAAACGATTATACTACAAACTTAGTCCACAAATTATTTTGTACAACTTTTTTTTTTGTACAAAAACTGTTATGTCAATCAAGTTCAAAATAATTTTCATAGAAAGTCCTTATAAAGTTCTACTTTTCAGATTTTTTTCATATTTTCTAAACTTATGGTTCAAAAGTTAGAGGGGGGGGGGACACATTGTTTTTTACTTTTAGAGCGATTATTTCCGAAATTATTGACATTATCAAAAAATGATTTTAGTAAACCCCTATTCATTTTTAAATACCTTTCCAACAATATATCACACATTAGGGTTGAAATTAAAAAAAAAAACACTTCCCACTTCACATATAGGGTGGCTACCCTAATAAAACATATTTTTCCAATTTTTATTTTACCACTTTGTCGGCGTGTTTGATATACATATTGGTACCAAATTTCAGCTTTCTAGTGCTAACGGTCACAGAGATTAAGCGAGGACGGACGGACAGACAGACATGGCGAAACTATAAGGGTTCCTAGTTGACTACGGAACCCTAAAAAACTAATGCTTTGCATGATATTAAAGAAAAACTTTTAAATATGAATTGCATAATATGGTGCAGATTACAAGTGTTTTAGTACATAGTCGTTTAACAAAACCTATTCAAATGTAACTTTATATACCACTAGCTGTGTCCAGCGGTTTCACCCGCTGCCCACTTAGGGGTTTGAAAAATAGATGTTGGCCGATTCTCAGACCTACCCGATATGTACACAAAATTTCGTTTAAATCGGTCCAGCCGTTTCGGAGGAGTATGGGTACGACAACTGTGACCCGAGAATTTTAAATATTAGATTCATTTTATGCTAACCTTTTTTCAACTATGTTGTGGTAGATAGGCTTCCAGTCTAGTCTGATGCAGTCGAATACCAGTTTTTTTTTTAATATTAAAGATTGTTAATCTGACCCGTGAAGGTCCTCGGGGTTCCTTTTAGAACATTACCTACATATCACTTCAATAATTATACCGTAGCAGTATAAATTAGCTATCATTTATGTGTTCTTTCCTATGAAATAGAAGTAAATTAAACCTTTGTGTATCAAAAGCAGCATAATTGATGCCCCTTCACCAAAGTGAATAATAAATAGCAAAGTTCAACCATGCACATGGAAAGCTCTACTGAGGCGGATATCAAATATTCATCAGAATAATCCATTATTAGAAGTCAGACACGTGTCGAAATACATCACAGTCAAGACGAGCGTCCCCTATCGATAAACAAGTGCACATGTATCCTGTAGGTGTACACAGATGCCCGTTCTCCCCTGTCGTTCAGGCAGGTGCATAAAAAAGGAAAGTTGTCTAGATTGCCACTTTTAACTGACGTGGCAGGTTAAGTTTAGGTTTTGCCCGCAGCTTCGCCCGCGTTAAATTCGGGATAACACAGTTCCCCTTTCATGATTTGCAGGTACCTGCTACCTGTAGTTTTTGCCCAAGCGCCTATTTTATTGTAATAGCAATGCTAAGTTTTACCTTTTCTTCCCTCTTTCTCACTTATATCTCATTTTTTTTAAAGTTGCTTATGTCCGTCTCCAGGGTCTCACCTATCTCTGTACCAAAATTCATCAAAATCGGTTAAGCCATTTAGGCGTGCAGACGTAACAAACACACTCACTTTCACTTTTATAATATTAGTAAGGATTAGTAAGGACTAGCGACCCGCCAAGCGGTTTCACCCACTGCTTATCTCTTAAGAGTCATAGCGTGATACATATAAACCTTCCTCTTGAATCACTCTACCTATTAAAAAAACCACATCAACATCTGTTGCGTAGTTTTAAAGATTTAAGCATACATACAACATAGCAACAGACAGACAGCGACAGCGACTTTGTTTTATACTATGTACTGACTAGATGTCCTGCGTGGTTGCACCCGCGTCTTTAGATTTATAACCTATATGTGAAAAAGTATAATAATATAAGGTCCTATTAGTGAAAAAATTACAAAAATTATTTGTGTAGTATTAGCAGTAGGTACACCATTGACTACTCCCCGTTGTATTTTTATATTTGTAAAGTCCATCCAAAGGTTGTCTGGAAGATATCGCTATTAGCGATAAGACCGCCATTGTAACCATAGATTTAGCAGTTTTTTACTAACCAGTTTGTTTTTTTTTTCAATTTTTGGTGTGCAATAAAGTGTATTCTATTCTATTCTAAAATCGTTCCAGTAGTTTTGGAGCTTATTCGATACAAACAAATCTTTACTCTTTATAATATTAGTATACATAACTACTTAATGAGACACTTTGAAGAACGGCTTCTCATAAAAGTTTATTTTGACAACGAAAATATTGTGGGGGAACTAACAATTCTTACGGATCAACATTAATTGGGTAGTTGACACCATTAACCATTATTCTAGACCTGAGAACTCCATTCATTTCAAAATAACTTTAAAATTCGATTTTTAGTTGCTTTTAATTCAATAAATAGTTGCATCATTGACTTGACAAAATAGTGACGTCATCGTTGCGAGTCTCATACAAAATCTATGGGGGAAGCGCGTTTTGACAGCTCATAAAAAGTATATTAATTGATTGGTGTTGTCATCTACCCTATTGCACTGAAAAGTTTATTTGAACATTGCTTCACGGATACCAGGACGAACAACATTCGTGTAAACTTCGCCCCGCCCGCGTACGCTCCACCTACTTTGTTATGCACCCAGCTACGTTAAATTAAATATAGAACCCATTCAGAATTTAAACAAAGTTTCAAGTCTGAGATAAACTTGTCAAGAAAACGTACTCGCTGACAAGAAAACTGACTTTCGAATGAAGATAAAAACGTTCTTGAACTGCTGTCCTAAACGTGGCAACATTAATCGTTGCATTTTTGAGAAGAGTTGTTTGTGCAACTTGAAAAGTAGGATTTCGTTCTCGGTAATTGAATTATCTGATTCTAAAGCAAGTATACTTTTCCTCGAGGAGCGTTCGAAAGTTTCAACCAATTAAACTGGTATAAATTTAGACTTTTACATACAACTGTTTCCTTACTAATATTAATATTATAAAAGCGAAACTGAGTTTGTTTGTTACGTCTTCACGCCTTTTTGGGGGAAAAGGGAAAACTTAGTATTGCTATTACAATCAATAAGGCGAAAGGGCAAAAACAGGTAGCAGGTACCTGTAAATCAGGAAAAGGAAACTGTGTTACCCCGAATTTAACGCGAGCAAAAACGGGCAAAAGTTAGTATGTTAATATTCATGAAAGATCTGCATAATGACTGTATTGACTCTCTTGTCAGACATTGATGGCAGCCTCGCGTAGAGGTCTCGTAGGCATACTGTAGCCAATTTATGACACAATAATCAACAATTTTGGTAATAGAAAACATGGTAGCTTAACATGGTGAACTCACAAAGTTGTCAGAAAAAGTCTTCTGCTTCGTCTTCTGTAAGCATTATAAGAATTTTTAAGTCATTCATATTATTTTCACAGTATGATTCTGCTAATGACATTTTAGGCTCCCTGTAGGGTTACCATGACATCATATAGCAGTTCTTATTCCTGTGTGAAAAAGAGATGGTGCTAGACACCCTGTATAGCTCTGTCTCTTTCCCTCAGTGGAATAAGTTCTGCTTTGAGACGTCATTGAAAGGTAGCTTGTAAGTTAAAATTTAAATTGAGCAACTGTGGCGATGTATGTCTGTGATTGCACTTAATGAGAAGACGCTTCTGACCAGCATTTCAAAACGAACAGCCTGTTAGTTGTTACCCAGTTAGCGTGTCCAGTAACAAGCTGTTTTTTTTTGTATCAAACAATATACCAAGGACAAATGTTTCAGTTTTCAATTTCGTAGTATCGTCAGAAGAGTTTAAAAATTGTTAGTTTTTCTCCGAACATTCGATTCGATGCGAGTCTGTTACATGACAGTTTTCCAAAATCAATTTAATAAAGTTTTTGTGTCGTCGAATGAATTCAGCGAGACGTGGAATCGAATTTCCGATAGTTTTACAACTTTTTCACGTTTATTTCTTGTACAAGGCACACGAGGACGTGCACTGTGTTGACATTGGTGTTACAAACGAGTTCAGTATTTCGAATGGAACAGTAGAATTTTTTATTTCACATAATATTTGGGCATATAATTAACTAGAGACCCAATAATCAGTTTTAAAGGTTATTGATTAGACTATACGTTTGAAACGCGTATAGCCTTATATGATGAACCTGTAATATTAAAAATACTAACCTGTACTATAAATAGCCCTATGAAAGAAATTCCTGCACCCTGTAAACCTTACAAGCTTTTTCGAAAGACTCATTACAAACTTTTAAAATCGCAAGCAAAATCATACTATATATTATCAACTGCCAGGCAGGCGAACACAGAAACTTGTCGGTTACAATATTAATCATACTAAAACAAAACTTAGTTAACTCATTTTCCTACTTACAAATTTACATTTAACGAGTGAGACTAAGGCTCCCCGTCCACAAGACACTAATACCCTACAAAGCAGCTTTCCGGATTATTCTCACTCACAACACAAACGCATTACACCAGCCTTCAGTATTTTAATCCTACTACAATAGTTTCTAGCGCTGACATGAGCATTCAACAAATGAAACAGCAATTAAAGCTGGGGAATATTGACAAAGCGTAGTTCGTGAATTAGACGCGACGGCGCGCTTCGTCGGTCGTCGGCGTGTAGGTGGCGATGCCATTGTGAACATCGTCAGCGTTTACAGAAACTACAGCGCAACTTATCCTACGAAATTCCTGGCATAGATACTATTTGGCTGGCATGTTTAATAACTGAAGCGGTAGTTGATTCAATTGTGTTTATATTTTCGTGGTACAACAAGAATCACGTGTCGTTTTACTAATGATATTCTTTCTGCCGCGGAACCATTCGTTCGACAGTATACCAAACATCGAATGCTCAAAAATCTCTTAGCACGTACATTCAAGCGATTTCAATTCACAAACAATATTGGAACCTCAAAACCGTTAAGTTCCACAACAGCACGCAACAGTCCAACTTTCGTAATACGAATTGCGACTCTCGACAACAATTCGAAAACAACAGACAATTCTAATTATGGAGTATGAAGGTGCTCAACGGTTCCAAAACTCTAGCCCAGTATTTTGTGTGCGGTGAAAAGTTTGGACGGTCAAAGCCCAGGCCGGTTGGCAGTTGGAATGGATTTCGGCGGCGCGGCGGTTACCGCGGCTGCATATGCCCATAATGGCTGGCAGCGTCGCCTCTGGCTCGCGTCGATGGATTATAAAATGTGATTCCCGCTTAAATTGAGTCCAATAATTGCAGCGCGTTGTTTCTATTGCACTTTTTTGATTACTTTTCCTACAAAGGACTCGTTTTGCTTATCAGAGAATGTGTTAAATTGACGATATTTCTCTTTGTTTCATTTCGGTGTTCATAGATTTTAGTATTCACACACTTTCTGCTTTCTGCAGTTCACAGGGTAGATTTAAATATCTTCCAACGTAATATTAAAGCAAAACTAAATAGGTACAGCTGCTCCTGAAAACCATTACACCGACGTAGAAAGCTCACTTCATACAAAACCTGGCTGGCTTAAAATCTTTTTAAATGAACATTTACTGCACATTAAATCTTTTGTAGTAAAAACCTACTCAAAGTCACGAGAAAAACAACGTTGGTAGTCCGGCTAATAGCTACTGTAGCAGCGCATCCGGCGGTAGGTAGTAAACTCCTTTATTTTAATGTTTCCCATTTAACCCTCACTTGGGTAAAAAGCACTTTTAAACGAGTTGTTAACCTGTATACGTGATAGTGTATCTGTAGCCTTACTTTATATAACTCAAATATCCGTATACCCATTTTTGACTTTAACCTACATATAATGAAACAGATGATTAGACTTTTACTTTTGTGGTTGTATTCAATCGATTGATGAATATTTTTATTAAAATATGTTTAAACCCAGAGCTAACTGTGAACAAATATGATGCAGAGCTGGATGAGAAAGCATATTGTATTAGTGCACGAAAATACCTGGTTTTATCTTTTAAATTGATGGCGAGTAATCTCACGACCTAAAGCTTTTCTATAGATTTTTGATGCATTCGTGCCAGTCTGGTAATCATTTTAAGGCCCGCCCCTAACGGGCTTATAACGTGACGCTATACGTCTTCTCTGGACGAACGTACGATAAAACAAATGAAGCCCAAACGTAGCTAGCTGCCTTGTTTTTTATCTCTCGTCCGCCGAGCGTGACGCCGGATTAACACAACCCACGTTCCGACACAACGTACGAATAATTAACGATCTTTGTTCAAGTTACATTGAACGAGAATATTCGGAAAAAAACTCTGTTCGTACCTGCTCCCACAAATAATCTATTTTGTTGGAAAACATCAGCGCTTAAAATTTTCCATCAACGTCGGTCGTTCACCAGTGTCATTTTTAATTACGAAAGCTATTCTAAGACAGGCGCTAAACTCTAAAGAATAATAGTCAACTAATAAGTTAAAAGGTTTTGCCGTCAAGCTCTGCCAACCCGATTGAATCAACGCTTCGGAAATATGCAATTTAGTTCGTACGTACAGTGTTGCCAACGCCAACGCTTTAAACAAATTTATAACGTGATAAACCGTCTCCTGTTACATTATTTGCAGCTGTTATTAATTTTATTGGTTATTTTAACTAGCTAATGATTGCATTAGGTTGGTTAGTAAGGTTTCTTTTGAGGGTTAGTTATTAATTAATGAGCTTGATTTTAAATAACAGGTGTTTGAAGATCACTTTTGGCTATAGATCAACCCGTCTCATCTTACATCCGTCGGTTTAGTGACTATAGGCCGTGCCGACGGCGCGTTAGTGTTCCACGCGCGACTCAAAGAGATGTCTGTAAAACAGAAGGGCCTGCCAGGGTCATCGGCTGCAGGGTTGGATTGATGAGATACCGCGGTCCCGGAAAATAAAGGGCAAAAAAGAAACATAGTTTTAGTCAGTAAAAGTCTGAGTTTAAAAAGGTTACCACGTATTGCGTACATCGCTCTGGGGCCTTAGTCTGCTATTACAATAGTGTCAGAATGGTCGATCGCTGATCGCACAATGGTTGATTTTGACAAGTTTAGTATGTAGCAGATTACCAAACTTGTCAAAATTAACCATTATGCGATCAGTGATCGACCATTCTGACACTATTGTAATAGCAGACTAAGGCCCCTGAACCGTTGTTATTTAAATAGAAAGTTTACGTCGGTTATAAAACAAACTTAAGTTTGTGTTTCCTGCAAAAGTGTAATCCCTACACGGTCACCATGTTTAAAGCAACTGTTTTTTATACCGTTTAAAAAAAGAATCGTCCTTTAGAATGAAAATGTGGTAGAGTTAATATGTATCTTGTGTAATGATTTTGTAAAATAAGTTCATAATTACACTGCTCTTACAAGCGACAGATGGCGCTATTGGTTGCATAAACAATTTACATCCGTTTTAGTTATAAACTAGTTAAATATAGGTATTTTAAGTGTATTGATATTTTAAAATAAGTAAAATATTATTGTTGAAATTAAAACATTTATTTATTGTTAATAATCTGTCTTAATGTTAATTAGTACGTCAATTGAGCACACGTACTGTGTACGTTGCTCTGATTGGTTGAATAGCCTGCTGAGTATTGCCGTACTGATAGTGTGGGGGAAACATTCAGTTGGTGGCTGAGACTCTAGACAAGAGTCAGTCTGACTTGAGGCATTAGAGAGCGAACATATCTTGTGTATTGCTGTTACTCTAGTAATATTGTATATTAGTTATATTTAGTGATTATTATAAATATGATTGTGCCGGAAACAAAGTGATTAAATATATTATTCTTGATACCTAAGTTATGTGGTTTCATTACATATCAGAAGTGGGACATGCCTACTATTACAGTGCTGATCGAGTGATTAAAGTGAAAATTTTCAGGTTATGTGTGCCTAAAGTAAAACTGAGTGTGCGTATGATTAAGCCAAGTGTGCATAATAAGTTTTAGCCAAGTGTGCTTATGATATTTAAGCCAAGTGTGCCTATGATATTTAAGCCAAGTGTGCTTAAGGAATTACTTTTTGGCCAAGTAAGCCAATACAGTCTTCGGCCAAGTGAAGTGTGCCGAGAATGAATTAAGTGGATATCAACCGCGTAAGTAGAGCTTAAACTTAACCCTTAACGTTTATTGCGTGACTAAGTACGTCCCCATTTAATTGTTTTGTTTTTCTCGTGAATTATATGAGCCAAATTTTTATTTTTTTATTTTTTTTTGTATGAACTAAATATTCACTAAAATACATAACCAAGGATTATTGAAATATAAAAGTAATCAAATCAAATCAAATAATTTATTTCTTTGCAAACATGGCTATAGTGTATAGGTGGTTTTTGTAGCAGAGGTCTTCATATTTTACCGTCAGATGGACATGCAAAGGTTTTACAATTTTTAAATTAAAATATCTGGCAGATTACTGGAATACAAAAAGTAAAAATTAAAAAGTCAGAGTGTTTACTGTATTATAGAACAATAAATTAATGCTATATAATATTAAATAAAAAAGAAAGTCGGCCAGGATTACAATTTTTATGTCAGTCAGAATAATGTCAATCAGTTAATAAGTCATCATTAAGAAAATCGTCAATCGAGTAATAGGATTTAACAATTAAAATTTCATTTAGCGCCCTTTTAAATTGAAATGTCGTCATATTTTTTTTATATTATTAGGTAGTCTATTATATATGCGTGGGGCAATATAAAACAAGCTCAATTTTTTTATTGAGAGTAGTGTGACTATGTTTTGCTAAGGTTAAGTTATCAATTAACTATTTTTACCTTTCGGCGGGACATTGTATGGATCATTTTTTTTTATATACAACATTCTAATATTGTACCCTGTGTTCACAAAATGAACACAAATTAATTTGAAATTGAAGGTTTAAACAAGAGAAAAGTATGAAATAGTAAGTAGTTTTAAACACGTATTTATATTTTTTTTTTGAGACAATGGAAACCGAAGCCAAGCCAAGCCAAGCAAGATGCCAAAGAGTAGCCCCTGTATTGAACAATGGCAAAAAGGCATAAACACGAAACGAGCAAAGAACAAATCGAAATGGAAACGCAGGAGGTCTGACTCGACCTCCTCATCTTCCAGTTCAACTGTTACTCGGATTGAAAGGCTCTACAAAAACCTTCAGTGCTAAAATAATAATGATTCGAAGCCCTGCCGAGTATAGTATTTAATAGGACGAAGTGACAAGCAAACCTTAAAAGGGCTTTTCCGAGCGAGCAAAACTATGGTCGGCTTTCGGAAGAAATGTTAGCTCGTACGGCTCGTTATAATGAAATCTTCACTGAATTTTTTTAGAAAAATTAATACTCCTACATAGATATGATATAAGTGGTAAAAGTGCCGTATATTGAATAACTCGGTGTTAATGATAAATCCATAAGAAAAACTCAAAAAAAAGAACTAAAAAGTATTTTTTCAATTTGACCATTAAAGGCACTTTTGAATGTCATAAAACAAAATGTTGAAACGGTCCCGGTCACAAAGCATAATAACTTGTGAAAGTACTGCAGTTGCCCATTCCAAAACGATGATCTTGGAATATCATTACAAAACCGTATTTACATTATTACTGTAGAGATTATATAAATGTGTGGAAGCGATGTAGAAAGACGTGCACAGCAGGAGCGGAAAATTCAATTTAAAATCTAAATAAATTAAAAATTAACCGTGGCGGCTAAAAGATGTCCGGTCCTAACTGACAGCACCCGTTCACGTACATGACGTATGGATCAATCCCATTCAGCTCAACCATTTTGAAGGGAATTAAAAGACCCGACACACCCAACACCATCAGCGAGACATTTAAGTGAGCATGACACTATCAACCACCAGGGCTTCATCAAGTCGATGATAGTACATAGCACTCACAAATAAGCTTTATGATTATACAATACTAAAGAATTGATTCTATATATTGCAAAATAGTCTTACAATCTTCTGCAGCTTCCACAATAACTTCAGATGCTAAAAAGTGAGTTAGCCCCTATAGATATCGAGCAGGACCAGCATTGAGCCAAGCAATTTTATCTTGCATAATATAATAGTTCCGAATTTATAGTGCAAGTTTTAAATTTCGACTCATTCAGTTGTAGTATGTGAGGAGGTATTTTATTGTAACATTTTAAACAGTATCCCATGAAAAATGAGTCTACTTTCCTGACTGAACTAATTGGTCCCTATTTCTAGTACTATAGTTGTATCTGTCACCTCCTTTATTAAATAGATCTAAAGTTTTCTTGACATATATGATGTTTTTATAAATATATTGACGATGTACTGTCATGATGTTAATTATATACTTAAAGAATCTCGCTTACGCAGGTTATATATGGCTCTGATGGCTCTTTTCTGCAGAATAAATAAGAACTTATGTCCGCAGCCCGTCCCCAAAGTAAAATACCTTAAGACATCTTTGCTAATTATTATAAAAGCGAAAGTGAGTTTGTTTGGTTGTTACGTCTTCACGCCTGCATGGCTAAACCGATTTTGGTGAATTTTGGTACAGAGGTAGTTGGGACCCTGGAGACGGAGATAGGCTAACTTTTGTTTAAAACAAGTGAGAAATGGAGGGGAGAGAGGGAAGAAAAGGAAAAATTAATTCTAGTTTTGATTCAATACTATGCCATTTAATACTAAATTATTAGCGGTAAACCAATTATGTACCAGCAATAGGACATTATTTATGTCATCAGAATTTGTGGCAAGTCTGTTTATCTTAAATATTAAAGAAGTCGTCAGCAAACAGCACTATTGTGGTGGGTTTTAAATAAATGGGGTAGATCATTAATATTGACTGGAAAGAGGAAGAGACCTAATATCAAGCCTTGTGGTAGACCCGTCTTTACTTTTAAACCTATTAAATTTACGCCATTTATTTGCGCTTGCTGCTGTCTATCATTTAAACATTATTTAACTTAACTAAGCGCAAGTTGCCCTAAGAAGTAATGTTTAAGTTTCAAGAGAAGGGTTTCGTGATTTACGCAATCAAATGCTTTTGAGAGATCACAGAAGATCCTTATGGCATTCTGTGCCTCTTCCCACAAAGTTCCTTTTGGTGAAACCGTAATGTCTATCATATATGATTTTATTGCTGTTATAGTGGTTGAGCACTTGCACAGTTAAATATTATCTTATCAAACACCTTGCTGAAAACCGGCAAAACGGATACGGGTCTATAATTATTGGTGTCTTTACTTTACTGTCCCCAGATTTGAAAAGTTGTATTACCTTGCTGTATTTTATAAGATCCGGGGAGACTTTTTGGTCCACACAGAAATAAAATATTAAGGGAAAGTACGGTGCTACAGTCTCAATGATAGTTATTTGTTTAAAAGCTTTAATGACTGCAGTGGGGTTAATGTGCTTAAATTGAAACTCAACCGGACATGGCAAAACGTCTGCTCTTTATAAGTCAACGGAAAGCAAGGGTGAGGAATTTAACATTTCAGTAGTTTTTATTGGGATAATAGTAAAGAAATCTACAAATTCTTGAGCAACTTCGTTTTTAGTGGTTAGAAGACCACGTGAAGACTAGTGCAATATCATTATTATATTTTTATTAGTTTCACTATTGATGATTTTCCAAACCGGCTTAATTTTATTATCGGCGGATTTAATCTTGTTACTTATGAATAAGGCTTTAGCTACCTTGCAGATGTTTTCAACATTTTTGAGAAAGTTGCAATATAGCGATTGAAAGTTTCTGAGTTGATATAAAGCTTAAGGCCGTAAAAGCTCAAACAATCGTTCCCTACTTTTTCTTATTCCCTTAGTTGCCCAATCACTAAACATTAACTTTAGATTAATAGTTTTTATTTTTAGCGTATCATTGAACTGTGTGTAGACAACCGAAAAGAATTCCTCATAAAAATGATTTACATTATCAATTTCATATCACGGAATGCCTAGATTACTTATTAAATGATTATTAAGTTTTTTTTTAATTGTTTGTTGTTATTTGACTGAAGACTGTATCTGTATTTACCCCAGATCCCTAGGCAAATTACATAGGCTGGAGACATTTACGATTTAAAAAAAAAGGCCTTCCTGAAAACACTATACTATAAAGGCATTTTTTAAATTGACAAAAGAATTTGTTATTTTTATTCTTTTTTAAATATTTGTTTATTTTTGTGTTGACATATTGAATTGGAAACATTGAAGTGTGTTAGTAATATTAGTTTTTTGTTTTTCTTGTTAATAATTGTTTCCTAATTTTATAGAATTTGACAGTTTGTTAAAATCAGCATGGTTGTACCAGAAGTATTTGTAAGCCGATCACGGCTGGACATACTCACCTGTGTTCAACAGGTACAAATATTTGTAATTATTGTGACGTAGGACTCGAAAACGATGGTTTGACCGTTGTGATCAGAGGGAAGGGAATTTACAATGGATTTATCTAAGTAGTCGCAGCAAGAGAATACATTGTCAATACATGTAGCGGTATTTGTAGTCATTCTAGTTGGCTCCAAAAACACATTTAACTTTAATGCTTTAAAAAGATTTAAGAAGAAATGGAGCCCAAGGACTTAGTACATTTTCTATATCTATCTAATCAATGAATAACCGAATGTAATGATTTTGTATTAGGTTTAATTGACGTTATTTCATCTGAATTGTATAACCGTGCGTCAGGAGATCGCACGGTGTCGGATGGCCGAATGTAATGATTTTGTAAAATAAGTTCATAATTACACTGCTCTTACAAGCGACAGATGGCGCTATTGGTTGCATAAACAATTTACATCCGTTTTAGTTATAAACTAGTTAAATATAGGTATTTTAAGTGTATTGATATTTTAAAATAAGTAAAATATTATTGTTGAAATTAAAACATTTATTTATTGTTAATAATCTGTCTTAATGTTAATTAGTACGTCAATTGAGCACACGTACTGTGTACGTTGCTCTGATTGGTTGAATAGCCTGCTGAGTATTGCCGTACTGATAGTGTGGGGGAAACATTCAGTTGGTGGCTGAGACTCTAGACAAGAGTCAGTCTGACTTGAGGCATTAGAGAGCGAACATATCTTGTGTATTGCTGTTACTCTAGTAATATTGTATATTAGTTATATTTAGTGATTATTATAAATATGATTGTGCCGGAAACAAAGTGATTAAATATATTATTCTTGATACCTAAGTTATGTGGTTTCATTACACTTGTTAAAAACATTATTTTGATAAAACAATGTTGTACTGAACAATGGTTGTGAATAATAAACGACATACGAGCAGATTTCAAAATGGAGTCATTAGCCCATTGATATAACTCCTATTTTTGGAAGGCAGGAAATTGTTTGTCAAACTCACGGAGAGTTAGTTGTGACCCGTGCAAATTCGCTTGCATTGAACATTTTATACGTCAGGGCTGTAACATTGTCTATTTTGTTTTTCTTTTGTGTCAGTACGAATTATTTAAGAACACTCATGGTGAAACAAAAAGTATTTACTACACTTGGTTAACCGTATAGTTCGGTACGGACCCCTTCGGGGGCTCGACATTCAAACCTCCGCTGGCTCGGTACTGGCCCCGAAAGGGGTCGAACATTTAAGTCATATGACCTCCTCATTATTTTTGTAAATATTTTATTTTCTGGTTAAAAAATAATATGGGTATGCATTCATTAAGATAGTAGAATAAAAATCTCATATGTAAACGGCATTAGAAGTTCTTTAATTATTGAGTAAGTTTCTTAATTATGTCTTATAAATCCAAATGTGTAAATTACGATCATCGCCATTTTGATGGCAGTGTAGGTCGACGCTAAAAATCATAAAAAAGTAGGTTTTCGGACATTTAAACTCCATATTATTGGGCATGATTAACGTGTCCTTTTATTACGTGAAGAAATCATTCGTAATTGAACTTATATTAGCAGTGGTAATGATACATTTTGAAATCTAAAGTCGAAGTTTCGCGCCAATCGTGCTTGTTTACATTTTTCATTCCACATTATATCACACAGACGCGAATAGATTCTATAACAAATGAGACAAATATCATTGCAAATATTATAAATAACATGAACATGCCCAGATCTTATTGTAAATAGCAATAATAAGACCATTAACACGTAATATTCATAACCACTGCTAAATTCACTTTCGAAAATGACGTCCATTTCTTTTTTTTTTAATTTTGTGATGTGTAAATGCGATTATTTCAATCGATTATTTTCTTGTAAATCAATCAATTCGAATAATTAAAATAAGGAATATCAGAAATTGATAGATGAAAATAAGAATAATTTTGTAATACGTGTAAAATACTATAAATATTGATAATAATATTTTTTACGCCACTAAAATCGACTTAACAACAAACAGTAGAATCTGATCTATGGCTAAATTCGCGCCAATTTTATTTTCAGATAAAAATTCAAATAAGGAATGCGCTCGCTGTTCGAATTTATATTAAAATGTTTATTTGCTATTTTATTAATAATTTGGTTTTGTACCTACTATTTGAATGTGAATTGCAATTAGAAATAAATAAGGTTGAATATAGAACGACCTTATTATGATCTTGGTCAGTAGTAAAAAAAATCAGCCAAGATAAATTATATTGGTTCGACAAAATCGTTTGTAGTATGGTTGGATTAGTTATTTGGAAAGCGTTTACATTCTTTCCTAAATCATGACTCGTAGGCCAAAGTGTTCTACTAATGTCCACCGATCGATGTTCCTTCTTTTACTCGGGGCTGCGGTATCTCTTTCGACCAACCCGCGATCCCGGCAGGACCCTACTGAGGTTGCGGGTCTGCCACTCCCCCACTCCGCCCAGAGCGGGGAAAGTGAGGCGCCACGGCATCCTCACCTACCACCTGACGCAGATCCTTACCGAGTACGAAGGTTTCGGAACGTTCCTGCACATCATCGGGCGGGAAGAAACACCCAGCTGTCACCAATGTGACCATCGCCCGGAGGACACGTTGGAGTACACAGGCAGTCTGCTTTTTTGAGCGGAGCACCGCTCTGTCCTGGAGGGGATGGTGATGTTTGAAGGAGAGAACCTCAAACCAAGCCAGCCACCGCGGGAGACGCTACAGGGATCGGGCGCCGCGAGACGACAACGACTTTTTGTAAAAAGTTTAACAGGAGCGGATATTTGATTATTTCCCATCCAAGTGGCGCAAGACCGATATAAATAAGTTCCTACAGAATTCCTGAGAAGTTTATGAGAAGGCCTCTTTTAAATTCCTAAAGAAGTCCTTAAATTCCAAAAAATAGAGATACACTATTTAAAAATACTTTTAGGGTTCCGTACCTCATAATAAATAACACAACCCAAATATCAAATCTGTGGTCCCTTGAAGCTGTTAAAAAAACAACCCTCCAAGTCTACGTAGAGAAAAGATATGACCGTTTATGTCGTCAGTTTGTACGGAACCATTGGTGCGTGAGTCCGACTCGCATTTGGCCGGCCTATTTTTAATAGGATAAATCGCTTACTGCTACGCAAAGGTCTCTTTATTAGCATGACCTTCAAAATTGGTTGGCGCGAAACCGTTTGACAGCAAATGTGCCTACCAAATCTGAGCGCATAACAAAATAATTAAACCATAACAAAAAAGCACGAGACAAAATGCTGTTGTCTTTCTTCTCTAATTGATATCAAAGATATTTGTACAACTATAATATCTATACTAGAGTAATATGCCATCTCCATAGGTAAATTCCTCAATGGTCCCAAAACTTTTTTGAAAGTTTACTCTATTACGATTATCGATTAGGTTGAATGCAACTTTTGAATCGTAATGATGGAACTTAGTTTTACGGTCAGCACTAAGAAATGTCATATTGCAACACATTTTGTAGTATTTTTTGTCGAGATTTGTATCGTGTTTTTTTATTAATTTATATGTAAAATGGCAAAAATAAGAATGCAGATGGAATGTCACTGTTTTTATTTTGGATTTCCGATTTTATTATCAAAGGGTTATCTTATGTATGTGCATTATTTCCAGCGTTTCTAAAGTACCTACTTTTTGGAAGGGTGTAGTAATATGTATTTTACACACATTTTACAATAGATCGACGCTGTTTTAGCGAACATAGGAGGTTTTTGGAAATATAAATCTCAAACTTATCGTATGAAACAGCCGCTGTGACTTATTTTTAATAACAAAATTGAATGCTGTAAATTGATGAAAATTCTTGAATTTCATGACAATTCGCGTCACCCCACCGATTCAGCTGATGTGTCATGTGTCAAAATTTTTTTTTTTTTTTTTTGGTGTGGCACTAGTTGCGTCTTTGTGCCAATTTCGGGTAATAAAAGGTAGGGAAATATTTAAAAAATCGGGGAAATAAGGATTTAGTAAGGTTCAGGAAAGGAAATAATTTATTCAATTTATATTATATTAGGATAAAAAGGATATAAATAAATATAAAAAAAAACTAAATTTTTATATCATTTTTGAACAAAAATGCAGATATCAAACTAAAATATTCAATAGGATTCATTACTAAACAAGATACACAAGTAGGAAGAGGAACATTATGGGAAACAAGAGAACGGAGGAATGATGAACGATCATAACGTGAACAGGAGAAGAATATGTGATCTAAAGTACCAACATCATCTCCACACTCACAAAAATTGTTATCCACAATGTGCAACTTAGCAAGGTGGAAAGGAGTACAAACGTGGCCAAGCCGCATACGAATTAACATGCTTGTAATGAGTTTAGAGCATTTTATTTTACAAAACCATGGTTTGGTTGGGATCGAGGGCTGAATTGAAGCATATGCCTTACCCTTTGCTTGAGAGCTTTTACTCCAAAGAAGATCCCAGGAATGCCGAAGATAGTCTTTAGGGAGGCTAACAAGATCATGACAGAAATTTTTATATGGGAAAATGTCACCATTATGCACTGCCTGTTTGGCCAACTGATCAGCTTTTTCGTTTCCTTGGATTCCGGAATGACTTGGAATCCAAGCAAATTGTACCGTGTAGTTTTTTAGTGAACATTTGTGTAACTGTTTTCTAATGTCAAATACAATAGGGTAAAAGGGTTTCATTTTAAATGTAAATTTTTCGAGAATTTGTAACGCACTTTTAGAGTCGCATAGTATAAGAACATTTTTAAGTTTCGCGATCAAAACGTACTCTAATGCCTTGAACAGACCAAAGCATTCTCCAGTGAAGACTGAAGTTTCAGGCGGAAGTTTTACCATCTGTACAACTTTATACTGAGAATGAAATATACCAACTCCCACGCAACTGGACCGTGTTTTGGATGAATCCGTAAAGATATAATGACAGTCCATCCAGTTTTCACCAATCGCGGCATTAAATTTTATGTTAGCTCCTGCATCACTTTTTTCTATGCCTAGATTATAATGTACTACAGGAGAGGCAAGTAATGGCTCAAAAACTTTGCACTCAAATATGGGAAGAGTAGGAGAGCTATGAAAACTCGATGGTATGGAATTAAACTTCCTGAGGCTTTTAACTAGACACGGAATATCTTTGTGTCGCCAATAGGGTGAAGTTTGTATAAGATTATCCAATTCTAATAATTTTGAGTGGAGCAAATGGTCAGAAAACTGCATCGATTTAAATAAAAATCTTTCAGAGAGATATTGCCTTCTCAGGTGAAGTGGAGGTTCTCCTACTTCTACCTGCAAGGCATTTAAAGGACTTGACTTCATGGCTCCAGAAATGATTCGAAGAGCTTTAGACTGAATGCTATCTAACTTTTGAATACCTTTTCTGTTACCATCTTCAAGTAAAAACGTTCCATAATCAAGTATACTGCGAATTATTGCATTATATAAAAGTTTAAGGCTAAAAGGATGTGCCCCCCACCACACTCCGGAAAGGCACCGCATAATATTAAGTTGACGTTCGCATTTTTCAACCACAAAGTCAAAGTGTTGTTTGCCAGAAAGTTTCTTATCTAAAATTAATCCTAAAAATTTAACATGATTTTTCACAGGAAGAGTAATGTTATCATAGGTAACGATTGGGGAAGTTACATTACGTTTTCTTGAGAAAACTACTATAGTACTTTTTTCTATTGAAAGACTTAACCCATTAATTTGCAACCATTGCTGTAAAAGACTTAGGGAGACGGTCAAGGCATTACATGCATCCGAGATGTTATTGTGAGTAGTATAAATTAAAAGGTCATCGGCATATTGTAAAACATCAGCTGATTTTTGTAGGAATGATTCTAGATCATATGTATAAATATTGTAAAGCAATGGTGACAATACTGAGCCTTGTGGGAGGCCCTTAAACACTGTCCTCGTTATTTTTTTATCACCGGAATAAAGAGATATAAATCTGACCGATAACAAATTTATGATAAACCGTATAAGTAGCGTGGGGACGTTTAAATTAATCAGCTTCCGTTTAAGGACAGATATTATTACATTATCGTACGCGCCTGTTATATCTAGAAATGCGCCAACGACTGACTGGTTTTTTGAAAAGGCTATGCGCAGGTCAGTGGTGAATACACTTAAACTGTCGGTTGTGCTTTTTCCTTTACGAAATCCGAACTGACTGTCTGCTAGTAGTTGATTACTTTCTATATACCACTCTAGACGATTTTTAACTAGGTGTTCTGCAATTTTGGTAAGAACTGATGATAACGCAATAGGCCGGTATGAGAGGGTATCATTTGAATTTTTATTTGGTTTGAGTATCGGCAAGATTTCCTGGGAACGCCAGGATTCTGGAATATTTCCAGAAACCATAACAGAGTTAATTATTTGTAAATAGTAAGATAATGTATCATCACTGAAATGTGAAAAAAACGAATACGGAATACCATCTTCTCCTGGGGCCGAGTCTTTTAAACATGTTAATACCCCTTTCAATTCATACATTGAAAAGGGAGAGTTCAAAGACGGATGATTGTCAATATTTAACGAAGTAAAATGAGGGTAAATTTGATCATACTCTGGAGCTGATGCAGGAGCTAGCTTATCAAGAAAACTATTAGTAAGAGATAAAGGTAATTGTGTGAAGGAAGCAGTGTCACTAAAGGCTTTTCTAAATCTTTTGATACTGCGCCAGACTTCTGACGGGCATGTGCTGGGCGATAAAGATATACAGAATGACCTCCACCCTTGAAGTTTTTTATCTCTGAGAAAAATCCGTGTACCATTAATAATTTCCCTAAGGTTGTCTAAATTTTCATCTGACATGTCTTCAGCATATTTTTGTTCAGCTTCCTTTCGCTTCCTTACTGCATCGGAACACGAAGAGTCCCACCATGGAGGCATAGGGATTTTGCCGGAAGGATTTATTTTACAAGGGAAAACTTGGTCTGCTACTTCTATTACGCACAGCGCTAAAGCCCTAGAGCAATCATTTTCTCCACCCTGCGTAATTTGCGGAAGCTCAGCAACTTTAGCATCAATAAGCGTTTTAAATTTACTCCAGTCTGCGTTCCCTAGTCTATATTTTAATCTAGGGGGTCTTTTCGGAATTACAGTGAAATTTACTGAAGAAGTAATTAACAAAGGAAAATGATCACTTCCAAAAGTAGAAGAGAAACGGGACCAAGATAAAGATGGAGCCAAACTAGGAGAGCATATAGATAAATCCACAGCACTATCAATTTCACCTACATTAGTTCTTCGAGTAGGTTCACCAGTGTTTATAATACAGAGATTATGATCGTCTATAATTTCTAATAAACGAACCCCCTCTCTTTTTGTCTCACCACTTCCCCAACACTGATGGTGGCAGTTAAAATCACCCATTACTAAAAATGGTCTATGAAGGGATGACAACATATTGTTAAGTTCTTGTAAGGCATTGATATTAGCAGTAGGAATGTAAATGGAAACATAAGTAGTTTTACCAACAATTACCCCAACAATATCAATAAAAGTACATGAATGAAAAGAGACACGAGAAAATGGGGTATTGTTTTTAATTAATATGGCCACACCGCCATATCCGTCAGCTCTGTCATTGCGTATACAAACATAACCTGAAATACTGAATAATTGATTAGTTTTTATCCAGGTTTCAGATAATGCTACAATGTTTGGTTTAAATTTATTTAATAAGTAAATTAGGTCAGTTTTTTTAGGAATTACTGATCGACAATTCCATTGAATTATTGTGTCCATCTTTAAGGTTTTTGTTTAGTAATAAATTAGTTAAGCGCTCCACGTTGTACGGTTCCAAAGAGATGTTTTTGCTTAATAACATTTTTATAAGGTCTATAATAACGTCAACAATTTGCTCATTCTCGTTCTTCTGCAGTTTATTATGGGATTCCTTAGGTAAAGCACACCCATTCACCAAAGATGGAGGTTGAAACTCCATAACAAGGGCGTTATGAGCGGCTCTATCATAACCCTGTACTGATTTGGGAGGAGCTCGCGGTTTCAGGAAGACAGTCTTTTTATAAGATGAAGAAGTTGAGGGTTTAGGTTGTGAGCTGTAAATATTATTATTGGTGACAAGAGAATCATGAGATGTACCCGTAGTGAGAACATCTGCATAGGATTTTGAAGTGGCTGGGTGTAATTTACTTGCTTCTGCATATGAGATACAAGAATGAGACATTGTATATTTAATGTTTTTTTGCCTCAGAAATTCAGGGCAAGTCTTGTCTGTAGCATAATGCAATCCAGAACAATTAATACATGATGCAGAATCCTCTTCTACAGAACATGTTTCACCTGAATGGTTTTGACCACATTTAAAACATTTAGGGACTGCTGACCTGCATTGATTTTTTGTATGACCATAACGGCAGCATCGAAAACATTGGATTGTGGGATAAACGTAAGTCTCAACGGGTAGAGCGTTGTAACACATATAGATTCTTTTTGGTAATGCTTGACCATCAAATGTAATAACAATAGTTTGTGATGGTTTCCATATGGGTGACCCGTTCACTTGGACTTTATAGTTGAGGCGCCTGACTTTTAATATTTCCCCAGTGCCTATGGGAGTTGAAATATTTTCTTTAACTTCTTCCTCACTCCATTCAGATGGGATACCTCGGACCAAACCCATCCGTGTAACATTAAATGTAGGTAAAAAAGCTTTAAATCTGTTCAGAGGCAATATATTACTACTCATAAATGCGTTAGCAGCAATAGGGTTTGTAAAAGCTACAACACACTTATTCCTACCAATTCTTTTCACACTGCCAGGAACAATATTTTCAAATTTGTTGTTTTTAAGAAAATTCCCAAAAGCAATTGGGTGCAGAATGGTGCCACTGTTTTCAGTAGTTGTAATACGCTGAACATGAACTATGTAAGGACCTGTATCAGAGGCCTGGTACTCCTTCCTACCTACACCAACTGATTGACCAGTTTGCATTGCAGGTGGTTCTGACTGAAGGGTTTGAGTAACAGAAATATCAAAGGGTTGAGACTGTGGAACTGATGTATGGTTATTTTTAAGAGTAAGCTCAGATTTAGTGTTTAAAATGTTATTAGTTTCTGCGCCGGAATTACAAATGCAATTACTTTCAACAGAAGAGGTTCCCTCAGGGATCGCCCCATGTCTACTCCGTTTTGTTTTATTACAATGTTTACAGATTGATTTGTGTTTATGTGAGCGCCTCTTACGAGAAGCACTGACTTTTCCGGAAGTCGATGCATCTGTTTCCCTTCCACTTGCTGTGGCTACAGATCCATCAGTGTCCATACCACTTAAATCTTTGCTTGTAATATTGGAAATTGTGACATAATTACTTACAGGGGGACTTAAGCTAAGGCCTAAATCCCCCACATCTAAAATAGGCGGGTCGTTCATACAACCCGCGATTCGTCTTGGTAATCCAGTACAAAGGGATATATACAAATATTTACAAAAACTTACCAATAATCCAGAAAAATCTACACATACATTAAATATACACTACAAACAAAATATCTATTTACATAAAAACCTTAACTGAACCAATTATCTAATAAAAATTAAATTTTAAAAAATTGCTGTGAAAAATACACCCGGTCGAACCGAATTTTCCCGCGCTTTTTTTCGTGTCAAAATTCTGTCGTGCAGAGTGGTTAAATTGTTTTTTTTTTTATTTGGTCATAATATTTGACCGCAACACAATCGTTAACAATGACAGTTCGAATGACCGAATAAAACATTGTCTTTGACTATTCAGCTATCAAGTACTCTCAGTCTTATTTAAGTCTCACTACAAGCGCTTTAAAAAAATTCTACCGCTTGCGAAAGCGGGTACAACTACTTGATTTAAATTAAATCAAAAATACGTTCCATAATATTGAAATAAAGTACTTTATTTAAAACTTTCTGTCTGTAACGACTGTCAAAGATCAATAGGGACGGCTCAATGGGTTTTCCATATCCAAAAAAAATTAAGCAAGGTTGAATATTGGAAACATATCGCACCAACTAACAAATTATTTCCAATTAAACCAATTATCCATCCTGAAACAAATTTGGATCTGCATCCATCTGTGAACATCCGCCAGACTGTGAGCGAATACTTATATAATATACGCAAACGACTATTCTGTGGAGGGGTGAACACATTGTTCTCATAATTCGATTCAGAGAGATCATTAATTGGTGCCTTTGAGTTCGCTGCTAGACGATTAATTTGAGTATTGTGAAGTACTAACGTTGTGGGTCTGTCGTGAAATCGTAGGATGTTGAGTGGTGTTGCAGTTATGCTAAGTTATAGGCATTCGATTAATGTCTTTTATGTAATAAACGCAACTGCCCCTCGGGTTTTACTACTAAACAAAACTTTAAAATTTATTTAACAAATGTAAGTTGAAGTAATAATTGAAACATATAAGGTGCCCTGAAAAGCTTTGCCGAACAAAGAAGTCACAGACGCGAAAAATTATGCTCTTAAAATAAATAGTGTGTTTTGTGTAAAACAGACTTTGAACCAATGAACCTAACAAAACTATGTGTGCGGCTTCAGAATTGGCTAAGTACCTAACCGCACACCAATGGTTAATTAAAACATTAATTGAAACTTTCTGTCAGTCAATTACAAAAAGTAGCGGTTCGTTCTGCACGACTCTCGCTGCATTTGATTTTAATGCTTATGGAGCAAAAATTAAGTTTCTTTCTGAAAATGACGACTAAAATCGATCGAAGTCCACCGGAGTTCAAATCGAAAATAGGTATTGTTTAATGTCGTATTCAATTTAATTTAATTTGTATTCAAAATGGCGGTGTTTTAATGGTTTATTTTAATGTATTTTATAATTATTTTAACTTTTATTTGTTTTTGTATTGGGTTTGATGCCATTTAGAAAATATAAATAAATGAAATCCTGCAAAATAGAGCAAACCATTTCCAGGTTCATTTTTACTTAACAAACATAGACTAGAACACAATACATCTAACTTGGTTTAATAAGAAAATGGGGGGTGCCATTACAAATGGCTCCTAATTATCAGATTTTCTGCATGACTGTTTTTATTCAGACCTAGCATTGTGTAACCCAGATATTTTTACCCTACTGCCCTAGAAAAGTGGTTATGTTTTTAATAAAGTTTGACGGCACGGTTGGCGCTGTGGCTGAGCGATTGACTGCTGCGCCGCGAGTCTCTGGTTCGATCCCCGTACGGACCAAATATTTTATGACTTAGAGGTAATTGTTCCGGGTCTGGTTGTTTGTGTATGTGAGTTTAAATGTACCTACGATATGGGAGAAATTCCTAGTGTGATGCAACGTTTTTATAACATTAATAAAAGTAGTAGGTAGCAACTAATAGGCTCACTGGATATTCTCAAAGGGGAGGCGAAGACTTACAGGTTAGTTAATGACACATTATAGCAATCAATACTCATTGCTGGACTTACTATTACTGCTAGATTCGCTAATAGTGTATTTTTATCAGAAAATAAAGCCACTTATCGTGTCTGTCTGAATGATATTGTCCTTCAGAATTGATTGAATTATTTTGAAACCGTTCGCGTTCACACCGTTTCCTCAATCAATCTTCTTAAAAAAACGATCTTCTGGCAATAAATGTAGCCCTACACTAGGGACTGTTGTATCATCGGTACGTTTATAAGTATTTAAACACACATACAACAGCCAGACCCCGGTACAACTGTCAGTTATACAAATATTTGATCCGTGCGAAGATCTGCGCGAAGCAGTCAATCGCTTTGCGAAATCGCTCAAACGAATCTTCTGGAAGAGTTATATCTTTAATAAGTACATGCTGCCTTACCAAGAGTATTCGCATGAAATGTAACAATCCAAGATTCGATTTTGTTCAGAAACAAGTGAATCTGAATGTTATGGGTGAATGCCCTCGGTGCGAGCGCCGTGTGTATTTTACAGAAATCGCGATGTTTTTGCAAATCGTTAAAACCCACACACCATCCATGCCAAGAAAATTAAATAAAAAATACGGTAGGTAAGACTTTTTTGTTTACAAATCGGTGGAGTTTTAATATCAGAATCAACTGTTTTCATATTTATTCCAATTAATTTCAATACTCATAAAATATTCCAGTTTTGAGTGCGCACGTGTCATCAAAAAACTGTATTAATTTTACTTTCCATTTGACGAAATCATTATTTTAAAATCGTGTTACTCATTATCATTTTTCTGCCCTTGTCACATTCTATTTAGGGTCTGTGCAACATGTTTTCATCTTCCATTCTCCCCTATGAGACGTCACGGTGTCATTTAATCCTTACTCCTTCATATCATTCCTTACACCATCCATCTTTTTTTGGCCTTCTTCTCGCTCTCTGTCCATCAACATTCAGATCCATCACTCTTTTAGTCACATGTGCTTCGGCCCTCCTCATTAAATGTCTATACCAAGACAAACGACTCCCTTTAAATTTTTCTGTAACAGGCGAAATAAGCTAAGCTGTTCATCCTTACTAATATTATAAACGCTAAAGTGAGTATGTTACGTTTTGACGCCTAAATAGCTAAACCGATTTTGATGAGTTTTGGTACAGAGACAGTTGGGTCCTTGGAGACGGACACAGGCAATTTTTTTTTAAAGAGAGAAACGGCGACGAAAAAGGAAAACTTAGCTTTGCTATCACAATAAATAAGGCGCAAGGGCAAAAACTACAGGTAGCAGGTACCTGCAAATCAGGAAAGGGGACTGTGTTACTCCGAGTTAAACGTGGGCGAAACGGCGGGCAAAAGCTAGTCTAAAATAAAAACACGGTCCGGTGTGTGTTAAACATAGAATACTAGCTTTTGCCCGCGGCTTCGTACGCATGGATTAATAGTTCTCGTTCCCGGGGGAATTCCGGGATGAAAACTATCCTATGTCCTTTCTCGGGTCCCAGACTCCCAGAGTACGTGGTGGAACTGCAACAGAGAACCAAGTGGAAGGGGAACAAGGACGACATCGCCCTAGACAGTTTAGTCCTGATCAAAGAGGATGGACTGCCGCCTCTCCATTGGAGATTGGGACGCGTCATCAAGGTGTTCCCAGGCACAGATGGAATTTCACGAGTAGCTGACATACGTACTGCAACTGGAACAACGCGAAGGGCATTTTCCAAGATATGTCCACTCCCTCGCCAGCCTGAGGACAACAACACCATCGGCGCTTGATTCTCCAACCTTCTTGGAAGCTGGTGCTTCCAACGCCGGGGCCATGTCGACGCCAACGCCATCCAACGGACTGAGTCTGCACCTCAAGCTGTAGTGTTGAGTGTGAAGCGATAGATGGCGTGCGCTTCAGTAATTAAATCAATTTTCATAGACTAAATTCCATAGTGTTCTGTCTTTAAATTTTTAAAACTTTTTTCTTCAACGCTCTCTTTTGCCAACTTGAAACGATCAACGGACACGTTTTTTCTTCTTCGACACGAATACCTTTTTTAAGTTGTAAAATCTACAAGGTTTAGCAATAAACAAATTATAAACTGTTCGCCTACAATTTTCATTGAAGAGGACCCAGGAAACCCCCGTAGCTCAAACAATATCTGTACCAAATTTCATTAAAATCGGTTCAGTGGTTTAGGCGTGAAGAAGAGACAGACAGACAGACAGACGGAGTTACTTTCGCATTTATAATATTAGTTTAAATTTGTTTAGATATAGATTAAAAGGCTTGTCTAATATCGCTGAGACATACGCTATTTCACTAGCTTTCAGCTAACGCGCCAGTGTTTCGGTTCCCTGGGTTCAACTCTTTTTTCGGAGCGGACTACTATGGTCTGGTTCTTATATTGTGTATTGTAGGACTCCAGACATAGTATTGCCAGTAGCCAATGTATGTTAGAAACAAATATTATTGAAACATTTGACTCTCAATTTACGGATGAGAAGGAAACTCCTACTTATATTACCTTAACTATATTATTAAAATAAACTTGCTTCTTATTTTTTTTGTGGACTACGCAAAACAATGTGATGCATTGATAACCTCTCTCCTAAAACAATAATATGAAATATTTCTTTACCCTTCATGATTAGCTATTATTTTATATGTAAATTATACGTATTTATATACAAGTATTTGTTTTTATAAATAAACCTATTCATTATGTAAAATGAATCACCACAGACTTCCTTACAGTACTGTCTCTTCCCCTTTAAATCGATCCAAAGGTTGTCTTGAAAAGATCGCTTTAAGCGATAAGACCGCCCATTGTGTCATGCTATTTATTGACTTTTATTCTTGTACTTTATATGGTGTACATAATAAAGAATATTCTATCTATCTATCTATAGTAGACCTGGTAAATGCTAGGCAGAAGGTGATAATAACAGCTTCTATTTACGTCATCGATGAATAGTTAATCGGAGGCGAGGTACAGACATCTATACGATCGGAACTACGTGCGTGCATTACAATGGCAGCTGCAGAACCGGTGTGAGCCGCCAGGAAATTGCAAATTGATACAGATTGGACGTATCCAAGTTCCAATTAATGTTTCGCATTCGAACCTGCGAAGTGTGTTTAAAATAGAGGGACATGATAGCATGAATACCAAAATGTTGATGTTATTGTTATTAATGTTTTTACTAAGCATTTTTCCTGTATCATGGGTTACAAACCTTTAAACTGACATACAAAAATATCCAGACTTGTAACAACTACAAACAAATATTTGTTTCGTGCATCGAAAATCGAACCCGCGACACGCGGCAGCAGCCAATCGCTCAACTACTGCGCCGTGAATGTACAGGGTCACTGTTACGAATACTATAATTAAAAAATAATTTACGTCGTTCTTTGGTTAAAATTGGTTAAGGAGTTTTTATGCCATGCATCGTCCTGACTTGGCTTACATGCCATCGAGAAATATCTATAAGGCATGAAGGCATGTTTTTGCTTTTACTCTGGACGCTCTTACTGTGCACGTCTTTCTACATCGTTGTCACATATTTTTGTATAATCTCAACACGAATGATGTAAATACGATATTGTAATAATGTTTTAATTTAAAAGAGAGTCCTCGGAGTTTCTTGCTCATTCTTCTACATAGAGATCAACGCTTTGGAATGGGCAACTACAGTACTTGCACAAGTTATTATGTCTTGTGACCGGGACTGTAGCATTAACCTTTTTTTTTAATATTCAAAAGTGCGTGTAATTTTATTGTCTAATTGAAATAAATGTTTTTGATTTTGCTCTTCGCCATCGAAGCAAGTGATGGTTATACCAGTAGAGGTTGGTGAGAATGGTTAATCCAGTTTGTGGTTCAAACTGGTTGACTAATTATTATTCTTTATCACCTCCTTATTGATTAACACCAGTATCCAGTCTAACCGTGAATACATCTTTAAAACCAATTCTTGTCAATTCAATCTTGAATACCATCACATAAACTGTCTGCGTTTTTACCTGTACAAAAATACTGGCTAACACGATTACTCTTGATAAGTCTGATTCAGACTTTCAAGCTATTGAATATTCGCTTCGACTGTCCAACCTAATGACAAGCCTTTTGTGTGTAACAGTACTAATAATAATCCTTTCTCTGGGGCCCTGACCGCCGGTAGCTTGGATCCTGTTCCCGATACCGGTGGGCTACTATTTTTATATTTTTAAATGTTTTTTTATGCTTTTTTCAAATATTTAAAAATGTAATAATATGTATAAAAACCAATAAATGGACTAAAATAATAATAAAAATAAATCATTTATTTTCAGGCATCTAAGGCCCATAGATAAATACCTTACAAAAAAACACATATATGGCTAATACAATTTGTGTTAGTAAATAAATCCTTAACAACTATGTTAGTATCACTTCACTGCACTATGTCACTGCGCGACATACTAAGACAGTTTGTTAAAAAAATAATAAAACACTGCTCCGGCTATCATCACGACATTGTTAAGTCTTTTCTCTAGACTTTACTAAGTCAACAGTTTATAATGTGCGCAGTAGCTCAACAGTGAAGTCCCGGCGTCAAGAGTGAGTTTCTCTCCGAACCTTTGGGACAAGCACTTGCCTTACTGCAGCAAATATTTGCTTTAGACGCCATGTTTGCAAGGGGTTCTGATGTAAACAATTTAGACTATAGCAGTGTACTAGACACAAAACGCATCTTTTTTATGTTCAAAATATAGTTTCTAAATATCAAAACGAGAATGGGCTGTAAAAAGATATAAAAGGAAACCCGCAAATAAAATATATTTACCGAACATTTATTGGGTTATTCAATTTCTGTATGCGTTTCAGCCACAAACATTTATCTTTTACTTTTTCAAAGAGGTACTATTTTTGTATATGACGCTATTCCATATTCAAATTCCTTTTTTGAATATGGAATCTTTTTGGCTGTCAAACGTATATTCAGCAAAACGGACTCTTCACGATGTCGTTAACCAAAGATTGCGTACATGAAATTAAGTAACACTACATTAAAAATATTACAAAGAACAAACTCATTTTTGCGGTAAGATGAAATACGTTTTAATGTAGGACTAGGACATTATTATTATCTTTTAAAAAGCAACACTATTGCATCTGAATCTATGTTAGTAGAAAATTAATTGACTAAAACGTGGTCTTTCTATCGATCTGTACGCATGATACGCATGTACGTATAAAACCAACATCGCCATAGCAAGCGAAACGGCGATAGTTAATTGGTCTCATCCGGTTGGGGTCGGCAATCGATACGCGGCTTGACGTGGCCGTGGCTCGTGTGCCGAAACAGAAACCGTTGCTTATAGCAGTATTACACGGGTCTTTTGGCTCGTGGTTTTTTTTACGATGGATGGGAAATCCTTACTTCCTTACTAATATTATAAAAGCGAAAGTGAGTTTGTTTGTTACCTCTTCACGCCTTAATGGCTAAACCGATGAATTTGGATGATTTGATGAATTTTGGTACAGAGATAGTTAAGACTCTGGAAACGGACATAGGGTATATGTTTCTTTTTTTTAAAAAGAGTGAAAAATGAGGGAGGAAAAGGGAAAAAAAAAGGGAAAACTTAGCATTGTTACTACAATAAATAAGGCGCTAGGGCAAAAAACAGGTGGCAGGTACCTGCAAATCAGGAAAGGCGAACTCTTTGCTTTTACTTAAATAATCACTTCGACTGTTGTATATACACAGGTGTAACATAGAAAAATAAAACAGTGGCCTTAGGCTTAGACCAATTTTACTTGAAAATGCAAGCATGCTGGTTTTCTCACGATGTTTTACTCACAGAAGCAAGGGATAAAAACAACAATCCTACTATAATATTATAATGCTTTTAAATGTTTGTTACTCTTTCACATAAAAACGGCTGAACGGATCTTGATGACATTTGACACACAGATATATGTATTATAGTCTGGAATAATACATAGGATACATTTTTATATCATCACGCGGGCAAAGTTGCGGGCGCCCGTATTCGTTTTGTAAAATAAAACACCACAGACTACCTACAGTACTGTATCTCCTCCTTTAAATCCATCCAAAGGTTGTCTTGAAAAGATAGCAATAAGTCCGCCCATTGTGTCACCCTATTTATAAGTTGTATACTGTAATTTGTGTACATAATAAAGAATATTCTAGATTTTTTTACAATACACATAAATCTTAGAAATTAGAGGGACTTAGAGCTCGAACTCGGGACCTATGTCTTGGCAGTCCGACAGTCACACCACTAGGCTATCACTAAGATATTTCTTGACAGCCAAGGGTCATAGACGTCATAAATACTCTGACACCAGGTTAGAAACTAATCACACGATAAGTAAGAAGACCTGCAAATACCATGTTTACAATTGAATTCAGAACGCATAATGCACTGTACACCCAGTTCTTGTGCATTTGACTCAATAATAAAGAATTTCTAAAGTAAAATTTGAAGATCGAACGAACAAGTTTGGAGTAACTTGTTCATTCGATCTTCAATTTTTCTGAATTTGTTTAACCTTCGGTCTTGAAAAGTTTTGCAGATCGGATTTAAAACGTATTTCTCAAACGAAATATGGAAGTATTGAATATTGAAAAATGAAAATAACGGATATTTCCCCCAGGTCGTATCAATCAAGTGAATGGAAATATGGGCTTTAAAAGTTTTCATTGATAAATGGTAGATTCGCGCCTGCCACTTGTCAAACGATGAATTGCTATTCAGAGCGTTGACAGCTGTCAAATGGCGTTCGCGAATCCACACGTAACGGACCTTCCATTTTTTTGTGTTTTACTCCAGATGAAACGGCTCTACAACAAAATCAATCAACTGCGATAATATTGGTTTTTTGATTGGTTTAATCAATACAGCTGTATAAGATTCAGGCACTTATGTAACAATTTAACTAGCCTACCGAATTGATTGAAAAATGAAAGAGAAAGCACGAAGTCAGGCCTGTTAATTCCTTCTGTGTGAACGAGTTAACCGATTTCAAAAAGAAGAGGAGGTTTTCAATTCAACGTATTTTTTTTTGTACATAATTATGTTACGGGATTTCGACCAGTTGATAGCATAAAGTCAACGAAATCAACAAAAATCACTTACTTCCGGAAGTTAAATTATTTTACACTTTTTTGGTGTCTTTTTGGAAGTTGGTAAATTTTTTGCAAAAAAGTTATCATAACGAGTTTTCATTTTGAAAACATATGCTTTGTCAAGATTCTTTAGCCCTTTCAGTTTTATTATATAGCACTATTTGTTAGCCCGCGACTTCGGACGTTTTGTTTTTATTGACATCTCCAGTATTAATACTCAAGTAATGTACGTCGTGTAGGCAATCAGTTGAAGCATTTCAACATAATGTAATTTTTTCTAAATTATTAGCGTGATAATATACAGTCGATCTCCTTCACCAACTTAAAATCTATCTCCTTGCCAATTTTCATTACGATTCGTTCTGAAAAGGAATATTTGCTTAATTACGCCACAGGAAATATAATACTTTACGCAAAACAATAATCACAAAATGTTGTATAAAATGAATAAACAAATGTATGTTAATTGATTGGACTGCCGAGAACGGATCGCTTGTGGTCCTATCGTTTTTATTACACAACAGTTGTTGAAGTAAATTGAATCCCAGAATATGAATTGATCGTCGGCTAGTGCACTTGAGGAGCAGCTATAGCTAAAGTCAATTAATAACTCTATAGGAACTCTCGAGTTCATATTTGCAAGTCTGATCTAGGATTTGTTCCGTTCTGTTAGGTTTTCGATGATAATGTTGAATTTATTTATGATAAAAAATCGCCTACTACATGTTAAATTTTATGTTTTCATGCCTTTTGCGGATGGGAAATCATCAAATAACTTGGCTATGGGAGCTGGGGGGAGTGTCAGACTTGTACTGATTAAAACCCACCCATGTTCCTTCTATTGCCCTTTATGTTCCGGGGCCGCGGTATCTCTTTCGAACAACCCGCAACCCCGGCAGGCGGTGGCCCTGGCAGGCCCCTCTGCTATATTTTCATGGCTGGAAAAAATCCGCATAAATTATGATTGGTTTTGTATATATTCTGCTCAGCTATCATTTCAGTGTTTTAGCAAAAGTATCTTTCGCGTTACCAAGACTAAATCTTCATCGTGTGGTTAGTCCCTAACCTGGTTTTAAAGTATATATGACGCCCACGGGAATCTGTTGCCCATGCCTCTCTGGCCTGGATTTGGTTGTCGAAAAATATGAAAGATCTCTGCAGTGATAGTGTGACTGTCGTTCTGCCAAGTCACAGGTCTCGAGTTCGAGACCAAGGTATGCATCTTTAATTTCTAATAAACATGTGCGTACCTACCGTTTACTCGTCACTTGCTTCGGTGACGAAAAACATCGTGACGATACGATGCCCGAGAGATATTTCTCAGCGAAATGTAAAGCTAAAGAGACATGTATGGCATAAAAGCTCTGACACCAGCTCAGCCAGTAACCAATAAAAACATCGCAACGAATCATTCTGCCTACCAATATTTTTAAATAACTACTTTCCACGCCATCCGGTGGATTCTAATTGGTTATCATACTTCACTCTGATTGGTCGTGTTTTTGTTTTGCGCAGACTAGTTGCGTAGTTAACCTGTCCTTCTGTTTCATGGTCTAATACTGAGATATGGACAAGAACAAAATAAATGCAGTGATCTAAACACTTTTGTGAACACTGTAAGGGTATCTGTTGAAAAGTAAACAACACCTTTGCCGAACTATTTATGAAATATAATTGTCCGCTCGTGGCAACACTGTAAGTCTCCTTTTTAGGGTTCCGTAGTCAACTAGGAACCCTTATAGTTTCGCCATGTCTGTCTGTCCGTCCGTCCTCGCTTAATCTCTGTGACCGTTAGCACTAGAAAGCTGAAATTTGGTACCAATATGTATATCAATCACGCCGACAAAGTGGTACAATAAAAATTGGAAAAAAATGTTTTATTAGGGTAGCCACCCTATACGTAAAGTGGGAAATGATTTTTTTTTTAATTTCAACGCTAACATGTGATATATTGTTGGAAAGGTATTTAAAAATGAATAGGGGTTTACTAAAATCATTTTTTGATAATGCCAATAATTTCGGAAATAATCGCTCCAAAAGTAAAAAACAATGTGTCCCCCCCCCTCTAACTTTTGAACCATAACTTTAGAAAATATGAAAAAAATCTGAAAAGTAGAACTTTATAAGGACTTTCTATGAAAATTATTTTGAACTTGATTGACACAACAGTTTTTGTACAAAAAAAAAAAGTTGTACAAAATAATTTCTGGACTAAGTTTGTAGTATAATCGTTTATGCAAGCATTTTTTTAACTTCGTTTACATATTTTATTATCCTGAACGTATCTTTTTTCAAACAAAAAAAGAATTATTGAAATCGTTTCTCGCAATACAAAATCACGTGTTTGTATTAATTAGTAACCCAATTCCCCGAGAGATGGCGCTGTAGGTACTTATTACATTGGATCGGGTATTACCGAATTGTTCGGTTGGCCTCATAACTGGGAACACTTATTGTGACGGACGGGAAACTACGGAACCCTACACTGAGCGTGGCCCGACACGCTCTTGGCCGGTTTTTATGGTTATACTAGGTCAGGGGTGGCGAACCTTGATGAACCAACGTGCCATTTTTCCTAAATAAATGTTGGATGAGGCCACAGACGTGCCATCAAATAATTTTGACTAAGTGATTGTATTAGGAAAATAATTACTATCAATTCGAAACTTTTTTTACTGACTAGTAGAGTCATCGCCAAACGGTTTTTAAGCGAATTAATTTTATTCATCTCTGAAAATAATAATTGCGTGCCCAATTCTTTGTGTCGCGTGCCGTCATTGGCACGCGTGCCATTGGTTCGCCATCTCTGTACTAGGTAGTACTTTCTTTAAACTGATATTTTATATATCTAATAATTGTATCCTTTGCAGAGTATTTTACTTCGAAACAAAGGGACTGATGCAAGAAACTTGAATAGTCGGCACTTTTCCCGTGCTAAATTTTAACTCACATAACTTGCACTTAATAAAAGTGCGCAAACGAATACATCAAGGTAAACAAGTCCTGTAACAAGTAGAATGTCTTTTAAGTTTTTAAGTTACATCTTTATTATTCTCCTTTGATATAATGCTAGACATTTTCAAGGATAGGTAACAGAGACCACGGAAACCTACAAAGTTTGAAGAGCTTTTTTATTAAAGCGTTTATTACGTAGACGCCTGGGAAACTCTTCAGTGCTTTTTACTCTAAAGTATCTCTATCTATCGTCCAATTTATCTTTAAAGTACTACTTACATCTTTACGAAAAACCTGAAACTTCGAAAACCACAACAAAAACGCAACTCACGCCGTGAAACTCATTTCCCGTACGTTTTTGTCACACATTTGTGTCGTTCGACACCCCCTTGTTTGTCACATATATGTGACAATTGCGTTCAAAAGGTTAATCTTTATTAGTGTCTTTTTCAGGTTTTTGGCAAATAAATTTGTTTGGTTTTGGGCATAAACGTGTAATCTTCCAAAGAATAGGCAAAATTGTTCAAGACCTCCTATTATACTTTCAAGTTATACCGGAATACTTTTAATAGTTGCATCTACATTTTGCCAATGCACGTCTCAGAAGCAAATGGCAGTTGAACTTCAACTCTTTAATTTTACAAACTATCTGTCTTGACAAAAAATTAAGAAAGTTTTAATTAAGTCCAAAGGTTGACTGGTTATGATTGCAGCATACAAAGCCGAAATGAGCGAAGTTGCTCATTGATACTTCTTTTATCCTATCGCTTCTTGTTTTCACCTCTTTTCCTGGTTTTGTTTTAAGAACTTTTATTCTAAGTTCTATATTCAGAAATGGACTTGACACCTATGTTGTAGTAACTTAGGTAACTAGCTTAATATAAGTTCACCTCATTTTTATTATTAGAGCATCTGACATAAATCCAACCGTGGTCACCATTGCATTCTTGTCATTCAAAAGTGCCTGTAATGGTCTAATAGAAATAAATGCTTTGAGTTTAAGAAAGAGTCCCAAGGTGGGCGCCAATATATTTATCGGCATTTTTTTGTTATTTCATTAATACTTAGAAAATAATGTAATTCAATCAATTATATTTAGCTAATAGGTTCATTTGATTGTGCGCATGTTTTACAAATATACTACCCCCTCGAGCGTCGAGGAAAAATGCTTCAAATGTCGCGTGTGCACCCGTTGGCTCATAAGGAATCGGTTGCGATTGGATGTAATTTTTTGGCGTTTTTTCGCATTTAGCAACACAATATGGTTTTTAGTAAGTAATACAGTCCTTGAGTAACATTTATTTGATCACAACCTAATTTGGTACCATAAATACCATAAATACCGCAAAGTCGTGCGTGTGCGGCTCTGTTCGGAATAATTTTTTTTTGTTTGCAAATAATATGTTTGGAAGTAAAATACGGTGTAATATGAATGCCTGAACATATGTGTTATCGTAATATAGTGTTATTTAGGTGAATATGTGAGTGAATTCGGTGTATTGTGATCAAGTTTCAAGGTTATGTGAAAAAATATATCAAAATAAAAAAAAAACACGTCGCTGTGAAGTCAGGTTAGTTTTAATTTATTAGATATATATACCAATAAACAGGTAAACTCATAACGAATCCAAGAAGGTATAATTTGTATTGTGTTATTATCTGTATAATGACGAAATCTTAATTTTTGTGAACGTCTACCCAAAATAATTTTATACCTACTAACTGCTTCGACATTTGAGGCATTTTCAAGCAATGTTTGCGGACATGCGACGGGTTAATATGACTTTGAGCCACCTTGTCTCTTTTTCCAATAAAAAATAAGGTTAGGTTAATCTCTCGCCCAAAACACATGCATGCGATGGTATTTCTAGGTCAAGGTCATTTAAGAATTCCAACCTCGACGAAGAGGTGGAATGTTTTACTTTCAATGACACAGGTTGCCTTCTAGAATGTTTTCAAAGCAAAGGTTCTCTAAAACTTTATCGATATGTTACCAATCTATGTTCTGCAAGCTATAACAATGTTGATGGAGAAGAGGCAGCTGTCGATAGTTTCTGTGACAAATGATATAAAAGAAAAACGAGTAAATGAAAAACAAAAGCAGTAAGATGACATGGAAGATGAGCAAGCGCTGTTCTATGTGTAGCTAGATGAAATTATAGTCATTGAAACAGACAAGTTTACGTCAAGTGCAATGAAGCTCTCTGCAGTAAGGAATTTGTGTCTCACTTTTGCAGTTCTTAATGTTCGTGAAGATATGTGTTACTTTTAATAAAACATCTACCGGGGTTGCGGGTTGTTAACTTTACGATATAAGGTATTAGCTTCCGCCCGCGACTTTGTCCGCGTGGCATAGTTACTTTGGGCTAACATCCTTACTATATAATATTATAAAAGCGAAAGTGAGTTTGTTTGTTTGTTTGTTACCTCTTCACGCTTTAATGGCTAAACCGATTTTGATGAATTTTGGTACTACGGAAATAGTTGGGAACCAGGTGACGGACATAGGCTAATATTTTTTTTAAAAAAGTGGGATGTGAGGGAGAAAGAGGGAAGAAAAGGGAAAACTTAGCGTTGCTATTACAAATCAATAAGGCGCAATGGGAACTGTGTTACCCCAAATTTAACGCGGGCGAAGCCGCGGGCGAAAGCTAGTTATATATAATCCGCGTGATGATTGAAAAAGATAATAATATATATAAGAATATCTCCCCTTTTCTTCTCCCTTTCTCCCCCTTTTCTCACTATTTTTAGCCTATGTCCGTCTCCAGGGTCTCAACTATCTCTGTACCAAAATTCATCAAAATCGGTTCGGCCATTTAGGCGTGAAGGCGTAACAAACAAATCAACAAACTCACTTTCGCTTTTATAATATTAGTAAGGATTTCTTTTACTACCAAATACCAAAATATACCGACTAGCGACCAAAATATCACTAAAGACAGTATTTTCACCTTTACGTTTCGTGGGCGGTCACCTAGCAACATAAATATCGTCAACAAGTGTAGTGTAACCATTTGATACATTGTTAGATTTACGACCGCAGACGAAGGGGACCGCCACAGGCAGGCATAGCGTGCCGGCTTCCAATGGCCGGTGGCGGCAGACCTAGCTATTGTAGGAAACTCACTGTGAGCTATTTAGTACTTTGAAAGAGTAACTAACTTGTTGGTCCTGGCATGGTACCATGACGTCTTAAAACAGAACTTATGCCACTGAGGAAAAGAGACAGAGCTATACAGGGTGTCTAGCACCATCTCTTTCTCACACAGGATTAAGATGTCATGGTAACCTTTCTGTTCTAGACATGGAAAGACTTAGGCTAATGGGTACAACGCTACATTTAAACGATGACTGACGGGATATCTTCCGCGGTGAATTATTACTGTAAAGTCCGGTATTATATTGACGACAGGTCGTTTCGACTATTCAAAAAATTCTTTTAATTGTCACGTAGTTTTTTTTGCAAATTAGAATAAAAATGACAAAGATAAAGTTACGTGTGACGTAACGCGATGCTGCATTTTTCGCGTCAAAAACACGTGTCCCTTATTTTCGAATAATCTAGAAGGCGGACTAAATATACTGTAATTACTTTGACCCTGGAAAATACCCTATTGTAATAAGCTAGCTGTTTTTCACGAAAGACAAACGAGGGCAAGCAACGTGTCTGCTACCACATTTGTATTAGGTCTTGAACTAATGTTGTTGCGTGAATGAGGTCACCTACTATGCAGACACCTGTCTTTCGTTAATCTATCTACTACCTAGAAAAATTGTAACTATACAGTGATTATGTAAAATGAGGAGCATATTTAAAGGTGTACCTACAAAGAATTTAACTTTAAATTTAAGAAATTATCTTATACAGTTCCGCTTCTTCCTTATATGTTTGGGAAACTGGAAACTTAAAAATCTCCTGTTCTATTGAACAATGGTTAATAGTGGAACAGTTGAGTTTTCCCAACGACTGGGAAAATTCTCTGGGATCACCAATCAGCCTGGCGTCGCTGTCACGTTGCATTCAACATGGCGGCGCCGCCTGTCTCTTGGGGACATTACCAGTTGACTGCGTTGAGGACGACTTTTCGATGCTATTTTTAGTTTAATTGTTGAGTTCTTTTTTAAGGTTATTTTAATTCACGAATGTTGAAAAATGCAAGACTTGAAAAATAAAAAATACTAATAGCAAAACAAATGTGATCAAAAACTACCGCATGCTTTGCTTACTCATATTTTATTTTTGAACTAAATAGGCTTGTGTTTGCCCGCCACACGCCTGATGTTGGCATATTTTCTAATTCTCCATCATTTTTGTGTGAATTGCTTGTAAGTTGGTTCATAATCAGTAATAGAAAAGATTTCAGTGGTTATATATTTCCATATTATTTCGGCAACTTTGTTTGCCGTGGATGTGACTTCGTTCATATGTTCGAACAAGCGTATAAATGGCAGTTTCACGAAGTAGTTAGTTCTCATTATTAAACTTTCTACGCTCTGCTTCACTTCTCTGTTTTATTTAGCTTAGAATTTAAAAAAAAACATATTTTAACTAAACGGAATTTTTAGACGCCAATATGTTTATATTTTTTATTTATTATTTTACGTTCCTACTAAATATTATTTTATGAATGAATGTTTCATATGTAAACTGTGTGCAGTGTTGTCATAAAGTTTATTAGTAAATGTATAAATGTGGAACAATAAGCACTATAATTCCGTACTGTAAAACATAAATTTGATGCCGTATAGACGGGGGATGTATTGTTTTATGATTAGGGATTATGAGCTTTATGACTGCAGGAATAGTATAGAATAAAGTTGGGGTGTTTATGACTAATAACGAATATGTCGATGACCTATAAAATAGAATGAAGATATTTAAGTCAAATGTTACACGCCAGAAATACGTTACGTATTTACTTTTTCTTTCAGGACGAGACAAGATAATTTCATAAAAACGCTTGTTATCCTTTTGGACGACGAATTTAAAATCTTTTCAAATTGCTCATTTTAACTTAACCTAGCATGTTTAACAGCAATGTCTATCAATGTTTGAATTTTAGATTTTATTTTAAGATAGCAAAAATAGGAACTGGGACATTTAAAATCAGAGTTAACGCAGTGTGCAATTGTTTAGTATTAATGGAATCTTAAATGACTTCAAATGTTAAACCTATCTGATAGAATGGTTAGTCAATAGACTGAGCAAATCGCTATTGTATTCATAGAAATAAAAGAGGGCTTTTTTTTAAAAAAAAGGAGTGCTTTTGTATTACCCTCTGTTTTAAACCCTATCGTGAAACAAGGGGTTGTATTGCCTTGATGGACATTGATATTTTATAAGTTTGGTATTTTCTAAAGTTTAGTTACCGCTCTCTGAAAATTTCCTGATGAATACGATAGTTTGAAGTAAATGTTATCTAACGGAGGAAAAGTATTTTTTTTTAACAAAAACTGCTAGTTTAAGCAGAGTAAATAAACACATAAGTACCTAAAAAGGTTTTTACATTAAGAAATATCCTTTACCACAACACACATAAAGACACAAACATGATCATTATGTCAATATGTCTATGTATTATCATCACATAGACAAATAACAGGTGTTATTTGCATGTTCAGATATTAGTTTATTTTAATTTGTATTGGAAAGTGCTGTTGGTGTGCTTATTATGTTTATAAATAATTAAATAACTACTTATATATGCTTTGGTGAAGATCTCTACCTAAATTTACTAATTAATCAATATTCAGTGCACACGCACTGTAGGATAGGTAAGCTTTAATTGATGTCAGTACCCACGTAAATCTACCGTTATCTCTAAGATTATTCTACCGAAACCCCCAAACCTCAAGCTTGATACTCCCAATTACCGAATCTATCCGCAAATCAAACGAGCTCTACTCAAAGCTGGACCGCATCCCCGTTCACAGGTTTGATAAAGGCTCCTCTGATTTCCAACATTCAACCATTGATTGTTCGCCTCCTAAGATCAGGAATAGTGTATTGTTATGCGAGCAATGAAATGAGAAACGATGGTCTTGCCAACTTGTGTGCGACTTTTAACTTGGTAGTGTGCGTAACTACGAACACACGGCGATACATTAAGTTATACATTTCCAGTATAACGTGACTTTGCTTTTTATTGATTACCTTTGCATTGGGAGATCCACATTACTGGTTTTGAATATATTGATTTGTCGCCGTGCGTACAGTTATTTGAGCAATGGTGTATGTTTTAAGGAAATGAGTACCTTACTTAATTTAGGCGAAAAACTATTTGGAAAAAATTGTGACTATCTGATCTAAACCGCACAGTAACAAAAACAAAGCCGTTTACTGGTTTTTAAAGTTTAACATTTGAAGGAACACATTTAAACAAAATGTTAATTTTCTTACAAGAACATCTAATTTAAAATGTACACAACAAAGTTAGTGATGGGTTTCAAACTCTGGGTGACCCATAGTTATTTGACGACTTTGTATGCGAACGTGACTGTAAAAATTTCAGCAACAAATGAATTTTCAAGAAAATAATGATTCATTAAATTAACATAATTTATTGTACCTAACTGAATGTTTCGATTGAATGAGCCGTTTTGTAACTTGAACTCTAGCCGACTCTCTAACTTAGTTTTTAAATTTAGAAGCCTTTTGGCTTAGCACAATAAAGGACTTGGCGCCGATACAAAAAGTTTATTTTTTTCATTTCGCTCACAATATTCTTTATTCAAAAATGTTATTGGTTTTCGATCATATATGTGATCGAAACATTCATTCTTCATTTGTCAAATGAATTAGGATCTGTATCTGTAGTATCTATACAATATTTCGCCGTGGGGCCGTGAAGTTACGAACGCAGACTCTAATAATCTAATAAAAGTTACGTTACCTCAATTAATGATTTTGTACATCTGAACTATCTATTATGCGGAATTGTGGTCAATGTTCCAAATTCCAAAATCAAACTGCAATTTCAGTCATAATTGGTGAGAAGTTGGTCAAAATTCCTCTCGACGTATTCAATTGACGCAAATTGTGGGATAAATTTGTGTAAACGGTGGGCATTCCATTGGGCCTAACTAATCCAATCAATAGTTTATTCGACGTTTGGTATCGTTTAAAAACAAATGATAGTTTATTTTTAAATGGAGAATGTGTTCGCTATATTTTTTTTTTACACATTGAGGCATTGCAGTTTGTTTTGATGATTTGATATAAGTTAGCAGTATCAATCGTTATGTATTGATCGATTTCTCTTTTAGAAATCATTCTGCTTAGCATTTATTTGATTATGTTGATAATAGAAACGTGGTACGTGGTTTGTCGTGGCCAAAAAGTTGAACATGAAAGCATCTTTGTACAGTGTTTGTAAGAACGGAAAGTTTAAGGATATTATCTGTTAACGAATTAATTCGACGTATTCTTAACCAATTAATTCGACAAATTCTTAACCAATTAATTCGACAAATTCTTAACCAATTAATTCGACGAATTCTTAACCAATTAATTCGATAATACCGATCTTGCCCTAGTGGGTTATGTAGGTCAGATAGTTAGTCTCCATGTAAATACTGTTATACAGCAGCATCCGTTAAGAATCCGTCGACACCGGATCTAGCTAGGCAGATGATGAAGATGAATTTAACAGTATTCGCTTTAGCCGACGGCTTCGCTTGCGTTCAATTTTGGATAACACGGGGTTGCCTTTTCCTGATTTGCAGGTAATTTTCGTTGGTAACAATATGTGTGTGTACCGATTTTTACCTTCCTACCTTGAAAACTGCGAATAGTCAAATATAAAATTTCTCCCGTTTTTCTCACCTTATTTTAAATTACCCTATGTTCGTTTCCACGGTCCTAATTATCTCTGTACAAGAATTCATCAAAATCGGTTTGGCCGTTTAAGCGTACAGACGTAACAAACAAACTCACTTTCGCTTTTATAATACTACTATATTAGTTAGGATTTCTGTGTTTAATTGGGATTAACTCGCGAGAACCTCAGCCATTATTAATAATTTGGGCTCAGGTTAACGAATCTTTTTTGCGAGTATCGGTGTTTGTATCCAAGGTTAATAAACCTAAGGCTTTTCAAGTAGAAACTGAGACAGTAGTTGATTGACTATTTTCATGAAGCTATGGATTATTCGCTTCAGGAAAATCTTTACCGAATAATTTTAAGTTGAATAATTTTCTCTATTTTATGAATAGAATACTTTGTCTTTAAGCGTTTGTACAATATTTTTTAAAACAATTCTCCGTTAAAACATTTTACGAAAAGCGATTCAATTGGAAGGCCCGATGAAACAGACGATGAAATAATAAAGCAAGGAAATCGAATGAGATATTTCTTTCTTTGTACTATAAAAGGCCAGCGGGGTTACGTTTCTGTTGAGGCAGCTTTTCTCGTAAATGTTCGTTCATTTCATTCCATTCTTTTCGTTTTTTAAAAAAGTATTTAAGTGAAAGCATGCTAAGGTTATGGTGTGAGTTTTTAAGTGTATTTATTGGAAGTCGTAGTTTTGTTACGTGTGTAAGTAGTGATTGTACCATGAATGAACCTAGTTATTTATTCATTTTTAAATGTACTACGGAAAGTGTTTCATTTGTCGTAAAAAAAAACACCGGTGTTTTGAAAAAAAAAGTGCGTTTGACAGCTATTAGAATTTGAAGTGCAGAAAAAGTAAAAAAAAACGCGATATACTAAGACAAATTCGATTATTAGATCATTTTACCACACAGCAGAGTTAAACAAACATTTTTGTAAATAAAATTGAGTGAAACCGTCAACGCATTTCGTAAATATTTTGGTGAGTCAAATAAAATCTATCGCTTTATAGATTTAGGTGTTTTAAAATTTTGAAGTAAACGTTAGGAAGACTTGATGAGGTTTGTTTAAAAGTACCAAAGTTAGGTATTTATCCGTCGACAGAAAAGGTAGTTGTTGGTTTTAATCGAAGTATCTGAAACTGTAAATGGCTGGTATACCTACTTGGGAATGAGCTCGAGTTTTGGCAACGCTGAAATATAAAAAGGGCAGCTGGAGTGCGTCTCTCATACTTAGTGCTGTTTGGCGCGCTGATGGCGCCTCCGACGTGGCTCCGTGCCAACATCCATGAGCTTTTGTGACATCGTTCCGCAACTGTTGCTGGACTGTAGCTACTTCTTGTGCCTACATGCTAACACAAGACTGTTGCGTGCTTCCGAACTTAATCCTAAGCTTATGCTTTATTGCGACACGAACACCAATTAACAATGTTTACATAATTTAAATGGGCTAATTAAAAAAATAAACGGTTAAAATTTTAAAAAATCGCAATAAAAGTCGCGTAATTTGATAAAAAGAAATTCGCAAAGAGACAGTCGCAGAAAGCACAAGATAGGAATAAGTTCGTAAGCGTCTACAAATAAGTCTGTGGGAGTCATGTGGAGTTGTTGACCGTCGGCGCGACGGCGTCGCGTGCCTGAGCGCGTCGCGGGACCTTGGCACTAGTTGCGGCCGCGCGGGCCTTGACACCGCGCGTCCAGCGCGACCAGCACCGGCTCCTGCGGGTTGCGGGGCTTACCGTTGTAGAGGAGTGTCGGCTCGGGGTCTCGGGGCGAAGGCCCCGGGGCGGTGGCGGCGGGCGCGGGGCTGCGGCCGCGCCCCTCGCCAACCACGTCGATCTCCTCGTCGGACTCCTCGGCCAGCTCCGACGCCGGGGCCACCTTCCACTTCTTGGCCATGAGGCAGCGCGGCATGGCGGCGCCCGCATCGGCCTCAGCGCGGCCGCATCAGCGAGAGACAGACGAACAGAGAAAAAGAGAGAAAAGAGAAAGAGCGGCGCCCCGGGCGAGCGGCTTAGCGGGCGATCGCGCGCGTCCTCTTGCGGTTGTGGGGAGCTGGTGTGAGGGTAGCGCTTTATATAGAGCGCGGGGTGTTGCGCGCGCCGCCACTTCGATCGCGCAGAGCAGAGGGGTGGTCTACAACGCCGCACAAACTTTGCTCGCCAACTTGGAGCGACACTTGACGGCGCGAGCACCGAACCCCACACGATCAACCAGTGGACTCCGCTCTCCGAGCTCACGCGACATGCCACGATTACGCGCTACAGATAAGCTTATTTCCGAGCGTGAGGTAAATCTCAGCATTGAATTTAGCCGGCCAATTAAGTATTTTATTTACTTTCCAAAAGTTTGTTTAAATAAAGTGGGACTCAAAGTCTGCTCCTGCCAAACTAAACTATTGCAAAGTCATGATCGTACCGAGTGTATATTCACACAGCAAAGTTTAGTAAGTACACTGAAATGTTCATTAAGAAACTTTACAAAAGTTCGAGCGGCGACTTTACGCTGGACTTAAAACAAAACTTTTTTCGAGTAAAGATGACACTCACCGTATGATAGGTATAGAGGGTAGGTAGCGAAACAAGGTCAAGTTAATAAAGCATGACGTGTATTGTGAGATAAAGGCGAGTTAGCTAAGATGAATGGTGAGCCGCTCCGGCTTCCCCCGGCGTCCCCCGGGAGCGAGATAAGGAACCCCTGTAATACAGTTATTCTTCATCGAGTATACTATTAGATATTTATTGACAACTGCGCCACCAGAATTGAAGCGTTTGAAACAAGATTCTTCTTTTCTTACACTATATCAAGCGTTTTATTTATCGCAACATTCTAAAATACAGGGGACATGTGTATTAAAACAATTGACGAAAATTTTTGTGAGCATAAGATTAGATTAAAACTCTTTATTGTTACAGGAAGTATAAGTTAGGTTATTTTTAAACAGATAAATTACACGATATCTTGAAAACTAGAATAAAATTATTTTTATAGAAAAAGTTATGAAAGTGATTGTTCTTTTTGTTGTAAAGTTTGTTGAACAAAACTTATATAATCTACAACATAAACGTCTAGGACTTGGTTATTATAAACTTTAACAACTAGTTACTAAATAAACTCTGAACAACTTCGGCTGGCCATTTTGCAACTGTAATTTCCGACAACGACGAGTATGCTCGTAGTAAAATTAACTTACAACCTAGCGTACTATGAATATCATTCATCTGGTTCAGCGAAACCAATCGCAGTTCATTCAGTATGGCCGTGATTTCTAGTTCAATGTCAGACTATTTTCAGGGAAGTTCGAATACCCTCGGCTCGGCTTAAGCAAGTTCTAGGAATATTAGAAATAGCTCTGCTGTCCCTTAGTGTGGATAACCTTTGTGTATTTTGTAGAATTTACTGTTGTTGTAGTAACAGTGAACCGTTTGAGTTTTGTTTTTTTTTTATGTGGATACTAGCTTTTCCCCGCGGCTTCTTTCGCGTTAAATTCGACACAGACAGTTCCCTTTTCCTGGTTTGCAGATATTTTTCGTTGGAAACAAAGAGTGTGTGTACCGATTTTTAGCTTCCTACCTTGAAAACTGCGAAAACAGCATATAAAATTTCATCCCCTCTTTAAAAGAGTTGGGGCAAGATTCCAAAAAAAAATGATGCGCGATGTTTTTGTTAGTGAAAAATATTCCAAAAACCAATTTTTAGCTGTGTACCTTGAAAATTGCGGAATGCTCCATACAAACTTCCACCACCTATTTTAAGAAGGGTGTTAGAAACCGACAAAAATGTCTATCTACAGGGTCTAAACGATGTCTGTATCAAAATTCATCAAAATCGGAGAAAGACGGAAGAAAAGGAAAAAAATTAGCTTTGCTAATACAATCAATAAGGCGCAAGGGCAAAAACAGGTAGCAGGTACCTGCAAACCAGGAAAGGGGAACTGTGTTACCCCGAATTTAACGCGAGCGAAGCCGCGGGCAAAAGCTAGCCCTTTATAACCCTGCATATACTAGCTACCTAAAATACCGTTTTTCATTTACAAGTCCTCCCGACGCTTTGTGTGGGTCTCACCTGCGTCATCATCTTTTGTTTTTTGTTTTGTTTTGTAAACAAACTATGATCACCACACTTGCACAGCATCCTATGACGATTTCGCCCTAATATAGTTGTGTTGACGATAAAGTTGAAAACAAACTGGAATGTAGCATTTTCGAAATATATTATTTATAGCCACATTCACTTCCACTTTCTTCTTCAAAGTTCAATTTACAGGTAAGATTAGACTTGCTACGAGCCCTACATTCTTAAGAAGCCCTACATTATCGACGAGCTGTGCGAATAGGAAATTTGTGCGAATTTGTAAACAGGCCAGGGCCACTCGAATTGTTGACGGCCTCTGGCGGAAATGAAACTTGAATGAGTCGCGACTTGTCACTTAATAATAGAGATCAACCGGTGATGCTCAAGATGCTGATAGATTTGATTGTTTAAACCGTTTTTCATACTTACTTAATTAACATGTAATGAGGAGGAATGAAGCACATGTGATTAAAATAGTGATGGATTTGAATGCTGATGGATGGAGAGAGTCAAAGAAAATATGGATGGATTGTGTAAGAAATGATATGAAGGAGAAAAAAGTTAATGGTGCCGGGACGGCTGACAGGGGAGAATGGAATAGAAAACGTGTTGCGCCGACCCCAAATAGAATGAACCAAGGGCAGAAAAATGACAATGAACACAAAGTATAATAACTAACATAGAAACAGAAAATAAAAGATTAAATATTGAGATGAAAACATCCAATGATTTAAATTAAAACCAGCTCGAAACCTTTTTTCGAAATCTCGCGGGCGTAGCCGCGGGTGCCAGCTAGTTACATGTATTACTAGCTGTTCCCCACGGTTTCCCCTATAGTCTTCCTCAAGAAATGGACTATCCAACACTAAAAGAATTTTCCAATTCCAACCAGTAGTCCCTGAGATTAGCGCGTTCAAACAAACAAACAAACTCTTCAGCTTTATAATATTAGTATAGATAAACGCGAAAGTTTGTTTGGATGTATGGATGTTTGTTACTCTTTCACGCAAAAACGACTGATTGGATTTCAATGAAACTTTACTTTAAGAACACATAGGATAAAATTAATAAAGATTTGTTGTATATTCTATCACCACGCGAGTGAAACCGCGGGGCGCAGCTAGTTACCACTGCTTACCACCCTTCGGGGTTTACAGGCACGATGTTACGATATATTTCAAGCAGATTACTATTCTACTGCTGACCAAAGGCAGCAGTGCTTTTCTCATAGAGAGAAAGCACTTTATATGTTTTGTTATAAAACCTTATTTTTAATGGGCTCTGTTTCACATTGTCAATGCTACTAGTCTTCTGTGCACGTTTCTGGAGTACTTTGACAACTATATTTCCTGTTTTGATCTTCAATATATTTCTAAAGTAGATCATTATTATTATTTTCCCTCCTCCAAACGTTTAAGTGTTCCTTACATAAACTTTGACTTCGTACAGAATCAGACACTTGATGTTAATTCACAAACTAAGTGCCCAACTTTTACTGAACCTGTTCCTGGCAGTTAAGTCAAATTACTTTCATTACGTAACCGACGAAGAGCAACTCGACTTTTAAATACAAACTAAGTACCCTTGTCATCGCTCGAAACGACTCCCGGCCACCGTAGATGCGGCTTTGTGGACGGTGAGCAATAGTAGCTCACCGTTCGTCCGTCTATTGACGACAGGCCGTGTCGATGGCGCGTTAGTGTTCCATGCGCGCCCCAAAGAGATGTCAGCAAAGCAGAGGGGCCTGCCAAGACCACTGCTTGCCGGGGTTGTTTGATAGAGATACCGTGGTCCCGGAACATAAAGGGCAAAAGAAGGTACATACCCATGTACCTTCTTTTTTCAGTACAAGACCTCTCGGCTCCGCTCAGACCGCGTGAAGTTATTTGATGATATCCTACGTAGTAAAAAAAGTACCCTTGTGGGGTACAAGGGCACTTTTTTTACTTAAGTACCGTAACGTGTGTGCATACAATAAAAGCGCATGAAATACTTTCAAAATTACATTTTATATATTACTAGCTTTTGCCCGCGGTTCGCTCGCGTTTAATTTAGGGTAATACAGTTCACCTTATTTATCAAAAAATATTTATTATTTAGCAAAGCTAAGTTTTCCTATTCTTCCCTCTTTCTCCCTCACTTCTCACTTTAAAAAAAATAGCCAATGTCCGTCTCCAGGGTCCCAACTATCTCTGTACCAAAATTCATTAAAATCGGTTTAGCCATGTAGGCGTGAAGATGTACAAACTCACTTTCGCTTTATAATATTAGTAAGGACTAAGGCTTTTGCCGATGACGATAGCCAGTAGGACACGGTGGAGCACACAGTGGCGATCTGCCCAGCTTCTCTCTCTCTCGCTCCGGACCATAGCCCGAACCAGGGCAGGACGCGAGAGATCGCCACCACCGATCGCCTCCACGAGGGCACGGCGGTGCTCTTTTATTCTTTAAATCTTTATTTATAACTTTAGAAAAAAGTAGGTATAAGACCTCTTTGCGTACACATATTTTTTTAATGTCTGGCACTAAACATTTTCAATCAAAATGACACTGGTGCCAAATTCGATGAAATGCCTTATTTAAACTCGACTAATATTAAAATTACATACCTATTTACATTTTATTTTATTCCACACCATTTAGTCTCAATTAAACTTAGTCCGATTTCCCTTGACAATCGCTAAATTTGGCAATTATCAGAATAGCAAGATTGCCAATATACAATATAGCGAAGCGCGGCTTCGCTCGCGTTAAATTCGTTATAACACACCAAGCAGACCTGCAGTTTATGCGCTTGCGCCTGATCGATTTGTAATAGCAACGCTAAGTTTTCCCTTTTCTTCCCTCGTTCTCCCTCATATCCCACTTTTTAAAAATAAAAATTAGCCTATGTCCGTCTCCTGGTTCCCAACTATCTCTGTACCAAAATTCATCAAAATCGGTTCAGCCATTAAAGCGTGAAGAGGTAACAAACAAACAAACACACTTCCGCTTTTATAATAGGATTTTATAAACTATCTTATCTTTGTTTGGCTATAAACTGACATTATTGCTGTCAAACTATGACTTGGTTAAGTTGAGTCACTTTAATAAATTTCGGAAGAAGGAACGATACGATTTTACAAGAATAAACAAATTTTTTGTGATTTTTAGAGTTGTTTTAGTTAAGTTTGTGACAATAGAATGGATAACACTGACTATGATATAAGATTACAAATATTATAAAAAGCTATATCCTTGCATGGTTTTTTTAAAGAAACTACCCGAAACTAGCCTAACCGGGTTAACCATATTAATAAAATCTTCACAATTACAAACACAACAAATTCAAAAACAGCGAAAACGATTTGTATTAATACACATTTCATTCGACCCTACGAATATTTTTCAGCAAAAAAATATAACAAAAAACAAAAGCGAATCACATTTGGTATGTGTACGTGTGTGTCTATGCCAATGTGATGCGCTTTTGTTTTTCTCTCGGCCGGCCAGTATTTTTTGCATTCAATAAGGCCAGAGGGCAAATGGTATGAACCTGGCTTTGAATGTCCCTAGGGGATATAAGCAACCGATTAATCAGTATCCTATTATGAATAGGGTTTTAAAAAAGTAGTAGGAGGAACGAATCCTGACGTTTGTCTAATTGACTTATGGTATTGTTGCAGTAATGAATGCATGACTCAAAAAATCATTTGGTTGGTTACTTTTATACTAGCACATGTTTGTATAAAAGTGACTGTCTACTTATAAAGTACCAGCTTTTGCCCGCGGCTTCGTTCGCGCTAAATTTGGGGTAACAAAGTTCCCCTTTCCTGATTTGCAGGTACCTGCTAGCTGTAGTTTTTGCCCTTGCGCCTTATTTAATTGTAATAGCAAAGCTAAGTTTTCTCTTTTCTTCCGTCTTTCTCTTTCATAACTCACTTTGAAAAAACAGGTTGTGTCCGTCTCCAGCGTCTCAACTATCTCTGTACCAAAATTCATGAAAATCGGTTTAGCCATTTAAGCGTGAAGACGTAACAAACAAACAAACTTATTTTTGCTGTAATTAATATGAAACTATGATTTAATTTGTTTTTTCTCCGCTCTTTGTCTTCTCAGACTGAATGACAAAGGTATGACACCGCTAAACAGCCTAATATTAAAAATAAGAAAACCATTTACAGCTCGTTACAAATGTCAATTTGTTATTATAAGCAAATTATTTTATTAAGGATTCTGTTGCTGAACACATTTGTTTTATTATTTAAAATAAAAGATTTTATATTCCTAATGCGTTTCCTAACTAAAAAAAAGAACTCCGCCGGCCGCGCCGCATTGTGATGAACAATTGTTTAGTGTTATACGTAGTGAAATCAGAAAAATGAAAGCCCTTGTTGCGATAAATAAGAAAATAGCACGTGTGCAAAATACATTGCAAGTTGAACCTAATTGTAGTGCAATAAGAGTCAGTTTTCGAAAAAATGTATTGAAAACGTTATTTCAATTCAATTTGTTCCTCTTCATTGTTGCAGGCACTAACTAAATGAAAGAGAAAGAACAAAGAATAAAACTTTAGTTTAAGAACATATAGTTGGGATACTTGCTGCGCCCCCGGTTTCACTCACGTAGACTGCGATATTATACATATAAACCTTACTAACGGATTTTAATGCAGTTTAGTAGTTTCAAATATCTAAGCTAATATATAGCGGAAGCTATTTTTTTATACTATGTTAAGATGAATTGTAGTACATAAAATACATTCTGTTCCGTGATGACATCAGTATTATGATATGTGTTCTCGCTGCTAAAGTAAAAGCTATGTGTGTTACACCAGAGCAAAATTATTTGCATCTCGTGTCTTCGAATCCCTCGCGACCGCTCAGGATTCTACTTTAGAATCTTTCGCTACGTTCGTGATTCTACTTTAGAATCTTGCACTACGTCCGTGATTCAATCATAGAATCCTTTGCTTTCTCGGGACTCAAAATAACATTACTCTCATGCTGTACAATTAACTATTATTGTTGAAATATTTTTTTAACCCTGAGATACATTTAGCCACCCTTAATTTATTTTTCTCAATTCAACATCACTTTTGTGCGGATTATATTAAAAGAGAACTGCTCTCCTCAAGAGTACGGTCTAAACAGTTTTGGTGAATGACAGCGATGTAGTTGCGGACGAACAGACAGATTAAAACCAGTTAAAATAATAATACGTCAGATCCAATAAAATATGAAATGTTTTCAATAAATATTAAATCCAATCGGTTTGAAAGCACTCAAAATGATTCTCCTTTATCATTTTATATTTCAATTCTCTTTTCCAGTATATGTTTTCACAAAGGGACGAATGAGTCTCATTGTAAAACATTTACTATAGTTTGTTTTGATTTTGTGTAACAAATAAAATATTTATTGGTTTCCTAGAATATTTTCCCATATTTCAAAAGAGGGTTTTAACTGTATGTATTAAAAAGGAATTCTATTTTGATCATTTCGCGCTATATTGTTTACTATGAGCAATATAGATAGCTTAAAAATCAACACAAAGTTTTTTAGATTATAATTTCAGTAACTGTTAGTTGTGTGCAAGCTAGCTTCGAGATTGTGACTATCGGGCTAACTATTGTCTCTTACTTTTTCGTCTGTGTGTTGCATGTCGCGTGACGGTCGGCCACGTAGTAGGGACGTCTAAATGTCTATATTATGAAACAAAAAATACACCTTTACCATGGTTTCATAAAACCACACAATCCTTTTTTTTCTTATGTAGTGTTCGTTTAAGTAATATATATTAATACTAGCTGTGCCCAGTGGTTTCACCCGCTGCTCAGTTAGTGGCATGTAAAAATGATGTTAGCCGATTCTCAGACCTACCCGATATGTACACAAAATTTCGATTAAATCGGTCCAGCCGTTTCGGAGGAGTATGGGAACGAAAACTGTGACACGAGAATTTTATATATTAGATATTACTTAAACGCCACACGCTGCCCCACTCCCAGGGGTAGTAGCGTGATGTTATAAAGCATTTTCCCTTCCCGATAATGTAGCTTCCTGTTAGCAAAAACATGTTTAAAATCGGTCTAGTACTTTTGGAACCAATTCGATAAAAAAAAAACTAGTAGGTACATCATTTTTTTTTTCGGGTGGGAAATCATCCTATGACTTCCCCCGCTCTGGGCGAAGCGGGGGGGCATGTCAGACTTGTACTGACTAAAACCCACCCATGTTTCTTCTATTGCCCTTTACGTTCCGGGGCCGCGGTATCTCTTTCGAACAACCCGCAACCCCGGACCTACACATCCTTACTTCCTTACTAATATTATACAAGCGAAAGTGAGCTTGTTTGTTTGTTTGATACCTCTTCACGCTTTAATGGCTTAACCGATTTTGATGAATTTTGGTACAGAGATAGTTGGGAACCAGGAGACGGACATAGGAAAGAGGGAAGAAAAGGGAAAACTTAGCGTTGCTATTACAAATCAATAAGGCGCAAGGGGAACTGTGTTACCCCGAATATAACGCGAGCGAAGCGCGGTCAAAAGCTAGTTTACAAATAGAATAAATATATTAACAAATTCTAAAATCTAAGAGTAACCTAATAAAAGTAAAATATAAAAATACGTGATTCCGATACAGTTAGTAAAACGTGACGTGGAGGACAACGCGAGAATATTTGGGATTCTTAATAAAGCATACAATCGAATTGTTAAAAAAATCATTATACAAACCACTTCCAAAAATGTATCTACATATATTAATAAAAATATAAATAAATATAAGGTACTAGTTGGCACCTGCGGCCTCACCCGCGTGATATCGAAAAAAGAATCCTACGTGTTATTCTAGACTGTAATCTACCTCTGCACCAAATTGTGTAGAATATGCTTGATCTAGTGGTTGCAAACGCGCATGCTAAGCTGCTGAGCTAAGCTACTGATTCCTGGGTTCAATTTCAAGTGTTATTAGATATTTCCATCAGGAGTTTCTCAGTAGCAGACACGGAATCGTTCCCATTTAAAGGCTCAACCCCTATTGGAACGAAGTTTCTTATCGCGCGTTGCGAAAGGGGGCTAAACGGAAAAATTAAGACCAAAAGTTGTAACGACGCTTATTGCTATAGTTGTAAGCCGTGTGGCGTGCGCGGGTTTGTCTGTCTGTCTCTCCGTTTCGTCTTTTTATCGTCTTTCTATTTCGCATTGAACAGTGTGGTGTCGCTACGATTATTTTTGTTGAGTGTATACTGTTTTTTTGTACATAATAAATAATAACTACGTTCCATCCGGGTGTCCCTTGACACCTCTCAAGTTTTTGCATGGGACTTAAACATAACTGACGATATTATGTTGGTGTACGTACGCCTCTACCTAACTCCATGTTGAATACAAGCGTAATGTTATATTATTATTGATAAATCCAGTGGAATATTTTTTCTGGTTGCTTAGGTACTGTGACTGAATTATTCCGAATTACTTTTAAACTTCCATTAAAAAAAACCGTTTTTGTTTTGTTTTTGTCAAAGAATACTCAGTTCAACAACCAAATTAACAATTAAATAGTATATGTATTAGATATTTGAAATAAAAATGCATTAAGTAGGTGATGAAGATGGTAAAAATTAATAAACTAGAAGTCTTATACCACTTGGGCTCATTCTACCCAGTGGGGCTTTTAGGCCACTTTTAAAGTCTTCTCTGTTGGTGACATGTCGTCGTGAAGCTTCAGGTTACCCCTCTTTCCCTGCCTAGCAACACGTGTATTTATTTTTATTATTGAAAAGGCCTTATTATATTCTTTAATTACTGCTAAAAAAGATAATTTGTTACACGAAATGAAAAAAAAACTGACAGCTGATTGTATTTTTACACCACCTCCCCTCACTAAAGAAGTACTCCCTCCCCCGTCTCCTTGTTCGAACATAATGTCATAAAAGAACGACTCAATAAGTACTCCATGAATGCGCCTGAAAATCAGGTTGTCTAGTACAAACACAATCCTTACATTTTTCATTAACTGGACCTAGAACCTCCCTTTTGCATAAAAACTTTTTTAGTCTGTATCCTCTTTTACGCAGACGTGCCGTCTCACCGTTTTTTGCCGTTGGTAATGGAAGTCTTGAGTTAGCTTATTAATAATCTCGCAAAGCATATTTTCAAGACGTGGTAATTAAGCTCATCCGTCTCATTAAAATTCTTACTCACAATTATCCGCTCCGCCATATTAATGCCCATTTAATCAGGGAACGTTCACAAAGTAAATATAAGCTAAGGTTTGTTTTTATTTGTAAACTAGCTTATGCCCGCGGCTTTGCTCTCGTTAAATTTGGGGTAACACAATTCCCCTTTCCTGGTTTGCAGGTACCTGCTACCTGTAGTTTTTGCCCTTGCGCCTTATTGATTGTAATAGCAAAGCCAAGTTTTCCCTTTTCCTCCCTCTTTCGCCTTCATTTTCCGCTTTGAAAAAAAAAATAGACTGTGGACCTGACTATGACCCTGCAACTCCAACTATCTCTGTCCCAAAATTCATCAAATCGGTTAAGCCATTAAGGCGTGAAGACGTAACAAACAAACTCACTTTGGCTTTTATACTATTAGTAAGGATGTTAGCAGCATTACAGAAAATAAACACTGCTGTTTGCTTATTAACGCAAAATAAATAGAAGAAGTACTGAAAGCCAGCCAAGAGTGAGTTAGACTCGTCCACCACGATAGATACCCCGGCCCCGGAACGCAAAGGGCAATAGAAGGAACGCGGGTGGGTTTTGAAATACCATCCGCAAAAAAAAGACTAGCACCGAGTTACAAACTTGCGACACAAACAGCCATATCTTTTGACTGTGTAGACTTAGAGGGTTGATTACAGAGCATAAAGGACCATAGATTTAAGTGTAAGTATGGTTTTAATTTCAACTTTGATAGCTCCACGCATTCTCGAGATCACTTTTTGGTCGTGTCTGTTAATACCCTTTGGTATTGACAGACACGACCAAAAAGTGATCCAATAAGGGTTCAGATTTTCCCTTTTGAGATACGAAACCCTAAAAATTTAGAGGTGTCAAGGGACACCCGGATGAAACGAAGTTCCTATAGAAATGAAAATATCTGGCTTGTTTTCTATAAGAGAGAGTGAGACAGACAGAGAGACAGAGAAACATGCGACGCCGCACAGCTTACAATAGCTTACTATAGCAAAAAGTGTCGTGACAACTTTTCGTAACAATTTTTTCCGTCTAGCCCCCTTTCACAATGCGCGATAAGGAACTTCGTTCCAAAAATACTGCATGTCTAATATGTTACTTGAGGAGGCTCTAGCTCGAGTGCACGGTATATATAGTAAACAAACCGATTTCAAAATTAAAAATACCCCTTTCGATTTGAATATATTCTTCATTTTATAAACGTACTAGTTTTTGCCTGCGGCTTCGCTCGCGTTTAATTCGGGGTAACACAGTTCCCTTTCCTGATTTAGTTTTCCCTTTTCTTCCCTCTTTCTCCCTCATTTCTCATATTTTTGCCTATGTCCGTCTCCAGGGTCCCAACTATCTCTGTACCAAAATTCATCAAAATCGGTTTAGCCATGTAGGCGTCGAACTTACTTTCGATAAGTAAGGATTTCTATGTATGACTGATTTGCTTGTTGCATAAAATTTAACTGAAATTCTCAACGACAATTTAAATTCCGATTCAAAATTCGACGTATCATAATGTTTTCTCCGCTCACACGTACTAGGGCCTCCTTTGTCGGCCTGCTAGTCATAAATACGGGGAAAATTCTATTAATAGGTTCGTATTTAAACGGAGTCTCTTGCAAAAGAGTTTCTTTTGAAGTGATTACATCTCTCCATTAGTAAATAAAATTGCGAGAATTACTTGTAAGACTTCCTTTGACATGTTATTCCTTTGCTAAATATCTTATTTAATATTTATAGGAAATATTTTATCAGAGATTATTAAATACAACATGTAAAAAAGGAGCACTAATACTTATAGGTAGGCACATATATCATGTAGACTTGTAGAGAATACACTATGAAAGAAATAAAATAATTATTCTTTTTTTTTCGTGTGGGAAATCATCTCACTCATCTCCACCCAGAGCGGGGGAAGTCATTTCGATATTTACTGACTAAAACCCACCCATGTTCCTTCTATTGCCCTTTACGTTCCGGGGCCGCGGTATCTCTTTCGAACAACCCGCAACTCCGGCAGGTGGAGGCTCTGGCAAGCCCCTCTGCTTTGCTGACATCTCTTTAAGGCGCGCGTAAAACACGAACGCGCCGTCGACACGGCCAAATAATGATTATAAGGGCTGATTTTTTCATAGTCAGATAACTTTTATCTGAGGATTGAACATGGCGGTTTGACAGCTTATCTATAGAAAATATGTCAAACCGTTATTTTTATTGCTCCGATAAAACTCATCTGACTATTGAAAAATCAGCCCTAAAGATATTAAGTACGAATGCGCTGATTACATGTAATACTTTTTACTAAAGTGCTTACCTACTGGAATAACTTACCTACTATTTACCTGCTTAATTAGACAAACTTGGGAAAGAAAAAACTCTCAGCGGATTTTAGGGATGTCGCACGAATGTCGAAGGAACTCGTGCAAAAAAAAAACTTTGAGAACCTGGGAACATGCACAAAGACTGCTTGTCACCTTAGCGGTGAGCCCCTTAAATGTTATTGCTCCTTTTTACACATTTTATAGGTACCACACATTAAATGTGGGTGTACGTACATAGCACAACATTGCTTAACCATTCTAGGATTTCAGACGTACGGTTATGTTAACTTTTTTTAATACCAAGTTCGCCCTGAGGTTTCACCCCCGTAGTCTGAAATAAATAGCCTATGTGTTAATCCAAGATACAAGCTATCTACATACTAAATTTGATCCAAATCTGTCTCGACGTTTGAGCGTTAAGGAGTAATTAACACACACAGATACAAACTTCCGCCTTTTTAATTTTAAGTGTGATATTATCTCTAAAGGATATATTTACAGTGAGATAATAAATTAAATGCCCATCCAACACTGAATACTGTTTCAAATAATTTGTAATGTTGCCAAAACTTGAGCTTTGTTACTATTCTGTATTTCCTTGATATTAAATTGTGGTTTATTAGTACAGCATATAATGCCATAACAAGGAGACCAGGTTTTGGGATCCATCTTGTATCTAGTTCTATTTTGGGATTCGAATCTCTGCAGTAAGACCGCTTCCAATAGCTATATACGAGAATTTAATTACTAGTACGGCGTAGCACATAATTGGAACAGTGTAGCAGTTGATTTGGGTCTATGAAGATGGAGGTCCTACAATTAATACTCTATTCATACTATTTCTATTTATTTATCATACCCATGCTCGACCTAGGATTGTTTCAAACAATAAAATATTATATAAACAATTAATTAAAAATATGATACTGCTTACTAGACCGGTCCGTCATCGAGCAACACCGTTGCTTGGCATGCAAGGAGCGTATAGACACCGGAAAACATTCTCCCGACAATTGTTGTTTACCCCTGCACACGACTATGACGGAATACGACCTGGTTGACGGCTACGCTGCGTGTCGCGGGTTCGATCTCGCACGGAACAAATATTTGGATAGCCCACAGATAGTTGTTCCGGGTGTGGCTCGTTGTGTTTCAGAGTTTAAATGTTTGTAAAAACACCCACAAAACAGGAGAAATTACTTGTGTGGGGTTCTTTCTACGTTTAAAAAACAGCTAGACCCGGAACAACTATTCGTTGGTCATACAATTATTTGTTTCGTGTGGTAATCAAACCCGCGACACGCAGCGCAGCAATCAATGAAAAAAACGGTTGGCGCAGTGCCTGAGCAATCGACTGCCGCGCTGCGTGTCACGGGTTCGGTTCCCGCACGAAGAAATTCCTAGTGTAGGGCAAGGCTGTTATTATTCGACGGTTGCATGTAGTACATTTCTGTCATAGTTCGTCACTCTATAAATAACATTTAATTTTCAGTCCCTGTCAAAATGAAAGCCTCTGTGAACTTCTTTTGGAGGTAAAACAGTTAAATCACAGGAAATTGACGTAAATTGTACGACGTATGGCCATATCACACTAGATTTATATAGGCGAAAGATTATTTTTGTGTGTTTGTTAATCCTTCACGTTAAAACGTCTTAACGAATCTCTATGAAATTTGGTATGTAGATAGCTGTAATTTTGGATAAAACCGCGGGACGTAGAAAGTATTTTTATTCTATTTGATGAGCAATTTAGTTTGTTGTCACGTTTTTGAAAACGGCTCTTCCGATTTTGATGACAGTAGGAATAAAACTTATAGAGGAGGCAAAAAACCCGAGCAGAGCTTGACAGTTATAACTTAAAGGTAAATTAAAATATTATTTTTTTAAAGTCTGAAAAAGTACTCGCAAAAGGACTAAAATTTTTAATATAATTTACTATATTATATTTTATAAAATGCACAAAAAGGGGAGGACGCAGTTATTGCGGGCAGTTACCCCTATTCCCAACAGATCTTTATATTTAGGTTTATCATGTTTAAATACAATCTTTATGGGTGAACTCTAGGGCCTCGAATATACAACTAAAATTAAAAAAAAAATAATAACACAAATGTCATTCAAATAATAATACATTTCCGAAAACATTGTAAATTTTAATTAGGTTTTGGCGGCTGAAAAATATGTGTTAAAAGTTGGATTTAAAAAAAAAACTCCGGGAATTTTTTATCGTAGATGGTTTGATTAATTAATTATAAAGTTATAATTAAAGTTTCAAACTGTACCTAGTTTGAAACTAGGATTTTGAATGATAATAAGACAAGTGCAAAGCTTTAATAAAGTTTTGAACAGTCATAGCAGCTTTAAGCTTTCTGTTCCCAAAAAAATGAAAGCTTACGAAAAATGGGTAAAGTGTACACTTTACATATTTTATTGAATTTTGTCATTTCTTTTTGGTTTGAAATATTCATTCATTTAATCATGTGCATAATATCATTTGAACGTTATACTCAAACTATTTTATTTCATTGCCCAAATCCTCCTTAAACTTCATTTTCGTACTTTTTATTTTTGACTCTTGCAAGTACGCTGTTGATTGTTCAATGTGTGAAACATTGAACAATCAACAGCGTACTTGCAAAGTAGTGAGAATCGTCAAGTAATGAAAGATATTCTTTATTTTGGACCAAAATAAGCCATAAAGTGTTAGTAACATAAAATTCTTACAACCTAATGTAAGTAATTATCACTCTCTGTACAAAGTTCTTAACAATCGGAGAACTGAAACTGTTCTTAGGATGCTATTTCCACTGTCTCGCACTCGTTTTTAGGGTTCCGTACCGCATTAAGAAAAAACGGAACCCTTATTGTATCGATTTATTATCCGTCTGTCAAAAACCCTTTATCTTGAGAACGCGTAAAGGTATCGAGTCAAAATTTATACCATATGCTCCCATCTGTGGTCCCTTGGAGTCGTGGAATAATTATATCTCCAAATCTACGCAGTAAAAAGATATAACCAGTTAAGTCGCAAGTTTGTATCGCCAGACGCGGAACAACTATTTGTAGGCCATACATTTCTTTTTTTGTGCAGGGTTCGAACCCGCGACACTGCGCCAATTGTATCGTATTTTAATTTAAAAAAAACTGACCTACACTAGGAATTTCTTCAGTATCGTGGGTGCGTTTACAAACATTTAAATTTACATACACAAACAGCCAGATCCGAAACAACTACCTGTAGGCCATATAAATATTTGTTCCATGCGGGGATCGAACCCGTAACACGCAGCGCAGTAGTCAATCGCTCAACCACTGCGCCAACCGTGCCGTCAAAATTGTATATAAATTAAAAAAAAATGTATAAAAGCTGTCTTTACAGGTTTGCGGAAACATCTCCGAGACACTGCAGTACCGAGGCAGTCTCAACAACATTCTAAAACAATAGAACTGCATAAATAATGGTGGTATAACGAACATAAGCCTTTACTAACACGATTAACAGAAGTGAGAACAGAGATTCCTGTTTCCTAGAATAGAGATGGGCTATCAACATGGTTTGATCGAGCAAACTAATTTAATCTCCGAATGCTCCGTGCTTGCTCGGAAACCAATAATTCAGCTACTGCTACTAGCTGCGTTTAAAGTTCAATTTAGCTTGGCACGAACACATTCTCCTGGATCAAATATCGTAACATCAATTGCATCAAGTCCCTGCACGAGAGAGCATTGAGTTTGCTCCGATTATTTCGCTGTTATTTTAATAATACCTGCCGCTACCTGACCTTACTTAGTCCAACACTTGCGTGCCAGTATTGAGGATATTTCAAACATTTTAGAGCTTCTACGTTCTTATATGAGTCGATTGTTAATTAATACAATTTGATTTTAATCGCTAAATGCCTGGTCCAAATTGGACAATATGTTTGTTTTTTTTGCGTGCTCACTTTATTGAATTACTAAGCACAACAGCATGAAGTCTTAGATTCGATGCCAAGGTCGGGAAAAGGGTTGTTGGGTATTTTATGGGTTTATGGTAAAATATGTGAGCTTCAATCCGTGTGGTAAAGTTCCCGATTCACCAACTAAATAAAAGACGTGAAAAAGAGTATTCGTAACTGACGGCAAAACAAGTTGATGATCGACTACTGTTTACTTCCCGGATTTATCGATGCGCACTCGAAATAACGAGACAAAAGTACGCGAAAACGTAAAAAACTGTAGAAATCGCAATATCAGTTGCAAACAGAATAGCTTTTCCGCTAACCATTAACTTGTTGCCATGGAAACGCTGTGAAAGTTATTAATGCTCGCTGAATAGCCCGAACTTGTAGCAGCGAGCAATGAAGTTACATGTTATCTGTATCCAATTTACTAGGAAATTGTTAATTGAACAGCGGGTTTTATATTTAATTGAGTTCACATTCATTTGATATTTAGAGGGAAATTCACTAACGAATCTAGTTTAACGCTGAATGAACGAACGAATCAAATCATCTGATTTTGTCTTTGAAAAATTTCGCTTTTAATTGTTGGTTGTTATTACTAAACTGAAGGGAGTAGGTACAGTTTATCCGTGGTCATGGCGTTTGCATGAATATCGGGAACTCAAAATAAATAAGTGCCAGGGTATGCAGGGTGGAATTTTGTAATGCCACCTGAAGGGGAAGTACCTACTCTTAATACTTGAGATAGTAAATTTCACTCAAAGAAAACATTCCTTTATTTTTTTAACAGAAACAAAACGGCCTTCAATTTTTTTTTAAATTCTTTTGCCGCACACGGTAATCGAACCGACTAAAATCTGTAAAAGTTGCACCCTGTACTTTTTTTGCATCGATCGTTAGGGTCAATAAGGATGAAATCTCTTTAACAAACTTCAAAAACTAAATGAAAGGAATACATGGCATTACAAAATTCCACCCTGTATACTATATCGCGATTTGAGAGTAACAATAATGTTGGTGACTATATCACTTGAAAATCTTGTTGGGTGTTGTTTAGGGATTTTCAGTTTTTTTTCTGATAAGACAACAATGTATTTGTCACTACGTGAATTGTAGGACTAAAAATAATCAGTCAGGGTCTTTTTCGAGTTATACTGCCATGTTATCAATTCCATGATTGCCTACGCCGTAGCCAGCTACGCAGCTACGGCGAATGCTACGTAGTCGCAGTCGGAACTTGCTACGCGTAGACTTGAGTCTTTATACGCAGACTACTTTTTGGAATTTGTTCAACTAGAACAACTTAAAGTACGTGTGTTTAAAAGCAGTCTTACTGTAGGTTTAGTTGAGAAACTTGTTGTAACATTGAACTGAGTTTACGGGCTAATCTCGTGCCGAAGTCAGTCAGTTCGACTTGTGGGTTTACCACGTGTTGATCTCAAGAGTACATATTCGCAATTGGACTCGCTGGCTGATAGAAAAAAATAATTGGTTTCAATTATACAAATCGATTCTGCATTTATTCATTAATATTATTTTTAGTACGGTATTTATACTCATTAGATATATTTGAGTTTTATTCAATTCTTAGGCAATCAGGGGAAACATTCATCAAAGGGCATTTCATAAATTAAAATAAAAAAACAATTTTAGTGTACTACAAGTATATTTATAGAATTACAGGCTAAGTTTGTAACCTACGGATATAAGCAGAAGTATTTATTGCTGTAAGTGTAACTTGGTACAAGTCATTGAGAAGGTACAAGTTATTGTAACGTGGTACGATTTATTGTAATGTGGTACAACTTATTGTAATATAGTACAAGTCACTGTAAGGCGGTATAAGCCATTGTCACGTGTTACAAGTAATTGTAGCGTGCTACAACTTTTTTGAGGCAATGCCTTTTGCAGATTTGCTTAGGCGTTTGGTTTTCTAGTAATAGGGAAGCTGTTAAAGAATGAGGTCAGTATGGTTGCTAAATACTTGAGCTTCACTTAATAGCTTGATTTAAGTGTCGCGCTAGAAAAATAATAAATTATGAAAACCAGTTCTATTTGTTGTTCAGCTTCTTTAAGACGACATTCTCACCAAGAGGTATCGTATTGCCCAGTACAGAACTAGGTTTTTAAAGTTAGGTAGGCAGTTCCTCCATGTAAAATACTGGTGTTTAGTTTCATCTTGTTTGATTATAAGCCGACCCCAAAATAGTTGGGAAAGGAAGACAGATATTGTGAATTTGATAATATTTTTATAAATTATACTAGTTGCGCCCAGCGGTTTCACCCACTGCTCAGCTCCTTTTCTGGAGAGGAGTATGAAATATAGATGTTGGCCGATTCTCAGACCTACTGCATATGCATAAAAAATCATAAGAATCGGTCGAGCCGTTTCGGAAAAGTATGGGAACGAACATTGTGACACGAGAATTTTATATATTCGATTAATTTCATTTTTGTATATTTTTTCTCAAGGAGCATTTACCAGCCGTACTGAGCCATAGACAGTGTGTGTCTTTTTGAATTATTCGAAAAATGCTAATGGAATTCTAGTAGTGCGCTGCAGCTAGCAGAAGTGATGACAATGCTTGTTGAATATTTCCGAGTAAAAACAACATAAAAAAATCGAATGCCAAGTTAAATCGATATAGCACATACAATTTTTGAAATACATAGCAATGTTTCAGTAAAATATTTTCATAAAAACATGTGTCAGTAGCAAATTGCAAACGTAATTGTTATCTGATTATTATCGTATAAAACTTGAAAAATATTAATATATTCACCGTTTGAAACTTGCATATATTGCGCTATAAGCCGTCTCGTATAATTTCTACTTACAATGTTTTAAAATAGGCCTCTAATTGTAAAAACGGCTTATTTGCATCGTCAAAAATGCAAATGCAAAGTTAACTATTAACAAACTTTGTAGAGTTACAATAACTATTTTGTTTTTATCGCTTATACAATATTTAATTGCTTAATAATTTATTACACAATATACATTAACCAATACAGTAAATAGAAGTCCATGATATCATACATAATATAATAAATTGACATTTATTTTGAAATAAGATGTAGTACATGTTTATTAATTTGACAATTATAACTTAAGAAATATAAAAGAACTCACACATATCAAAAGTTCTGTTAGTAAATAGCGTTTTATAATATCTTCAAAATTATATTAATAACTTTAAAACGTAAAAATTAAAAAAAATAACTAAAAATGCTTTTTCTTATTTTATTTTGTGAAGGTTAAAATTTTTATTTATTTGTTTCATTCGTTATATGTAAAACAGTCGTTGTAATCTAAATTCGCCGTAATTACTCGGTGATAAGGTATATTTCATATACTCATACGATATTTTATAATCATATGTGTAGATATTGATAATTCGTTGTATTTTTAAAGAAAACACTGATGGAATATATTTTATTTTTAATTTTTATATTGGGCATATTTTTAAATACGTTTTTCTATATTTTAAAAGATACTTATATTTTATTTTTTAAATGTTATGAAGTTACTTTAATGTGTATGTACTTCTTTTGCTTTGATTGTGATTTTTTTTCGCTTAATGTTATTTTTGTTACATTATTAATATAACCACGTTAGTTTAGACAGTCGAAAGATTAATAATGCACTCGTACATAGAAAGCATTATGTTCATAAAACTATAGTAAATGTATAGTTTCAAAGAACAGAATTAATAAAAAATACTTAGAAACGGTTCGGTCTTTTGAGGTAATTAGAAACTAATGGAAGGCTAAAAGATGACTTTATTGATTAGTTAGTTGTCTTAAACTTTTGTTTATTTTTCGTATAAAATTACTCTTTTATTACGTTTGAACTTTAATTGTTAAAATTAAATAGATGGTAGAAGAAAATCTAGTTAAACTGTAATAAATAGTAAATATAATTTATTAGAAGAATGTGAATCTTTCATACAAACTAATGAAAGCCAAAACTGAATTTCCCATCCAAAAACGACTATCCGTTTGTGAAGAAAGCCACTTGATCATTTCAGCTTTGGAATCAAAGCAAGCCCTTACAAAGGTCCTGCCAATAACTGACATGTATTCAACCTACACTGAAACAGAACACATTCCCAACGATTAGCTAACGTCACACAAACAAAACAGTCAAGCACAGGCTGCCATTCACCGTCATGCTACTGCATTTTGAACTCTTTAATCCTCGAAATACGTGCACAACTCATGCAACAAAAGGAAAACAAATCTCTACTGTTGAATGTAGCAAAAACAAGAAATCTTTTCCGATATAATCCGCTTTTCCGCATTCCCTGTATGTTACAGACTTTTATTAAAAACTTAGCAAACTCTAGCCTGTGTTCAAATATTTTTTTCACAACACTCATAGTTTGACTGTTAAATAACGTTGGGAGTTTTTCTAGTGTTTATTGATAATGATGACAAAGAAAACCTTGCAGCTCTAGCTAATCGGTAATTGTAAAAAAAGGTTTTACTGTGAACTAAGTCACACAAACAGGATGGCATTCGTGCTTGCCTAGTGCCGGATGTCGGACACCGGACGTATTGTATGTGTATTTGATTATAAGGCTAGCTCGCGACCCAGATGCGCGTAACCCCACACTTCTTTGCCAACTAATTCCTCTATAACAATTGAATAACTGCCTTTATTTTTCACAACTAAAATTGTTAACAACGTTCAAACTTTTCGTTCATGCTGACTGTTGAAAACAACTTTTGCTAATTGTTGGCTTGATCAGCAACTCTGTTTTGTATCTAATATATATTCGGTTTGCTTGTATTTTAGTAATAATAACAGATAATATAATGTGATACAAAATGAGACAGATTGAATACAAGTATTACAATTATAGTTTATGGTTCGTAAATTAAAAGTTCCATCAGGTAGCTTAGCCAATAAATACCGAATGTACACATAATATTCATTGAAATTTCTACTCAAAAACATTAAAACTTTGTTTTAGTATTGTCTCGTGATATGTTTGATGTTCAAGTTAAGGTATAGGATATTGAATGCCCTAATTTAATTGAAACTAGCTTTTGCCCACGGCTTCGCTTCTTAGTGATTTGCAGGTACCTGCTACCTGTAGTTTTTGCCCGTGCGCCTTATTGATTTATAATAGCAAAGCCTTCATCCCTCTTTCTCCCTCATATACCACTTTAAAAAAAAACCTATTTCCGTCTCCTGGGCCCCAACTATCTCTGTACCAAAATTCATAAAAATCGGTTAGCCATTAAGGCGTGATGAGGTAGCAAACAAACAAACTTACTTTCGCTTTTAAAATATTAGTATGGATTCAATCCAGTGTTCCAATCGTCACCTAGACTTTGATTAAAGTTTGAAGAAAACCATTTATGCTCCTTAACAAAATATGTAAATTAGTCCGTTTGTTTGGCAAGAATGCTTTTTCAAGCGGAAAATTTAACCTCTCGAATCTTTGGTTTGATTATGGAAGTTTTATTTGAAATATCTTGAAGAGGATAAGGCAAATTGGAACTTATTCATTACAAAGTACTTACTAATTTTACATCTATTGTTTTGGCGTTTATTCCTGTTTACATCTAATTAGGATAAAGAAGAAACGTAAAGAGAAAATTAATCAAACTACCGAAGTTTCCTAATTGTTAATAGTAAATATTGCTAAGATTCATTTAGATTTTAGGTATATAATTAGATTCGTATAGTTTATATTATGGTAAATATGCATTTTCATTATATTACTAAGTTTTTCGCAATAACTGGATAAAAAGTTTATGGTAAAAAATTTGCCTTACAGAGTAATCTAAGAATTGTACGAATCATATTGCTTTTCTGGTTTTATATTTGTATTTTTTAACTAAGCTATTTAAAAATATGTGATTCATAATTATTACTATATAATGACTTAGCGCTAGTATTAAACGAGCCTTAAATATTAAATCTACTGCAGACGGTACATGTTGAATGTGGCTGTAACACATTTAATGCATATTGGGGCTTAAAAAATCAAACACAACTTGACTTGAGACCACAATTTGAATTATTTTTAGATTTTTAAACCACTCCTTTTCATGAAGTTAAACTTGTTTATAGCTTAAAACACATTTAAAAAAATATCAAATTGCTACATTTGAAGAACAAAAGACAAACTATTCTTCATTGCTTTCTAAGCCTAATAACAGCATGTGTCGACTGCAGTTTAGGCCTTACAGTAATATAAAACGGTGGTGCCATATTAGAAACAATGCAATAACTGAAATCACTATCAAACAATCCCTTTTTTGACTTCGGGTCTTAACATACAACAACTTTTCGAGATTCAAAATAATTTGCCAAATATAGTTTCTTATGTTAATGACTAGACCATTTTTTGTTACCAACGTTTAGTAGATATGTTCATCAGTAATACAACAAAGACAACAAGCGTTTCATCCGATGCACCGCTTACTTCAAATAATATCTCACGTATTTATTAATACAAGCTTCTATTTAACTTCCACTGTTCGTATGTGGGTAAATTGTCGGCTTAAAACTTTAAACCAGGATCACGTTCTCATGGAAGAACATTTCAACGGTTATTAGTCCGGGCACGAAACTTTGTGCACGCGTTCTGTGTTGACGGATAAACCTAATTTTCTATTTAAAAAAATAAATGATAGGTTAAATATTTGTAAAAAAAACAACATTGTTTATGTAAGTGGCGAACAGACTCCTTGGAGCATCTGCGAGGGCTTGACGTGTCTTTAGAACACTATTGATTGATCAGGCCGGACTGATGAATCTGTAACTTAAGGCAGCCAGATAGCCAACTATGCTTACAGTATTTACACCCCTTTATATTTTATTTTTTAGTGATGGGAAATCATCCAATAACTTCCCCCGCTCTGGGTGTAGCGGGAGGGAGTGTTAGATTTTGACTAACTAAAACCCATCCACGTAATTATACCCTACGGTTATGGTTTTGGTACTAACGATAGAAGAAAATCACCGCTTCAAATTTTTTACAGCTAATATTAACGTGCAAAATCTATGATGTGACAAATAATGAATCGATATTTTGTCCTTTGCTTATGTTGTTGTGGGACTAATGGTCCCTAAGCAGTGTGAGATTTTTTGGAAGACATCCTCTGACCTGTCGAGATCATGTTCAATTTTAACATCATTAGTTACTTATAACAACGTAACGTCACGCCCTTTCCGTCAGTCTTATTCTGAACAGTTTCTTTGTGAAACTGTTGACAGTTACGTATAGTAAATCAGCCATTTTACGAGTATATTGTAAAGTAGATATTATATATTTATTTGTAAAAAAAAAAAACAGTTTTTCAATGTTTTCAACAACTTATTTTCTTACGTCTTTTCAAAGATTTGTTTTGTAAAAATGATTTTTAATGTTTTTTTTTAATGGCTTTTGTAATGTTTTTTCAAATTCAACGAAAACTTTCCTAGTTCAGATTATTACTGAAAGAACGAGTGCAGCCATACCATTTAATGATAGATTTTTATTAGAAATTGACTAAAATGACCGAAATTGACTCAAGTGACGATGAGTAGTTACAATTATACAAAACTATCTTTATAACGTGCATTCACTACGTAATGTGATATAAAGAAGTGTTTAAAATACTAAGGGTACTGTCACATTCAATATATTTATTCTTTTTTTTTCCATCGTTTCTTTTTATGACAATACTTAGGCCTAAAATAGAATCAATGAATTCTACATTTATACATATTGAGCAAACATAATAATTTAGTGTTATATTTTTTTATAAAACATGCAACGTGAATATACTTTTGAATTACTCAAGTTTTTCGTTGAAATATCGTACTTTTGTCATATTATTGTTAATTTTAAATTGCTTTTAAAGGATAGCTCATGAAGCAGTACGATATTTCATTGTGATTACCGATAAACGAGAAAATCTCTTGTTTATCGCTAATTGATATCGAACTGCCTCGTGTGCTATAGGTACCTAATTACATACAACACATTATCATTTAAATATTAAATTACACTTAACACAGTATCAGCTTTCACTCAATTGCTTATCAAAAAGACACTCAGCGAACTATGAATTTATGACTTAAAACAAACTTATTTTAGGAGAGAATCAACACATCTTAATTTACTTGTTAAACTGTTGCTGTAGGAAACTTCAAAACAGTAAAAAAAAACTGAATTATTTCCAGAGCTGAATCTAGCTTACTTTATAAACCTACACATATGCTTACCATGAAGACACTACGACAAAGAAAGACGTCGTGAAATATCAAATATTCACAATAAAAATGTAACTCTATAAAAATACATCTCTTTTCTCAAATTCACGCATCCATTGCTTTATCATCCTGAGTCTTAACGTATCCTTATCAATCCTCAAATTAATAACACTTAATACTAAGAAGATATTTGAAAAATGTGAGAAGAGTAAGTGAAACTTAGAGCCATTTCACATTAGGTCTGACTAACAGTTTTACCGGAACAAAAACGGTGTCGGATGCATATTCCAATAGCGCTATTCACATTAAGGCCACCCAGACTGGCGGCAACGGTAAATTTACCGGCCATTGAGCCACAATTTCTGTCGGGTTGTACATAATATTGGTATACTTCTTACCATATTATGTTGGATCGGTAGCTTCTAGTTTGAACAGTAAGACCCGATGGTTGGCCAACGGCACAACCTTCTGTCCAACCTAATATGGACCTAGCCTTACGGTATGTTGCATCGACTTACGAAGTTGTGAAACAAAAACTAATGAATTGATAACCTTCTTCTTTTCAAAGTCGGTTAACAATGACTGCGGGCACTGCTTCAGCTTTTAATAATATTCCGGTTGTACGACTGCTGAGCAATTTTATTTTATGTGAGTAGAAGTGTAGAAAAGTTTACTTGTTCTTCAAAGAAACAACTTACTTTTATCACAAATTCAAAATATGAATTTTTACAAAATTATTGCAACACAATGGCAGCGGGCAAATGGCTTTCATCGCAAAGATCCTTGAACTGGTTCCTAGTAACCTTAAACTCATCCATAGAGATCGGATATTCGTATGCATATTACGCGTACATTTTTCGTATGATAAAAAATTAAGTAAAGGACTCTATAGAATATATTTTTGTCTGGTGATAGTGAAATTTCATAGAAAAAGGATGTATAAAATGTAATATTCAGAAGCATAATAAGTATTAACGAATTAAAATTTTCTTATATATTCAAATGGAACAATGTCTTTACAAACAAAATACTGTGACTTTCTCATATTGTCGCGCACTTCATACGGGTCCACACTCAATCTTTAGGTTTGCAGCCGAATATCTGATCGCTATTTATACATTTACTAAACCTTAATTAACTTGTCAAATAAATCATGTATTTTCATGACATCCAATTTCAGATCCTGAAACCACAAGTTCCTGCGAACTAAATACTACATTCAGCGAAATCCTTCTTTACTAAGAAAATTCTGTAAAGTACTAACGTTGCTGAGTTCTAGGAAAACGTTTCCATCTAATCCGGGCGATGTGGAGCGCCCGCTCCCATTTGTAGCGTGTTCATTGCGCCTACGTTATTTACAATTGAATCCTAAAACTAAAAATTAATATCATAACAAAGACTACCGCGTAGTGTGAGTGGTAAATTATGTTTTTTTTTTCTGTAGGTATATATTTGAGTTAAGTTTTAGACTGCCTGATATTCTATACTGAATCAAATATTATTTGGCTGTTTATAAAGTAACATTTGAAATGGGAAATTTACCATGTTTAAGTATTTATGTCACTGTGAAAACAAAACGAAAAGTAATTGATTTTTTATCTAATCTAAGTAAATAGTTCTAGAAGAGTTTGTTTAATTTTATCAATTAATCATGAAGCTCAAAACATGGTAAATATCCCGTTTCAAATGTTATAAGTAAAGTTAGTGACCATGTTAGTTTAAAAACTTAGATTGTTTATCGAGTGGTCAGTGAAAATGTTTGAACCATTTTGACTCCATTCTGCCGTCATATTGGTTTGTTGTAAGGTATCCAAGTATTTGTTGCGAACCTTAAAGAAATCTTACTATACTCGTATCTGTAGCATCAACTGTTTGTAGAATTCATTCAAACTTCACTGTTAGTTATCGACCGACGGTCTAAATATCCCACTGACTTTTCACGTTCATTGGAATTCCTAATGTGCTTTATTTTAGCTCGAAATACCTACGTGTGAGCAAATTGAACGAGCTTTTTCAACAATACGTATTAGAGAGATCACTTACTTTCCAATTAGGTATATCACTTGGTCATGAACTAACTCTAGTTATATCATTTAGTTCCTTGTAAAAGATCGCAATAGCTATCAGGTCAGTATTACGGCCGTAGTCTCATACTTTGACACCGCCGATAGGGTAACTCAGCGCTTGAAACCTTGCAAGGAATGTCAACAAGTGACAGATGAAAACTAATACCTGGTAAACATTTTATTTTGAACGACATGATACAATTAATTTTTGACACAACTTCTTTGAAGAATAACATCAATGTTTTTATATAGAAAATTTAACTTATTCGATATTCACAGATAAGTATAATAGTACCATGAATCCGAACAGGTTGACTAATGGAGTAGACTTAGACAATACATCAATATGAAGTATATTTATAACAACACTTTAAAATCTTGTGGACATCCACGGCGTCACATGGAATAGTAGCGTCGGGTGGTAGTTTTCATGTTTCACTGGTTCGCAAGCCGTGCAAGCGTGGCGCGGAGTGTCCCCAGTGCGAGGGCGCCGACGGCGGCGGCCCGGCAACAGTTTGGTCCTCCGGGCGCGTCTGCTACGCTAACCGTCGCACGCTAGTCGTGCGCCTACCTGCCACTCTACACTCGTTACTTTATTGCTCTCTTTGTACCACAGCTCGACGGTTTCATTAAGTCTCTACGTATCACTGTAACTACATCTAAAGTCGCACACCATCCTCGCGACGCTAACTTACTTAACGTTCCTATATAAACATTACCCTACGCTGTAACATTGCAGGCTCTTGCCATAAATTGACACGATTGCTTCCGTCATTGCCGGACTAATAATTGAAAAAATACGTTTTACTTTAATTTCACTTTGCATTAATTTTATTTTCTTTTAGAATTATGGAAAGAGCCATAACGAGATTAGGTACATTATTATTGCTTATTATTCATTCGACGCCGTCGAAACTACGAGCTTCTACCCTATAAAATATCTTCCTTTTTGTAATACAAAGGTGTAAAGAAGTTCATAGAGAAATAGTTCGTTGCATCATTCCTTCATCGACTGCAGTATGCGAGCGGCCGAGACCGCACGTCACTCGTCCTCGTCGTCGTCCTCGCGCACGCACGCTGCTTCCTGGTGCTTGTTGAGGTAGCTCTTGAGCGCGAACGACTTGCCACAGCGCGTGCACTCGTACTTCTTGTCGCCCGTGTGCGTCTGCAGATGCGCCCGGAGGTTGGACCGGTCGGCGAACGCCTTGCCACACGACTCGCAATTGTAGGGCTTCTCGCCTGTGTGAGAACGCAGATGGCCGCGCAGCAACCACGGCCGGGAGAACTGTTTGCCGCACACGCCGCACACGTGCCCCATGCGGTGCGTCAGAACGTGCATGGCCAGCGCCGGCATGGACACGTACGCCTTGCCGCACTCGCCGCAGCGCTTGGCGGCCTGCGAGTCCAGGCTGCGGTGCGTCTGCTTGTGACGTGACAGGTTCGACGATGTCGCGTACCGCTTGCCACACTCAGCACAGTCGTACTTGACTGGCTTCTCTTTGACGTTAGGCACCGACTCGCACTCTGGAGGCTCGGCCACTGGTTGCTCCGGCTCTGGTTCGGGGGTCACCTCTTTGTATGCAATTTGGTACTCGGCGGCCTGCAGCGCGGGCAGCGGTGGAGGCGGCGGCGGTTGGTACTCGACGTAGCTGATGTGTGTGTCAACGAACTCGACCGGCTGCAGCGGCTGTAGTGGCTGTAGCGGCTGTAGCGGCTGCAGCGGCGCGACGGTTTGCACTGTGTGATACACTGGCTCGGGTTGATCCTCGGCTAGGATGTAGATGTTGGTGGGCTGCAGCGTGTACGTGTAGACGGGCACGAGCGGCGCCAGGGGCGCGTGCTGCACCGGAGGCGTGGGCTCTGGCTGCGCCAGCACGGTGACCACGTGCGCGGGCGGCAACGGTGGCAGGCTGTGCGCCAGCGACAGCAGCTCGTGAGCCGCCTCGGTGTCGGCCGCTGACCGCTCCGACAGCGGCACCCCCAGCTCCGCATATTCGTTGGAACGGGGCTCTGCGAACGAAAATTAAGCTGCAATTCCAATCTTGATACGCCAAACTAATTTAGGAAAATAAAGGACATTTGATGTTTGTAATTGTAAACATGAGGTAATTTACCACAACAACGGTAATACACTACAATTTATTATTATTGTTCACTTATTAAAACTGCATGCCAGATAATTAAGCAAAACCGCATATGGGAAACCAAATCAAGTGAAAACTGTCCATGCATCACGATAAAATCTAAATTCACTCCTCCAAGCCGGGAGTTGAACCCGAAACCCACGTAATAGCCGTGTTCTACTAAAAAAAAACTTTATGGATAATAAATACTAAAGGATAATAACTCATTATCAAATTAGCCATTGCAGTGCAAAGTTCAACTTCTCGAAAAAGTTTGTTTGAAAACAAATAAAATTTATTGAAACACTGTTAAAGAATGCCACGAGATGATTGGAGATCGTCTTGGATTTGTAAACAAGTTAAGTTAAAACGTAATTGATAACAAAGTTCGCATCGGCACACCGTTACGGATGCACGTGCAATGCTGATGAAGTTGTGATAGACAACTGTGAAGTAATTCCCGCGTCGGGCCGCCCACAGACTCCGGCTCCGCCTATACGTGCGCGCGCTTGTTTAAGTGACCAGGTTATTACACAATCATACACAGAACTACTGCACACAACATTTCATAACTCCGCCCCAAACAAAACATAAATAAACTTGAAAGGAAATCTTTCACTACATCCTCTTTTTAACTTTACTGAAACCCCATGCTTAGTGCTTTCTCAAACGCGTTTGTTCCCAAATAGTTTTCTCAGACATGCAAAGTTCCAGAGCTCGTACTTTATAGTTCCCAAGATACAAGGCAATGTAGTTGTGTAATAAATAGGTTATACACATCAAGCCTTATAGTTCACTTGTTTACACAAACATCGGAAGGTAAATCGAGTCGATTTTCATCAGGAGAAATTTTAATAATGACCATTTTAATTTTCAAATCAGCTGAGAAACATCCATAGTTTGACTATAGTCTCTCCAACCGTACCGTTTTTTTTTAAATAAATTGTTATATTTAACCATTTATCATCAAAATTGCATAAATGCACATAGGTAATGATTGTCATATATAAAACTATGCATGTTATGTACTACTTTACCGATAGTTCTTTGTTATTTATCTTAACATTTAAAATCCCTTTTCTTATAAAACCGCCGCGATTTTAAAAAGAATATCTAAGTAAGTATTTAGCTTAGAGATTTAAAATCAACCACTAATAGCTTTCCTCAGCTTTACAATCATATCGCCCGTGGATTGAAAAAAGTCAAAGAAATATTGAAGAAAAGAGCTAAATTGGAAGTGGGTAAACTACTTTTCCTAGAACGCGTCTGTATTATAAGAACTAGGCTATTCAAATATGCAGATGAATAAATTATTTAATTACATTAAAATTGCTGCAAGATTCAGTTGATCTTCAGTTCAAAACTGAATGCACCGCTTCACTTGTTTATTATGATATTCAAGAAACATATTCGTGTACCATCGTAATTCGGTCAAATTTTTATTCAGTCTACTCCAAAAATCCTACCCAAGAACCTTCTGTTGAAGATTTATGCGTCAATCGAGAAGGCTAATGCGAGTAACCAACTAAACAATTGCATACGCGTAGACACGCTCGCGGCACCCCGGCATTCAAAAACCAATTTTCACTGCACAAGACTGCCTCAGTAATACAACAGTGTTGCTCAAACACACAGTACACCGTACGGGCTGTAGTGTTCCTTTGTTTTGTTATTTTCGAATGCGAGCAACATGCAGGCAGGACTCATTCAATTCGGTGGTCCACAAATGTATTCATTACATACCACGCAACAGGGAGGCCAATCAATAAACGACTTGTTCGCGAGTCGCGTGCATCTCTCAATCTCGTCATGTAAAACTTTCATACGAATATTGCTGAACTCAGCTGAAATAAATTCCCCACAATTTATGCGAGTGTTACAAAGTTGAACTTTACAATAATTTAAAGCCCCTTGCAATGTTAAAGTATTTTTGTCGTTATCCGAGCAACGTTCAACGTCGGAGAATATGACATCACCCACATTTTGTGTGGGGGTGTTGAAATGACAAAAGTTTACAACTTGAAGATAATTGCAGCTTACGTTATTTTAAGAACGCTATTATTAATAGAAAACCCACCAATCCAGGGGCCTTAGTCTGCTATCACAATAGTGTCAGAATGGTCGATCACTGATCTCATAATGGTTAATTTTGACAAGTTTGGTAATCTGCTACATACTAAACTTGTCAAAATCAACCATTATGCGATCAGTGATCGACCATTCTGACACTATTGTAATAGCAGACTAAGGCCCCTGTATGTCGGGGGGATATTTCTAGAGAGACACAAATAGAAACACACGATTAAAAGTAAAACGAAAACCACAAGTCAATTTCAAAGGATCTAATTACTGGGAAAATGTAATGAAACTTACGTGAGTATACAGTCGTGCAAGGGACTCCGAGACTAGACAACCGCTCCCACATACACTCTCTAGAATATAACGAGAAATCTCAACAACAGGACCTCAAGAATGCATGTGGTTTAGAACGGAATAATTTACGATATTTTCATGTGCGCAGGCAGACTGAAGGGTTCCAACAATCTGTTTTGAAATTATATTCATTTAATTGGTATGTTGGTGTAATTCGTGTTGCAAGCGCAAGAATATACTTTTATTTAAAAACAGATCCATATTCGCTTGACTGGGCTAATTGTATTGGAAAATTTAATTTTCAAATCTTTCTCAAATTTATTTTTAAATATCAGAAAATTCTAAAATTTTGAACAATATATCTAGCCACCATCTTACCTCCCACCTACCTACGTACTTATCCTACTGTTAATATACTTCAATGATACTATCCAGCGGATTTCGGCTTTGACCAAAAAATTCCGAGCACAAAGCGGACATGACATATATATAGGTGTAGATGGTGATGATGTAGCTTTAAGGTCACTCTAAATCACTCTAAATCTTAAGTAATAAATTAATGATTATAATTGACATTCAGTAACTCCTGGGGTTCCTTACCTCAAAATGTAAGAACAGAACCTTTATTGAATCATTTTGTCGTCTGTCTGTCAAGACCCTTTATCTTGGGACCGAGTTAAAATTAGAAACTATATACCTACTCAACTCTGTGGTCCCTTGGAGGTATGAAAAAAACAACGCTCTACATTGTCTATTTCGAAAATTTGTACGATGCGCAAGTCTTCCTCGTTCCTTTCCGGTGTTTTTAACCCTTCGATTACTTTATGTTCACTGCACAGAACACAGCTCCCCTCCAATTTTCATCGATATAGTGGAAATAGCCTTCGAGGAAAATGGCTATGTTTACCGCCGTCGCGCCGGACGGACATGATGAAATTATATGGCTTCCGTTTTTGCCTTTTGCTTGCGGAACCTCAAACAAGAAGGCGTTTAGTAGTAAGAAACGAGCCATTACAGATACCTCGTGTAACGAATTTTAGGTTAACATTTTAATTTAATCTGGAGGAGCTAAATAATAGAAGCCGCTTGGGCCGATGTTTAGGTTAAGCCGTTTTTACCTAGGTTGGTCTGTGGATGGGTGACCACCCGTTACATACCGAGTTTCCTCCGTGCCTCGGAAAGCATGTTAAGCCGTTGGTCCCGGCTGTCTTTTGTGGATCTTTGACAGTCGTTACAGGTAGTCAGTGTTCCGAAAGTTTGACAACCAGTCTTACCAAGGGGTATCGTATTACCCAGTATTAACTGGGTTGTGGAGGTCAGATAGGCAGTCGCTCCATGTAAAATACTGATATTCGGCTGCATCCGGTTAGACTGGAAGCCGACCCCAACATAGTTGGGAATAGGCTAGGCAGATGATTTTAATCTTTACGCATGAACGATTACTCAGACTAACCTATGGCAACAGGTCTGGTTACATAATGTTGGTGTTTCTGCTTGATTTATAAGATACTAACTGGCGGCGATATCGATAAAAAAGTATCCTGTGTTATTCCAGACTATAATCTACCTCTATGTCTAATATCCGTACATCCATCCATCCATCCTCACAAACATCCGCATTTATAATATTAGTAGAATAGGTTTTAATATTAGTATTAAGTAGGATAGCTGGCCTTCGCGGCTTTGCCCGCGTGATATCGAAAATATAATCTAGATTTGGGCCAAATTTCACCAAGATCCGTTCAGCCGTTTTAAAAGAGTAACAAATATCTATACATTCATACATCCATCCATCCTCACAAACATTCGCATTTATTTCGAGGCCCTTTGACCAGTAAAAACAGTTCATGCTAATAAAGCAGTGTGTTCCCCACGCACGGATATAGATATAGATTTACGCAGCATTTTTCAAACGTTTTTTTTTGGATGTGAAATCGTAAATGATTTCCCCCACTCTGGACGAAGTGGAAGGGAATTTCAGATCTCACTTGACAAAGTCCATCCATGTTCCTCATTTGCCTTCTATGTTACGGGGCCGTGGTATCTACACACTGCCCCGACTGGCTCCTGAGATTTGCTGACATCACTTTGAGGTGCACGAAGAACACGAACGCGCCATCGATACGGCCTGCCGTCGTGTGACGGACGGACGGTGAGCCACACATTGCTCAACGTCCACAGGCACGCGCCTGTGGTAGCCAGGGGTCGTCTCGCTCCCGACGCCCGGAGCGTTTCCCGCAACGATCTAAACACCGCCGTGAGGCCGCCGCGAATAAAAACAAGTGTAATATAAAATGGTTTTTCCGTGTATTGCACTTTTTGCTGTGTGTTCATTTTTGTGTTTTGATGGCACAAAAACAGAAACCAATCAGTCTAGTCAATTTAGGAGAAAGAGAGGCGATAAGTAAGCATTCAGAAGACTGTTTCAAACCTATGTCATGTTCTGAATAACATATTATACAGATTGCTGAAAACTATATGCTCTAAAATAAACAAAATAAATGATATTGGACACTTTAAAAGCGTAACCTGTAAGATGGAAATGAAAGTAAAAATATAAGCTGTTTGCTTTCAAATATTTTGTAGAGTTGAAGAACGTCTCGAGTAGATGGAACATGTTAAACGGAAACTTTTCAAACTACCTGAAACACGATTTCGTATGGAGAAGACTTCGGATAAAATTTACTGGGAAGAATCGCTGCAGACTACCGCTTATAGTAGGTACTCGCTCTGTGCTATATATTAATATTTCAAATTGAGTTAATTTCAAATTGTTAACTCAATGCGATTTTTAATATATAGCAGCTTCTAGGAAAGCCCCTTTTCGCATCATATGATTGTGAAATTTCGAGACGCGAACCGATGGGAATACATAATAAGAAATATGAGATGCATCGCCCGGAGGGGGTGAACCTTATAGGTAACATTCTTGAGAAAGGCCAGGTATATATCTGCCAGCGTGAGTGTTTAATCAAATGTATGAACGTGGGCGAAAAAATGAGTAGGTAAGTACCGTAGCAAGTGGCGTCAGCATGGAAAAAAGTATGAGTTTATGAATGTACTAGATTTTGCCCGCGGCTTCGCCGGCGTTAAATTCTGTGTAACACAGTTCCCCTTTCCTGATTTGGAGGTACCTGCTGCCTGTAGTTTTTGCCTTATTTATTGTAACAGCAAAGTTAAGTTTTCCCTTTTCTTCCCTCTTTCTCCCCCCATTTCTCACTTTTTTCATACGCTTATGGGACTCCGGGGACGGACGTCTCCGGAGTCCCAAATATATCTTTACCAAAATTCATCAAAATCGGTTTAGCAGTTTAGACGTGAAGACGTAACAAACAAACTCACTTGTATAATATTAGTAAGGATGTATTTATTTAATTTGGTTCATCAACAATTGAATGAGGGTGGGCAGCAGAAGATTAATTTGATGGATGTCAATCGAAAAAGTCAAGGAAAAAGCCAACGGTTCCTTTTTTTTAAATACAGGAATTAAGGTCATCCTTGCTTGCTAATATACTTAGACACTAATTTAGTACATAGGTCTTTCAAACTATGTATAAAAGACTGCTAGACCAACGGAGCTGTAGTATAGCTATAAATACTTCTATATACTTTGAAACTGAGAATGATTTATTGCATTTAATGTAGTGCATTTGATGTAGTGCATTTGATGTGGTGCATTTGATGTAGTGCATTTGATGTAGTGCATTTGATGTAGTGTATTTAATGTAGTGCATTTAATGTAGTGCATTTAATCATGTGCATTCAATGTATCATAGCTATACTACAACTCCGTTCACCTCCGTTAGTCTCAATTTACTTAAATCTGCTCAACCAATAATGCTTGGTCAAGTAAAATGATTAATTCATTAAGCTTTTGTTAGATTACTAAAGGTTTTTGGAATTAAATTTATTAACAGGTTAGGCAGGCTACGAATAAGATATAATACGAAAAAGAATATTTAAACTGCTACAAACAAATACAATTTTATAAAAATCTTAGTTGATGTAAGCTACTATCCAATTTATGTTTATAACATTCTATCCAAACTAATATTATAAATGCGAAAGTAACTCTGTCTGTCTGCCTTTCTATCTTTTCTTCACACCTAAACTAATACTTCAAACGCAGAGCTCATTATGTTGATTTTTGAAGAGTTCTCTAGAATATCTTCTACATTTCATTTTTGAAGAGATACCGCGAGATCGGGAACTATGTGGGGAAACCCAAAAATCTGCCGGAAGTCACTATTCCACGCGAACGAAGTCGCGGGCAAAAGCTAGTCATCTATAATTCAATAAAATCTGTTGAAATTTCATTGCCAAAAATGACGGTAGGTAAAAGCGCAAAAAATATTCTGCCACAATAAAAACACTGGTGTCGCGTACCATTTATTCCTTTGACATAATCCCTATCGAGGTTTCAACTTCACATCAAACAACCAGGCGCGCCATCGCTTCCGAGGTATTATTTTAGAATGCTGCCAAAACAAAGAGGGCTTAGGCAACGTCAAGCACACGTCTGCGTTTTAATTTAACCATTTGCTTTGTTTTTGCACATTTTTGTATAAACCGGAATCTTATTATTTCGTTGAAAAGGTCACACGTTAGACTTTCTTTTTCTTTATCCATTGCTCGTAGAAATTCGTGCAAAGAAACATGTGTTTGAAACTTAGTTCCATTTTTGTAACTAGATGGCGGTGTTCATTGAGAGAGAGTGGTAAGATTCACGTACGCAACATGACCCTCCCACGATCTATTTTTTCTCTATCTAGATCGAGTTTTAAGATCACGTCAGATCTGCTACAGATGTTATACCATACTAAATACTAACCAAGTTCGGTCTTCTTTTATACGAGGTCCGCGTAGTAAACATCCATATTAAACAACACAGGTCGGATGGATAGGACACCAACGCGGAAGCGATTACCAAGAAATAGTACACCATTAATAAAACCAACCAGTTCATCTATATTATAATATTATAAAGCTGAAGAGTTTGTTTGTTTGTTTGAACGCGCTAATCTCATTTATAATAGCCGATTTCTTCGGGGGCACACACATAGAAATTAGCTGTTTCAATACATTTTGATCGTGTAATACCTACACGATTGATTTATTTTATTTATTTGATTGATTTAATTTTTTTTTTAATCAACTGTTTTAATGACCGCCAAAACGTTTATATATGGAGTGATTCAGAACGATGTCTTGAATACGTGGTAACTGCCTTCGTATCGGTATTCCTTCCCACCCTGTTGAATAAATGTTTGATCGCATGTGTAAAATGCATCCTTTCTGAAGCCATGATTCAATCGTCTAGTTGCATTATATTATTCTGGAGGAGCAAAATACCGCATGATATTGATCGCGTCGACTATCGCTCTCAAATATATGGAGTAGTCTGCACTAATAGACAATCCAACAAGTGGCGATCGTCTGTTCAGGAGAACTACAGACTCGGTTTACTTAATGCAAAAATGGTCTTTTTTGCATGGTGTGTAAACATTGCTTTCATAAGTTATTACAATAATCGAATGAATACTCTGGCGCCCGCGGTTTCGCTTGATATCGACAAAAAAGGCATCCTATGTGTTATTCCAGACTAAAATCTACCTCTGTGCCAAATTTTTTCAAGATCTGTTCAGCAGTTTTTTCGTGAAAAAGGGTCAAATATACATCCATACTCACATTCTTTCGTATTTATAATATTAGTAGGATATTTGCATGGATATATTAATATAAGTTTACACTTTGATCTTCTTCAAATTGAATAAACAGTTTTGAGCGCACTTCCCCGAAAACTGACTCATATCGCACTACTTTTAGGTTCTCAATGTACCGCAATTCTCACTCGTAGTGAATGTGTGTAAGTTCTGTTTTTAAAAACCGATTTAAAAAAAAAAGTAAGTTTCTATTATTGACCGTATTTTTTTTATATCACCGATTTCTCCGCCAACTGTGTGACGATTTTTTTTTGTGTATAATAAACAAGGAAAGGAAAAGAACGAAACAAACAAGAGTCACCGACTTTCGGAAGTAAACTTGGTTTTTACTTTTTCTTTGTTTTTTTTTTATTTCGAAAGTCGTTTTTTTTTTGCAAAGTGTAAGTTATTATCAACGTCGTTCAATGCCTACACAGCAAGGAAGCGACATATCTTTAAAGTCAAAATATTTTATGCATATTCAAACGATTATTAATTCCGCCTCGGATGCAATGTCACACTTTACCCACTTGTATCAAAATGTACTATGACCAGTTTAATATTCTCATTTCTGGGAAACCTGCTCTATGTGAGGGTGGCGGTAACTTCCCCCTTCCCCCCTCTAGTGCGAGTTCGTGGATGTCAGAAGTCAGATGTCGCGTTGGATTAAAGGTAACATTTTCAATAGAAATACATTTCAAATTCCATTTAGTTTTATTAAAATTGCTTTTAACTTTTAGTTTAGGTTCCACATGTAAGATATTACGTTTACATAATATAGTTAGAATATGAGTTGCATAGTTGAAATATGAGTGGATTTTCGAGAACAAATTTCACGTGCTTTCTGCAAATAGCACAAACTATATTTCAACTTTCATCGGTCAAATATGTGTAGTAACCTGTTTTTAATGAGAAGTTCACAAAATTGTTAATCCGTACCCGAATATTGTAAATGTGAAAGTGGGAACTCTTTTACCAGTTTCATTTTGGAACTGAACGAGCTACGACAAAAAGAACACTTAGTACAGTCACTAACACTTCGTTAAGCCTCGCCATAATGGACCTTTGTGTATGCCGAAAATCAAACATTATAAAATAACTTACAAAATACGCAGCTATATTTTTTCAAAACTTCCAGCATACCGTTCAATGCAGTTCGGATTTTAAATATGAGTTAAGTGATTGAATTCTATTTGCTCATCCATACTGCGATTGAACTAAATTTTACCAAAGATTATATTATGTTTGAAAATGATTTTATCAAAGAGTTTCGTTTTAAAAATCACTTTTATTACTTAACAATAACTTATTACTTACTTATTTAACAGTCGAATCTGGTGTTTCTCCACTTGACCAGTTTGAAAAAGGAATCACTTAATCTGATTCGTAAATGGAACTTAGCTATTCCATACATTTTGACCATTTGCAGTTTTGTAGAAAACAACTGCTTTTTCAAATACCACTCAAAGTTTATATATTCGGTGGTTCAGAACGATGTATTGAATAATTTAACACGTGATAACCGTTCTCGCATAGGTGTTCCTTCCACTTTGTTTAACAAATCAAAATCAAGGTTATTTGTACAAACTAGGCAGATCAGTACTTTTTGAACGTCATTGCACAAGCAGTCCCCCAAAACGACAATCCATCGCCACTTCCTTATGTTTTAACTGGGAAGAAGGAGTGGCAGAACAAACTCCCCACCAACACAACAGTCTGACAGGTTTCATGAACCAGACTTTATACAATAAAAATAAATACACATCTATACTTAATATTATAAAGCTGAAGAGTTTGTTTGTTTGAACGCGCTAATCTCAGGGACTACTGGTTGGAATTGGAAAATTCTTTTAGTGTTGGATAGTCCATTTCTTGAGGAAGGCTATAAGCTATATAACATCACGGTACGACCAACAGGTGCTGAGCAGCGTGGGTGAAACCACGTGGAACAGCTAGTACCTAAATAAAAAGGTAATAAACATTGAGAATAAACTCACGAAAAAACAAAATTAAAACTCTAAGCATAATGAGTGAGCCCGCGCACCTGTGCCATGTTGGAATACGAACATATAGAATCTAGATAAAAAATCAATGATTTACTAAAAACCTCCCGAAACTTCCGTGTCCGGTGAGGACCTGCATCAGGCGGTAGGTGAGGATGCCATGACGCCTCCCCAGCCACTCCTCAAAGAGGGGACGTACCGCCACTATTGTGGCGTGCCCTGATCTATCTCTTACTTGCGCTGCGTATCGAACAAGCAAAGCAAGCACAGCCGTATTTAGCAGCTAGTCCTACTTTGAAAGTAAGAAAATAATGAGGCAACTTACTAAGAATCATATTTGGTTAATCCTTATCCTAACTAATATTATAAAAGCCAAAGTGAGCTTATTTGTTTGTTACGTCTTCACGCCTTAATGTCCAAACCGATTTTGATAAACTTTGGTACTGATATAGTTGGAACCCTGGAGACGGACATAAGCTAGGCGAAAAAAAGTGAGAAAAGGGGGAGTAAGATGGAAGAAAAGGGGTTAAAGTTAGCGTTAGCCCAAAGTAACTATGCCACGCGGACGAAATCGCGGACTAGTTGCCATATATGATCGCGTTCTTTGTGGATAACTTATCAGATCGATGGTCCCTATTAACAATGTCAGTTCTGCAAAAAGAGTACTGTTCAGTAGAGCAGTTCAAAGTTTGTTTTGACGATAAAAAAAGAATTACATAACTGAGGATATTCAAATTTGCACTGATTATTTTATGTATTGTTAACTAAGTACTGACATGGACAAAACTAAGCAATTATTTATGGTTAAGGAAATAATGTACCACCGACATTTTAATATGGACAATTTGCAAAGTGAATTGTCGGTTGTGACACAAACGACAGTTTTGTTCGGATAATTTAACAGTCATTTAAGTAGGTAGTGGTATATTCAACATTTTTAAATGGAGATTTAGAAATAAATTTGTCGTATGTGTAAGGTTTGCTGTTTTTTCGTACATTTATTTATTTTTTAACATAAAATTACATTTTTAAATATTTCTTAAAATCATCAAAAATATTTAAAAACATAAAAATAGTAGCCCACCGGTATCGGGAACAGGGTCCAAGCTACCGGCGGTCAGGGCTCCAGAGAAAGGAACCTAACAATACGAGCCGTGTCCAGGAGTACCGCTTTCTGTATCAAGCCCTTGATCCAGCTGCCTAACAAGAGCCTTCTTAGGTATTGGTCGAGGCTCTTGGCAATTAAGCCATTGGCAGATACGACTATCGGCACAATGATCGCTGAGTCCACATCCCACATGTCGACAACCTCGCGAGCCAAGTCAATATACTTCATTTGTTTATCTTTCTCGGCTTTCACGAGGTTCTCATCATGCGGGACTGTTATGTCAACAATCATTGCGCGCCGCTCTGATCGATCCACCACCACTATATCAGGCTTGTTGGCAACAATATACAATCAATGTCAGTGATGATGGATCGATCCCAGTACAATGTGATATTGCCATGTTCAAGAACTGGGTCGGGCTCATACACTCATACCTGTAGTACGGCACTTCCGATTCCACAAGATTGTATTTTAGAGCAAGTTGCTGATGGATAATCCTGGCTACAAGGTTGTGTCTATGCAAGTACTCTCCGTTAGCTAGACGAGAACAACCGGAGATAATGTGTCGAATTCAACACATAATAAACAATATAGCAGTCAAAATACCTATAGCATTAAGTATCACAAAGTTTTATAACAGGTTAAAGTTTAAAATTATCAAAATAAACAAAGTTTACAAATATTATATCTAGGTACCTTTAGGAACTTTTTGTGGCTAAATATTATTAATTACTACAACCATTATCAGTCTTACTGTTGTACTTTAAAACCTTACTTTATTATAATATTTAAAAACAATAAGATTGTGTAATAAATCAGGACCTTCAAAATTACAATAGTATCAATAAAAAAAAATTAAAAAATCACAGCCTTTCAGATTTTATTCGTCAGATTCAGAGTCAGTTTCTTAGACTACTCCATTAGAAACATGTGGCAAGTCTCTATAAAAACCATGATATTTTTCAGGGATGACACCAGATTCGCACATATACAAAAAAAATACAATACAAAAAAGTTTATTTTCTCTCTCACATAGAAATATACAAGGAATAATTTACATAATTCAAAGTGTACATCGGTGGATTATAATCTATGTGAGAGACTGGTTTCTGTACTAGGAGACCTGTATGACAGATTACCAGCCTCTCCAGACTCAGGAAGTGCGTAACAGGTAGTAGGTGTACATCATTCCAGTAAAGAGAATTTAAATTAAAATTAGGTAAAACTGGGTGAAGTGCGTCTGTTGTGAGTATTAAGTTTATGAGGGAGTGAGAATCGGGTGTCCGAATATGTATATGAGGCTGTGTGTGAGGGTGTGTGTGTTGTGTGGGTGTGTGTGTTGTGTAGATGTGTGTGTTGTGTAGATGTGTGTGTTGTGTGGGTGCAAATGTGTGTATGTGTGGGTGCGGGTGTATGAGTGTGTGTGGATGTGGATGAGAGTGTGGGTGTTGTCGAGTAGTAAGTAAGACTAGGATGGGACTTTAAGTAAGTTTTCTGTTTCATCGTAGCTGAGGGTCTTTAACCAAGTGGTTAAAGCCCTTTTACAATTGTTTTTGTAAGTGGGTAAATTGCAAGTTTCTTATTTATTTTATTGTATAGGTATCCAGCTAAAAATTCAAAAAATTTGCGTGAGAAAGCAGTGTTTCGCTTGGTAAGCGTTTGGCAAACCCTGTGTTTGACTCGCTTGTTGATATTCATTGCGGGATCATACCCTATTAGTGAGTGTTGTTTGAGAACTGTGCACAATATATACAGTTGGCGCACTGTCAACACATCAGAGAGCAAGTAGTCTTGCTCTCTGATGAAATAATAATAATTCCTAAAATAAAAGTAGGTCAAACCATACCTACCTATAGGAGTCAGATAAGTATCAAACTATCCGTTATAGAGAATAGGTTACGTCGCACTTAATTTTCCTACCAAAGGTTCAAGATTTTTGTTTTATTCAATATGAAGTTTTTGCAACTCATACATCCGACTAAATATTATATAGATAATGCAGTTATTAGTGTAGAAAGTGACATATCCAACCGACTGACTAAGTTTAGGTAACGTGAAATAATGTCGAAAGTGACACATCCGACAAAACGTCTGCTTTTAAGTTACATGTAACAATGTCGGAAGTGACACATCCAACAAAACGCATGCTTTTAGTTACATGTAACAATGTCGAAAGTGACACAACCAACAAAAAGATCTACTATACGTACATGTAATAATGTCAGAAGTGGTATATCCGACAAAATTGTCTGTTTGAATACCATTGAAAATAGATGTATCTACCAGAACCTGCTTTATTAAAGGGAATATACCTATACTAGCTGTTCCCAGCGGTTACATCTGCGTCATTGGTTACTGCTCTCTTCCCGTCAGTCGTAGCGTGATGTTATTATAGCCTTTACTGTGTCTCATGAGTTTGGCTATCATATACAAAAATTATTATTCAATTCGGACTTAAGTGCGTAGTGGCAGAACCGCGCGCAACCGCGCTCTCTCCACCCCGCGGACAACGCCGGTTCCGTCACTACCAACACTGTTGCGCGGACAAAGTTATTGCAACCGACAATATTAACCAAGAAATTTACTAAATATAATGATTTTCAATAAAATAAAATATTACGTAAGATAGATCTTTTTATTGTGATTCTATTTATGTAAAAAAGTGAAAATTGGTAAAAATGTATTTCCGACATTGTTAATAGGGACCATCGAGATATTCTGCCGCATATAGTCTAGACATTTCTGGTAGGAACCCAGATAGAAAAAGGCTAGGCAGATGATGACAAAAATTTTGTGAATAGCTTTTTTTGTTTAGTTATTTTAATACATTAAGCATGCGTAATGTACCGAAGCTAAATAAATTCTCTACCAACCAACCTTTGGGTGATGCAGAGAGGTTTGTCTCTGCGTTGGTTGTTTGTCTGTCTTGGTTGGTAATTTCATTTTTTTTTCTTAATTTCGATATTTAATTCAAAACGCACACCAAGCCTCACTAATCTTTTCTTATTTTTTAAATTCTGTTGCAATACTTTTACGAAATAATTTGACCGATTTTTATCACATTTTACATGTATAATATTCGGTAGGTCTGCGACACGGGCAGCTTTGTTCGAGGACCGGTGTCGCCAAACTCACACAATTACATTTTACTCATACTGTGAACCCGATGACGACGATTGGCTGAAAACAAAAATTGGGAGCAGACGAAATGCAAAATAATAAATAATTGAAATGCAACCATATTAAAACCCAGAACAAACAATCATCATATCAATCATTAACATGTTGCAGATAACCCAGGGTCTTATTGAAACCGCTGGGCACAGCTAGTAATCCATATTTTGTGATTCAAGATAAACTTGGACGAGCACATTAATTGAAACTTAGTTTCTATATAGTTCACGCCACCTTCTTTGTGGAAGAAGCCATGTTATAATGTAGGTATTAGTTTGCTCGACACATCGCGAAGATTGCTGACAGCTTGTGTTCGTGAACACGCTCAACTCGCCTTAATCTAAACTGATCTAAAATAAACAAGTGGAAGTAGAGGCAGTAACTGAAGTTAATTGAAAATGTTAGTGTTGTTGCAAAATGTTTATCTATGCAGAAGGATTTCCTATATATATAGTATGAACGTGGCGTTTAACCAACTTCAAAAAAGGAGAAGGTTTTCAATTCGTCGGAATGTTTTTTTTATGTATTAGGTACCTATTTTTAGACAAAGATGCCTGGACCGATTTTTTAAATTCTTTTTTTGTTTGATAGGGTATACTTCCCAGGTGTTTCCATATCAATTTTATTTATATTGCTCAGCTAGTTTAGCGTCTATAATACATATTTTTTTCTCAGTGGCTATATAGATGATTTGCTAATCTTTCGATAAAAAATATGTCATATATCATTATACCAAAACTAAGAATGCTGAAAAATATTTAAACTGCGAACACTCAACAAAAATAATCGTCGCGACACCATACTTTTGTACGAAATAGAAAGACAAATGAAAATAATTGGCTTGCTTTCTATAAGAGAGAGAGACAGACAGAGAAACACGCGCACGTCACACGGCTTAAAACAACAGCTAAAAGTGTCGTTACAACTTTTGGTCTTATTTTTTCCGTCGATCCTCCTTTCGCAACGCGCGATAAACTAAAAAGTGGAAAATAACTTTGACTTCGGTGGCAAAATGTTGACCTTCGGAAGTAAAGCTATTTTCCACTTTTTAGTTAGTTATTAATTGGTAACTAATAGACGCCATTACGGAATTGACCTCGTTGCTAACCATATTATCATATACATAGAACATCTATCGCATATGTCTACGTAGCCCTAATAGGGTACCTCCATTGTAGATAGCATAACTAAGTCAATCTAATTTCCCTCACATTCTGAGCACTAGTGACATCGCTATATTAAACCTCGTAATACGAGTTATAAGGGACTTATATATAGTATTATGTAGTATTCTGGTATACGATAAATCCTTTACAGTTCAAGCTGTACGGCTATGGAATGCCCTGCCCATGTCTGTAAGGAGCGCTCAAACCCTGTCCACTTTTAAAATTCTGGTCAAAAAGCACTACCTCTCTCTTTAGACAACAATATTAAGTACTTCGCGGGTTCGTGTTTCACGCGCGCCCCAAAGAGAGTCAGCAAAACAGAGGGGCTTGCCAGTGCCTCCGCCTGCCGGGGTTGCGGGTTGTTCGAAAGAGATACCGCGGCCTCGGAACGTAAAGGGGAATTAGAAGGAACATGGGTGGGTTTTAGTCAGTACAAGTCTGACATTCCATGAAATGATGATTCGGGAAATCATTGGATGATTTTCCACCCAAAATAAAAAGAAAAGTAAGAAATAGATACTAATGAATATCTATATAATATACTAGCTGTTCCACGCGGTTTAACCCACGCTGCTCAGCACCTGTTGGTCGTAGCGTGATGTTATATAGCCTATAGCCTTCCTCAAGAAATGGACTATCCAACACTAAAAGAATTTTTTAATTCCAACCAGTAATCCCTGAGATTAGCGCGTTCAAACAAACAAACAAACAAACAAACAAACTCTTCAGCTTTATAATATTATAGTATATAGTATAGATTAATGACATGGAAAAGGTCCTCTTTGTGGAAAAAAAGATCAAGTTCAGTAATCGATACGAATAAGCTAAATTCCTCAATTTAATGCTTGTAATGTAAGGAAAAATCTCGTCGACGGAATTTACAAGATAGTAGTTATTAGATAGTGATTCGATTGACTTGAAACTTGGCAAGCAAGGAGCGGGAGGGAGTGTAAGACTTTTACTGACTATAACCCATCCATGTTCCTTTTTTTACCTTTTGTGCTCCGGGGCCGCTCTTTCGAAAAACTCGCAACCCCGGCAAGTAATCTAAGGATAACTTTTTATTTTGACAGCGATGTGAGCGAATTTTTTTACGACCTGTTATTCTTTTCTTAACTATACTATACTAATATTATAAAGCTGAAGAGTTTGTTTGTTTGTTTGTTTGAACGCGCTAATCTCAGGGACTACTGGTTGGAATTGGAAAATGCTTTTAGTGATGGATAGTCCATTTCTTGAGGAAGGCTATAGGCTATATAATATCACGCTACGACCAACAGGTGCTGAGCAGCGCGGGTGAAACCGTGGGGAACAGCTAGTTATTTTATATGCCCACTAGTACATTTTATTATTCAAAATCATACAAAGTTTGTCACCTATCTCATCTCCGAAGGTAATATTCCTATCGATTAAAAAAATACCACCAACTTATTAATGAAAAGCTAACATTGGACATTTTACAACATAAATGTGTACATTCTACTTCCGAAGCTGAAATCAACTGTTGCTGTCCTGTTGCTTCGCTCTACCAAATGTTAGAGAGAGTCGGAACTTTCATGAAAATTTTGTATATTTTACTGAACTTATAAACGTGTCGTTGCCGTCCTATAGACGTGTCGTTATCGTCGTATAGACGTGTCGTTGACGTCGTACAGACGTGTATTTCTAACCATTATTCACACAATTTGTATATAAATTGTTTACTATTGCTTTTTTTTTAAACTGAAAGTGTTTGTTTTTTTTTCTTGCCATATCTTAAATTAAAAAAGTATTTAGTGCCTTACATAAAAAAAAAACTTCTTATAGTAAGGCCTTTGCCGAGCTGTGGGGTAGATTAGTCATGGAATACTTGGACTAAACCATGTGTACGAAACCATATTTTTCCATGTAACTTCTTCTCTAAACCACCATTTATTAACATGCATATGACATGACTAGCTTTTGCCCGCGGCTTCGCTCTGTATCTGTATGTAGCTGTATCCGCTAACAGTTCCCCTTTCCTGATTTGCAGGTACCCGCTACCTGCAGTTTTTGCCCTTGCGCCTTATTTATTGTAATAGCAAAGCTAAGTTTTCCCTTTTCTTCCCTCTTTCTCCCTCATTTCTCACATTTGTTTAAAAAAAGCTTGTGTCCGTCCCCAGAGTCTCAACTAACTCTGTACCAAAATTCATCAAAATAGCTTTAGCCATTTAGGCGTGAAGACGTAACAAACTCACTTTCGCTTTTATAATAATAATAAGGATTGTTTTACGTATAGTTACCGAGTTCGATATTTATAATGCATAGTTGGCAGCTTCATAAAGAGTACGTATGATTACATACGTAAACAAAATTTTCCATCAAACAACACGAAATGTAGAAGTTTGTAACATACCTTAATCCTAAAATATACAAACCTGCAATGAAGACCTAAGCAGGCTTGAAAGATGCTTTGATACTACAAATATTTTAAGAAAATTGGTATTCTATGCGCCCACGGTACCGAGTTTGAGACGAATAAAGTTGTCGGGAGGTACAGAAATATTTGTACTTGGTATTTTATACGAAGATTTATGGATACGCAGTACGTATATTACGGTTCTCGTATATTTAATGTTCGTGCATTCATATTATTTCGACTGCTGAGCTGGAGGGCCTGGGTTCGATTCCCTTGGTTTTGTATCTGGAATTTCTCAATCGAAGTTACGGAGTCGACGGGCGCCGCGAGACGACTTCCGGCCACCGTAGATGCGGGCCTGTGGACGGTGAGCAATGGGTAGCTTACTGGCTGTCCGTCTATTGACGACAGGCCGTGTCGACGCCCGTTAGTTTTCCACGCGCGCCTTAAAGAAATGTCAGCAAAGCAGAGGGGCCTGCCAGGGCCTCCGCCTGCCGGGGTTGCGGATTGTTCGAAAGAGATGCCGCGGCCCCGGAACGTAAAGGGCATTAGAAGGAACATAAGGGGGTAATGTTATTATTGGATACAAAATCTTCCTTGCGTAAATCTTGGATCAGTAAGGCAGCAAGCCTGTAACCCAAATTATTTTTAAAGAATATTTTATTTACAAATCTGTTTGAAAGGTTTGAAATTTTAACATAATAATTAATTACAAACAAAAACTAAAAAGCATTAAAATGAATTCATAATAATTTCTGCGTTAAATCTCCATCTTTCACAATAAATGCCGCCGTCTCGAGATCGTCTCAGATGTTGGTCGAGGCTCTTGGCAATTAAGCCATTGGCTGTAATGACTATCGGCACAATGATCGCTCACATCCCATGTGGATGTGAGCCAAGATTTTTCAAGCCAGTTTTTTCCGGAACCCTAAAAACTAAACTCTTATAAGATCACTTTATTGTCAGTCTGCCTGTCTATCAAGACCCTTTATCTCGGGAACGCGTGAAGGTATCGAGTTGAAAATAAAACCATATAACCAAATCTATGATCCCTTGGAGCTGTGAAAATATGAACCTTCTAAGTCTAATCAGACAAAAGATATGGCCGTTTATCCGTGCACAAATCCGGATCGCACTTTCCCGGTTTTTTTATACAATACCTAAATATTTGAACGCGCTGCGTACCGGAATAATTCCACACATATGCTACTATCTGTACAATTTAATTGCAACATCTACAAACACAATTAGTGCGGTTAGAATTTTCAACCGCAAACTGTCAGTAGCAATAGTAAGCATTCCATTGAGCAGCTAAGCCACCAATATGCAGACGACTTTACCAAAGACTTTGACAACTTCGTCGTGACGAGACGAGAGAGTGTAAAGCTGGAAACAAACCAAAATTAATTGGTAATTCACGCAAACTACCCGGTAGTGCAGCCAATCTGTCGGCCACGACGAATTATATCTGCGAACAAACTTCATTCTATTACTGGTTTGGCTTTACCGCTTGGCCACAAACTCGCCGTGAAAACAAATGAAAGAAATTGCGGAGAATAGAGAATAATGACGTGTTGCGACACAACAGAGGTCCTAGCAAAAGTTCGCTCCATTAACATAACGAAAGTACATTGATATTTAATTGACAATACAGTTATCTTTTAGTTCAATTATTTGTACCAAGCACAATAGATTTGCATAAATTATGAAAATATAACATTTGAAACGGGTTTTTATTTATTTCAAAATTGACTTATAAAATATAATTGACGATTATAAATAAAATTGACGTTACGAATAACGTCAACACGATGAACTCGTGCTTTTGTCTCAGTACTCATGTGAAAAAGGCAAGTGACAACGGGCGTGTCTCTTTTCGCGAATCTTATGGGTGCATAAAAAGTCAAAGATATTGTTTGTTTTTTCCTCTTCGGCACTTCTCTCTCACATACAGTATTAACTATTTCACGATCCGTCCCAACATGACCGAACTGGAAATCGCCCTGTTTTAGGCAAGCACCCTGTCGCATGTCGTTTCCCCTCAGGTCGTGAACGGGGCGTAAATCTGTTGAAACACGCACGGGACGATGCAGTAGCGGATACTAGCCGCTCGGAGATCGGATCAGGTTCAGTGGAAAGAGCCATATTCGTCGCGTTTATGCACTGACGATATAGTAACGTTATTTTCTCGGAGTAGATATTGTGGCACAGTGGGTTCCATATCATGGCATATTGAAATTTTCTTTAAGTACAATAGAATATTAAACGTATATCCCACACCATTGTCTACAGAATAAAAGCAATATTAAAGAAACGGACGTATTTTGAAAAAAAAATACCCTATCTAATTCTCGAAAAATGGAACAAAAATCACGAAATAAAAACACAGCGCGGAAATATCGAAATTTATAAAATGCAGTTGTACTATTCTGAAAATCGAAGGAGAGGAGCTTTTTCCCCAGCATTTGTTTTCACTTTTTATGTCACTTCCCTGTGTAGAAAAAATGCGGTTATCCTAATGCACTGTCCAATTAAAAACAATGTTTTTGCTTCAACCCTTATTCACAGATTGATTATTATTAAATATTTTCTATCTTCAAATTAAATTCTTCTATTTATTTATTGCTTTATTTACATTACGTTAGCGCGGCCTCTGTTTCGAGTGGGATTGCCAGCCCATCGGTCTTTGAGAGTGAGGGAACGGAGAGTGCAACTGTGACTGCGCTCAAACTTGCGCACTATATATCTCCCGCACCGATGGCTAATCTCCGAAAGAGATTGGCTGCCGTGACCAAAAACGGTCAAAAGGACTATATAGTTGGAATAAGGCTAAGCAAACCAGTTCTTAGATACTCGGGAATTACGGTAAAAATTGCAACTAACGGAAAACATAAACTTAGATTAAATTAGACATAGCCCGTATTTTGATGACCCAACAATTAGGCAATCAAGGTTTACGATTATTTCAACAGGTACCTAAAACCCTTACAAATGTTAGTTCATATTATTTCAACTACCTTTGAATTGCGTGATGAATTTGTATGATATGTTGGCTTTTTTTTTCGGGTTGGAAATCATCCAATGACTTCCCCCGCTCTGGGCGGAGCAGGGGGGCATGTCAGACTTGTACTGACTAAAACCTACCCATGTTCTATTGCCCTTTACGTTCCGGGGCCGCGGTATTTCTTCAAAAACAGCTGTTCAGACGTAGTGTCGACCACTAGTCGAGAAATTTCCTTTCTAAATTTTATTTAGAATAAACTCAAATTTAACAAACTTTGAAAGCTCGGCTGTTACGCCTCGTGTCCCGGTTTCGATACCCACACAGAACAAATATTTGTGTGACCGACAGGTAGTTGTTCCGGATCTGGGTGTTCATGTTGGAACCCACGATACAGAAAAAAATCCTAGTGTGAGGCAGAGTTATATTAAAAAAACTTGAGAGGTGTCAAGGGACACCCGGATGGAACTAAGTCCTTATTTATTATGTACAAAAAACCTGTATACACTCAACAAAAATAATCGTCGCGACACCACACTGATCAATGCGAAATAGACAGACGAAACGAAAATAACTGGTTTACTTTCTATAAGAGAGAGATAGAGAGAGAGAGACGGACAGAGAAACACACGCACGCCGCACGGCTTACAACTATAGCTAAAAGTGCCTTTACAAATTTTTGTCTTATTTTTTTCTGATTAGCCCCCTTTCTCAACGCGCGATAAGGAACCTTGTTCCCAAAAAATACTTACCCCTACACGAATTAAACAACTTTGGACCGTTTGAAGAATGCATATATTCTTTTAGTTAGCCGTGTTTTACTAAATACTGGTGTCAGTTCCCACTTACAACTGCCTGAATCTCCTCGCAACTGTAACCTAATCTCCCCTACGGTTTTGAACTTCGTTCGTATTGCAGTGAAAATTCATTTACTGAAAGTCCATTTGAGCTAGGGTAGTCCCAAAAGTACCGATAACTAGGAATCGACGGTTCGAGTTTATACGATTAGCACTACAGGGTTCTTACATCGTCCTAGTTCTGAAATCAGGTTGTGTATGTTTCACTTAATCCTTTCTTCCTTACTTTATATTATAAAAGCGAAAGTGAGTTTGTTTGTTACGTCTTCACGCCTAAATGGTCAAACCGATTTTGATGATTTTTGGTACAGAGATAGTTGGGAACCAGGAGGCGGATATAGGCTAATATTTAAAAAAAAAGTGGGATGTGACGGAAAAAGAGGGAAGAAAAGGGAAAACTAAGCGTTGCTATTACAAACAAATGAGGCGCAAGGGCAAGAACTGCAGCGAGCAGGTACTGTGTTATACCGAATATATTGCGAGCGAAGCCCCAGGAAAAAGCTAGTGTATTATAAAAGCGAAAGTGAGTTTGTTTGTTACGTCTTCACGCCTAAATAGTCAAACCGATTTTGATGAATTTTGGTACAGAGATAGTTTGAATCCTGGAGACGGATATAGGCTAAAAAAAGTGAGATAAGGGGGAGAAAGTGGAAAGAAAACGGGAAGGAAACATATTTTTTTTCGATCATCATGCGGGTTAAAGTTAGCGTTATCCCAAAGTAACTTTGCCACGCGGACGAAGTCGCAGGCGGAAACTAGTATGAGAATAAAAACAACACATTTATTTTCATTGTTCTAAGTTTATCAATTGCATTATAACGGCCATATTATGAAGATAATGCTCTTTTAGCCTACTTCAAAAAAGGAGGCGGTTTGACAATCAAGTATCAATCAATCCAAATTTGTAGTTTTTTCTGAATTTTATCCCACAAATGCACTTATTTAATTAGCAGTAAAATAAAAATGTTAAATTGATTAATTTTAACCAAATCATATCCGTATCATATTTTGCAATGAGCATTCATTACTTATATTCAATTAAATAAATCGCTTAGTGGTTATTCGTCTGAATAGGTTTCAATTAAAACATTTCAACTAAAATTACTAAAATACAAACATAAAATATAGTATATTATGAACGCACGAACGATTGAGCATAACGTATCTCCGGTCAAGTTAAATTAAATTATTACTGATGTTTGCCAAATGGAAGCTCGTATATTAATTTCTTCGTTAACAAACTGAAAACTTAATTCTACACACACGCGATTCCCTACAACCGTTACTGCGAGTATTTACTACGTAACTAGACTGTGTACTTTAATTAGAAATCGTACAAAGTAAATCCAATTTGAAATAAACATAATTAAAAACATATTTCCTGGAATATTCTACGGAAATGAAGTGAGAGAAGATACAAACACGCTCACTCACAGCCAGATACATTCGATTTTCAATTTCCGTACGTCAAAAGGAATAGTCGGAAGCCTTATAGAATCACCTTGTTATCCGTCTGTCAGTCTGTCAAGACCTTTTATCTTTGGAGCTCGTCTGTGGTCCCTTGGAGGTAATTTTTATGTTTTTATTTTAATTTATATATGTATTTCTCAACGCATTCATCAACACAATGTTTTAAGTTCGCTACCGTAAAGTACAGGCGGATCGGAGAAAGAACTTGCGGTAATCAACCAATCACAATAGGGTAGTTTCCAGGGTCAAAATAATTACATTCTGTTTAGTGCGTCTTTTAGATTATTCGAAAATAAGGGACACGTATTTTTTTATTTGTTAATTAGACCAAAAATTACAAAGATATAGCCCATTAAAGAGACGTCTGACATCACTCGTTGCGAAAAAATGCAGCAACGCGTTACGTCACACGTAACTTTTGAATTTGGTGTTTGAAGGAGTCCAAATAAAACAAAATAAAAAATCGTTTCCCAGCACTAATTTTTTTGCGTTATTTAGTTTGATGTACCTACAGATTGCTTGGTTGACAGCTACGTGAAAGGTTCGGTTACACCCTCTATTTTCATTACGTGCTCAAAAATGGAAATTCATTCTTTTATTTTAAAACCGGCTCTCGTTTATTGTCCACACCTGGGTGCATGGATTTAATGTGTACGTGATTTTTTCCAAATCCATCGAGGTTTCGGTATAGAATGTTTTTGTCTATGAAACTCTTTCTATGTTAGTTTTAGGTTTTGATTGGATTTAATAAATCCTTTTCATAGGAGATTCTCACCAAGTCTTACCAAGGTGTATGGAATGATCCACTAACTGCATTGTGGAGGTCAGATAAGCAGACAAAACACATGTATTCAGCTGCCAAGGTTAAACTGGAAGCCGTCCCCAATATAATTGCGAAAATAATCGGTAATGTTAGTTCAAATGAGGCAACTTAATATGAATAATGATGGATACGTAGTTCTTGACTGTTTTTTCTTTAATAAAATGTCGGTCTGGTTGAATGAATCACCAAATTTCATCACGATTCGATATGATTATTTTCGTAAACAGAATATTAGTGTGGATATTATTCCCAACAACAATAGTAACAGAAAACAATAGAGGTAATGTCTAACACACAAAGTAAATACGGCTTAAAAGATAGCTAACAAGTGGCATCCTGTTGCGTTATGTTTAATTCCTGAAAACAAAACAAACTGACAACAGTGGTCTGAAGGTCTGGTCATCCGTAGATTGTTCTGAATAAGTCGTCGAATTAGACTGGACTAACTTTGGGCTAATTAAAACCAGTCTGTAACAGTCTTACTTCGCCATAACGTTGATTAAGAGCTTGTCCCGCTAGAGGTTCTACTAATCTGTTTATTTCGCGGATTTCGTGTTTTCGTAAAGCTTCATTATTTAAAGTGTAGTCAAATCATTTTCTTTTTCTATTTCTTGTATAGATTCCTTTTTTTACCAATTCTTTGTGAATGAGTTTACATTGTGGGGATCTGAACCTGGGATCCGTCACGCATTGTATCCTAGTATGGAGTCCAGTCAAAGGAACATATTTTTTTTGCATTTGGTACAATTTTATTCTTATATTTGTATGTATTGGACCAATACGCCAATGTGTACCTTTGTGAAGAGAGAAAATAAAGATTTATTTATTGTTTGTCATGTAGATTCTTAGACTATTTTGTAGTCTTATTTTACGTTTTGTAAAGTAGGCAATGACATATTGTCGGGCCTACGCTGACCTCTCGTACTTAAGTACTAACTGTTACAACAACATTGTAAAACCAAATGATTTTTAAAGAGTAACCATGAAGTTTCTTGTCTGTTCTTCTCCATAGGAAACGCCCATGAAGGCCTATGGGAAGTTAAAATTGAATTTGAATCAATTGAGTAGGCCGTTGCAACCGTGTTATTGGGCAACCACCCACGTTCACTTGTGATATCATGACAGATTTACCGCTAAACAAGTACTTAGGCTTCTTACAAACCTTCGGCGATGGCGATTAATGCATAGGTAATGTTCTTTTATGTTATTTGCCTACTGGACCTAAACAGACATTGCCCGTTTTTGTAGAATTCGACAGATGGCAAGAATCCACGTGACATGGGAATCTATCATCGGCGTTTCAATAATATATCGCCGTACCTAAAATTCATTTTTTCTTAAGACAATGGTTGATAAGATTATACGCTTCAGAAGCTGTAAAAATTTAACTATACGTTTTTATGTAGGCATTCATTTTGGTGGCTTATAGTTTAATGTAAACGGAAATAATTATGCAATTATTTTGTTAATCTTAGCCTCTATAATATAGTTTTAGCTTAAATTATCCGAGAGATTACCAAACATGCACACATACTGATTGATTAGCATCCATCAAATATCAGTAATGGTGATGTACCTACGAAGCTCCAAGATGGTGTTTTCCGTACATCCTTTCTTTTCAATTGATCTTATATTTGAACCGTTGCCAAGTCCCAGTATACTTATAAGAACGAAGAAAACTTTTTTTTTTGCTATTCTCGTGTCCAATTTCAGATTTTAGATTAGTTGGTTAGCGCTATTATATTTAGGAGAAACAGGGTAACAGGTAACAAGTTGATTTATTGAGAATCTTTATAATTACTCAATTGATCTGATATAAAAATCAAGTCGGTTAAAAAACTGTGCTAAAAAACAATCTCTTAAACTTTATTATATCCTATAGATCCGTCCAGGTTTCTTCACAACTTTTTCCCCAACCAACGGTATCAGAAGTGTCTAAGATAAACTTAGAAAGTCTCCTCATAGCTTACATCAATCTCCTTCAAACAATTAATGTTGATCCTTTTCAAAGTGCCGTCACAAATTCTTCTTCATAGCAAAATATTTAATGCAGTGTTTGAGAGGAATGCCATTAAAAATTAAAACTTCAACAACGAGGAATCTTGTTAGCTATTTAAATGCACTTAGCACCTTCTTGCTCGATTTATTCCTCTACTGCGGTGGCTTAGGTGTGTCGCTTCTTTTTAACACTTATTTGAAATGCTCCGGGCTCCGGTATTGAGAGGTTTTCCAAGATTAGTTGCTTCTTGTATTAGTTTCTTAGGGGGGAGGAATGATTGTTCACTGTTTTGTGATTTATAATTATGTTGCATCGCGCTTTTGCGCATCACCCAGGAGCTTACGTGTGAACAAACCATTTAGCTGATATCTTTATGTTATCAGAAGTGGTTACTTTCCAACGTTCTATGCTTCTATTGAAGGCACCCAGTTCTTCGTCAGAAAAAGAAGTAACGCAGTATTATGACCGTTAGAAGATATGGAAGGAGGCTTTTATGTCACGGACGGATTTTAGGTCCCGGACTAGCGATATTCTATATACTTATATAACAAACATTGTAGTATTCAAATTTATTGTTTTTTTTTTGTGAAAAAAACTACCATTTTCTGTTTCACAAAAAAAGTTACAAGTCTTTGTTGATTTGCATATTTTTGGACTTTAATTTTGTTTTCTAAAATTACGAAAATGTAAGCTCATCATTTCTTAATTTAAACGATTGACAATATTGTTGCCCTCTGAATAAACCTATTGTCGTCTCAGTAAGACCAACACTTTGAGAGATATGATTATTTTTTGTACACGCATAGAGAATATTTCAAAACGGCTGCCAAAAAGCGGGTAGTAAATTAGACCCAAGTGTGTAGCGTAATAGTATATTAAGCACATGTTCTACAAGTATCTAGAATATCGCTACTCCTTGACTGGACACATTGTATAGGCTAGCATTATTGCTATAAGCACATATTATTCATAAGACTTGCTTTGTTTGCTCTGCTTCGCTCTTAGCTTTATTGTAGCAGATTGTGTATGGGCACCGGACTGGTCGATATTAAAGTACATTATTTATTTATTGAAACTTTATGCACAAGTAAATAACTGTATAAATGCGGACTTAATGCCTTATACATTTTCTACCAGTCTACCTTAGGATGATGCAGAAACAAAACACATTAAGTGAAATAACACATGAAAAGAACACTCGAAAATATCTAAAATATATAAGAATAATCACTTATATACAAGTATATAAAGCTATAAAATGCGAACTTCCAGTAAATTCACGAGCATTCTTATAGAAGATATTCTGACGAAGTGCATTCCAAAGAAAGATCGCCTGGACAAAGAAAGGAGATTTGTTAAAGCCTGAGCGGTGAGAAGGACATCGTAGAAGGCGATTATTGGCGGAACGAAGAGCCTTGCTATGTGCAGGGAATAAATATTGACAATGAGAAGGCAGATAAGAAGGAGAAGTGAAAACAGGACTGTCGAAACTCTCAATGCTCTGCCGAATTGGTTACCATTTTGAAAACGAACGATGTCCAGATATATGATCATACTACATACATGTTGCGGAGCTCATAAACGAATCGAATGCATTTATTTACAAGTAAGAAGTCATTCTAGTTTAGATCGTAGTCCATACAGTACAAGTCTTACTTTAATGTGTGATGGGAAAATATTTTTCAGCTGATAGAGCGATCGTAACGTTCCGTTGTCCTTCTTGCTCACAAACGCGATCTGCTTACGCCAGTTAAGGCAAGTGTTCTGTTATAATATCCATGGTAAAACGAAATTACTTTAAAAGAGGAACAATGGAGTTTCTTTCAGTAACCCAATAACTAACCTGAACCTTGCATCTTTTTTCGACGTTTTTTGGGCCATATTTCGATTTTGACAAATTCTACTCTCTGCGGTCAACCTCAACTTCAACTCTTCATTAATGGAAAACCTCTCTGCAGTTCTATGTACATTTCAGATACGCCTTGCACTCATAGTTTGATAGTTGTCAGACGGTGATTGTCTTAACACTTCAGCGAACTATGTATATGCAATAAACTTTCTTCTATTCTATAGGAAATAAGGTTCGATGTTGTCTAGAAACAATATATTGTATTCAGGTCGTAGTAACACAAGTGTACAAGCCTTACTTTAATTGTACAATTGGTATCGTTTACAGATTGCGAATTGTAATACTTAGTTCTTAGGTTTTCTGTTACAAAACATAAAAGTGGTAAAGTTTAAAGTGTCTGAAATAGTGTATTTGAGGTGAAATTCGTCCCTTTTAAACCAAACGTTGAAGCACGGACGCAATACCTTCGTTTTCCTCGAATAATATTGGCTGGAACACCTGTCGATTCAAACGTTATATCACCACTTTAGATCCGGCCAATGGTATTAAATTCAAAGAGACAGCTTGATTGCACACTCTGCCTTGCTCAATATTCTCGAATCGCCCTTCCATTGTGTTTGCCGAACCAATTTACATGCGTGTCTATTGACTGAGGAAGATGAGCTTAGGTTTACGTTCAATAGTTCGACCTACGACTATCTAAATTGTTTTAGTTATAGTGTTAGTATGGGTTATCAATAATGTCTTCAACACTTATGGATATAGGCATTGTGAAGGATACCCTTACATCTTCCTAGCCACCGTAGATGCGGGCCTGTGGACGGTGAGCAATGGATATCTCACCGTCCGTCCGTCTATTGACGACAGGCCGTATCGACGGCGCGTTAGTGTCCCACGCGCGCCTTAAACAAATGTCAGCAAAGCAGAGGAGCTTGTCAGGGCCTCCGCCTGCCGGGGTTGTGAGTTGTTCGAAAGAGATACCGCGGCCCCGGAAAGTAAAGCGCAACAGAAGGAACATGGGTGGGTATTAGTCAGTAAAAGTCTGACACTCCCCCCCACTCTGCCCAGAGCAGGAGAAGTTACTAGATGATGTTCCATCACAAAAACCCTTACATCTATAATTCGTTAGTTTTTCAGTCAGGGTTCAAATAAATATAGCAAACCCTACATATTATGATACAAAAATATATTAGCCAAAACGATTCTGCTTTTCCTGTAGGTGTTAAATTAACGCGCTTTTTCTGATGGGAATGCAAAAGAATATACGAGTCCACCATATTGGATTTAGAATTACGTCATATAGCTGAGCATGCATCGTCATTTAAACTAAACATGAATGCAAAACTTTTTTCAATCGAAAATCTTAGAAGATAATTACAGGTGAAGCTAAAAAATCAAATATCATATCCCACCCAACAATTTACCATAACCAGTTTTATCTTGTGTGATTGAAAAGAATCTGTGCTAATCCTTACTAATATTATAAAAGCAAAAGTGAGTTTGTAATTTAACGCGAGCGAAGCCGCGGGCAAAAGCTAGTATCTAATAAATTTCAATATTAATTAATCTTTCCTAGGAAAAAGTCTGCAAGAAATTAATTTAATTAGCTCACTGCCTTCAAAGGAACTCACGTAGTTAACTCTCTGGGAAATCTCCAGTCATCCGTGTATTTTGCGGAATAAGCAATATCACTTTACACATATGAACATACGTATTTGTAGCATTATTAGCTAGTATTATTAGCATCTGAAACGGGATATCTACCATTAATTTATAATAAATACGGGCATGGTAATAAACATGATTATTATTGAGTTTATCCGTGATCCTGGTGTTTGCAACTTTCACCGCTGAAATATCTGCTGCTGACATATAAATAATCCTTTAAACCACAACTCACTTTCGCTTTTATAATATTAGTATATTATAAAAGCGAAAGTGAGTTGTGGTTACAGAGATAGTAGGGACCCTGGACGCGGACGTAGGCTATTTTTTTAAAGTGGGAAATGAGGTAGAAAGAAGGAAGAGAACGGAAAACTTAGCTTTGCTATTGCAATAAATACGGCGCAAGGGCAAAAACTACAACTACAGGTAGCAAGTACTTGCAAATCAGGAAAGGGGAACTGTGTTACCCCAAATTTAACGCAAACGGCAAAAGCTAGTAAACATATAAAGAAAACGGCGATTCTCATTTACTCGAAACGTCATTTTCTTATGTTTGAATCTTTCTCGAGAGAGAGATGTAGACTCGATTTATCGATGGGAATCAACTATAGGTGTTGGTGTTGTGCGTGTGGGACAGGGGCATTGGTAATCTGCTACATACTAAACTTGTCAAAATCAACCATTATGCGATCAGTGATCGACCATTCTGACACTATTGTAATAGCAGACTAAGGCCCCAGAGTGCTCTTCATTATTTGGCGGTTGTGCGAGAGGCTAATTAACTTCGTTTCAACAATGAATAGTTCGCACTGAGTTAGATAATGTTTGCGGAAGACGCAAGTACTTATTTATTTAATTCTTTTGTGCTTCGCGATGGAAATAGTTGGTCAAATATCTTCAGGTTCATAGTTGTTTGCTCTACTTAAAATGTCTAGGTATGCGGGGTGCAGTCACTGGTTTTATTAACCACTTGTTGCTCTTTTTCGCCGTGAAACTTAACAAACTGTAGGTTTTTTCTTGGAGTAGGTATTAACATAGCACGTATTTTCTGATGAGAATGGATAAAAATAACTAATGCCTCATCTATAGCAGTCCGACATATTGGTTTTAGAATGACGTCACTTACTAATTATGCAATGGTACCAGATTAAACTATAGACTTTATTTTATTGCACTTCATGATAATCTCGATCTAATTCAGCATGACCGAATAGTGAGATTGCAATTTTCTCCAAATGTAGTATGAGTAACTAAACTAATAAATGAGTAACTAAACTATTATAATTGCTGTCAAATTAAAAGTTGTGTCACTTCAGTCAATTTCAGAATAGGAAACGTCGTTTGACAGGAATAAATTAAATGTTAGTGATTTTTAGAGTAGTTTCAGTTTAGGTTTTTACACCTAAATCGACACCAAACTGAACATGTACCTATGCAAAATTACAGCTTTATCAACAATCCGTAAGGTTAAAATTAAGGTCTAAGATTTAGTTACAGGATAGTTAGAAAAGTAGTAAGATGATGATAGTACTTTGAGGTGGTATTTTGCCACCGCGGGAGATGCTCCGGGCATCGGGTTCCGCGTGACGAATCCCGGCCACCGTAGATGCGGGTCCGAGGACGATGAGCAATGGTAGGACGGTGATCTACCCATCACCGTCCATTAACCTAGTGACGACAGGCCGTGTCGACGGCACGTTCATGTTCCACGCGCGCCTCACAGAGGTGGCCTTCCAGGACCACCGCCTGCCAGGTTTCGGGTTGTTGGAAAGAGATACTGCTGCCCCGGAACATAAAGTGCAAAAAAGGAACATGTGTGGGTTTTAATCAGTAAAAGTTCATCGTGCTATTCACATTCTGCCAGGCATTTCATTCAATCGTTCCACTGACTTACTAATGTCATTATTCTACATCAACGTAAGCACGATATGTAAGCACGATAAATTTTTTCACTAAACAGTGTATTTGTAATTAGACATTAATTGTATACTTAAATATACACACAGTCAATTACTATTTTTACACAACTAGCTGCGCCCAGAATTTTCACCACCGAAAACCGGAATAAAAGGTAGCCTATGTGTCAATCTAACGAATGGGCTATCTACATACCAAGTATTATTCAAATCCTTTAAGCCGTTTGGGAGTGAAGGACAAACACACGTACACAAACACATATAAACTTTTGCCCTCATAACATTACTGTAATTAGAAATGACAAAAAAATATTAAATAAATAAAATATTTAAAAATAAAAACTCATCTGTCGTCCATCCTCAGGAAACAGGAAAAATCGCCATTTCTTCATCCTTTCATAGAAACGCAATTATCCACGTTATGTTAACATGACATAATCCGCAAGAAAAATGCTGTATCTCTGATCTTCTAGGAATTCTGTCGACCATAGCAGATAGGAGTTTTCCTGTTCTTAAACAGGTAATCTGAATTTATTTTAATTTAATACGTTGGGATCTTTCTGTCCGATATCATAATTTTATTTATTACACTGTTACACATGTAACTTAATGATGACATAAAATTCGGTTATGTTAAAGTGTCCCTACACAAGTGAGCTAGCTCTGCCCACCCCCGGATATAACATGCGAGACGCTCATCTTGTGAATAAGTAAACGGAAACGCTCATCTGGGAGCATTTCATGTTAGGCTGAAGTGCAGTAAAAAGAAAACTCTGCGTCTCTTAGTAGCGGTAAAATAATATGCATTTTATACATTTAGCATGATGTACATGATGTATGAACAGAAAGTGGCGACATTGAAGTTACGCTAGGTGTAGATATTAAATATTATTATTTATAATATAAATTACTAGCTTCCGCCCGCGACTTCCTCCACGTGGCACAGTTACTTAGGGCTAACGCTAACTTTAACCCGCTTGATAAAAAAAATATCTTTCTCTCCTATTTTCTTCTCTCTTTCTCCCTCTTGCCCTACTTTTTTAACTTATGTCCGTCTCCAGGATCCCAACTATCTCTGTACCAAAATTCAGCAAAATCTACGTAGTAGACGTAACAAACAAATAAACAAACTCACTTTTGCTTTTATAATAAAAAGTATTAGCAATGCCCATCGGTTTATTGAAGTATGATGTTCCCGCACCAGCCGGGATAAGAAGTTATTAGGTTCTATGCAAAACTTGTTTGTACAGACCAAAGTGTTCCTGAACCGAATAAATACCACCCACCGTGGATTTATGCAAGCCTAGTAGTTTTACCAAAAAAAAAACCATAAAAACTTAACCATCATCACTCCCTTTTTCATCAATATCCCATGTCTGTCTCCTGGTTCCCCACCAGTTTACGGCCAAATCGGTTCAGCCGTTATTGAGTTATAAATAGTGTAACTAACAGGACTTTCTTTTATGTATATTGATTAACAATCTACACTTTATGTTTTTTTTTTTATATATATTTCATCGTGCCTCACCGTGGTTTCACTTTCTTGATTATCAGAATACGAGAGCTGTAACAATTTTTATTTTAAGTTACAGCACCATGCTGAGTTATTGACATTTTTGAACTCGTCTAGGGATATATATTTTTTTAATGTTACCCCACGCTAGGAATTTCTCCTATATCGTGGGTGCGTTTTTAAACTCACATACACAAACATCCAGACCCAAAACAACTATCTGCAGGTCATACAAATATTTGTTACGTGAGGGAATCGAACCCAGTCAATCGCTCAGCCACTGCGCCAACCATGCCATTAAAAACTATTCCAAATATGACTGTTTCATTTTCTTATATTTTTCATGATGTTGCGTTAAAAGTTTCATTTCTTATTTTTAGATTTTGTTTCTCTATTTTGTCCTGTGCGACACTCCTTATTTTTTTGTGAAATAATCCGTTAATCGGATTTGGTCTAATGTAGGTAAGAACACGTGGATTTTTCCGGGACTTATACAAGACATCGCGGTACAAACTTTTAAGAAGAATTCTGTACACGACTCTAGATCCTATAAGCGTTGTTTACTGCAGCGAAATGCCTAAATACCAGGGATGGCAAACCAATAGCACGCAAGTATTGATGGTACGAGACACTACGAGTATATTTTGCCACTGAACAAACCGGTTTGAATTTTAATTTAAAATAACAAAGTATACTATGTAGTAGGACGAACGAACGACGGTGAGCTTAATGTTGTGTAGAAATTGTAGTGTCGTTTATACAGTGAAGAACAATTTTTGAGTAGATAGTATTTTAGTTTTACGTTTTTGACTTACACGGTCAAAACGTATGTCTTCATTACAGTATTGAATATGGTAAAAAAAATTGTAACTATAAACTGATTTAACTCAACCTGAACGGGAAGAAATGAATTTCCTACGTACGCGAAAAAGTATTTTTGCGATTTCTTAATTTTGTTGTACAAAAACCTAGATTGCGTTGTTTGATCGTTAAAAGTATTAATTGTTTTTTTGGAAGTCATCTGCCATAAGGCATTCTTTACCAGTCAACCTTTGTGTTTATCCTGTATATAGTTTGTACGACATTCTCGGCGCGCAAGTCCGACTCGCAGATGGCCGGTTGTTTTTTAATAATTTTGTTTCCACGTTGTCACATAATGTACTACTGGCCCTGCGTGGCTCAACATGGCCCATGCTCGCTATGTCATCGCAGGGTTACGACACAGCCTATTGTTCGAATAACGTCAATCATGCCGTGTAATTACGGGCTAGGATATGACATCTGTGCTTGAAGGCTTGTCATTGTACCCCAGGCAGCCATCGACCTAGCCTTATTCCAATTTTATTGTAGTCAGATTTCAGTCTTACTAATTCTTTACATGGAGCGACTGCCTATCTGGCCAAACTTAGCTGGGTGTCACACTTTCAGGCCCTTGAACGACTGTCAAATATATACAAATGACAGCCGTAACCAACGGCTTAGTGGCGGGCGAGGGGCCTGGATGGAGGGCAAGCTATCGACTTTTGATATGCGTCCCCCCCCCCCCCTCTTACTGTTTATGTGGTTGTTAGGAGTCATTGGTATAGTTAAATTGCTGCTCAATACTGCTCTAGTAACACAATTATTGTAAATTATAGTTTAAAAAAATCTATTACCTGTTTAATTACCTTTCACGTATGGGATTAAACGTTCTACGCGCCATCTATTGGTACCGAGACTCCACGCGACATCAAAGTTCTATCTCTTAACGTAGGTTTAATAATTCGTAAAATAATTCAATCGATGGCCACTAGATGGCATATTACAAATTATCGATTTGTTGTTTTTTAAGCTTATGAATATATATTCAACGTTTAAATCTCACTAATAAATTAATTAACATCTAATTCTTTATTTTGCTTTTCAGCTTTTACATTCACACAAAGTCTGAAAGTATAAATCATGCAAAATGACATACGAAATAACCATTAAGCATTATTCTGAAGCGGATTTTAATGCGTTTTTTATACCAAAAAAAGTTTGTCACGCTCCTTGAAAACAATAGAATAAACATACCTGGGTCTGTACAAGAAATCATTTCTTGTGGATTCATTGAATATACGGTGAATTATAAGTTATCTCAATGTAGCATACCTTTCAGGCGCCAATTTCCGAATTCACATTTTAAAATTAAAATCAGTTAATCACTTAACAAAATCGTAGGTTGTCACATCGCACCAAAATCATTAACCACATTACTCAGTAATTTAAATAACATAACTAAATCAAAACTCCCAAACTAAACAAACTATACAAAAGAAACAAAATAATAACAATTGTCATTCGCAATTTGTTGCACTTGTTCTTGCAACTATATTCAGGTCGGTCATCGGATGGTTCATATGCGCGAACTTAATGGACAAGCCAGGCTTTACTAGCCCGTATAAATCGCCGTACAAGTACCTAAAATTTATCAATGAATTGTATTTAACTTCTATACAAATGAAAAGCCTCATTGAAAGCCAACGAGTGCGAAAGAGACGCGCTAGAGCGAGAGATCATTGCGCGCGCTTTCGGTAGTGTTGACATGTCACGAATAGCTCCGAATCAGACACGATTGAATTTTGTTCGAATTTGATGAATGACTGACTTTAGTGAGTCGTAGTATTTTATATGGATCTGGTAATGTAAGCGTGCGGCAAATTAATTTGCGTGTATTTAAAATATTTTTGTTCGTGAATGTTTATGTTAGTTTTGGTACAGTTAGGTAGTAGGTTATATAACTATTGGTCTGATTGGTGTTATAATTTAGGGGAAGCCTGGCTTATGGGCTTCTATTGGACCTTCGCCCCTGCGGCTTCACGTGCTTTCCGAGGCATGTAGGGAATTTTGGTATGTAATGATGGTTACCCATCCATTTTATCTATATTGCTTCTTTAGATTATGAGTTATCTTCTAAAATACATTTTTTTTAATCTAATGGATGTTATGCTGCAGGGGGCTTGCCACGGCCTCCGCCTGCCGGGATTGCGGGTTGTTCGAAAGAGATACCGCGGCCCCGGAACGTAAAGTGCAATAGAAGAAAAATGTGTGGGTTTTAGTCAGTAAAAGTCTGACACGCCCCCCCCCCCCCCGCCGCTCCGCTCAGAGCGGGGGGAAACCAAAAAACCAACCCAAAAAAAATGGATGATATGCTTATATCTTTTAGTAGCAAAGGGAAATGAATGCTCGATAAGAATTTGTGTGAAAGAAAATCACACCACAACTAAAAAGGCTGAAATAAAAATCATTTTTGCAAAACAAAACTAACAACAAAAATTTATTTCCGGAACGCGGTGGCAAACATTTTTTTTTTTCAAAACCTAAGGTGTTTGCTTTTAGTTTCCCTTATTCTCTTCAAACTTTGTTGCCACGAAATAGAAATAAGAAGTTTCGCCAACCTTGTTCTAAAAAATGTTTTGCCTTTGTGTACTTGTAATAAGAACTATTTTGTGTTTATTACCTGTAACGTGTAAGATTTCCTATTATTGCACTTGACTGTCTTATTTAAATTTCATAATAATTAATGGATAAAACAGAGAGAATGGAGACGAAACTTTTTAAGGGATTAGTACGTTGAACTCTTAAAGTAAATTCTGTACGCAACTACATGTTACAATTGAAGAATAATTACTTGATGACTCTGAAACCTTGTAGAAAAATACTATACTAGCGGTCCCCAGCTCCTAAGTATTGTAGCGTGACGCTAAACAGCCTATACCTACGCCCCGTTTACTTTATTTTTTAACTCATTTAATATGATGGGTAGAAGAATCGTTTGACGGAAATAGGAATTTCTAAATATATATTTCTAAATAAACGCAGCACCTATACGTAATTGACTTATTTTCCCTTAACGCGTCGTTCGTTGCCCGTTTATCCGTGTACTATAATACGCCCTCATTAAGGTACTTACTCGAGCGGATAAATCTTTTTACTCAAGAGACGGTCCACCCACAGGACTCTTAACAACCTTAATTAAAGTTTTGATCTTATTTGTAATACACGTTTTCACGTAGGATAGAGGATATTTTGTCGCTAAGCAGTTATTAATGGGTCTTTTACAAATTACGAATAGTTGCGAACCTTACTTCGGGAACCGGATTCGAAGGAGGACCATGATCTGTTTTGACCTTGATAGGTTGTAATATAAATGACACTAACGTTTCTTCTTCTCAATTAAGGGTATTTTTACTCGTACATAAACATAAATAAAGAATAACGTATAGTACGGCCAACGAGAAGCGATACGAAAGGTCATTAACCTAAAGAACAACTGTGGCGTTGACAATCTAATATTTAGCTCTTTCCATATTGTGCCTTTGTCGTAATGTCTCATTCTCCCGGCAAAAACATGACAACGTTAAGACGGGTTCGCCAACATTCGGGCGGCCATTTGGGGTTTTAGCATGATGGGTTTTGTTTACATTTGGTATCGCTTCTCGGTGGCCGTACTATAGTAAAACTTTAGCCAGTTGCAAGGTCACAGAGTGTTACCTAGCGGAGGTAGGTATCTAAACGTTGTGGCGACATCTATCCGGCCGCATACCAACCACGTTCGACATGTGACGTGTACCAAAATATTTGTCCTAAATCGCGCAAGTTGAGTTCACCGCGAAACGCCACCGGGCAACAGCCCAATAGTAGTATTATTTTAGTGTTACGACTGTGGCTCACGATCAACCTGTTGTACCATTTTGGTTCTCCATTCAACGTTCACCGCATAAACCTACTGTTGCTGAAGTTATGACCTACCTGTTAACTGTTGTGCTGCTTCGCTCAGCTCGGCTGGACTGAACCAGGAGCCCGCCTTATAGACAGCTATAATTCAATGCATTGATCTGCAACCTCACCATATTCCATTCATGTACTTTAATACTTGAATCCTTACTTATATATATATATATATATATATATAATATTAAAAAGCGAAAGTGAGTTTGTTTGTTTGTTTATTTGTTTGTTACCTCTTCACGCTTTAATGGCTAAACCGATTTTGATGAATTTTGGTACAGAGATAGTTGGGAACCAGGGGACGGACATAGGCTAATATTTTTTTGAAAAAAGTATGATGTGAGGGAGAAAGAGGGAAGAAAAGAGAAAACTTAGCGTTGCTATTACAAATCAATAAGGCGCTACCGAATTTAACGTGAGCGAAGCCGCGGGCAAAAGCTAGTATTTACATAAAAATTAACTTCCCTCAAAAAAATGTTTAAATGGAGTTGAAGTTTTAATAATCTGAATAAAGTTATTATATTCAAACTTGACAACAAACAATTCAGATCATTAAGTTTTTCTCATAAAAAAACGATCCTGATAAACTGAAAGTAATGTGTATTTAATAGAAGCTTTCGTCTGTTTTGACATAGAATAACAAAAAAAAATCTTATTACGTTGGGCGCCGCGGTTTCACCCTCGTAGAGGGGATAAAAAAAGCCTACGTGTTAATCTAGGATATAAGCTATCTACATAATTATATTCATCCATATCTGTTAAGTTATTTAGTCGTGAAGGAGTAACAAACATTCAGAGACACATACAAACTTTCGCTTTTATAATATATTGGTGTGAATTTTGGAAGTCTTGTCATGTTGTGAAAGTTGTGAAAAGAAGAATGCGTGAAGGCTTCCTTTCAGTGCTTCAGGGTATACTTATCCCTATATTTTGCATATGCCGATGCTAAACCTCGAGACTAATTGTCGTCATTTCGTAGTTGATGTATTTTAACAGTTCATTAATTTGAATGCTAAATATTCTACTTTTTACTACTTCTATTCTGGACGGCACGGTTGGCGCAGTGGCTGAGCGATTGACTACTGCGCTGCCTGTCGGAGCTTCAATCCCCGCACGGAACAAATATTTGTACGACCTACAAGTAGTTGTTTCGGGTCTGGCTGTTTGTGTATGTGACTTTAAATATTTGTAAACGCACCCACGATGCAAGAGAAACTCCTAGTATGGGGCAAAGTTAAAAAAAATAGTTTATCGACAAAACAAACACATTGAAGTTCAAAACTTGAAATCGTTGTACTTAACAATGTTCTTTGTTTTGGTCCGGTTACAAAACAGGTATCTCTCTGACTTTCTATCACCACAAAATTTTATTTATATGAAAAATCTAATTGTAGGTATGCATATTGGAAACAACGTAAAATATAAAATAGAAATCATTTAGCTACCTATGTAATTTCAGTTATTTGACAACTATCATTATCCTAGAGAGGTACATTAGGCTTTAAATAAACGTGTTAAAAAACAAAATGTTACTAAATTCACACACACAGACACTGAAAGGCGCACTATGTTCGGTCTATTCGTATATGCAACTCTAATCGATAATTTAACTACACTTTACGCCTTACGCTGTTGACGTCACTGACACTTTTTCCCTCAGCGCGTTGCACCCCTGCTGGCTAGGGTAAAAAGGCCGGAACAATCACTACCAAACGTGACGCTGCCGCGCAGGACATCCGCTGAAGTGCAGCCGTCGGCAGTATGAGATCTATAGGGTTTTGATGAGACTAGACATCCTATATAACTTTGTCTCTTTGACTGAACTGGACAAAGTATTACTTTAAAACGTCATGGTTCTCAACCTGATGCCAAGTTTGGGTGATGGTGCTTATTCCGCTGTTTTGTCACGTGCAGCGTGGCAAAGTGTGGTCAACAATGAGGGACCACGTGACCGATCGTTAAATCACGGTAGCGAGAACATTAAAATTAAAAAAAAAATGATTTCACAGTAAGAATTTACCCCGTATTGCGGCTGCGTTTACAAACATTGAAGCTTACATACACCAAAAGGGGCCGCTATTTGTAGGCCACACAGATATTTGTACTATATGGGAATTGAATCCGCGAATCACAACGCAGTCAATCGTTTAGCCACTGCGCCAACCGTGCAAATCAAATCAAATCAAATCATTTATTTCAATTAGACCATTACAGGCACTTTTGAATGTCAAGAAACAAAATGAATCTACAGTCCCGGTCACAAGGCATAATAACTTGTGAAAGTACTGCAGTTGCCCATTCCAAAGCGTTGATCTCTATGGAGAAGAATGGGCAAGAAACTCCATGGACACTCTTTTAAATTCTGATATTTTTACAAAATAGTATTTACATCATTCATGTTGAGATTATACAAATATGTGAGAACGATGTAGAAAGACGTGCACAGTAAGAGCGTCCAGAGTAAATAAAAAACAAAATTCAATTTAAATCTGAATAAAATAAAAATGACCGTGGTAGTTAAAAAATGACCAGTCCCAACTGACAGCGCCCGTTCACGAACATGACGTATGGATCAGCCCCATTCAGCTCGACCATTTTGAAGGGAGCTAAATGACCCGACACACCCGCCACCATCAGCGAGACATTTAAGTGAGCATGACACTATTAACCACCAGGGCTTCGTCAAGTCAATGATAATACATAGCACTCACATATGGGCTTAATAATTATACAATACTAGAGAATTGATTCTATACATTGCAAAGATAGTCTTACAATCTTCTGCAGCGTCCATTATCGCTTCGGATACTTAGTAATGAGTTTACCCCTATGCTTGAGGAGCAGGACCAGCATTGAGCCAAGCATTTTTATCATCAATATAATCCCCCAACTTATAATATGCTTGCCTACATAGTGTGCGTTTAATACAAGATTTAAATTTCGTTTCATTCAGTTGAAGAATGTGGGGAGGTATTTTATTGTAGCATTTCAAACAGTACCCCATGAAAGATGAGTCTACTTTAGCTAACCTGAAACCTGGTTGAACTAATTGGTCCCTATTTCTAGTATTATAATTGTGTCTGTCACCTCTTTTACTAAAAAGATGCGAGTTTTTCCTGACATACATGATGTTTTCATAAATATATTGACAAGGTACTGTCATGATGTTAATATCCTTAAACTGTTCCCTTAAAGAATCTCGCCTACGTAGGTTATATATGGCTCTAATGGCTCTTTTCTGCAGAATAAATATAGACTCGATGTCTGCAGCCCGTCCCCAAAGTAAAATACCGTATGACATTATACTATGAAAATAACTAAAATAGACTAGTCTCGCGGTATCAACATCAGTAAACTGACGGATTTTTCTAACAGCATATGCTGCTGAACTAAGGCGTCCTGCAAGAGATGTTATATGCGGACCCTATTGTAGCTTTGAATCGAGTGTTATTCCCAAGAAAACAGTTTTCGACGAATTCTAGTTTCTCTTGATTCAATACTATGTCACACTCACTGTTTTTGACATTTGGTAGAGCAAATCTTATACACTTCGTTTTTTTCCTTGTGCCTTCACCAAACAGGGTAAGAGGAAGAGTAGGCTCTCGCACCAACGTGGACGAGAAATGGTCGGCCCGGCGCCATATTGTTCTCCTGGATGGGGAGCCGATCATCTCCGAGTCGTCATATGAATAAAGTTTGGATCTTCGGGTTGCTTCGGGAAGAACACAACTCTAAAATACCGCAACTCTATTGTCATGCACGTGCACGAAAATGTTCAAAACTAATTAATCCATAGAGATGCAATGGAGTCTACTTCGAAGTTTAGAGTTACTTTCCGTCGGTCTGGTATAGTTCTGAAACTAACTAACTATCCAGGTTGGAGCCTGCTACCGATATGTGTGGACCACCATTTGTTGTATTTATAAATGTTAATTTTTTTTCTGAGAAATATTAAAAATAATGACATAAAAAGTGAATATAACCAAATATAGAGTGACAGAAACAGACTTCCAATAAAATTGTCGAATTGAAACAAAACCATGTAAATATAAATAAGTACAGATGACAATGAGATTTGAGGTACTGAATTCAACGTTTTCTTCTTAATAAATAGGTAGACCACATTTCAGCAAAGCCGTAGAACATAAGGATTTTTTTAAACACCCAAGTTCGGCCTTTATGTGTAAAGGCTAAACTACTCGTCTACTTTCTATCGTAAGAGTACTTCAAGTATGGTTAGCTTGCAGATCAACACTGTATCGTCGACTATGGCTAGCCCCTACCTGTTAGGGCAGGATGCTCGTCCGGGCTGTAGCAAGGCGGCGCCACGCTGCCCTCTGTGGGACTGCACGGGGACTGCCGCTGCACGCATTTCTTGACCATGTAGCAGCGCGGCATTGCGGCCAACGCTGTAACAAACAGAAAGTACTATTAGGAAAGTCATTTGGACTCTGGTGGTTGTGAGCAGAATCAACTTGTGAGGATCCCCACCGCGTGAACAATGGGTAGCTCATCGTTCGTCCGTCGGATCATCCGCGCAGCTGGCTGGCTGAAATAAAACCCATATACAATACATCAGTGCTCTGCTGACTGACACCGACTATCACCAAGCAGGAGACTGCAGTATTTAACGGCCTCCTCCGTGGCCCAACTTTTGTACAGACGCCTGCACATCAAGCTACTACAATCTGTCAGATTTCTTTGATAGATTTGCGACTTTATTTCTAAAGTATTAGGTTCAAGGTTCATTGGGAAAAAAATACAGTTTCGGGTAGCTCGACCTTATGGCGTGTGTACCAGCGTAAATCGAACCTTATTTGTCTTACTAACGGATTTATTAATAAACCTACTTTTTTATTTTGCGATCGTTTCATTTTTATAACTATCCTTAAAAGTGAACGTGAACACAATATTAATTCAAAGATAAAATTCCATTCAAAGTTTTGTGTCGACTCAAACCTGTTTATATTAACCCCGTTTTACTGGATACCGTATGTTTAAAACAGACGTCATTTATTTTGTTTAATCCTTACTAATATTATAAAAACGAAAGTGAGTTTGTTTGTTTGTATGTTTGTTTGTTACGTCTTCACGCCTAAATGGCTACAACGATTTTGATAAATTTTGGTATAGAGATAGTTGAGACCCTGGAAACGGACATAGGCTATTTTGTTTTAACCTTTCGTGTGTCTATGACGTGGATCCACGCGAGACACAATGCGTAATTAATTGTGTCTGTAATTCCGGCATACAAGCGGTTAATTGAGATATGAGGAAGGAAGATGGAAGAAAAGAGGAAACTTAGTTTTGTTATTACAATAAATAAGGCGCAAGGCAAAAACTACAGGTGCAGGTACCTGCAAATCAGGAAAGGGGAACTGTGTTACCCCGAAGCCGCGGGCAAAAGCAATATAGAAAGCAGAATCAATATAGAGGCAATCTACACAGATCGAATGAATCCTTCTGACATTTTAAAGCGCCCGTGCAGGTTTATATCATACCAAATGTACGTTATATTTGAATTTAAACATGACTTCTCATGTGCTGTTACATAATTCGAATGGCACTTGCGTGTCAGAATGCAGTTAACATGGCCTGAACAGTCCGTTGGTAATTAAGTCTATATCATTCCAGCATTCGTGATAGTAATTGAATATTGATATCATTGCGCAGCTCTCGGAGTTACAGAGAGCGGGAAGGTCGGCCATGATGCTGCAAATTGAACTATTCAATCATTTCATTCACTTCACGTAAGCGAATAAAACGGGTGAATGAAATTGAATTGCATGTGAGTTTAAATGCAATATCGACGATGCTTTGTTGTACCTAAATGAACCTCCACGAATGTGTAATTAATTCAGTTTGGTTCGCTAATTCTGTAATTTAAATTATTTTGTGAACGTAGTTTTACTGTCAAAGAAAAATATTAGTTCCGACAGCAGAATTTTGGAATAAAAATAAATAAATAAAAATAAATATCTTGGGACAACTCACACACGGCTATCTGATCCCAAGCTAAGCAGAGCTTGTGTTATGGTAACCAGACAACTGGTATACATACTTACATAATTTATAAATACATACATATTATAGATAAATCACACCCAGACACAGAACAAACAATCATGCTCATCACACAAGGTTTGTCCTGGGTGGGAATCGAACCCACGACCTCCGGCTCAGCAGTCAGGGCCACTAACCACTAGACCAAGAGGCCCGTCAATTATATTTTTAGTTACCTGTTTTCACAATTATTCTAGTGGATTTAAAACTCACGAATATTCAGTTAAGCTTTTGCCCTAGTTTTTTTTTGTATAGTTTATTGATACTATAACATTGCCACAGCTGGGCCTCAGGCCCGCTTTCAGTGCGAAACATAAAATATTCATGAACATTTTGTTAGTGAACTTAAATGTTTAATTCTTTTTCCACCACAAAACCAAATTCGGCATTACTATGTTCGTTCGTCAATTGTTCATTAATGAGGTCGACCCGAGAAGCGACCGGAATGTCACCCTGTTTTGCACGTCTCCTCGTTTTAGTAAACTTTATCCCACCAAAACATTCTGTAAAAAATCAAAAGTAACGAAATCGAGACAAAGTCGTGCCAAGTCTAAGGTTCCTTACTGTGATTTCTTTATTATTATAGTTAACTAGCTGTGCACGGCGGTTTCACCCGCTGCTCACTTAGGGTATGAAAAATAGATGTTGGTCGATTCTCAAACCTACCCGATATGTACACAAAATTTCGTTTAAATCGGTCCAGCCGTTTCGGAGGAGTATGGGAACGAAAACTGTGACACGAGAATTTTATAAATTAGATGTTGTGTGACTTAGCCGTTGAAACACAAGGGCACAAAACCAGATGCTTCATGACACCATTGCACCAATCTGGCGCCAGAACCGCTACCCATTGACGATGGAAAATTGCCACTTGGAAAACGTTAATCGGGTATTTTTTTTATGTTGACTATTTTTTTAGTTCCTAAACAAAAAAAATTATAAAATAAGATTTATACTGGATACCCAATATAACCTTCACGGATCGAACAGGTTCTTTTTGACATACTTATATAGAAGCACTTGTCATCATCTGCCTACCTAGAAAACAATCGTATGCAGCTGAATAGTATTTTACATGGAGCTACTGCCTGTCTGCCCGCCACAACCGCATCATGCGGCTACTATTATTAAGCCATGAAATCCTCAATTTCAAGAAACATTCCAATCGCTATGTGGAAAATTCATCGTCGGTTAACAGTTAGCCGTAACCGGCTCCATGCCGGAACATTGTCGTTTCGTATGGATCTGTACCAGTGGCGCTATCCACCGAGTTCTAATTATCCGCAGTCCAATTAAACAGCTCACCGAGTAAATAAAGAGAAAGGGTTGAAGGTCGCGGTCAGAATCTAATCAAAATAACAGCATGCTTGTACACCCCGAAAGTTTGGACGGATTAATTCGTGAAATAACGAGTGTGACGTTGAGATAAGACTTATTTTATAATAGTATGAGTTTAAAAGTACTATTGGCATCAAGAGACTAGCTGCGGACCCTGGACATTGTCAGATATTTTAGTTAATTGTATGCCACAGTTCGCCGTCCGGGACGGTTTGCAGTCCACACGCTTTGACCTTTGCTGTATTGGCAGTAATGGTATATTATTTATCTTTGTAAGTACATATACACCGTCATATTTTACTCACGATATCGAGGATCTTATCGATGATTGTCTTGATATTACGTCTACAAAACAGCAGTGAAGTAGTACTAGTTTCTTCCACAATATAATTAGTTACCGTAACCGCTACGCTTGCTACGGCGTAGCACCTATTATCGCTACGTCGTAGCCTGTCAAAGCACAAATTAATCTTCAATGTTGTAATTTTTATTCCAATGATTAAAATTTGACTGAAAAACTTAATGTTTAACAAAAGATATCACGGCAGTTATTCCTAAAGACAAGTTAGACAGAAATGATCCCGTATTTTATATCTTCAACCAATCCTGACTCCGCCAAGGACAACATCCTAATGCACAAAACAAACTCACTTTGCTTGACCTGAGAATCGAACCCAGACCCGCGCTTCGTAACTGATAGAAAACCTATCCGAAACAACGATATTCCCTGCAACCTTTTTGACAGCAATAAATTGGTAGTTTATCCAAACGACGGATTATTTGAAAGCTCTTGGAAATGGTAGACGACTGAGTTCAGTCAATTGGCAAAACGTCGGAACGTTTATCTGTTTGCCTGCAGTCCGTAAGATGGTCAGTCTTTCTGCTCAAAGACTGCGTCCTCAAAGGGATTGATATTGGCTTAGCTTTAAATGCCTTTTTTTCAGCAACTAGAATCAGATCGGTTTTTTATCTGTGTACCGTGTAAAGTTGCTTGTTATATCTGCGTAATTATTGGGTTCTTTTAAGCTTCAATTTTTAAAAAAATACTAAGTTTGGAACTTTTAAAATAAATTCTTTAAATAATAGTGATAACCGTGCCAAAATCGTCGGGCGTTCTGAATCACATTACATTAAACTTATTTTTAATAAAAACTAGATATTTTTTCAAGTTTTGTGCCATATATAGGATAGACTAAACTAGAATAGAATAGAATATACTTTATTGCACACCAAAAATTGAAAAAAAAAACAAACTGGTTAATAAAAAAGTGCTAAATCTATGGTTACAATGGCGGTCTTATCGCTAATAGCGATATCTTCCAGACAATATTTGGATGGACTTTACAAATATAAAAATACAACGGGGGGTAGTCAATGGTGTACCTACTGCTGTACATCTACATTATACTTATTATATATTTACATCTCTCGTCATATTGGAAATTGATTCAGTTAAATAATTAAAACGTTTTTACCTAGTCCATAGGGCCACACTGGGCAAAAACCACGCGGATATCATTCCATGATTTCTTGTCCCATGCCACCTCAAACCAATATAAAATTTAAAAATGATCTCTCAGAAAAACAACCTAATTATGTACATAACATTTAAAAAAAATATCTTTCTTTCCCTTTTTATTCCCTTATTCTCCCTTTTTTGTCACTTTTTTTATAGCCTATATCCGTCTCCAGGGTCCTCTATCTCCGTACCAAAATTCGTCAAAAATAGTTTAGCCATTTAGGCGTGAAGACGTAACAAACAAACAAACTCACTTTCGCTTTTACAATATTAGTACGGATTATCAATTAAATAACCTGAAATGAACACACAGCATAAGATAGATTCAAAATAATTATTTTGTTAAAGTAGATTCAAAAGGCGGTAATAGACATTGATGTTATCAGACATGCGGGCCGTGTTGATTACCATACAATAATAGAAATGATCCAGTGCAAGATAAAGTTCTATATGGTCTTCTTATACTATTGAAGACCATCATCACCATCATGACGGCCAACGAGAAGCGATACCAAATGTAAACAAAACCCATGCTAAAACCCCATCTAAAATGGCCGCATGTCAACGCCACAGTTGTTCTTTAGGTTAATGACCTTTCGTATCGCTGCTAGTTGGCCTTAGTGTAGTAATCTCTATCGTAAATTAACCGTAATAAGGATCAATGTTTTTACACAAATTATTTCTTAAATATTCCTTCCTTTAAATATGGCAACACAAACATGGACGAAAATAACATTTAATTTACTTGTTACAAAATATCGATAGTACATTTCCAATATAAAATCAAAGTCGCTTATTCGATTACAATGTTTAAAGCAATAAAACAGTTTGTTGAAAATTATTCTGTTAAATTCAATTACGCAGAGTACTTACTTGTTTTAATTTATTATAATGAACTCGATAATCGGTTTTCGCTTTTCCGGAACAGCTATTATACAAACGAAATAATGAAGCCATGTTTTCGTTTTCATGGTTTTCCATTGAATACTAGTAAAATCCAATAACTGAAAAATATGAATTTAAAGCAGTCTAGTATATTGTACACAGCCTTTGACTGCGTTACGACGGCGTAGTTACGACAAGAAAATAATGGCTTTTCGAAAAACTAACTGCAAATTCTGTGTATTTTGTTGCAAAAAACATTTTAGCAAATAAGTAACATAAGGGCGTTATTTCTTTTCAAAGACATCTAATATATAAAATTATCGTGTCACAATTTTCGTTCCCATACTCCTCCGAAACGGCTGGACCGATTTAAATTTGGGCACAGCTAGTAATATGTAACTAAAGTTTTACAAAAAGCTGCTATACCATGACGTCTTAAAACAGAACTTATTCCACTGAGGGATAGAGACAGAGCCACACAGGGTGTCTAGCACCATCTCTTTCTCACACAGGAATAAGAACTACTATAAGATGTCATGGTAACCCTGCCCTCAAAAATTGAACATGTACTTTCCTGTGCTATCCGTTTTCAAAATGTTTCATTGGAAAATATTGCAATCAAACCAAAACGTGTTTGTAAGATGCACTCGGTATATTTTCACGGCAGACAGCAATTAAAAAATATGTCACTCGTCCATAGCTGTAGCGCTTTAAAAATAAAACCACTGAAACGTGGGGTATTTGATTAAAGTGCTGTTGTTGGGGCGTCGCTGTCGATCCCCCGTTTGTTGGACGGCCCAAATATGCTTACTGGCGTTACGTAATTGACAATAATAATATTACATCCCTTTATCGAAGCTGGTTTTGTTGTAACCGTTTTGAAAGAGTAATGTCTGCCCTTTTACGTAAATTATCAAGGTGATTACAGATACATCTAATTTATTGAAATTACGAATTATTAGGATACTACAGTACGGCCAACGAGAAGCGATACGAATGGTCATTAACCTAAAGAACAACTGTGGCGTTGACAATCTAATATTTAGCTCTTTCCATCTTGTGCCTTTGTCGTAATGTCTCGTTCTCCCGGCAAAACCATGACAACGATAAGACGGGTTCGCCAACATTCGGGCGGCCATTTTAGATGGGGTTTTAGCATGGGTTTTGTTTACATTTGGTATCACTTCTCGTTGGCCGTACTATAGCTGTAATCCACGATTTTCTTTGCTAAATAGCCGTTCTGTTCTTATTTATAACATGACAGCTATCAAATAATTGAGGGATATAAAGATAAGGCAATATAGGTGACCTCCTGAGTTGTAAGAGTGATAATATAGCCCATGACCTGGCCCAAGTTGAAATCCATCTCCTTGTTAAATGGGAAAAAATTTTGTGTTCACCAAAAATACTGATCGTGCACCAAATATTCTTTCCTGAATGCTAAAAAAATGCGTAGGTTAGGTTAGGTTAAAACTGCGACCCTCTACGCACGAGTGCCAGTAACGACTTGCATTAATAGAAAATGGATAAAGAGATAACACTTTTTTATTGTAGTGCTGTCTTCTAACAGTATAGTATAATTGATTTATTTGATGAGCGAATTTAGTGTGCAATTCAGTATTTTTGGTGATAATTTCGAATATTTTGATTGAAAAAAGGGGATTTACAGTTAAAGTATTAAATACCATCCTTGTTAAATTTACGATACAATTTTTTTGATTACCGGGGCGGGCAAAACTTTATTTTTTAACGCTGTTCCACACTAGGAATTTCCCTGTTCCGTGACATGCTTTTAAAAACATTGAAACTCACATACACAAACAGTCAGACCCAAAACAACTATCTGCAGGTCATACACATATTTTTTTCCGTGCAGGAATCGACACGCAGCGCAGCAGTCGATCGCTCAGCCACTGCGCCAACCGTGCCGTCAAATATTGGGTTTACCCCTCACGAATTTCTTAGTAGCAGCCATGGAATCTGGGTTTATACCCAGATGTAAACGTAACGTGTGAAATGAGTGCGTACTTTTTGTTCATCTTTGTCTAACCTTTAAGTAAATGCTGGCGTGATGTTAGGTTATGTGTATATATATAAAAGTCATACACCATTGCTCGTTGAAGTTAAATCGTTCTAGGTGTAAATGCGAAGCAAATAACGTTGTGCATTCGTGTTTATTAATTACATTGTCAACAAGTTTGTTTGAATGGCGCCTCATGTTAGTTTCCACGAAAAATCAACAATCCAGGTCCATGCTACGACAATATTGGTTCTAATTAATTCGCAAATAGAGCTAGTCCTGGGTACAGTTCCAGGGGCATTTTGTGCTTTGTCGAGAGTCCCAGTATGTGTGATGCTATCTATAGAGAAATGGGGAAATAGGGAGAAATGGGGGCCCTGTCACAAAGGCCATTCGTTCGTGTTGTCATGTATTAAATATTTTATTTGGTGAAATACAAAAATGTTCGGAATTTCACAGAGCGCCATTGTTTGTTACTAATAGATGACGGTGTGTGCAAATACGTACACCTTACTGTGTGGATATAATGAGAGCAGACGGAATTAAAAAGACAGGCTTACATTTGACTGGTGACTGACTGCTTTGTCTTACACTAAGATTATAAAAGTGATAGTTTGTATGTATTAGATATATATAGATCGATAGACCGATTTACCCTTAGTTTTTACCCTGAATTGGAACTATATAATTATACTTTTATCCCGATTTACGCAGGTGACCCGCAGGGCACATCTAGTAAATGAAATTTGTTAATAATATTGTCACATCCATTTGATATAAAAAAGTAATTTTATCATGTCCGTTTCTGCTACAAAGCCTTCTTTCTCATTCATTCGTAGATTAAAATGACAGAACCATGCGCACCGCCTCTTCATAAAATCAGAACAATTCCTTCTCACAAGCTTGTAGCTATTGTTTGGGAGCCGTTTGTGGTTGGATTTAACGCTTACTGGCGCCTCGCTTACTAGGGTACTATGACAAAAGAAGAAAGTTTGCGTCAATGTCAAGAACGTTTACAAAGTATTTTGTTGTTTTTAGGGTTGCGTACTCAAATCAAATCATTTATTTCAATTAGACCATTACAGGCACTTTTGAATGTCATGAAAACGAAAAAGATGCTGCTACAGTCCCAGTCACAAGACATAATAACTTGTGAAAGTAATGTAGTTGCCCATACTTACTACTACAAAGAAAAAACGGATCCCTTATACGACTTGGTTGGCCGTCTGTCTGTCAAGAACTTTTTATCTCGGGTATTAAAACCATATAGTCAGTCTGCGGTTTCTCAGAGCTGTAAAAAAATCAACTATCTAAGTCTATGCAGTCAAAAGATATGGTCGTTTATGTCAAATACACAACAAATACATACGGAACCCTCGGTGCACGAATCCGATACGTCCTTTTTTTTAATAAAAGTCTTTTATTTTGGTTTTTCATTATATAGTATGTTCATTGTATTTTCTTGCGGTGTAGGCAGAACGCCATGATATTTGTTAATTTAACTATAAGCACCCCAACTGAATACTTACACAAAACCATACCTATTCCGGGGTTGCGGGTTGTTCGAAACAGATACCGTGGCCCGGAAACGTGAAGGGCAACAGATGGAACATGGGTGGGTTTTAGTCGGTACAAGTCCGACACTCATAACTTCCCCCGCTCCGCCCACAGGGGGGAAGTTATTTGATAAGGTCCATCCGAAAAAAAAGCCATACTTATTATTATAATCATTTATGTATCATAAAAGTAATTACACAAATCATAGGCATGCATGATATTGGTACAATGATTCTTTTTTTTGTGAGTACAAAAATGTATATATAGGTATATAGTATATTACGATATTTACGAATCACGTTTGCCTCATCCATGGACAAACATCAGAGAGCGCGGAGTAAACATTACATTAAAAAAATAAAGTTATCCTATAGCAGTTTAGTCTGTTTGCAACAAGCATAATCCGTATCATGCATGAATATGAATAAAGTTTTAGTGATGAAAATATGGAAAGTGAAAGAAGTATTATTAATTTTGTAATCGACGTTTTTACTAAACGTTTACACCGCAGGCTGCGAGGGCCCTTGGGCGGAGCACCGCCGTGCCCTCGTGGCGGCGATCGGCGGCGGCGACCTCTCGCGTCCGGCCCTGGTTCAGGCCATGGTCCGGAAAGAGAGGGAATGGGAAGCGGTCACCTCCTTCTGCAAAGCAGTATTGCTAGTGCCGGGCGTTTGGGGGAGAGATCCTCAAACCACCCCAGCCACCGCGGGAGACGCCCCGGGCGCCGGGCGAAGCGAGACGACTCCCGGCCACCGTAGATGCGGGCCTGTGGACGGTAAGCAATGGGTAGTTCACCGTCCGTCCGTCGATTGTCGACAGGCCGTGTCGACGGCGCGTGCGTGTTTCACGCGCGCCTCAAAGAGATGTCAGCAAAGCAGAGGGGCCAGAGCCTCCACCTGCCGGGGTTGCGGGTTGTTCGAAAGAGATACCGCGGCCCCGAAACGTAAAGGGCAATAGAAAAAACATGGGTGGGTTTCAGTCGGTACAAGTCTGACATGCCCCCTCGCTCCGCCCAGAGCGGGGGAAGTCATTTGGTGATTTCCCACACGAAAAAAAAAAGGCTGCGAGGGCCTCTAGTCATACAAGTACACCGTTTGGGAGAACTAAGTTTCAGTTTCTGAAGAACATCATCAATTAGGTCAATGTCCTTCTAGGGCCACGGTTTCTAACCCAGGGGTAATTAACCCTGAGGGGGTAAAACTGGTATTTTGCGGCCAATAAGTTTTAAAGACTAATAATACCGAATCTAGAATGGTGTGTGCGTATTGTACGAGTACAATAAAGGCGCGCTGACTGTGAAGCGAATATCTTGAGAAACACGAAAAAAAAAACAGTTTTTATAGTTCCGTACCTAAAACAGACCCTTATATCATCACTTTGTTGTCCATCTGTCTGTCTGTCATGAATATTGATCTGGGGAACGCGTGGAGGTATCGAGTAACAATTAAAACCATATATTCAAGTCTATCGTCTCTTACAGCTGTGAAAAATCGACCCTTTCAGTCTACGCACTCAAAAGATATGGTCATTAATGTCGCAAATTTGTACGTAACCCTTTTTTTTCGGGTGGGAAATCATCCAATGACTTCCCCCGCTCTGGGCGGAGCGGGGGGCATGTCAGACTTGTACTGACTAAAACCCACCCATGTTCCTTCTATTGTTTATCTATAATATGTATGTATTTATAAATTATATAAGTATGTATATCAGTTGTCTGGTTACCATAACACAAGCTCTGCTTAGCTTGGGATCAGATAGCCGTGTGTGAGTTGTCCCAAGATATTTATATTTATTTTATTATATATTGCCCTTTACGTTCCGGGGCCGCGGTATCTCTTTCGAACAACCCGCAACCCAGGTGTACGTAACCCTTGGTGCTTGATCCCGACTCACACTTGCCTGGTTTTTGAATGCTATTATAGGTAATTTGAGTGTAAATTCTTTTTTAAATATGTAATTTTGTTGTACTGTCTTGCGCGAGTCTAATATACAGTTTTCTCTCTTTGTACACTCATTTTAGTCGCTACATCTACTCACCGAATATAATTTCTAGAAATTCGCCCCATGTTTGATGCCTGCGACATAAAAAGCGTTATTCTTAACATCCTGTACAAAGCAAACTCCCGAATCAGAAGAACAGGAAATAGAATCATGAGCCGTTCAATTACCTGCCAGAACTGCCGTTAACTCAATTCTGGGGTAACAAAGGCACTAACCGACTTCGTTTGTAATTTTTTCATTACGCTTAATGACATGTCCTTCCTGCATCGAAGAGGAAATTGCGTTACACTCTGAGGATACAAGCAATCAATTGGTTTAGGCAGCGTCGAAAATAACTTATCAAAGCCTATATTACAAAAGCAAAAGTAAGTTTGTTACGTCTTCACGCCTAAATGGCTAAACCAATTTTGATGAATTTTGGTACAAAGATAGTTGAGACCTTGGAGACGAACATGGCGATTTTTTTTATTGAGAATGAGGGAGAAAGAGGAAAGAAAAGGAAAGACTTAGCTTTGCTATTACAATAAATAAAGGCGCAAGGGCAAAAGCTACAGGTAGAAGGTACCTGCAAATCAGGAAAGAAGAACTGTGTTACCCCGAAATTAACGCGAGCGAAGCAGCGGGCAAAAGTTAGTATGTAAATAAAATAAACTGACTCCAGTTTTATATTCCGTAGTTTCTACCTACATAGGAAAAAGGAATGAGTATTTTATATTAAAATTAAACTCAACTCTATTTTTTTACTATAAAATAACATGATATACTATGTTTTAATTTCGTAATTTGCTTATTAAATTCCAACCAGCATTCTCCGGGTACCAGAAAAACTCCATCGTGGAAATTTTAACTGTAATTTTTTTTTTGCATAAAGGTTGACTGCTCCATTTATGCATACCCTAATTTGTACATATTGAGTTATGACGGTAACATGTATCCTACGGCCCAGTGCATGACCTCGGGCGTTACAACTAGTGACAGGGCAAACGAGATTCCTTTGTTGTTATTTTTAATTTGGTTGTCCTTTTTCTGATGGCTTTTGTTATACTACTATCACGTTTGTAACTGCCAAAGAGTTCGCAGAGGTGTACCTACCTACTATCTCTTCCATTCCATGAATTCGAATTTAATTTTCAATATGTCAATTGTAATGAGGTAATTAAAACTTTTCATATGTTAAATGTTAAGAAGACCGCTGATCTATGGGGTCATTCTGTAGACGTTGATAAGTCCATTATAACCATTGTAGCTCCTTCATTAGCTGTTATATTTAATGATTGTATTGACCGTGGTGAATTTCCTGATCTAATGAAAAACAGTAAAATAATAACATTGTTTAAATCGGGTAGTACATCAGACCCAACTAACTATAGACCAATTTCAGTGCTACCAACATTTAGAAAAAAAAATTGAAAAAATAATTTTAGAACAACTGCAAAGATTTTTCTATAAACATAAGTTGTTGCATAACAAACAGTTCGGTTTTACAAAGGGTCGTTCAACTACTGATGTTTATCAACGGTTCCTACGTACATAAAGACATGTCGTAAAAAGCTTTTTTTTATTGTATCGCTCGCGTTAAATTCGGGATAAGACAGTTCCCCTATCCTTGATTTGCAGGTACCTGCCACCTGTAGTTTTTGCCGTAGCGCCTTATTAATTGTAATATCAGTGCTAAGTTTTCCCTTTTTTCCCCTCTTTCTCCCTCAGATTTCAGTCTTTTTAAAAAATAATAGCCTATGTCCGTCTCCAGGATCCTAACTATATCTGTACCAAGATTCATCAAAATTGGTGTAGCCATTTAGGCGTGAAAAGGTAACAAACAAACAAACTCTTTTTCGCTTTTATAATTAGTATTAGTAAGGATTGGCTTAAGTTTATCTATGCGCACATGTTGACATACGATTTTTATTTTTATTTAATTTATTTACCTTGTTTTAGAAATCGTAAGAGAACAAGTATTATAAATGCTACGAATAAGTGTCGTAGAAACGGTCATCTATCAGATTTTTCCAAGAAAACGTGAAAAAATATCATTTTTATGTGTAAATGGCATCATAAATTTTCGAGAAAGGGCATCTGTTAAAATTTTGTAGATAGAAAATATGTATACTCATAGAATGATTTCTATGGCGTGTTGAACACTAAGTACGCTCTCCTGTAAACCTCGGTTTTTGACTTATCCTTATATGTATGGTAGACACTAAGGTAGAATACTACAAATAAAGCGCATATAATATTTTTAGATTATAATTTAAATCATATTTAAATTAACATGTCCCACTTTTATCTCAAAACCTCTTATGATTTTGATATTCGAACTTTAAAACGACCTGAGAATTTGAACATTATGGTAAATCCTCTTACAGTACATACTTACCAATACCATACGGTATGTAACGGTTATGTGAGTACGTCACGAGTTATGTTTTTAATCAGCCATTAGCCGCGCAGTAATCCAGGCTCCATCGTTGACAAAAATCCTGATGGAAAAACTCAATAACACAGCCTTCTTAGCCCGACCCGGGAATCGAACACAGAGCCTCATGTTTCCTGCCGGGATTGCGGGTTGTTCGAAAAAGATACAGCGGCCCCGGAACGTAAAGGGCAACAGAAGGAACATGGGTGGGTTTTAGTCAGTATAAGTCTGACATGCACCCCCGCTCCGCCCAGAGCGGGGGAAGTCATATGATGATTTCCCACCCGAAAAAAAAAGCCTCATGTTTAACAATGGCGCTTGCGACCATTACACCAACGAGGCTGTCTTGCAAATATTCATAGCCTCATTTAAAATTGAAAAGAAACAAGATGATCATGTTAGTATAGTTAAATATGTAGGTTTTTATGATGTTATCAGAGAGCGACTGTTCGCAAATATTTTAAAAAGCAAATATCATCGTTGAAGTTCCAATTTCCTGTTATATTTGTATTCCTTTTTATCTCTCATCTCTCAAAATTGCCCGAGTATTTTCACCGAAAAAATCTCATCTGTTTCAGGTAAGCAATCTATAACTAATTTGTTCATTCATTTCAAAGAATTGCTGTGTGAACGCTGTGTTTATATATAAAGAGATTTAAAATACTATCAGAAGGAATATAATAAAACGACGCAGATATTATTAATATTTATAATAGAATCAAACAAAGGTCTAACAAGAAAAGTGTAGAGATAAAGAAAGAAAGAAAAAACATTTATTAGTCGCAAATTACGACGAGCAACAAAATAACAAAGAAAAATAAAATAAACATTCGACATGCAAAGTATCACAAACATTTACAAATACATATAGGTATGGGACAAAATAAAAATAGCTTGCACATCGTGACTGCGACAGATCGGTATAAAGACTGCGGCTTCAAATAACCATTACAACAACAGTTTTTTTTTTCGTTAACACACAAGATCATCATCTGCCTAACCTATTCCCAACTATGTCGGAGCCGGCATCCAGCCTTCCAGCTAGCTTCCAGCGTTCCAGCTGACTTCTAGTGTTTTAAATGGAGCGGCTGACAATCTGACCTTAAAATGCTGGGAAGCCATTGGGCTTAACATACTTTCCGAGTTACGCAGGGAACTCGGTATGTAATGGGTGGGCCACCCATCCACAGACTAACAAATGTAAACGGGGTTTGGAACTTTTGGAAGTATACGGAAGTGCGGAATAATACTCGATTCGTATACTTATTAGAGTTTATATTGAGTAAAGCGGAAGCGAAGGTTTACAGTGATAGAAAGAAGTTATAGCAAGAACATAATAGATTTAGAGTGAAGTAGAATAAAAATGAAAGATGAAAGTGATAGCGACTATGCAAATTAATTTACGATAGACCTAAGATAAGTACGCGCTAGCGAGCTAAAGTGACGTTGATTCACGATGAAGGCGTCTAGGTGACTGGTCTGCGGTAGAACTGCAGCTGGAGTGGGCTGCGGTAGGTGGTGCGGCGCCCGGCGTCCGGGGTGAGGTGAGCCAACGGGTTCCGCCGGGCGGCTGCGCTGGCGCATGATGGATTTCCAAAATTAAGGAAAAGGTTCAGCAGAATTTACTCTGTAATTTCGTAATTAAAAATTTGATTTTTGGGGACAGGGTCTTAATCTGAAGATCGACCCTAGCGGTAGTTTTTATTTAACTACGAACTCCTCAAAGTTAAACCACAAGATGAGAAATAAAATCCCGTAATTTAATACATCACCGCTGGCAATACAAATTAAGTTATCTGCAAAGCCGGATTTTGCTAGTAAAAATAGAAATGTAGAGTTCGAGTCAATGTGACTATTATTAACTGAATAGGCAAAATCTATTCCAACTCTTTGCAATAGCTAAGAATCCGTCACTGATAGCTTCTGATGTCGGTTAAGATATGCTGATTGCGTTCAGTTCCGTTGGAATCGTTCATAATGATCTTCATTCAGTGCGCAGTGCAACGAAGTGATAAAAGAAAAGGTACCTAAAACAACTGTAGTTTGATTTGGATTCGTTTGAACGTAATCGCAGTAAAGTGTGGGCGCTTTTCAGAAACGCGATTAAGACAATTTAAATGTACCTTGCGAGCCTTATATCTTAAAACGGGTTTCTGGGTTCGATTTGGGCAAAAAGTGTTATTGCGAATTTCTCAGCAACAGCCCGGAGCTTGGAAGTTGGCGGTATGATACTCCCATGACTAGGTGCGCACGTTAAGCCGTTGGTCCTGCGCCCGATCACTCTCCGGTTGTGTTGGATTACCGTCCCAACGGGCTATGAGAATTGGGTTGACCTTTTTTTTGGGTTGGGTACTCATCAAATAACTTCGGGCGGGAGGGAGTGTCAGACTTTTACTGACTAAAACCCACCCATGTTCCTTCTATTGCCTTTGGCGTTCCGGGGCCGCGGTATCTCTTTCGAACAACCCGTAATCCCGACAGGCGGAGGCTATGGCAAGCCCCTCTGCTTTGCTGACATCTCTTTGAGGCGCGCGTGAAACACTAATCGGGGTGACCTTGTGCACCATAATATCACCAGCACCTATGTCTTATCTCTGGGATTAGCCACCAAATTGTCACGGTTAGATGGACTCTCGTATGTATAATAGATGGCGGGACATGAATTTTTCTATCATTCTTGGCTAATTAATAGCAGCCGCTCAGGTCGATTATTAGGCAACCAGTCAAATCTGACAACCAGTCTTACCAAGGGGTATCGTATTACCCAGTACTAACTGGGTTATGGAGGTCAGATAGGCAGTCGGTCCATGTAAAATACTGGTATTCAGCAGCATCTGGTGAGACTGGAAGCCGACCCCAACATAGTTGGGAAAAGGCGGGGCAGATGATTAGAAATACGAGGTCAAACCGGGCAGGTGAAAAAAGCGCGTGTACGTGGCCAGCAGCGTTTAAAAAGACACATTAAATTCGGTTTTACAAACGGATTTGCAAACAGTAACGGCATGTTTGTAGTGCCGCCCTAAGGGATATTGCCCGCCATTTTTTTCAATAGCAGTGAGCTAGTGATCGTTGTGACCGTGAACGTAGTAGCCGTCGATGGCTTGCACAAGTTCACACGATTGACGTAGTTTTCATATTTAAGCGGGAATTCACGGAATAGGTACATCCGTTTTTTTTTTCGGGTGAAAAATCATCAAATAACTTCCCCCCCCCCCCTTCTGGGCGGCGCGGGGGGCGTATCAGACTTTTACTGACTAAAACCCGCCCATGTTCCTTTTTAAACCCTTTACGTCCCGGGGCCATGGTATCTCTTTCGAACAACCTGCAACCCCGGCAGGCGGAGGCTCTGGCAAGCCCCTCTTAATAATACATCCGTATTAGGTTTCGATGTATCCTTATTGGAACCAATGAGGCTAGAAAACAGTTTTTTTTTAAATAAAATTGCAATGGTATACAAAAATTTAACTTATTTAAAACAGTAAATGTTTAAAAGACTCGATTTCCTGAAGGGCACGAGGTTTCATCGACTTTTATAAGTGTCCAAGGCCTATTTAAATACCAGTATATAAAATGTTAAGTTGGTTTGTGGACAGTTCATTAACTCAGAAACTAAGTACTTGTAGGAATTAAAAAATATTTTAGTAAATGAAGGCTATACAGTAAATTGTTTCTCTAAAATTCAAAATTCCAAACAAATGAATTTTGGGGAAATATCAATTTCAACTCTATTATCCCGTCAAAAACATGCGCGTAGATTTTGCTGATTTTTAAACCCTAATGAAATTTTAAAACTGTTTTATTAATTGAAGTTTTCTACGCGTTCGCTTGGACCCATCACTAACTTATTTTTTACTGGCTAGAAATATAGTTTTCATATTCAATTCCTCTAATGTTTTATTTATATTATATTTCTGTAATTCCTGTTGCAGTCCTTACCATCTATATTTTTTAATATTTATATTGGCTAAGTAAACCTTAGGCAACATTAATTAGGACTTAAGTTATTGGTATTTAAATTTAATTAATACTAAAACAGTATTCCATATTTGGTTCGCTAAACACACTTAACCGAGATATTGTAGTAGTTGCAACTCGCCTACGGAGCTACGCCGTAGGCAACGCTACGGCGTAGCTGCGTAGGCACCCTCGGCCTACGTTCCGAGGCGTGTAAATTACTAATATTATGACCATAATATAACTAGCAGTAGTAGATTGGTTTCTTGGAATACAAAACAGTGTTGACAATATAATATGGGGTATCATTTTCATTTGAAATGTATTATAAATATTATTTTGCAAGCCGTATGCCTAAGGGGATATCCCATGTACATAAATAACAATATTTCATACGTATTATTTCTAGATAAAAATTGCTGCATGTTTTGGGACATTGAACATGCATTTCGAGTACCATTGAAAAAGCAGGCGAATAAGACATTTTTAAATTACTCAAAAGGGTTTTCGTAGTATTTGAGAGGAGCCTTTTTTGCACGTGTGAGATTACGTGAGCTTTTTTGACAAACGGATTTCTGTTTAGTATTATTTTGATAGCTGGGTTGCTTACTTGTAAATTTGTCGGCGTTAAGTTAAGGCTAATGCGAGAGTTGCATGAATATTGTTACTGAGGCCATTTCCTCCATTCAGTACTAATTTTATTCTAGCTGCACGACGCTGCTTCGCCCTCGTTGACTGAGATATCCCTACTAATATTATAAAAGCGAAAGTGAGTTTGTTTGTTTGTTTGTTACCTCTTCACGCTTTAATGTCTAAACCGATTGTGATGAATTTTGGTACATAGATTGTTAGGAACCAGGAGACGGACATATGCTAATAATAATTTTTATTTAAAAAAAGTGGGATGTGAGGGAGAAAGAGGGAAGAAAAGGGAAATCTTAGCGATGCTATTAAAAATCAATAAGGCGCAAGGGGAACTGTGTTACCCCAAATTTAACGCGGACGAAGCCGCGGGCGAAAGCTAGTTATACATATAAACCTTTCTCTTGATTCACTCTATCTATTGCATTAAAATCCGTTGAGCAGTTTAAAAGATCTAAGCAAACCAACGATGGAAGCGACTTCATTTTATACTATGGAAAGATATTCAAGACCCAATTTTGTGACCTATCTTTAAAAACGTGACTTGAAAAAGGTGGACTTCGTGCGTTTACGTGGCTTAAAAATTCGGGTCAATGATTTGCGAACTCTTTTACGTTGTCAAATATTTCCCGTTTGAAAAACAAAGAAAGAAAAAACATTGCGAATTTAGGGGACAAACTAAAGATTCGTATTAATAATAAATAAATAAATAAATAAATATCTTGGGACAGCTCACACACGGCTATCTGATCCCAAGCTAAGCAGAGCTTGTGTTATGGTAACCAGACAACTGATATACATACTTATATAATTTATAAATACATACATATTATAGATAAATCACACCCAGACACAGAACAAACAATCATGCTCATCACACAAAGTTTCTCCTGGGTGGGAATCGAACCCACGACCTCCGGCTCAGCAGTCAGGGCCACTAACCACTAGACCAACAGGCCCGTCGTATAAAAAAGGGACCATTTTCCCAACCGCCACGCGATGCATTAGTCAACGCACTATAAGTACATGTCTAGACGATATTAGACTGTTCATTGCGAATGTAAAATTTCACGTAGATTTCTTGAGTGCAGTTCGTTGAAGTGCGTATGGTATCTTCTCCTTATACCTTAAGATCAAAACTGAAAATGCAAAGCATTTTGAGTTAAGCTTAAGTCTTTGGACAGCAAAAGACTTAAGTTTAAACGGTCCAGACAGTTTAACATACTTTCTTTGACAAGGACTGACAATAATTCTTTAAAAGTCGCGTTGAAAAATCTCCTTACAATATCCTTTTGAAATAAACGATGTTACCTAGATCATGGTGAGGAGTGATACACTTAAATGATTTTTTAATCACATTTAAATTGAAAACAGCTGTTGCAGAATTCCAATTTCTCTGCAGTTCAACTCTATTTTCTAAGTACTTCAAAGTGAAGTAATACTAGCATAGCATATTTCAGAAACACGAACTTTTTGTTAAAACTCGTTAAATCTGACATACCTATTTTAACTGTCACAAACATTCATATTATAACTTCACTTGGCTATTATGTCGACTAATAAATACGTTTCCTTAAATTTCCCTGCAAATATTTTGTATAACTCTTGTCAAACCAGTATTTTGTTGTTTAATATTTGCTCAAAATATTATTTTGCAGTTGCTCCATATAAAATACTGGTATTCAGCGGCAGCTGGTTAGACTGGAATCCGACTCCAACATAGTTGGGTTCTCCCAACAATGTTGGCATCGGCTTCCAGTCCAGGCTGGGCAGATTATGATAATTTGGAAATATTATACTTTCGGACACGACTTTTATTTCAATGTTAAGATGCTCACCCCATTTAATAGCTTTCAAATACAATCTTCATTACACACACAGTCTTCATTTTGTTTTCAAAAAATTGCTCAGTAATGCAATGAATGCAACGACTTTTAGTGAATGACAAAATAAAGGGCATTAGCTATTGTTAGTGTTTAACGTAATTAAAAAAAGAACCCTTCTGAATTGGCTCAAAGATTAATTTCATCCCTGTTCATTGTTAAGGAAAAAGGAAGTCGCATAACGGATGAGCAGACAACTCGATATGGAGGGGAAATCAATTAGCAACCTGTCGTGCTTTTGTGCACCTTCACCATCTTTGAAAACATTTAATATTATTACTTGAATCTTCCCGATGTCTCTTCCTTAGAGCGCGATACCCAAAGGGTGGTATCGGGACCATATCACAAAGACTACGACTGTCACAGGGACTTTTACATAAATAATTAATTAATAACAATGTAATATTTTATTTTATGTTTACATTGATCGCCTGAGCGTGACTCACAGATTCTTTAAGTATCTACAAAATATTACCAACCATACCAAACTTTCTAAAACTAGTACTAACATTGCTGTTCTAAGGGTGCATATTCACAGCAGTGCAGCATCAGTTTACGATCTAATGGAGCCTGCAGGCTAGCGTGTAATAATGAACACCATTAACGATCCAATAATTGAATGTCAGAACCACGTAATATAGCTATTTTGGAACTCTCGTTTTATTACTGTTTTCACCAATCTACGCCTTTAATAAAAACTCGCTGTAGAATTATCAACCATCAGCCCAGTACCCAGATTTTAAAATCCAACGTGCAATAATTTCGACATTACACCTATCTAGCGTCGTTTGGTTTTAGTGCAAACAAGCATGTAGCTCGAATTTCAATTGGACGTCTGTGTAAGCCTGTGTTCAATCAATTTGTGTGGAGTACCCTTTAATTTGATCGTGAATCGTTTAGTTTGCAATTAAGTTTCTGATTTCGATGGAAGAGAAATGGAATTATCAGTTGGTTTTTATTAGGGTTAATTGAATAGAGCATTGTTTCTTAAGTAATGACCAAATAATATAAAGATAAAGCTAAGATTAAGAAGAAAGAATTGAGAAGGAAAAAGTTGAGAAGAAAGAATTGAAAAGAATCCACCGTTTTAGTGCTACACAAATTCTTATCGAGTATTCATTTGCCATTGCTACTAAAAGATAAACACATACATATCTTTCATATAAATTAGAACTACCGAAGCATATAAGTCAATTATAGATTCGGGAGTATACCCGAACGATTATATAAAAAAGTCGAACAAGCTTTTTGAAAATGATTGCCGGCAAAATCGCGTAAAGACTTGCAAAAAAAATACAGTCAAATTGAGAATCTCCTCCTTTTTAAGAAGTCGGTAAAAATGTTCCATATTTTTGCAATTTTACAGACACGATGACCTTTTACGAGCTAATGTACCGTAAACAAGAATCCGCATCGTCTCCCTGCATAATTCATCAACGAAAAGCTCTCCGCTCATATTTATTAACATACCCTCCGTACTATGTTTGGAACAATTTCTAAAATTATTTAACACTAGCTTTCGCCCGCGGCTTCGCCCGCGTTAAATTTGGGGTAACACAGTTCCCATTGCGCCTTATTGATTTGTAATAGCAACGCTAAGTTTTCCCTCTTTCTCCCTCACATCCCACTTTTTTTTCAAAAAAATATTAGCCTATGTCCGTCTCCTGGTTCCCTACTATCTCTGTACCAAAATTCATCCAAATCGGTTGAGCCATTAAAGCGTGAAGAGGTAACAAACAAACAAATAAACAAACAAACAAACTCACTTTCGCTTTTATAATATTATATTATATTATAGTAAGGATTCAAACTTTTAATGGTTTGTTTCGTTCACGTTTTTGTTTAGTGAGGCTTTTTCAATAAATTTTTCAGATCCCGGACTTCGAACCGTTTGGTTTCTGCGAAACCTGAATGTATACAGTTATTCGAAGAATTGTTGGTAATCCTCTTTGGTGTTTTAGTACAGGATAAATGTTAGTTGAACTCCGAAAAAATAAATGGATTTTTTTCCAATCGCGTTTAGGCGAAAATCTGCTTCCTTTTTTAGGGTTCCTGGAAATGTTGAATGTAGATGTTCTATGAACCGCTAATCAAACATGTTGAAACATTATAAAAAATAGGGGGGTTCCATACATGCAGCTGAGGGTAGGAAAAATGATATATCTTCGTATGTGATATGCGAGGGGTATCTATCGATCGGTCATACAACATTGTATCGAGGTTTATTTTATACCTTCTTTTTCCACTCCCTTCAATTCCTAAACCAAGGGAAGAAAAATTCTTAAAATAATTGGGTTTCTAGTACAATTGATTTGAACAAGATTTGAATATTTTGCACTTGCAATACTGGATTAACGCTATGCACTATAAATGAAAGCAGAATTTATTTTCACAAAGAAACGATAAATTCAAACAGTAATGAAAAGATCCGTTAATCAATTTTCATTCACAATCATCAAAGCGGACTTGATAAATAAAACTGAATATTCTGTGCTGTATAGTATAAAAAGAGTTTTTTGCGCCCTAGACTAGGAGTGCGATTGGTTGTTAGTTTGTGAAACGTATTAAAAAAGCGATAAGGCAGTGAGAGTTTCAATTGTAGGTACTCTAAAAGAGACACGCCAATGTTTGCTTGAATAATCAATGTTTCTGGCGGTATGCAGACGTCAGGTTTCAAAATTTAAATAAATTAATAACATTTGGAAGTAGCCGGAGACTCGGCGAGAGCACCTCACCAAGCTCTTGCAATGAGTGTTATTTGAGTAAGCACCTCTTGAGTGCTCATTGAAGCAAGACTTAAATGCTGTTTCGTCGGTCTTACGAGGAAATGATTTGTAGTTGCGTTATTTTAAAATAAATTTTCCCGAGGCTTTGTTTGTTTTGTATCCCACGTTCGTTAAGTATGTTCTAACGCACTGGCTTGTCTATACTTGTGTCAAATCTCGTCAATTTAAGTTCAGCCGTTGAGTTGCAAAGAAAGCAAACAGGCAGACAGAATTAATATAACATAAGTACCATTTATTTAATTTCGGGAAACTTTGGGCCACAGACAGAGATAACATGTGAATAGTGCAAATGCAAATCGTATTAATATCGTAATAGTTATCGGTGAACCAAATACCGCTGCTTTTTGACACCACGCATTTTTAGTTGCGCGAATAAGCATTTTCTTTTAATTTTGTTTTTTCTTCTCAAGTCTAGTTTGGTGGATGTACAGGCGAAGTTAGATGTACACCCAAAATTTGCTTCCGTAAGTTCGTAACATCGATCTGATCAAATATGATGGGCTGGAGCATGTGCAACTCCTTTGCCATAAACGTCGGGACATCGGACTGTCTCCTTTAGCAGCGCGATTATGTACCGTATGCTTCTATTAGTCGTGTCTCGCCGGAAGGCATCATTTGTTCCTGTCGAGCAACCGGTACAACGTAAGCTTGGCATCAGCGATGTCCACTTTACTAAGTTTCGTAGCGCAGATATAGACACATTGTCCATCCAACTATACCTGCAGGATTGCCAGTAAACCAATCGCCACAAGTTGTTGACCCATGGCGATTAAAATAACAAGCCAAGGCTTGCGGTGTCGGATTTTCATTCGAGTCAGCAACACGTCTGCATCGAACATACAGCTACATCGAGAGCAAACATCATTTCTGTGAATGTACAGTCATGTACGTTTCGTGTACCTACCTACCTATATACAAAATAAATTCTATACTTAGTTAAAATAATTCTCGTAACAAAATGTTTTGCAGCGTATGAACATAGTTTTATCATGACACACGTCTTTAACTGTAAGTTTTGTGATTGCATTTCCTAATTCAAATTAAGCTGCAGAAAATGTGATTTCACCATCTTATTTACTGTTTAAATAAATTCATTTCATTATTTTAATTAATTTTGCCACATTAAATTCAAAAAACTGTTCACTGAGTTGTACGTTGGTTAATCTTAAATCAGGCAAGAGTTTAACCTCTAGAGCCCCAGCGGCACAAAAACGTGCCAGTAAACAACTAACACCGTTGAGCCCCGCTAACAAATTTGTGCCACCAAACCCCGACTGATTTAAAACTGTATTTGTAGTTAAGATAAGTCTTAAAATCAGATTACGCTTAAGATAAGAGCCCGCCCGGCGGTGCTTGATGGATAGTTGACGTAAATAATAGCTATCCTTAAGAGGTTAATTTAATTTACGAAACTTTGATTTTAAACCCAAAGCGGTTTATTACTAAGATCATTAGAGACAAAAAAGTTAACACTTAGGCCAGTGCAAAACTTAACCCTCCAACGAGACACATCTATTCACATGCATAAAGTTTATTTGGCTCTGTACACGACTTCCGTAACTGATCGTGTGCAACCTTCCTAAGTAGGGTTGACAAAAAGACAAGAGTAAAGGAAATTTCCAATTAGAGTGTCAGAATAACGGTGACTATAAAACAAGTTTTTGTTGATTCCTGCATTGAGTTCGGTAATTATCCCCCGTGATCGAAGTACAGGGATAAAAATTATCATAAGTGTAATTCCACACTATAATCTATCTCTGTACCAAATACAATCCATCCATCACGACCATCCAATCCACTACGATGGTCTAATGATGAGGAGATGACCTCACTGGAGAACACACTCGAATGGCCACAACTGAAAAACCCACCCATGTTCCTTCTATTGCCCTTTACGGACACAACAGACCCACTTATAGCGAATGCTGATTGCAGATAAACAAAACATAACAAGGAATTATAAATAGGATTTGGCAACCCTAGGCTTAAGTACAAAGAGGGAGGCTAGACAGACTTGTTGCGCCCCCTTCCTAACACTGCGAACTTCGTCATAATGATTCTAAGATACTTTTATTTACTTAGCTAAGTACGGTCTGGGGCTTGCTATGCAACTTAGTTTAATATTTCAAGTGGACACGGACTTAAACGGTAGCATTGAACTTATGCACTTATGTTATACTGGGATGTAAGGTCAAAGGCGAAGGTTTGGATGTACATATTGTTTAGTGGTCGTACTGCGGCGCAGTGGAGAGGCCTGAGCCCAGCAGTGGACTGCGGTAGACTGGGATGATTAGTTCTATGATACTTTTATATACTGTGGTTAGTACCTAACTTGGTGTCAGAGTTATGCAGCATGGGCTTTTGACTTTGTTTAACAAGTGGACAAGAAATATGTAATACTAACTGGCGCCCGCGGCTGAACTTTTTTCACAAACATCACGCGGGATGTTGTGAAAAAAGTTTAGACTATAATCTACATCTGTGCCAAATTTCGTCAAGATCCGTTCAACCGTTTTAACGTGAAAGAGTAACAAACATCCATACATCCATCCTCACAAACATTCGCATTTATAATATTAGTAGGAAGTTTCCTCACGATTTTTGAAATATTTGACGTACGGTAGTTTTAAGAGCCTCGTTGTTCTGCGCTAGTGCTCGCAGTTGTAATTGCTGAGTCTTTTAGGTTCGCTTACCGTATCGGGCAAATTGTGATTGAAAACCCAATCACAATTTGCCAGATTCGGTTAATCATTAGGAATTTCTCAGTTGCAGCTACGGAGTCTATTTGTGGCACATTATGCCAGCAATCCCCGGTTAACATCAGGTATACTATATATACTTTTTGTTAGCCAATAGTTTCACCAAGCTCGACAGTCTGTGAACTTTTCATTTTTTTTTCTACCTTTTTTGGCATTTTGCGGTTTGTTGTGGGGTAGTATGTTGAGTGAAATATGAAATGCAACCGTTTAAAGTATGGGTTAATTGTATTATCATCATTTAAATCATCATTGTAGCCCATAAGTTCGTTTGATCTCAATAGGTGTGTTTTTCATGTAATGGTCATTTATTGGGGTGGAATGAAGGTACAGGTTGTATTGATGATTTTAATTATTATTTAAACTTAATAGGTGTCAAAGAACACCCGGATGGAACGAAGTTATTATTTATTATGTACAAATAACCTGTATACACTCAACAAAAATAATCGTGACAATCGCGACACCACACTATTCAATGCGAAATAGAAAGACGAAACGAAAATAACTGGCTTGCTTTCTATTACAGAGAAAGAGAGAGAGAGAGACAGACAGAGAAACACGCGCACGCCAAACGGCTTACAACTATTGCAAATAGTGTCGTTACAACTTTTCTTATTTTTTCCGTCTTTCCCTTTCGCAACTCGAGATAAGGAACTTCGTTCCAAAGGCCATATTTGTTACCATCGCAACTTATATTTAACACTGTCCTGCAACATGCAAATAATGTCGAAAAAGGAGAATTTTGCGGGCTGCCAAAGTCTCTCAGAGATTTTTGGTACCTACGAATAAGCTGCAATTTGTTTTACATGCAATTTCGTATATGAATGAACATCGAGTTGAACAGGAATATTCAAATATATATATTTTCTAATGTTTTATTAAGAAAAATGTAAAATTATATGTGCTTAAATCAATAAACGGCCATATTAGCCTATTAGTTGCTCCTCCTTACTCAATTATGCATTTTCTTGTACCGATTAATAAAAAAAATGACGAAGTGTAAATTGATTTAGTATTTTATGTTTCTGACAGAAGAAAGTCTTTATAGTTAGTAGGTATAACTAAATAGTAAGTAAAAACCTACGGCCCATGAAATAAAATCAGCACGCCGAACGATCAAAGTTATTCAATAGTAATGTTGTACTGTTACCTATATTAAAGCTTCCTTATCAGTTTAGAAATTGAGACTACTGAACCAAAACCGGTATTATTTGCAAATTTCGCATTCACAGACACGGTGAATTGCCTACCCGTGCGTGAGCACCGAACTCGCACTGGTCACCGGTCGATGGATTGGGTTCACGTCAAATAAATACTACCTGCCACCAAAAAATACCCTTGAGGTGTTTGTTTTATAAATTTGACGAAATTTTGAGAGAGGAACTGAAATCAAAACACAACGAAACGATAGCTCCGAATAATATTTATAAAAGATACAACTATGAATGTGTATTATGAATTAGCGGGATCTGCTTATAACTACCTGAATTTGAGAACTTAAATAAAGTTGCGTACGATAGAAATACTAAATAAATATACGTTTATGTAGAATCAGAAATCGACCATGAAATTGCGTTCTAAGAAAATATCTTGAACGCAAGAGAATCATTCTAGCAGCTATGCCTTTGAAAAGCGTATTTTAATATCGTATATTTATTCGTTACTATGAAGTCCACACGTACATAAATATACACAGTTTCGTTGCGGGTTTCAGTTGGCTTGGGCAAACGTGTCACCTTCCCACAACACGTGTATAAAAAGGTATATTACATGCCATTTTGCTGACGTGTCCCCGGAAATCCGCTTCTAGCGTTCTACGAGCTCTGTGCCTTTGTACCCGAGATATTATGAACCTAGCATATAAGAACTAAGTTTGCGAAGCCCCGAGCTTTATTTGTGAATAAGGAAAAGTTTAAAACAGTTCGTTCCTCCGATAAATTGCATCCAAAAGCAATTTTTTTACTGTCGTTACGAAACTGTCGCATCGATATCGATATCAATTAAAGGCCGAATAAACATTACTTCACAAAAAACAATTAGTCGGATGACTGGTCGGCCTGCGAGACGCGGAATAAAATAGCGTGTTAACATGTTGCACCAATTAATTTAACGATAAGCTTCCATTATGAAATCGACGATTCGTTTTTCATCAATTATATTGTGAGCTATTTAAATGTTTTATATACAAATTGAGTTACAGTATTATTAAATTGTAAGACTTTTGAATGACTGATATGACATTTGTATGTATGTCCTATCTAAGGTTGTGTGTCATTTTAATTGTATTCCTTTGTAAGCACGTTACAACCAAAAAATATATTTGTTTTTGTATTTTCCATAACCTACACGTAGTTAGCTAGTTCACATTGGAACGTGCTTCAATGTTCTTAATTAGTGCGAACGTGTTTTTGTGTAGCCCGGGATTAATATGCAGAAACTAAGCGGGCAGGGAGCGAAAAAGTTCGGCTAGTGTTTGCTTGGAATTTAAATATGGGAACAGAGCCTTCGGGGTAATTAGACTCGCTTTCATAGGCTTGTTAGGTATTCATTTTAGTATAAGAAGTTTCTAATTGTTTTGTTGTTTTTTTACTTCCGTGGGAGATTTGTGTCTATAGGTACGATATTCGGCTTTTGATGTCTTAATTTCGATATTTCATTTCAATTGAGATAATTGAAGAATGTATTCATATCTATTCAAACACACTCATAAAAACAGTATTTTGTATTATTTGACTCCCAGTTAATTATATTATTAAATTAAAATAATGTATTAAGTGATATTTAACATAACCAGTAAGAAAGTGTACGATAAGAATTTTAAATAACTTTAAATGCTAAGTTTTTTGTATATCATTTCTTTTACTAATTAATTATTGGAATTGCCCCCTATTATTATCATGATTTTTATGTATGCGCACAGTGGGCCAAAATTACTATGGTGACTTTGCATGCCCCTTTATGATATCATGTGAGTTCACTTTTCAAAGTTTAGTCCCGACTCACCCCTGCGACTATCTTCACTATGTTTACCCTGGATTTATTATAATATTAAAATACCAAGAAGCGGAAAACATACTTATGACTCGACCAGCAAAATATTTTACCTTTATTGCAAATTTCACAAAGGAAAGGAATTGTTCATTTTCATTTAAAGAGACTCTGCTTTGTTCAAAGAGAAAAGCCATGTCAAAGGATACGTCGATACACATTTATTTAAATACTCAAAGTACATCGAGAAAACCAACGACAAGACTAATAATATTACCTAGTCGTGTCTATGTTGTCTGTCGCAATTATTACGTTGAATATAATGATCATATTCGTTTCCAATACGCGCACCTGTTGTTAACAAAGGAACTGGTCGCTTTAATTTTCTTTGACTTTGAACGCTTTAATGTTTGTTTTCCAAGTAGGTTTTTTTTTATGTGATGGTTCCACGGTTCGTTTAACTTACTAAAAATTTTATATAGAGTCTCAGCCTTAAAAATAAACATATAGAAAATTTTGCGTCTGCTAAACATAAGGTCCTGGGATTGATTCCCATGTCGGGCAAAGCGTGATAGGTTTTTCTTTTGCGGATGGAAAAATCATCAAATAACTTAGCCGAGGTTAAGGGTTGTTCGAAAGACATACCGCGGTTCCGGAACATAAAGGGCAATAGAAGGAACATGGGTGGGTAATACTATATTAGAAACATGCCTTCCAGGACTTTGGACGGGTGCATCTTACTAATGAAGATAACATCAAAATTCTCTATGATAAAAACGTTATCCCGACAATTACGAACACAACATAAAATAAATGAGCCAAATCAGTTGAGCCGTCCTCAAATGATGAAAACTTAAATGTGTTGATTTTTATTAGTATATCAGATATATAGATAAAGTAAAAGTATCTTCATTGTGGAATGAAAATTAAGCCCACTGTGCAAAAGACTGGCATAATTTTCAATAACTCGTTGAAATTGTTTGCTACTATTGTCCAATCGCATGCCCCTCATAGACAAAATAAAACTCAAAACACCCCGTAGTTAATGGATTCTCACAGACAGAGCTCACTGTAATGCCCCATACCCTGTCTACCCCCAGGCTTATTTGATCCTTTCCCGTTTATCGGACGTTTAACAAGCCGTCAAATAAAATAATTAAACCCCAATTCGACTGAAGACAAAAGAATTATCACTCGTCAATATTTCAATATCATTGCTGAAAACAACTATTAACAAGCAAGAAATAAAAGGCTTAAAAATGAACTCAATTCAATATTTTAAACGGAAATCAATATTCCGCATTCCCCTTTTGCGTAATGCTATAGTTTTCTATGTCAAACACTGACAGTTTGATTATAGATGATTGAAAGAAATAGAACTTGTTCGACTCGACTCGCAAGGACAACATTTGAAACACGAAGAACTATTCACACGGAGCGGCCGCGGCGGTGCTCGTTATGATTTTTTTTCTGTTTATTTTTTTGCAAAAATATGATTGTTCTTTGCTGCATTTGTGCGTGTGACTAGTCCGGTGTTGCGCAAAAGAAGAAACACAATTTAAAAAAAAACAAGCTTTTATTGAAATGACCAGAAGAAAACTTCTTTCAAAAGAACTCCTTGAAAGTTAATCAATCAGGATCAAATAACGTCTGCAAAAACAGGTATTTACACCAAAACCAAAGACGTTTGCAAAATTCTACATCAATCGGTTAGGGGCAAGATTTAAACAATACTAACTAACTAACCAACAAACTAACAATTCTAGTTAAATATGTTGTCCCATTTTATTTGAGGTCGGCACAACACGTTTTTTCTTCCAATCTACCTTGTCAGACATCAAGTTAACATTTACTCCTTTCTTCTTTATATCATTTCTTACACAATCCAACCATATTTTCTCCCGGGGTTGCGGGTTGTTCGAAAGAGAAACCGCAAGCTCGGATCGTAAAGGGCAATAGAAGGAACATGGGTGGCTTTTAGTCAGTAAAAGTCTGACACTCCCCCCCGCTTCGCCCAGAGCGGGGGAAGCTATTTGGTGATCTGCCAACCCAAAAAAAACATGTCTTCTTTGGCTTTCCTCTCCCTCTCCATCCGTCATGTTAAATATAAAAGCTTATAAATATTCAAAAAAGGAATGTAGAATCAAAGGTACACAACGTAAGCCACCACGAAAGACAAATACAACTACTAAATAAATTCAAAACTTCTGCAGTATTTTGCAATCCCAGTTTTATTATATTTTCAACACAGTTTTGATGACAAGAATGTTTGTTAGCTTACGAAACAAACATTTTTGTTTTCAAAACTGACTGCATACATTTTGCATCAGCGCGTTTAATTTTCCGACGGTCCGTGTTTTATTTAAAATCATAATGAATAATCAGATTAATTTTGTCTACCAATAAATCTTACTTTCTACTAATAATATAAATGCGAATATTTGTGAGTATGGATGTATGTTTGATCCTCTTTCACGACAAAACTACTGAACGGATCTTGATGAAATTTGGCACAGAGGTAGATTATAGTCTAGAATAACACATAGGATACTGATTTATCATCACGCGGGCTAAACCGCGGTCGCCAACTAGTATAATATATTATACACGCATTGTTAGTAGATATATTTTTCTTTGGACATATATTGCATTGATTTTAATCACACACACATACACATACCATCAAATCCATATTGTAAACTATCTGTTTGAGGTATAACACAGTTTTTCTTACACACAAAGGATTCCGTAACACCAGATAATGTAATAACTGTATTTTTAAGTCTCTTTAATTAGTAAATTTTCAATAACTACTAACTAACGAAAAGTTATATTAATTTTTCGTAGTCTTTATATTAATGAAAAACCAAATTACTGCTGCACTTTGTTGAAAAAGTTCTATATCTTATCTCTAAAATTAATCATGGAATGTTCAATTCAATTCTATTTCCATTGTTTTTTTTTACATTCTAAAATCATTTTTATTTTTTTCAAATTTTTTCTACTCTTTCTTTTGGAGGGAAACGGATTGGAACAAAATTTTCACGCCTTTAAAAGCAAATATCTCGGCAAACATTGATTTAAGAACCGGTTATATGATTTTTAAGAGCTATCGACAACAAGTATATACGCAAATAAAAAACAACCGTCGCTTATATTGTTTTTTATGGTATATTTTAATTAAATTTTACATCATATTTGTGTAGCGGTTCATAAAAGGCACCTACTATCCCAATTTAAAAGGGTAGCGGTATTGAGGTTATTTTCGCTTAAAATCGCTCGTACCAACGTATTTTAAAATTGAAATCCTTACTAATATTATAAAAGCGAAAGTGAGTTTGTTTGTTTGTTACCTCTTCACGCTTTAATGGCTATACCGATTTTGATGAATTTTGGTGCAGAGATAGTTGGAACCCTGGAGACGGACATAGGCATTTTTAAAATTAAAGTTAGAAGTGAAGGAGAAAGAGGGAAGAAAAGGGAAAACTTTGCTATTACAATAAATCAGGCGCCAGGGCAAAAACTACAGGTAGCAGGTACCTGCAAATCAGGAAATGGGTATATACCCGTATAATCCCGAATTTAACGCGAGCGTAGCCACGGGCAAAAGCTAGTATTATATAAACGTAATTACAATAAAGTGACAGACAACAAGAATTCAAATTAATATATCAGTTATTTTTTTTTAAACTATGTAAAATTAATATAAAAGAATTTAATTGACTATTTCACAATAAAACTTGCTTTAAGTACCCGTACTTGGTTAATACTACGGATGATAACTGCGGCCATGATTCATATTTTGCTAATTTTATTTAGCTTGAACCATTCTTCATCTTTGAACCAAATAAGTCAAACCGACTGAATACCAAACAATTACCTACGTCCCTACGTCGTATTTATTATTTACTATACAAGTCATTATAACAGTTCTTGACAGCGCATTCAGCGTAAAGTTCCATTCAAACGAACTGCTAACGAAGGTATAACATTCGTTACAGTAATGATGTGGCTTGCTGCGGGATGGTTGATGAGCAGATGAACTGTTGACCCTGTGTGAGCGCCCCGGGCAACGGTCAGCGGCGCACTATCAATTTACACCGTCAACACTGATCCTAGTTTGATTGCACCGTCCATTGGTCAATTACACACCTAGTGGGCAGCCCACGGCATTCCTAATTAAATTCTTGCGTGACAGGTGGTGGGTTAACGAGCCCAAATAGTTCAATTTCAGTTACGGGTTCGCTCAACATCGCAATAAATTCAGAAATCAAACAATTCAATAAAACAGACGCAAATATTTATGTTGGTTTGTTTCAGGATTATGAACGTTGGAATCATTTACTTTAATTGAATAAAAAAATACAGTACGAAGAAGTTTCGTTTAAAGGGAATTAATATTGGGTTTAGGGCATTATTCATTCCGAGTTTGAGAGGGCACTACTATCGCGATGCCGCACCCCGCTTCGTTCAGCACAGATTCACCGTATTGTATAACACACGAATGCACTCAATGCCGTCGCCGCCGCCGCTTATATTGGATGCTGCATAAAGCGTAGGGGCGGCCCTTTGCTAACCCTTTTTTTACTATTTTGTTCAATTTTAATTTAGCTGAGAGTATAAAATATTCTAGCTACTTTCCTGATTTCATTGACATCAGTGACTGAAAGGTGAATAAACCATCGGTAAAAGGATACTTTTTAAATTTAAAAAATGTAATAGAATGAAAGAAGTGTTTTTTCAGCAAATTCAATTGTTGTTTATATAATACTAGGTTTTGCCTGCGGCTTCGCTCGCGTTAAATTCGGGGTAATACAGTTCCTCTTTCCTGATTTACAGGTACCTCCTACTTGTTTTTTCCTTTTGCCCTAGCGCCTTATTTATTGTAATAGCAATGCTACTTTTTCCCTTTTCTGCCTAATATATCAATCTTTTTTAAAAAAAAAATAGCCAATGTCCGTCTCCAGGGTCCCAACTGAGCCATTTAGGCGTAAAGAGGTAACAAACAAACAAACTCACTTTCGCTTTTATAATATTACTAGCTGTGCCCAGCAGTTTCACCCGCTGCTCACTTAGGGGTATGAAAAACAGATGTTGGCCGATTCTCATACCTACCCGATATGTACACAAAGTTTCGTTTGAATCGGTCCAGCCGTTTCGGAGGAGTATGGGAACGAAAACTGTGACACGAGAATTTTATATATTAGAAGTATGGAATTTTAATTGAAAAAGTAATTACACACGGTGAAAAATTCGTTTCCAATAAATTTTCAAACGATTTTACGTAACTTTCTTCAATACTTACTAAACATTGATTGATTAATTGTAGTGTTGACATTTTTGATTCGCCTTACGTGACCTAATGTACTACTAGTACTACCTACACTAGATCACGTAAGGCGAATCAAAAATGTATGCGACGCCGCGCCTTCATGCATCCATAAATAATTGAAGACACGCCACTCTCGATCGACAGAATTTATAAGGATAGCGTTTAGTCAATCATTGTTAGTAAATTGTACTTACAAAGTGACAAATAACTGGCAGACAGAATTAAATGTAGCCAAAACAGTATTCGTGGAAAGTTTACTATAATGGCCATAATTATCGTTAGGTTTCTGTGACCGCCAGAAAATATTCTTGTAAAGAGTTATTTGTTGTTGTTAAATTTTACATCCTACTAATATTATAAATCCTCGCTATATATAATATTATAAATGCGAATGATTGTGGGGATGGATGGATGTTTGTTACTCTTTGATGTCAAAACGGAAAAATAAAAGCGAAAGTAAGTTTGTTGTTTGTTACGTCTTCACGCCTAAACGGCCGATTTTGATAAATTTTGGTACAGAGATAGTTGGTGGTCATGGGCTAAAAAAAAGTGAAAGAAAAGGGAGAGAAAGATTTTTTTTTCGATCATCACGCGGTTTAAAGTTAGCGTTAACCCAAAGTAACTATGCCACGCAGACGAAGTCGCGGGCGGAAGCTAGTAATAATGAATAAATATCTCTTATAATATGTACTTATTCTCATTGACCGGGAGTACTGGGGAGCTCAGACAGCCAGACGCGCCCTGTACTTTGCACCACAGAACGCACACAGACAATACTTAGAAACAGAATAGTACCTATTTCCTTTAAAGTAATGCAATTGAATAGGACTATTTCGAGAACTCCCCTCAACATTGAAGGGAGCCGTGATACCTAAGTAGACGTACCTAATCTGTCTGAGCCGTTTCGTACTGTTTGCTATCAACTAAGTGATTCCAAATGTACACATGATTGACTTATACTCAATTAGCTGGCATTGTTCGAATCAATTAGTATTGCATCTAGTCGATCTAAACTGAAACGTCAATTGCTTTCTGTGTGAGTAAACTATTATTATCGTTCGTCTACAAATGGAAATTGTGCAACAATTGCTCTGTGGAATGAGTAAATTACACAAAGAGAAACATTTAGATATACATTTTGCTTTGACAAATAGTTTCGTATATTAAATTATGCTGTTTCTGATGGATGTTTTGTCACATAATATGTTTATTTACTAGGTAAAATATGAATAAATAGGTTGTTTATCATACTAAGATTTCACTGTAATTGCTCGTTTTTGGAAACGCGACGGCGCGCTGTCTTGTGTACAACGTTCGAGTCAAATGACACTGACGTTGACGTCGGCATCGGCGTCTAAAGTTACCTATTGAATAAACTATTGACATTGTTATTTTGTATATTATCAACGTTGTAGCCGATATTCCTCTCCCGGATTTTAACGACCGGATTTCAGTGACTTCAGTGATTTGACGGACAAAATTACTGTCGTAATTTGCACTTCCTCAAATTCTTATAGCTTTTAAGCGATCATACTAATACTAAATATTTAAAAAGTTGCGACTTAAAGGGCCGTATTTAACAGGTTTCCTTTCTCACAGCACAAAGGGACCACAGATTTGAGTATATGGTTTTAATTTCAGCTCAATACCTCCATGAGTTTTTAATATAAAGAATCTTGACAGACAAGACACGAACAACAAAGTTGATCCAATAACGGATTTGTTTTTTTCGAGCCCTAAAAATGTAAAATAATATGTTAAAATATATATAAACGAAACATTAATGAAAAACATGTTCATATTCATATTCTTACCCTAATAATTGCTATCGATTCGCCCGTTTACACAAAATGGAGTGGAAACAAGAAAATATCAATATTATATTAATACGATCCAGATTTAATTAAATTATGCCTGCACTAACCTATTTATTTGCGCGAACAGTGCAATGTGCCGCATCCATTCATTCGTGAAACAAACTTCATGCCCAGTGAGAACTTGCATAGCGTTAGTTTTCGCCTGGCTGTTGCATTCTGTTGTCTTGCCAATCTTGAGCAGCCGAGCAAAAAGCCAGCACAAACAAAATGTGAGTCTATCCTTTACCGAGATTTTTGAGTGCAGTTTACCTTAATAATTAATGCGCTGGAATAGATGATAGATTTTCGATAAGTTGAGTACTGTTTGTTACATGGGCTGCTTCCGAAGACTCAACCACGTCCGTCTCATATCTTTTTTTTAGATAGGTTCGCGTTTGACCACTATCTCACCTGATGGTAAGTGATGATGTAGTCGACGATGAAGCACGCTTACCTAGAAAAAACCTATTCACTCTTGACTTGAAGACCCCCAGGTTATAGCTGTCAGGAAATACAGACTCCGGCAGGGAATTCCACTCCTTAGCAGTACGCACAATGAAAGTATTCCCAAACCGTTTAGTGCGTGTGGGTGGGATGTCTACCATGTAATGTAAATGTCTCAAGCCAAGATAAGTGCTATTTTTAAAAGTGCGGAAAAACTATTTTTTTGATTCTATTTCTAGTAGATGATTTTGTTTATTCATCTATTATGCAAAGAGCAAAGGTCTCCTGGATAAGCAAATACGGATTCATCCGGTCAATATCTGCCTAAAGTCTCTAAATCTTCACGCCAGCGTTTTCTAAGCTAGTCCCACTGCATGCAGATGAATACCAATATTTAACATGTAGCGAGCTGCCTATCGATAACCAGTTAGTACTGGGTAAAACGATACCCCTTGGTAAGACGTTTTCTAGGCTAGTACCAACAAATAATTCTAAGGTCGGCAGACTAAACCGTCAAAAAAATATTTTTATTTATTTATAATGTCAACAACATACTATTAAATTAATACATTAACCAACACTGGCACCTAAGTCACAGCTGATCAGGACCATTCTTGTTTTTCTTATTATTATAAACTGCTGCCCCACACTAGGAATTTCTTCTGTATCGTGGGTGCGTTTACAAACATTTAAACGCAGAACTTATTCCACTGAGGGAAAGAGACGTAGCTATACAGGGTATCTAGCACCATCTCTTTCCCTCAGTGGAATAAGTTCTGCTTTAAGACGTCATGGTAGGCCCGGTACAACTATGTGTAGGCTACACAAATATTTGTTCCGTGCGGGAATCAACCAAATCAATGTTACAAACAGCATAATTTGAGTGTGAGAGCATAAATAAGAGACTTGAATAATAAAATGTCAAAACTTAATTCATATCTTTGGCAACTCAAAGACATTGTTAAATGCATAAATGGAATATAATTGCATCGTAAACTGCTGAGCGAGCAATTGTCTATTTCAACGACAGACACAATCACGAAATCCAAAATTTGTCTGTAGCTTTGGGCGATGTCAATTTGTGAAGGGGTAGTGAATATTAGGATCAATACTTTGGCTTAAAACCTCAATCGTAAACATAACAGTCAAGCCTACGGCACCCTTGCATACGGTTAGCCAATACCTACGGGTACAAAAAATGATTTAAAAGAGATTAGTAAAGTCGATCGGCATGTGGTACGCCTACCTGAATGAAAATGTAATCAAATTATTGCTAAAAAACACACACGTAACTATTAATACTCTAAAATTTATTTATCATTGCAACAAAATAAAATAAAATGTATTTTTTTTGGTTGTAAAATAGACAATTACGTTTTTTAATTGTTTCAGAACCTACAGTGATAAAATTAAATAATAGTTGATTATATTGGTTAGGTCACGAAAAACGCGGGTTTGTACTAGCGTAAGAGTCAATGACACAATTCTTTCCATCCATCCTTTAAGTCTGACACATAAAAGATTTACAAAAGGTTAAAAAAAAAAAGTTAAAGTTGTTAAAAAGTACACAAATTTCGAACTTATACCAAATTTAGTCCATAGATCTTTTCAGCACTTTTTTTTTCGGATAGGTATAGGATCCGATTTTCTTTTTGTCAAGAACATGTTTATTCATACTAATTTTATAAATGTGAGAGTAAATCTGTTTTTTTATATATTTGTTAGTATGTATGAAACCTTTTAGCGACTAAACGGTTAATCGGATCGTAATGAAATTGAGACGGAAAAGGACACTTACTATATTTTATCACGCTAATCAAAAATTTGAAGGGATGAGCCATGTCGACAGCGCATTCGTGTTCCACGCGCGTTTTAAAGAGATGTCAACAAAGCAGAAGGGCCTGCCAGGGTTACTGCCGGCCGGGGTTGCGCGTTGTTCGAAAGAAATACCGTGGCTCCGTAACACAAAGGGCAAAATAATGAACATGGATGGGTTCAAGTCAAGTAAAAGTCTGACACTCCCACCCACTCCACCCAGAGCGACAAAAAAAGTTAAAGATTTCCTATCCAAAAAAACAGACGGGAGAGCAATATCTTCTTCTTAATATATATAAATCTCGTGTCACAATGTTTGTCCTCAATGGACTCCTAAACCACTTAACCGATTTTAATAAAATTCGCACACGATGTGCAGTTCGATCCAACTTGAGAGATAGGGTAGGTAGGGTATGTAGGGTATGTAGGGTAGGTAGGGTATGTAGGGTAGGTAGGTATGTAGGGTAGGTAGGGTATGTAGGGTAGGTAGGGTATGTAGGGTAGGTAGGGTATGTAGGGTAGGTAGGGTATGTAGGGTATGTAGGGTAGGTAGGGTAGGTAGGGTAGGTAGGGTATGTAGGGTAGGTAGAGTATGTAGGGTAGGTAGGGTATGTAGGGTATGTAGGGTATGTAGAGTATGTAGGGTATGTAGGGTAGGTAGGATAGGTAGGGTAGGTAGGGTATGTAGGGTATGTAGGGTAGGTAGAAAGGTAGAAAATTGCATTGCAACGCATGCACAGCTAGTTTTATTATATATTCCATAACTGTTTGACAACCGTCATGCCACGCTTTAGATTAGTAATAATACTGGAGACGTCATGTAACGAATTCAAATAAAAAAGGGAAATTAAAAGCTCCTTACTTTAAAAAAAAATTAAGTAAATCACAAACCTAACGAATACAAACTTGAGGTAACACCTAGTCCACAATAAAGATTAACTTTTAAAACCAAATCTGAAATAAAAAAAGCTATTCAATAAAACAGCGTAAATAATAAATAGGGAGTTTTCTTCGTTTGCACGCTTACGAAATTGTTGGCGACTCCCATAGTCCGCTAACCGGCAGAAACTCGTTCGGGATTTTTACAACAGCTCCCGACCGCGCGTTGTTGTGGAAAATTGTTGACGTTCCCCTCTTTTCCATTTTTAATAAGTGAGATCGTTAGAGCACCTGTAATTTTTGCGAGAACAAAGACAGGTATGGGAACGTCAAAGTTAGTTTCCAATGGTTTTGTAAAAAAATATTTGTATTTTTGAGTTTTCGTTACTGTTTTACAGCACTTACGCATCGGTTCGGACAACCTACGAAGTTTTGGTGTTCAATTGGAAGGCAAAACTTTCTAGATCTCATAAGATAATTGTCAACTTGTCAACTCATAAAACTAAAGAATCTGTAGGGTTACCATGAGATCTTATAGTGTTCTTATTCCTGTGTGAGAAATAAATGGTGCTAGACACCCTGTAGAGCTCTTTCTCTTTCCCTCAGTGGAATAAGTTCTTCATTCATTGTAAAAAAAAAATGCAGCTTACCAAACTCCACTTTTAGGTGCACATAGCGGTACTGTCTGTATTAATGTTACCTGAAAAAAATAAAAAAAAAACATTAGAAATAACTTTTAAAAACACGTCTTTGAAAAATAGCTCTTATTGCACTACGATTAGGTTCAACATGCAATGTTTTTCACACGCGTGTTTTTTCTCATTTATCGCAACTAGGGGTTTCATTTTTTTCTGAGTTCATCACTGTTAACTTAGGCAAGTATTCAAATTAAAAGCTTTAAAGCCAGCGGTGATTTTTTTTAGAGCAAGCAGGTCTTTTTTAAGGCTTAAAAATGTATTGTGTTTATCAACAGAATATCACAAATATTAACATGAACATTTATAAAATACTAGCTTTTGCCCGCGGCATCGCAACGCTAAGTTTTCCCTTTTCTTCCCTCTTTCTCCCCCACATCCCACTTTTTTTAAATAAATAGTAGCCTATGTCCGTCTCCTGGTTCCCAACTATCTCTATGTACCAAAATTCATCAAAATCGGTGTAGCCATTAAAGCGTGAAGAGGTAACAAACAAACAAATTCACTTTCGCTTTTATAATATTAGTAAGGACAACAAATTTGACATTTATTTGAATTCTAAAATCTTTAAATTTCTTATTTTAATATTAGGTATGTTCAGTGGTCCTGCTGAGGTTGCGGGTTGTTCGAAAGAGATACCGCAGCCCCTGAACACAGAGGGCAAAAGAAGGAAAATGGGTGGGATTTAGTCAGTAAAACCCTGACACTCCCCACCGCATGATTTCCCATCCGTAAAAAAGACTGTTTAGCGGTGTCGTTCTTTATTTACTCTTTCATTCAGTCTGAGAAGACAAACCGCGGGAATAAAATAATTAAAAATAGTTTCATATCGATTAATGACAAAAGTATTTTTCTGTAGGTGTATTTAAAAACGTCGTGAGTTTAGTCACAGCTGTTCTCGGCTCTATATCCCCTCGCCTTGCGACTCTGGCGATAAATCCGCCTCAGAAGCAATGACAAAGGTTCCTCCCTTGATTCAAAATATACTATTTAAAACAGCACATTCCATTAATAATATTATTCCACTACGGCCATAAGATAACAACTTCTTGTACGCGCACTAAATTAGTATTTGTCGAAGACCGAGTCGGGATTTGCCCGTAGGCAGGTTATATGGCTTCTCACAATTTCCTGCAGGTTTTCCGCAAGTTATGGACCTATTTTTACGGTATATTACACGTGGACGAGCCAAGGTGGTTGTTCAGATTGTATCCGGAGGCATTCTGTAGTTTCTGTCTATTCCAATAGAAAAATGCGTGAGTTTATGCGTGTTATACAAAGTGGTTAAGATAATACGCCAATAAATTAAACTACGCACACCTCAAGACGTCAGTCTCAGCCTACCTATAAAAAATTATATAAATATATCCAGTAGTTAAGTCACAGGAAAATATTTTACATTTAAAAATTTGCTACATTAAAATATGCTACACGATGTATCTAATAATACGGAAGTAGTGACAGGTTAACGACCGGCGCATGATTCTTGAGCTGACCTTCACCTGCGCAAAAGTGAGTTATTGGGTCCTTTTGGTGGTATAAAGTGAAGCGCGGGGGCGGGGAAAGAGCAGTGATTGGCCCGTAGCGCATCACGTCATAAACGTCACTCGGGATTTGTTCTTTACTCCTGCTGCACGTACGTCACAGTTTAATGACCTATTTATAAAGGGTGTTTTATTTTGCTTCCACTTTTATGCCATTTAGTTTGTTTGAAACTTTATTTTTGGTGTTAGGGTTTTTTTGGATAGTTTAGAATTATTCTTATGAACAGTACTGTCAATGTTTTCATTTATTTTCGTATTGTCATAATCACGTTGTATACACTGACAGGTTTTTTTGTAATATGTATTTTTAGCAAGTCAATATTTTTTTATGGGTTAATCGAAAGATGAAAACTTCCACAAAAAAAATCATCAAATGTGTAGAACATAAAAGTATAACTAACATATTAAAATGCACGACGTACAAATATTCACCGCAACGCTGTTCACGAATGGAGTAGCAAAAGGCAATTTCCGAAAATAAATGGATAGTGGTGTGACCAATTTCTTTGTTTTTAATTTTCAATGCTAAATCCTCACAATACTAACATATGTATATGTATGAATATACCAATCAATGTCCGGGCTTTAACCTCACAAAATGTCGAAAATGTATCGATCGATTTAAATTTAAATATTTTTATTAACAAAAAATAAAACTCAAAGAAACAACCGACTGTAGTAATTTTATGTCTGGAAATTGTCACTTCAAATTATATTTTAACCAAATAAAAACACGTGAGCAAAACTGCGGGCAAAGCCAATGGAGAAAAATATCATCATCTGCCTAGCCTTTTTCCAACTATGTTGGAGTCGGCTTCCAGGCTAACCGGATGCAGCTGATTATCAGTATTTTACATGGAGCGACTGCCTGTCTGACCTGCACAACCCAGTTACTACTGGGTAATACGATACCCCTTGGTAAGACTGGTTCTCAGACTTTCAGTACACTGTGAACAATGACAGCCGGGACTAATGGCTTAACGTGCTTTTCCAGGCACGGAGGAAACTCGGTATGTAACGGGTGGTCACCCATCCACAGACCAACCTAGGCAAGCGTATCTTAACCTAAACATCGATCCGAGCAGCTGCTATTATTTAGCAACGAGCTCAAAAGTGAAAAATATATCTATAAAAAATAAAAATACAAGAGGATATAAAAAAAATATGAGTATAGATACAAACGTTCATGTTTTAAAAAAAGTCAAATCAAAGACTACCGCACTGCATCGAATCCGATTTAAGTATTGACGAAGCGAAAATGTTGGTACATTTTTATGTTTTCGCGGCCGGAGCAAAATAATGTGTATTTTGTGCGCTTTCCATCCCGCGCATATGAGGCAAGCCCGCGCATGTTTAATAAGTTACTTCACCACACAATATCCGATGCTGGTTTCTGTTTCGTTTTGGAAATTGTGACGGAATTTGTTTTCAAAATGGAATCGGTTCTACTGCTAATAGTTGTCGCACTGTGGAATTGTTTTTAAATGAATACTGGGAATACAAACGTAAGACTAAGTCGTGACATGAAAATCTAATTAATATCTTTATAAATGAAAGTCGTTGCGTTGTCATACCTGCCCACATTTAAGATATCTAAATCAAATAACATCTATGGGACAAGGACCTGGGAATGCATGTTACCATCGACTATACATGACTTACCTCCGGAAATTCGCAAAGTATTAAATGTTAAGAATTGTTCGAAAATACTTTTAAATTTTTATTAAGTGTATTTTGAATGTAAGCATATGGGGATGTTTGTTTTTTTATGTTATGGCACCGTGTGCCGTGTCTGGCATACCGCTGTTAAACCCGCGATGGTTTGTGTTGGTATGTTGTTGTTTCTAAATTCTTTTGTATATGTGCTAAAAATAATATATTAAAAAAAAAAACAAAGTTAGTACTTAACATTAGGTCAATGCTTATTTCACAAAACGTAAAATAAGATAAAAACTTAATAATTGCTAGCCGACCCAATATTAGTCTTGAGTTAATTACTGCAGATTGAGTCAACATACACTTCTACGAATTGGAAGTTCAATGGGGTGTAGATAACAATCGTTTGAGACATGAAGCGTTTAAATAAGTATTCGTTGCAGTAAATTACACCTGGGAATGACAATTGGTTAATTAACTAAATACTCCGTAACAATTGAACCGAAAACCTAAGAAACAACGATTTTCTTTTGTGCCGAGGTGAAAAAAAACAATTCTTACAATAATTGGCTTCCGTTGGCTTCGGTTACTCGAGAAAAATGTTTCTTTTTTATAAAACGTGAAACATTTTTAGTAATTAGCGTGCAATAGAACCTTATTGCACGCTAATTAAACTGATAGTGTTTTACAAGAGACCTTATTGTTGTTGACATAGTGTAAAAAAAATGTGTAACAATTATTTCATAAATACGTAGTCTTTAGTCTATTGCTTGCAACAGTGGCGAATTATCGAAATTTCAAAACAATATATTTATCAAAATCAAAATATTTTTACTTTACATAGGCACTTACAAAACCTCCAGAATAGGTGCACGGTTCGGGTTAGTCGTTTCATATGGAGGAGAACCGGCAATAAGCTCCACGGTTACTCTTTGAATCATTTGGTTTAACAACATTGTTAAACCACTTGTTTCGTATAGTTAGTTTTTGGCAATATTTTTATATTTCTTGTATACTATAGATTCTTAGACGCTTGTTATTTTTTTTCTTATTTTAAGTTTTGTAAAGTAAGCAATAACTTATTGTAGGCTACGCTGCGCTCTCCTACTTATACTTAAGTAGGAGAGCGCGTCTAAGAATCTATAGTATACAAGAAATATGAAAATATTGCCAAAAAATAACTATACGAAACAAGTGACAGATGTTTGTCATCAGTACTGTAACTATTCAAAGGTTGGATAAATATGTGATTTAACAACTATTACAGAAAAAAAAATATCACAAAAAATACTATTACAATTTTTCAAAATTTAACAGAACTTTGTTTCATCACAAAAAAAGACCGAAAGTTTTTCGGCTTGTCAGTAGAAAGCAACACTTTTCCAAAAAAAAAGGTTGGAAGTTTTTTCTAGTATGGCAATATTTTACCATTCACGTCAAAGTTTGATCTGCCGAACGCGCGAACGGTTAGTAACAAAATGAAAATTTGCCAGCAGTTTGGTGTACAGAATGCTTGGTTAACGGCTTCGTGTAGGGTTGGTTCACACTCTGTATGTATCGTCATCATCAGCCTACAGCAGTTCACCGCTGGACACAGACCTCTTCTATCGTAAGCTACCTAACTCGATTTTCAGCAAGTCTTATCTAATTATTACCAGCTGCCCTGCCTAGATTGTCGGTCTACCGAGCCTGAGGACATCATCCTTCACGCTTGCCGACTCGCGGTGTGCAGTCAAGGACATGTCTACCCTAAAGGTCGTCGGTTCTACGGCTGATATGGCCGGCCCACTATATGAATTAGTAATATAGTATATCTTATATGTTCTTCTTTAATAAAAAAAAATATACTTTAAGATATGACAGTACAACACTTGAGGTAGCCTGGACTGGTTTCACTGATTAATTTTTATGATGTTACTTATTGTTGTTTCGTTTATTTTGAAAAACCGTACAAATTTGTTTTTTTTTTAATTTTCTTTATTTATATTTTCACTCAACAGCAAACCTTAATTAGTTTTTTTTGTTAATATAAAATACAGTTGTTACTGCAGTTTGACGAAAAAGTACCAAATCTCAAAAGTGACATATCTACAACTCAATTTTCGTAGAAAAAAAAAACAATTATTTTTTACGGTTTACCTTTTTTTTCAGATGTTTCTACTATAACTTTCAAAAATAGAAAAGGAGATACAATTTTACGACTTTAGAAGCAAATGTGTCACAATCCGTTTTTTAAGGAACCTCAACATAATTTTTAAGAGCCATCGAAAGATACCCCACATCTTTGAATCTATACTAATATTATAAAGCTGCAGAGTTTGTTTGTTTGTTTGTTTGAACGCGCTAATCTCAGGGACTACTGGTTGGAATTGGAAAATTCTTTTAGTGTTGGATAGTCCATTTCTTGAGGAAGGCTGTAGGCTATATAACATCACGCTACGAACAACAGGTGCTGAGCAGCGTGGGTGAAACCGCGTGTAACAGCTAGTAACTTAATATTTCCGAATAGCGAATATATATCTATTTAAACATGAATTACTATGTTATACTAAGTATTTGGGCGTTGCCGGTAAAATATATTAAACACTTTTATTCAAATTCGTAATACATTAACTATTACAAAGTTCGCGCTTTTAAAAACAATTTCCCCCGTTTTGTATCCGAAAGAAAATAACAGATCAAAAATAAATAACGTAAACAACAAGCAGAGAATCAAAAGAGTTCTGACTCATGAACGAAACAAACCCTCGTTTATGAAGAATAAACACAACGGACATCTGTAGGCCTACTATGACATCTTATAGCAATTCTTATTCCACTGAGTGAAAGAGATGGTGCTAGACACCCTGTATAGCTCTGTCTCTTTCCCTCAGCGGAATAAGAATTGCTTTAAGAGGTCATAGTAGGGCTACTGTTTTTTTTTAATGTCTACAATACGGATCGGTTCTATTCTTTGAGTCGGACTCTTTAGTTTAACTTCAGCTCGCGGAAATACCAGGTAGTTAACATAAAATAAAAAACCGACCAAGAGCAAACAATGGTTCCGTACAAACTTGCGACATAAACGGCCATATCTTTAGATTGCGTAAATCTAGAGGGCTGATTTTTTCACAGCTTCAAAAGACCACAGATTTAAGTATATAGTTTTAATTTCAACTCAATACCTCCACGCGTTCCTGAGATAAACGGTCTTGACAGACAGACAGACAGACGAACAAAAAAGTGATCCATAAGGTTTCCGCTTTTTTCTTTGAGGTTCGGAACACTAAAAAGGTATATTTAAAAAGGTGATGTTTTAAATATTTTAACCGGGCATTGCGTGAGGTAAAGAAAAACGACCTCAATTGTGAATATGTCCCACGATCAACATTCATTATATTGTTTCCCTCGCCGACAGAAAAATGAAGAGGAAAAGTTAACGATAAACTGACAATAGAATGCCAACAAAAGAACGGCCGACTCGATAAACTGGTATTATGGTATTACGTTTTTAATATTATGTTGCTTTTATGACTTTGTTTGAAGAATCTGACTGTTAGATCAAGGATTTTGTAATTTAAATTGGTTATACAAAGAAATGATTTTGCGTCACAAATAAAAAAGTGTGTGGTTTTATGAAAACACGGTAAAAGTGAAAGTTTTTTTCACATTATAGACATTTAGACGTGCCTTCGCGGCTAACCGTCACGCGACATGCAACACACAGACGAAAAAGTTTGAGACGATGTAATAAAAGTTTCACTTAAAAAATATATTTGTTGTAAAAATATTTATCAAATATCGCAGAATAATTGATAGATTCCGATTCAATACAGGGATTCAAAACTGGTTGAAACTAGACCATTAGATTTTATTCAATTTGTAAACAAGTGCGAGTCGGACTCACGCAACGATGGTTCCGTACATCCTTGCGACTTAAATGGCCATATCTTTTGGATGCACAGACTAAGAGAGTTGATTGTATCGTACCTCTAGGGGTAGACTTGAATTACTTGAGTATATAATTTTAATTTCAACTCGATACCTCCATGCATTCGTGAGATAAAAGGTCTTAACAGACATACAGATATACGGACAAAGTGATCCTATAAGGGTTCCGATTATTCTTTTTGATGTACAGAACCCTAAAAAGTAGGAGATATCTTGGCGTACACAAAAAGTTCTGATATAAACGAATCATAGCAATTTCGCTCGAAATCGACAAGAAGTTATTTTATATAGTGACGTACGTAATCGTGACGTGGTAGTCTCGTACGCTCTCTCTGAATAAATAAAACTTTATCAACAGGTCGCTTGTGAAATGTTGCTTACGTCACTGTAACACACGTGTGTACTGAAGCAACAGAATGTAGAAAATAATATACACTCTGGAGCAATGAAACCGGGTCACTTAAAGAAACCTATATCATTCAATGGAAACCCACGTCTTTTCTTGACTTTAATTACCTCTGGCGGTTGAGAACATGTCATGCGCACTCAAATGTCTCGCTGTGTCGGGTCATTTAGTTGAGTAAGCAAAATGGTTGAGTTGAATGATGCTGATCTATGCGTCATGTTTGTGAACGGGCGCTGTCAGTTGTGACTGCTCATCTCTCAGTTGCGACGGATTATTTGAAATTATTATTTAATTTTTAATTTATTTTTGTTTTTAATATGGTCACTTTTAACGTGTACGTCTTGCTATATCGTTCCCATATAATTTACCATATAAACACGAATGATGTAACCAAGGTTTTGTGACAATATTCTGATTTAAAAGAGTGTCCATGGAGTTCTATATTCGTGCGTTCACTTCTATTTTCGTAGCGATTTACATAGTGGATGTTTTTGACAGTCCCTTCGACGCTCGAAGCCGAGCATAAGTGTAGAATACACGTGCCGTTATTATGGGAACAGGCTGGCACACGCTACCTTACCTAACACGGTGAAGGCAACGTCACGTCACTTAACTCCGTTAAGAAGATTGCTTGGTCGGACCAGCATGGTGTGTGCCTATACAGTATAAGATCGAGTAACATATTGTTACCTAGTCAAACATTATATTAAGTAATAACAACTCTTTTTTTTTTAATGGAGTATAACTTACTGACAGCAAATTAATCAACAAAACATCTGTCTCGTCCCAAAAGAGAGTGTCGTGTCGTAAAGAGATTCCTAGTTTCATTATCTTTGAAGCAGCTAGATTAAGACATGATTGTGAAGCCCCAATAAATTCTACGATCAAATAAAGCAGAAATTCTTTCAATCCTCAAAGGGGAACAATATTAAGTACTTCTATAGTCTTGAAGAATCCTTACAAAAACTAAACGTGTTAAAGTAATTTGCTTCCATTCTCCCTACAGGTTATTTTCACGGTTCAGTAGAGTAAATTCTTGAATAAATAAAACTTAATCAACAGGTTGGTTATAAAATGTTCCTTATGTCTGTTGCGGAAGTCAAGGTTAACTGTCTACTGTGGGTCCTGACTTAATGTTATGTTTAATGTATCAGCGAGGAACAGCAGTGCTGCCGCGGCCAGAAACTAATGAAAATATTTTTTTTTTCTTTTATTATTGATAGGCTCGCGTTTGACCACTATCTCACCTGATGGTAAGTGATGATGTGGTCGACGATGAAGCACGCTTACCTAGAAATAACCTATTCACTCTTGACTTGAAGACCCCCAGGTTATAGCTGTCAGGAAATACAGACTCCGGCAGGGAATTCCACTCCTTAGCAGTACGAGTTACAGTATTATCTGAGTTCTATGACAAGTGCTCAGTAGAGGAACTCGTGGCCTCGGGTCGATCGTTGGTCTGTTGATGGGTGACCACCCGTTACATACCGAGTTTCCTCCGTGCCTCGGAAAGCACGTTAAGCCGTTGGTCCCGGCTGTCATTTGTAGATCTTTGACAGTCGTTACAGGTAGTCAGTGTTCCGAAAGTCTGACAACCAGTCTTACCAAGAGGTATCGCATTGCCCAGAACTAACTGGGCTGTGGAGGTCTAATAGGCAGTCGCTCCATGTAAAATACTGGTATTCAGCTGCATCCCGTAAGACTGGAAGCCGACCCCAACATAGTTGGGTAAAGGCTAGGCGGATGATGATATGACAGGTGGTCAGTAGGTTATAAAATTATATTAAAAAGTGTAACTGACCAATATTTCATTGATCAATTACACTTTTATACTGATAACTATACAGTGCCGCGCCGACAAATATCCCTCCGACTTTTTTGATTAAATGATTGATAGAACGCGACGATTGCATTTTGCAAGACCAATCGCTTTGGTTTGTAGGACGCAGGCTTCAGCTATTATTGGTTAGCTTATTCAACGCCTGGCAAGAAATCCTAAGAAGCCCCAGTCCCGCCGTTCGTACATGTGGCATGATTTACTAATCGTTTCCACACTTGCTTTAGCCGATTCTCACACGTCACCGCTTTTCCGCGTAGCTTCGCTGACGTTGCATTGGCTTGTATGGAAACCGTTGATGCATTCGCGCGGAAGCTCACCGTCTCTCCACGCAACAAACCGCCAACATATTTGTTCCGCTCCGCATATGGCACCCCATGTGTTTTCGCTAACTGAATTTCGAGTGGCTAGGATGCCAGAGTAAACGTTCCACTATACCACGAATTTTGACTTGTACAAGTAACAAAGTTCTTTAACCTCGTGCGTTTGCATTGAATCCAGAGATTAGTAGGCAAGAGTTGTTGAATAAATGAAAGTTAATCAACAGGTTGGCAATGAAGTGTAACTTATGTCTGTTGGTACGGAGGGAAGGGGAGGCTCTTTACTTTCAAGACATGCATTGACAAGGTGATATCAGATTTTGGCCTTGAATTAAAACCATAAAAACAACCTCGGGGCTTTTAGTTATGAGGATGGAAATGGTTTATTTCCTGTTGATAAAAATAAACCCAAAATATATGTTTCATAAATGATGTTTATTTTGCAAGTAGGTTTTCACAAACACTTTTACACGTCTTTTTTTAAAACTAGATGAGGCCGGTGTTTGATGTGCCGGTGTGACCAGCAACAAAAAAAACATTTATTGTTTTTTTGGTCTTCAGGCGTGAAAAAAAATGTTTGCTTGTTTTTCTTGGACTTGGATTGTATTTGATTGCTTGGTTATAATTGCTCATCTCAAAAAAATCTAATTAGGGTAGCTCTCTAGAAAGGGACCTGAGTAACGGGTGAAACTGCAGCACACAGTTTGCAATTATATAAATACTACATCATCCAAACAAATTCACAAACTTACAAACATTACCTCTTTATAATATTTCTGTACATTGCTAAAACAATCTGTAAATGATGTTTATTTTGCAAGTAGGTTTTCACAAACACTTTTACATTCTTTATTTTTTTTTAAACTAGATGAGGTTGGTGTTTCGTACCCAACAACTCTGAGAAAAAACAGCTGAAACAAACTCAGAGGTTATACTATAACTATTATATTACTAACTACTGACATATTTTCTGGAATGGACAGAAATCTTTAAGAAAACACGGCTATAGAAGGAATTAAACGTTTAGTTTAAATTAGATTTTCCGCTTAAAATTCCTTTCATACTGTTCTCGCTGCCGCCACTCTACAAGTTACATAGAACAATCCGAAGCCATTCAAATGCTTTGGAGGGTGACTTTTGTAACGAAACTGTTTTAAGTCAATGAATAAATGAACTCATATCATAATATCACATCAAGTTAAAGTTCTTACTTGATCTTAGGTTTATTACCTATGCAAGAATGTCATGCAATAGACAAGAATTTAAACGAATTAATAACCTTTCATTGTTAGAATTTAAACAAAGTAAGAACTTACTTTGTTTAAATTCTAAAAGTAAAAAAAAAATATCTTTATTTTATAGTATAGCGAAGCCGCGGCCAAAAGCTAGCTTTTAGCCGCGGCTTCGCTATACTATAAAATAAAGATATTTTTTTTTTTTATAGTATAGCGAAGCGGAGTAGGGTGATTTCGCCGGTTAGCGACCAGTTAGCTGGGTTCCCCACTTAAGATGAAGAAAAAAAAATGTTGTTTACACGCAAAATAGTATATGTTAATGTGAATTTGTCCCAAATATAATGTAGTTTGGATACAAAACATAAAATAAAATACATTCATACAAAAATATTTATAAAATGCTGAAAAAGTGAAAATATAGCGAAAACGTCGGTTTACGACCATTTTTATCAGTTTATGACCACCAGTGAGCTGGTTTGCGACCGCCCCTATTATAATTAAAAATATGCCAATAAAACAATTATAATCGCTTTAAAAATTCTTTTTTTTTGCCTTTTCATTAAAATAAAAATGGTAATCATTTGGAATAATGTTTTCTTATAATTAAAAAATAACAATCTTACATTTTGTAGAGACTTAGTCACTAGTTGTAATAGAAACCAAGCGCGTATGGCTTCTTCAGTTACTCTCGCTCTGGCTTTAATAATTCCTTCGGCAGCACGGCATGATATATCGGGATGGCGTTTTAGGAAATTTGAGTACCAGGTTTGCCCCGGACGATCATCCTTAAAAGGATTCTTTTTTCCGTTATCTTTAACTATTTTTTGTACTGTGTCCAACAGCTCCTGTTTCTTGACCGGTAATCCACATTTTGCTATGTCCAAAAGCCGCTCTTTAATTTGTTTCTCACCTTCTATACCCAATACATCTGATATGGTCTCCTTGTCTCGATTGTATCACACCACTTCCCACTAAGGCGATCTTGTATTGTGGTCCTTGGGCTCTGATACAGTCTACATGTTTCTCTTATTCCCTTCCCTTGTTTTCGCATATCATCAAGAGCTTTTTTCAGTGCTTCTTCTGTGTATTGGACAGTCTTTTTCTTTTTTTTTTGTTGATTCCAAATTATTTGGGAGCTCCATCTAAAAAAATAAAAGTAGTTTGCTTTTTATGACTAAATTCTGTTTTAAAATGAAAAATAGTAATATTTAGATTTTGACGGACCTGTAACAAATAATTATGAAACGGACATTTCAATAACTAACGAAATTAAAAAAAAAAACAGACGTGGGAACAAACTCAGTAAATTTTCACACTTATTTCTGTAAGCGGCCGTTATTTCTCTCATACTAAATTATGTTGGCCGGAAACCGATGTCTTTATTTCGCCTACTTTGGTTTACGACCAGCTGTAGCGCCAAATTTTGCAGGCAAATTAAACAAACTTCTTACAAAGAAACTGGTGGTCGCTTACCAAAGAACTACAAGAAAAACCTTTTACAATACTACATTCAAAATTGTAACAGTCCTTTTTGAAGCATTGGGATCATATTAATCAAAACAAAATAATGCTGATCGCATCGGTTTGCGACCGTGTGGTCGCTATCTAACGTTTTTCATAAATAACCATTTCGGTTACCGACCACTTGATTTTATCTTAATAATAAGTTTTAATAAAGCAAAATACAACTAAATGAGAACCCATACTTATCGGTTGTACAATTTAACATGTAACTATTGTGTAAAACATGAAATAAGTATCAAAACTTACCTTTGAGCGCCGCGCGTCGTGTTATTTTTTTTACAAACTCGCGGTACTTCCACTCACCACGAATCAAGACGCGCACTGAGCAATATTTTTTCGGCTCTGGGTTAACCCATTTGTTTCAAACTTTGCAAATTCTTATTTCATAATCATTTCTAAAGCACGTTAGATTTATTTTTTATGTATGTTACCTCAACAAATACTATTTTCTTGATTTAAAGAAACTTAGTCCGTCAAATGGTCGCCTACTGAAGGTGGTCGCGAAACCGGCGAAACGACCCTATAGTTCGATCGGCTTCGCTCGCGTTAAATTCGGGGTAATACAGTTCCCCATCCCTGATTTGCAGGTACCTGCTCACTGTAGTTTTTGCCTTTGCGCCTTATTGTAATAGCAAAACTAAGTTTTCCCTTTTTTTCCTATTTCTTCCTCATTTCCCATAAAAAAATAAATAATAATAGCCTATGTCCGTCTCCAGGGTCCTAACTAGCTCTGTACCAAAATTCATCCAGATCGGTTTAGCCATTTAGGCGTGAAGACGTAACAAACAAACTCACTTTCGATTTTATAATATTATAGTAAGGATAGTAAGGATAACTTTTGTAATTTTCAATTTCAAGCATGACTAAACTACAGAATCGTGTTTTGAAAGATCCTTTTATTCAAGTTATCACTTTGGCTTACTTATAGATACAGAGATTAAAGTGTGTATAATCTAACTCCTATCTCACACGCTCAGGCAACTCTTGTGTTACGAGTGCGACAGACAACTGACAAAATAAATTAGCTAAGAATTATAGTTGTAGAAAAAAAAGAAACACACTTTGATGTATAATCACAGAAAACCGTTTTTTTTTGCCAGATGAAAATCATCAAATAACTTATAGAAGCTAGGTTAAAAGTTGTTTAGTTCATTGCCACGGCTCACGCGGTCAAGTCATAAGAGGTCGTGGGCGGATCGTTATTGAGAACTTGAATAGCCGAACGACAGTGCGCCTGTGGGGATTCTATGAGTGCGGGAAAGAGATAGCGGTAGACATTCTCTATAGCTCTGTCTCCTTTCCACATTAGAATGACATTAAAACAGACTTGCTTAAGACGTCACGATAACCCACCCGTCCCTTGTAAGAGCCAGCCTGCGCTGCTGAGCCAATAAGTTTGAACCAGTCCATAAATAATATCATTCAGATCCAGCCTGTCCCTTGCTGTCCCTCAGCGACGCCCTAAGCCGAGGCTTGTACCGCACAGGGGTTGCCCTTAGCTTGTAGTCGCTTAGTTTGTAAGTCTAAACCCAGGCTGGAGGTCTTAATTTTTAAGGCACCCACAGGATTCGCTCCTTGGTTGAACTTCGAGATGCCATTCATAAAAAAAAGTCACGATGCTAACTGTTGGGCGTTCTATGCCGCAAACATCCACAGTCAAGGTCAGATGGCTGATGTCAATTAATTGATTTCATTACAGTACCGGCATTAAACGTAATCTGCGTTACGTGTTTAACTATATGCCAGCGCAAAAAAATAGCCTATGTCCTTCTCTAGGGTTCCAACTATCTCTGTACCAAAATTTATTAAAATCGGTTTAACCATTAAGGCGTGAAGACGTAACAAATAAACAAACTCACTTTCGCTTTTATAATATCAGTAATCATTTCGATAAATGTGGAAAAAAGTCACAACCACTGCCTAGCCAGAATTCCCAACCAACCAACCTCGTAGCAATGCCCAGAAGGACTAGGAGGCCTCAGATCCAATGGCCTCAGATCCTAGTGTTTCAACCCCTAACAGGTCAAACACAACCCTACTAATAACGTTATAGTATTTGCGCCGGCCGCCCCAGCAACTCACCGTGCTAGGAAGATAGGATGGCGCAACGGTGTCGACACATGTTGCATCCCACACCAAAGGTCTACCCAACATTATAATAGGGTATTTTACTCTATATGAAAGAAATTCTAAAAATATATAATTCAGATAGCTTAGGCAATAAGCAGTCGGAAAATTTAGTTTTAGTTAATAAAATAAAATAACTAAATATTTTAAAAATGATTACAAAGTTTTCACTTTTTTAGTCTATTGTTTTACTAAGCGAAACAGTGTCCGCCATGGTTATTACGTCATTCGGTCATGTGAACAAAAAGTGACAACTGTCAACTGAGCAACGTCTATTATTTTTGTATTAGAAAACTTTACATTTTAATTTTTATTGAATTAATAGTAATCATACCATGGAAGAAATAAATACTACCATATAATAATCCCATAAATTATAGGGAAATATACAACTAAACAGAAAGACTAATAACAGCGCATTTGTTTACATGACCAACTGACGTCATGATCACGGAGTAACATGGCGTCAAGCCTTTTTGTGATTTTACGCGCGAAAATAGAAATTGTAAAATTAAAATGCAGTTTTATGGCACTTTTCGATTGAATTGTTTTTTTTGTTTTTTTTGTGGTTTACTAGGACCCTAGGATCAAAATAAGATAATAATAATAATAATAATCTTTATTTAACACAAAGAGTACAGATACAATCTAAGGCTAATTATACACTCAATAAAGTTAGTTGTAAAATCTGCTATTACAATATATGAAACCCTGCCTCTCAAACTAGGTAATGACCTGTATTTTGAGAGACAGTGATCGGTCACACAGAATTCTTTAAACTATTTGTTACAACAAGCAATTTATGAAGCGGTGTCGCTCCACCGCTGCAGTTATGAATTATGTTCTGATATATTCTGTACTGTTAGGGTGAATGTGAGTGTTGTGAAGGTTAGTGTTTTGTGTGTGGGTGTGTGAATGTTTGGTGTGATACGTATGCGAGCTTACTTTTAAAAAATGGGTGTAATACCGTATTATACCAACTGGTATCTCTCCAAGGGTCCTTAAACAGCTGGCACCCACGGTAATTGTGGTGTTGTGTAAACACGGTGTTATTACACTTATATTAAGGGTAAAACAGTTCCTCTTTCCTAATTTGCAGGTAACTGCTACCTGTAGTTTCTGCCCTTGCGCCTTATTTATTGCAAAAGCAAAGCTAAGTTTTCCCTTTTCTTCCCTCTCTCTCCCTTATTTCTCAATTTAAACAAAAAAATAACCTTTGTCCGTCTCCAGGGTTTCAATTATCTCTGTACCAAAATTCATTATAATCGGTTTAGCCATTTAAGCGTGACTACGTAACAAACAAACAAACTCACTTTCTCTTTTCTTTTATTATTAGTAAGGATAGAAAGGATTCTCCTTAATTCAATGTTGATGAAAATGCAGTTATTGTTGAATGGAAAGCAAATTATGATCGTGTATACATATGGTGCATTATTCATTGGAGCGTTATTTCAGACGGAATGGCACGGCTCAAAGGAGCGGTGTATGCCAGAATGTGCATTCTGAATGTTATCGCTCTGATAGCTGGGAGCATTGTGAGCTAGTATAGCCGAAAGTTTCCTCTCTGACTTAACAAAGGCACTCGCGATTCCGCCTAGCTATGAAATAATCCGCGGGCGCAACATACCCGCTTTAACTAATTGGTGGGAACTTTGAATGATTTTGCGATATAGAAATCGGAAGCTTTCTTTTGCGGATGGCAAGTAACTTCCTCCGCTCTTGGTGGAGCGGGGGGGAGTGTCAGACACGTACTAACTAAAACCCACCCATGTTCCTTCTATTGCCCTTTATGTTTCGGACAACCCGCAACACCGGCAGGCGGTGGCCCTGGCAGGCCCCTCTGCTTTGCTGGCATATCTGTGAGGCGCGCGTGGACAACTAACGCGAAGAAGACACGGTCTGTCGTCAACAGACGAAAACATTGCCCACAGTCCACAGGCCCGCAAGTCTTTGATGTCTTAGATAAACTAAATTTAAAAATCAAATTGGTACTCGCCCGGATTTGATAACCCTCAACCTTATGCACGAGATAAGAGGTGCTTAAACCTCTGAGCCATCACGATTTTTCGCCCTTAATTAATATAGGAACTAAACATAACTGGCGAAATGTAGGACTTTCAGTACACCTCTGCCTAACCCTTCTAGGATTTAAAGCGTAATGTTATTTCCTGCTCATACTTGTGGTGTCATCTATTCTCGCACACAGACCCATTAATAGTAGTATGGTTTTGCAATAAACCCGCTAACCAAAGTAGTGTTTGTTCCAGATGAAACGGGGTGGATGTCTCGGTCGTTGAACCTGTAGCTGTGGTTTTTCACCCGACTACCGCGGAGCAAAAGAAAGGAATATTATGTTTGTGTTCATGGTTTAGTTTCGTTTAATATCGTATGGTTTGTTATACCATAGTACTGCTACAATATGGTTCGCGTTCCGAAGACTATTGTATTGACATAATGTATTGAAATATTATTGAATTCGACCTGATATTTTAATTAATTTACCTGCGACATTGATGCTTATAATGAACTCAATATTACCTAGTTCTTATGAATTAATTAATTTATATTTTACGTTAAATATTTTGAAGGCTACTATTTAATGTGAAGAAATATAAAAAAATACTATTAAATAAGAAAAAAATGGTTTTCTTCTCATTTAAACAAAATGTTGAGCTCGACATGGTCCATATGAGCTGTATTTTTATTTAAAACCTTGTAAAACACATATGAGATGCAATAAATTTGACGGCACGGTTGGCGCAGTGACTGAGGGATCGACTGCGTGTCGCGGGTTCGATTCCCGCACGGATCAAATATTTGTATGACCTGCAGATAGTTGTTTTGGGTCCGGCCGTTTGTGTATATGAGTTTATATGTTTGTAAACGCACCCACGACACAGGAGAAATTTCTAGAGTGGGGCAAAGTTTTATAAAAAAAAAATGAATTGAACTGATTTATTCTTTTTCTTATAAATTTTAGGGTACATAATTTTACGAAATGTTAGTTTTATTTTGATAGCATTTATAGTCAAAAAATAATTGCTTTTATAATCATTTTTTTATCATAACGTTATGTTAGGGTTCGATAGAGATGTTCCTAATATGTACAGACGCCTGCACATCAAGCTACTACAATCTGTCAGATTTCTTTGATAGATTTTCGACTTTATTTCTAAAGTATTAGGTTCAAGGTTCATTGGGAAAAATTTACAGTTTCGGGTAGCTTGATCTGCTGGCGTCTGTACTAGACTTATATTTATCCAGTTTTGTTTAAGTCCCATGTTATATTAAGTGGCGAGCCGATTCCTATCAACCGGACACGAATCCAGTCTGCGTAGCTTTTACCGAGTAATTCGTCATGGAAAAACCCAATTACACGTATTTAAAGGGTCATAAATTAGTTATGATATCGTATCGTAATGACACAACACTATAATCAGCAGGATGATTAGTCAAATCCACGGTTTAGTGCATGATTCGCCGTTACCTTATCGAATTAACTAACAAAACACCATGGAATATGCCAAAACTGTATTGGTTGAAAATCCACATTCACCAACAGATGACACGTGCACTAAAATACTGCTCTTATTCCAAAAACCAACACGTAAGTAAACCAAAAGTCTACACATTTATAAAAACAACTCTCCTATACTTATGACAAGAGCCTTATTCTAAATGCCAATAATATTTTCGAAAGACCAACTCCCGGTTTCAATAAACAAAAAACGATTCGTTTTTTGTTTATTGAAACCATTAAACAAAAAACGATTCGTTTTTTGTTTATTGAAAGTATTTTGACATAAGTTCTATGAGACGTATGTCAAAATACTTCTATCCGTAAGCAAAACGAATCCTTTTTTGTTTATTGGAACCGGGCTTTAGTATAACATATTAAGTACTATACGTTTACCAAATTCCTAATCTATTTCAAAAGTTTATAAAATGTCATCGTCATCATCGGTCAAGGCAATTTTACCAACTATGTTGAGGTCAGCGTCCCACCAGGTCAAGTCCCACTGAATGCAACTAAATACCAGTACTTTACACGAAGTGACTGCCTATCTGACCTCAACAACCTATACAGATACCCTTTGCTAAGACTGATTGTCAGACTAGAAAAATCTAAAACATGTATTTCACAAAAACATTTGTTTCGTAAACACAAGAGAATTTAAATAAAGCAACGTTTGATAAGATAAGCACAGCGCTTCTTCTTAATAGATAACACAAAATGTTGACGAGGGAATAATTAGTTACAACAAACGGGGACTAAATGGAAAACAATTTAAGAGCGCGTTCAAACTAGCGTGGATGAGCGCCTAAACTAAAAAGAATGTACGTTATGACATGAGACATAAGGCATGAATTCTAATGTTTTTTAAGGAGCGCATGAATGTTGCACACACTATATCAACGTGTCTTAGTATATTTACAACTGTATTAGGTATAAACTTGGGGTCAGCATAGCTTCTCTTCTTCTACCTACTTTCACTTCTTTCTTACTTTCTATTACTCGTCATTCCATCAATCTCCTTCCGTCTAGCCATATCATCCTTCACACCGTCCTTTCATTATTTATTTGACCTTCCTCTACTTTTATAGCCACCCACATTTATATTCTAAACTTTTCTCACGAGAATTTCCACATTCCTCCGCCCAACATGACCGTACCACCAGAGGCGGACCTTGAACTAATACTATTTGAAGGCCTTTTGTTGCGGGTGGGTAATCATCAAATAATTTCCCACGCTCTGGGCGCAGCAGGGCGAGTCTCAGGCTTATACTGGCTCAAACTTTGTAATGTATACCTGCCAAAGTACATTTTTTTATGCACAAACGTCCATTGTCTGAAATGTTGATTGGGGGCCCTTCACCCCAAGGGGCTCTGGACTGCAGCCCAAAAAGCCCACATATAGATCCGCCCCTGCATACCACGATAACCGATACCACAAACATTTCAGCGGCGCCACTTTCAAACATCCTTTTATGTGTACTCATTTCTTATTTTATCCATTCGCGGGACGCCACACATGCCCCTTTATATTCTTATCTGAGTCACATTCACCCCTTTTGTAACCTAACATTCTGATGTTAAGTAATTCTAAAATTTATTTAACCAAACACTCACAAATTAAGCACGGTCCAATTTAATTCGTATTTCAACTTCACTTAAAATAAAAACACGAAAGTTAGGTACACCGTCACCTCTTCTGTGGATTTGCAAATATTTATGTTGTTCTTTTTAAAAGCTACCCGATGAATACGTCGTATTTAAAATATTCCAAGCGTCAACTATTTGCTGAGAACATAAATAAAGTTTTTATTTTGGTAGTTACTTTAATAGTTATTTGTTATACAAGAGTGCAAAGTTGTTTTTTAACCGCGTGTTCAATTTTGATGACCGAGCAAGCGAAGGATTCTAAAATTGAATCACGAGTGCAGCGAGTGATTCAAAATTAGAATCCTGAGCGTTAGCGAGGGAATCAAAAGAGCACGAGGTGAAAAATCTTTGCACTCGAGTGCAACACGTAACTTTTCATTCCACCTCAGCGAGGAAATGACTAAATGCAAAAAAAAAAAAACGTTTACAATCACAAGATAGGTAAGTACACTTTTATTTCAGTTTAGGTATTAATTACTACATTATGACAGGTAAGTATTACAGAATAATTTTTAAATTATAACAAAACTAGCTTTCGCCCGTGGCTTCGCCCGCGTTAAATTTGGGGTAACACAGTTCCCCTTGCGCCTTATTGATTTGTAATAGCAACGCTAAGTTTTCCCTTTTCTTCCCTCTTTCTCCCTCACATCCCACTTTTTTTAAAGAAAAATTAGCCTATGTCCGTCACCTGGTTCCCAACTATCTATGTACCAAAATTCATCACAATCGGTTTAGCCATTAAAGCGTGAAGAGGTAACAAACAAACAAACTCCCTTTCGCTTTTATAATAAGTAAGGATAATATTTTTCACTTGTTTTCAAGTTTCTTGTTTTTAATTTATGGTTTAACAATGACGTGAAAAATGCCGCGTAAAGAACCGCGTACAAAGCAAATTGAAAAAACACCAAGAAGGTTCCGAGTCTGAGTTTGTAACAAATTAAAAAAAAAGTTGTATGATATATTCGGCACCATAGAGGTAGCAGTAAATCGGTGTAACGTTTTTTTTAATTCACAAACTTAGTGCACACGATGTTCTAAATTCAATTTACTTTATCCTCTAGAGAATAAAAACGGCTTTTCCACTCAGATATTGAAGATTAAAAATACTCTTTCCGAGATGGTGGGATGAAAAATAAATGTTGCTTTAACGTATTAAACTTTGAATTGCATTTGTTGGAGGACAGATTTATTTATTTAAACATAAAACCAATGCAACTTGAAGGAAGTAAATAAACAAGAACCTGAACCGGGCACAGTATTTATGAATTGTATTTTAAGCAGGAAAAGTAGTATTAAGCGAGGCAATGAATATTTTTAGTAAAAGTTTCCGATTTAACCGAATTGCTAATTTAGTCCTCAAGCACACTGAAAAGTCACTTCACACACAAAAAGACAATTAAAAAGTTATGCAAACATAAAATATTTTCACAATTGCAGTAAAATGATGATTCGCCAAACAATTCGCAAAATAAATACAATTAGAGCTAGAAGAACAAAATGAAGATTACAATAAAGGTGTACGGACACTATGCTGCCAACTGTCAAATTGTGTACCTGGCTCGGAACGGCATTGATCGTGTGGCATTGGTGTTGTTGCTTGTTCTTTTTGATATAAGTCAAAACAATATTGAGGTAACATCTAACAACAATGAATAAATAACGTTATTAGGACGATACAAAACATAATAAACATTTTGAGTTTCCTAACTTAAATGCGTTAGATTTGATCACTTCCAGATTCACAGTTAAACAATAACACGTACATATAAACACGTTAAGACAACATTCCACCGGCGGGAAACTGGAAAATAAACAATACAAAATGGTTGGGGGTCAGTTGCGCAAGCGCGCGACTTTCAAACTTTTGTTTGCGAGTGCGTTTTTCAAACTTCCGAAAAGTTTAAAAAAAATTCGCTGCGGCCTGGAGCGCAGGAAACTGTTGTTGATGAACTCACCTGAGTTTCACGGTGCCCCCATGAGTTAACAGGTGGCGTTCGCAACAAGTTCGAGTCGGTGCGTTCCACAGGTCGCGGGCGTGCGGCGGCGACGGCGGCCCAGAGTCGACACGCGCGCGTTAGTCTTCGGGACGCACGCGCGGTTATATCCCACCCCTATATCGATCCGCGATGTACACTGCCTAAGGCGCGGTATTTACTAATGCAGACAACTGCCGACTGGAGTTCCCCTTCATAACACTTTTCCTAATCCACAGAAAGCAGAGTCCCACGCGCCAGAACGCACGGAGAGCGCAAGCCGGAGGGCGCGGCCCACTGCTCGCACTGCGCAGCGCTGGCGATCGCGAACATGCGCGACCTGCGCAGACATTAATAATAAAAAACAGAACGTTCAAAAGTTCTAACCAGACTCGTTTATTAAATATAACCGATATTTTCTAGCCACTGTAAAATTTAAAAATAAAACTCAGTGTAAATTTGTTTGACCCCAAGCGGTCTCACACAATACTCCGTAGGTAAAGAGAAACGCCACACGTGCGCCTGGTCGATATGGTATATTTAAATCACCCCCAATACAAAACACCAATAGATGCTTAGGTCAAAAAAAAAATACAATTCCTTCATAAAGATCTGTCCTTATATGTATAATTTATCTCAATGAAAAAACGCTTTCATAAAAACGCAAACAGGTAGCTACCTGTTTGCTTCAAACCATGAAAATGTTCGTGTTATTTTTTAAAACTTTGTTAATAAACGTTTATCATTTATACATTTCGAGCAAAGTCGATGAAAAACATAATAAATAAATGTAAAAAATTACAGTTACTAACTTGATTTCGCGGTACAAAAGCCTTGTACGAGCGGAATTGTGCGTTTCCCGCCAAGCGCACCCGACGGCGACCCCTTCGTAAGTAGTGGGGCGACATCTTACGGAAAACTTTAATATCACAAAGCATAACTTGGTCCTAATACAATTGTCGGATAGCAAAAAGAAGCTAGATACTTATAGAGACTTTTTTTTTTAATGCGGGAACCTACGCCAATATTATTCAAGTTTTTTTTTTAATTTGTATCCCATTAAATCTTTATGCCACACGAATAGTGGCCCTACAATTACTGTCCCATGTAATTAAAAAAACAGCTGATCATTGCATTTATTTTAAGAATTTTATTTTACCTTATAAACTTAAGTAATTAGATACTTACTCAGTTAAGTGACAAAGTTGAAATATTATTTTTCTAACCATGTAAATTCCTTCTTTTCTAAAACAACATTAGATAACGTTTACAGAACTTCCACTATGTTTGCAGTTTATATAATTAATTTTGCAGTAAGAAATACGAAAACATTAAACTGTTGCTAAAGGAACTCGCGTATTATTGCGTAATAAAAGATATCAACGTGCACGCCACCTCTGTGTGCACCTGCTTACCTGAAACTCTTCAGCCAGGTAAATAATAATTAACAAATATTGGTTGTTTAAGACCCAGAAAAATCTGAATGAACGTATGATTATAATAAACCCTAGGACCCTAGGTCATCCTACTACTAGGAAAAGGTCTCATAACTTCCAATTCATTCGATCTAGTGCTCATGTGGGCAACAGATCGTTCGTAGTACAACTCGTCCCGCCAAAATAAACGAAGCAATACTACGTCGTAGCAACGGACTACGGCGTAGCAGAGAACTACGGAATGGTTAAAAAATGCCTACGGCGTAGTTTACATTTTCTTGAATGTAGTGAAAGAACAATGACAGGAATATTTTTATGTTTTTAGTTTCTTTCGCCTTAGTAGAGTTGTTTTTTTTTCAATTTTTTTCAGTAAGAGTAACAAAGACGCAAGAAACATTCCGGTTTTAGAGTTCCACTCAAATTTGTACTTCCATTTGACCATGTCTGTAATTATTCAAATCAGCCAATGTATAGCGATGACGGCCTATGGTAGAGCTCCCTATCCTAGCAGAAACCTCTCCACCCGAACTTTGAAGAGATTCAGATTATAATGATCAAAGGACAAAGAAGATGGCATTGGATTCCATAGACTGGGTACGCAATTTCAAGTAAACTGTATCACATTAAGTTTGGTACAAATCAGCAAGAGATTTTTGTTTAATACATTGCCCCACACTAGGAATTTCTCCTGTATCTTGGGGGCGTTTACAGCCAGACCCGAAACAACTACCTGTAGGTCATAAAAATGTTTGTTCCGTGCGGGGATCGAACCCGCGACACGCAGCGCAGCAATCAATCACTACGCCACCGTGCCGTCAAAGAGATGCTACTGCAACTAAGTTTTTTAAAATTACTTACTTAAGTCATAAAAAAATACAAAATGACACACACGCAATTACACATGTACACTCGCAATACAATTATATTTAATAAGTTCATTTGCTCCTAATTTAATATGTTTAAAGTGATCTTTATTATCCTTTCAAACAAATAATTATATATCTAATATATAAAATTGTCGTGTCACAGTTTTCGTTCCCATACTCCTCCGAAACGGCTGGACCGATTTCAACGAAATTTTGTGTACATATCGGGTAGGTCTGAGAATCGGCCAACATCTATTTTTCATACCCCTAAGTGGGCAGCGGGTAAAACCGCTGGGCACAGCTAGTATATAAATAAAAAGGTGTTTGGTTTCATAATGATTGACGAACACTAACTTCAAGGATCTGCTAGTTTGGGAGTCAGCGTTTACTCTAACTGTATGATCTTTAATTCACAGAAATATAAGTATTTAAACAAAGTTGAAAGTTTCAGTAAAAAAAAAAACATGGATAACTTTTAACCAAAACTAAAGTTATTAAATAATTCTGTTGGCGGGTACAGGTACATCGTGCTGTGTCGACGCGCGACGGCGCGTTCGTTTTCCAAGCGCACCTCAAAGAGATGTCAGCAACGTAGACGGGCCTGCCAGGGCCACTTCCTCCCGGGGTTGCTTATTGTTCGGTAGAAATACCGCAGCTCTCGAATATAAAGGGAAAAAGAAGGAACATGGATGGGTTTTAGTCAGTAAATGTCGGACACTCCCCTCCGCTTCACCCAATCATCATCGCTTCACAATATTCATCATCCAAAAAAATAGAGCAGATTGTGACTGCGACAAGAAGGCTGTCTCAAAATGATGCTGAGTTAATGAACGCTATGCTATTGTCTCCTCATAGATATGACATTATTCACTACGAAAAGCTGCTTTTCATAGTCTGTCTTTACTTCTCCGTGTCAAAATAACATTCATTTCGATTACCGAAAATATTTTCTGCTCTACGACCAATGAAAGTGTTAACCACCAGCAACAAGTTACCAAAACAAAGCACTCTACGGCACGCAAGTACAGACGCCAGCAGGTCAAGCTACCCGAAACTGACAATTTTTCCCAATGAACCTTGAACCTAATACTTTAGAATGAAAGTCGAAAATCTATCAAAGAAATCTGACAGATTGTAGTAGCTTGATGTGTAGGCGTCTGTTCATCATAAGTGTGAAAACTTTATTTGGGTTTATTTTCTATCTAGTTTTTTCAATCAAGAAAATAAATCGTCTTTGACAGTACGAAGCGTCGACTCTCGTCTACCATTGGCACCGGAAATTTACCTGGATTGCATCCCACCGACACACGAGCCTCGGTCAAGGTCACGAAAGAAATTTTCGAATTGGATAAACTAAAGTTGTCATTTGCAAGAGGAAATAAGTGATGGAAGGAATTATTTTATCAGACACCTTTTTAAAAAAAAAACGATGGCTTGCACTAGGAATTTCTCCTGTATCGTGGGTGCGTTTGCAAACATTTAAACTCACATACACAAAAAGCCGGACACGAACCATCTTTTTTTTTTTAAAAACGAAGATGTTGCCCAATAATAGGAATTTCTCCTGTATCGTAGGTGCGTTTACAAACATTTAAACTCACATACACAAACAGCCAGACCCGAAACAACTATCTGTAAGTCATACAAATATTTGTTCCGTGCGGGGATCAAATCCGCGACACGCAGCGCAGCAATCGGTCTCTCAGCCAAATGTTTGTAACCCACGGATACAGGAGAAATTCTTAGTGTGGGACAACGTTTAAAAAAAATAACACGTCGAAGCCCCAGCCAACGCCTCCGTCGCACCCCCGTCCTACACTTCTACATTATTTTCACTAAAATCAATCACACACACCATATTTCTGATTATTTTTCTATCGAAAAGTGCTAAGTACAAACCTGACGCGCCAACTAAGTCCAAGATGCTCCTAAGTTATAAGAATATGCCAACACAGTACATTAACTTGTTATCCAACATAAGTAGCGGACCCGATAGACGTTGATCTATTCCAATATTATCAAGATTTCCACAACAGCGCCACCTACAGCCATCGCTAAACATTTACTTAAGGGGAAGCAAAAGCAAGAATTCTATACCTACCGTTATTTTATTTCTGCAGTTCAGGAGATTAAAATTCAAGAATAAATACATATACAGTTAGCAGTCAATTTTACACAAATTTATTCTATGTACGTACCGTTTCATACAGTTATTTCACAAATATAAAACTGTCTTACGTCCGTCACATTACTTCCCAGGTCTGGGAACTGGACCAATTTCATCACAACATCGTCTTTCTTTAAATTTTATTGAATAGATTTTTTTTTCTTTATGTTGCGTGTACTTCAGGCAAATACCAAAAAATGTGTCTTCTTTCTTTTTTTTATAGTATCCGAAGAATGTAAATAAATGTTTGTTTACAATATTCTGCTGTTTGCTGTCACGAACATAAATTGTGGCTAAGATTATTAAATCTTCATTCAACTCACAAACACAACGAAGTACAGGCTGCCGCCTGCGCCGCACCAACCTACAATTGTTTCACTAAACTTCATAAAGCAATATAATTTTATCATTAAACTAAAACCGTATTATAATATTATTCGTAATAAGATAGTAATGAATCGCTTTCGCATACGTATTTTACGGTATAATATTCGGCTTTATCTATCATACTTCAAAATATATTGAAAATAGAGAAGATGAATGATGATGATGGATGATGCTTGTACGCATTAAACGAGAGAAAGCGCACCATCGAGAGAAGTGGAGGCGTTTTAAAAAATAAACTTTGCTCCACACTAGGAATGTCACCTGTATCGTGGGTGCGTTGACAAACAGTTAAACTCACATACACAAACAGCCAGACCCGAAACAACTACCTGCAGCTCATACAAATATTTGTTTCGAGAAGGAATCGAAGCCGCGACACGCAGCGCAGCAGTCGGTCGCTTAGCCACTGCGCAAACCGTGCCTTATTAGCCCAGGAATGAGACAATAAGAGCTTACTAAAAAAAATAAGTATTTAAAATACATACTTGGCGCTGTAAAACTTTTGTGTACCTACATAATTTGTGGTTTATGAAAATAAAGATTTATTAGGCATTGGTCACAATCACGGCCGCTGAGAACGTGGTCCTGAGTTCTAATCCTGGATCGGGCAAAGAGTTATTGAGTTTTCTCTTCAGACATTTGTCAGTACCACAATAACACAATAGGGTTGAAGAACATAAAGTCACCCTCTAGCACTATATATATATAACTCACTAGCTGTGCCCAGCGGTTTCACCCGCTGCTCACTTAGGGCTATGAAACATAGATGTTGGCCGATTCAGAACTACCCGATATGTACATAAAATTTCGTTTAAATCGGTCCAGCCGTTTCGGAGAAGTATGGGAACGAAAACTGTGACACGAGAATTTTATATATTAGATATAATATAAAAATGAATCGCAAAATTTGTTGGTAAGCGCATAACTCAACAACGCCTGGACCAATTTTGTCAATTATTTTTTTTTATATTCGTTGAAGTCCAAGGATGGTTTTTACGGCAAGAAAAAAACGATAGGGTAGGTCGGGTAGAAAAAATGCATTGCAACGCATGCCGGGCACAGCTAATATAATATAAAAATAAATCGCAAAATGTCTTGGTAAGCGCATAACTCAACAACGCCTGGACCAATTTTACCAATTCTTTTTTTGAATTATTCATTGAAGTCCAAGGATGGTTTTTTACTGCGAGAAAAAAAAACTTAAAGCAATATAGGTAGGTGGAGTAGGTAAGGGTGGTTAGGGTATACATACAGGATAGGTGGGATAGAAAATATAATAAATTGCATTGCAACGACAAATGACTATGTTGTATTTAAAATATTAAGTAAGATGGACTACTCCTCATCTCAGCATAAAGAAGCAAGGGAGAACACATGAACTGATCAATCACAATCATCATGAAATGATCATGATGATTGTGATGTTACAGTCAGTCTCCGCATGAAGAAGTCTTGTAAGGAAAAGCTGCCGTTCTAAATTGGTTGATAAGTACGTAATTAATTTGTTTTTCATATTATAATTAAATTAATTACTAAATATATACAACCTATAAATATACACAAACTATAAATATACACAAACTAATAATAAAAATATATACAAGTAAAAATGGAAAATTACAGGGCGTCAAAAAATTCGTCCGTACCGCCGTCAACAGGTAAATTTGTTTTTGTTTATTTAGTGTATTTTCTAGTCTTGCACAATTTAAGCTTTACGTACGTTAAAACAATACGTTATCAATGTATCTACTATATTTTAATACTCACTGTGCCTTCACGGCAACATCCGCAAGTCTCGTTTAAAAAGCAGATTATGACCCATTCTCAGACCTACCAAATATGCATATAATCCTTACTAATATTATAAAAGCGAAAATGAGTTTCACGCCTAAATGGCCAAACCGATTATAATGAATTTTGGTACAGAGATAGTTGGGACCCTGGAGACGGACATAGGCTGACGGACAAAAAAAAGTAAGAAAAGGGGAGAAAGAGGAAAGAAAAAGGGAGAGAAAGATTTTTTTAAAGTTAGTGTTAGCCCAAAGTAACTATGCCCCGCGGACGAAGTCGCGGGCGGAAGCTAGTCTATCATAAATATTACGTACGGCAACTAAAACTGTGTCACGAGCAATTTATTAATGAGATTAAGGGGTAAAACTATCCTTGATGAAGCCAAAAAGCACGTGTTCTAGACTATACCTAGGAACTTCATATTTACGAAGATATTGGGAGTCAACGTTACAACTATTACAAAAGTTATTTCTTTAATAAATTTTTTATCAATATATTTTACTTTAAATGCCTTCTTTACTCCCGTACAGTTCGGTGGGTTCCGTAGCACAATGATTTGTTTGAGTTTTACAGAAAAACGTGATTACTCGCCCATAAAAAAAAATAATTCCCAGTAATAGTTTTTGCGTAGAGTTACTAAGTTTACGAGGGGTTCGTGGCTAAGTAATAGCAGCTGATCTGCAGGTTAAGCCGCGCTTGCCTAGGTTGGTCTGTGGATGGGTGTCCACCCGTTGCATACCGAGTTTCCTCCGTGCCTCGGAAAGCACGTTTAACCGTTGGTCCGCTTCATCTAATTATTGTATGGGTCTACCTAAATATTTAACAATTTATGTACCTACGTACACAGTAGACCAGACAGGAAAAAAATCATATAAAATGTTAGTACAAAGGTATCTACTGCTATAAGGTATTTCTTATGAAATTTCTGCCAACAGACCTTGAGAAAGGAGATATGACAACGAAATGTAGACGATAGTTTGTGAGAGAGTACGAGAACATTTATAAGTAAATAAAAATATTAATAAATAGATACTTGTATAAATGCATATTGCTTAAATATCTATCCATAAATAAATACATAAGTTACGATTGAGAGCTAATGCTTTTTCACTCTGTTTTTGAATAGGGAAATAAAGAAATTTTATCGCGATTGCTAGGTGGCAGTGAGTTCCACAACCTCACCCTCCACCTCAACCGCGTTTATAAAAAAGGAATATGAATGATAACTGAATTATCTGAGGTGAGACCTACCCGGTGCGTCGCTAGGGCGAGCATCCGAAAAACGTTCACGCAAGTCAGAGGGATAGGAAGGGTTGTGTAGGATGTTGAACAGGAGACAAAGGATCCGAGTGTTCCTGCGAGGCGGATTGGTAGCCATTTGAGTTCTTTGCGAAGATGGGAAATGAGATCATATAATACACTCCCGGACTCCTAAATCGAGCCACCTAGCATAATGATTTAGTAACGTCCATAACTTAAAAAAATTGTATGAATGATCAAAAAGTTTTTATGCAATTTTGTAGCTGGCACATTTGTCGCTTAGTTGAAATGCAAATGGTTCTAAATTTAAATTGGTTATCTCGAAAAACAAATGAAGAGCTGTAGTTGTTGTTGTGTTTAGGACACCTGAACAATACAGAAACTGTAAATTAAGAGCTTTGATTATTGATTTTTTCGTATCTACGGGTTGAAAAAGTTCCTCAATTGCTTTTGTCAATTTTTTTATTGTTTCTGGTGTGATATTATGGATACTTCGCCTGAAGTAGCGGCTCAAGCTGTGGCTCTTCTTCAGTCCGGTTTAAGCCAGAGAAACGTGAGTACGCAAATCCACATAAGTTATGGACGTTACTAAATCATTATGCTAGGTGGCTCAATTTAGGAGTCCGGGAGTGTATTAACGGAGACCAAAAACAAAACGAATACATACATTTTGCAGGCGCCAAAATATCTTAAAATATCTTTGCATCTGCGCGCACAAAATAAATAATCAAAATCAAAAAAATCTGTTAATCAGCATTTTTGAACGTCACATTACAAGAGCCAGTCCCACAAAAACGCCCTGCCCATCGCCATATTTATTCGCAACGCAAATTGTGATACAAAACATTATTGATTCCCAATCATCGACCAACCCATATTCCATGTCTAACGTGTTACATCTAAGCGCCAGTACTTTACATGGAGCAACCGAGTATCTTACTCAACAATCTAGTTAGTACTAGGTAATACGATACCCTTGATACAGGTTTACAGACTTTTACCGTCGAAACAGCTTGTTTTCTGCCCTTTTCAATGCACTGAGGAAACTAAGTAATGGACGGTTACTCATCCTTAGACCGACCTTAGCAGGCGCGGCATTACCTAAAGATCGACCCTTGCAGCAGTGATTATTTAGATACGAGCTCTTCATTATATACTACTAGCTTTTGGCCACAGCTCCGCTCGCGTTAAATTCGGGGTAACACAGTTCCCCTTGCGCCTTATTGATTTGTAATAGCAACGCTTAGTTTTCCCTTTTCTTCCCTGTTCCTCCCTCACATCGCACTTTTTTAAAAAAAATAGCCTATGTCCGTCGCCTGGTTTCTAACTATCTCTGTACCAAAATTCATCAAAATCGGTTTAGCCATTAAAGCGTGAAGAGGTAACAAACAAACAAACTCACTTTCGCTTTTATAATATTAGTAAGGATAGTAAGGATTGTTGCTTATTAAATCACACACATTACATCATAGTACATTACGCATTACATTACATTTCCAGCAAAATGTAGTTATACTTGTTAGGTAGACCTCTGCCTTTCCCATTGGAGAATACAAGGCTTCATGTGTTTTGCTATGATATGCTTCTTATTACAATAAATACAACAATTCTTCCAAATCAAACACCTTTGCCCAAACTTTCGCACGTTGGAAATTATTACCATGTATTTAAAGAAAATAACCTACCTTAATCAAACCTGAGTAATGACAGACTGAAGTGCTGGTTGAAACCTTCTGGGCACTGGCTAAATCACCGAAATAACAACACTACACTGCAATTCTAAAGCGTCATGTTCCACTACAAATCTTAAGTTTAAAACTTTTCAGCCAACTTTGTTCTTTCGATTTTAATCAATCCTGTCAAAAATTTAAAATAATAGCTAAACTGAAGCACGACACATTCACTTCTTATTTTAATTAATCATATTTATATTATAAGTCTTAGAATTAAACTTTACAACAAGTTCCACTAGTGCTAATTTTAATCAAAACTACCAAAGAATTAAACTAAAGCACAAACATGTCTACACTGTTGCTTCACTTTCATAAGCCGAAGCCAGTGCAGCGACCTCCAAAAAGATAGCAACTGGTTGCAGACTTACACAGAAATAGTCTCTAATAAATATTACAACATACGAGAAAAGTTTCATGAAAGAATTGAAAAGGAGGGACGCGTAGCGTACCGCGGTTCGCGCGCAAAATCCTTCTCACGCAAATCAGTTTCGTATTTCGTGACGTAGGTGCTTGCACATGGCACTGCGATCGTGCTGTAACGCAACTGACTTCGTATTCGTACGTTGCATCCATCACCTTGACCGAAACGATGCGCGCATGCGCTCTACAGTGTTCCGACTTCCTCGCTCACAAGTTTCAAAGTTTCCACTAAGTTTGATAAAGTTTGTCAAGCTCACTAACTTTAGTATGGCGAGTAATTTACTGAAAAAAATATTCTAATATGAAAGTACCTATGAATGAACTTTCCTTGCGACGCACAGTGGTTCGAAACTGTGATTTGAGTGACATACCTACGGGTCAACTTTGCATTTTCTGTATGCGGATGGATAGAACTCGTCAGCCTCAATAATAAATACCTCGTGACGTTTTTCTCCAAACTTAATAGTTTGGGCAGAAAAATGGTATTTGTGTTTCTTTTGTACGGATCAAATAAAATCTAATTGGTGCAAAGTAGCGTTAGATCCCGCTTAGCAACGTTATTTTTCTTATACCTTGTGTCATTTGAAGCTATGAACATTTGCATAAAGTTGCAACTCTGCCCAAAAATGATGATTGGAATAACGAAAAAATTACATAGAATAAACAGCTTCAATTTTTCGTACGTTCTTTTAGTTCAATATTAATATGGAATAGTAAGACAAAACATGAAATAATACAGGTAAGTACTTAATCAATAACAAAAATATAATTAAAAGATCTCATAAACGCATATACTTAAAAGAGGATAATATATGAAAGTAAAAGTGTACTTACACTTAGGTACTCAGGAAAATAGTACTTAGTAAAATCTACATACAAAAGGTACATAGTAAAGGTTTAGTAGGTACACAATAATACTTACACCTAATTAAGATCAGCAATATACAACGCTAATACATACAGAAAAAAAAACTGCACACTTACAATCTAACAAAATCTTATTCACTATCGCCATTAATTTCTTGTAAATTATTTACTTCAATAAAATCTATTGGAAAACTCATCAGAAGCTCTATGACTTGCGCGCCTGTTTGAGTGGCGCGCGGAGGCACTACACCGGGGGGAAAACCCGCTGCCGCGGCAAGTTGCCGCTCGGCGGGCAGACCTCCGGTGCGATCTCATGGTGGCATGGAGAGAGCGACTGTCACAACCCCGTGCAGGGCATGTGACAATAGTGGCGGTAAGTCCCCTCTTTCAGGAGTGGCTGGAGAGGCGTCATGGCGTCCTCACCTACCGCCTGACGCAGGTCCTCACCGGACACGGAAGTTTCGGGAGGTTCCTGCACATCATCGGGCGGGAGGAAGCGCCCGGGTGTCACCATTGTGACGATCGCCCGGAGGACACGGTGGAGCACACAGTGGCGCTCTGCCCAGCTTGGGCGGAGCACCGCCGTGCCCTCGTAGAGGCGATCGGCGGCGGCGATCTCTCGCGTCCGGCCCTGGTTCAGGCCATGGTCCGGAGTGAGAGGGAATGGGAAGCGGTCACCACCTTTTGCGAAGCAGTAATGCTAGCAAAGGAGGTGGCCGGGCGTTTGAGGGAGAGAACATCTGCCCAACCCAGCCGCCGCGGGAGACGCCCATGGCGCCGAGCGCCGCGAGACGACTCCCGGCCACCGTAGATGCGGGCCTGTGAGCGGTGAGCAATGGGTAGTTCACCGTCCGTCCGTTGATTGACGACAGGCCGTGTCGACGGCGCGTTCGTGTTTCACGCGCGCCTCAAAGAGAGTCAGCAAAGCAGAGGGGCTTGCCAGAGCCTCCGCCTGCCGGGGTTGCGGGTTGTTCGAAAGAGATACCGCGGCCTCGGAACGTAAAGGGCAATAGAAGGAACATGGGTGGGTTTTAGTCAGTACAAGTCTGACATGCCCCCCGCTCCGCCCAGAGCCGGGGAAGTCATTGGATGATTACCCGGAAAAAACAAAAAAAAAAAGCTCTATGACTTTTGGAGAGAGAACATTTGAGGAATAGACTTGTGGTCTTAGGATCAGACGACAAAAGACACAATTTTACACAATCTTGTGTAAAATATCTTCGTTTGTCGCCGTTCTACTTACCTTTCTAGAATGACACTCTCTATAATTCCGAAAATCTCTATCACGAGCCTCTGCTGCTTCTTCCGACAGTTAACCGAATGGCATCAAAATGATTAACTATGTCAGTTTAATTTTATATTAAAAATGGTATACCCGACCCATTTTCACTTGCTGCTACTCTTCGACTTATATACCTACTGTTTAGAGGTATGAAGAACAGGGTGTAAAGTTCTCCATCCTTTATAGAAAAGGGAGGATCCTCCGACCAGATGGGTTTCGTGTCTGGTGGACCACTGCCCGACAGTTGCTTGTCGGGTGATCGTATATCGATATATAGGTACACGTAGGAATTTATACCGTTAGTTCTTCAGTGGTTGTTGGTTCATAGATGGTACTTTTTGCCACTTCATATTTGTGTCGCTACAACTACCATCTAATAATTTAAGAGAAACTAACAATGAGAGTGCCTTATCGGGTGAATATTGATTGCTTTTCACTTTTGCACTTAAACACTCCTTAACGTATTCTAAATCTTCTGGGTTATTAAACAAATGATCCTTTTTTTTCCTTACATCTTTATTTCCAGTATTTCTTAAATTAACAATTGTGGTAGAATTCAGTTCATCCGGGGATACTGAAAACGATTTGTTGATTTCACCAACACGTCTCCGTTTTTGTTTAGAGCTCAATTCTTCGTAAGGTTTTCGAGATGTAAATGTAGATGTTGAAGCTTCTGCCGTAGATGGTGGTAGATTTTCAACATCTTCTTTATCACAAACCTCGAACATTCTTTATTCGCTGTCAACAGGTTCAGGTTCCCGCAGCCAACTTATTGCACTTTCCAAGCAATCCTCGTTTTTTTTTTCTAATAAACTGTGCAAATGTGCGTCTACTTCGCAGCCACCTTGCATTTATATTTGAACACTAGCTTTTGCGGGGCTTCGCTCGCGTTAAATTTGGAGTAAAACAATCCCCCTTTCCCTATACCACAGATAATATAATACTAACGTACCTATACCATGAAGATTTCCTGCTATCTTTGGAATATCTAAATTCATACACTACATTTTTACTTATTTACTTTTTACATTTTTAACTATTTATTTTATTTTTACAACATATTAGAGAATGTCTGCGGAAAAAATTAAATTATTTACGTCATCACATTAGAAACCTCAAAAATAGCAGTACTTTTCCACCATTTAATGGATGTTATTATACATATAAACCTTCCTCTTGAATCACTCTATCTATTAAAACAAACCGCATAAAAATCCGTTGCGTAGTTTCAAAGATTTAATTAATATTTAATTTAAAGCATACAAAGGGACATAGGGACAGAGAAAGCGACATTGTTTTATACTATGTAGTGAGTAGTGATATGTGATCACAGCCGCAAACCTACTTACTAATGTAAAAGAACAGAGATGGGTTCCGTTGCTGTCATCCAAGCGAAATCGCCAAAATAACATTTCTTTGTCGCAGACAGCCCACCATGCCTGCGTAGAAGGAATGGAGACAGCAGTACCTACAAGTGCTTCTACACTGCCCAGAGGTTGCCTAAAGGAGGTTGTGCTGGATAGGTAGGTAGGTACGACCTGTTGTCTACCTGGTTACTAAAAAGTATAAAATAAAAGCTATCAATACTCATTGGATTTCAGGTCTTTAAAATAAACGTCATTTTTGTGTATTTTTTTAAACAATATTCAAAAACAATTATAATTTGATTATTTTCAAAGTATCTGTACAAAGTGAACAAATAAACATTGTGTTGCAAAAATGGGGAAGATAAAACGCAAAAAAAACCGTATAGCGTTTGGTACAACACTTCCGAGGTTCGGCAAATTCACTGCACATCCTAACTTTGATCCTACCGGACTCTTTTCCAAAAGACCCGAAGGATGCAATCCATGCCTATACCATCCTCAATCCATACAAAGGTTATGTGATGCCACCCACAGAAGAAAAGTCGACAAAGATCCATGGAGGTATAAGAATGAATTGGAGGAATGGGCGAAAAACTTGGGTTACAGGAACCTAAAACTTCTAGAAAATCGAAAATGGCTAAAGTCGTTGTTGGGTCCTGCCTGGCATGAGTTAAATACACCTTACCAGTATTTACCAGCTTGCATGAATCTTGGATTTGGAAGAACACCTTTATCGAAACCTTCGAAACAAAGGGCACCCGACCCAGGAACGTATTACAAAGCTGTACCGTTCAAGGCTCCCTATGGACCGCACTCGTCCCGACCAACTTTCGAAAGGGAAGCGCCGTGCAGATTCATGGACACCATACCAAAATGGTCACTGGCCCCGAATCGCTATTCGATTCTTGACAAAGATCAAATTGACCAAAAATCTAAGAAAATTGTTTCCATTCGAGGCCCTTACGATTTGTTTACAGGCACAAGAAACGATAGCATCAAAAACCATTTTGGCACTTCTATGAAATGCTCGGCGGCCACGTGGCCAATTGCTCTAGAAGGTTGTTTAGAGAAATATAAGACCACCCACTTTGGCAAAATGAATAAGACCAACAGGAGTCTGCCTTACAAAGGGAGAGCTCCACTTGTGGATTTGTCGATGAGTCTGCGAAGACCAGAAGATCCTGGTCCTGGTCACTATGAGATTTGTAAACCGAGAACTTTCGTACAAAATAAAAAAGGGTTTAATAGTTCGTATGACAAGCCACCGGGATACTGCAGGACGATTGTGTGGCCAGGCGTGGGCAGGTATAAGATTACAACCAGCCGCCCTGCTGGATGCCCTAGAATACAAGGAAATGGACATAAAAGCGTGTTCATGAGTAAACTAGAAAGAACAATTGGCTCCTATATAATACCACCGATGAACACATTCTAATCACTCTGGTACGTTAGAAATTATAGTGTATTAATAAATATGGTACCTTTTAAATTCCAAGAGTATAATAACATATCTCAATAGTTATATATTACACAGGCCTGCAAATTTAAGGTCATGACGTCCAGCCTGGAATCTGACAACTGTATCTGGGGTATTTATTTGGAGGTGATTACGAATATTAACCCGTTTTTTCTAACACCTCTAGATTTTTAAGAAAATGCACAACAAAAACATCGTAAAGCTAAAAAACATAACTTTTTTTCCGCTAAGCTTCTGCTGTGTAATTTTTTGCTTAAATGTCTGTTTCGGATCTTCGCTTTTTGGAATCTAACAATAGTTCGCCATTAAGCTGGAATTCTATCGTCCTAAATACATTCAGGTTCTTTCATATCTTTGTGAAATCTTTCGCCTTGTTCTTCGCTTACGGCTTCCAGAATTTCTGTAAAGTATTCAATGTGCGAATACAGAAAATTAAGCTTTATGTTCACATTAAAAAAAAACGAAAATAATGAAAATGTTTTTTTTGTCCAATAACCAAAAAAATAACATTTCCATTATGGCTACTATTTCTTGTTAGTCGGATCTTTTAGTGTACGCTTTTGTATTGTGTAACGGGCTGATGTCCGCAACTCCACGTCCGAAGCGCGTATTTTGCGTATACAAGAGTTATTCACCACTTCCTTAAATTATTTCCTCATTTATTCGACGTCATCGAGTTCTTATTCAGTTTTTCATACGACATTAATTTTATTATATCAGGGCTGTTTGATAGTACTTATATAAAAAAGCTGATTGTTTACCTTCGTGATAGTCTTCTAGTAAAGTTCACAATAATATGATCATTTTAGCTAAATATCGTATTTCGTTAGGCTCATTACTAATTGACGCTAAAATAACCCGTTTCTGACGGGGTAAAAGTAACTATAATCATTATGTAATGATTAGCAAATTACGGAATAATTTTAATATTAATTTGTTTGTCATATTAGAGTAATAGAATGCATTGAAAATTAGGATGAACTTATTTCATATCAAGTTTTATAACTTTTCATGTGCTCAATTTTAAATAAAATGTTAAATATTTAATATCAAATAATCTTAAACGTGATATTTTTTTTAATTTTCCTCGTATTAGGTACCATCAAAAACTATTATAAAAATTAATTCGATCCTAGAGAGAAAAACCATTGCAGATCTGTAGACGTCTTGAGGTTATGAACATACCCTGCTTTTCACTTCCTAGGGCTCTTGTTCACAGCCGGTTGTCAGTCTAATCTGGTCAAATCATTTGTAAAGAACTATGTTTTTTTTTAATGCCGCCGCTAGACCTAGGAAACAGCTGTTCTGCTCAAAGGGGTTACTCATCCTATCCTTTCCTGAGCGAGAAACAATGCTAACGCACGGGGCAGCTTCAATGGTGAGATCGGCGCAAACCTATTTATCGCACGAACAAAAACTATAACTTTAACTTACCATAGCATTTATTAACCATATGAACGGCCAAAGCAAACGGACTTATCCAAGGCAAAGTGCTAAATTATTATGTGCACTTTTTCTGTACAACTCCCTCGTGCATTGTAATATGTCGCTTGCATACTTAACTTATATTGCAGAACAAGAGCTAGTACGTAACTTAGTTTAGCTTAACTCGCATAGCTGACAGTTTTTCATACTTGTTACATAGTTTGCAGTCTGTACAAAAGGATAAAAAACTGCGTCAGCTAGCTAAGCTAAACTAACTTGGCTTAGCCGTTGGTCTGCAACCTGTTTTGAGGTAGGTTACCATGATCTAAATCTAGTCGGAGGGAATCACCACGGGATGAGTACGTAAAGAAAATTTCGCAAATATTTCTTTTTAATGGTAATTTTCATTGTGGAACAAATCTAAAGGCATTTTATGAACAAATATCTTGTTTTTTTTTTTCAATTAATTATCATCATTATTATGTAATATTCAAAAGCTGTCGAGTATACAGTTAGTTTTGCTCCCCAATCATCCATTAAACATTTATTTTAATGTCCACTGCTATATCTGTAAATACAGTAGATACATATATTTTAAATTAGAATGACTCGTAGTAGGCATTTGGAAACATCGATTTTTATGTCAGTGCTAAAAAATAAGTCGTAGTCAAATAGTTCCAAATGCGACTACACGACATAATTAACTATATATACAGCGAACAACATAAATCCAAAGCAAAAAATCGTATGTAGCATCACAATTATTTTTTAAATGAAATACGCAATTTTTCTTGATCATTCCGTTTCCCGTTACTTTATAATCATTTAATATCGATATAAAATCTCAATCCTCGCCTGGTACAATATTTTGCTTAAGTTGCAGTTATTTGAAGTCATACATCTAAACTTATATTAACAAATTAAATCTAGATATTTCAATGTTTTTACTGTAATGGCATAATTAGTGAAATGCCATTTGTAAACATGAGAGTAACTTTTGTGATTATTTGAATAAGTGTTCTTAATTAAGACTATGGACGAGTTTAAGTATCGCGTTTTGAGTTAAACAATATTTTAAGTAATTACTACGTACATTTTATATTAAATTATTTCTTTCTACAAAATAGACGAGAATAGTCATATTAAGAAATTTTGGCTTACGTTTCATCAAGACCAGCAAACATAACATAACTTAAAATTAAGAGCTTTACATTTCGCTTATATAAATATAATGAAGTTGGCACTTAAAAGTACATTCCAATAACAAATTATTTTCATTTATTCTAGACACAAAAGTTTGTACATAATCAAATGCGATACTAAACATGTATGTCCGTTTTACGAAATATAATCAAATATATTTAGATGCTACATGGGTATTCTTAACCGGAGAGACGGTGCCTAGAGCTATCAGGCCATAAGATTAATTCAGGCATTGACACGTTGTGCTAGTCCCTGCGACTGCTTTCAGCTAATCCATAACTTACATAAGTGAACTTACACCACTAACCCTTCCCTCCGCAACCAAGCTCTATTTAGTACACGCTTTAATATCACACGCTTAACACATTGTGTCAGTGCCTTTACAATAAGAAATTCCATTTACAAGCTACATTTACTTTATTTTAATAAATTCCACGGTCACATGTTCAACGGTACCATCGTGATCCGTAAGTACTTAACTTATAATTACAATATTTAACCAATTTTGATGGTGAAATTTTATTAGAAAGACCAGCTTCCATTTAAGATCTCGTTCTATTATTTCGCGTTAAGGAATGAAGTGTCACTAAGTATACCATGATGCCTGGAAGTATTTTACAACAGATTAAGAACAAAGTATTTCTTTTATAATATCCCGTTGAATGTCCTTAAGTTCCTACGGGGAACCATAAAACAAAATGTCACAAGTGTCTTAAGAAGCCACAGGGGAGCTTTATACGGTGTAGCTACCGGTTTAACAGTAAAATCTTCGCTTTTCTGAAGGCCTACCTCGCTAAAACGTTTCTCATGAATTCGTCGATTTTGGGAGCATTTTCGACATTCAACAGGTTATTAGGCTAAATACATCGTAAGCTTATGGAAGCACAAGCATTTACATAAGTTTTCTTTTTTGAAATGCGAACTAAATATATTCAAGAAGATGTAGTGCCTCTGGTTATACGTGTTTACTGAAAAGGTTTGCGCTTGCTACAGAATAAAATATCCGACAAGTATCAAAACTATCCTCCGACCTTATCACTATTTACTAATTAACTATTACTAGTTTATTACATTAAAAAATGATCATATTTTTTATGATAAAATAAAACTCTGAATAAAGTATGAGAAATGATTTTTTCAACTTTAAATTATATAACCATGTTGAATTACCGTATGTAAACAAACCCTTCACGAACCCGTTAATCATACATATAGGGCATCAAAATTCCGCCCAAAAAACATTGATGAGATAAGACTTCTGGGGTGAGAAACCACGGGACATGTTTTGAGTGCGTTAATATAAACATGCATTGAATAAATAGTACATTCAAGGTAAACGTTGGCCTGCAATATTTCCGGAACTAGAACATTCCAGGTAATACCCAAAAACAAACCAAAATATCACAATGACGGGATAAACACGCAATTAAGTTTCATGAAGGGTACATTATATTTTATGAGACAGAAATAGTAGACATTAATTTGTTTTACCTAGGCATCATTGAATGAAGCTACTAAGTTTTGAGACGATTTCTATCCTACAAACACAGAGCAATAATTCCTTTTAAAAAAATAAGTTTTATGAAGGAAGCATTTGAGGAAATCGAAATTTGGAGAGAAAGTATTTACTCCAAATTTTAGATAAGAAGCTAGGGATGTCCCAAGTAGGTATTTTTTGGTGTGTACCGACTCGAGTCTCGCTTTTATAAAATACTATTTGGTACAGGACTCAGTTTGTCAACGGCTTCATTTACACTATGAAATAAATCATACCACCGTTTTAAATACTAAAATTTAACGGCAGTCAATATTTAATACTTTTACCAAAAGACTAACATATTATTTTGAATTATAAGAAGTTTTGGGAAGCTCATTTTCATTATGAAATCTAATTTCATTGTAACCGAAATTGTATTAAAGTAGTTAGTAACACGTGTCTTCAAAAAAAATTGAGTATTGTATCAGATTCTTGCGGGGTTTTGTTATTTACAACACACAATTCAGAAATTAATTAATTTTCAATACACTTCCTCGGAAACTGGCTCTTATTGCATTGTCCAACATGGAATGTATTTCATACACGTGCTTTTTTCTCATTTAGCAAAACAAGGGCTTTATTTTTTTTTTAGAGCAACGATGTGCTTCCTTTTAAGGCCTTTATATTTATTTTAAAAGATGTGTTAATTGATAAAAGATCACAAATAAACATGATCATTTATAAAATAATTATACATAGCACGCGACGATTTGTCTGCTTTGTTTGCTGTTGTCGGCTCTATAAATCCACCTCCTGATGTGATAAAGTTTCAAAATGTACTGTGTATCAGATTGGTGCTATTTTTAGTTATAAGGATATGTGTAAAGTACATTTATAAATCATCATCATCATCAATCTACAGTAGTCCTATGTTGGACAATCTATTCGCACGCCAATTCTCTGCGACTCTCATGCAGCTACTACCAACCACACAGCGGGAATCCTCGCTCCTGCGGCCTGAATGCCAATAGTTCCAAGAACACATCGAGTTACGTGACTTTGAAAGTATTGATACGCCACGAGGAGGAAGGACGTATAACCCCCTAGGACATAACATGTAGTTTGTTTCCCCGCATGAAAAATACGCGAGTTAATGTATGTACGATTGTATGCAAGCCAATTTATCAACTGAAGCACGTTTGTTAAAACTGAAAGGGTATGTTTTCATAACACAAGCGGTGATATTTTCATAATAGTATCACGGTAGTACATAAAATTCTAAAGCGGGAAAGCGCGAGCTGCTAAAGAATGATGAGATTAGCTATACGGTCTAGTAGCCGGGATTTAGAAATATTGTTATATAAAGCAGATGTGATAATCCTTTGATTTATTCGTATTGCGCCCATTCCTACACGCCAGGCGTCAGTCAAAGTGATTGTCACTCGTCCACTGTTTCTAGTTTCTTTTCAGATTACATGCACATGTGTAATTAAATCAGGCCTTTTTTTGATGCCCAGTTTAGATTTATTTCTAAAATAAATAACTAATAATTCTATTGAAGGACAAAGCTTTTCTTTGCTATTTTTAATAGTTATGTTTATTTTACAAATCGACCGTAGACATATCGTAAGTAAGGAACATTTATATTAGTCCTTTACATTTGAAATTTGCACCATCAATTATATATTTGAATAAATGTATTCTAGTAAAATGAATTTTCTAAATGTGTTAACCTTGGAATATTTATCATCAATGTTTAGTCATCTTATTTATTTTGTGTCCGCTGTTGTTCCTTACTCAATAATCTAATATAATATAAATAGATATATATAATAAAATAATTATGTCACTATTAAATATTCATTCATCAATCTTCATCGTGAATGTGTCATCATAGATATTTATTAATACATTGTGTTGAAAATACATACATACATATTTGAGTTAATGTTTCTTATTATATACTACACATTTGATATTTTTAATATGTGTTTACAACAACATACATTGATTAACCAGACATGAATGTGCAATTCTTAGAAAATATGTAATACAATTTTCACAGACCTGTATACCATGAATTATTAATAAAAAAAACTACACATATTATAAAAATATACAAAAGTAAATGGCTTATGAATGTACTTACTTCAAACAAAATAGTTTAAAAAAAGTAAAAAATATTTTTACTGCATTAAATCACAAATAATTTTTTTCACAATCGGAACTCTGTCACTAAACAATCACAAAGTTGAAGGGTATGGCATTGTGCATTATAATAACGATACAACAAAAAATCGTCATAATACTTGTAGTTTCTATATCTTGTTCTGTCCAAACCCTCTATTTGCTAACTACTATTCAATGTATTAAAGGGGAATGCCGAATTTAGGCCTTCCCATGCCCAAGTAATTTAATTTAGTAACGTAATTTACTGTTCTATTAACGACGCGATACAAGTTAGTAACATTTTTTAATAAAAAAACAAATATTGAAACGATACAACGAAATAAACAGACATTTGCTAGGTTGACAATTTAATATCCGGGAAAAAATATAATTTGTTGCAAAACATTGATTTGACATTTACACATATTTATACTTTAGTCCCAATGCATTTTATGGTTAGTACATTTAAATCTGTAATCAACTTTCAAACTATATTGCGTAATTTGTTGTGCACTTCAAACGTTACTAAATACCCGTCTCTGCTTCGCAGTTAATTGACAATCTTGTAACTTGATTTTCGACATTTGTTTAATCTAAATTTAATATGAGACTGTGTTCATAAAATATCCGGAATAAATTGTCTAAATTATAGTGAAAGCCGCATAAAAATGTGTGTTTTAAAAGAACTATGTGATTACAAAACAAGATCAATTTGTATAGTTTCCCAGTTTGTACATTGATTTAAAATATATCAATTAGTAAAAAAAAACCATATTATAAATGGCTTTTCGTGTCTCTCTTTGTAATGGCTGTCTAAACGTACGTAGTTTAGAAAAGTTTTGTTTAAGATATATGCACGGAAATCTTTGAAATTATGTTTTTTTCATATACCCCGACGAAGCAGGGATAGTAATTAGTTTTGTGTCAATGCCTCTACAGTATCTAATCGGTGATTGGACAATTTAGATTCGATTCCTGTATGTCTTACTAATCTTCAGATGACATTTGATCAATAAAATTATATCTATAATTTAAATTATATCACACATTCCCATATTTTAAAATGTAACCTGAAACAAGGTAAATGATCTCGAGTGATATGAATACCAAACCCTCATTTCATAGGTGTGAATTTGTATAAAATGGAAGTGTTTGATCTAATTAAAAAGTCAAATTCAAGATAACTGTCAATATAACGAATTGAATATTAAAATAATACACAATGCACGCCAACAAAATCTGTTACAATTTTATAAACCTAACAAATAAACTATTATTAGCTACCTTATAATTTAGGTCCACTATGAATGATGATACCATGACATCCTCATAGCTTTCACGCACATAATTTTATAATAGTACACTTACTGGATCCAGTCCACATCGTGTTACAGTCGATATAAGTTTCATCGCTGCGGATTCCTACGGACCGCTTTACGAACGCGTCGGACGGCGGGATTGGCGCCACTGCCCATGCTGAACTGAACTTGTGGTGCGCCGGCGGGAGCCCCACCGAAACTGTAGACGCCGGTCTGCTGCGGACTCGCCTGATGGAGCTGCTGCTGCTGCTGCTGCTGCTGTTGCTGCTGTTGTTGCTGCTGCATATGGTGCTGTTGCATTTGCTGCTGCTGAAGTTGTTGCTGCAAGTTTAAACACAAAATTAGTTACAAAACATACTCTAATGGACCTATATTGCGCGGGTAAAGCTGCGCGAATCAATGAGATCTACATAAACACTGCGTATGTCACTGATATAATTGAACCCGTGTCACCCTAAGCATCACACTAAGTGATTGAGTTTAATTCTTTGTACGATGCGCATCACACAACGCCTATTTGACTGTTCCATCTGACAAGCTTTGATGGGAGGACGTCCAATAATCTGCTAATGCTGGATTTTGTCCTTTAATAATGATTTAAGCTGTGTAATATTCCTCCTCACAAATATATAACAATTTTCAAATTATATACAATATTAGATGGCAATACTTAAAAACCCATATAAAATTATTGTGATATTTATAATAGCAAAAAGTAATAGATATGGCAAATTGGGCAAGCAAATGAACAAAATACAGTTCACAGGAAGACTACACCTTCTGCTTATTTCAGCCATAGCATTCCCAGGAGTGCCTAAAGGGCCCAGGAATCCAAATACTTTATTAAAACAATTTCCATAACATACAATTTCTATAATATAATATTATTTCTTCGCCGGTAATGACGGCATGGCGAGGATAGATATACACATTTTCACAAATATGGCAATGTTTGTGAAAATGTTGCAGTAAACAGCGAAGGTTATCTCATAATAAAATAAATGATAAATCAACCGAACTTTAGTTCAAATAGCAAGACAGACAACATGAAACATACATGAAATTTGATGTGAAGACATTTACATTGCATTTTGTGAAAAATCATTTTACGCATTTGGATTCCAAGATAGACTCTAGCTACATCTACAAACTTCACTATAAGCGATGCAAGGATTATTTTATAATTCCTTCGATAAAAAAAAAATATCATTCATACATGGCTTGACACAGACATCAAGGATTTACGAGAACGCAGAAAACAAAAGTAACGATTAATCAAACTTCAAATGCAAGATCAAAAACTAGATACAGATCGAAATTACTCCAAATATTAGGTATGGGTTTCAAAAAGTGGGACTGCTAAATCCCGCTATCAATGGTAAAGCGAATTCGTCCTTTCGTAAATTACCATCCTACTTCCATGACTCTCTTAATACTATTCTGAACTATTTCAAAAGAAATGTAAACAACAGTGCTATAAAAAAAACTGGTGATTTTTTGAAGCATTCAATTTGATAAAGATTTAGAATAGATTGAGGTGTTAAATTTTTGTAATGCTTTTTATGCCTGCGCTATCAAAAATATTAAATAATTATACACTATATTCTTATCACTGAATATACGACGATACACAGATGCTGTTAACACTCATCCTTATAGCTTAACACCACCACCTACCAGCATAACACCTACCACAGTTGAAGAAATCATGACAAGTACTTGGTTCAATGTTTAAAAGAGAGAGAACCAGTTCCATTTTATATACTGCATCACTTATTAGCAGACTACAAGAATGTGCTGTGTGGGTTAACACCCACCATTTGTCTAGCAAACGAACAATACAATAATTATGTCTTCAGTGTCAGTAACTTTGGCACTTGCAAGTGGCACAGCAAACCAACATAAACAATTAAAATTACTTTAAATTTAAATTGGTCTTAATGTGTAATTAACCTTTCTTCATTGCGTTCCCGTAAGCCTTCTCGCCAGTGTAGTTAATTGAAGAATTAGAAACATATTTACCTGCTGTCCAAACCCGAAAATGCCTGTTGACTGTGGGGCACCGAAGTTGAAGGCAGGCGCTGGCGCAGGGTTGAGAGGCGCCGCCTCAAATGAAGGAATCGATGGGTTGGGCGAGCCGAACGTGGGAGTCGCACCAATGCTTGGCGTGCCGAACATGGGCATCGGAGTTGTGGCGTTACTTGCTGGTTGCGGTGACCCGAACAAGTTTCCTGTAGGCTGAGTTTGAACAGGATTCGAGAACATAGACGATTGAGTGTTGTTGTTCTGGTTGCCCATACCGAATATATTTTGAGGTGGGGCCGCAGTGGTACCGAAGGTCGGCGTGCTACTACCGGCATTGAACGGTGTAGACGATCCAAACGTGAACGAGGGAGGCTTCTGCAGACTACTCGATGACGCGTTGGACACAAACAAATTAGGGCTCTGCGAGGTACAACCTGCCGACCACATAACATCTTTCTGCATGATGAAAGCATTTCCCGGTTGCATGCTGCTTGACCCCGACATTGAGTTAACAGATAATCCATTGGTACTTCCTAGTGCACCGCCGTTTCCCATCGTTAAACTGTTCGATGATAGCGAGTTTCCAGCCATCGAGCCAAGTGAGGTTCCTGCCATAGTATTTCCTGCGATAGCATTTCCTGCCATAGCATTTCCTGCCATAGAATTTCCTGCCATAGAATTTCCTGCCATAGCATTTCCTGCCATAGAATTTCCTGCCATAGCATTTCCTGCGAGTCCATTAGCGCCAGTCAATCCATTGCTCCCACCTAAAGTGCTGGTGGATAAGTTATTATTCGAACCTAATGTGGTTCCTGCAGGTAGACTAAAGGTGCTTGTATTAGCGTTACTGCTTTCTGCCGCTCCAAAAGGTGCCTTAAATAAAGCTGGCGGATCCGTTTTTGGGGTTGCATTGCTGCCAAATGTAAACGCGAATTTGGGCTTTTCAGTAGCAGCAGGCATTGTTAACGTGGCGGGTGGAGCTGGGTTCGCTGGTGCATTATTTCCAAAACTAAACATCGGTGCTGGGGTAGCATTGTTGTTACTTGTCGACTCGTTGCTTTGGAACAATGGAACTGGTTTGGCAGTTAAATCGGGCGGCTGGAATAAAGCCGTACTCGTACTACTCTCCGGAGGCTTAAACAGTGCTAAGCTAGGCGCACTAGTCGTCGGTAGAGTGCTAGCTTGCGACTGCTGTGTGAATAAGTTCACAGAAGTACTTGAACTCGACGGAGCTTCAAACAACTTAGTATTAGGCGACACTCCAAATGAGAAGGTTGGTTTTGGTTTTTCTGCAGTTGATGATCCTGGTAAACTTAGCGAGTTGAGTGGTGTATCCTTCTTAGCGTCTTTTGCAAGATCAGTATTGAGCGGAGTTGCTGGCGGAGTCATTGGTGTATTATTCTGATTGTTCATCTGAGTTGGTGGGGTCATTTGTAATTTGTTCTGAACAGGGGTGTTCAAGTCAACTGAGGGAACTTCTTGTAGTTTTTCTTCTTCCAAATCTTTATTGGTCTCTAGTTTGTTTGTGACCACTGGATTTAAAGGAATTATTTTAGGAATACCAAATGTGAAATTCATTTTTGGAGCCTCATCCAACTTTGCTATGGAAACATTTATTTTGTTTTCTATCTTCTTGTCAGGTAAAGCAAATGTAAATGTTGGCGTCTCAGCTAATATATTATTGTTTGTTTCAGATTGTGTTTTTAATTTGGAGTCAAGTGTCGTATTTACATCTGATTTTTTAGTGATGGTAGCCTCTTGTACTTTAGGATCAATGCCGAATTTAAAAGAATTATTTGCAGGGCTCCCAAAGTTGAACTTTGACTCGGGGATTTTCTTTTTGTTTTCTTTTTCTGCGCCACAACATACACATTTATCTTTTTCTTTTTCATTTCGGACTAAACAGCTGGAGCATTCCCATTTCTCAGATTTTTGGGTTTTAATAATATTTTTAAATTTGTTGTCACTTGATCCGAAGAACGAGTTTGAATTCAGAGATGCGTCAGCGGCATTCGGGGTGAACCGGGCTCCTCCACACGCCGCACATTTGTCTACGCTACTCTTATTTGAGATCCAACAATCTTCACATTTCCAATCTGCATCCACCTTCGCCGTGGCAGGCACTGCCTTCACAGCGACAGGCCTCAAGATGACTGTAGAACTCTGTGGAGTGATCGTGCTCGTGGCCGAAGTGGCCGTGCTCGTCAGGGCAGCGCTATTCCTAGGACGATTTCCGCCGCAACAGGCGCATTTGGCTGCACTATCTTCATTGCTGACCCAACAGTCCTCACACTTCCACTTCGACGACGAGCTAAGCCCAGTTGACTTGGGCATGAGTGAGCTCGCTACTTGTGATACTGACATCTTCTCACAGTTTGCACATTTCTCATTTTGAGGTTGACTATCAGCCAGCTTGCAAACAGAACACTTTGCCTTCTGTAATGGCTGTTTGGAGCCACAACAGACACATTTCCTGTCTTCTAGCTTGTTGTTAACCCAGCAATCCGCGCAAGTCCAGCCTTTCAACCTAGAAGATTTTTCAGGTTCTTGTGCTTTACCTACAACAACAGAACAATCGTCACGTTTGCTTTCAAATTTCTGATCTATGCGGCGCTCGGGACTGTCGAATGTGAATTTCGGTGGTGTAGTGAACACTTCTGGACAGTCATTTGACACTTTCAGTGGATTGGAAAATTTGAAAGCACTATTAATTACTGTTTCGGGCTTACTTGTAGTTACTACTGTCATTTTATCCGTTGTGGAAAATACATTTTTAGGTGTCGAGGTAGCCGGTAACTTTGATACCGATGGTGTACCAAAAGAGAAGTGTGGCAGCTTATCTGCGTCTAATTGCAGCACGGCCGTGGGTAGTTTCACTGGAGTGGCCACCTCATATTCATCTACGTTTCCTCGATTTGTTCTTGTAAGCCTTGCTTTTACTTTGGTAGTCATTTTGTGGGGCTGATCCATCTCAGGCTCTTTCCTAAAATTGTAAAGTAAACAAATTAGTTAACAACTTTTAAAACCCATTTAGTGGATGATGGTCAATTCTATGAAATGTGGGCGTAAGATCAATAAATAGAATTGTAGTATACATATTGCTAGATGTTTCCCCAACCAAGCTACTTGGCCCGAGTGGAAATGCATGGCAGGCAGCTGTTAACGCTACTTTTCTTTTTTGGTTTTAAAACAAAACGCCAGAAGGATTCTAGGACTTAACGTTGATAAGGGCGTCGCGTTTTATATTCTGTTGTATTTATTATTTACTTATGTGGTTGGGGTTGATTTACGATAATTTGTAAGAAATATTTGCCTATTATTAAGGATATTCCGATTCTGGTATTAAAGAATATATATTTAAATTTACAATAATATTGGTCTTACTTATACTACGAAAAAAAGTACGTACATAAATTGAAGAACAGAAACGGATGTTTAAATGTCATCCCCTTTTTTGTGTGAAATTCCGACACGGTGCAACACAACGCGCCTTTCTCATATATTATGATTAGCACAAACAGATTTACTTTAAAAGATACTCTACGGCAGTTTTGGTACTTATTGCAATTGTATGTATTGACGTATATTTCGATTCTGTTCGACTTACACCTATTTTGGTCACCAAAACCTTTAAACCTATTTTGAAACTATATATATTTTAGAAACACATTACCGCACGACAGATAATTAAAAATGCAACCGATTTTAGACTAACAGTTATACTCAAATGACTCCAGTTACTGTCGCACAAACAAATGAATCTAAAATGATTATGGATACAAATGTCAGTATAACATGTTTTATTTTTTTCAACCACCATATTTATTTATAAAATAACAATAACCTGATGATTAAAAAGTAGCCCTTGGGGCAATAAATACGGATCATTGAAAGAAGTTCCTTAACTTCTTTGTAATGTAGAAATCAGAACACCAAAGTACCATCTCATTTAACGAGAGAAAAATGCTAATTAAGTTATTGCTATGGGTAAAAATACGATTTCTGCAACAATAAATACTATTCATTCGAACTGTTTTTTCAGACATCAACGAGAATATCGTTTCCTGAAGAAAAGACTAACCAAGTGAATGGACGGCAGTCTGAAAGTCATCAGCGTTATCGAAATGAAATACTTTATCCACCACTGAATATAACTAAGCAGATAAGCTCAGGGCTAGAATACATTACCCTTTGGCTCCAGTTGGATAAGTAGGATAGTTGATATCACTGCTATGTGAAGCAATTATTTGGCGCGCAGCATTCGTCGTGTCCATGAGACGCGATTTCTTTTTCAAACGTAGTATTGACGCAATGCTTGGCACGTTGAGCTCTTGAGTCTTGTAGGCTACAACATACATATTAATAATATTTAAGTTTTAATACAACAGCGTTAGATTTTTTTTAATTTCAAATGCAAAATTGGCTATCAGCCTTTTATTCAAGCACAACTACAGTGAACAAAAAGATAATGAATGGACAATATACTTACACAAAGTTGTATTATTGTATGGAGAAGGTCTTTCGGAAGATGTGTTATTAAACCCATCATTTTTGGGCTTGGTGTACACTGGAATCCTCCTAGCTTCCATGAGTGGGGAGGAGTAACTGTCTAACAATTCCATGATCCGTCGAACAGAACTACTAAGGGTTGTGTCATCATTGCTTTTAGACTCATTCACTACCGCCACAGTCTGCTGTTTTATATTAGGCTGGTTTATATAGGAAGAAGCCGCTGCTCCACCATACATTGTTCTGCCTGGGTAAAATGGAGAGCCAAGCAGACTAGCTTTAAAGCTAGGCTTCTTTGGATCACGCATTGTATTTGACGCTGTCTTTGCTGAAATTATACGTTCATAATAAGTATCTAGTTTAAATGGGAATACTAATAGTTTTGCGTTTTCAAAATACTAGGAAACATTACAGTTATAATAATTATAAATTTATGTAGAATAGTTACATGATTGTTTTATATTTGATTTTTAGCATATAATTGCAGTGTTGCCCATTATCTCAACTGAGTTAACATGAGAAATTTAAAAGCGAAAACAACTATAAGAATTGCATTTCCTGAACCAGAACAATGTCATTCTGTAAGAAGTCACTTTCAAACACACATATATAGCAACAATATATCGCCAGCACTGCAGCTACCACAGTGCATTCAACGACAACATTTGGCAGAATATCATTTCGACCTACAAACTTTCCGACTAATTCCTGAAATAACTATCACTAACTATTTAATTGAAAAAAAACAGCAGTAACGCAAAACAGCAATAAGGCGAGATGTCAAATACTGTGCACTAACATGTGATTTTGAAAATCCAACCAAACTACGGCCATTGACACTCTTATAACAGTTACATGCACATATATAGCCCTGCACAACATTATATGCATATTGTGAATATATACGCAACACATTCAAACAAACTAAACAAAGCAACTATAGACATACTTAACGGTTTCTATTTATGAATCTCATAGTAAATATTGTTATGTAAATATTAAAATATGACACATTCTACAAACTTTGACCATTTACACATGACGTAATAGCCTTTTGGATTAATTGTTCAAATTTATTTTTTAAATAATCTAGAATGAATTCCATTAAATTTGATTCCAACATTAGGGAAGGAAAAAGTAAAAAAAACATCCATGAAAGCTGGATCGGTCTGAAATGAATTTCAAATAACTCTTGTTTCTATCAGAATCAGTATTGACATACGCAGCGTTTCTCAAAATGAAATATCGTTTTGAGCCTCAATAATGAGTTTTACTAACATGAGTCACCATAAAAACAAATAGCAGTTTGGAATACTTTTCCCTAACACAAAATTTAAGTTCTGCCATTCAAAGTGAATGAAAATGAAACAAAATAAAACAAAGTTGATATGAGCATGTTTAAAAACGATTGCAAATGTTATTTTTTATAAAGGACTCACCAACTGCTTTAGCAGAGTCTTCTTGCCCGCTAGTTTCGAAAATGGATTTCCTTCTTTGGGCAATTGACTGTCCAACACTGGAAACTGAATGTGGCATCTTGAAGATATGTGTTGTCTCTTTATCGATTGGCACTGTATCGTCATTTTGAGGTCGCATTGGAGTCGCAAAAGTGCTCCGGCTTGTTTGTGCATACTGTGGCCCTCCCAAGGAACCGTAAGGTAGTTCCATGACTTCAACATCACTCGAGGAGCAGCCTGCCTGCAAAACACAAAAACAGGGATTGGAAAAAGATAGAATGGATCATATACACAACCTTATTATACTTTTAGACGGTAAAAAACCTTGAACTGCAAAAGGTCCAGAAACAAATGTTTTAAACATGCAAATTTTTTCTACATAACACTTCCTTACTTCTGAAGGACCATAGTGGCTGTATGTTCCGGGCGAGCTGAACCGCATTCGTTTTGCTGGAGGCTGGGTTATCACTGCGGGTTCTGATGTTTCATCTTCTGATGAGTCTGAAGCATCGGCTATTGCTGATGAACCATTTGCATTTGAAGAGCTAGGACTACTGAACCATTTTGTGATTGTAGACGGCAGTAAGCCCGACACTCTGGATGTTACATTCTTGACAAATGACTGCAAAGAAAAATAAACTTGTTATTGTGAAGAGAATGGCTAACGAGAAAGATTGAAAAATTCTTGGCCTCGCATTTTGATAATAATAATTTGGCTCAAATATTATAATTTCCTTTATTTATATGCATATCATATGTAGAGCTTAATGGAGGAGGCATTTACTCAAAAGAATATCCTTAATAATGAATTAATTTATTATATCTTGACAACTATGGTCTAACTATAATATTAAATTGAATTGAATGTTATAATTATAAATAGTTAAATATTCCTTCAAGACGAAAAAACGAAAAAGGATTAAAAATATATAGGCAATGATGCCAGTGGCTGATACAACTATCTGTAGAATGATTGCTGAGTCACATGAGCACATCCCAGGAAAGTCAATACACATGATCAGGCATTTTTATTATAATCATCAACTGACATGGTGTGCATAAAAACAGTGTTTGTGACAGACAAGCACATCTGAATGTATAAGGCAGAATTTTGGATCACCAAACATTATTAACTTTACCTTTTTTCTCAATTTAAATAATATTTTTATACCACTACATTTGTTAGAAAGCCATGTAAAATTTAGCTATTACTAAAATTATAAGTTTCCAACAACAATTGTGATGAAAAAAGGCTACATATATATGATAACTTAACTAAGGCAAAATAACCGACTAGTAGACATTTACAAAGCATTCTGTATTTTTGTTTGGAAAATCCATAGTTTTCTACACACACTCATCTTTATGCTATAAGCCCTAAAAAAGGACTAAAGCACTTTTCAGGGTACATACCATGGCTAAAATAGAACGCTAATAGATTGCCTCTGTCTGTCTTGTCACAACTGTTATCTGTTATATTTGTGGGTGTCTTTAGTTTTCACAAAAGTGATGAGATATAAGGGTGGCTCTCTATATATCTAAAGGTTGAAAAATATTTCAATGTGTGTATCGACAGCTTTAATTTTTTTATTGACGTTGTAAATACCAAAATCCATTTATTTTTCCTTAAGGACACAAAGCAACACATGTTTCCACATGTGTAATCAGGAGGAAAAGTAACATTACAAACAATTGCTCCTAATTCAACCTTTTTAGATTTGAGGATTCTGTTTCTAATGAAAATTCACAGACTTTTCATATTTTATCTATGGTTTATGGCCATTTTTGGTTAATATTTTGGCCTGAATCATTATTTGGGTAGTGAGGTAAGTGCGAGAATGATGTTTGAATGTGTGTTTTATTTTTTAATAACTTCAACATATACTAACAGATAATATAAAATAAATTCTTATATTATGTGTTAGTCTGGTGCAGTATAACATAACAAAACATTAAAACAATATTTATTGTGGTCAAGAATTTTTTAATCTGCCCATTTAAAGAAAGGGTTGGCATTTGGCAATATTCAGTCACAGGTTCATACTTCACTAAATTATTATATATTGAACTATCATATTGTTTTCTTATCAATTAAACAGATTTGACTTGGTGAGACTTTATGTAGAAAAACAATAACTACTATCTTAAAGAATAAGAAATTCAAATAACATCAAGGCAAGCATAAAGGCAATGCAGTAACATCTAATTTTTTAAACGCAATCAAGTTAATATAGTCAGATATTTGCAGAACTACAAATTACCCCCTACATACAAACATAAAAACTTAATTTCTCTTTATAATTTCATAAATACGATTATTTAACTGAAAAAAATGATTTATTTTCAAATGACTCATTACCAATATTTGTCCCTTATCGACCTACATGCAATATTATTCACAGGAAAACTTAATTTATGGCCCAGCTTAATACCTACACCATTTGACATGGATAATTAACTTGAACAAGTGAGTGTACTGTATGTTAAGATCAGAAAACAGTTTGCTAAGCAAAAGGTTTGTTACAGGGAGTCTGCCAGCATTTTGGTGGCTCATTCACTGCATGTACCTGGGTTTTTTTTTTAATACAAATATAGAATAGCTATACACAGCAAAGCTTCTAGAAAGATATTCATATTGCTAATACTACTATAATACAAGCTGTAAATGGCATGTATACAATGCCATTTAAATATTTTATTGTGCAAGCAACTTTCGCAGGGATAAGCACAAGAGCCCACCCAGTTTCAACACAATTGGTTCAAAGGGTTAGAAACATACAGAAGACAAACATTGGTCTTGTCCTTAAAAGATTGTTTTTTTTTTAATATTTATGGATTTAACCTACATATTATTATGCAATTGTTTGATATAATGCTTCATTGAAATTTTAGTGAAACAAACCAACCTGATTTTACTAGACATTTAGCTTTATATTAGTATTATCAACTCCCACACAAACCAGAATTATTATAATTAAAGCAAGCCTCTTAACAGCTATTGCTTGTAAAGTATATTTTCGCATTAGCATGCAGTAAAATACATTAAGGTTCTATTGCACAATGTTATATTCAAGAATTTATTGATTGTTCAATGATTTTTTGGTTCACACCTGGTGATTATTTACATAATAAAATGTGATGTCTCTCAGTCCTAAACACCATAGACTTAAGTTGACAAACTAAACCAATGATAACTGTGGCAAGATGATTTTCTAAAATATCTCCCTCATCACTCTCCCAGTAAAGGAATGCTAAAAAAAAAACATAATCACAAAACTAAAAGAAAGAGCTCTTCATAATCAGTGCCTACCATCCAACGAAAAATACAGTAGAAATCTACTGAATTTATCGTAATAATAAAGCTTATGGATAGGTAAGAGCCAGGTTAATTATCAAAGCATGGACTTTGACAAGGCAGGTACCTGGCCAAAGCTTCACAGCAGACAACAACTATGATCCCGATTTGAGAGTGAAATTAATAGATATTTCATGGTTGCTCGCCAAGCAAGATGTATAAATATATACACAACTACGCGTGCGGCCACACATTTCATGAAAAACGCAACGACATTGTCGCGAAGAGCGGGAACTTGGTTAATACTTACAGTATTAGCTTCATTTGATGGGCGCGGGCGCTTCTCCTTGTTTTTCGGGAATATTTGACTCATTGTGGATCTGATTTTGAACACTGTTAAATATCTACAAGCAGTGAAGCTACTGCAAATTCATTTTTTTGCTAAATCTATTCACAACTGGCAAAAACGTGACAAACATGGCGTCTGTAAAATGTGTCAAAGATGAAAATGCTTGGTGGGAGGTCCAAGCAATTTTAATTGTTATATTATTTAGTCACTTTTCACAGAACAATAAACACAACGAAAAATATACTTGGTATCAGAACTAATGATGGTAAAATCACCAGTGTCACCGGATCAAATATAAAAATTCTATTTCGCGTTAGCGCTTAACACGCGCAGATTCTCTTGGCAGTCTGTGCGCAAAATGTTGCTAGCATTAATAAATATACTTCAAGTTTCAGCGGAGTGAAAAAATATTGCTATCCTAATAATAATGCTCATAGAGCACGAACCAAAGAGTAGTAAACTTGCGGACACGGAATAAATAGGAATCGCTGAAGTCATAAGGAAAAATATTGAAGCACCGCCGCGTTTTTCACTACCACATTTATTTGCTCATTCAAATATGAACGAAATATGAAATACGTATAATTCTCCTCAGAATCCCAAATAAATTAGGATTACGGATTATTTATTCCGCAAATAACTAGACACGTGATTAAATGCTAGATTCAGCTAAAAACTTCAAATTCAAAGTGGCGCGCAAATCCTCTTCCGGAAGAAAAGGTTTAAACGTATATTTTTGCCAACTTTGCAACCGAGTTCCGTTTTAATTTAAGACGAAATTCGTATCACCAAAAGAATATATCAAAACCGGCATGAGCCACCCATGTTCCTTCTATTGCCCTTTATGTTCCGAGGCCACAGTATCTCTTTCCAACAACACGCAACCCCGGCAGGTGGTGGCCCAGGCAGGCCCTTTTGCTGACGCGAGACATCGCCGCCCCGATCGCCTCTTCGAGGGCATGGCGGTACTACGCCCAAGTTGGGCAGACCGCCACAGTGTGCTCCTCCGTGTTTTCCGGGCGATCGTCACAATGGTGATAACCGGGCGTTTCCTCGCGCAAGAGTTATCAATTCATCTTGGAACGAAGTTCCTTATCGCACGTTGCGAAAGGGGGCTAGAGGGAAAAAATTAAGACCAAAAGTTGTAACGACACTTTTTGCTATGTGTAGTTGTAAGCCGTGCCTGTTTCTCTGTTTGTCTCTCTCTCTCTCACATAGAAAGTCAGCAAGTTATTTTGGTTTCGTCTTTCTTTTTAACTTCGTTCCATCCGGGTGTGCCTTGACACCTCTCAAGTTTTTAGGGTTCCGTAGTCAACTAGGAACCCTTATAGTTTCGCCATGTCTGTCTGTCCGTCCGTCCTCGCTTAATCTCTGTGACCGTTAGCACTAGAAAACTGTTGGTACCAATATGTATATCAATCACGCCGACAAAGTGGTAATTAAATAAAAATAAAAATTGGAAAAAAAATGTTTTATTACGGTATCCTTTATTAGGGTACCCTATACCTATGTAAAGTGGGAAGTGTTTTTTTTTTTAATTTCAACCTAGACGTGTGATATATTGTTGGAAAGGTATTTAAAAATGAATAGGGGTTTACTATAATATCAATAATTTCGGAAATAATCGCTCCAAAAGTAAAAAACAATGTGTCCCCCCCCCCCTCTCTAACTTTTGAACCATAAGTTTTTTTTTCCAAATAAATTAATAGCTATCATATAAATATTACAATTAAATTAATCTATACTAATATTATAAAGCTGAGTTTGTTTGTTTGAACGCGCTAATCTCAGGGTCTACTGGTTGGAATTGGAAAATTCTTTTAGTGTTGGATAGTCCATTTCTTGAGGAAGGCTATAGGCTATATAACATCACGCTACGACCAACAGGTGCTGAGCAGCGCGGGTGAAACCGTGGGGAACAGCTAGTTACTAAATATATACAACCTAACCTAACCTAACCATAAGTTTAGAAAATAATGAAAAAAATCTGAAAAGTAGAACTTTATAAGGACTTTCTAGGAAAATTATTTTGAACTTGATTGACACAACAGTTTTTGTACAAAAAAGACAAAAAGTTGTACAAAATAATTTCTGTACAAAGTTTGTAGTATAATCGTACAATTATGCAAGGATATTTTTTTAACTTCGTTTACATATTTTATTATCCTGAACGTATCTTTTTTCAAACAAAAAAAAGAATTATTGAAATCGGTTCTCGCAATCCAAAATTACCACCGAAAACTTCTTGCACGTCTTTGTATTAATTAGTAACCCAATTCCCCGAGAGATGGCGCTGTAGGTACTTATTACATAGGATCGGGTATTATCGAATTGTTCGGGGTATCTTATAACTACATGAAACTTCTATTAAGAACATGCTAAGGCAATTAAAAAAAAAAGGAAAATTCATTTTTTTAACACCATCAAGATGTTAAGGTAAAAACCAGTTCATAAATGGTTCGATAGATGGCGTTGTGTAATGACGGCATTTTTTTAAAAGTTGATGTTAAGATTTTCCGTGCTTTCATGACCTACCGTGGTAAAGTAAGTTGCACTTAAATATAATTCGTAATTTTATTTATGAGTGCATAATCTAATTAGTCGTCGAGGTTTGAGCGCTCCCCTTTGTGTTCGCGCTAAAAACCGTCACAAGTCACAAGTCGGAGCGCCTGCCGTCGTGCCGCGGAGCGTGCAATGTTGCACGCTCCTCCACCTTAAAACTCATAAGTGGGAACACTTATTGTGACGGACGGGAAAATACGGAACCCTACACTGAGCGTAGCCCGACACGCCCTTGGCCGGTTTTTTCTGCGAAGAGTCCCGTCGAAGTAAAGTCTTGTCGGTGTTCAGTCTGTCGGCGTAGTGTCAGTCGGCGTTTAGTCGTACACTTGCTACAAACCTACCCATTTTCTTCGAACCAACGTGCATGATCTGTACTTTTTTGTTTTACAAAACTTTGCCCCACACTTTGAACCCTGCGAAGAACTTCTAACACAGACGCTCCTTTTTATGCCTATGGATTTTTCCCCAAAGGAATTTAAATAAAACAAAATTAAATATAAAACACTGGTTTTATTTTAATTACATAAAATTAATTAGTCCACTCCATAACCAATTAATAAAACTTACACAGTGGGATAATTAAATAATTATATTTACATAAAATCATTCAAATTGGGAATAGTTTTCCAATTCGTATGCTCATGTGATATGACCCACAATAACCATTTTTGATAGCCGTTACCACGCATGTGTAAACTATTTTGTGGTACCTAACGTATATAACTTATAATAATAGTCTTATTTTTTGGTCGCAAAATGTTCGCTGTTCCGTCACGTCGTCTACCAAAAATGGGGAGAAGTCGTCACAGTAACATTCGGTTACAAGGATATGTCACGTGTAACCAAATATTATCACTGTGCAAAACTGTGTCGGCAATCAAGCCGAAACAAGGTTTCCATTCGGTGGTCTGGTAACATTGTTCCGGCTTTGTTACAAAAAAAAACATTCATTTGCTTTCGACATGATCTCAACAAAGTGACAGTTTAAAGAAGATATTTTATTTTGCGATCATTGCTTTCCTGAATTATCATTATAATTGATTTATTATAGTTTTAAACATATTATCATTTATACAAAATTAAACAAAAAAAAAACTGAATATAAATACAGATATGTAAAGTTTTAAAAAATGCAGTCGTAAACTGGTCACGAAATTACGTAAATATGTTTGCATAATTGTGTTGACATGTATCTATAAGTTATTGATTTGTTTTTTTAAATGATGCCCCTGTATTGTCAACGTTCCTCAGTTATTGATGTATCAGAATGTGACAAACAACAACAACAAAAAAGTAAAGAAGAAAATCAAGACATAGTGATAAGATTTGAAAATGCCCAACGTAAAATTAAATTTTCAAAACCAAAGTTTGTTTCATTTGTTTTTTTTTTTTTTGGTTAGATATAATTCATTTTTATTGACGCGACACGCTATAGGCACAGTTTCAAGAAGCAATGTCATAAGATAATAATTTTATTATAAATTTAGCTCATGAATGTTTGGGATCAGTCACAAAATTTTACTACACATTGTATTGATTGTATGTAGTACACATTTTTACTAATGTAATACACTAAATACTAACGCAAGAATGTATGACAATGAGTTAACACTATTGTAGAAATCCGTAACGTGTGTCACAGCAACCACATATCAATTAGTAGTTCCAAAAGTGTCCTGCCTATCCACATTAAATTAATCAGAGATACATAACTGGTAGGGATTTAATTACTAACTGTTTTACTTATAAAGTATGTTAATTATAAGGGGCCGTTCAAGTATTACGTAAGCAGATTTATTACAATTATTTACCCCCCATCCCCCTTGTCAGCAAAAGTAAGCAAAGCTCTTACCCCCTCCCCCCAAGCTTACGTAAACATTTTCAATTACTGTATTGTTTTTTTTTTCCTAAACATCCGCATTATTTGCGGGAATCCCCGAAAATGCGTTTTGTTTTCAAGCTAAGACAATGTGAGAGTTGCCATTCGGTAAAAAAGTAAATAACTACCGAAGACGTAATCATCATCTAGACTCCCCTACCCCCCATGTCATCCAAAATAAGCAAAGCAAAGACCCCCCCGCCCCCCCATAGTGCTTACGTAATACTTGAACGGCCCCTAAGCAAGTGGAAAAAAATATTGGATATTTATGCTTAAATCGAGGTTCAAGTTAAGGCCAGAAACTTTTGGAGTTTACCATGTAGTGACCAAACTCAACACAGTCGCTCTGTGTATGTAACAGTTACGGAACGGCGACGACTTAGCAAATTCTGCGACCGAAAATGGCTATCTGGGGATGCTGATTTTGTTAATTAATTATTGCACTTCAGAAAAACACTTGTACTCTCTTGGTATTGCTCATCAAATAATTTCAAACTAATAGTTTGATGCTTGTACATTTCATTTTAATGACATTAATTTGAACTTGACGTCCTAAATCTACAAATTCTAAAATATTTTCATATCCATATACGGATACGTATTATACGAATGACATACAAATTTTCTTGTTAGCTCAACATGTTCTGAGGATATAAATAGCCCAAAGTTAAGAAGTAGTACAGTAATTGGAATGATTACGTTTTTACGATGTTACCAACACACTGAAACTCACAACCACACATCATCAAATTCCGAGCGACAGACATAATTACATAAAAATATATATAATTCAGTTTGTCTGTAACGACATGAGAGTAAAGAAATTTTCCAGTTGAAAGTAAAACAGACAGTAGTGGATTTTCTGATTAAGTTGATTAAATGAACTTTAAAATCCTTTAATGTCATGTTTGTAGTGCACTTTGTGGCACTAAATGTCATCAGAAGATCCTTAACTTCGCGGCCACTGGGTCTATGCTAGTGATGTATATCGTGTTGTTCTAGCGCACATGCTCACTCCTATTACTTACCACTCTGTGTCAAGGAATACCTACTTTGCTCTTATGGTTGAATAGTACAGTAAACCCCAAAAAGATCTAAACACGGACAGGAAACCATATTATTGTCTTTAATCATTGTTCCGATTGTATAAATTATGAAAAGGTACAAAACATAGTATACAATTCATTTTAGCAAAACCTCCCCACGCACAGGCCCGATACATAATAGTACAAATCTTTTGTCCGAAGTTTCGAAGGGAGGTGTTAGAAATAAGTACGTATTGAGTTGAATAGTTGTAGACGATACAATGGACAAAGCAATGGTTCCTTGTTTTTTTCTTTAAATATATTTTTGGGTTGTAGCTGCCCATTACTAAAGCTTCACTGGTTTTTCCTATAAAATCCAGTTTAAATACATTGGAGGTTGTCTATTGCTTTTCAGTTTCAAGCTACTCGTAGAACATACAAAGTACTTTCTTTGCATAACATATTACTTATTTTATTTTATCAACTAACAGTAATTTTTCATGAATATACCAAACACAAGTAATTTTTTAAATTACAAACACGTGACAATAGGTTCAGAGAGATAAAAATGTTATTATGTAAAAAAGTTGCGAATTCGATGGAAATATTACACGCTACACGTTTTACAGGATATTCGAAAGTCGATTACACTTATACCTACAACAACGATTCTTTATACTTTGTTCCGCCATTACAATTATTACGCAACTGACAATTTCACAAAACAGTTTGCTGGCGTATCTTGAATGCGGTGCAACTGCATACTTAATACATGTCAATCAATATGTAGCACTGACATTAAAATGTGTAAAGTTCCGTCGGATAGTAACGTTCGTTTACATTTAAATAACTTGATTATATTAAAGTAATTAAAATTATTATTGCTTTAAGATTGTAAAAGGCAAAAAGTTTCGTTCTTAAAAGTATCATACACTTGTGTTCTTGACATAAAGTACCTATTAGAATTGAGGATAATTTTCTTAATTTTATAACAGCTCGGGCGAGACAGTAATCGTCGGAAGTCTACATTACTGCAATAAACACACACTATTCGCTTACATACGTTGAAAAAGGTATAATAACGCTACTAGTTCATTAGAGTTTGACTAAAAGAGTACAAAATCTACATGTCGCGATTGTTAATATTTCAAAGGATTCCCTTGAAAAAAGGACATTACGTCTTAAAATACAGGGGCCAACGGACAATCGGATTTATTGGAGAGGGACAAAAATATAATATGAAAGTATAGCTATTTAGTACACTACAAATTTATTACAACCACGTTAACTATAAAACTAAGTATAATGGAATATTACATAATTTGCTTTGCTGCAGCTTCGAACTAAGTAACGTGATATATATTAATAAACAAAACGGAATTTAACTAGCCAACTTGTGAAAAAGTCTTTGTGTAAAGTAAGATTGGGAAGTACTATTAAAAGTACGTTGCTTAGCAGGCACTAATATAATATATGTAATGATAAAACTATACTACTCTGTTGCGGCAATCAAATAAAAAATTAAACTAAAAATGATATTATTGGGGGCCATCTTACGTGTTTGTGTCGAAGTAATTGTGTATAAACATACTTGAAGTTGAACGACGCCAAAACATGGTGTTAATTTAAGTTGGACGATATCGAAAAGAAACACGAAATTCATTTGTATAAAAACCGGATCACCGTAAGATGAGGTCACCAAAAGGCAATGAGGTCTAAAATTTACTGGAGCTAGATTCAGTCTCTAAGTTTTACTTGTCGACGAATTGTAGTTAACTGTTACACATCCTTACACGACGAATATATAATTATATCAAATGTTTAACAACTTAATCTTAACATACAATGCGCACCTGAAGATTTTTCGAAAGATAATTTTCTTTTTATAAACAACATATAATTTGTACATAAAATTAGAAGTACTTTGTCGCGAGAGTACACTGGCGGTTGACCATCTTAAATAAAACACAATAAATAATATAGTTAGTCTACTATGTAATGTTACACAAAAGTATGAAATCTACGTGCTTACTTATCAAAGTCCTTACGCATATAGTAGGTCAATAGTGTGTAAACACCGCTCATTATATACAAATTCCAAATATCTTAACGTCCAAGGATTCCAATTTTGGAACAAGTAAGAAAATATGTGATTTACTGATGTATTAATATTATTTCAAAATTCACTCTGAAAACACTCATTAGATCCACGTCTCTACCACACTTACATCACTTAATTATATCGATAAATCTAACAAAATGTTAATATAAAATGACATTAGATGTGACGATGCGCGCTTTGTAGTCTGAACGTAAATGTCACATACGACATAAACTTATTTTATCAGTTAAAGTTACAGAAGTGCTCGTTTTTGGAAGACGTATGTCCAAGGCCGTAGCCAGAAAATATATCGGCAACGATGCTGAAAAGTTTGTTCATATTTTGAAATACTTAAGTACATTTTTAAATTTTGTTAATGAATATTCATACAAATAGATTTATAATTCACAACCACATGTAAATCACTGTTTTTATTTATGCATTAGTCTTAGATTCGTTGTTAAGTTTAAGGGTCGAGTCAAACCGGCGAAGAGTTGAAGCGACACTCAAAGCCCCACTCCTTCACAATTAAATGTAGTCCACGCGCATTGAGGAGACAGATGTATGCAAGGAAACGCACGCAAATGCACGTACTCCTGGGAGCACCCCTTCTCTTTAGTATTTGAGTGATCGCTTTAACTCAGATTTGAGCCAGTATAAATTGACCTTTAACCTTTGGTATGGCGTATACGCGCAATCCCGTTGCACTGCATATCACGAGTTTCTTGGAGTTCTTTAGTTGTAATTTGGCGGATCCGCGATACCAAAAGTTAAACCCCTGGTCAAACTGATGTTAATCCGACGCGAGACGAATACCACATACGTCGATCGTAGCAACTAACTTGTATGAAACTGTTCAACCTGGCGCGAATAGTCACGTGACTTTCCAAACATTGAAACAATCAACGTGCGCAGTGGCGTCTCGTGTCAGAACAGTTTGAGCAGTCCTTAACTGCAAATGAGTGGCGCTTACGCCTCTTAGCTACGGCCTTGCTTAGTATCTGCTAGCTAGCGCATCTCAAGCTCGTAGACTAACCACAGGTCCATACAACGAGCTGCGTATCGGATCGTATTATTGTTTTGGTATAGCGTCTAGTGGAAGAGAGAAGTTATTACAAACTGCATTTAAATTTACATAGTCCCAACGCGTCGACAGTAGTCGCACTTAAAACTATATGATTACATTAATGAACAAACACAAATAAAATAACAATAGCTGCGATTTAATTTCATATCACAGAAAACATACTCTACAAAAATAAAAATGCTGCTCTTTTTTATTATGCAGTATAAACGAAATCGGAACACTTACAAAAAGTTTAACTTACGTAGTTGGTAACGAAAAAAATATCACTACTACTTCAAATCCATATGATAATATTAATTAAATGCTCCTTCAAGATATTTTTACACAAATATATTCTAAGAGGTAGGGATCAGGAGTCATGCTCGTGGCTTGATAATCTAGTCCGTTCAGTAACGACGCTTAGTCCAAGTATCAAACCCTTATTTCATCCAGCTCGACTTCCCTAAACATTATACAATCGTATAAACATACAAATACAATACATCAATATGTACAATCGATTGCAAAGAAAACAAATGACATTCAAACAAATCTAAGAAGCTACTGTTGAATGCCACCTGTAGTGTCCCTTCCTCGAAGCATGAAGTGAGATAGCAACTTATAAAGGTGTTAAAGTAACCTTTACGAATCCGAAAGGAACGTGTTTCCTCGTCATTGAGATCATGTTTTTGTTCTAGACCATACCTGGGAATAATTAAGTAACGGAGATATTGGGTCAAACAATTACACTTTTTTTTTAAACCAAGATTTGAATTTAACTTTACTTTAAATACCTCCCTGACCCCCGTACTAATGAACCCATCATCATAATGTTTTAATTGCGTACATATTCTACATTAAACCGCAATTTATTCCACAAAAAAATCTCGTTTCCCAGCGCAATCATTTTTGCGTGAAGTAACTTAGTTTGACCTACAGAATGTATGGTTAGCGGCTTCGTCAAGGGTTCATTTACACCTAGTATTTTACAAGAATGACAGTGAACAGCAATCGATCTCACAAGCAATACTCGTAGGATGGCGTTCAAATCGGCATCTGACGGCAAATTTAACATGAGAGAGCTCAATGAAATAAGGCGTGTACTCTGTGTTCGCTCGCACTTACAGCTTGATGTAGTCGGGGGTGCCGATGTTGGCGAGCGTTTTCTTGATGCGAAGCGCGGTGAGGCGGGCAGCGGGGTTTTGGTACCAGCACTCCTTCATCACTTTCGATATCGACGACAGGACCTGCACACATAATATTGCGTCTTTCAATCATTCTACGCACACTTCTCTCCTGCGACTCGAAGGCCAGATTTTATGTCATTAAATTAAGGACGTATTTTAGCCAAAATATATAATTTCTTTACATTTAATTTGTGGAACAAAACCAAGAGTCATCATCTGCTTAGCCTTTTCCGAACTTGGATTTCTAGTGTAACCGGATGCAGCTGAATACTAGTATTTTACATTGAGCGACTGCCTATCTGACCTCCTGAGGTCTGGGTTATACGATACTCCTTGGTAAGACTGATTGTCAGATTTTCGGAACGCTGACTAAATGTAACTACTCTCAGACATGTACAAATGCCAGCCGGGACTAATAGTTTAACATGCTTTTTTTTGGGGTGGGAAATAATTAAATAACTTCCCTCGCTCTGGGCGGAGCGGGGGGGGGGGGAGTGTCAGACTTTTACTCACTAAAACCCACCCATGTTCCTTCTATTGCTCTTTACGTTCCGGGGCCGCGGTATCTCTTTCGAACAACCCGTAACCCCGGCAGAGTTTAACATGCTTATGCACAGAGAAAACTAGTCATGTAACTGGTGATCACAGACCAACCTAGTTAAGAGCATCTTAACCTAAAGATCGACTCGGACGGCTGTATTTAGCCACTCCTTAATGGTTAAATGGCTGAATCATTTAACTCTTTTCTTATGATTCCCAAGCCAATATGTACTTGCGGTTACAATATTACAAATTAATAGCATACGGCACGTGTTATTTTGATGAGAAGTGCATTACGTATTAGCTTACTAGCTATCGATAACATATTATTGAAAATGTGTATGTAAATATCTATGTTGTGCAATCGTTTGTTTATGTGAGTTGTGATAATAAGTCACTGATAACGATAATAAGGTGATAACAGTGTTAGATAATCAGCTATAAAATCGATTTTTCAAATAAAAGTCATGATTTGAACTTGGGCCTGAACAGAATTTGAATGGTGTTTGCCCACTAAAGTAGAATAAAAAATCAATACTCAATTATACACATCCGAAGCAGACAGACGACTAAGGCCCGCCGCCCATTATCGGCATCGGCAAGGCACAGGATTCTTCGGCATCCTACATGCAAGCGCACACTGTCGGAAAGTATGCTTTGGCATGCTGCAACGTTCTTAGGAATGACGAAGCGGCCTTAAGCAAGCTATCCCCGAGTGTTGCCTCGGCGTCGGTGGCGTACCGAAGGATGCCGAAGCATTCTCAAGGCTGCCGATACGGCAGCTTACCGAAGCGGTATTTTTGTTATTACGACCATTATAATGGAAATATCTACTTTGTTGCCATTATGTTAATGTATATTGCTATTTGCCACCTAAAATCCTTAGTCGTGCCGATGCCGATAATGGGCGCCGGGCCTTAAGAATCTATTTTTAAAAAACTACTCTTTACGTACAGGGAACAAAAGAAGACTTGCTTGACATTCCTATTTCATATGCCTAAAAGGTGTCGATCAGCCACATGCCACTAAGTTTGTCTGGTACATTTTGTCTCCAATATCAAACGGATTCCATTATGACTAACCGCTACTTATTTCAGCGTACCACTGTACTGTAATAAGACGAATCGAAATATTGTAAAACACAAAAACAATACAGTCGTACTAAATATCTATCAGATATTTGTAAATTTTTGATTATTGTACAATTTACGAATGATCTGCCAGGTTATAAAGGACTCGAAACGTGATGGTGAGGAATCGCCTGTCTGTCAAAACCCTTTTTCTTGGAAACCCGTAGAAGTATCGCGTTAAAATTAAAATACTAAAGGACAAAATACTTCCGAGTATGTGGTCCTTTTGTACTGCGAAAAAAAAACAACCCTCTACGTCTACGCAATGAAAAGATATGGCCGTTCATGTCACAAGTTCGTATGGAACCCTCGGTCGGACTAGGTCTTCCCAGGTTATTTTTATTATTGCTTAATCCCAACGTTGTTGTAAAATATTGACAGCAATATTTTACATGGAGCGACTGCCTATCTTCTATTTTCTATCTATCCATATTATTCAGCTGAATCCGGTAAGACTGGAAGCCGACCCCAACATATTTGGGAAAAGGCTAGGCAGATAACGATCAAACAGTTACAGGTGAAAATAATAAAAGCAGGTTAAAATAAATCCAGGCATGCGGACGTCTAAGTATTTTCTTTTGTTTTCCATACGATTTTTTATCTTTTATTTTGTAGATACATGGAGCGTCTGCCACTAAAAGTAGAGCAGTACCCCAATCGCTTCGCATTGTGAAGCGTGCAAAAGTTAGACAGATTATTAACAGGTTGTATCAATACCAACTATATCGGTCCAAGAAAGTGTAACTTACGTGATCCGAATGCCATCTGTTCGGCACATTAGGCCTCCGCTTCTCATTGCATACCACACGCCGCATGTCTTCGAGAGCAGGGTCTGGGGGTACGCAATCGTAGTACGGAGGCTGGTACTCATCGGGCATCACGCCGCAGCGCCGCGCCATCTCCCACAGCACCAACCCGAATGAATAAACATCTGAACGCTTGTAGGGATCGAACTGCCGAGTGTCCATTGTCTCATCGAGCACCTATAATTTCAAATTTAGTTACTACTCTACTAGTTGTACCCGCATAAAAACCTGGATAAAAATGAGCCCATGTGCAATGAACCCAGGATAAGCTATCTAAGCACAAAATGTGAAGCAGTAACAAACATACACACACATACAAACTTTTGCCTATAAAATATTAGTGTAATAAGTAGTACCATAGTAAGCCCATGTTTAAATCTCGTGTACTAGAAATGAAAAGAAATGTGTTTGTGTGTGTAGGTCATGACAGGTCAGACACCGACGTAGGTATTACTAATTAAAAATAGTCTAGACCGAGTTCTAAGAAATTAATGAAAAGACATTGAAAACAACAAAAACTTTGCCGAACTGAATAAATATAACCAAGTGCGGCTTCTTCTGCGGAAATCGAAGCCTTAGTAAACCGTCTCGCTTTTCCAGCTCGTTTTAACAATAGATCTTTGGAATACTTTGAAACGAACCAGCCAATATAAACCTCCGAAGGAATCAATTTAATATTAAAAATTTGCTCATTTTCGTAATGTTTCGATCAATTAATTGGTCGGAAAAGCTATGTAAACGGTAGCGTGGGGTCATGTAGTGACACCTTGGTCATGTAAATTAAATACGGAACAATTCGCACGTATAATTCATAATTTAAACATTATAAATATGTACTAAAAGATGCGCTGGGGTATGTAATATCTTACGACCAATAGGGGTTAAGATACATTTCTGAAAATGTCCTTTGAGAGTCAGGTTTCGTTCATGGCGCCACCTGAATACCTGAAATATCTCAGCATTGTGTTATATTTTATATTAGTATACGATGATAAATGTTGGTGGTTGTATGGAATATATAATGTTCAGTGGCTCACCTCGGGTGCCATGTAGCGCTTGGTTCCAACTCTGTTGGTGGTGGGTACATCGACGGAGTCACTCGCCACGTTGTGACGGACTGCGAGACCCAGGTCACCAATCACGCAGGTTAGGTTGCTTTTCACTAAAATGTTCTTCGATTTCAGGTCCCTGTGGGCTATAGCTGGCTTGCCTGAGAAAATAAGTTCAAAGATAAGCCAATTTACAAAGTTATTACAGGGCAGACTATATTTCATCCAAGTATGATATAGAACATGTCCCGTGTTAGGCACAAACTATGAGTTAAGATTTAAAGTGTTGTAAATCACATCAATCTTCTGTTGAAACCCATAAATGCCGTTTTCTTTTATAACAGTACACGAAAAGCTACTTTTGATTTATTGAAAACTAAACGAAACGCATGTCGAGGACAACAAAACACGTATATATTCAAACCCGTTTAACTAATTCAAATTAAGTGGAGTTCAGACAGAAATCGGCCACTACGTTGAGCATTAGGGTCATCAATCATCATTATCGTGTTAGCTGGGAAACATTCTCTCTTAAGTGTGAACCTACATTCACTGCTGACCAGACGTACCTACTGAAGAAGCATTTACGTGTTCTTCGCATTTGAGGTAAGACATCGTTAGAAAAATGAACAGATTTGTGCCTCTCATAATTACCCCTTTGGGGGATAACGTTTGACACTAGGTGAGAACACAATTTTAAGTGGCAGAAAAGACGCTCTTGAAACCTAACTGAAGCCTTTTGGCATTAAGTCCGCCTGTGTACATTACATCGTACATACATACATAGTTTAAAAAAATATAGAATCCCAATGTAAAACTTCTTCCCATAAGAAGGCTTTCTTCAAAATTCTGGAAAAAGTGATCAAAGGCTTTTACAGTCTTATCTATAACCGAAATAAATTCGAAATGTGTTCAATTAACTGGCTAGTAGAAGGCACAAACGAAAGCCTTTTAAAAATAAAGTAATTTCGAAATAGTCTTCGAAATATTAATAAGTTATAAGCCTGCCATATTGAACATCAGCACGTCCATATGTTTGACTTGGGCTCTAGGAGAATGTGGTAAGTAGAATGAGTCCTAAGAATATACAGGGATCAAGTCAGTTATTTTTCTTCTAATAAGACAATAATAGAGACTAATTTGGTGATCAATCTGATTATTATTGCCATGAAAGGATGAAAGGACTCACTAATAGTCCGTAAATAGCTCATTATTATCTAAAGACGTCAGATTTGACCTTCGTCATATTATACGAGTATCGAAAGAAAATATGAAAGACATGTTGTCAACAGATATATTAATTTCATCTTATTCATGATAGCAACATCATGTTGTTATCATAATTAAGGAAGATATTATTCTATAGCAACAACATGATGCTTTAGAATTTCTCCTCTAATTTACCTTAATTTGGCGAATAATCAAATGACTGATGAACAAATAAATATACATGTCGATTTTCTTGTTTTCGTCTAATCGCAGCAGTTGCCATAGTTAGAAAATAGAGTAGAATAGTAGAATCACCTCTTATTTAGAGACTAATGAAAAGCTGAAGTTCGAACACTAGGTAGGCAGAGTTAATTAATCGATTGACCTTAATACGAATATAGAAGATATCGTCACCTAACTGAAACGTTAGTAAATATGAACGGATGAATATGACACGGCGTCACATCGATTCTTAGAATGTACATGTCCAGTATAAACTGGTCTGGCGATGTTTAGGCCTTCGGTAAAATCAGAGGTTAGCGCTCTTGGAAATTGTTCTGGTTGTTGTGTCGCCATTTACAAAAGAACAGACAGCTGACAGAGGTCCAACGAACAATGACAATATCGGATGCATCAGCAGAGGCGGTTAACAGAACAGGGAATCACTAATCCAATCCAATTAATCCAATCCTAAGTCACGTAGTGTGAGAGCAAGACTTTAATGAGGCATAGATGGATACAACATTTACAATGTCCTACTTACCTTTCGTGCCAACGATGTCCATGTGCAGATGGGCGAGTCCAGTGGCGATGGACAGAGACATCTTGACCAGCGTGATCGAGTCAATAGTTCGAGCGCTTAGGAAATCGAACAGCGACCCATTCTCATGGTAATCCGTGATCAGCCACAGCTGGGTCCAAGTACCGTTATCTGAGACAAAGATCGGAGTCATTTAATGTGTCTATGACGTACGACTGACGTTGGAAAGATTTTTGTTTGCGTCTTTACAACGTACTAGATGCAGCATGACGTAAGACATTGATCTACCAATTGATGCGTAAACCAGCAATGACATGCGATGCAGCCATTAGTCTTATTAAAGACTAGCTTTTGCCCGCGGCTTCGCTCGCGTTAAATTCGGGGTAACACAGTTCTCCTTGCGCCTTATCGATTTGTAATAGCAACGCTAAGTTTTCCCTTTTCTTCCCTCTTTCTCCCTCACAACCCACTTTTTTGAAATAAAAATTAGCCTATGTCCGTCTCCTGGTTCCCAACTATCTCTGTACCAAAATTCATCAAAATCGGTGTAGCCATTAAAGCGTGAAGAGGTAACAAACAAACAAACAAACTCACTTTCGCTTTTATAATATTAGTAAGGATTAACAATTCGTTCGGAATCAGCCTGCGGCATAGTTGGCACCCTCTTCTCACGTAAGAAGCGGTGCAGTTTGATCGACAACTCTGGAATCTGAACTTCATTTCAAGAACATATCGTTAAATGCGACGACGGTATGTTGTCTTATTTGTTTACAACTGCTTGGTAGATATTTAGTAAAAATGTTCCTTACCAATTTATTACCATTTTTTTTGTATCGTTTGGTATTCTGCAGAAATTAATTCATGACAACGACTACATGAGTACTTAAACCTTAGATTTGGTAAGACTGGTTGTCAGGCTTTCGAGACACTATCCGTAACGACTGTCAAAGATCTACAATTGCCAGCCGGGACCAACAGCTTAACGTGCTTTCCGAGGCACGGAGTAAACTCAGTTTGTAAAGGGTGACCCATCCACAGACCAACTTAGGTAAGCGCGGGTTAACCTAAACGTCGACCCAAACGGCTGGCATTGCTATTATTTACAAGAAAGTATAGTATAATGACTTTGTTGTGTTAGTTAAAAAAACTTTTGGCTACTTTTTAATTGCTTATAGGACTATTAATGATTAGAATTTAATTGCAACACCTTATTTTGAAAAATACCATATAATTTCACATTCAATTGTGAAACATATTTGCTATGTTTAAGTTCTCCTTTATTACACCTTCATGGTTTAATTAGTTGTTCATTTGTTCAATAGCCTATTAGTCAATCGTTATTCATAATTATTATCCTGTTAACGCACCGACACTGAAGTTTGTTATTATTATTATTATGACCTTTATTCACTAAGCATCTTAAAATTACATTTTTAAATATTTCTTAGAAAATAAATTGAAAAAAAAAACATTATATATTATTACTACGGATTGCAATCGCGCTCACAACTAAGGCAGCTCTTTTCTAATAATAACACCAGCCTATACCTCTCCCACTGTTGGGCACAGGCAAAGAGAAAGACGAACATTGCAACAACGCTTGCTCAACACAGGTTGACGATTTCAGAGTTATATTAATTACAAGTCCAGGTTTGATCACAATGTCTGTGACATGTAAGATAAACAAGAAAAAGAAAAATTGCATATGAATTGAAAAAGGTATATTGTTACTTGCCCGGATTTGAAACCATAACCTCCTACATTACAGGCGAGGCCTTAACCTCTTGGATATAAAAACATCTAGCTCTTTTCTTACATTGTAATTATTTTCTGTTAATTTTTAAGTTAATTTCACTAACCTAACCTACAAAACGAATTACGGCTACTATAGCTATCGCCGTAAATTGCGAAAGTGGCAAGTGCAAAACATTCACATAGAAACGTGATGTCAGAGATAATATATTTCGACTAAGGGATGTTCGAGAGGAAGAAATATTAAGCCAAACAAAGATTGAATGTTTCGCCAAAAACCCCAAAGTTATCGTTAAATCGTGGCGACAAGCAGACAGAGCCTTAGCACGAGTGTTAGTGTAAAGTAAAACGTCGTTTTTTTTTTCGAAAATAGAATAATGTTATTTTAATTGTTTCCAAAAGCAAAACAGTATCATCCTTAGATATGAATAAATTCTTAAAATATTAGATGTGACGCAGTATTTTTTGTTGTATTTTAAATCGACTTATTTATTTTACGTATACCTGCGTACTCATGCTTGTGCTTGTTGTCAAACATTTGAAGCCTGGCGCTGTCCTGCTATGCATACAGATTTGATGAACGAGACAACTTCAAATAAAGAACTCACCCTTGTTGTCAGCAGCAATAAAACCCAGAATATTTTCATGTCGTAACATCACCGTCTGGTATATTTCAGCTTCACGGAACCACGAGGACTCTTCGCGAGAAGAGAATATTTTGACAGCGACGTTCTCGCCGCGCCAGCGACCACGCCAGACTTCTCCAAAGCGACCTTTGCCGATGATATCCAGCAACTGGATCTGACGAGCAATGGAACGCTGCACGAGGAGAGGCAACCCTACAGGAAAATACATAATGTTAATTTTGTGGCCATGACCTAATCGTTGAATAAATGCAGCAGTCTTGTTTACTGAGCGGGCGCTAGAGCTCAGCGCTCAGTTACAAACGTTTCAACACTTGTTTGAGAGTTTTGAGACTTTAAAGAGGAACAGGGGCTGCAAGTTTTTCATACAAAAGTATTATCTTGTTTGCTTCCTGAATAATGCTTGTAGAGCACCTATTTTTTGTACATGCATGTCCCTATCATTACGTATTTTCACCAACTAATATGCAAAAAAATGGCCGTGCTAATTATATAAAATTCCCCTTTTTTACCACCGTGATTAAAAAACAACAAACAAATTCGAAAAGTGTTTAATATAAAAGAAAATAACAAGAACCTAGTTAAGCTCTTCCTTAAAATTTCAAAGTAATATTTTTTTGTGTTATTTTCGGTCCCAGATGCAGCTGTCTCTTTCGCACTCTACGGGCACTATTTAGGCGCATTGCGACGGCACGAATATCTACTTGCCTACTTGGAATAAGGGCTTCTTAAGTTATTTTCGTTGTTAGGTTACAGACGAGATCACCAGACGGAATTTTAAAAAGAAAGAAACGATTCATGTCTCAGCATCCACACGTCCAGCAAAAGAAAAACCGGTCAAGTGCGAGTCGGACAAGCACACACTAAGTTATGTCGCACTAAACAATATTTTGACGGTGATTGATATATAAAATTAACACTCAAGATAATTTCTTTCTCGTAGAAGGTTAATGAATGTTAATTTTTCTATAGCTATATAATTTTTTCAGAATTTTCGTAAGAAGTTTTAATTTAAAATAAGGAAGGAACACAATTTTTCGACTTTAGAAGCAAATATCTCACTAACTATCGACTTAGGATTGTATTGTATTGTATAACGGGCTGGTGTCCGCAACTCCACGTCTAAGGCGCGTATTTTGCGTATGGTGACTTAGGATTAAGTAAGTATTTAAGAAACCTCGTTAATAAAAAAGTATTTTTTAAGATATTCTATCAATACACATAGTTACATAAGTAGATTTTTGACCTCTAATTCCTATTTTTTTATACATATTATTTGTATAGCAGTCTATATAAGATACCTACTCTCCTTATTTTAACTTTGTGCTGCCAATAGACGTCAAAGTAAAATGGCCGTGACATACGGACAGAGTGAATCTATAATAATTAAATATATATACCTATTTAAAACTTAATTGCCAGCCAACAGCGTGCAAAAAAAAAATTGTATTGTGGAAGTGGTGTTGCACATTGATGCTTTTGACGGCCATACATGACATGTTATCATTTTTATTGGATCATTCAATTCATTTGATGCATGAATGCAGATCGATTCGAGGCAACGATCGCTCACTCTGGCACTTAGTGATGTACACATTTATGAATTCATTCATGTGTAGCAGAATGTTTATGAAGGCTATGTTTATTAGCTTAAGTGAACCAGCCAGCGTGCCAGATTGTCGTTAAGAATATTGAACTGAACTCTTCTTCAATTTAGAGTGGCGATTGAAACAAGATATGAGATTACCGATGTTTATATTTTCTGTATTGACTGTGACCGAACCATAAATTGATCTCACTTCTGCTACTTAACCAACGACCAACATAGATAGCGGTTAAGTTATCCGACAGTTTGTCCTACGTAGTAAATACGAGTAAAGATATCGAAAACGTCCCTTGTGAGGCCTTGCCCAGAAGTGTAGTGACAGGCTAACAATTACCCCCGATCACAAGACGTATACGCTATTCTGCAGTATATTTTTGGATCTTATGACAGTATTACATTGCATTTCTTTTTAGCTATAAGAACTTTGTGGTATTGACTATTTTACTGTTAAATGTCGTGCGCACCGTCTAATCGGATATCATAGTAACGGATAAAGACGTGAAATGCTTACCGGAGCCAGATCCGGAGGTAGTGAGTTCAATCATATCCCGTATAGTTGTGGTTTTCATCATGGGGTGCCTGGCCTCACAGACGGAATCATCGGCCGGGTATGGCGTTCGAGACGGGACCCTCTTCTTCGGGCTGTGTGATCGCTTCGCCCACCAGAAGCTGATCGCCGCGCATACGCCGAGAACCATCAATCCCATCACCCATGGCAATATTTTCCATGCCGTCGCTGTCGTGCCCGTGTCTTTATTCACAATGTAAGCATTAGTATTTGAACTTGAAATAGGAGATTTAGGTAAAGCATCAAACTTCAAGAAACACAAATTATAACAGTCTTATTACGAAACCAGTTATAATTTTGGTCCAAGCTTAAAACCTTTCTGCTTTTCCATCCTATGCCGTCCTACTGAGACGATCAGTTATTCTCAGTAGGACGGAAATTGACGACTAAATGAACTTGGAACTTTAACTTTGTCAAATTTTCGCAAATGGCGATGGTTTAAACTTTGGTCAACCGGTGTTGCAATAGGACCGTAAGTGCTGTTTTTTAACAAAAGTGTAAACAGCATTTGTGTGTTTTGGTTTTGAATATACGATATTACCTTTTTTGTATGCAAAAAATTGTAAGCTAGCATTTAATTTTAATCCCAGTTATATAGTGAAATGACTGTGTGATTGGATACTGTTTATGGAATAGCAAACCAAACCCGAAGGTGCATGCATACAATATACACATACTTTTTTAAAATTCAAATTACATGGCGATTCTTATAAAGTGGTGTAAGATTCAGTGAACCCTATTAAAATCGGAGCAGTATTAAATGTGAAATATTGTTACAAATTCAAATAAAACAGGGGCCGTAGCTCCTTAGAATTGCGGCGTACAATGTCCACAAGGATATCGTTCTTATGCAACATTAATAATGGTAGACAATTAAGAGTAGTAATACAAATAATGGTAGTATGTTGACCTACATATTGCCAATGTCTCTGCTTACATATACTTTTCAAAAATTTCGTATCTTTTCGAAGTTTCTAACTAAAATGAAGTTCAAATAAACTGTGATGGCAATTGTGTAAATACTAAATAACTAGCAGATGTGCCGCATTGTGTCTGAGTTTCTGATAATTTTGCAGATATTTCAGTGGGAGCGTTTTAGCTACTTACGGAAAAAAATCATTCAGAATCTGAAAACGTTTAATATTAGGCGAAAGCGTTCATAAAACAATAAAATGAATCATCATTTTCGCGGCTATGTTGGGCTCGGCTTCAAAACTTACCGGATTCAGCCAAATAATAAAATGAATACATCACACAAAACACATATAAATCTATTATGCAATAAAGCGAAACCAATACATATAATATGTAAAATATATCTACAAATTGGACTTACTTTAAGTGCCACCTATATCAGAAATTGCCATATAATGAGGTTAAATTTTGCTGATACAATCGTACAAAATTGTTTCATGATGTTTTGATCAGGCAAGTAAATAATAGACAGAATATAGTTAATTATAGCACAATAATCCATGAAAATGACGAGAGTTTATTTGCCTTAAAATGTGTTAGCTAGGTATTCATTTGTCCAAACATAAGGTATGAGTGAACAAATGAAAACCAAAAGTTTGTAAGAGCGTTTGACAGCTATGTGTAAAATAGTAGCTTAGGCCACCTGGCTACTGCTGTTCCCATTGCATTATACCGTGCAGCGGTTAGTAACATGCCCCATAGCCAATCGTCAGTAAACTAAATAATATCTAAGAGCCTAAAAGTGGTTAGCAAAAATAAATAATAGTTATGAAAATTATGGTTACTGACATGCTATTAGTATAAAATCATAATTTGCTAAAATCAGGTGGAAAAAACCGGCTTATGATCACTTACGGCTTTATTTATCGCCTGTTGTAAAATGACTACACATTCCTCTTTAATTTCTGTAATCAAGACATTCTGTGTCGTATCATAATGGCACTAGCACTAATTCGATGCAACCCTGTCATGCCTTCTGTGCAACCCCTTGTTTAATATAATATGCATGGCTATATAATGATGTCCCACTTAATGTCAGAACGATACGTTTCAGTTCAAGGATGAGCGCTTCAGAAACAAGATTTTTAACTTGTAAATGTGAATACATGTGACGACTGAAACAATAAGGACAATCGAGAAATGTCCCAATGCCAACAGAATTATGTGCATAATTCGATAGGCACGTTTGCATGCACGATTGTAACCGAGCAGCTGGTATTATTCAAAGTTATATTATCCTCTTATGATCGTTACTGTTACATGGTAAGACTCAACAATACATTTGATGTGGACATCACAATGTAAGCTACCCAGACAGCGCGCCCCGACGTCACATTCTGAATGAATACTGTACCTGCAATACGGAACAGATCACGGTTACAGTAGTCCGTGGCGCAGCAAGTTATATTGGGGTATTTTTCTTCGCGGCACCATATAGGCATGTCCCCGGGAGGGAATAGGTATTTCCGGTCCCAACATCTACGTTCATAAAGTCTTAGATTAGTACAAAAAGAACGAATAAACCCTAAACGGTGATCAATGCCGGTCTAAGGAAAAAAACATGGTTATATTAGAACAAAACGAAGAAAAGTAAAATCTTTAGCCATGCAGTCTCGCACCATACACCAAGGCAGTTGGCGCCCGCTGGAGCATGGGCGCTTGGCGCTTGGCGTGTGGTTGCCGGGCGTCGAGTGTCAACAGCGGGAAGCTAGAGTGCAGTAGTTAGCGGGGCACATCGAGGGCACTACCTCCACGTCGCTCCTACCTGGCGGCTTCGGTTGCAGATCCAGGGGAAGGCCTTCATTGCACATGTCATGTGACTTACAACATTTTATCACCACCGATTCATTTTTAGTTTTCGTCGTAGAGCAACTGAAGGGATGCTCGATGGGTATCAGTGATTTGAGCTCGATGCAGCTGCGCCGCAAGTGGAACCACCATACATTATGTTTAGTAGGTTAAAGCAAACAACGCACACTCGGAAAATAGAGTTGGTTAAGGAGGTACGGCACATCATTCAAATCATACTAATTATTTCTGTCGGCACCTGCGGCCGCGCGTTCTTTTTGCTTAGTAGGTACATATTCAAATCACTAATTCAAAAGCGATTGTTAGAGTATTGGCATCTCAACACAAAACTTATAGGAAATGGCAATGCAATTATATGATTCTAATAGTACATCAAACAAACTCAAACTCTGCATCATCAAAATAGATACATGACACGCCCACAAGTGCGCAGAACAGCTTACCCATTACTGAGGCATGAAGCACTTTGGACAATTTTTCTTGTGAATTCACATCAGAATTGCAGAAATCGGTTTTACAGCAATACATTGTAGAGCTTTTGCATTTTACTGGGTTTTCAGGAGGAAATGCAATGTTCAAGTTCATACAGCTTAAGACCACCGCACTACACAGGTCAACCATTTTATAGAAATAGATTAGAATTATACCTGCGAGCTACAGCATAACAAAAGTTTGTGTTGATTTGAGTTTGCCAATTGTTTCATAATTACAAATTCAGTCAGCTAACATTATATTTTTGAAATAGGAGGGAACGAAAATATGTACCTTTTCTGATCAATAATAAAAAATAAAATGCCTTTATATAAATAATTTAAAAAAATAATAAAGATATATGAGAAAATACTACAATGTCATTATAATTTTGAAAACATTATTTAGATAGACAGTTAATTCTCATAAATATACTCACTGGTATGTGAATTTCTGCACTTTATTCTCCAGGCTAGTTGATGCAAAACAGTAACCATCTGTCTCGCATGTTGAGTTGGGACATCGCTCACTATTGCAGTAGCATTTCAAACCTATAACCACCATTAACATTTAGAATGGAAATTGAGACATCAAGCAGAAATAATAAAAAAAATATGTGACATTGTTTTGAACTCTTTCAGAGCTAAACAAAGAAAAGTAAACATTTTTTGATGAAATGACAAGATAAGGGAGAATATAAAGCTACAGAAAGAATAGAAAAATGAGATATTGGGAATGATTAAGTACTAAATACTTTGTAACAAATAAATCAATGATGTATTTTATGACTTCTTGACTCATCACAATAATGCCCATTGTTATCTATTATTATGGTAATAATATAAACACCTACGCCTGCTTTTTGTAAAACTATGATTAGTAGAATTGCGGCGAAATAAATCCATCTTTTTAATGTATTTGTTTGGATCCAAAGCAATGAGCTCCTGAATCTGTCCTGCCTATTCCCTTCTCAAAGGGACACACTTTACTGTATTCTTAAGTAATTTTTCTCTAATATTAACTAATCACGAACAAATCATCACATCACATTCTTCAAACACGTTTTGCGATATATGTCACAATGCTAAGCCCTAAAATAGTACAACCAATTTCTGGGAGTATTTTGATGGCTTCTACAGCAACATGTTACTCAATCAAAGTTCTGAGTTTAACTAAGTCAGTACACCAGAAATACGTAAACAGAACTTTATTTGTGTCTTAATAATATAAAATCGTACGCAAATGGACAAGTGATGAAAAACACTCACCATCGACGGTATCTAACCTCCGGTACACAGTGAAAATCAAGAAAAGAAACCATTTGCGCCATTGAAAACTATTCATTATCACATTCCTTGATAGAAACATATCAATCTACAGTTCCGGAACAGCAAAACACTTATTATTGACACTCGAATAGTACGGCCATTGAAATGTTTCAGAAACATATGACATTTTTATTGAATTATTGCTTATAAGACAGCTATTGTTATATTAACAGTATTATTCGAATAAAATCGAGTTAAAAATGTTGTACATATATGAAATATAAAACTAATTCAGTATCAGATACTACAAAAATCTCATCAGTGATACGGGAAGGTAAGTAAATACGCGTGAGTGAACTATGCACTATGCCACAGACTTGACAAACTGAAACAGATTAAAAAACTTATCTATGTTTACGAAATTATTGATCTGTAGCTCATGATATTCTCGATGTGTAGACAATTTAAACAAAAACGTGTATTCAAAATAACTAAATATTGTGCTCATATATTTTGATTTTTTAAAGGGTTGGTTTAAATAAATGAAACATTTTCTAATATTTATAATTTATTTTATTTTATTTTAGCACTACTGAATCTTTGAGACAATAATCATAAGGTATACATATAATTAGACCAGTCACTCTAAACTTATTACTTGTGTTTAAAGTGACTGCATAATATCTACATATTAGTATGCAAGTCTAAATACTCATTGGATTTTAGTCTGCAATGCAAACATAACATGTATCAGCCGGCTAATAATACAAATTCTACCCATGTGTGTATGACTACACTTAATTATATAATAAATAATATTAATTTGTAACCACATTTTTCACGACACATTCATAACTATCAATTTAAATACATACAACATTATGTAATTAACAATATAAACGATTATAATAGGAAGCCAGCATAAGAATCCTACAGGTCGTGATAAAATAACATTTCGAAAGAAATTATTAAAAAAAAAAATACATTATTATAGTTATCTACGAGACGACATCAATATATTTTGAGAAGAAAACATCAATACTTTAATTAATTTGATTAATTATAAGGTTTCCCATTGTTATTTAAACGATAGGGTTAAATATATGAACTAGGGTAATTGAATTTAGTGACGAGAATACGACTCCTGTCGTTACTTACCCCAAGCCCTGCGGTTATTTAAGGGAATCGCCACGTAAACCCGCGAAATTCAAATTTACTTACGTTTTTTGTAATTCGTATTCGTATATATAATTCGCAATCGTAAATGTTTCTATTTCTGTTTATTTTTTACAGAAATATATATAATTCGATTCATAGATCCAACCGTCTCAGTTTAAATGATCCCATGAAATGACATGCACTAAATAGTCATCCAATGGGATTAAATAAACTTACGAGTGATTTTGATGATTGAAACTCAGTAAGCATGTTAGTTACGGTCGCGAATCATATTTTAGTCAACATACAACCTCATACTAACCTGAAAAATTCCGCGGGCTGCCCTGGTGCCTTCACCTTAACCAGAATATCAAGTCGTTTTTTGTTTTAGTTAAGATATCATTCCCATTTTGCTAGATAACTCAATCAATATGCATTACCATTATCTTCCTGCCCATGTCCCATTATAATTGGGGTTGGACACAAATTATTTTTCCATCATCCACTGTCACGGTATTTACTCTTTTCTCCGTCATACTCTACTTCTCCAGCCATCAACATTCATATCTATCACTCTTTTAGTCATATGCGTACTGTCCTTCCTCATTACACGTCCATACAAATACAAACGACATCCTTTCATTTTTTCTGTAACTGGCACATCTTTCATACTTCATCTAAAATACTCATTCCTAACTTTATCCATTCTTATAACTTCAATAATACATATGATTTATTTTAAAATTTCTCGGGTCTGTTAAATTTGTAGATTTAAAATACTGGCGAAATAAGGGTGTACGATTCGCCTTTGCCTGCCCCTTGAAAGGTAGGGCTTTGAGAAATTATGTAACATTGTAAAACATTTATATTTTATATTCTTAGCAAGCATAATCTATGCATATAATTGCATTGTGAATACATATTTCCATTAATAGACTGTAGTTTTAAGTTATTATATTTAAATACAAATTACAACTCTATTAATAGTACAATAAGAATAAAAATATCTTAAACAAGCTTGTAACGTGAGTGAAAACTGATAAACTATTCTAAAAAAAATAACTATTCTCTCATATTTGACAATTGCCGAGTTGTTTTACATTGACATGAATGTAATGATGACTGTCAATACTGGCAATATTTTGGGCCCTCTTCCCATTGCTGTAGGTCTCACTTATCATCGATTATTAGTTATTAGCAAACTCAACCAACAGCTAAGGTTTTTCGGGCACCTTACAGTCACAGCGTATTGATTTGTATTTGTACCACTTATTGTCTAAAGAGGAGCATCCTTTGGAGTATTAATTGCCGGCATCTCGGCCCCCGTTCCCGGTCAGGTAATAAGATTTAAAATATTTCGAAGAACTCACTCACATCACAAACTGATACAAAATTTGGAAGTTTTTTTTTTTGGATAATAGACATACATTCATAATATGTATTAAGTATAATACTAAAACTATGTGCGCACTTGGCGATTTCATTCATTTGATTGAACTACTCTTAAACACTAGAAATACGTGTAAACATGATTATAACAGTTTTAAACCTGTACCACATATTATGCTAAAACATCGAGAAAAGTTAGTCAGCTATAATTTTTTTTATGAATTATGATGTCAAAAATATAAAAATACAGCTATGTATATTGATCTTGAGACTTTTTCTCTAAATGTTAAAAAATATATCATCAATTAAAACAGTTTTAATCTCAATCCTGAGAATTTGAAATGAAATAAATCTGTTAATTCATGGTCAATTCATTTTTTTTGTTGGGTTCAGATTACTTACTAAAATATCAGTCTTAGTAAGCTCATATTATGCATTCTTTTATTTGAACGCAAGGCAACATGACCCTCTGTTTCAAAAGGCTGCTTGTTGAACAAGCATTACCTACACTTGAGAACCTACAATAGTCAAAACATGTTTGGCCTTTCAGGCCGACACCGAGGGTGTTACAATTTTTGTATAATTTATAAGCTTAGTTACCCCTATGGGGCTATGGGGTTACCATTTCGAAGATTGTAAATACCTGACATATAGCAGGACATAAACAAAAATAATTAAGTATTTTCTTTAATATTTCTATTATTGGTTATCCTTTAATTTTATCTGTTATATAAATAATCACTCTAGTCGAAAACTATGGCAAATGTTAAGATCAGATGTCTGGACTGAGGGCTAAATGCCAGATAACTTGGCAACCCTACATCTAAATAGTATTAGTTAAATGGGTCATGTTTGCGTTTACTCTCATTTCTCAAATATATTATCTGTTAGGCACACTCTTTCCAACACTGAAAACTTACGGGCGTCTATAATTGGGATAAAGATAAAGTCATATAATAACACCGTATGACTTCCCATTAAAACATTCAGCCTGGGTAGGCACATGTTACCCCGTGTTTAGAGTGTCAAGCACCAACTATCACAATTTTAACAACTTCATTCCTATCAGTTTCGCAGCTGCCTAAACATTTTTGGATTCTAATAATTTTCAGTTGATTATATTTATCATAAATATTCGAAAAAAAATATAAGGTTTTCAAAACCTTGACTACAAGTATACAATATAGCTGCAGTATAAAAGATCATTTATCATTCGAGAAATGTGTTTATGTCAAAACTGTTAATCATTCAATATCACTCCAGACAAATATTTTGCGAAAAACGCAAAATCAGTTATTACTGAACGCTTTAGGTATATCTAGAAATAGATACAAACAAAAGATTTAATAATTGAAATAGTTTTGATAATGTCATATTTCAACATATAAGTGTTATTGACTGGTTGACAGTTTTGACTGCGATGTATGTATTTATTAACTATATATTATATTATGTATATATATACGTAAATAGTAAATTTTTTTTTTTAGTTTTTGCCTCTCTTCGTCTTCAGCCTGTTGTTTTTTGGTTAGGTAAGTTAGTTATTTAACTAATGAATCTACTTGCACGTGATAAAGGATATATGAACCATTAGCGAAGACAGTTCTAGTTCCTCAGAGTACGCGTTAGTCAGCGGTACGCTTCTATAGCCGGAGCGCAGGCAAGTGAGCGGGAAAACGGCTTGGCCGATGAAGTTCCTGTCTCCGAACATGTCTTCATCTTGGACAAGGAAACGGATGAGAGCCACGTTGGGGTTTGCCACCTCGAATTCGCATATGTCGTTCCAAACCGGATTGAGGCCGTTGTCAGCTGTAAATATTAAAAAAATGACAATTACAGGCAATAATGAATGTCATAAAACAAATAAGAAGCTGCAACAATCCTAGTTACATGATAAAATAACTTGTAAAAATACTGCAGTTGCCCATTCCAAAGCGTAGATGCATTTAGAGAAGAATGAGCATGAAACTTCATGGACGCTCTTTTAAATCATAATATTTTTACCAAATCTTGGTACCCTTATTTATCTTGTGATTATACATTTATGTAAGAACTATGTAGAAAAACGAGCATTAACCGCATTGCCTACGGATAGTTGTATTTTGTCATACGTCTCATAGAACTTATGTCAAAATACTACCATCCGTAAGCAAAACGAATCGTTTTCTGTTTATTGGAACCGGGCGTAAGACAGTCCAGAGTACAAGGAAAAATTAGTATCAATTGATAGATGAATTAAAATAAACCGTAGCAGCTAAGAGATGTCTAGTAACAACCGACAGGCGTCCGTAAACGAACATGACGCATAGATCAACCCATAGAAATTGAAAAAAAAAAACAGGAGAAGTGGCAAAGGGCCAAGTTTGCGATGCTCGCCTTATGAGCATTGCGAACATTACGTACGCTTACCCCGTTTGCACGTTATCGTGAAATTTTGACAAAATGCCGAGTTATTTAATGGTTTCGTGTAAAGATCGAATTCAAAGCAAGTAGTAGTAGTAACAATACAGTAATAATAACTTTAAAATCATAAGAAACAACAAATCGGGTGACTGCCGTTTTGCTGAAAACATTTTAACAAAATTTCATTACCCAAACGAATTTTAGCATTTTTTTATTTTACCATAGCAATATTTCGAATGATTTAAGTACGCATATTTTTATTTGGTCAAAAAAAAAGGAAACAAAACTACTTATTTGATTTTGCGTAAAAACTGTTATTACAACTGAAATATTTGACTAAATAACTGGTGAAAGTTGTTAAACAAGTTATAATTTAAACGTTCATTTCCCAAACATTAGGTTTGCGTTAAAATATTTTGTGAATAGATTTTTTACTAAGTAAAAATTTGGCAAATGAAAATATGCAAACATTTTTTTTGGAGAAAGTAAAGAAACAAATTGAATAATATTATTATGTTATTTTTTATTTCAAAATTTAGAGCGACTGGACTATTTTGTTATAAATACCTTGCAAGTACCGGCCAACGAGAAGCGATACCAAATGTAAACAAAACCCATGCTAAAACTCCATCTAAAATGGCCGCCCGAATGTTGGCGAACCCGTCTTAACGTTGTCATGTTTTTGCCGGGAGAACGAGACATTACGACAAAGGCACAAGATGGAAAGAGCTAAATATTAGATTGTCAACACCACAGTTGTTCTTTAGGTTAATGACCTTTCGTATCGCTTCTTGTTAGCCGTACTGTGCTAGGTACTTAAGTATGTCGTGCTAAGTGGCTGAACAAAGATTATTACAGAATATCATATTATCATATCGACGGTTGAAAGGCTAATTGATCTAAACGACATTTTTTGCAATATTGAGTTATATACATATTCGGAATCAGTAAATTTTTCTCCATCGTTTGAGTCATGTTTAAATTTTTTTTTACAATTTTTTTGGCGTTTAGCACCCACTGCAAAACAGGCTTCATTTCTAAGCTCATTGATCTATACGACACAAAATTAGACAAATTTCAGGACTCGATGCCATAGGCTATTCTGATTTTTCGTACTTTTATAACGAGTGTCGATTAAGGCATTTGGCTTTTTCGCCATGTTTGTGGTTTTGTCGTTTGGCCCATTTTGCATTCAACTATAATAATAAAACCGTGTCGCTTGAACCATTTCGCATTAAATTATACTTACTAACGATGTCTTTTAGCCCATCTAACCTCTTATTAAGCGTAATGAGTAATGTCACTTCAGCTATTTTGACCTAACTATCTCATTAGTGTTATGGCCGTTGAAACGTTTTGATTAAATTCAATATTTGTAAAATTGGCATTTGTATCATTTTATGAAATCTATTTTAGCACATAGGCCGTCCAATAAATTAAAGAGATTAGCTACTCTTTAGTCGCTTGGAACTAAGTATTGAACTTAGTTCCAAGCGACTAAAGCTTCGCGCTTCGTGAAGTGTCCGTTACGAGTGCCTCGCACATCACACAGCCGAGCCGCCAACACTTGAGAAAGTGCGTTGTGTGAACTTGCGTGAGAGCGAGCTGTGAAGTCAGACGGTTGATTTTTCTGGTGAATACAAATAATTTGGTTTTATCTAAGTGATAATCAATGAAAAGAGGTACATGTTCAGAGTCCTGAAGTACCAATAAGCTAACAACAATAAATTAGGAATACAAAGATACTACTTACGTCTTTGTGTTCCTAATTCAATGTTGTTAGTTGATAATTACTTGTGAGGTCTCCTAGATGTTTCTAAGTCTCTTTATAAATTAATGAGATATCGTACATTTGAATTAGTTAAATATCAAAAATGGTCATAAATCGCTTTTTTTTTCAGCAACTATGGAATCACAGCGCCGGTTGTATTTTAAGAAACAGATAGCGAAAGAGTTGTCTGAACAGAAGACTGAAGTACCTACAAATGAAGAAAATGAAAACAGTAAAAATAATGAAACTGATTGATTCCACTTTGGTTCTGTCTAGCTCTGAATCCTCTAAGCACATTGCTGGAGGATTCAGGTCTAGGCTATCGGTTGAGAAGAGGTGGTCATGTCATATCTCACCTCCTTTACATGGATGATCTGAAACTCTTTGCCCCCAACCGATTGCGACTGATGGAGCTACTGAAAGTAACTGAAACTTTTAGTAACGCCATCAGGATGGAATTTGGTGTGGACAAATGTGCAGTCATGTATGTGAAACGAGGGGAGATTATGGATTCCGAGAGAATTCAACTCTCGGATTCCATACACCTTAGAGCCCTTTCCTCATGAAGGTGAACATGAAGCAATTGTTGAGAGGTAGAAGAAGGTATTAAAAAGCCTTCTTTCGGGCGCGAACAAGGTGCGCGCCTTCAACAGTTGGGTCATGCCGGTTTTAATGTACTCTTTCGGCATACTTAAATGGACGCAGACTGAACTCGATGCCCTGGATAGGAGAGACCGTACATTGCCGACTGCAAATCGGATGCATCACCCACGATCATCGGTGATGAGACTGTACATCCTGCGGTGTGGGGGTCGAGGCTTTCTGAACGCTAAGACCCTCCACAACCGAGAGGTGTGCAGTCTCAGGGAATATTTCTTAAAAGCTGACGAGGGTATGCACCGTGATGTAGTCGCAGTGGACAAGGGACTCACCCCGCTGTTCATGGCTAAAGTGAATTGGCGCAAACCTGTAGTACTTACTACCGATGACCGCAAGGTAGTATGGCAAGGTAAGGAGCTTCATGGGCGCTTCTACAAGGCTCTTCATGAGCCCAATGTAGATTCTCTGGCGTCCGTGTCCTGGCTACGATTCGGTGACCTATTTGGGGAAACTGAAGGTTTTGCCTGTGCGATTATGGACGAAGTTATGTTGACGAACAACTACCGGAAATATATTATGAGGGATGGGACGGTTGACGTGTGTCGGGCATGCCACCGTCCTGGTGAGTCCATCAGACATATTATTTCTGGTTGTTCTCGTCTAGCTAACAGCGAGTACTTGCATAGGCACAACCAAGTAGCCAGGATTAATCATCAGCAACTTGCCTTGAAATATAATCTTGGTGAATCTGAGGTACCGTACTACAAGTATGTGCCCGACCTAGTTCTCGAGAAAGACCATGTCACGCTGTACTGGGATCGGTCTATCATTACTGACAGGACTATTGTCGCCAATAAACCTGACATAGTGGTGAAAGACCGATCAGCGCGCCGCGTAATGATAATCGATGTTACCATCCCACATGACGAGAACCTCTTGAAAGCGGAGAAAGAAAAACAACTAAAATACCTTGACTTGGCACACGAGGTTGTTGACATGTGGAATGTGAACTCGGCTATCATTGTGCCGATTGTTGTAACGGCCAATGGCTTAATTGCCAAGAGCCTCGACGAACATCTGTCGAAGGTCTCCTTAGGTGGTTGGACCAAGGGCTTGGCTTGGAGAAGGCAGTACTCCTCGATACGGCCCGCATTGTGAGGAGGTTCCTGTCTCTGGAGCCCGAATCACCGGTAGCTTGGACCCTGCTCCCGTTACCGGCGGAAACCTATTTTTATATTTTTAACCAATTTTTTTCTTTTTTTGTTAAATTTATTTTCTAAGAAATATTTAATAACGTAATTTTAAGATGAGAAGTAAATAAAGAAAATAATAATGAGACTGATGAAGATTGTGATTTTTCAATATTAGGAAGTCAATCATACTATGACCAAATCCAAAAAAATCTTTTGGGAATACTATTCCTTTAAACTCAGATAACAGGAATACGTTATATTTTCTCACTTATTACTTTTAGATTTTAGACAATCTATATTTTTTTGTTTCATTTTTCTCCTACAGAATGTCGATTTTCTATTGTTAGTTGATATTGATTGATACAGAATGTTAACTTTTGTTTGTTTTCTGACGAGATTGTTATTTTTTTCTGGTTTGATTTATCACAAGTTACCGAAAATTAGGTACTGAAGACTGATTTTAAATAAATTATAATTAATCACAATTTATTTGTTGTTTTATTCATACAGTGTAATTTATTCCGTGGTGTAAGGCTTAGGGTGATATACTACCTTGTCTAATACCTTGTTCCAAGACATATTGAATCAATGTCTTGAATGATTACTCTACAGATTTTCTAAAATAATATAAAATAGCGTACCAACCTTAAAAATATCTTATGGACGTTGCTGAATTATGACGGTCTAAGCATCAATATCTACTTTAATCTAGTAAGAGTTCATTTTGTTTCATCCTGCAGTCCGTCTTACGCGCATCTGCATCAAACTACTTCACTCTGGTGCTACACCATCTTGTTGCTTATGCTCATTATGTTTATTCAACTGTCAGTTGACTAGGCGCTAAATTCATTTTATCTCGTGTTATTTTATTCTAGGGCGCTGCTTGAGCCAGTTTACTTTCAGCTATTTTGTTTTCGGTAGGCATTTGAACCATTTTCCCTTTTATTAAAAATAACTAAATTGGATGCATTTTGGGCTAACCAACATAAATTTTCTAAAATAATACACTATTTTCAATAGTAATAACTTAAAAAAAATCCTTACTTACTCAGAGATATACTGTATTAAATAAATAAAAGTCTACGAAATAGTTGTTTTTTTATGAATTTTTTAAACAAAATAATAACTTTGATCCGCCCTCCTGTAAGTTTTACAAAATGTCGTTTAGATCAATTAGCCTTTCAACCGTCGATATCAAGCGTTTGGTTTTGGAAAAATCTTTTTATATTTCTAGTAACCTAACTAACGGGCATATCTCCTCTTTTTCATATCTATGGGCATTCCAATATTACAATACTAGGATAATAAAATTATACTATGCAACGCAAAGATAGTCTTACAATCTTCTGCTTCTTCCACGATAATTTCAGATGCTGATAAAGTAGTTTGTCCCTATGGTAGTGGAGCAGGACCGAATCAAGCATTTTCATCATTATTGTAACCCCAAGTTTTAATATGCTTGTCTACATAGTATAGTGTGTTTAATACAGATGTGGAGAATTTCTTAGTTGGATCGGGGTTTACGGCAGCGGTAAATTTATCTAACTAGATGTAATAATTAGGTCACATGGGGTATCCCTGATCCATCATCCCAAACGCAATGTCAGTGTGAAGCCCCTTAGCAAGATATGCCCCAGCTCCTATCCTGTCCATCCTGCACAACCTATAAGGATTAAAAACGAAGCACAATGTTAAAGCTGTGCAAGTGGCGACATACTGGTCGAACACAATGGGTTTCACCCACAGGAAGAGAAGAAGAAGACGGCACTGCTTACATTATGAGAGAAGAAAATAATAAATTATTCATACTGACCTACAGTCTTGGTGACGAGCTTGGTGCCATTGTCATAATCAGCTCCAATGATCTCGACTTCCACTGAGGGGCTGGTAGTACCACGGCCCATCTTGATGAGATGCCTGGCCCCAATCAGACGCAGCATCACTGTCATAGGTTTAACTTTCTTGTCAATGCTCTTCTTGACATATGGATTGTATATTTCGTCAAACATAAAGTCGGGCTTCAACACGTAGCCGCACCCGCCATTTTCCTTAAACTTTCCCATGTTTATCTGCATTGGCTTATCTGGAGTCTGGTAGTTCAGAGCAACCATTTGAGAGCCTGCGTTCCAGAAAGGAACGGGGTGGTAGTTCGATGAGTCGATCCTCTGCCCTTTTGGGTAAATTCGACTCAGTTGCTTGGTGTGGTACTTCATGAAGAATGCATTCTCTTGTTGGCACATCAGCCTCTCGGCTTTCGTTTCAGGGAAGGACGACATCTCGTTGTATATGAAGCCTTTGGTGCGGATGCGCTCTTGGTTGAAGGTTACGGAGCGGCAGTAGACTATTAAGTCGGACATTTCTTTGGCAATCCTCCATGTGCGTTCCATTTTCCTGTGTTGGAGGCTGCGGGCGCTGGCGCTGAAGGCCGCTTCTTTGATGGCTGACAGCCACTCGAGCGCCACCTCGCGGGACGGCGCAGCCATGTCGAAGGCCTGGCACATGGTGGGGCTCTGCACGCGCACCAACCAGCGCGCCGCGCCACCTTCTTCTCCCACCACCAGCTCCACCACAGCGCCCAACACGTCAATACAGCCTTTCTGCAAAGCACCCAAAGCTGCGGATTCGTTCTCGAGACCCTGTCGCGAGAAATAATAGTTATTTTTAATTATGATTCAATTGTGTTCTGCCCATAAATAGGCAATACAGCCGCGATTTGTTTTTTTTTTATGGATTTAATAAAACATAATTTTCATCTGGTGAGCAGTGTGTAAACGATCTCTCTTCGGATCGTACATCATTATTTTAAATATAAAAGCTAACATTACTAATAAATAAGTGCACAACACTAACACATTAGATAAAAATAAATTTAAGGGATACAATAAAGCTAAAAAAAAAAACATTCAATTAGCGCTGAAAATAAAAGAAGATTGAATAATGCTATTATAAGTTTGTGATTCAACCGCAAAATAGGAATAACAAAACAACCAGCAAGACTACAATGGATCTTGTTGAATGTAAATCATTCGAATCCAGCATGCTTGATTTGGTACGGTTCAATATTTTTATTCCAAGGTTGTATCCGTTTAACATCAAGCTTACCTGATCAAGTTCAATGCTTCTAAGGACCGCTAAACGGAGTCGTTTCATCAGACTCCATTGTATTTACAAGTCACAAATACAGACTAGTCTGTTTTCAAGTAACAATTTACCCAGTAACAATTCCAGGTCTCAGCTGAATTAGTTCAGTGCAGCTTCTGGGCAAGCGTGCACTACCGTCTTCAGTTAGGACTGTAGACGTAGGTGAAAAATAAACAAAACAAAAATAAAAACGTGCATACTAACAGGGACGTCAGATATGTGAGGAACCTCAATTTCCTGAACATAATTAGCTGGAAACCAGTGGTGCTTCTTGCCGCCATAGTCGCCGCGCCACCAGCCCTCGTCGGGCTTGTCTACGTTAGTGATGATGGAATGCTTGCAAAATGATAGCTCGTCATCCTGCCGGGCGCGGTAGTCATACAGCGCTTTCACTGTCACCTGATGAAATCACATGATTCGCATTAAAAGTCGTGTCGTTTTGAAGAACGGGCAAAGCCGAGGGTGGACGTTACGGCTTAAGTACCATGTACACCAGCCGCTACGGAATGGGTACCATCGAAAAGCGTTTTAAAATAAAATTAAATGTAATTGAGGTTACGACTTAAACTAACAATCTATGGAGCGACGAGCGCCGGACGGTGTTAATCGAAGTTTATGCTAACTAAAACTGTACCAAATAACCATTCTACAAAGTTTTCAAATTAGCAAATCGATTTTTGTTTTTACTAAGAGCAACATTATATGTATTTTGTTCTAAGTTATTTAGTATATATCTACAAATGTACACTATACTACAAAAAAAAAATAATATAGCTACATAATCACTTTACACAACTAAAACGAACATGCACATGTTAACCTTTTTATTATCGTTCCACAATCCTTCCCAGCTCCTGAATCTATGTAAGGGAAAGTCATAGAGTGAACACCATGGAAGAAACATAACAACATTAATACAGTGGACCACATGCGGCTAAAAAAGTATCATAAATTATTACACTAAAAGCTAGAATATAAAATGTTAAAGAGTATATTTACATAATGTAACTGTAATTACGTTGAACATTTTGTAAATAACATTACTAAAATTGTACCTGATATGTATATAAGCTATAGAATTGTGAGTCTTCAATCTTTTATTTAATAGTGTGATAGAAAAATAATGATATTTTGTGGAAGCAGGAGCGAGTCGTGTCCAAAAAGAAAAGAAAAGCATTATTCAAGCATAATGCATGCCCGTTTTGCTTAACAAATACTTCTAATTCCAAGTATCAAAGTATAACAGAAGATCTGTCCTGTTTATCACTGCAAGTAAAACTTGGATGAGGTTGGCATATAAGAGTGGACATTGACACAAACAGGAGCCTTGGCCACCATAGGGTGAAGTCAAGCTGTGAATGATTATTAACCAGATAATTAAAACATGAAATAACAAAAAATTAAATGTAACCGGTACAGGGTGGCCCTGGAAGTAAGGATAAAATCCAAAAGGGGCATGGACAAGGTTGTTTCAAAACTTTTTACCCCAAGAATGGAGGTCCAATTTTTAATTAAATTAATTTTTAATTATTTACATTTAAAAAGTTATGCCCATGTTGTTGCTGTTAGAACTACTCGCAATCAGGTAGATTATTTAGCTTAGCAGTATGCTTGTGTAAGTAACATTGTGCTTTTTTAAAGAGGGTATCCATTCTTATTTTATAAATGGGTAAGTGTGTGTGTGTGTTTGTCTGTCTTTCAAGGCAAAACGGAACGACGGATCGACGTGAAAGAATGGAGAGTGACATAGGCTAGTTTTTGTCTCTTTCTGTCTTCCCACTGCCCTTGAATGGTGTGGATGCGAGCGATGCCGCGGTCAAAAGCTAGTCTTGTATAAAGCAACAAAAACGGATAAAGTGCGAGTTATTTTTTTTAATAATCTTCTATCATAACAATGGGTACAAAATCTTTCAGTCGCATACATATTTAAACAGTGTTTACTACCACTACATTGTTGAGTATTATAGTGTTAGTCATGCTATTATAATTTTATTTCTTATATTGTAAAGCATTCACAAACTTTTGTTAGTTTCTCCTGTAACTAACTATGTAAAAACTTGAGAAGTTAAATTTGACCCACTTCCCAGTTTTCCATTTGAGCTGAAATATTACAATACATAGTTAACTAAAAGACGTCATTCTCAATCCAATAAGGTGGAGTACCAGAGATAGTAGACCAGATGGGTATCAAATGAATTGGTTTGGTGAGAATACAAGAAACAGTATTATTCAAACCGATTGTGCTGTTTTTTGGCGCACACATTTGGATCCATTTTGCATATTTGTACAATCTCAACATAATGATGTAACCATGATTTTGTAAAAATATTATGATTAAAAACAGTGTCCATGGAGTTTCTTGTCCGTTATTTTCCATAGACATCAACGCATTGGAAGGGGCATCTACAGTACTTTTACAAGTTACTATGCCTTGTGACTGGGACAAGACATGAGAGTATTTTTTTTGTGTAAAGAGCGTTTATTAATTGTTATTAATATGTTACCTGTATATTATGCAACCTCTATAGATTGCAATATGCATTTCTTTTTTGGATGAAAAGATTATGATTGTTTTTAGAAATAACCAAGGTAGTCGAAACTATTTTGTAAGAGACTATATTTTACAGTAAGGGGTTGTTATTCTGCTAAGGTAAAACATGTGAGTTAGAAGCGTGCATATTATATATATCAGTCCCAAGTACAGTGTTGTGATTGTACATAAGTATAGTACCTTAGAAGTGAAGGCCGTTGGGTCCATGTAGCCTGGAGTCCCATACACGGAGTTGTCATCCGGCTCCTGAACAAAATAATCAGTGAAATATCTATCAACAATAGTAATCTTTTTTATCTTATAATAAATATAAAATTCTTGTGTCACAGTTTTGGTTATCATTCTGCTCCGAAACGGCTTGACTGATTTTAATAAAATTGTGTATAGTTATTTTTATAAAACCCTTTCGTATTAAAATCAGCTTTAAAAGGTAGGTCGGCTTCTCAGTTTTAAGACAATTTCAATTAATTTTCACTTAATACAAAATGACCACATTTCTGTAGTCATTTCGACATTTATTTGTATTTAAGTCTCATATAATAGGGGCCAATCCTATTAGTTAACACCAACTAAACAAAAATATTGAAGCTGCTGGGGAATTTCTTCTAGAAAAGCACAATAATATTTTGGCTAAGCTGAGAACCGACCCCAAATCCTTTCGCATCATGATTAGAAAATATTGCGAATGTTAGATGCAAGTGAAAAATCTCCTGTTTGTTATAGATATACGAATTACTAATTACTCGATGCATCATAACATATACTTACAGCAATGATACGTCTGACAATATCTTCGCTGATGGGGAACCATAGCTTGACCTTCTTGTACAAGGGATTCTTCTCGTAGTAGCCAACCAGCTCGACCAAGCTCTCGAAGCGGACCGTGCCGATAGTGTACAGCCTACCTTCGAGCTTGATTCGGCAATGCTTGATCTCCCTCTCGGTCCTGTAATCATATTTTATAAAAAAAATAAACTATGCTTTAAAATTCCTTAGAGTATGAGTACTCTTTTGCAATAGTGCAAAAGAGTACTCATACTCTAAGGAATTTTAACCTACTTAGAAGAAATTGTCAATATTTGATTATAATTAATGTGCAGACCTCAAATATTTATTACTAGTTTTTGCTCGTGGTTTTGCTCGCGTTAAATTTGGGGTAGCACAGTTCCCCTTGCCCGATTTACAGGTACCAGCTATTTGTAGATTTTGCCCTTGCGCCTTATACTCATAGCAAAGCTAATTTTCCCTTTTCTTCCCCATTTCTCCCTTATTTCACAATTTTAAAAAAGCAGCGGTTAAGCCATTTAGGCGTGAAGACGTAACAAACAAAGCAACAAACAAACTTTCTTTTTTTTTCTTTTACTTTCGCTTTATAATATTTAAGTAAGGATTTAAAATATCAGCATTGTGGGATTTTTCCACATCACAAAGGGGCCACAGACTTGTGTATATGGTTTAATTTCAACTCGATACCTCGCGTGCTCGAGATAAAAGGTCTTGACAGACAGACAGACGGACAAAGTGATTCGATAAGGTTTCCGTTTTTCTTTTGAGGTACGGAACCCTAAAAACTAGCTGCTAAATGTAATTTCGTACGCTTTAGGTTCGCGATTTGCTTCAAAATAAGATTTTTAGTAAGGAGGTTCTTTATTCAATTTTTGTTTCAATCTGTTACTCGACGTCTCTATAGTATTAATTAATACTCTATCATCTGCCTAGCCATTACGCCGTTCTACTCAAATGCATGTCATGACAGGGATAGTGTCCGCCTCTCTAAGTTATTAGCATACTAATAAAAAGGATAAAGCTATAGGAAATCTACCTCCTTGCCAAATTTAATTACAATCTGAACAGCCGTTTAACAAAAATCAAAGTTATTTTGGAAAAGCGACAGTTTACCAAAATAAGAATAGAAAATATGAAACGAGACTTTTCTAATAAGAACTGTGAGACGTTCTCGTTCTGAAACTCAATGTGCTATTTACGTCCGAGTGCTAAAAATACAAAAGTAATTCATCATTCTAAGATTGATATTACGTAACGAAATATCGAAATACATATGTATTGATCGCAATATAAACGCTATTGGATTCCAAAACTTCTCATGTAATTGAAATATATAAAATTCTCGTGTCACAGTTTTCGTTCCCATACTCCTCCGAAACGGCTGGACCGATTTAAACGAAATTTTGTGTACATATTGGGTAGGTCTGGGAATCGGCCAACATCTATTTTTCATAGCCATAAGTGGGCAGCGAGTGAAACCGCTGGGCACAGCTAGTTATATTATAAAACCGAAAGTGAGTTTGTTTGTTTGTTACGTCTTCATGCTGCATTTCTGCCCAAATGGCCAAACTAATTTTGATGAGTTTTGGTACAGAGATAGTTGGGACTCTGGAGACGGACATAGGCTAAAAAGTAAGAAAAGGGGAGAAAGAGGGAAGAAAAGGGGAGAGAAAGATATTTTTTTTAGATCATCACGTGGGTTAAAGTTAGTCTTAGCACATAGTAACTATGCCACGCGGACGAAGTCGCGGGCGAAAGTTAATAACATAATAAAATTAAAATCAATTAATCTACATAAATAATGAAAAAACAAAGTTCTCACTTGCCGAGGAATCGACGATTATTGAAACCTTTTTTTTAGTGGAGAATGGTTTTAGTCCGCGACTGTACGTAAGAACAACCTGATAATGTAGTTAATGCACATAATAAAGCAGGAGAACGATTAAATTCCGGTAACCTTAAGATCAGCACAGCATGCAACGAGTTGACATGTTGAGAAACATTACGATGATTTATGGAATCGGAATACTGACCACATTTGACGTAACCAGCTATTGTAAACTATAAATTCGTTTTGTTTTGACATTAAAAAAGGACCGGCCAAGAGTGAGTTTGACTCGTGCAATGAGGTTTCCATATAAACTTGTGACATAAACAGCCATATCTTTTGACTGCATAGATTCGATTTAAGTTCATTTGTTGACAACACAAAAGGATCACAGAGTTGAGTAAATGGTTTTAATTTCAACTCGATACCTCCAGGCGTTTCTGAGTAATAGGGTCTTGACTGAAAGACAGACATAGAAAAAAGCGACCCAATAAGGGTATATATACTTAATTGCGTAAATATATATGTTAGTATTTTATTTTACTACCCACCAGATTTTAGGAGGAAGGTTTTTATATAGGACCGGATTTCGCCAAATGATATGCTGTACATTGTATATGGCAGCGAAAATAAAATCGTATTGATTCGATCTAAATTTAGACTAGCCTGCCTCATCAAAACATATTACAAGACGAGTTAGTTGCAAGGATTTATTATACGAGTATACTACACAAGAGTCACGCAAACCCCTTCGGTAGCAACCGATGCAAGGATGCAGTTCTATGAGGGCCAAGATACACAAATAAATCACACGATAGATGCACTAGATAACAGCAATTTAAACACATTTTTCAATTCAAACATCAATTTTCCTATTTGTTCTAGTTACTTGAGAACCGCGGAGGGGTCGGAACGCAAAATGTTTGATTGCAGTGATTGTTCTAGAGAACCCGTTCGGTGGCTCGTGCTATGTACCAGCCATTGGACAACACTTAAGCTTTATGAAAACACTTCAACTTTATGAACTGCTTACCAAAGTTCTATCGGAGTCCTAGGAACCGGGAGAGTCTTAGAGTAATTTGCGTAAATCACTCTGAAAACGTTTTTTTGTATACCTACTTGTATCTGTATTCGGCAATCTTATGCCTATAACATTTCCTCAGTCGTGCTTATGAAAACAGCTTACATAATAAAAACAAAATACAGTAAAAATGTGCGAGTACATAATGTGTATTATTAAAATTGCTTTATTTTTGTTAGTCTGTAATAATTGTCTTGCTTAGCTTCCCCTATCAAGTCCCTCTACTACATATGACGAAGTCACCTTTGCCCTCGGGTTACCTGTTCCTTAACTCATCTCAACATAGCCATTTAGAAAATCATCTTAAATATACAGGCATAAACACAAATAAATTTAATATTTGAATAAATTTCATTGCTACATTTCAATCAAATGCCATTACTTCCATCTCATCATATTAATATTATAAAGGCGAAAGTTTGTATTTGTGTGTGTGTATGTTTGTTACTTCTTCACGCTCAAATGTGTGGACTGATTTGGATATTTTTTACCCTGGATCACCAAATAGTCTACTTATTAGCCCGGTCTGCGAGGACCAAACCGAACATAGAATGTACATAGAAAGTTCATAATTACCTGAAGCTTATAGCAAAGGATGAGTGATCTTTGTCGCTAGGTCGGACCAGGAAGGCGCCGTCGGTGTTGGCTTTACGCAGCAACTCCTCAGCTTGTACTCGCGTGCAGTAAGGATGGAACCACTCTTTGTCTTCGTGTTTGTTCGGCTGTGGTACCGGTTCTTTCAATGTGATCAGAAATTCCTAGGAGAAAAGGGTTGGTAGTAACAATACTGTAAATCTATTTATATATGTATAAAGGTGAATAAAAAAGAAAAGTCTAGCTCATCGCAAAATTTCAGAATCTACAAGGGTTGCAAATAACAAAGTATTAAAAAAAAAAACAAATGAATAAATGATTTGATTTGCGAATCCCAAATTTTCTTTTTAGGACTTGGATGCTCACTAAGACGGGATTTTGTTAAATTCAATCACTAAAGGGTGACACAGGGTGACTGAATGTTTTACAAAGATTTGTAAAACAATGTTTTACAAAGATTTGTAAAACATTGTGTTTCATGCTTTATTATTATTTAGAAGTTCTACAACATTGAAATAAGTGGTTGAAAGGTTCCTCACCTGGCTCCTCAATGGATGCAGCCTGTAGTGCGTAATCAAGCTGTAAAGACTGTCGAAGCACACGGTGTCGATCAAGTAATACTTGATGATGCCACGCTCTTGCTTCAACTTGATCCGGCAGTGGTTAACTTTACCCTGCCTCCAAAAAGATAAACAATAATCGCCTACAAAAGTGACGCTTTCTCGGACGAGAAAAGTGCCGTCACCGAGATGGGCGTGACTCTTGAGTAGCTCTTCGGCCTCCTGCCGGTTCCCGGCGAGTTTGCCGTGGAACCAGCACTCGCCGAAGTGCAACTCGTCCTGAGGCACGACGGGAGCCTCCGCCTCGGCCTCCCCGTCGCTCTCCGCGTCGGCCTCTGTCTGCGAGTTGTAGTGCTCTGTGTAATAAAGTTTACTCTCGGTCAACACAAATGCGTGGGGATTCCAGTCTTTATCCACAGGGTCCTCAAGTAATAGAATGCCGTTTTTGATGGTGTTCCGCAGATCGAGATCTTTTCCTTCTTCTTGTAGAACTGCGAATGAACTGTCCTCAACTCCATCCGGTAACTTTTTGTGTTTCAGTATAATCTTTCTGCGTAAGTTTTCGGGAGAGGGTAACCATGTCTCGCTTTTATCATATGGCTGAGTCAGAAGCATCTCTCCGAATACTTCTTGGAAAGCGGTCGCCATGCGGCGTTGTTGCGGTAGTGTGCAGTTATCCTCAATGGACAGTATTAGAGGATACTCGGAGGTCACGAAAGCGTGATCTTTGATTGTTTTCAATACATCCAAAAATTTTATTTTGGTGGTCAGTGTGTGGCCGTGATAGATAAAGGGAGAACCATCCGGCCCATCCCAGCAGTCCAATTCGATGCAGCGACATCCTGCCCTTAGGCATCGAACGTAAGCTTCTAAAGATGACTCGCTCGAAAACTGGTCCCCCGTTAGATATCTAAAAGTAATTAAGAGGTTGTTGTATTACTAAATATTGAATGTACTACATTTTGACTTAAAAATGACTTACGTATTATGCGATGATGATATCCAGTAATGTGACAATGGTCTCGTCATGTCTTGGGTCACGGTGTCATGTTTACTATCCCAGATAGTGTTTTGTTTTGAGAACAGCATCTCTACAAACTGCAAAAAAAGGCATCTTTTGTAGCATGAATATCCAAACTTCGCTAATATGTAAATCGCAAATCTTTATCTTTTAAAATTTACAAAGCAAAGGTTTTTATAAATAAACTATCAGAACATCTCACCTCATTTAGAGTAAAATACGGTTCGTAAGTATCCCTCTGTGGATCGCGCAGGTAATCCCGGATAAATTGCGAAGCGACAGCCTCGTCATCACCCAGCCTGTCATGTTGTTCTACGCGGAGGAAGCTCTGGAACTCCCGCAGTGTAATGGTTGCTCCGTTCTTGCAGTACAGAGAGTACTTATCGAAAATATCGTGGACGTTCTGTATGGTATCACAAAATAGTTACTATATAAATATAACTAAACATGTAGCTGTCGCACTGCAGTACTATCTTCAGCTCATACAGAAAAGGCACGATCATTAATCACCATGCTTTCTTATAGCATATCGAAAATTGTAGACTTATATTGATTATAAAAGTCAAGGTTTCCTCACGATATTTACTTCATCGATGTCAGTCTAAGGACAAGTTATGTAAATACATAATCATATGAATACATATGATTTGATAAAGTTTGCTGTAGCATGGTGTGGGTAATAGTAATACATCCCATTACTAAACATGTCTGTGCGTAGTCCTATACGGCTATGATATTCAGGGTAAAGCCTTAAAGGCAACATTATTAATCTTGGAACATTCTACTATCTTTAAACAGTAAGTATAAGCAACTAAAACCTAGTAATGCGTTGGGTAACTCAACACTCAGATCATAACAGTTAAATAAAACAAAATAAACAATTTCTATGGTGTTAGACTATGCTAAGCTTAACCTGGGGGCCTAAAATGGTTGCTTAAGCAGAATGCTTAAGATAGTAATATTGTATAATGGGCTGGTGTCTGCAACTCCACATCTGAGGCGCGTATTTTGCGTATGGAAAAAGATAGTTTCAGAAGTTTCTGGGAAAAGAATTTGGTAGGGGCCTTTACCCATCAGTGCGACAGTATTGGCTAAATAAAAAAAGGATGACTTACATTTTCATCGAATATTAGTTTCTGGTACAGACCCGAGAAGTCATCAAAGCCTATTTCTCCTCTTTTGTCAGTATCAACCTCTTGAAATAAATCTCTTAGCTTGTTGGTTGATATCTTGCAGTTTATCTTAGGCAAAAACCCTTTCACTTCCTTCAAGGTAATACTATAACAAAAACATAATTATGATAGCTCTATAAATCTATTTTAAATATCGAAAACCTATGAAGTAAAGACCTGAAGATTAAAATAGCTATTTAATCTTGAAGTTTCTTCATGCTGTTATAAAAATCATGCTTCTATAATATGAAAAACTCTACTTTTTTCAACGCCATTAAGGGCAGCAGCCTAGCTTCACATCACATGGCATAAACTGCAGTTACTGCATGAATTCCACACAATCTGCTTTTAGGAATACTATAGCCCTACTAGGCTTACTGCCACTTTCATTCCTCCAATAAAAAATGTCGAAATACAATGCAGCCATATTTCTTTACCAAACTATACTAGTGTCTTTTTGTAAGGGTTTAATTGTATAGTTGTACACATACTGTAGGAACTACAAAATACCAGTATTTTTCTAGCACCACCACATAAACATGTTGAACATAAAATTGAAGTTTTACTAAAACACATTTACATAAAGATTGAACAGTATTAAATGATAAAACCAATTAATAGATATACTTAAAAAAAATGCATCAAGAAATTAGGTACCAGTGAAACTACACAACCGCAAGTAATTAACACTATTTAAACTTTAATTATTACTTCACTATATATTTTGAATAATCAAAGACGATCAAAGTGTATATCTTAGTGGTAGTGTTAAAATTTTCATTCTTATGAGCAAGAAACACAATATTTATTCAATCAATCAATCAATCATGACAATGGTTGTCCTATGAAGATTAGGAATATTTTAATAAGCAATTTTATAAAATAAATTAAGCTGAGACTTACTTCTCATTTGCATTTTCTATAGCGTAGAACTCTTTCCTCAGCCATCTCTCTATTTGTAAAGGGTATGATGCATTGAGGGCTTCTTCTATCAGAAACCTGATGCCCTTTACCCAAGCTTCACACTCCTTATCAGTTTGAGCTACAAAAGTAAAATTTTGCACCATGACTCAAAATGAAGATTATATACATGGCTTAACAGAACTGTGTATGTGCAGCAATCATAACAACAACTTGGCAATGGAAGTTGTATGTAAATTTAACTCTCAGTACTGACCGGCAGTATAGGTGAGAACTTGCTGAGTTAGGTATAAATAGACGTGTTTATAAACTTACCTGCAAATGAAGCTGCACGCAGTTTGAATTCTGTTCCATAATAGATGGTGAAACATTTGGTATTCTCCAGCCTCTTCACCTCTTCCGGCCATCGCTCGAAGTGCTTGGATGCCTTGCCGACCCTCACTTCCTTTATGTCTCTGATGTCCAGAGCCCCTTCGTATGCATTCTTTTGCGAAACGCCTGTTCTACTCCAAATAACTTGATGCGTTTCTCGCCTCACGGAGAGGGAACGACGCTCTGGTCTCTTTCGTGGATAAAACTTGAGGATAGTAGACCCACGTTCAATATATGAAATAAGCTGGTCAGCTTCATGTATGAGTCTGTCATGGGCCCCCCCATTATAGCAGACCGGATTCATTGCACTGCCGCTGTTGACGCCGGGTCTATCGAAACTGGCAGCGCCACCAACTACATGGGATTAAATACTGATCGGATGCACTTATGTATGAGCAAGTTAGTAAGTTCTCAAGTGTATAAAAATATAAACTCGTGTGGCCGTATCTCTCTCACTCACACACACACTGTGCGCTATTTTGTTTATTTGACATAAAGTGCCATTTGTCTCAAATGTGAAAGACAGAGCAAGAATGAATGACTGATGACAGATGGTGTAGAATTTTCAAATTTTGTCGCGTTCATATTAAAACGTTCTCGATCCTTTATTTTTTAATGCTGGCAATTACAACAATAAAGCTCGCTATTTATGAAGTAATAATTATTTACCAATATGAAAAAAATATCAAACAAACTACACATGCCGTAAAAAACACTTCGATTTCGGTTTTCTGGACAGGGGTGAGTTTTTCTGTATGCAGAAACTGATGCTTACAGCTCCATGTTAACCAACTATGTATATAATTTGCATCATTATGATCAATATAGCAGTTATGGACAATGTGACCTGGGAGAAGGCTAGTAGTCACTTAGGCTACTTCTCATCTTCGAGAGTTCTACAAAAAAAAATGACATACAAAATATACAAAGTAGAAGTCACGGGTGACCATTAGTATAATCTTTATAATTTTCAAAGCACCCACACATTTATTTAAATAGTTACGTTAAAAAACCAGTGAGAGATATGTGCAATTAATAATCAGATACTTAATCTGTGAGTTTTAGCATAGTCTTGAATGGGTACCTGATAAATGTTTATTTAAAACTAGTGTGTCACTGCTTGAACGTGAATGCATCGTTAAGATTAAACCAGTCGAGCGGATATCTAACATGATTGGCCACAGGTGAAACAGACGTGGGTGTTGCATTTATTGATTACTAATTAACGATGCGCCGACTGCATAACAAAAACAAAGGTAATCTAAAGGTCATGGCGCAGGCTGTAGGTGTAGGATACTAATTATAGTCAGTGATGATATTTTCAGACGTGTGACTACCCCAACCCTAGCAAGGCTAGCACCCACACGTTAGAATGTGCGTCACAAAGACGTATGCTTACAATTATTTACGAAACTAATGAAAAACGTTTATAAGATACCTAACGAATATCAACATTAACATTAGCGTAGCTATTATTGCAAGCAAACAAAACACAAAAAAGTTTTCTAATTAGGGGTTTCTAACTACAAAATGTAGGTATGTTTTGATCACTCTTGTTCTTTTAGAAAGCCGAAAAATTATTTTGGGAAGGTGTTTAATGTTTTCCCCAAAGAAACAAAAGACATTATCATACACTAAACAAAAGAGCTAAGCAGAATTAGCCCGGCGATCAGTAGATAGATTTCATTAAGTCCATTTCTTTTAGGGCGACTTCTCTTGATTCAGTGCCATGTGCCCAGGTCCTTAAAAGTGTTGACAATTTATTAAAAAAAATTCTTTCTTGACGTGGGGGTGCAAGTACACCGCCTTGCAACTTGCTGCCCAACTCCAGAATTAAAAAAAAATGTGCTAAGACGAGCCGAACAAGTACCTACCTTTCGGTTAACAATTAAAATACAATCTCGCACTCACCCTACTTTTTTTCACGGATGGGAAATCATCAAAAGACTCCTCCCGCTCTGGGCGGAACGAAAGGGAGTGTGAGACTTGTATTAAATTAAAACCCATTCATGTTTCTTGTTTGGCCCTTTGCGTTCCAGGGCTCTCTCTTTCGAACAACCCGCAGCTCCACCCAAAAGCTTCCCACAAGTGAACAACGTGAAAAACATATTGCGTGGTTTATCGTTCGTTAAAAAGTCTTAAGTCTTTGTCTCTGAGCGAGCGAAGCAAGCTAGAAAATTAGCACCAGAAACTAGCTGTATCTAGGTATTACGTTCTTACTTATTTATTGAAGACATGAAAAATAGCCAATGATGCATATTATTGAACTCGGATCTAGCCGACTACAGTTCCGCCGAGGTTAAGCTTTTCCTCCTTGTTTTCCCAGAATTTGTCAGGAACATTGAATTTTAAGTTTCTTCTCCCAGTACTGATTTATTTGTGTCCATGATAAATAATTTCTCGAACAAAGCTTTTAAAATAATTAACATAAGATGTACTTTGCCTAGCAGTGGGATGGCCAGTATGAAGCTTAAGAAGAGTTTTTTTTTACAAAAAAAAAAGGAAACCTAGTTTAATGCGGCTTCTTCATCAACATCAATTTTTGTCAGATAATTGTGTCGGTGGCGTCCTGGGCACGCGCTTTTCTTTTTTTTTTTTTTTCGGCTGGTAAATCATCCAATGACTTCCCCCGCTCTGGGTGGAGCGGGGGGGCATGTCAGACTTGTACTGACTAAAACCCACCCATGTTTCTTCTATTGCCCTTTACGTTCCGAGGCCGCGGTATCTCTTTCGAACAACCCGCAAATTCGAACAACCCACAATTTCGAACAACCCGCAAGTGGGCACGCGCTTGGTTTACAACTGCTCAAATATATTTGCTAATGGGACAGAAAGATTCTTTGATGTACGAGCCAGCCATGGTGCCTACCAACATGCCGAAATAATAATGAAACATTAATGGCGTAAAATTACCAGTCAATGTGCAGTCATGTATGTAAAATGAGGGGAGATTATGGAATGCGAGGGAATTCAACTCTCGGATTCCATACACCTCAGATCCCTTTCCTCATCCGAAAGCTATAAGTATTTAGGTATGTCGGAAGCGTTAGGCATTAATGTAGCTGACATGAAGCAATTGTTGAAGGAGCGTTTCTTTGGTCGCCAGAAGATAGTAGTTACGGCCAATGGCCTGATGGCCAAAAGCATCGACGACCATCTCTCGAAGCTTTCCTTAGGCGGTTGGATTAAGGGCCTGATTCAGAAAGCAGTACTCCTTGATACGGCCCGCATTGTGAGGAGGTTCCTGTCTCTGGAGCCCTAACCACCGGTAGCTTGGACCCTGCTCCCGATACCGGCGGAGACCTATTTTTATATATTTTTTTTTAAAGAAATATTTAATAATGTACTTATAAGAGTATCAAATGAATAAAGAGGCAAATGCGTAAAATTACCAGTCAATAAAATAAATATCATGGTTATCAAAAACGTTTACTTCAGTTTAAAAACTCCGCCTCTAAAAAACGCGGTAGTTTAAAATGGTATGTATGACTGATGTACTTGTTGTGTGCCCGAGTATAATCTAGGCCTCACCTCGCGTTCGCGTATATGGTAACTCAAATCATGAAACTAAAATGAAACACTTTTGTTTTATGCATTTTGAAAATTCAGAACCTTTTGCTTTCCCATACATTTTGATCAGCTGATCGTATCAAATCCTATCCTGACGCTATAACTCCAGAACGCACGAACCGATTCCCACGGTTTCGCATTCGTTGGAAAGGTCTCGGGCTCCGTGAGGTTTATAGCAAAGAAAAGGTAATGTAGGTTAGGTTATGTTAGTAGGCAATACAAAATCGAGCGACAGATAGGTACCTATAGGCTTCCCGACGCATTTATGGATACTGCGGCTAGGTCTGAAGGACCATTCATTCTCTTGGCCTTATTTTAATTTATATAAGTTCGCCACAGCAGCTTCCATACTTATCTATTAGTACCTCATCAAGTCCTCAACAGACACCTCTAGCCATATCACAGTCCATCCATCCTTTCTTTGATTTTCCTCGATTGTTATATCCATCACATAAACCTACATATTTCACATTTCTCCGAAGATAGCCTGCCGCCATTTGATACATCCAGTTTTAATTATGGTCCATGGTCATTTTTCTTTGCGGATGGGAAATCATCAAATTACTTCCCCCGCTCTGGACGGAGCGGGTAGGAGTGTCGGACTTGTAGTGACTGTAACCCACCCATAATATTAACCACTTATAATGCTCCTTCATTCGCTCTTTATGTTCCGGGACCGAGGTATCTCTTTGGAACAACTCGCAACCCGGGCAGGCCCTTCTATTTTGCTGACATCTCTTTGAGACGCGCGTGGAAAACGAACGCGGCTGTCTTTACGGCCTGTAGTCACTAGACGGTCGGACGTTGAGCTATGCATTGCGCCTTGCACCCGCCAGACCATCTACGGTGGCCGGGAGTCGTCTCGCGGCGCCTAACGCCCGGACCGTCTCCCGCGGCGGCTGAGATGGTTTGTTTGAAGTTCTCTGGTTCAAACGCCCAGCCATCTCTTTCCTGTCGCTCCGGAAAATGGACTGAACGAAGGCACGACGCGAGAGATCGCCGACGCCGATCACCTCTACGAGGACGCAGCGGTGCCCATGCTGCAGATACTGGCAGTGTGCTCCACCGTATCCTCCTGGCGATTGTTACAGAGGTGGCACCCGGCCGATTATGTTCAGGCACCTCCTGAAACTTTCGTGTGCAGTGTGGAATTGCGTCAGGTAAGGTAGGTAAGGACACCGTGGCACGTCTCCAGCCATTCCTGAAAGAGGGGACTTTCCGCCACTGTTGTGGCGTGCCCTCCACGGGGTTGCGACAGTCGCTTCCTCCATACGATCATGAGAATAGTACAAGATCTGAAGGATCAATTTATTTAGCATAGTTACGTAGATTCCCTGTTTAGTTTTTGTGTTAGATACTACACAGTATATTTAACTGTTTCGCCAAACAGAAATGTAGAAATCCAATAACGAGGATTTGAACTTGACTGCTTCGAATCATGTTTAATTTAGTATGTCTTACCTATAGACCGCAAACAGGGGTTCGTCATACTTGTTATGACCCTATTAGTACATGTTTCAAGAGTAGGAAAGGGCGATAAAAAAACACTTAGTACTCAAAACGTTTTATTTGTTAGAAAAAAATATACACTTATAGTTATCTCAAAATATTTTATTCTCAGAGTGTCCATCTCTACATAGATCGGAATTTGCAAATTCAATAAAGGGGTGTCTACGTTACACCTTTATAAATAAACATCAGAACATAATTTCACCGGGCAGCTAAGTTTGGATCATGTAATAACCAATTCAATTCTTCAATCAAATCCCATACAAAAACAGGAGTGTAATTTTTTTCTAAAGAAAAACTTTGGCTTGTATAGAACATGAAAGTCTAGAATTTCCGCAGACAATACATGCATCATTCCAAAAATACGTATTTAGTATACTTCATTAACATTATGGGTGATCACAATAATAGGATGGACGAATTGAGCGTGATGTACTTAATTGCAAAGTGCTTAGCAACATAACTTTAAACGTTAAAAGCCAAAGCTCTGTTTACTTACCCTGCTTAACATCTATATAATTAGCGTTGCCTAAATTTTAATAATAATTACCATTTGATCGATAGGAGAAATTTATTTACATAAATTCGATTAGACTGATGCAATGTCTGCCTGCGGAGTCCAACAACAAAACGAACCAAATGTTTTAATGTAGATTACAGTTAGGTAAAACAGTAGCTGGCAAGAAAATTTGATGCAAAATAAGACTGCAGGAACGTAATAAACATGAGGGTAGGGCGAACACTGCGCGTCGTCCGCGGCCATATAAAAAGGTATTTATTGCCATTGATTTATTATTGTGATCTTTCCGACCTTGCTAACATTAACAGACCCGGCCCACGGGGTCCGCACGGGTCACATCGCCCCGCCCTCAACACATACAAATTCAGATCTACGTGACATACAGTACCTATACTAACAACGTGTACACACGTGCTTTCAGATACTTAAACACATGAAGGCGGCATACTGTAACATTAACTTGTTCGAGATGAAATCACCGTTAAAAGATACAATTGTGTTTAATTACTAAAGCACGCGTGCAATAGTTGTTTCTCGATACATTAAAGGCGACACAGTACGCTCCGCCGCGCCCGCGCCGCCCCGCACAGTACAACTGCTCAATTCTGAATACTTATTTGAGAAGCAGTCGTTTGATAGCTCTCACAATTTCGTTGTTGTTAGTTTGGAATGTTTGTGGCGTTTGTTCAGGTGGTGGTGATCGAAACATTACATCGATAAGGCCCTATAAAAACTAAAATCGGACACAGAGTTTAAGTGGGCGCGATAAAAATTGCGGGAATTTTCGCTCCAGCAAGCTTAAATATAAAATACGATTCTAAGTAATTTAATAATCCATATTACGGAATAAATCATATGAAAGATAAATAATTATGACCCACCTATGTATAAAAATATCGAATCATTTGTAATGTGGCGCAGTTATTGAGAAGCGTTCTAGGGGTCGGGACCGCTTCCGAAATGAGATCGCGTTACAACCCAGAGTTAGGAATCGACCGTGAAAAGCAATGTTACTCTGACGGCTCTGTCGTGTCTTACTATACTAGACGAGAGAGCTGGTGAAGGATAAGGTAAACGGCGTCAGGCGCCACGTTCACTAAGAGTTTGCCATTTCTGGTAATCCCACTAAAGTGTTGTGCCCCAATAGGGGAAAAGTAAATTGACCACCACTAGTTCAATATCTGCCATCAAAATATATAAGTTGTACGAAACCAGCACAAAAAACGCGATGCACCTACAAAAATATTTCAATCGCGGATGACAGAATTGAACGCGAACCGACACGGCGGCTTCACATTACAATTATATTAATAGCCAAGTCATATTAGGTAAAGAAAGGGGTTAGCCTCGGAATGAAAGATAAAAAGCTGTATATTGGGATAAACCTTTGTTTTGTCGTTTTAAATGTTGTCTTAAAAGTCACAAATGTTATTGTGTCCGCGTCTTAAGACGTTGAAGGTCAAAGGTCATAAAAATCGGTTTTTCGCGAATATCTCGCTTTCTATTGCTTAAATGAGATTTACACCTATTGTAAAAGTTGTAGAGTATAAAATTCTCTACAACTTGTGACTTTTTTCATACGATTGTTCGAATCGTTTTTGCGGTAGACCGCGAAAAGTGCGCCGCGTCGTATATGGCCTAATGCAAGGTCAAGCGTGAGTTACGGTTATCAGTAGGTACAATGTATAAAGTTAACTGTTTAAATAAAAATTGAAATTAGTTGCGTTAATTTGATGAATTGCGTGTAGAGGAAATGATCAATGTTGTCCTCAGATTTTTGAGCATTACTATATAATGCCAACAAGATACGCACTCCATTTTCAAATAATGATTGTACGGGGTAACAGATTTTTTTCCTTTTAAATTAAATAATTAACTTTATACAACGTACCTAATAACCTAACTCATGCTTGACCTTGCATAAGGCCACATATTATTCATTATTCATACGACAACCGTTTTGCGGTAGGCCGCGAAGAGTGCGCCGCGTTTTTTTTAGCGATTTAGAACGACAAAACAAAGGTTTATACCAATTTACAGCTTATTACCTTTCATTCCGAGATGAAACCTGTAATATGACTGGGCTAAAACATTAACTCCTTTATCGGATACTAACATCGTCAAAAAATGCACATGTAACGCATACTAACACATAAGACGGATATTCTTGACATGCGACAGACTATAAAAGAGTCCATAAAGAATACAATTATTACTTTTTTATCAGTTCATAAGGTTAACGTTATACGCATAGTGATGGCATGTAAAGAACACCTGTACATCTGAGTACATCGATGAAGGCAGCCATGGGACATTATTACTTGATTATTGCAATGTGTAGCCGCTAGTTTCGGTGAATGGCTAGGGCCCGGCGGCAGCCGCCTGCATCACCTCGTCGAATGCTTGCTCGAGGCAATGCTTCAGTTCGGCGTACGACACAACCAGCACGCTTTGTTCATCGCGAGACATCAGCTCCACCTGAACGAAGAATCGATGTACAAAACAAACATAATTAGACAGGGTGGAAGGGACATTGACGTGAAAACAGTTACCACATATTGAGAGATTAAAAAAAATAAAGTTGTTCCATACAAAAAAAGATAAAACTTCTATGGGTCTATGCCACCCGAAATAAAGTTTATTTATTCACACATCATGATCGTGTAGGAAAAATGTTGATGGGATAGTACGTGGTAACAGTTTTCGGGTCCTTTCCAACCATAAAGTAAAATTTGATATAAAAGAAGTAAGTTATCAATAATGCAGGCGCTCTTTAAACAGTTGACAGCGGACAAGTTGAGATACAGAAATACTTGGTTTCCGCTAGATTAGTTAAGCCGTTAAAATAGATTTACATAATGTTATTGAATATTAATAGATAATTTTGTCCACATACCCTTTCAGGAGTGCCGCCGTCCAGTTGGTTGAGGCAGTGAGCCAGATGCGCCTGGTCGAGCCAGGGCCTTCCATCGGGAGACACCGAGTGGAACAAGTAGTCCCGGAACAGCTTCAGCATGTACCGGTCCCCAGTCTCAGACCAAGATGCGTCTAAATTCAACCTAAAAATAATCAGGAGTTTATTAATCCCTTTAACCTTCTAAGGAGGTACCTTTTTTTTCTTCTAAGGAGTAGTTTTTTTTTTTATTAGGAATACAATTTTATTCTTTTTTTATGTGCACGTTGAAATAGTGCTCAGACGTTGTTCTTTTCCTATCTCTATGCCTAAGATCTCCCACTCACCTTGAGCTAGAGTGGCCATCAATATTTTCTCTTATGAAACGAGCCTTTTCCCAGCAGTGGTCCGTTATAATTTCCTATTTAGTATTTCCGGAACACTTACATGAGCCAATATATACGGTAATACAGTCATTTTGTAATGTATTATACAACGTGTGCAATTTAGAAATTGCATTTCATCGCCGCAGCTCGCAATAATAGTTTCCTGTGCTTGATTGGATACAAGTAATGGTATGTAACTAGTATCTATACGTGGGTGCTTTAATTAATTGTTTTATGCCTGCTATTCTATGAACTACAGTGAATTTCACTGGCCCTGACTATAATATTACATTTTCACCATATATCACAGTAATAAATCGTCAATTCCCTCTTAAATTACTTACTAGTCCGCTAGAAACATAAATAAGTGCTAAGTTTGTCTAAAAGGAAAGACGTGCCGCTACGCGTCCGATGTGAAGTTATGATGTGGCCTAGGGTGGAGTACGCTTGCCTAGAAAAATGCTTTCTTGAACATAGACAATACAGGGCCCAATTCAAGAGACCGAAGAACAGACTAAATTGAGTGTCACTCACTCAGGCCTCTCGTTAACAACTCCTAATTTAACGAGTATGCGTAGCAGTCTTCCATTATCAATCTCGCGAGCCAGTTGGTCTTCGAAAACATCAGCGCGTCGCTCCAAGGCCTCCACCTACAATCACGTCAGTATTATAATAATTCAATCGGCTTTTTTCATTCTTTAACTTGCGTGTACTAGTCCAGAAAATTTTATTTAATTAAAATGACAGCTGTCAAACTATAGAGACAAGTGTAGTCGTCCTGACTGGTTTTTCGGCAAGGTGGTCAATCTCATGTCGGGGACTAGACATCGGTACTGGAGACAATACATAGTTACAAATGTGCTCACTCTCTGTTCGCTCACTCTCATAGACTGGTGGGACGGCAACCCGAGACGACCAGAGAGAGATCAGGCGCAGGACCAACGGTTTAACGTGACTTTCGAAAGCCCTGTCTTTTACTGAGTAAGTCCTAATTTAAAACACAATTACAGTTTTTGCCTGACTCTCGAACCCCGTGATCAGCAGTCGCGCTTACGACCGCGAGACCAACGGGGCACCCAAGAGACAAGTACTACTATTAATAAACTAATAAATAATTACATATGTATATTCTTGCAGTCACTATGTTATGCTATATTCATTAGGTCTTATTAAATTAGCCTATGAAAAATATAGTCTTCAAAAATGGCGGCAGGGTTGGCGCAGTGGCTGAGCGATGTGGATGAGCGACTGCTGCGCTGCGAGTCGTGATGCGATCGCCACACGGTACAACTATGTGTATAACCAATAGGTAGTTGTTTCGGGTCTAGCCGTTTGTGTGAGTTTAAATGTTTGTAAACGCACCCACGATACGGTGGAATTAGTACTGTAAGAGTGTAAGGTAATGTTTTCTATATACAAAAAAAAAATATCGGCTTAGTTATGTTTATCCCGACAGCTGTCATTTTTATCAAATTTAAATTTTAATAACGTTGCACATAATCAGTTTTACCTGGAGTTTTCTCGCCCGCTACACAAGCCTTCCTTCAATGGTGCACAATTTTTGTTACTATTAAGTAAGATAGAAATCAACTAACTACAACCATAAATAACAGAGGTTGCAACATAAAATATGTCAGCCAATTCGTGACTAAATACGACACGAATAAAAGCAGGCACATGCTACTACTTCGCGTCAGTCTAACTACATGAAAATGAACGACTGCAGTTAAAACATAAAAATGCTTTATACTAACAAAGAGAGATAAAAAAAACCTGTGAGTAAGAAAAACTACTTTCACAAAGAAAATGTGAAAAGTACTTAAAAAGAAACAATTAAATTTACCTGTGAGTAAAACCTTGCACCGATCATCGGCATGAGATCAGTGACGGAGCGGCGCGCGGTCGACGACGATAATAAATACCTAAATGGAATTTAACATAATACAGAAACAACAATCTTAGTGTTGCACTCAAACGTAGACACAGTAATGAGATCAGATGTAGAGGGCACGAATACAGGGGAATGAGGTTGAAACATCGAAAGCTTAAGCAGTACCTATCGGTTGAAAAGTATGTAACACCGACGATCAGCGCACAAATAAATAATGATCTACATCCATTCAGTATTATACGTAATAGATCTGAAAGGTTTCTCCAAAGACATACGTATTAGGTTCTGTGCAGGTTAACTGAATGCTAAAATCTTTGACTTAGAGTATAATGTTCATCTTCTTCAGCATGGTGTTGAGTCGCTTTATTAAGAGCTACTACAGCTATGAAACCAGTTCCGCAGACTTCGGGGCGATTGTAGTCCAAACCCGCGACATGTTGACGTATCACGTTTCTGATATTAATCCTGCCAATGCCAAATGATAATAACCTTTCTTTCTGCCTCATTCCAAAACATGACAAGTTATACGTTATTGAAGGGACGATTGTTATTAAGGGGCTATTGCTCAAATTATAGGCAAATGTATTGTATGTTTGATAAGTCTTGTCGGGTGTCTCGTAAGTTTAATAGGGTGACCAAAATTCGAGGAACATTTTGCTTTAAAATCGTTTTATGCAGGGTGTAAGACACAAGACCTCTCGTCTGGTGTCTCGAACCATGAGACTGAAGTATTTTTCTATACTTCATTACTTTTTTTAGTTTTATTCGCGTTAGTTCCATTTACTAAGTCCATTACCAGAACAAAAGTTGGTCAGTTTCATGGTCCGAAAGAGCACGCCAGAAGTGTTGCGTTATGTCACAGCTTGTATTACACCCGACAAGGTGGTAACCATCTCAGTAAAGAAATGATTTATATTTTCGTTATTGAATAGCATTCACAAAGTCATGACAACTCACTATATCATTGAACGCTAAACATGTTGACGCATGATGTTCACTCAAATGTTTCAAATAGGCAGAATGAAGTTGTCAATGTGTTAAAGCGGTTAATGATATAGTTGAATATCGTGTGAGCCTCAAAATTCATGGAAAAAAAGTAAGCAAGATAAAGAATCTTTAGATCAAGTTTCAAGAAAAACTTTTCAAGATTATTTCACAATTTAAAAAAAAAACACTATTCGTATGGAGTTGTGATTTCTGCCTGAAAATAAGGCATTTAAAAATGCGAAATAAACTCGTAAAATAATGGTCATAACGTTGCACGTAAGCTTAGATGGTATTGTAGGAAAGTAACGATTTGGTCATACAGTATAAGGTTCTTTAAATCGGGAGAGTAGGTCCTTGCGACGAGTTCCATCGAGGCGGCTAGGTTGTCGCAGTGGATGGTGCGGCAAGCCAGGGCTAGGGCGAGCCGGCCTAACGCCGTCAGGTCATCTTGTTGAGCCTGTCACATAACACATTCCTTAGATTGCTTTTGGAAAATGCTTGAATTAAGAAATGCAAGGATCTAGTAGATATATTATAAAATAAACAGCACGGAGTATTAGGGACATCAATACACAAAAACAACTCTGACGGCACGGTTGGCGCAGTGGTTGAGCGATCGGCTGCTGCGCTGCGTGTCGCGGTTTCAATCCCCGCACGGAACAAATTTTTGTATGATTTACAGGTAGTTGTTCCAGGTCTGGCTGTTTATGTATGTGAATTTAAATGTTTGTAAACGCACCCACGATACAGGAGCAATTCCTATTGTGGGGCATAAAAAAAAACTCAGCGCATGAAGTGTATATCCCCGTTGGGTACAGCAGAGGTGTGCCTATAGTAAGCCCACATTTCACCAGCTACGTTTAAGTCACATGTAATAGGCGGAGAGCTACTAACTTCAACCGGGCACTAATCCAGGCTCTGGAGTGATACTGACAAACAAAAACAAAACCAATAAAGATTAAAGTAAATTAACCAAAAAACTAACCTGCGCGGTGTCGCTGCTGTTGGCGTGAAGAGCATCAGTGACGCCGGACCATGAGATGCGTGCGCGGCAACCATTCATAACCACCTTCGTGGGTTCGAGGCTACTGTAAAAAGAACAATAAAACGTGTAATATAGGTATATTTGAATAGGCCTACCGATGTGCAAGCGGGTGTTAATGAGCGGCCCTAACTAGAGAAGAGAAAATTCTCACTGATAACATGAACAGCCCGCAATCGACTGATTTAATTGCATCTGTTTGACTGACACAAAAATAAGCGGCTTGACCGACAACAAGCCCACCGGTATTGGGAACAGGATCCATGCTACCAGCGGCGGGCAAGGCTTCAGAGAAGGGAACCTCCCAAAAATACGAGCCATGTCCAAGAGTACCGCTTTCTGAATCAATGCCTTGATCCAGCTGCCTAACGATTGCCTTTTTAGGCATTGGTTGAGGCTCTTGGCAGTTAAGCCGATTAGCAGGTACGACTATCGCCACAATGATCGCTGACTCCACATCCCACATGTCGACAACCTCGCGATCCAAGTCAATATACTTGATTTGCTTATCTTTCTCAGCTTTCACGAGGTTCTCGTCATGCGGGACTGTTATGTCAACAGTCATTGCGCGCCGCTCTGATCGATCCACCACCTCTATATCAGCTAACCGTATCATTATTAGTGGTGAGATAGGTGCTTATAGCTACCTAATGCGATCAAAAACACGAGACTTAGCTGATTTAGGTAGTGAAGAATATATTCATACTTGAAAATGACAGGAGTTACAAAGCTGGTGTGTAACGCTGCGTATTAATACCTGCACGCAAGTCCGGCGGTGTGCACGGCGCGGAGGGCCGCAGTCAGCTGCACGATGAGGCTCCACAGTACGGCTTCTGGCAGTAGAGCACCGCTCGCCACCGCACGGAGCATCGCATTTTTCTGTTCGTATTCAAACAATTTTAAGGCGAAGATTATTTCACGGTTTCCAAGAACCGGTTTCCGGAACACAAAGGGCAAAAAAAGAACATGGATGGTAGTAAGTACAAGTCTGACAATCCCTTCTGCTCGGCCCTGAGCATTTGAGCGTTGATGATTTGAAAGAGCTGTTAGGGTCAATAATCCATACAAATTAATACTGAATGCAATCAGTTTCACTGGTAAATTCGTCCCTAGAGAGGTATCATCAGCTCAAATTCTTTTTTTCCATTTTTGTTTATTGATGTAAATATTGTACCTATTCGCATAGTTATCATATGTATTATTGTTTACACTTGCTTAATATACTGTCAGTTTAAGAGAACTGTTCATGTCGCCATTTTAACTTTGTATTTTTAACATAATTGTGCAAGTTTCTTTGCTTTGACCGCGAAAGGCAAATTAACATATCGTTTTTAAAAAAACAACAACGATATTCTTCGCATAAGCTTTCCGCAATAAATAAGAAATGAATACATGGTATTGATTTACAATCTGTTGACAACTTTAATGTAGTCGAATCAATTGTCTGTTGGAGGTTATTATTAGGTCGAAGATAATAATAAGTTCGTTGGGGACATATCAAAGAAATCGAAATGTTTACCTACTTCTTTGGTAGTCAAAACCGTAGTAGGTTTTGGAGTCCAAAAAAGATACAATGAGTTTTGCCTTTGCTCATCTATATTACTAGCTGTGCCCAGCGGTTTCACCCGCTGCTCACTTAGGGGTATGAAAAATATAGATGTTGGCCGATTCTCAGACCTACCCGATATGTATACAAAATTTCGTTTCATCGGTCCAGGCGTTTCGGAGGAGTATGGGAACGAAAACTGTGACACGAGAATTTTATATAGTCGTGTTAATTACACTATTTTTATCTCAAAAACGGTGCCGCGCTAACTAAAAGTGCAGTAAGGATGTTCTCCTTACTGCAATTTTAGTTAGCGCGGCAGAACAACTGAACTGATTTTGCTGAAAATTGGTGGGGAAGCTTAGAACCAGGAGACGAACATTTTAGGGTCGGCAGGGTAGTGTACTAAAAAGTGCATTGCAACGCATGCGGGGCATAGTTAGTTTATTTGTTAACTAGCTTTTGCCCACGGCTTAGCTCTTAACGTTAAATTCGGCGTAACACAGTTCCCCTTTCCTGATTTGCAGGTACCTGTAGTTTTTGCCCTTGCGCCTTATTTATGTAATAGCAAAGTTAAGTTTTCCTCTCTTTCACTGACATTTTTAGCCTATGTCCGTCTCCAGGGTTTCAACTATATTTGGACCAAAATTCATTAATATCGGTTTAGGCATTTAGGCGTGAAGACGTAACAAACAAACTCACTTTCGCTTTTATAATTAGTATAAGGATGATGACGTGTCACGTGTGTTCACTACATAATTATTCATATTTAAAACTGTACCGGGATTTCGAAATAGAACCAAATCACGGAAAACATTCCGTGAGTAAGTTTCAATACCATTAGTTTTACAGTTTCAGTTAAAGGTAAGACATAGATGGTTTAGTCACCTGATGAGTATATGGACGAGGTGCATCCGGGTCCGAGGAGAACGGGTCGTGGAAGGCGCCATTGGCATCGCTGTTCGGGTTGCCGGCACCACCGGACAAGTACTTGTCCATCAGAGTCGAGCACGCCGGGTGGTAGTTGTACACTAACACCATGGCTATCGTACAAAGAAAAAAAAAACGATTTAGAAAAAAATATGAAAGAACAGCAGGGATACACACATTTTGACATTTATCTTTTGAATTTCATGGCGAGAGACCATAATTAGCCTAAAACTGAGGACAAAACCGCACGGTTGCTGCTACGACAAATTTTGAGAATGTGGAAATGCGCTTACACCTTCTTTAAAGGTTAGTAACGCAACAGCGACTCCCCTGGTGTTGCTCGCTCGTTTGCAAATAAAACAGTCGCTCGTGTGACGAGGAGTAAACCAGCTTATATGTATTTTTTTAAGCGTTTATTCTATAAAAATTACATAATAATTTTCACATAAACATTCTGCCAAACTGCAATAAAGCTTATAGACAGTTGAGTTCAGATAACATATTTTGCCTTTTACCAATAGTCCCGGGCACCTTGAGGAAATTGCACAATATCAAGGCTCATGTAAATCAGATGAACAAATCAATTCAGTGCATCGTTTTTTTCCAGGACGTACTTCATCTTGTTATTCTTCAGGCCGTGATTGACTATGTATAACGATTTGAAATTGTAATAATCAAATTTTGCATTTGTATTTGAGTCATCGCGTATTGTTTTCTGTCGGTATACAGGGCGGAAAAAACACTAAACGAAACGGTTAAGAAATTTTTTGATGTGGGGCACATCAACTTTTTCTTCAATTATAAAAATAAACAGCTGTTGCCTAAAAAGCTGCCGGGTCAATATGTATGAAAAAATCAGTGTTTATTTATAATGGCTTAGAATGCTGTACTTATTACGTGGTCAACTTTTATGCCTCGGAGTCCCTTTCACCCTGTATAATAAGAACACGAGTTTACTCCTTGTGGGGTAAATAATACATTAAAATACTTGACGTCAAACTAGAATGAATGCTAATTTTATCTCGAAGCGATAAATAAAGTTGTTTTTCGGTTCATTTTGTTTACACCATCGTGATGAAACCGGCATACAGTATTAGAACTGAAAGTGCAAAAACATCGTCGACAATCAACCGACCCGCATTGGCATCTACCCATAATTTTCAATGTGGCAAAAATTGAAAATTGTATCATTTCATTTATCTTAATTAATATTTTTCTGCTTCTTACCGTGTCGACGACAATCGAAACCTTAATTAGCCCATAATTTGGCAGCAAGTTTGGCACCCTCTTTCCATAAGTTTACAATATCAGGTGTCCGTTGGGATACCTGATTGAAAATTAGGTTTGCGTAGCAACACCGCATTTAAACTCAAATACAGAGTCATCCTTGAATCCCCACCTGAACAGGTTTTGCTTTCTTCGGCTAACGTGTTTCCGAAATCTATTCGGTCAACCAATGGCAACTTGTATCCAGGTGGGATATTTTAGCACTACTATTACTATTCTACCACCCTTTTTATAAAAACTATTTTTCCTTCCCACGTGTAATAAAAACGACGTGATTATCAATAGATCCACACACAATGATGAGCGAAAAATGCCGACATATAATTGAAGCCTTTTGATAAAACAAATACAGACTAAACGACAAAGTAATAAGTAATAACAAATGCTAAGTAACATTAAATATCTGTTTAGTGTACAGTTAGTAAACGCCGTTTATATTGTGACGTGGTAGTTGCACTGCAATTAAGAACAAAGTAGGACGACAATTGCATTGAATTGGTCGAACTATCGCAGTGCCATTATGTGTAATTTATATTGTGCAGACTACAGCCATGAGTGATGTCCTTTGATTGTGGTGTGTGCTAATGTTTATTTTGTTGTGGGAAAGTCTTCATACTGCTCTATTAAACTATCCTACGCTGATGGGGATTAGAAGCCTGATTCGCTTGGTGCATTGAAATTTTGGTTGTGGCGAGTACACTGAAGATTACATACAGATGCAAAAGTTATTAATGCGCAATACTTCATTTCATAATCTATTCTGAATAGAGAAGAGCAATGGAAGAAAGGGGAGGCCTATTCCCAACAGTGGATGATTCCAGGCTGAAATGATGAAGAAATTCATTCATAATCCGCCTATAACGTTCCTGTATAATGCTCTTCGCTGTGAGAAATGGGCCATTTTTACCACGAGACCCAGTTCGGGTTACTGGATATCATGTAACTTCGAATAAATGGTTCCAAGACCTATGCTTTTTTCTCTACGTTTTCTTTAACCGTGACATTCTCCTTATTATACCATTGTATTTGGGATTGGCGCAGATATCGTTTTCACCAATACTTCTCTATTACTAGTCATCTCAGGAGTCACAGCAGCAGTCACTTACTTTCTAAAGGATGATATCCTACTGCACACATCGTCCCTTTGTTGGTAGACAGTTAAGCCATTCTATCCATCGTTCCTTTTTTCTTCCCCCACTCTTATACCAATCAACCGACTTTCCTCAAAAAATTTCTTTATTCTTCTGCATCACATGTCCATAACCCCGATAACCGATTTTCACCTTATTCGTGATAGCGGTAATGATATATATTTGCTAAGTGTCTGTATGGTTTCGAAACCACGATTTACAACATTTCCGGGTTAATAACAACACAGGACCACTCATGTCAGGGTTATCAATGCTCGCTTGTTAATGGTAAGTTTAAAATGAATAGAGCCAGTCAGAATGGCGGATGACATTCAGTTTAGAAGATCGCCATCGGTTGCAGTGGCGCAACCAGGTGTTCTTGTGAAAGAGCAGTGGACGGGACACCGGCACTAAAACGGTTACCGTGTTTAAATTACCTAAAGATCTCAATTACCAATGTAAAATATAGTTCGGTTGAGTTGTGCAGAAACTTTAGTAGGTTCACTAGTCCTATAATAATGTATTATATATAAAAAAAAAAACAATGAAAAATATCTATGTCAGGAACAGATTTAGGTACCGGTATCTCTTTCAAGTTGTATACTAGGGGGATCAACGCTATCGATGATGATGAAGTGTAACTTGCGGACCCGCAAGACTGGTTATTGTGCCAACTCTTAGGGAAAATGTATATCAAGTAGCGTACGTCTTTCGAAAAAACGTACTGATTTTGGAATCCAATCGTGAGTTGGGATGCTTCCAGGATAAGAAGGCTGGGAGCAGATGAAAATCCAGCTGAATACAGCGCGATCTGAGAGGCTTCTATCCAACAATAACCTGCAATAGTCTGATGATAATGACATGCGTGTTGCATACTTACAGTGATCTCCAAAAGCCTTGGTAGTGAACCAATCGTGCAGCTTAACGACGTTAGGGTGGTCGACTTGCTTCCACATCTCCAGGCGCTTAGTGATGGACGTGGAGTAAGAGTGGAGGCGCCGCAGAGCGTAGTGTTCGCCGGTCTGCCGGTGGACTGCACGGTACGACGTCGCTATGGCGTGAGGCGCAGCGCTCTCAAGCGGAGTCAGCTCCGTGTACATCTCCACATTTTCGGGCAAATCTGGACAGAAAAATGATAAATATATTAAAATGAAGGAAAGAAGGAAGTTCAGAAGTAGATCTGGTTTATAATAAAATAATACCTTTACTATCAACCGGATAAAACTACTCGATATGAGAATAAAGTTCATTCATTTTTCAAAGTAATGTTGCGACTTGCCCAATCTAGGTTTATTTAAATCTGTTTCAGATCATATCTCTACTGCGGAAGTAATTAAAAACAAAAACAATTGTTTATTATCTGAACATAAGTGATACTTTTAGAATAAAACAATTTTTTGTATGACTACCTTAATTTAAAGTAGGCTAAGGATTTATTTATCTATTAATAAGATTACTGTAATACTGATTATGTTAAGTTGGTTAATCTATTTTAACAATTCTATTAGTTTTTGTATGTTTAAGTTATTGAGTTTAGCTAAATATTTGAATAAACATGTTTCATTAACATTATATATCATAAGCAATTTAAGTAAGGTCCTAAAAATAAAAAAAATCTGGTAGTCAAAGCATCTTTATTGTTTAATCTGAGGTTTAGTACAAACCAGATCTTAATCCAAAAGGGTACCTACAATACAAAAGAGAAGACTTTCACATACTAATAAAGCAAATTATTGGCAGCGAATTCGGCAGTTTGTATTTTATCGTGTTTTAATACAAATTGAACCAGGATGTAAATGTCAATTCCAGAACGATAGGGCTGACCCTATCGTTGCAAAACTTGATGGTTCAAAAGTGAAAAGATTTAAGTCGGTCATACAGTTAGGCAGTAATGATTTTAACGAAACCACTATTAATTACTTTGATATTTACATCCTTATTTTAGTATTCAGAGCTGTCGAGAGCACATTAGGTTCAACCTGTCGTATACTCGCGAAGGCTCTAACCTTCTAGAGTCAGTTAGAAATGTTTCAGACAAATCTTCACTCCTACAAACCTTCCTAATTGTATAACTCTTCCTCTTGTTTATTTTATTTTATATATTTGTCTCACCAACAATTGAATACACAGTACAAGATCAAGAAATACATCAAACAAAACTTACAGATTAGTGTACCAATCTCTTACAGGTAAGCAAATCATGCAATATGTTAATGTTAATTGAAGATGAGTAGCTTTATTATCACCTAAAATTATCCTGTTTCATTATGAAAGGGTCGACATACCTGGGTACTGGCGAAGATCGGTCTGCAGGAACACATCGTCATTCCTCTCGTAGATCTCCGAACGAATCGTTTCCGGCATGTAGAACGATGCGGCGAGACCTTCACGTAAAAAAGGAAAACCGTTTCATTAACTTATTTTCACGAAAAAAATGGCTTGAAATACTGAGATTTTCGAACAATTGAAATAGGCAAATAATGAAAACTAAAGATAAGGTGAGATTGGGCTTACGTCCGTAGTAAAAGTTTTAGAAGAACGTTTATTTAGTGTGTTTATTAAGGCTCATTCATTTAATTTAAACTATCATATTTCTTGTGCCTAAGTTGAATAAATCAAGAATGTAACACACTTCCACATATACCGTGGTTTACAGTTACTTGCCATTTGATATCTATTTCAGCCGAAAACTATACAAATAGATGTAAAATGAGGCACAGACATGCTAATTTACAATAGTATACAAAAAAACATGCAATAAAATAATCATTTGTTACACGAAAAAATAGTAAGCTTAGCACAAAAAAAAATTGTATGACTAATCGCATTGTAAGGTATACACAAAACAGGTGCAATTTGATACATTGATATTATTACGCAAAAAAAAAATACGTTAAGAATTGTTTGTTGCTTGTTTCAAATAGTAAAGATTTCTTGGCGACTATTACTCCGAGAGGAGTTAATAAAAATACTCATTAAAGGTTTACTCAGTTTTTTGTTAAAAGACATTTAAAACTTAATATCGTAAATGAGTCCACATGAAACCTTGTCAAGTTTTATCTAAAACTAAGGTCAGCTGGTACACAAAACTTTCATGTCTACAATTAAATAGCCAATATCACTCTTCTAAGAGGGCACAATAAAGAAAGCTCTGTGGAACGCAAAGAGGGATACTACTACTCACCCTCCTGATCGAATTCTGCAAAACAAACAATCAATTGTTTTATCTCTCTTTCTCAAAACAATTTCACAAGTACGCAGTTTTAGATCGATACTTAATTTTTAACCAATGTTAATAACTTTTTTATCCGTTATGACTCGCTACTACGAAAATGCAATAAATCCACTGCAGTCATGCATTAGGTAGTACAACCTATAAAATCATTGATAAAAGTGAGTATCGACCTCATAATGTTCGCAGTAAGCAATATAAACCATGGCCTACCACAATGTATCATGACGTAAACCAAGGCATATGATAATGTTACTCGGTACATATGTGATTTTCACACCGCTAGAATAACAAATCGAGACATTGAATTTCTATGTATTGTAAATTGGGGAAAATCGCATTAGCTATACATAAATATGCGCATAGATCTGTGGTTCTAGAAACTACGGTCACGGTCAGACGGCTGTCGCCGACTTGGTCTTTCTGGATTATTCTTATATCATATAAATATTTAACAAACTATTGACACAACTGATCTGATGGAAATTCGTCCTTTAACAACCGAGGACAGAGTATGTGTCGTTTATTTTGACTTGCAAATAAGTTTGGTATGATGCGGCCCTCACTAATTTCAGAAGCGTTCATGAAAGTGTGTAAATTATATGACGCAGTTAAAGAGCTTTAATTAACATCCATCAGTTTTCATAAAAGCTTTTTTTATTAATTTGCAAAAAGATTAGAAAGAACAATAAAATATTTTCGTAATATCTAAACGCGTTAATGCCACAACGGTGTTACCATTTCCAAGAGAATTTGGATTCTGTATATTTTTAAAAACACAATTCAAGTTTTTCATCCTCGTTCAAATTCAGGAAGTGGTTATAAAATAAATCAATAATTAATTAAAATTACGGTACCTGGTCACTAACAATAGGCGGGGCTTTTTTTGTAGTTCATTGTTTCTTGAGGGTGCGAGAAGTTATACAATCAACGAATAAACGTTTGATTTGTTTGTGTGTGGAAGCGCAACGTTCCTGTGTTCAAAGATCAGGCAGGCCGCGTGTGATTTGGCATTTACCAATTGTTGAGTTGAGTTTGCCAAACAGCTACCCAGTTTATTATCGATTCGGGTAATATCGGATAGTGGTAACTATGCGAGTGTTACAATCCTTGAAGTCTACGAGGATACAAAACGACAGCTCGTGCAGGATTTGGGCGCTAGCTGTTTCATAGTTTCAAATATAAAGAGACTTGTTGTTACCTAGTTTATTAAGAAGTATTTTTCAATCGTTATTAGTAGTATGTTTAATTAGTAGAAATCTAACAGATTACGAAAAAAGGATTGAAAATATTCATAGTCTTTAAGCCGGTACCTAATTATAAAAAGTCTATCCCCTATTGCAGCGGGAGACGCTTCGGGCGTCAGGAGCCGCGTTATGGCTCCCGGCCACCGTTGACGCGGGCGGTATACGGTAAGCAATAGGTAGCAAACAAACTACAACAACGCCTTCATTATTCGGCCGACAAAACATCCGGTTTTTTTTTAATCTCTGCCTATTAGCCGACGTTATGGCTGACAGTTGAATATAGCCCATTATACAAGGTTAACACGGCACCAAACTATGGTCAAATCAATTGAAATGTTTTGCAAATGTTGGTGAACGTCACTTGACACACCGGTTCCATTAAAACTTTATCAAAAGTTGAGTTTTTCAAGATAAATGTCTCCAGAGCTTAATATACTGATTCGACTAATAGTGCCATTTCCCCATAGTCATGATTTTTTAGACTTAGCAATTCCGCCATCTTTGTAAGTATTCAAGTGGCCATACTAATATTACCTAAAATGTGACAGTACGTCTTGTGTTTACTCAAGTATCTGCAGGCCATACAAATATTTGTTCCGTGCGGGAATCGAACCCGCGACACGCAGCGTAGCAGTCGATCGGTCAGCCACTGCGCCGACCGTGCCGTCAAGGTTGTATGAACCATTTGCCGTTCTTCCATATATAATACCAGCTTATAACTGTTCCATTACTGGGCAAAGGCTTCACCCAAACAGCGAAAGTCCGAGCATTGATCACCACGCCTGTTTAAGACGGGTTGGTGATTTCAGACTTATCTTAATTACAAGTCCAGGGTTCTCCACAATATCTGTGACGTCTGACATTAACTTTCGAAAAATAACAATCGAAAAGTCACATTAGACTTGCCCAGATGTTAACCCACCTCATGCATGCGAGGCGACGCTTTAACCTATCTATGGGTTATGAAGATATTCTTCTGTGCATTCCTCTAATGAGAACTGATAACGGCTTTCTGACGCACTGTGCAACGTGCCTGTAGATTGATTCGAACAATCTAGTGCGCTTGTTACGAGTGCAGCACTTAACTCATCAACGGTTCACATGGCTCAATTACTGACACAACGCGCGGCGGAAGGGATCTCCTTCAGATTTTGACACGTTAATGAATACTTGTCGTCGGTTCACAACACCACTACGACAATTTGCATTTGATTCGCCATAATGACGGCTATCAGGAGCAATTTTCCAATATCCGGTGGTGGAAATAACAAGTTACACTGCGCTTGGTTTCCTTTATCAGGTGACCAGGTGACTGTGTTCAGTTCAAAAGCGCATCACTTGTTATACATATCATTATGCTTGTAAGCCCAGAAGGGTTAGGTAGAGGTGTACCTAATTGTAGTGCACCCACATTTCGCCTGTTATATTTAACTCTCATATAGCAGGGGACGAGCCTATTGCCATCAATCGGGTATAAACCCAGGCTCCATAGCTGCTACTGAGAAATTCATTAACACGACCCGGGAAGTAAACCCAGGCCAGGATTTCAACTGCTACCATTTAGACGAGTCAGTCAATTTAAATAGAGGTTTATTTAAAAACTAAGGTAACCATTTACTTGTATACTTTCATCCACGATCGGAAAGTCACTGATATAAAGCCAGCATGTCCTCGGAAATTAATTGAAATGGCATCATTTGTTATTTGTTTTGTAGATTTTTTAAGTCATTGCTCTACTGTTGCTTTGTCTCCACATCTTAGGTTTCATTAGACGATAGCCATCACATCCTACCAAGTTATCTTCAGCTATCAAGTTATTCTCTAGTATACAATTAACGTATAGAATATTCGAGCATTGTGCGTGCCGCAGGTAGGGCAGACTTCAGCACGCGCGCTGGGCAGACTGTTAAAATCAATTCATTGTATTAATTAATATCTTTAGCACTATAATGCACAGCGCATATTTCTTAAAATAGTAGCAGAAAAAGTTGTCTCTTAAAACATATTATATATTCAAGTTTACAATGCAAGCCACCTATAAATATTGGCGATTGTCCGTTCTGCATATCGGAGTGCTATTGACCTGTGCGCGCAGCTCTGCTTATTTAAATTGGCCAGTATTATTGAGAAGCCTTTGTACACCACTAGGATCGCGATATTGACTGATGAGACTAGTATAGTTGAGGTCAATTTCGCTTGCATGGAAAACGCGTGGTTGACTCGTCTAATTGAAGATGTAGCTAGGCTGTTTATTAGCACACAAGTAATGTTACAATACTTTTAATTCAGAATTCGCTGTTTGTTAAAGCATGTTGATGTTGCTTAAGCTATTATTGAGTTAAGCACAGCTGTTGGTCGTTTTTGCCCAATTGATCGTTTTTTTTAAATACAGTTTTATTGCTATTTAATATAATAACAGCCAGCATGATAAAATTTACAGACTTCAAGACTTTTATAGTTACTCAAGGCGCATTTTTCATGTTCTAGATATTAACACGAAATTTTATTTGTCAATTAAATGAGATGTATCAAGTACGAATGGATGTGCATACGGCAGTATTTATCTGAGAACAGTGTAGCAATGACCCAAGAAATCATTAACAAGTAATGTGTTTTAAATGACATCTCAACGCGTGGGAGTTTGAGTGATTAATACGAGTAGGGTCGACTCCTACTCACATAGTTTATAGTAATATTTTGGAGGGCAACTCTTTGCTTGCTACTTGCCCAGCTCGACACAACATTAGCTCGCCCAGCTCGCCTAGCTCGCCTTTCACCAACGTGGATCTAGACTATTCTGTAAATAAAATTGATTGCCGTAATTAAACGATTCATTACCTGATTTCGAAGACATGGGCCCGATGTGTGTCGGTGTTCCGGAGTAGATCTGTGTGGCGTACGGCGACGCAGCGGCACCGACTGCCCCACCCATGCATGGATCCGGAGCCCCTGAAACAAGACGAATAAACTCGAATTATTAAACAGACACATGCAATTACTTATCAGATGATGACACTAAACACTAAGACTCGTGACAGTGGCAATCACAAAACGTGCGAGAACTTATTTGAACCTTAAGTTCGTTTTTAAAAGATGCACGGCGCTTGGAATAACTTTACTGCTTAGATTAGTAGTACCTTATTATGAGGGCAACCATTTATTCAATTCATTGATTCAAACCGAAATCGACATAAAATTGCTTATATTCATCTTTCGTAACTTTTTCATTAAACTGTAAAATGAAAAAAAAAAACACAATTTATCCTTTGTTCATCAACGTGCCTGCATAAACTATAAAAAAAAATCTCGATCTAACTATGTGTCTGTTTATGGTGTGGTGTCTGGAACGGCCCATGAAAAACGCAATTTCCTGGCGTGGCTATCTAAGGAGAAACTTCGTCGGCAAACAGCGTTAGGTCAATGTCGGACGTTAGACATAGTGGAAAATCGTTTGATAAGACACGGCTCATGCATATCGAAATACTCGGCTGTTTTACGTATCACGTTAGTAGGGCCGACATCGAAGAAAATCCTACATTACAAAATTTGATAACAATTCACTACAGAGTTTATAGATAGTCCCTATTCTGTTTCTAATTCCATTAAGTTAATTGCTAAAACCGACGATGTTTTTCGAACTAGATAATTTAAGCTTCTAAAACAATAATATTATATCTCTTATCTGTGTCTTTTCTCAATTGAACGTCATACAGGGTGTATGACGTTTTAATGTGAACATCTTATTACAATTATACTAGCTTATGCCAGCGGCTTCCGTGATCGAAGCTGCGAAGTTCGGTAAGTGCCACTGAAACAACACCGGGATGAAAAGTAGCCTGTCCCATTCCAGACTATAATCTATGTATCTCTATCCCAATTACCAGAAATTAAAAGGGAGGCGTAAGCTTGAAGCTTTTGTTAAAATGCTATCTTTAAATGAAAGTCCCTGTCTGGATTACTTAAATGCCAATTTTCGTCACGACCATTGCAGTCGTATTACGTGTTATCTCAACGCAATAAAAAAGAAATATCAAGATTTGTGAGCCGATAAGACATAACAGATAAGCAGACAAGCTATGCTCGCCCAATACATTGCCGCGGCTATCGACTGATTGCTCTCCAGTTCTCCACATATACTTGAACTCGTAAGGTATAGTGAACATGATTCATTCCGCCTCATATGCATCCAGGAACAACCTGTTGGGACCTGTTGGGTCATTCTAATGGTGTAAAAATCCGAAAGATACTCCGCGTCATTGCGCATTTTTTTTTGTATTTCGCTATAGTTAGTACATCAGTGTATCCCTGTACCATTCAATGCATCATCAGTAAAATGTGATGTAATGGTGTGTCGAAACCTAGCGAAGGAGGTGGCCGTGGCGTTTGAGGGAAAGAACCTTAAACCAACCCAGCCGCCGCAAGACGACTCCCGGCACCGTAGATACGGGCCTGTGGACGGTGAGCTATGGGTAGCTCACCGTCCGGCCGTCTATTCACAACAGGCCGTGTCGACCGCGTTAGTGTTTCACGCACGCCACAATGAGATGTCAGCAAAGCAGAGGAGCCTGCCAGGGCCTGCCGGGGTTGCGGGTTGTTTGAAAGACAAGTGTTTAGTCAGGACAAGTCTGACACTTCCCAAGCTCCGCCCAGAGCGGGGGAAGTTATTTGATGATTTTCCAATCCAAAAAAACAAAACTGGTGTGTCATACATTGACTTTTACTGTAAACCGTGATTTTTAACCCCAGCCAAAGTTGTTGCCAGACAACAAATTTTAAGTGCTGCTTAGTTTTTGTAAAAAATAGTTGGTTAATGGCATTGTGAAGGGTCTGTTTATGGTTTGTATATTTCTTTGTTAGTCTCGTTAAGCTTGGTGATAGTCTAAGTTTTTCTAAGTTAACTTGTAAACTTGAATCCGCATTTACCATGCCACCTTAGGAGATGCTGAAATTGTTTTTTACCTGTTTTATTTATTTTTTGACCCCACTATGCAAAAAATTGTTCCAAGTTCAATTCTGATAAGAACATTAGTCTTGTTACTTTGGTGCAAATTGCAAATGTATGTAAAACATTGTTTGGTTAAAAGATAAGAAACTTACATTGAAAAATTACTGATAACTGACCATAGTTAATGAACACTGCAGTGACCACTGCATCAACTGAGGAAATATATTAACATGAAGTATGTTTGTGATTGTTTTTTTTTTTTGTAGACTTACCAATTGAGGCAGATGAATTCAATGCTCCCGATGTGTTCAGGCTGTCGTTTGTGGAGTAAAAATATGTAGTCCCACCTACATTCTCCTGTAACAATAAAAATATTTATATAATAGGATTTTCTTAACTACCAATAATTTTGTATTAGCAGGCAGACAATAGTATTGTAAAGCTAACTTTTGTTTAATGGTTAAACTAAGCATTATCCTGCTGTCCAATTACTACAATTATAATTGTGACATGATTTCATTTTTTTTATATGAAAATATATTTTATAGGTCATGACTGTACACATTAAAACATCTACTTCAAGGTTATAGATATCGGACCATTACAGTGACCCTGTTGACTGACTTTAATAACACAAATAGTAGCGATGCATTTTTATGTTCTGCTTACTGAATGTTACATTACCATGATCACAAATCACCCTCTATTTAAATATTTCATTTGCATAACTTATATAAATATTCATAAATGTCATTGTCACTTAAATTATTCTAATTTATCACAACAGTGTTGTTTAAGTTGCAGATACAAGCCTACTCCCAAGGAAAAAGTAAATAAATTATGTATGTAGGTTGTTGCATTTACCTGGTGCACTTGGGATGTATTTTGAAGACCTGCCAAAGTAGAGGGTGACGAACTCTCTGGAGATTCAGGCTGCATGAGGGTAGGTGGACTAAAGTAGTTCATTGGAACAAATTCTGTGATCACCACCTAGAAAAACAATAACAATCATAAAATGAGTTACAAAGAGTCCTAAAATGGGGTCTCTAAACATATTTTATTAACATCATTCAAAAAATCATCACCTTCTTGATGGCTGTGGGTGAGGACTCCAGACTAAGTTTCCCCAGGGCCTGGTTCAAAGACCTTGTAGGGGTCGAAGCAGTGCGATTCTGAAACATCGAATTATGAGTCACCACTGACCACAAAGACACATCAACTCACAAGTATGAAAGTTTCTTACCATGTAGGTCGCCAGCTTCGACTCCTGCGGCAGCCCATTCGGAGGGGAGGGCGAATAATGTAGAAAGATCGATGGATCCATCGTTTCCAGCTCACGGTGAAGCCAACTCATGATGAATAACGTAAAAGGCTTGTGTAAATAAAGGGAACCGACAGCGAGTACCCGTCGCACGACCTGACGTTTAGGTGAAGCTACGAGATCTGAACTTCGCTCTCCTGGCTGATCATCAACAACCCATCTTCCTCATCCGATGCATTTAGCTTACTGATCTCATACATCACAACGGCTGACCGCGATCTCGGACATTTTCGCTTTCTTTTCTACTGTTCTAGGTACTTGATATACTATAGACACCCGTGACAGAAGATCAAGCCATACATAAATATGTAATTGTGATTACTAAGCTCATTGTCACAATAATTGTGTGTAAAACAGTCGCTGACCAATCGATCGATTCATGCGGGATTCAAGACCTTTCAACAAGTCTAAAACATTTAAAATTTCTAAATAAAAAACAGAGCAGGACACGAAGACAAATACACATTAAAATTACGCTACACATACATACGTATACAAGTCCGTAAACGTAGATATTCTGAAGAAAAACGTAGGATATCAGTTATCATAGACTACAAATGTTAACCTACTAAATCAAAATGTTATTAAATTTCGCAAAACATGGTGAAGGTGCATTGTTGTTTCATTTAGCGTAATAACAATTGTCTATGAATAGGCCTTTTTGTTGGAACATCGGAATAGGCTTTTTTTTACTATTCCTATTTTAGTTTAAAGCGTCCTATGCAAAATATAGTTTTAGTACACACGTACACGGCGACACATCAAGCCATACATTTGGAGAATAGTTTTTCAATACTGTGGAAGACCCCTATAAACTGGTTTTGTATAGCTTGAGTGATCGTCGTGCGGACAGTGGGTCCTATGGACGCCACTCTTGATCGAAATTATACGGTGTTTAAACAAGCGTGGTGTAGTTGGTGGTAACATTTTTAGTCTATATAAAATAAAAAGAAAGGTGATTCTGTTGTCAAAGCATGTTGAGCCATCGTATGGTCATAGAGGAATAAGCTATAGAGACAGCGAGATGGTTGGGTGGGCCAACCCCTCTGCCAAAATAAATACATTTAACAATTGGCCATAATAGTTACGTGCTATTTATAAACTCAAACAAACTGAAAAATGAAACTGCGCAGGTCAATTGTATAATATACGGTAATTTGTCAACTTTTGTGAGTTTCATTCATTATTTTGTTGTTGTTGTTTTTGCTTCGTATATCTGTAGCAATTAGATGGACGTGTCTGTGTGTGAACGTCAAATTCCCGTGCTGTGCTATAAGTGTTTTAGTGTTAACCCACTCCCAGGAGAAAGTGCCAGAAAACTTTGTTCGATGACTGGCTCTATGTAATTTTACGGCTATTTGCTCTATGCTTTCGACTTATGGTTCTTCATCTTCATGTGGACCCCGCACCTAGGTGTCCGCTACTTGAGCCAGCGCACCTCCTTCCAAAAGCAGATTAGTCTTTTCGGTTTTTTTTTAAGGTAAGGTGCAAGTAACCTTGGTGTACCCAGTGTCATTTTCCGGATTTTGGTCATTCCTGTACATTCAAGGGGAAAATGGGTGACTGTTTCGTCAGCCTCCATGCAAACTCTGCACAGTGCAACAGGCTATCTGTGATACCTATTGTATGGAAATGTTTGTTTATTACATAGTGTCTGGTGATGAACCCCAGCTGTAGAAGGCCTTTGGACAGCTTACGGTCCAAGACCGACCTTGGACTGTCTGCAGTTTGGGACCGAGTCCCACCAGTGTGAGGCTTGTGTGAGGGTGTTCCTTCAGCTATCTGACTCGACTCACGGTTTTTTTTACGGTGCGTTCCGAATGACAATAATATCGCTGTTAGCGATGTCAGCGCTAAAAGGCGTTACGTGTCAGATATCGCACTAATATCAACAACAACGATATTTCCATTTGGAACGGCTCTGACAGTGCTCAGAGCGTTAACTGCTAAATTTCCACACAATCTGTCCAGCATCAGGGCAAAAAGGCCTTAATAATGAATGCCTGCTACATAAATAATGCAAAATGATGATAAATTAGTTACATGAAATGACACCAGGGCTAAATTCTTATTTTTTTTTATCTTTTCTGTAGTACACTACCTACCAGTCACAAATTAGTTAATTTAATTCTATTGGCTACCAGTTTAAATGTGTTCGACCCTTAAAAAAAATCACCTTTATACTTTTCACTATTATACACAAATTACTCCATCAATTAAGTGAACTCCATCAGTTTTTATACAACTTGACGACACACAACAAACAAACAAATGTTACTTTTAAAGTTTTGACAGAGTGCTAAAGCTTTGTAGGACAGACGGTGTTATTGCAAGATGGCGTCAAAGTGAACGGCATGCATGACGGCAAGAAAACATTTTCGACTTGGTGTTGTTGGCGTGCCTCGGAACGCACTGTTAGTCGATTCTTGGCTATGGATCATGTACACAATGCCTAACTGACTAATGAATGACAGCTCAGCTTTGAATACTCCTGCCACTCCTGACAGGAGCACGTATGGAAAAATAAAGAGAATTTCCTACTGTGCTGACTTGACTGTTGCCTATTGTTGTACGTTGGGTTACTTTACGTTCCTTGTAAAGTTTCTTTGAAAAAAGGTTTTGTGTTTTATTGTACGCTGTTGTTTGATATAATACACTTTTTATTATTTCCATGCTTAGCATTTTATACCATGCCATAAAATAGTATTTGGTGTCGTTGTTTTTTTTTGTGATAGGAAAAACAACGAACGTCACAATTTTATAATTTCTTATTTGTGTAACTCGATTAGTGGCATTCTAGGTTATTCTACTTTTTCTGTTGACGGTTGTTGAGTAGTTGCGAGAGTTTACTAAAGTGTTAATGTTGTAGGTATCGAAGTTAGGATGGATTCCTCATACCAGGGAGGTGTGACCTACGAGAATAACAGCAACAACTTCCTGCGGCTAACGCAGATTATCGCCAGCAACATAAAGAAGATATCTCAAAATGGTAAGTTTGTAGTTCTATTGTTTCACTATCAAGTTTTTATCATTGTTATTATCTTTTTGTCTGTTTAGTATTAGTCATACATGGATATTTGCGATTCTATTGTTATTTTAAAAAACTCTTATAATTAGGCTAAGTGGATGGTAATGCATATAATTCTTAAAGCATTATTGTGTTGCATTAAGTTTACAGTTGAATAAAGAGTACTATTTTTGATATGGAAAGCAGACAGCAAATAATGGCACTAATATCAGACATTTCAATAATGTTTCCTGTGTACATTATTATACAGTTCTTATTAACATGCTGTGAGCACAAACTTGAATAATATTGTTTTAGGAATTGGTTCTAACAGAGATTACATTTATCTTCTTTTTAGGGTGATAACACACTCATTGTCCCCTTTTTATTGTTACTAAAAGGTTTCACTCTAGAATTAGTCTAGCACTGCCAAAACCTGAATGCTTACCCATTTGATGGCAATAGGCCAAGCCTATATTATGTGAAACTTAAGTTTAACTGGTGTCTGTGGGTGTGGTATAGCTACACTTAAGCAAATACTTCAGGAAAACCCATTGTGATGATGTTACACAAGGATTTTATATATCAAATAATGTGATTAAATGTTGTTTTTATGAAATAACGTAGAAAAAAAATCTAGTTATGGATCTACCAGCCAGCTAGCAGCAGCTTACATCATACAAGAATAGGTTTATTAAATGAGAGCACCTTCACCTGCTACCCCCCAAATCTGAAAGGGTTAGTCAGAGGTGTACCTATAGTTGTGTGTCATCACTACTTATGTTTAAAGTTAATAAAGAATTTAAATATTAACAAGGCTTGTTCAAGGTAGCACGCATAAAGAGTCTCTGGAAAAACATGGCGGAGGCCTCTGGCACAGCTTTAGCTTTGTACACAAGTTTTATCATCAATTATTAAGTTTATTCAACTTCTTTCATTAGATTGTCATTATTGACTATGAATCATCATAACACAAGTAGAATAGACAGTCAATAAATAGATATCTTTCAAAAAAATGATTTTTCACCACCTCAAGTTAGTTTTCTCCTTCCATACATCGCTATTCCATTGGATCCCTGGCTGTGTTTGCTTGGTAAACATCACCATCTTCCTACCCTTGTCTACTTGCAGAACATTACTTACCAAAACCTTTAATTTTTTGTTGCTACCATCAATCAAATCAAGACAAACAACTCAACTTTTTCTGCAAAAGTCGTCACTTTCAAAAGCCTCTAATATATGAATTCCTTATGTTATCCAGTCTTGTTACTACACACATTGATTACAAAACCTACAGGCAATTGTTTCTCATCTATTTCCTCCTTAACCTAGCGTTTTGATAGATATAATGGACTGGTATATTCATGGACTTCTTTATTTTCTTCTTTTTACTTGATGATTAGCCATGGCTCGCAATTTATTCCAGTGAGCTATTACTGTTTATTTATACTTTTGTTGAATGTCTATGTTTAAATTTAAGATTTCTTTTAATGACTATGGCTTTCTTTTGGTAGTGTCTTCTATGTCAAAGATGGTCAACCAGCTGCAGACACCGCAGGATTCGCAAGAGCTTCGAAACCAACTGTGAGTTGATTCAACATAATCGTAAAAATTACAGTTGTCTTTATATATTACTATAACTTTAATGTTTCTAATGTAGATTAACTATTTTAACTCAATATTTAAATCAGAGCATACATTTATTGTCTTTGATTAGATCACATACAAAAAACCCGAGGATATCTATCCTCATTAACCTACACAACAACCTATTTCTCTTAATCTATAAATGTGGATAATTGTACAAAAATCGCACCAATGAATGTTAATTATGTCCTAATCAATGTTCAAGAAGTTTTTAACAGCAGACATAATTTTGCATGCCTTACAATTATCGTATGTTTTCTAAATCAGCACATCAATATTCTGAAAATATCTCTAATTTTAGGCGTCAAATACAGAACTACACGCAGAAATTGGCCAAGGATACGTCATCACTCATAATGGAGCTGATGAAGTTGCCTACGGACCAACCTGCAAACAAATTGACGAAAGAGCGCCTCAGTGATGAATATATGATCACTCTCAACTCCTTCCAGGTTTGTCGTTTTATAATAGTAACTATATAGTAGAGATTCTACTTTCACAACTAAACACTTAACAACTGCAACCCAATAGTTTCTTAGATTCGATTTGTATGTCGGGTAAAGTATTATTCGGTTTTTCATCAATAACCAGTCTGGATTTGTGACCAATTGATGGTAATAGGCTTACCTCCTTTTACATAGGACATAGAGATAACTAGAAATGTGCACGAACCATAAGATGCCTAACCATTTAAGAACTCCACACATGAGATTATGATGAGTTAAGGTTGCAGTGTTTATGACCTGTTTATCATTGGCTGCTGCCAACTTATTAACATGAGTAGAAATCCCATGATAGACAGTTGTGTATAATCAGTGGTATTAGTAACTGTATGGACTGGAGTGGTCTGCTCCTCTCAATCTTGATGGTACAACAAACACTGGCTAGGCAAGTAGTATCAAGCCACCTGACAGATCAGTTTTAATAAAATCGGTTTTAAATTAGCAAATAATAGAGTTATGGAGTCTTTATTCACCATTGTTACTATACAACAGCCAACATTATAATTTGAGTTGTTTCAATAGTAGCTAAACAATGCAATGGGCGAAGAATAGTATTTGTGAGTAGATTACTGCTCATTCTTCATAAACTAAGCATCGGTTGTGCTGTTGTAGTAAACAATCATTGAGTAAATCTAATTTCAAATAAAAATTTACTTTTACAAACATTTTTCACTGATTATTTGCCTATTTCAATACGTATCTCCATGAAGAAAAAAATGCAAGCAACTCTCATTAAAATCAAAATTATTTATAGTACTTTAATTATATATTTTTTATGTAGTTGGATTTTTAAAATCACTAACGTTCCAACTATCTGCAATAAAACCTCTTCGCATTTTTGTAGAGGACAATAATAATTGATGTTAATAAGCATACACCTATTTGAGATGCCTCGACGACCCGGATTTCCATTTTCACAAAAGAATTTATTTACCTAATGCTTTTGAAACGGATGAGGTCTCATTGAATGTTTGGTTAAATCATTGGCCAGATACAAGAAGCATACAAAAAGACCGATCACTCATCAGTTGGCTGCGAGGAAGACCTGTCTATAAAATGATTGGATATCAGTTATTAAATCTGAATAAATAATGCAATTTTAAAAATGCAACTTATTTTAGTTAACTTTTCAAATCCTCCGGTGAGTTAGGTATTTGTACGTTCCTGTGTCTTAGGTTATGGTACCGAATGAATTCCTACATATAAGCAACTATTTGAGATATAATTGAATTTGATTGGTCCTGCTTTCAGGTTAAAATTTCCCATATTTTCTTTAAATGAGACATTTTGATGTGTTAAATGAAATGTTTCTTAGAAATCATATACACATATAATTATCTTTTAGATACCTAAACTAACTACATATGATTTCGTTATTATAGAAACATGTAAAAGTGACCTGTGTAGTTCAGTGAAACTAGGACAGGTTAAGCCTATCGTCAGAAATTCACGAAGGCTAATGAGACTGAAGATATTGGAAAGTGGACTTAAAAGCCCTTGAGCCTTGACATGATATTATAAAGTATTTTAGGTTTAATGCGTCTCATTTTAACATAGGTGTCTATATAATTTATTTTATATATCTATTTAATTTCTTTTGTTAGCCTCGTATTATCCTGCAAGTTAAAATCACTTTGATTGTGGGTTTAATATATTAAAAAAACCATTAATTTATGAGTACAGTTAATCGAAATACTTTATAAAGATTTCAAATTGTATGTGTTTCGTTAAGTATTATAAGAATAAGCTAAGCTTGGTACCAACGTCTTTTTGCCAAATTCGATGTGAGGTTTTCTACACCATGGACTCAGTCTACGTGTGTGCCAAATTTAATCGAAATTCGTGCAGTCGTTAAGGCATCGAAAGGTATTGTCAGAGTTACGTTCGCATTTATAATTTCAGTATGGATTCCACGAAACTGCGTAAGTGTTGTGGATTTGTGACCTAACCCCGACGTAGGCTTAGTCATCGGGCATTGTATTCTTGTTAAGCATATTTGTAAATAACTACAGAAATGCCAACGGATTTACGAGAATATCGGCTGCATCCAAGTATAGTTACGTGTTTACTCAATATTAAACATTTTTCTAGAAACAGCAGGACGAGGAAAAATTGTAACTTTCAGAGAGATACGGTGGTTTTTATGTTGGCCTTAGTAATAAAACAAGAGTTTACCTGTTTGACCCCAAAGTTAAACGTATGTATAGCCAGTAAAGAAGGTAAATAACCAGCCTCGTCAGATATGTTTGAATTTTTCTTAAAAACTTATGAACGTCCTCGTTTTATGTATTTTTTTGATAACTATCGAATAAATTTAACCTTATTCTGAGCAAGAAATGCAACTATATCTGCTAAGACTGGATAGTTTAGCCTCTTTTACTGACTGCTTTTATTGCAAAGTAACGCACTACATAATTAATTAAATGGTCGTATAGAACCTTACATTAAAAAAAAAACTGAAACATAAAAGGCAATTGATAAACTGAGTATGATCACAATGACATTTTGTGGGTCCATCTGACAGTCCATAAAAAAGAAATACGTACGTTGTTGAGTGTTTCGAGAACATTGCATTTTGATAAGCCATACTGTTAAGAAATAGGTCTTATAGCAAACTAAAAACATACTCTTAACAACAAAACTTAGTAAAATCAAAGACATCCGGAAGGAAGCACCCTAATATAATTTTTTAAATTAACATCTGTCATTCAAAAGTGTTATAGATTGCCTTATATAAATGTATGAATTTGAAATTAATAACTGTTAAAAATAGCTATAGCGAATCAATTTAATTATTCACCGATAACAACCTTTGATAAAACTGGCCATTGATAATGTTTGTTGGGCGTTTCTTTTGCGTGTGGAACAATTTGTAGTAGAAATTGCTACTTGCATTTCAAATGCAAGTTTGTGTTTCTAACTTAGTTATCCAGGCCGTGTCGACGGCGCGTTTGTGTTCCACGCGTACCTCAAAGATATGTCAGCAAAGCAGAGGGGCCTGTCAGGGTCACCACCTGCCGGGGTTGCGGGTTGTTCGAAAGAGAGACCTGCGGCCCCGGAACGCTGGGTATAAATGGAACATGGATGAGTTTTAGTCACTTGGTACAATTCTCACAAGCCCTTTTAAACTTCCCATCTGAAAAAAAGTTGGCTAATCAGGAACCTATAAACCTCTTGATGTCCATGTGGGTAAGGTGTTGAGGACCGAACTAAGTAGTTTATCTGTAAATTTTCTATATCATAACTATCACGTTCACACTTGTATTATCTGAAGGGTTAGGCAGAAGTGTCTATAAAAATACGCTTTTCTCCAGTTGTGTTGTGAGTTCAATGTCAAAGTGATCGAGCCTGGAACTGACTACAACAGGGCACAAATCCATAATAATCAGAAAATCTCGTGGAAAAGGTATTAATTACCGTATCAATAAATTGACATTTGAACAAATCTAAAATTTAGTAACGTAGGCTAAAGAAATCAATTTACAACTCCCTTATTTGGTTTGGGAAACAACCAAACGCACTTCTGTAGTTTCAGCTGTAAAACTAATTTTTGATTCAGTTTTCCTTTTGTCGTATGAAGTACTTTACCTAAAGGTCTATGTTATTCATTAAAAAAAAAACCAACAAAGCTTTTATTTTAATTAGTCCAAATCCTGTAACCACATCAAATTAAAACTTTTAAGGCTTTAACGTACATGAAAATTTACGTAAAAATGATGGTCTTAATAACATTTTGTTCGCTAGGCGACGCAAAGACTGGCTGCGCAGAAAACCAAAGAAGATGTGAAGAAATCAAAGGCGCAGTCCGTGAACATCGGGGACCCCTTCGCTATGGGTAGTGAGTATTCATATTTCATTAGATTCATTTTCGGACTAAGCAATAACTATAGAGAATACCTCGATAACACTAAGTTATGTATGTTCTTACCTTTGATATTGTTTCACAGTGACCTTTATTCGTGTTGTCATAAGGTCTATAAAAGTAGTAGACTGTAAGTGTAGTCCACGACCAAGATAGGATGATGGAAAAAGGGATTCAAAAATACGAATGTAATGTTCAGCTGTTACGGCTTCTTGGAATCTATATTACAGTATTTTTTATCCTTTTCGTTACAAACGTGTCATCGTATTATGGCGCTCGTTATCCTGTGATTGTGCACCTTTTACAAAGTCGGACTATTTAGTTATTTGCACCTAGTTCAAAGTAGCCATACCACTGTTGTCGAGGTTATAGAAAAGTAACATTAATTAGTTGTAAAAATAAGTCTACCTGTTTTTTTTTCTCTAAATGGTAAGTAGCCACGAATTGCTGATATCGACAATTCTGGTGTGTATTATATTATGGTTTCTGTTCAGAAGCATAACACCAAAAAAGTTATCTAGATAAAAGTGGATAGACTGGATTGATCCCCTTGATCACCATTTAATTGACACCTTGGTAGAAGCTTAGTGAAAATTGACTTAAAAACGGATCAATATGTTTGACCAATAAACTCTAAGATAATAGACATAACATAATTTTCTCCTTTTCTAGCTGAACTGGGCCACAGCAAGGAACTGATGGAGATGGGGGAGCCGACCCTGCGGCAACAGGAGCAGATCACGATGCAGACGGAGCGCTCGCTCGTCGAGCTGGAGGAACGAGAGAGGGACGTCCGGCAGCTTGAGGTAGGTACTGATAAAACTAGCTTAATTCTATGCCATCGTGTACCATCGTATCAAGTCGGGTAGTAGTCTAAACGTGAGGCTATCGAATGTATAAAAGAGATTGATCGTACCACTCTAGTAAGCCATACGTTAAAAATAACCGACTAAGCGCGAGTTGGACTCGGGTTGCCCTACAAACATAAGACGTAAACGGCTACATATTTTGACTGCGTAGACTTTTGATTTTTTCAGAGCTCCAAAGACATAGGAGTTTTAATTTGTGTTCCGTTCATAAAGAGTCAGACGGACAACAAAGTGATTCTATAAGGGGATTTTTTCCTTTTGAAGTATAGAACTTTTAAAATAGTTATTTTCTAGTGGTTGGTACGGCAGACTGCCAACTCATAGGTCTCGAGTTCGAACACAAGGCACCTCTGATGTCTGGATTGAAACGAAACATGCCTGAGAAATATTTCTCGACGGCAACAGTTTAGGCACTGACTACACGAAAAATAGCTTCTGATTTAGGAAGGCAAATGAGCATTACTATCAACTATCAGGTAGTGCAACTTAAGACTATGCAATAAAACAGTCTCAAATAAAACTCATAGTTATGGGAGACTAAAAAGTAATATCAACATTTCCCATTAAGTCTTACTATATTGGTTCAAACACATTAAAAATTAATTAAAAATTGACTGTAATAAAATTCCTTGCTTTAATTTTTCCTTTTATAAACCAAATACATCTCTTATCGAACGAATTTTTGCAACACAAAACAGATCGATAAGATCTAACGGTTCAACTAATTTTGTACGTATACGTTGTAACTATAGTTAGAACGATTTAAAATTTGTAATGTAAACATTATCCTCAAACGCAATTTGTTCATTTTAATTAACAACTGTTTGAGATAAAATCTCTGAAAAGGAAAAATACATTTTAAAACTTTCATGTTATTTTTATAGTGGATTATTATATCAGTAATGATTGATAAATATCAATTTATCTAAGAACGTTATACAATACAACATTTGATATTTTAAATAGAACTTAATACACATTTATTTATTAAAAATCTTTTGAGTACTATTTTACAATCATCAGTAATTTATTTTCAATACACTGGATCGGTATCATACCTTTATGTCTCATTCAGTCTGAGAAGATAAAGCGCGTGGAAAAAAAACAAATTAAATCATATTGATTGATGACAAAAGTATTTGTTGTTCTGTTATTTATATATATTTTCCGTAAGTGGTATTTATTGAAAGACGTCGTTTGTTCCTCGAATCGAAAAATTCGGTTTGAACGCAATGACAACAGTTTACTCAGTTTTATCAAAATGTACTATACAGGGTTATTTGTAAAACACCGACAACCTCGCAGGACTGTATTACTATCATCATGAACAACAACTTTTGTTCTATGATTTTTTACAAAATTTTATACATTTACCAAAAACAAATCATCAAGATTTCGTTGTCCTATCTAACATATTTCAACTCCGTCCGTTTACTGTACCTACATACCTACACCTGCCGCGCACTGTCCCCGTAGGTACGTTTGCTTCGCATAGATTTCGTAACATTTAGAGCGTTCAATTTAAATATTTTTATTTTTGTATGAAAATCTGATGATGAACTAAAATATGATAAATGTTTAAATGTCATAGAACAAAAGTTGTTGATTATGATGCTGGTAACATGGTCCTGAGAGGGTGCCGGTGTTTTACAAATAACCCTGTATAATCGTAGTGTTTGGTCTAATGTATGTAATGTTGATGAGGTTGTACTTGAAGCACAAATTGTAAAATGTTATATAGAGGTTGAGCCACTAACAAAAATGATGATGATAAAATCATATTATTATTGCGAAGCATTCATTAACATGTGAACTTAGCATGATTCTCCTTCCAAGTGACCTCGAAAACCTAGACAGACGATATAACAAGATTTCTATGTAGAATGAAAATTACTAAGTAGAATGGTTATGTGTAGCCGTGATAGGTTTCATTACAGCAAGTATTTAAACATAATATTTTGATTAGGATAGCATATTTGTTATGAATTGGCAATACTCCTTTTTAAACAGCAAGTAAAAACAAATAGTATGATACAAAAATATGGTCTTTGCAAGGTATGTTATAGAACATTGTACTAAGCACTCATTTCAGATTATGATTACATAATTATGCTTAGTATTGTAATAAAAAGAAAGAAACCTGTAAAAGTATCTGCCTAGTCGTATTACAAACGGACTTGTGTGTTAATTGCCTTGTTCTAATGAAATGAAGTCGAGTATAAAATATACTTGTGAGAGTATCACTAATATCACACCATACCCATTGAACCCCTGATAGCCCAGTTCTGATTGAATATGACTTTTGGGTATGAACTGCCGCGGTCCATACAAATTTCTTCTTTATTTTTTAGCTATAGTTTCAAATTGTGCAAAAGTCAACTGTATTACTTACCTCTCGATCTTTACCAACCCATCCTAACATTACTGCTTGTTCATTTTCAGAGTGACATACTGGATGTTAACCAGATCTTCAAGGAGCTGGGCACCATGATACACTCACAAGGTGAAGTGGTGAACTCCATTGAGACCAGCGTGGAGTACACTGCGGTGAATGTCGAGAGTGGTACACAGGAACTTAGGCAGGCAGCCAATTATAAGGTACACATATTACCAATGTTTCTGAGTACCAGGCGTTGTGAAAAGACTGAGAAACTTAAGTTGAGTTAGTCCAGGAAATGGTTACAAATACTCATATTTACACTCATTATTATCTACCTAGCCTTTTCCCAACTATGTTGGGGTCGGCTTCCAGTCTTACCGAACGCAGCTGAATATCAGTATTTTACTTGGAGTGACTGCCTATCTGACCTCCACATCCCAGTTAGTACTGGGCAATACGATACCCCTTGGTAAGACATCTTCACACAACCAATATTTTTTATTATTGTAGGTACAATAACTTGTGGCACATTTGAAATGTGTTCATTCACACTTGAACATCTGGTCTTTATATTTTTCTGATTGATGTTCCAGTTTTTAGGATTGTGTGCATATATATGGAATACAAAATCAAAGCATTTATTTTAATTAGGCCATTATAGGTACTTTAGACTGTCACAAAAACAAAAAGATGATGTTACAGTCCCAGCTAACAACTTGTTAAAGTACTGTAGTTGCCCATTCCAAAGGGTAGATCTCTTTGGAGAACAATGAACAAGAAACTCCATGGAAACGCTCTCAAGATATTGTTACAATGTTTTGGTAATATTCATATTAACACTTACAACATGAATAGATCATTTCTATTGTCTCTGGAAGATCACTACAATGTTTTTATTATTACTTGCTAGTTGGCTGATGATTAGCTGGATGGCCGGCTTTGTACCAAAATTCCTGGTCATAGATTCATAAGTTTTTTTTGTATTGAGTTTTGTTTTTTTTTTTCAGAATAAGCTGAGGAAGAAGAAGGTATATCTGTTCCTCGCCCTGATTATCATCGTTTCGATCATACTTATCATCGTATTCCACAAATAATGTACGCGAGACCCTAATATCGTTTAACGCACGATATACGAAAGGGTAGAGGAACTTGGTAACTCACAAAATATATTTACGATATTGCTTCTTAGTCTTTCGTTCTAAGTTCCCCTGAAATGTATATGGAGCGTCTTCTATCAATTGTATATAAAATCATATAATATCATGTATAAATAAAGGGGCGCCTCGGCATCATTAAACAAAATATCCTGCAGAGCAGCAGAAGTGATATTTATGTAATTATTGTATTTTCAATCTGTTGCTGATGGGTAGAGATTTTATTACTATTTGTAAATTAATTTTCTTAGCGAATTTAGGTAATTAATTTAAGGCAGGCGACTGTATTCATTCAGCGTATATTTAATCGAAAAAAAAACTTGGGAAGGACATTGCTATGCACTTCAAACTATTTTTACTTCAAAGTATTATACACGATGATATACATACATTATATTGATAATAGAATCTGAAAAGTAACATGTATTCATAGCGTGGGAATTGTATAGTGTTGTGTTCATTACGCAAATAAAATAATATACGAAGCACCGTTCGTACAAGGCGACATGTCTAAACAAATTACGTTTTTAAAAATATTATGTGTTTAGAGAAATATTTGATTTTAATGACTAATACTCTATTACTCTTACTACTAATGTCGCTTTGTAAGTAGGGACCGTCGATTATGATTCAACATCAAATTTCAACGTAAACCTTAATTTTGTGATAAATTCGTCATCACTATGTTTAGTTTAGCTAGCGTACGCCTATCATCATAATATCTTCAGAGGCCGAAACGTGGGAAGTTGTGGCACGATTTTATCCATAAATACAAAAGGTCACTCAGCAAGCTGTAGAACGGGCTATGCGTCTCAGAGGGATCGAGTTCTAAACCGGACAGACAAACAACATAGCTAGAAAAAGTAACCTGATTTGAAAATGGACCGGCCATATTATGGACGGTATGTCTGAAATAAATGAGTTATTATATTAGCTGTAGAAGTCTTGAGTGGAGCGCCCCTTCTGCAGGGTGGCTGGTAACACGATGAAAGTTGAATAGAAGCGAGCGACTAATGTGGGGGCGCAAGAATTCGTTAATGCATTAACCTTAATGGCCTGTTACCTAAAATATGTCTGAAGCGGGTAGCGTAATATATAGCTTAACTAGTGTTAATGTAACCCGTAGGGCCGGCTCATCTTGATACATTTAATAGGCTTGAACATACGTGATAATAAAGGTATTTTAAATATACGAATACTAATGGATATTCAAATGATAAAATTACATGAAAATACTGAATGTTTCCTGGCAATGAAAGTAAATCCTAAAAATTAAATTATACACAATATATAACACGTTACATATTTTTAAATGCATATTATAATCATGTTTAGTAGCGGTCGCCACAATTAGTGATTAGAAAAACTTCCAATAAATAGATCATGATTATAAATAGATATAAGATTTCTGTGACGTAAATTCAGCAATACGCAAAGTGAAATAATTGGCAATAGCAGTTCAGGGGTATAGGTTTCCCTGCCGGGGCTGCGGGTTGTTTGAAAGAGTCCATAATGTGGCCCCGGAACACAAAGGGCAAAAGAAGAAACGTGAATGGGTTTTAGTCAGTACTGTTACTAATTTCCGCTCCACTTGGAGTGGCAGAAATCATTTGAGGATTCTCAATCGATAAAAAGGGAGTAACTTTTTGCAAAATAAAATGTATTATTTTTTAAGTTAGGAATAATGTGAATATTTTTTTTTGTCTGATATTGTTTTCTAAAAAGTTTGTATTTCTTTTTGCTATGAAGTAGAGTCCACATAAGTTAGAATGCCGTTTTATAATATGTAACTCTGAAAGTGCTGATGTTTGCGAAAAGACCAAGTAAATCGTCGGACATGGGTACGTCTATATTATTATCTGCAGATATGTATATTTCATTATTCTACTATTTTATTTAATGTGATGTGGTCTGGCCACTGCGTATCACACTGGTGGCAATATATTCCATGCTATTGTAACATACCTTGATTATTATTAATAAATCCGTCTTTCAGTTATTTTGTATCTAACTCTAAGTACTCATGTATAGTTAATTAATTAACAATTCGCATTGTATTATAATTATCTAAATGTATAGTTGTCCATGTTTTATATTAAACACAATTTGTTGATATCTTTCATTTAAATATATAGTAAAGATTGAATTGTTTTTTTTTATTTCTTAGTTAAATTTCCACGTTAATAAACATCCTTTTAAGCTGATACACAAACACTTGTTTCCAACCTCTTTGGTGTAGTGATCACAAGCGCGACTGGTGAGTGTCCTGGTGTTCAATTCCCGGCTCGGGTAGTGTTGTTCAACACGAATTTCTCAGTAGCAGCCATAGAGTCTTCGATTTATGCTCCGTTGATGACAATAGGCTCGGCTCCATGGGACTTTAACATAAAAGGCGAAATGTGGGTTTACTTTTATATACGCCTACAAGCGTGACCTTATGGGTAATTGACATAGCACGGTATCGTAAGATTTCTTCAAATAGTTGAACAATGTAGGTAATTTACGAAGCAAAAGGTATCTGGACCTGAACACGGGTGACACATCTGATATGAATAACTATCGACCCATCTCGCTCGCTACCATCACGGCTAAAGTACTGACGGTCTGTTTTAATGTTCCCAGTTCGGATGAAAGGCGTGTGTATACTGAGAGTGCCATCCTTGGCCTGAAACACACTGTCAAGTACTACACCGCGAGGAGGACGCTGGTGTACGCGTGTTTCCTCGATTTGTCGAAAGCTTTCGATCTCGTTTCCTATGATGTGCTATGGGACAAGTTGAGGCGCAAGGGTGTGCCGGAAGAGTATACAGCCCTCCTCAGATATTGGTATGCTCACCAGACAAATCGGGAGAGGTAGGTCGGTACTCTGTCGGATGAGTACAGAATGGAATGTGGCGTGAGGCAGGGAGGGTTAAGGTCGCCTTTGTTATTTAACATATACTTATGTCAACCAGCTTATCAGACGACTGAGCAAAACATGTCGGCTGTCACAAAGATGGTACATGTATCAATAATATCAACTATGCGGATGACATGGTGTTACTCAGTCCGTCGATAAGTTGACTGAGGGAGCTACTATATCGATCTGCGAGACGAATGCGGAGGTGCACGGCACCTAAACAACAGCCTCGTCGCGTACCTCCGGTATATCTCAACGGCGTAGTGCTCAACGAGGTTGATAGTTTTAAGTACCTGACTTCCGTTGACACAAGTGACCTAAGTGATGATGGCGACATAGAACGCGAGCGCAAGGCGTTGGCGGTGCGGGGCAATATGCTGGCCGTAGATTCGCTCGCTGCACGGCAGACGTCAAAGTGAGTTCATTTAAGGCGTTCTTTAATTTCTTCTTTCTTCTGGGAGCCACATACGAATCGAGCTTACAAAGTCCTGCGTGTACAATACAACAACGCTTGCAGGATGCTGTTGCGGTTGCCGCGGCGTTGTAGTGCGTCGGGAATGTTTGCTGCAGTTCACACGAATAGCTTCCATGCTATCATGTGCAAGAAAGCGGCTTCCTTACTGCAACGCTTGCGTTACACTCGTAACAGCATACTGAAAATTACTACTGGTAGGCCAGACTGTCCCATGCAAAGACACTGGGCGTGGGTCCCCAAGTAACATATATAAAATTCAGCTTTATACTATAACGAAAGTATAATTGTGATTTATTAAGGTTTAGGGGTCTCTGGCAGGGGGTATAAGTGTCCGGCGATGGATGACGAGTTTCCTAATAGTATTATCCGGAAAAAAAAATATTGAGCTTTAAACTTTGACCAACGTAAGGTACTATTTTCTACACCTTTATTACCAGTTACCTGCCCAAGTAACCACAACCCAAACTCTATATTCGCTGGTCGTTCGCAGTTTTTTTTTAGCTTTTGTAAAATAACGAAGGTCTGGCGGTTATGGGGTCTTAAGACTAAATGTGTGTAACAAGAAAAGGAATATCAATCTTCTTTCCTATGGTAGTCCATGTAATTCATGTTGGATGTGTGGACGAGAGTGAACAAGGTTAGTGTAATAAATAAAACAACATTCTTTATAAAAACACTTTTAATAGATCCATAATAAATTCACACAAATCATGGTGAACAAAAATTATCTAAATTGAACATCTTCTACACTCGAAACTAAATCAATAATAAACTGTTGAATCTATAAACTAAATGATGCATAGATTGTACGTCTACAAAGCTTAGAGGCGAGCTCGAGTGTGTGGTATGACGCGTGTCACTGCTATGTGCCTCTATGTGCTGTCTGCGCGCCATACCGCGGACGTGGGACAAACAGATCTACTGAGATTCCGCTACTGATCAAGATACTAACTATTAACAGATATTCTTCAACATAGTAAACACTGATCCGAACAATCTATATACGCATGGCCGTCTTCCTTCCATTCAATCAACACAACCGGATAGTAATTACTTTCGAGTACTCCTAGCTAATCAGACAATCATTTACATATATTCAAACAGAAGTAGCCGGCCAAAAGATTAGTAAAATATCTACCGGCGTGAAAGTCATCAATGATTCATGTGTTATGATTTACGATAAATTCGTAGTGTATAATATGATACGCGTTTGTTATATCTTCACATTTTATGATAACTTTACGCCACAAACGTTATCCCTCCAGTTTAAAACTAAGCACAATTTTATTCTTCTCTCTAATATACTCGTAAAGTTACAATTATTTAATACTAATAATAAATACTTAGTAGTAAAGGAAAATACTTAAGCAGTTGCACGATTATTAACTTTATTGTTCTCTAACATTATTTAGGTCCAACTACTAGAAGCGGTGATACATCCCTACTTATTAATTATAATTGTAAAACTAAATAATTGTACAACTTTTAAAACAAATAATACTGATTAAAAAACATGATCAACAATAAAATTAACAAAATAAATAACTTTAAAAACAGATTGCGTCATTGCTCGCAAGCGACTGGCAAGACACATTAGGCCTTAGGATATAAACAAAAAATGATCACACATTACAATATGCAAAACGAAGCTAAAATTGTTCCAAAACGCCTGTCATCAAATGATCAAGTTCAAAATCTATCTTGGTCTTAGCATAGCACCCAGCGGCGTGGTAGCGCGCGCGCGACGCCGCCGCCGGCTCAGTCAGGGGAGGCCGCCACTCGCTGGTACATACACAACGACTCTTCTCTCATACTACCCCAAAAAAGAAACCAAGACTGATCTCTTACGACTTACATTCTAACATGCACTTTCAAGCTCTTCACTTGTAAAGCTTTTTTTATATTTTTTTATTAAATTGTGCGCTGTGAGTGAAGACTCCATGTGTACATAAGAATCGGTGGCGCGCTTTACATCGCCGGCCCGGCGCCGCTCTCACAGCAGCCCCTCGTGTTCAATTTATTACTAAATTACAAAATAACCACGCTAACTAACTCCCTTACACAGTCGCGTAAATAAATACGTATAGATACGTGTGACTTTAGCCTAACTAAATGATATAACGCTCGATAGTGGTACATTTAATTATGTATAATATCAGTGGGTTCTAATAAAATTCTCCTTAAATGATAAATGATATAACTTCAACAGTGCGACTCACAAGATGTGAGGAACTTAGCTAGATGTTACCGATGCCGGCTCGAGCACGCGGCCCACGAATCATGTTACTAAATACGACGTTAGCCGGATGGTAAAATTGAGAAGTGTTGTTGGGCTGTTAGAAGTTTTATGTGACGTACGTGTTTCGTGGGGTGTTTTGGTGCGGGCAAGGCAATGCGTGATCGTTTAGCAGACCACGGCCTCCGAGATGGGGTTCTCGGTGATGCGGATGACGGGAGAGTGGCGGCACATGCGGCGGCGTCCAGCGTCCGACAGTCGCCGATAAGCCGTGATCTTGGTGGGCGACAACGGCGCCACTGGAACATACAATCACATTAATATACGTTACTTGTAAAAAGTCGTCGCCTGCCTAGTTTTTTGCACTCTGTTGGGGCACTGCGGCAGGGTTGCACTACTTAAAAAAGTCTTGTTGCCACTTGAAACTAATAACACCAGGCTGTTACTACCCCGCCACAAGGTTAAGGCCTCAGCTAAAAGAATTTGTATGTACTTGTTAAAAATACTTAGAAAGGGACTTTAAAGTGATAGCAATTTCAATAACTTTTAAATAATTTTCAGTGCCATTGAAACACCTTGATTAATTATATTTATATTTTATAAAAGTGAACAGTGACGCCTTAAAACTTTACAAGCTCAGTGAACTATAAACATTAAAATTGGTGCATCTTAACGATAATAAAATAAGGTTCTAAAAACATCAATTATATTAAAAGAGAGAACTACAGCTACACAGAGAAGTTTTAATATACATACACTGCAAAGAACCATCAAAGTGACATGTTTTGTTGATAGTCCTTATGAAAATGTACAAAAGGAGCGGAAGCTACCGAAATTGATTGATAGTGTGTATAGCTACGACCTTCGGTTTATGTTACATGGGCGACCTCGGGCTTGTAAATTATTGCAAATAAGTTTTGTGATAAATTACAATCGTATGGCATAGTAGAGGAATTGTAAGACCAATTCTTTACTTTTTCTTTACTGGCTTTAGTCCGCGGCTTTGTTTGCGTTAAATTCGGGGTAACACAGTTCCAATTTTCTGATTTGCAGGTACCTCTACCTGTAGCTTTTGCCCTTGCGCCTTATTGATTGTAATAGCAAAGCTAAGTTTTCTCTTTTTTTCCCGCTTTCTCTCTCATATCACACTATAAAGGATATAAATATAAATAAATAAAAAGAGTGATTATATATTATATAATTACTCTATTTAATAATAATATAATCAATTTGCTTTATGTATTTTCACTAAGTGGGGATATTCAAATTCTTCTACTAAATCCTTACTAATATTATAAAAGCGAAAGTGAGTTTGTTTGTTACGTCTTCACGCCTAAATGGCTAAACCGATTATGATGACTTTTGGTACAGAGATAGTTGGAATCCTAGAAAGACGGAAACAGCCTATTTTATTAAAAAAGATTGAGATATAAGGGAGAAAGAAGGAAGAAAAATCAAGGCGCGGGCCCACCGCGGCGCAAATTGAGCACGGACACGCGGTGCATTTTAACTGCGTGTATTAATTTGTTTGACAACGTGGGTCTCCGTTCCCACTGGAGTACCCACACGAAAACCCACGACTATGTATAACGTGACACGGCGCACGGAGGCTACACGTGCGACTGCAATCCACGGAGGCAAACTGCTATGCGATAAGCGAGTTGTACATAGTCATGGGTCATATTCGTGTACTCCAGTGGAAACGTAGACCCACGTTGTAGTAAAACTATAACTAGTAAAGTACTAACTATGCACGTCTTAAAATATTTAGATAGCTCCCGCGCTCCTTAAATGACTGCATAAAGAATAAACACTTACTTTATCTACGAAAGCTGGGAAATATAGTCGCGAGCACAACTGATGTTTATGCTCGACAGTGATGATGTCGAACTAGCATGCCGCATGGATTTGTTCAGTGCTAACACAGCTACGAGTGTGGAGAAATAAAAATAATTAAAAAAAATAGTTAAAAGGGCCACTTGTCTATGGGATCGCTGTATTTTGCATTATATTTGACATTGAATTAAAAAAGGTTTGATTTGTGAAAATGTCCTTATTTGCTCGTTAAGCAGTTGGTTACTGATGTATCAGAAATCAATATGGCAAGATGAAGCGAGCCCAGTCAACAAGTCTATTTACATCTACAAAATAAATTACAGATCTAGTGCGGTATAAAAAGTATTAGGAGATGTTTTGCAATCCAATTGTATTGTATGTCCGTTCCTTTCTAAGTTAAATCATGATTTGACTTTGTTGATATTCGAAATTTTACAGTATCAACATTATCATCATCTTAGTCTAATCTCAATTGTGTTGGGCCCGAGTTTAAACGGATGCAGTTGAATTATAATTGTATTTTATATGGAGTGACAGCTTATCTCACCTCCACAACCCAGTTAGTACTGGGTAATACGATATAATTTGGTAAGACTGGTTTTCAGACTTCTGGCCACTGACTACCCGTAACGACTGACAAAGATCCACAAAAGGGTAGCTGACACCACCAATCAATTGAAATACTTTTTATGAGCTGTCAAAACGCGCTTCCCCCATAGATTTTGTATGAGACTCGCAACCGATGACGTCACTAAGTTGTCAAGTCAATGATGCAACTATTTTTTGATTTAAAAGCAACTAAAAATCGAATTTTAAAATTATTTTTAAATTAATGGAGTTCTCAGGTCTAGAATAAGGTGTTCTTTCAGAAAATATGTGTTTTTCAATTATTGGTTAATGGTGTCAACTACCCAAATGGCAACCGGGACCAACGGCTTAACATGGTTTCTGAGGCAATTTTATTTGAAGTAAAATACAGCAATTGTTGCAAACATCTCATATTACACTAAAACGTTGTTTCTTCGTGCAAATTTAATAATTGCTTAAACATAAAACCATTGAGTACGTACGATTATTTTTCCATAATCCGTGCGATTTAATTTAAATTGTTAAAGGCTCATACGGAAAGGAGTTGTCAAGATTTTTTCTGGAAACATCTTGAGTATTTTTTATCAGTATGAAGAAATGAACCCTGGCGTAAAGTTTCCGTTAATGAAATACAGGAATTAAAAATCAATACGCTTTAGACATCAGTATTATTATGAAGTACTCACTGGACTGGTTTCTGACTGTTTATTTCAGAATCAAATGCAGATATAATGTATTAGCAACAACATCAAAATACTAACACAATCACAAATTCACAATGTATTAAGTTTTATTAAAAAGAATGATAATATAGTCTCAAAAACTACGTAAATTATGAAAATATTCAAGGGGCTATCTACGGATGTCACCACAATGTAGCACAGGACTCAAAGCTCATCTAGCTCTACAGGGGAAAGCTCCCTTCAGTACATACCAATTGTTAGGGACTGCATAACGCTATCGCATATCCAGGCTCAAACATAAACAGGACAATAAAAATAAACTTTCAGGCTTCAGACGTATAAATAAGTTAGCTTCCCATTATCATTAGTAAAGCGTATAATCATATTCATATCATATTTTTACATTATTATACAATTAGAAAGGGAGGCAGTTCATATAGAAAATAGGGTAGTACAGACTAGAGATCTTGCGAAGTAAATGCTTCTAAAAGTAAAATATGCAATGAACTATCAATATTTAGTATTATTTGGTCAATATTTAAACGTTAAAAATTAACATTAATCATATCAAACATTTACGTAAGCTGCAAAATAGATGCAATATGTCGAATTGGGTAACCATAATTTATTGATAGCATCAACATTTTTAGATGCATTTATAGTGCTTTGGCACTTTTCAGTTCTAATGAACAACATCTCACTATAGAGTAAATGTGTTATTTTTTATAGCTAATTGTTGTTTACATAACGTTTTAGCGATATTGCATTTATTGAGCGTTGCGTGTTGTGTGCAATTGTCAAACATTCGAACTGCAATGCAAAGCTAAGCTTGCATCGGTAGTCTACGTAGTTTTTCGCTGGAGGGATGTGGTTCACTTACCGTAGCCTTCGCCTTGCAAGAAAAGACGGAAGGCCTCCGAGATTTTAGCAGGCTGCTCCTCTAGAACCATTCCCGAATCCGAGATCTGAAATCACCGTTTGGAAAACATTAAACAATGTAGATTTTATACAGTCGTTACGTTTTGAGGTCGATGTACGACTCAGACTGGGGTCATTTGCAGATCTACGAAATATACAAGGACACTGACGCTAAATCAGTTACCGCGTCTTCAGGACATCATTCTGTCATTAGAAAAAAACGCAGCGTTCATTTTGACCGTTTTTAGATTGAATACCTAAAAAAGAAAAACCAGAACCCTTAGGATCACTTTGTTGTCTGTCCGTCTGTCTGTCTATCAATACCCTTTATCTCGGTACCGCGTGAAGGTATCAAGTTGAAATTAAAATCACATAGCATAGGTACTCAATCAATCAAAATCTGTGGTCATTTGAAGCTGTCACAATATCAACCGTCAGTCTACTTAGTCAAAAGCTATGGCCGTTTATGTCGTAAGTTTGTCCGGTTTAACCGATACAACGATTCAGAAGGATGTACTGGCTAAGTGCTAAATGGTAATCGTTTTAACGTTGTCGTCCCTTCCACCCTGTATGTACACACGACGGCAGGTCAACCTATTCTAAACTATTATAACCTGAGATCACATTAAAATGGTTTTGTGTAGGTTGATGTGCCGTGGTATGTATAAAGGGTCTACATTTTATCATCTGCCTAGCCTTTTCTACATTTATTATAATGTTTTATATTTCAATACACCTATTAATAACGGATAGCTCTCTTTTGCTTCGTTCAAATCCCGAAGAGATCGGATAGTTATTGGTTGTACATGACTAGCATGGAATGAGGCGTCACAATGGCATGAAAAAGTTCCAAACTGAAGCGTGTTGCTTTTAGGATCATTAATAATTGTTACTGCAAGAACATTGTCACAACTCGCAGCAACAAAAATCCTCAAGAACCAGACTCGCGCACCGCGGGTTCCGTACAAACTTATGACATATACAGCCATAACTTTTGACTGCGTAGATTTAGACAGTCAATTTTCAGAGCACAAATGTATTAAAAAGCTAAGTATATGGTTGAAGTTTCAATTCAATATCTCACCGCGTTCCCGAGATAAAGGATCTTGACGGCACGGTTGGCGCAGTGGCTGATCGTTCGACTGCTGCGCCGCGTGTCGCGGGTTCGATCGAACAGATATTTGTATCGCCTACAGATAGTTGTTTCGGGTCTGGCTGTTTGTGTATGTGAGTTTAAATGTTTGTATACGCACCCACGATACAGGAAAAATTCCTAGTGTGGGGCTAGTCAAGATTTCTTTAAAAAAAAATCTTGACTGATGGACAACAAAGTGATCCAATATGGGTTCGGTTTTCCTTTTGAGGTGGAACCCTAGAACTCAAGCACCATGTTTCGTGTAGCAAATAATAAATCCTTAGGTACAAAAGCATACCTTTAATAAGCTGGGCTTACCTACTCTTAAACAACCAACTTCGGAATATAGGCCATGGTCAATGTTACAACTTTATTTCCGTATTTAGAATTATTTCAATTTCAAGCTCGCCTTTGTCGTACGGCGCGGCGGCGGCGGTGACAGGCAGATTAACTTGTCGCAAGTGCTCTCAAGACTTAAATGCAGTTTAATCCAGGGGTTGCAAACTGCCTCTGATGCAAGTTTGGGAAAACAATGCTATGTCGTTATGTATTGGTTTTAACTTTCATTTTCACATTTGTTTGCACAATAGCCTTAATTTTTGTACTGTAATACCTTACACGTATTTTTTGAGACGTGTCGGTAAAAAACCGGGCAAAAGTGAGTCAGAATCGCGCACTTACGGTACCGTACAGACTTACAGCTATATAGCAGATATATCCTTACTATTATTATAAAAGCGAAAGTGAGTTTGTTTGTTACCTCTTCACGTTTTAATGGCTAAACCGATTTTGATTAATTTTGGTACAGAGATAGTTGGGAACCAGGAGACGGACATAGGCTAATTTTTATAGAACGAGGGAAGAAAAGGGAAACTTAGCATTGCTATTACAAATCAATCAGGCGCAAGAGCAAAAACTGCAGGTCTGCTTGGTGTGTTATACCGAATTTAGCGCGAGCGAAGCCGCGGACGAAAGCTAGTATTTATATATTTACTGCCTACACTTAGAGGGCTGATTTCTTTACCCAACTCCCAGTGACCACAAACTTGAGTATATGATTTAATTTCAATTTCAAACCTCCACGCGTTCCCGAGATAAAGGGCCTTGACGGACAGATGGACAATAAAGTGATTCTATAAGAGTTTAGCTTTTTTTCCTTTTTAGGTATGGAACCCTTAAAAGACAATGACAGTTAATATTGAGATATGACATCCTAATAAATTTAACACAAAATGTATTTCGTATTTCTTCTTCTTAAAATAAATATTTTTGCCTGATATGTTCCTAGTACGGTCATCGTATGGTACAGTGTAGTGGGCACACTCCTTTAATGTGAGCTAAAGTTTGTAATCATTATTTAATTTATTAAACAAAGGCTAACAAACAACTGGCAAATAACCTTCCACACTTAATGAATGCGCTCCCGAGAGCAGTTTTAATGGGTATCCGGTGGCGGTTCTGAATATGAATGACGGCTATGTTTTTTAATGCAACGCACAGATGGCGTTAGGAACTATGAACGTTGCAAACTGCACTGCTTTCGTGTTCCCTCGTAACGTCGTAACGTAAAGTTTACAAGTTTTCACTCTCGATTTTATTGTTCATCTTAAAAGCATGAATGAATTAAACGTTTTTGAAATATTGTTTTGAATCGGTACTAAGATACTAAGTTATACGAAGGAGATAACTTTTCTTTGTCTTCGCGTAATTATGAGTTATTGTTAATGACGTAAGTACCTAAATCTGCCGATTCTTCTAATTTTATGAGCTTAGTTTTCGGTTCATTTTATTTTTAATGAATCGTTCTTATTTGTGTAAAACGAAAACAATTGACAACGGTATTTTAATTTAAACTGAAACAGTCATAAAACCTAATACCTGAAAAAAAGTCTAAACCTAAATGAGTTCTTAACGAGTATTAAAAATCAATCATAATTTATAACAGCGATAGAGGAGACGCGAGCTTAGGGCTTCGAATATTGGGTCATGTGCACTCGGCGATATATCAAGCTACACAGTACCAGTATAAAATAGTCTCGCTTGTAAAAGATTTTTCAGAAAATGAGAGATCCGTATAGTCTGTTTGTTCGAGATGCGTGAAAAGTTTTAAAGTAAGTTTGTAAGGTCATTTTAAGTGAATTATCATTTATATTTCATAAAACTCAGTGTTGTTTCAATAAAAGATGGAAGACTGACCTTCATCCAAGTAGAGATGTTAGGGTTCAGGCGGCCATTGAAGGTGACAGTATCGTCGACGTGGGGAGACAGCGCCCCAGTGATGTTCAGCACCGGCACTTTGATGGTGGCGCTCTCTCTAGCGATGGCCAGGTCGTTGCGGCGCACGTACGAGTCGATGAACATCGACAAGTTAGTTGGGTTCACGTTGCGAGAGAAGTACATGCGGTAACTCTGCGTCAGGTCGTGGTTCCTCTCCTCCGGGCACTGCAGCAAATGATCATTGTTCTTTAAACTAGAACTTAGGCTTGGATTCTTAATGTGGTTGAAGATGAGAGAACAAAGGAAAAGTATGATCGATATATATTATTTGTTACTGTAAAATATGACGTCCATATACCTCATAAAGTCTACAATTGAATCGGAGACGGATCGCTAAATCAAACGATAGCGACACTGTCCCAAATCACTTGTATCTCATACAGCGAGGCCACACACTGCTTACAACATTTGCCAAGAAATAAAGGATACAAATGTGTGCACAGTCCAAATATTTATCGTTTTGTACTGTACATGGAGAATTGTCCTTTGTTACTGAATAGTTGAGAGTTTAGTTTCGTTTACAAGGTTGATAGTTACGTGATAATTGATCCGTTTTGCATTCATTAGGGGTAGGGTACGGAACATCGTAAAGGAATCGGTCACGGTCACAGTCATTTCTGTATAAATATGAAATGTCGGCTTCGCGTTTGCACGCAGCACATAAAGTTCGCCACGCGATCGCAGGCGCATAGCGAGCAACTTAAATACTAGATTGATTTGTTGTATAATGTCTGGCTTTTATTGGGTAGTTGATGGAAGTATTGTATGTAGTATGGTTATGTTTTTGAAAATGATCTGATTAATGTTTGTAATAAGGTACTGTTTTGAATAACTAAAATCATGATGAACATTGAAATAACATTGTAAGTACATGAGTTTGGTGTCATATTTATGTTTTTCGTTTTACTATCGCGAAGCCAATTGGTTGCTTATTATTTTACTTCGAGTTCATTGTATAGAATGACACTCAAAAAGTAATATATTTTAGAACGATTCGCAAAAGCAAACACATAGAATTTAGAAAACACGTAATTCCTTTAGTTTTCCTAAAGTCATGAATAGAAAACACACGATTTATTTACAACGCATTGATACAATCTGAAGTCGGATCTGAATGAGAATACCTTTACCGCCGTCATTCTGAAAACATACGTACATAATACAACTACAAACGCACCAATGACTACATGGACGTTAAAATGGCACATTGAGTTCAGCTGCCCTACTATGACCTCTCAAAAGCAATTCTTATTCCGCTGAGGGAAAGAGACAGAGCTATACAGGGTGTCTAGCACCATCTCTTTCACTCAGTGGAATAAGAATTGCTATAAGATGTCATAGTAGCCCTTCAGGAACAATAAGTCTTTGTTCTCAGACGGTGTCTCAAACCTAGTGGACTGGACTTCAAACCCAACTTAGACAGCTAATGTCTTCAGTCTAGTCAGCTCAGTTCGATACTCAATTAGACTGGTATCTGTTTTTTAAAGCTCAATATGCTATATTAACGTCCAGGTCTAAGTGTGAAGCATACCCGTCCGAAATGATGCCACATCAGGTAGTCGAGCACGGCCTGAGTCATGCCGCTCTTCTTCAGGGAGCGAGAGTTCATCTTCTGGTAAGCCCACTCAATCCATCCAGCCTGGTTTGACGTGCAGTTGATGAGAGCTAGAGCGTCCACCTGGAATTATTTGGGGAATTTGAGCAACAATGGACATATTATACGTAGTATCACTGATTTCAAAGAGGTTGTTATAAGCCAAGAGGCACGTTGTTTGGAGACTCTTAAAAATTCTTATATTGTACAGTCAAGGCCTAGACTTGTATAAGTAGTGCTGTACAGTTTAAGCACTGAAGCAATGAAATGTTGTATACATTTAAGCTACGTCAAAATTAAATTTTTCTCTTGAATTTACGGTTAATATATGAGATAGACCTATTTTGTAATAGTATGGCTTCCAGAATTTTATCAGTAACAGAAAATCTTTAACAGTTAAAGAAGAAATATCCGCTGGTGACACACTGTTTTCAAAATCACAACTACAAGTCGTTGTATTCGTTGAAAAACTGTTTTTTATTCGTAGAAGATTTTTAAACTCATTTGTAAAGTCGCCAGAAATCTACATTAGGTACACCCACGACAGCTATAGTTTATTGTTCATTCGTACATAATGTTCTAATGGCACGCATATACTAGTTGACGGGTAATATCTCTATATTTCATACTTTACTGGTACGATTGAATCGCACCGCGTGTGACTTCCCACGTCCTACCCAATTCGTTCATATTCATCGTCAATTAAGTATAATGAGCAGACTGAATAAATTTATGCGCGAATTGGTACAAAGTGCGTGCGCATTTAAATAATCCATGCTGAGTTAGCCACCTGTACATGTAATTAGATAATAGCTTGTCTGTCCACACATGATATGTGTATTATTGGGATTAGCTTATGGGGGATGCGCATGGGTAGCCTGCGAACAACAAATTTTAATGTTCTTAGGTTTTTTGAAATTTTCAGGTCAGTATATTGTATGTTGATTGAAATATGATTTACGATCGTAATAAATATGGTTTACAGAATTATGATCATCAATGCAACCCTTATGTTCATATTATCTGTATTAAAGTCATTCATATTAATGATCTGTAAAAACCTACACACATTTCACGAATCATGTTTCACTCGCTGCTCTGATCCCCTTACGAAGAGAGCCCTTATTACAAAAATAGATTAAGACCAATTATCAGACCCGCGGAATACCTATACATATAACATATCTGAAACACAAAACAGAATTCTATATATACGAAGAAGAAATAAGATACAGCCTGAAAATGACAAACGACAGTAAATGGGAATTTTGAACTGAACTTAAATGTCATTTCCAATTTTCCAATATCACTTGCTTGGCTGGTTATATTGATGATCAAAGAGAGCTATACCTACTAGTTAATTGTTCGTCACTGCGGCTGTCACCTTTTTTTTTTTCGGGTGGGAAATCATCCAATGACTTCCCCCGCTCTGGGCGGAGCCGGGAGTCAATGTCAGACTTGTACTGACTAAAACCCACCCATGTTCCTTCTATTGCCCTTTACGTTCCGACGCCGTGGTATCTCTTTCGAACAACCCGCAACCCCGGCAGGCGCGGCTGTCACCTTGACACCGCACTCCGTACACCCTTGGAATTAGTGGCCTTCCGTATTCTCTATGTTCATCTACTTAATTATGATGAGTTTCTTACCGACTGCAAGTTAGAGATTGCGTAGAGTAAAATTATAAGAATGAGCGGGTATAATCTTAAGGATTTTGGAAGTTGTGAGTTTGTTTGTTTTGTCAATCACGTTTTAATGACTTAACGAAAATGTATACAATTTGGCATAAACACAATGACAAAGAATTCCTTTTTTTTCGGATACATCCAGTACTTTCCATAGAATAAGCGGTAAATATAATAATAAAATTAAAATATTCATGGTTACGGGTTAAATATTAGCTGAGTTGCAGTGTTCCCAGACTATACGAATATTCATACTAGCTCTTAGAGCTTTACCCGTACCAAGCACGGCAAAGATTTATGTTACGGATCGGATTATAGATTCCGTAATCTACAAAACATTCCGCTTTAATGTTTAATGTATACAACGGCAGCTATTAAGCCGATACATGTATGTCATGTATTTTAATATTGGCGGGGCTATATGTATATATACATAGCCCTGCCAATAGGTCTTTGCTCTTAATGATTATTATTTTAAATGTATATTATATGTATTTCTATTTAAGTATTTGTTTGTTTAAATGTAGCTATTAATTTTGAAAAATGTTACACCACAGACTACCTACAGTACTGTTTGTACTCCTTTAAATCCATCCAAAGGTTGTCTTGAAAAGATCGCTTTTAGCGATAAGACCGCCCATTGTGTCGCCCATTCTTGTTATTTGCATGGTGTACATAATAAAGAATATTCTATATATCTATCAATATTAAAACTGAGCATTTCACTTTTTAGCACAGATCGAAATATGTACACCGTGGAGTTAATTTGCCTAAACTTATAAGAAAGGAATTAAGTTACATGTAGACCTCTTTTTGTTTACCAGTTTTATTTCTAAGCTTAAAATCATTACAGCAATTTAGACGAAGGTATTATCTACTACATGTTGGCCACCCGTTACATATTGAGTTTCCTCCGTGCTCGGAAAGCACTTAAGTCGTTTGTCCTGGTTGTCATTTGAAGATTTGACGGTCATTACATATAACCAGTCTTACCAAGGGGCCTCGTGTTGCTAACTGGGTTATGGAGGTCAGATAGGCAGTCGCTCTGTGTAATATACATGTAAACCAGACCAACACGGTTAAAACAAGGCTAGCCAGACATTGCTTACTTCGTCGAAGATTAGGCAAATTAAATATTAATAACGATCTCTGCTAGATGTGATGATTCAGATAGATGTCTTGTGTTGTCACCGTAACAGGGCTACAAGTATCAGTGTGTCGTGCGAACATGTCACATCGAATCTAGTACAAGCCAGTGGCGCTGTCAGGATCAATAAGTACCTAATGAGGACTCAATTGTCCGCATGTGGATAATAAATAAAACATTATATTGTGACGCTTGCACACCTATTGATAACATCTGTGTTTTATGTGAGAATCGTCAGCTGTTCGTTCAGCGGCGATAGGCCTCGATATTTAGTATGATAAATGAAGCTAAATACTCATTTTATATACATTGCGAGTTATATCGCAAACAGAACGAAAGCGTATAAATGAAAGCAAAATGAATATATGAGAAACTGACATTTTAATTGACGAATCTGGTACTTAACTGTCGAAATTCCTGTTGAGAAATTTAAATAATACTCAAAATCAATTGGAGACGCTTAAGAAAAGCTAAACGTTTGATGAAGGATTGAATAACCTGTTAAAGTAAGCCTGAGGCTATCATCAAGATTTTCTGATATATTACACATTTTAAAAGATTTTTTATCGCAATATCTCAAAATAGGACTGAGTGGTACTACCGCCTCTCCACCTTGTATCGATAAAGCCAATCGGCTTTAGGATTAACTCGGATAAATTATTCAGCAAGAGATTATACCAATTTATTTACAAGCATACCTTGTTTTGTTAACAACACATTTGTATTTACGGACAACCAACCGCGACGTAAAGCACAAAAATAAAAACATTTTGAAGGTGGAAATCCCAAGGACATCTATAAAGTGTTTACAAAGCGGATTGGTTGGATTTCTAAACCGTGTAGTTTAAAGCATTCTAGTGCACACTGTAGAACAGAGAAACGGAAATGCACTTTAATGTGGGTAAACAACGCCGTGCCGACGGCGCGGTCGTGTTTCATGAACGCCACAAAGAGATGTCAGCACAGCAGAGGGGCCCGCCAGGGCTGCTGCCTGCCGGGGTTGTGGGTTGTTCGAAAAAGATATCGCGGCCGTCGGAACACAAAAGGCAAACGAAGCAACATGGATGGATTTTATTCTGACACTCCCTTCCGCTCTGCCCAAAGTGGGAGAAGTTATTTGATGAAATCTCATCCAAAATAGAAAAAAAAGGAGTGTACACAAGAGCGGATCACTGCGTGCAATTCTTTTATGCCGGACGTGTTCCGTGCACGACCTATTTCTGTCTGTGTGATTAGCGATCACTCACCGCCTGTATTTGTTTCAACGAGTATCACCTTGCAGCCTAGAGCGAGTATAATCCAACACTTTAAGTAAGGCCACGAGTGTGTCTGCGCTCCTCTTATGAGAGTAGCTAGATGATAGTGAGCCACATTTAAGTAGTCTTATGATTACTAAAAAAGAAAAAAATAATTGATGCGGTACTGTCTCGAATTTTACACAGAGAAGAAACGGTTAAAGTAACTAAGTTTAGAAAAGCAAGGCCGCGTAATGTTTTTACAGTGTTCAACAGATTAACTTTTTCCGACGTTTGGGAATTTCTCAGTTATCAGAGCTTTCGGTAAACACTGTTAATGAAAAATTATAACCTCTGAAACCTTTATATTGCTCCTTTAACAGCTCCAATTTGTTGAAGAAGCTTTATGTAGCACATATAGTCACCGGATCAGCGCTGAGCACTAGTGAACAGAATCTGTGCGTCATGTACAACGAGACAACATTTATACGTATTATTTATACCTGTGTATTCAATATCTCTCGAGCGTGCGTCCATGCATACAGCATTTACTGCATTCAATTGTGCAAGGAGTAAGGAAATAAAAGGTTTGCCTTTGAATGGTGACGCGTGATATATATAACTTGAGCTTGTACATGCAAGCTTGAGCTTATCCATTCAAAGAGCTTAGATATCGGAGAATTTAAAAGAGGAATGCGAAGCTTGTTTGTAGGAAATTTTTAAAAATCCTTACTAATATTATAAAAGCGAAAGTGAGTTTGTTTGTTTGTTACCTCTTCACACTTTAATGGCTAAACCGATTTTGATGAATTTTGGTACAGAGATAGTTGGGAACCAGGAGACGGACATAGGCTAATATTTTTTTGAAAAAAAGTGTGATGTGAGTGGAGAAAGAGGGAAGAAAAGAGAAAACTTAGCGTTGCTATTACAAATCAATAAGGCGCAAGGGGAACTGTGTTACCCCAAATTTAACGCGAGCGAAGCCGCGGGCAAAAGCTAGTGATTTTATAAACGTAGCAAATTTAGTAGACGATAGCGAGTGTCGTGTAAACCAATGAGTTCACACCGCGCGCCCGCCTGCCGCCGCCGTGTTACCGCTTTCTGTATCAGCTCCTCAATCCAATTACCGATAGAGAGCTTCTTAAGATTGTGATTGAAGTTCTTAAGACCGTTTACCGTCGCGACTATCGGAACCATCGTTCAAATAATGGCTGCTATTATCTTAAATTTTATAGTGGCACTAAGTTGCTGAATAAAAAGCAGGCGATAAGTTTTCTGCTTTGCACGTAGGAATAATGAAGTGCGACTTGTGCAACTCCCGACGTAAAAGAGGCACGTTTCCATTGAAGTTATAAAAAGGGCGGATTCTTGGTATACTAGAATTTACAAAAAGAGGACTCTTATTTACTTAGACAAGTCATGCAAAGAGTGTAAAGGGTAGCACATCAAAAAGTTCGCCATCCTAAACATAACGTATACTCAATCGATGCCATGGTTCATGGTAACACCGATTTATATTTACAAATGTCGGTGCATTAACAGCCGGCGTACAAATGCGATTCCCATATTATTATCTTTTTAGAGCTTCCAGTGTCTATTGTTTAGGTAAATCTGCATAAATAGAGTACATATACTCTGCGTATATCTTACCAGCCGTGGGTACACAAGAGCGAATCTAGCTAGGATGTTTGCCCCGGCGCCGACTCCGAACCCGATGAACGACGTGATCCCGAAGTGGCCGAGCACGTAGTTCAGCTGGTTGGCCAACTCATCCATGGTTGGGTAGATGTAGCTGCAACAAATGAGACATTGTTAACATTGACATCATTCTTCAAATGTGCTAAATATGACGGCGTATTTTGGATTCTGATTTCCACAGAACTACCTTTTACTTTTTTGTTCCTAATCAATTATACATTAGGAACACCTTTTATTAAAACAATAATGCAAATGTGCAGTTACCAAAAAATATAAAATCATAGATATTAATCATCATATAAACACTAATACGATGTGGGGTGGGTCGTTTTTTCTATAGTGAAAGTATGTCAGTATCATAATATAGTAGCATTTTACTGGTTTTAAATTATAATATATGTATAACTAGCTGTACCTTATTGTTGTGTGTTTATAATACCTGAACTAAGTACTCTTTAATTAAATTGTTCTCCAACTTTACAATTGAGTCTATTGGCCTTTTCCATATTTAGAAAGTATGCTTCAAAGAACTGCACAGATCGCTGTAAATTAATCTTATAATAAGTATTTCCAAAATGTCACTGAGGAAGCTACAGTACTATCAAAACTATCTCTGAAGAAAAAACTTCATGTGATAACGACGTTGCTCGAAACACTCCTAACTTAGATAATGATCTTCACTAAAAACTTCGGTTCCCAAAAATATTAATTTTCTATCCAGCATGGAATGTTCAAAAGTGGAACCGCGTGTTTGACAGAGATTAATTAAAGCATATAATGGCGAACTTAAAATAGCCACAAGCGCCAACCTGTGCGGTGAACTGCTAGTTTACCGCCGTCTGTCGAATTTAAAGGATCAATCCCAATGCCGATGCAGTTTCTCTCAAGCTCGGGGTATATTAAGTTATTATGATGCTTTGCTTCGATGATTTATATGCAAGCGTTGCTTTGTACAATTGTTAGGAAGTCAATTAATGTCAGGGTAATTATGTTACAGAAAAAATCGTTGAAAACTTTAAGCGAACTTTAGTGAAAGAAGACTTAAAGCTTGCAAAAACTCTACATGTTTTTGCAAGCTTTAAGTCTGGCTATAATTCTATGAAAATGCTCGGTATAAAAATAACAATTCGGTACAGAAAGACGGCTGTTCTTCAAGAGCTTACTCGAATAAAAAGTTAGTATCAAACAGAATACATTTATGTTTGAAAGAACAAAGAGTATCGCACACAAGTGCGCCAAGAAAAGGCAGCTATAGTTCTTTGTAGTTCCAAGCAATATCGAGACTCGAGTTCGAAACTTCAAATAAATTGACACTCAGTGCCTATTACATACAATTGTGTAAAACATAAATTCGAACATCAAAGAGCAAGGTGTTGTTTGGCATATTGATACTGGTAAATAAATATGAATGTTGAGCCTAATTATTAATGTACAGATATACACAGTTTGTGTTCCAATCCGGAGTGTGGCGACACTTCGTAAATGACGTTAACCCAGTGTAACGGATAAAATCGCTGCGCATGCAACACTTGATTTAAACGCTAATGGCTATTAACGTTGGAAATTCATGACATCAGCCGAGTGACGTTAATAACGGGACGGAAGGACTGGATTGAATTAGATATTAGGCAGATTGTAGGGCAGTTATCGCCGAAAATGTGGAATAGCGAGCTCGCGACTAAAATGCCAAAATCTCGTGGCGATACAATTTTCCAGTGAGTGATTTCTTAAAATCCCGGAGGATAACAACCGGCATGACCAGACGTCGTCAGCCGGTAGCCATCGCGCCGCCGTCATGTAGTACAGTCTATATCGAGCGGCAGTCTGTTACATAACACTGCGGTACGAGACCCACTGCCGATTCTATTCCGCCTTACAAATAACCGAACCTTATTCGAATATGTCATGTGCCTACTCATGTGGAACATTACCTACGTGTTTTGGTGTATTTTAAACTCATTCAGAATAGTATACATAGTTTCATTCGCGAAGCTATTTTCAATGAAATGCTAGAACTTGGCACAATTAAAATGAATCTGAGTTGAAAGGCCAAAATCAAAATGTAACGATGAATTTGGTAATTAATTATGCGTACTTCTAGTAATCTTAGTAGCAATGTGACTGTTATAACTATTGTTTTTCTTTCAATGTACGGAATATAACTGTTTTCGAAAGCGCAAGTCAATTAAGACTGACTTGTAACAATCGTAGGAAAACAAATTAGTGCTGTGGCTAAAGTTGAGTATCGAATCGGTGTCGGGGCCCATGTTGGGCACCAGGTAATAGTTACTTGGCGCCCAACGTGGGTCTAAGAAAACATGTTGAATTAGTGCACATTTTATCCACTTACGTTCTTTATACATAACATATGTTTGGAAGCACATGTACTATGTATACATTTGTTACGCGTGGAGTTGGCGCCAATATGTCGCGACGCCCCATTAATGCAGTTTATTCACCTACCCTAACACTACAGGGAAGACTGTTCATTGTCTTTTCATTACTCATTCTTCTCCTTATACCGGCCGCTGTCACTGTTAATCTAATTCTGTGATTTACTTCAGGTTATCATGCAAGCTGCGTATAGCAATGATTACGCAAGAGGGTAAAGAATTTACCCTACTATTAGTTTTTGTTGTTTTTTTTTTGTATAAAATTCCTTTAATTGTTTAATTTGGTCACATTTTAATAACTGCTCAGTAGATTCAGACTTTAAAAAAGTTATTACACATTAACAGTAACACTACTTTGAACAAAGAGGCCTGCCAGGGCCTCCGCCTGCCGGGGTTGCGGGTTGTTAGAAAGAGATACCGCGGCCCCGGAACGTAAAGGGCAATAGAACGACGTTGGGTGGGTTTTACTCAGTACAAGTCTGACACTCCCCTCGCTCCGCAAAGAGCGGGGGGAGTTATTTGATGATTTCCCAACCCAGAAAAAACCGCAACATAAAAAAAAAATATTCTGTTATATGTCTGAAAAATATGAGGGAGCATTTTGCCCGGCAGTGGGAAACTAACGACTAATAACAATATCCCAGTTGTTTCAGTAATATATGTATGTGGCCAAGTGTATAATAAAATATTGAAATCCAATATAAACAATTTTTAGCGGCAATTACCAGTCTAGCGCTGTCTAGTATCATTACGTCCACAGACTAAGAAAGCTCGCCTTTTATTTACACAAAGAATCAATACACTTTATGTTTTCTTTCTTTAAATATTTCATTACTGTAAATACATCAGATAAGCCTTAAATCTTTCCAAAGTTGGATCTCGACTGCATATTCTTAATTGCTTAAATGAATAAATGTAACAAAGTACGTAAATTCTGTCTCGGGAGGAATCTGCTATTGCATTGAGTTCTCCGAGATATTCTTACTGCTTTATATCGTTTTATTATACTCCTTTCTTGATCCCTTTTTTACGAAAAAATACCCTAAGTAAGATTTATAGCTATTTGAGCGTTTATATATCGAGAGCTGTTGACGGATCCCGAGGAATTCACGTCAATACTAAGCTCATACTGTTTTATTAGCTGTCAACGGCAACGTAGTGACATTAATTGTGGTTTACGAGCAATCGCTGTCCGAAAATAAGATACGGTCACGTGAAATGGTTAATCTTATGATCATTTTTATATGAAGTACGACTGGCTGTGGCGAGTGCCGTCAGAACGTTATTCCAGAATTGAATTGTAAAGGGCTATCAGTGACCTTACGTTTTGTGCCCGCCAGTAAAATTCATACAATACGAACAGTGTAGTTTAGCTTGGTCACCAAAGAGAAAATCAAAACATGTATCATTAAAGACATTATATTGAAGGTTAATGAAATAAAACATTGAAGTCGACAGCAAGGAGAGCCACTGTTCTGTAAACCCTTCTAATGTCACCCCGACCTATTAAAAGGTTAGACGCTTTAGGAAGATGTTTGACCAGTAACAACGGCACAAGTAAATGGGCCCGAGATTGATGATATCTAATTACTATATACAAACGGCCTTATTCAAATCGATACTTTCTACAATTGATTCTACTAGATACTAAACCAAATTTAGACGTCCTAGTGACCTGCTCCATTAATTTGTTATAAAACTAGTTGGAACTAAAATAAACAACAGCCGTATTGCAGCATGATTAAAATACAATAATGAGTACACTGTCCTTCAGTTTCCTAGCAACGTCAAAGTACACAAACCGCAATAGTACATTCATAGTGTTTCGCGATTTTGCTAACGCACACTACGGCAGTTTCTCAACAATATCGTATCTTCAGTACCTTACAGTACTTCAGGTAAGATATAATACGAACAGGTGTGGGAGAACGAATCCGGAGACATCTTTGTTTTCCCATCAAAGCACCCCGGCCTTTGTCAATATTTTGCATTTTTATACTTCTTTTCAATGCAAGAAATGAACAGAAGGTATCCTGGCTTTGATGTTATGAATTTTAAAACCCCTCTGTAGTGTTTTTTTAGGTTTGTTTCATATTTTCCCGGAGAACACTTTTGATTGTTTAAGCTACATTCAAGGTTTACACTGAAAGCGAAATTAAATTCAACACGGCTCGTAGTTTCGCGACATTGAGAACTGCTGCAGTAGTTTGAAAAACTTAAACGAAGAGTTTCTCAACAGTAGCGGCTGGTACACAAGTATTCACGTTGACCTCGAAACTTGCTTGAAGACAGCACTCATATATGTACTACAGTTTGTGAAGGTACACTTCTGTTATTGCGTCACGATCCCAAAGGAAATATAATATCACTAAATTTGTTATTGCTTTTAATTATCAAATTAATGGCGCTTTTAAAGTAACTACTTAGCTCACAATACAGATTCAATTTGGATTATTACAAAATATTTGGATAAAAGGAAAAGAAAAAAATAGACCTTTTTAAATTTAGCTGTAAAATAAAGTATAAATCATACGTTTCCTTTTTTGTAGCTGCAATAATTATGACAAAAAGTAGCTGAATTGGTTAACATAATATGCACTGGAAATTGTATAATTTCTAAGAGAATGAGCCGTTAATGGCTGAAGCTTTAAAGCTCTTTTGTCAATTTTACTGAAAATCCAAAAAGGGATGGGGCAAATGATAGTTATTAATACAATATTGAGCAATTTTGAATTTAAGCAATGCTGCATGGATGTACATTGTACAATAATCCTTATGTGACTGATAACAACGAACCAAACTTATTTATGCATGTGAATCGTGATTCAATAAATGCTGAAAGTTTACCAGCGCGACGATTGCCAGTACTTGGAAAAGTGGGCAAAGGAAAAAGAAAATACTTTGTAGGTAATTCGTTTTGTGGTGCAATTTAGTGTGGCGTACCTACGTAAGTCGGTCAAAGTGGTTAATTGACATAGGTAGGACGAGTTAAAAAGGGTATGTAAATACATGTTTAATGTACTGCATAATCTTGTATTTGAGTGACCCGCATGATTTAAAAGTTCTTTGTACTTTTTTAGGCTTTAGAAAATGCTGATATCAATATTTTCATGACTTTCAGTCTTCGTGAATTCTTTTGTTAATGGTTTTTTTTAATGCTATGGAAATGAACCAGTTTTTTAAATCTCTGGAAATCCACATTATAAGAAAGACCATTTTACTAAAGATATATATGGTCTATAAAAAAACGAATGTAACCTACGATTACTACTAACTTACGATTTCAAACGTGTGTTTCTATAAAATTATGTTCGGAAAAGTACTTGAAAGTTACATAAAATAATAAAGTTTGTTTAGTAAGTTTGTTTGTAAGAGGGCTTGATAAAAATATTTTGAGCCCGGTTTAAATCGTCCCAATAATAAAATAGGTTCCGATTGTTACAAGACTGTTACAGACTATTGGATTTGTTTATTTTCTTTTCAATTTTTATTTACGCAGTCTGACTTCTTATTTTTAAAGTGATTTTTTAATTTTTGTGACGTATTTAAATATAATAATTTATTTGTAATATAGTGTAAACAAACAAAAACAATTTATTTAAGAACACTTGAGCTTTCAAAATCTAACTATATTGTTATAATATAAATCCGTTACGCGGTTTGGAAAATATGAAGCAATAAAGAATATTACATGCATGCGCGATAAACAGGTTTTAGTCTTAATGACGTAATAGCTCTGAAAGTAGCAGTTTTAACAGAACATTGTGGTAAATTGTAATTAAAACTTGACTGCGAATTTAAATTATGCTTTGTATTCACCATTCCTTTCGAGGTATGTGGATACTCGAGGTATTAACGAAATGTAGGGCAGTTATAAAATGAGTTCTGATTGGTCGTAGTAAACAACGCTAACGAGTCGAGCCGCAGAGGAGCAGAGTAACGCAGCTAGTATCAGTTGAGATTTCATCGAGGCCGGATGTCCCGGCGGCTGCGGCTAATGACTATATCGCCAAGTGTTGCAGATATAAGTCCATTTTAGTGCTCGTGTAAACTCTAATAGGGTCGCGATTTAGGGGTCATCGTTTCCTCAAATTGCTTGAACAACACGTAATTTTTCCATTATACACAAAGTGTAAGATGCAGTAAGACTTTTACGAATCAACACGTCCACAAGTAGTAACGATATGAGGTCTCATTTTCTTCAAAGAATTCTCCTCGTGAGAGCAGCTCTTAAATACATTTTAAATATTCAAACTTCAACAAGGCCTGATGCGGTCTGGATATGATTTGTTCATTTCTACAATTTTTTTACAGCTCTATGCACTGATTACTACTATACTGGTTGTAATGCCTTAATTCTTCCATAGGGAAAAGTACTTTTATAGTAAATTCAATAGAAAAATCGTTTTTGTACAAATTGCGACAAATGATGTTTAATCGTTTTAATTATTTAAAGTGGGTATGACACATTGGCGAAACGTTAAAAAGTTACGTTAAAATTGCTCACAAAATGGAACCCTATGCTATAAAGGGTGAAAGGCGTACAAACAATTACCACGTATCCAGTATGTACATCATTCTGAACTCCCACATCCAATTCGGTAGAAGCAAAGACAATTTCTATAGACGGGCGTTCATGGACGGCTCAGATCTCAAGTGCGTATGTGTCGTCTCCCCACAGACAATGGCCCACAATGGCTGAGTTTTGGGCTAATCACGTTTGAACTCTTTGATATTGATACGCTAAGGAAAAGGATCGCAGCATAAAAATTATGAATATAAAAGTGCAACCCGGCCAATATATGAAACAGCAGATTTTTTCCGTTTGTGCGTCGGTGTCCCTTACACTCTGTACGTGTCACATTTATTATTCTGATCCCTACATTGCGTGCAGTATATCAGTTACAAAAACGTGTCATGATTAACGAAAACTTTATTTCATAAACGTAATAGGGATAGCAGAGCTTAATTACTAATTCTGACTTGGAAAACGTGTGCGGCGTAAACACAAAATAAAACTATATATACAATACATTCATATGTGTGCCGAAGTCAGTTGAGCTTAGATGACATAACCAAGTCAAGCCGAACAATGGAATGATAAGCTTGAGAGACCATATAGAGACAGACCGAACTAGCTCGAAGGGTTTGCTGACCTTTGTTTGCTAAGTCTTGCGTGTTCACTGGACATCAACAAGGCATCAATGCTGCAAGGGGTTTGGTAGACAATACACACAATACAGTTATGGAATTGGAATGGTTAAACAAAGAAATATCCGCGGTCAAATAGCACGCAGTCATATTTCCGAACTTTGCTCCATACCTTGGACTGTGTCTGAATCAAACTTAAAAAGAAAATTGCTCTTAAGTAGAGCTCGATTGGCAGCATCACTTACGAGTATTAAAGTGACCTGAATTCTTCAATTAGGAAGGTAGGTACTGTACCATTCGCGCGGGTGGGACAGACAAATAATACGCACCACATTTCAATCTCCAAATTTTCTAAAAATATCTTTTAGTCGTAAGGGCAGAACTTATATGAATATTGGGCAGGATCCCTCTGTAACTAATAGGTGAGCCATTACAAGCTCAAGGGTGCCGGCGGCGCGGGCGTAAGGTTACGTCATACGGCCATAGTGTTACATTAAAGTCTTGTCGGAGAAAAATGACAGGAGGACGCGAGACGTGCAAATATTTTAAATGAAGGTTTTTCACACGTCCTTTAATCGTTGTTACAGCTCTAACCAACAGGATTCGTAGAAACTCGTGTTGATACGAGAATGAAATGTAAACATGTTGTCCAAATGTTTATTTATCATCCCGCGGCATAGTAGCGTCACTTGTCAAAGGTCTGCGAATTAATGTTTTTGTGTTCGACGTTTTATTTTTGAAAATTGGTGTGTTTCAACGTTTTCGGTAGTTACAGCTAAGGCAGATTATAAAAATCGTAAGAAATATTCCATTGTAAAAAAGTCAGGAATTTCGGTTTCTGCGCCTACCGTCAAAATCTACTTTTAAAATCGAGAGACAACTTCGAAACCGGGTCTTTTTCATAGATGTATGATTAATTGAGAGATACAGAACAATAAATCCATTTTCTAATTAAATGTATTGTACAAATGGAAACATAAGCCGATTACAGCGTACTGTCGGTGACTTGGAGACTCAACAATGGGTTTAAATGGAAGCACCGAAAGGTTAGTTAATGAAGCTAGTGGTCGAAAGTAATTGATTATTTCGCTGTTATTATGTAAAGATGCAAATACCATTCCACCGTCTAAAACTTAAGAACGTTAGTAGGTAAATAATTTTAGTTTAATAGCTGTGCCTATCGGTTTCACCCGCGGCTCAGCTTCTTTTCTAGAGAAGGGTATAAAAAATAGATGTTGGCCGATTCTCAGACCTACCCGATATACACAAAAAAAAATCTTTGAAATCGGTCCAGCCGTTCCGGAGGATTATGGTAGCTAACACTGTGACACGAGAATTTTATATATTAGACTAGCTGTGCCCAGCGGTTTCACCCGCTGCTCAGTTAGGGGCATGAAAAATAGATGTTAGCCGATTCTCAGACCTACCCGATATGCACACAAAATTTCGTTCAAATCGGTCCAGCCGTTTCGAAAGAGTTTAGGAACGAAAACTGTGACACGATAATTTTATATATTAGATTAGATAAATCCCTAAAACACACTTATGTAGGGGTATTTATTTTGCTGGCAACTTTATGGTGTTATAGTTTGAATGTACGTATTTTGTATTGTGCCAACACTTCTTATGTACGTAAAGAGATTTTATATCTTCTTTATTAACTATTGGAAATTTAGAATGACGTCATGTACATAACCATGCATTGGTTTTAAAAGTAAATATTTTTGAAAAAATTATCTCATTCGAACAAGTGGAAGTTCCGGGAAATAGGCCAAGACTTGTAAAATTGTTTTAAATAGTTTGTTTAAGATGTAGCTAATAAAAGCGTGTTAAAACATGTTAGAATGCTCAGAACTGACATCAGCACCATATTTTTTAATTGCGGTATGCCCTCATAAACAGTTCTCTTGAACAGTGTAGGTGTGAATCACGAGCAGTGAGCAGTGCGTACTTGCGTGCTAGTGAGCGGAAGTGCCGCTGAGACGAGTCTGTTTTAGTTTTGTCGGTCTAGACGCTTTCATGGCGCTCTTGTACTGTGGTGTGTAGTCTATCCACTACGCAGTGAATGCTCAGCACGAGTTTGCGAGAGACGTTTTATGCGTGGTGAGCTCAAGAAATCTGTGACGACGTATTGTTCAAAGTTTTTTTGTTTATTAAAAATATTTGTCATAACTCATCGTTTGACATAGGTTTAAAACTACCGCTCCAAAGTTTCTTGTTATTATAGAATAAGTTTAGAGAATATGCCCTGATTCCAGTACCCTAGAATTTAGCTTCGAAATTCAAACAAGGTTGTATAATATGTGAACCACATTTTGAAATAACTTCATGAACTTTACGGAGCACAGATTTTAAATTCCACTGAGTAGAATGTAGGTTAAGTTTGTATGCAATATATTTTTTATCGGCAAACCATTAATTGATGCAGTTTGTTGTCTCTGTACTGCTTGAGTCAATGTATAAATAGAAAGTTTGGATCTGCTATGTTACAATCACAAACTATGTGTATGCTATTAATGATATAATCACTTGGGATTTGGGATATGTTTACATAGGCATAACCGCCAGCGTCCTGCCAGTATAGGTAACTGTATGTTTACTTTAAAACTTGCAAATTATTCGTAGTATGCCGCAGGGTTGCTGGCAAAATGTTTGACTATTGTGGCGCTAAATAGAACAATAAACTTGCTGACAAGACCCGGAGCGGATGCCACTTACTCGCACTAAGTTGTGGATTGATCATGTCAGGAATGTCCACGCTTGACAACATTCATAAACATATGTACATAGACCAAAAACGAGTAGGACATTGTTTGCAAACTACAAAGTATCAGCGTTCCACCGGCAACTAACCTCACGTACAAAGCGACTATTCGAGCCAAGTAAACTAGTTGATAAAAAATATTTTATAAAAGCTTTGAAAACGTTGTCGTGTTCTATGCGAGAACTCATAATATAAATATGATAGGTGTCAATTTCTAAGAGGGGTGCGAATGTTTCGCTGGATCTTACACAATTTATAAATCAATATGTATCTTTCTTATTCTACCCATTATCTTGTATCTGCTCCCACAAAATAAATAATGTTATAGATACAAAAATAGGAATTTGAATAAAATAAGGCGCGCTTTAGACATCTTTGTGGAAATGCTAATTTTACCACCGTGTCGAATACTAATGTAACGCCCATATCGATTGCGAAGTGAACTTAAATTACCAATCCTGAAGCAGGATTTCTTGGAAGGTTTTATACCGATCTTGAACAGGGATTTTCTGAAGCGACATTAAAATTGAGGACTATCGCTTTACGACAAATCCGAGCAATTTAACACCTAATTTCTTGCTTGCAAAGCAAAGGCCTATTGTAGTCGAATATAATAAAAGTGAAGTTTATGAATATGAGACTAGCTTTGGATGTGAGTTCTAGGACTGGTCCAGGGAAGGGTGGGCTTGTCCGTGCCACTTAGAAATCAAAACAATGGATTAGTGAAGGGTCACGAAGATTGTAATTCGTACAGCTTATGATATGTGAAAATGAAAAGACTGATAGCGGGACAAGAAAGCATTATTCAAATAGTATTACTTGGACGTAGCCGGTGGCGCGTGCCGTTCAAAAAAATCAATACAACCCGCACGCCCTGACTCGCTCGCGCTCGCAAGGACACCGAATAAACGGTTAACTAACTAAACGTTACTACAACTTACGTCACTAAATTCATTTTATCGAGTTTGGATTTGCACATCCCTGTTGGATCAAATCGCGGCGGTATCTGCGGCTCTAAAATTAACGACTAAACTCTTATCGACGGGACATTCAGTTTATACGCGATGAGGTCCATTACAGTCCATGTGCGTCTACTGTTGAATGTTATGTTTCCTTATAAACCGGATCTATGGGATATTAGTGTAATTTCTACGTTTTGAAGGCACTTTTGTGATTGTGTTTTATAGACCATCAAAATCTGATAATGGAGTATCTAGCGACAGCAGCGACCGAGAGGGCACAAAGGTTGCCTAACTTTCGTCAAGGAGGAACTATTCCTAACTAATAGCGAATATTGAAATCCAACCAAATCGAATGAGAACTAGTTCACGTTTGGGAAATAAATCTTAATCCGAAGTTTACGACGCCCACGCGGCTGAAAACTGCAGACAGCGATTCGGATACGTTTTCGTGTACTATGACGTAACTTTTCTTTTTAACCAAAGAATATGACGGGAATATATGATTTTCGTATTAGGAGAGTCATGATAGTCGTTTATCTAGCGTAGCGGATGGAAGGGATATCGGTTAAGGGATGTGGACGGTATCCATTACGAGACGTAATACCGCACTTGCTATTGGTGAAGCTACGAGTTTGTAACGGTGAGCTATTATTAATGTGTTATTATGTTGTTTGTGTCTCGCGGCGGGCTTCGGTATTACTTTGATCAGAAACGGCTTTCCCGACACGAACGCTTTTGACGTATGAAGTCTTCGCGATGATTGATTTAAATAAACTAACATTTCGTGATGTTGCTTCATAATGATTCACTGAATTAAAGACAAGTTTCGAGGTGTGGATTAATGTTCTAAAAGGTTCTACAATAATGTTAGTAACCGCGTGTACTAAAAATAGAAGTTTTATTAAAAACAAACGCAACAGCTAAACAAATTTCAGATAGCAAAAAAATGCTGACTGATTTGCCAAAGGTTTGAATTGAGAACGGCAAATAGTGGCCGACTCACTACATGCGATTCGGTTTGGGCAGGTTACGTAGGTGGAAGGTTGATGAATTCGTTTTGTTTTCAAATTCTCTAAAATCTGAAGCTCTACAAAACGATAGGACATCGGGATTGTTCTCAACTACGAATTTAATCAAACTTCGGGCACTATTTCTAATTTCAAAAATCAAATGGAAGGTATTTCCGTAAGTAGTGGTGTTTTTTTGTGCCATTCATTTTGCAATTGCAAGTCTTCTTGCAAGCACTTATGCGTGAAGCCGCAAGTTTATATACTATAAGTAAGTATACTTAAGTACTGGCAAGGAGAGAATATGTTTTTTTTTGTTTATTTATACGACATCTCCTGAAATTCTGATGTTGAAAATTGTTTAGAATATTAATGTAAAATTCTATAAGAAATAAACATGGGCTGCTTTACTCCACAGAACGTGGAACGCTATAATTCATGAGTGATAAAACATATCGTGATTTGCAACTATTGCAATTTGCCTTGGTCTGCAAGATCACACGATCTGACCTATCCAGACTTCTATCTTTGGGGTTATGTAAAATTTCTGGTGAACGTGAACAAGCCACAGACCACAGAAAGAAGAAACAGCAACACCGAGCAACAAAAGCACCTTTGTGCTCTTTTGCCTGTTTGTATTTTTTCATAATTTGTGTTTTGTGTACTTATATATAAATAATATGTGTTTTGTGTACTTATATAAAGAAACATATCGCAGGAAACGTAATGGAACATGTCATGAATAAGGCTCAAATGTGCATCAATTACGGTCATTTAAGAGCCATTATCTTGGAATCCTAATGCGAAGAAATAGCCTAAATACACATTATTTAAAAACTAACTTTTGTTTTCCAATTCAGAAAGGAGGTTGAAGCTAAACCAAATGAGAAATTACTTTGGCGCCACCCGTAAGTAAAGGGCTTTATCCTTAACTATAAATGTGAAACTGGGTTAGTTAAGTTTAGGACAAAGGACTATTTATCCCAGCAGTACGTTCTCGTGGTATAATTATCGGGTGAAGCGGTGATGGGTCTGTGGATGGTGATCAATGGGTAGCTCGCCGTCCGTCTGTCCAGTGACGACAGGCCGTGTCGACGGCGCGTTAGTGTTCCACGCGCTCTCAAAGAGATATCAACAAAGCGGAGGGGCTTACCAGGGCCATCGCCAGCCAGAAAAACCATAAGCAAAAGCTATCTATTTTTTTTTTACTTTCTTTTCATATTATATTTATTCTTTACATATAATTTGCTTAAAAAAATAGGTTACATTATACATCATGTTGTTCCTTACAAGTTTAAATCGAAAGACGTGAGCACCAAAGTAGGTCAACTGTTCTATATCGATTCGGTTTATAGATCTACTCTAGATTTTCTATTTTCAACCATTCCTTTCGAAGATGAACTAACAAAACCATTACCAGATCAGGGTTAAATAAAAAAAAAATAAAAAAAATAAAAAAAATAAAAAAAAAAAAAAAAATAGCCTTTATTAACAATCTTACATCTAGTTACACAAAATTTACTTAAAAAGAAAAAAAAATGATAGTATTTATTCGACATCGGTTTCCAGTAATTGTTTTGCTTTCGCATAGGCCTCCCCCATAATCTTCCACGTTTCGCGATCGTGGGTTTTCCTTTTCCACAAAGACCCCGCTGCTGCTTTAATATCGTCGTCCCATCTTCGTATCGGGCGTCCTCTCTTCCTTTTCCCCTCTCTCGGGTACCATTCTGCTACCAGCTTTGCCCATTTCTCTTTCTTGTCCCTTATTAAGTGGCCCGCCCATTTCCATTTTAGCTTTTTTATTTTGTGTGATATATCCGCTATTTTTGTTTTCCCTCTAATATGTGTTAAGCTTAGTTTGTCTTTTCTCTTAACATTAAGCATACTTCTTTCCATGTTATGTTGGCATATTTGTAATTTATTACTGTTGTGCTTGGTTAGAGCCCATGTTTGGCAACCGTAAGTCATAATTGGAAGTATACACGAGTTGAACACTTTGCTTTTTAACGTCATTGGTATTGATTGGTTTTTTATTATTTCTTTTAGGGACCAGTATCGCTTCCATGCTACATTTACTCTGTTTTGGACCTCTTTGGATGTATCGTTTGTAGGAGATATGATCTGTCCGAGATAGGTGTATTCATCTACAAACTCGATTAGATCGTTGATAACCCGTATAGATGGTTTCGAGCGATTTGTCATCAGTTTTGTTTTTGCCAAATTCATCTTTAGGCCTACATTTTGGCTTTCTTTGACAAGTTGTTCGAGCATAGTTTGCAGTTGATCTGGGTTATTAGAGATAATAATAAGGTCGTCTGCAAAACGAAGGTGATTCAGCATTTCTCCATTTACCTTTATACCATAGTTTGACCATTCTAGATTTCGGAACACAAGTTCTAGTGTTGCTGAGAATAATTTAAAATAATATTTGCTGAGATAAGGGATCGCCCTGCCTGACGCCTCTTTTAATGGGGAATAGTTCTCCTACTCTTTCTGTTTTAATTCTCGCAGTCATGTTTTTGTAGATGGTTTGTATAACCCGAATATATTTTCTAGATACACCTTGGTTGCCCAGTGCTTCCCAAATCTTTTCATGTTTCAGGGAGTCAAATGCCTTGTGATAGTCTACAAACGCTAAATAGTAGGGTATATCGTATTCTTTGCATTTCTCCGTGATTTGCTTTATAGTAAAAATGTGATCTATGGTCGAGAAACCTTTTCGGAAGCCTGCCTGTTCTTTTGGCTGGTTTTCTTCAAGACTGTTTGTAATTCGATCGAGAATAATTTTTGAAAATATTTTGTAGAGGTTTGGCATCAGACTTATTGGTCTATAGTTGTTAATGTCTTGCCTACTTCCTTTTTTGTGGAGCAATATAATTGTTGAAGTAGTCCATTGCTTTGGAACTTTTTCTTGATGAAGTATCTCATTAAATATATCCTGTAGTGTTTTTAATAAAACCTCTGAAGACCCTTTCAAGAGTTCGTTCGAGATTCTATCTTCCCCTGGCGCTTTCCTACTTTTTTGTGATTGGGTGGCTTTCATTATTTCACTTCCCATTATTTCTGGGATCAAGTCTTCAGCTTCCATGTTATTTAGATATGTTAATGGTAATGTGATTTCTTCATCATCGTTATAAAGGTTTCGATAGAAATTTGTTGCTGTCTCTAGTATTTCGGATCTTTTCGTTTTATTCTTTTGGTATTTCTTTTTATTAATTTGTGGTATCCAATTTGTATATTCTTCCAACTCTTTCCACGCTTTCTTGACGCCTCCAGTAGATTCTATGTGGAAAATAATTCTATCTTGTCTTGTTTGTTTTCTATGATTTCTTATACATTCGTTGATCCTCTTACTTATCCTCGTTATTTCTTTCCTGTCTATTGGATTTTCACCTCTAAGAATCTGTCTCTTTTCCAATAACTCTCTCGCTTCTTTTCCAATTTTATCTTTTGGAGTTTTAGTTGTTTGCGTATTGTTTTCAATTTGTTTAAGTTCACTTTCTAAGACATCGTACTTTTCTTGCAGAGTGTGATTTTGGTGGAGTTTGTCATGTAAAGCCCGTTTTAAGGGTTCTAAAATAGTATCCGATAAGGGTAATTTGAGAGGTTGTTTATTATTTTGCAAGTGCTTGCGAGAATGTTTGATATGGGACACAGTCATTGTTCCGCGGACCATGCGATGGTCAGTGTTAAAGTTGAGTTGGTTTATGACCTCGACATCTGTGAACAATTTGGGTTTGTTTGTAATTATAAAATCAATTTCATTTCTAGCACAACCGTTTGGCGACACCCACGTCCATTTTCTGCTGGGCTTTTTGTTGAAGTAGCTGTTCATAACACTAAGATTGTGTTCCTGTGCAAAATCCAATAGCCTCTCTCCGTTGGTGTTTCGCTTTCCAAATGTATACGGTCCCAAATAATTGCTCTCACTAGTTGTTCGATTTCCTATCATCGCGTTCAGATCTCCAATTACCATTACTGTTTTATGCACAATTTCCATAACTTCTCGTAGTTTGCTATAGAAAAGGTCTTTTGTGTCTTTGTCTGCATTTTCGGTTGGAGCATAAACTTGCACTATTGAAATGGGGTGTTCATATTTGGGTAACTCAATATTTAGAACTGATATTCGGTCTGAAATCCCAATGAATTCTAAAATACTACCTTTGAGGTATTTTTTCACAAGGAATCCAACTCCGTATCTTCCCGTAGTTTCATTCTTAAAATATAATATGTAATTATCGTATTCTTCTATTTGTTCGCCTGATTTTCTTATTTCAGATAAACCTATGATATCCCATTTAATCTTTTGTAGTGCAGCGTCCAACTCATATAATCTTTCTTGTGTTTTTAATGTTCTTGTGTTTAATGTTGCTATGTAATAATTTGTTTTAATTTTTCTGTCACGTGAATTTTCTTCGCTTGACAGTATATTTGGGGGGTTTTGGTCTCTGACCCCACGGTGACCAACCGGGTTGGGGCGATTTTCATTTGTTGTGTGTTTCTTATTATTTGTGGTTGTTGCTTTTCTTTTTCGGTTACCGATGCCTTGTGAATCCTATGCGCTAGTTGTGTTTTTGTTTGATAAAGAATGAGATCTGGATCTCATAAACGCAAATGGATCCGTTCGTTGTAGTTTTGCAGGAGCTATTAGAGTTTTCCCGTTATCTTTTTGTTGGTGTAGCGTTGCAGTGGGCGATGTTGAAATGTCTCTTTTTCTTTTCTCGTTGTCTTTGGCTTTTACAAACACTTTATTATTTTTTATGTAGGCTTTGTTTCCTTTTTCTCTTTCATGTTCAAGTTGTGGTTGTAATTCTTTTCGTTTCAGTAATGTTTCCTTGGAGAAATCTTCTGTGATGTAAGTGTTCTCAGGCAGTTTCTTTTTGTTTTTTAACACCTCAATTTTTTTGTTGTAGGTTGTAAAGGAAATTAGTATGGGTCTGATTTTATTTGGCCCTTGTTTACCAATTCTGTGCATTTTGTTGATGTCATAGTTTTCGATTTTCACATCTAATATCTGAAACAATTCTGTAATATTTTTGGATAATTCAGCATAGTTGGTGTCTTGTCCTTTTAATCCATGTATTATGATATTGTTTCTTTTATTTTTATTTTCTAGGGAATTAATTTTTATGTTGAGAACTTCAATTTCCAGTTTTAGTATTTTGTTTTCTTCCACCAGAGGTTTGATTTTCTCATCTATAGACAGCATAATTTTATCCGTGTTAGCAGTGATTAAAGCTGCTTGTTTGTCCATTTCTTGCTTCATCATAGTATATAATGCTGAAATTGACATATTTTCTTCAGACATATTTTGCTTTTAAATACAATGTAATAACTAAACGTTTTGACGATGAAGTATCGGAACGCACTTTTTTTATTTTGTTAGGTTGGCGATCTTGCAACTCTGTCAGTTTAGTTTTTCTTTTTGTGCCTTGCAACACTTGATTATTATGTTGGTAACTTGGTGTCTATGTTAGAGACAATAGTTAATGACACTGACACTTTTAGGTTATGTTTGTGACGATATTCGTAAAGTTTTAGCACAAAACACTGAGTATATTATGTGATCACACTTATTTAGTCCATGTAAGTTAGATCCTATGACTTCACTTCACTTTCCACGTATTTTTAGGTCGTTTTAGCTGAGGTTTATATTATTCTTTCCGAGAGCACTAAAATCGTCTTAGCTGTTCGAGTACCGGAACCGGAAAACAGATCAGGGTTACATTACTTTTTTTGCGCATGGGAATCACCAAATTACTTCCCCCGCTCTGGGCGGAGCGGGGGGAGTGTCAGACTTGTACTGACTAAAACCCACCCATGTTCCTTCTATTGCCTTTTTTTTGACGGGCCTGTTGGTCTAGTTGTTAGTGGCCCTGACTGCTGAGCCGGAGGTCGTGGGTTCGATTCCCACCCAGGACAAACTTTGTGTGATGAGCATGATTGTTTGTTCTGTCTCTGGGTGTGATTTATCTATTATATGTATGTATTTATAAATTATATAAGTATGTATATCAGTTGTCTGGTTACCATAACACAAGCTCTGCTTAGCTTGGGATCAGATAGCCGTGTGTGAGTTGTCCCAAGATATTTATTTATTTATTATGTTCCGGGGCCGCGGTATCTTTTTATAACAACCCGCAACCCCGGCAGGCGGTAGCCCTGGCAGGCCCCTCTGCTTTGCTGACATCTCTTTGAGGCGAGCGTGGCACACTAACGCGTCGTGGACACGGGCTGTCGTCAATAGACGGACGGACAATGAGGTAGGTACCTATTGCTCTCTGTCCACAGGCCCGCATCTACGGTGGCCGGGAATCGTTTCTCCCGCGGCGGCTAGGTTGGTTTGAGGTTCTCTCCCTCTAACGCACGGCCACCTCCTTCGCTAGCATGACTGATTCTCAAAAGGAGATGACCGCTTCCCATTCCCTCTCGCTCCGGACCGTGGACTGAACCAGGGCAGGACGCAAGAGATCACCGCGACCGATTGCCTCTACGAGGGCACGGCGGTGTTTCGCCCAAGCTGGACAGACCACCACAGTGTACTCCGGGCGATCGTCACAATGGTGACAGCCGGGCGTTTTCTCCAGCCTGATTATGTGCAGGAAGCAAGTAGAGTTTATACAATGAAGGTTTTGACCCAACTTTACTCTTCTTTTAGTTTTGAGTAATGTAAACATTACTATAAGCCAGCGACTGCACAGTCCCTACTTTATAATTATGTACTTAAAAACAGTTTATAAATATTCAATAAAGCTATGCTAGCATAATACACATCTTAAATGACATATTGTGAAGGAAACAAAATATCTGCACATTGTGATTCAGCTTAATATCTACTTTTGATGAAGAAACACACATAGACACACAATACATTGATTACTACAGAGATTTAGGTTTTTGAAGGTTCCTATTTTCGTTTGTTCGTAACCCTAAAAAGAAAGTTTTGTGTTAGGCTTTGGATATTATTTCATAAGAATTATAAGACAGTAGGAATGCAGAGAAAATGGACAGTGTAAGCTCGAGCTAAATCCAGCCTTATTGAATAACTTTGTACAAATTTAATTTCCTTTAGGTTTAAGAGAACGAAGATTCTCAAGATTCAAATAAGTTAACTAAATGTTTATGAATATGGATATCATAAGCCCTCTCTCGGTTGTTAATGGACAGTGCGGGCATAATCACCACGCTTAATTAAATATTCACCAGGGTATGATTCTATTTTAGTTTACCTATTAGTAGATAAAATGCTCTTATTCAAACATGATTCAAATCAAACTCCTTCTACCAAGTTACAGGTCTTTGTAATAATTTTTTCATCTTATTGTGTAATGACAATCTTTCCCGAATTCAAAACATTTTGGTAATATTGACCTATCAAAATAGTTATTGATTGAAATGCACGCAACTTCTCATAGTAAAACTTTTTTAATAAATTAATGTAATGCTGGGCTATATAATAAAATAATTATGGCACTAAAATCATAAAAAAAATACGAATTTCAAACGTTTATTCAGCGCCAGATATAAAGAGCAAAAGCAACACAAAGCATTGTTTCGACATTTCCAAACGCATGGTTTGTTTGTCATTCCCCGTCTAGTTTGCTGAACGAACTTTGTGGGGAAACGCGAATACCCCGCTGCGGCGGCTCTGTGACAAAAGAGGACTGTGTGGCGATGGCTTTAGCGAATAACACCTTGTTTGTTTTAAACCGTTAACAAACTTGCATGCGGGCAGAGTTGTATAGCTTAACGGGCCGTGTATGGTTAGCTGTCGGTCAGAACTAAAAGAGCTAATTGGATTGGACGGCAACAGGCCAAGAGAAATATAATTTATATTAGAGAGAGCCGCCACGGACTCTGAATTTATACCTAGTTGATGGGAATAAGCTCTCCGTCCATTACTTGGAACTTGACGAGATGTGGGTGTTCTATTACACCTCTGTTTTACCCTACGAGGATGACAGGCGTGATGTTTTGTTAAAAGAACTAATTCAAAAAACATTAAATTCTTAATTATCCTCAGTTTTATTTGTGTAATATAAATAATTATTTTTCCGAAATAAGTACTAATTTTGTTGCCCACATGGGCAATGGTTTGTATTTTGTACAGCTGCTTTGTGTAATCCAGTATGACGTTTTGAAACTCCATCTGCTATCCGCATCATTCTGTATTTTGGCATTTTGTGTTGTGCCAAAATCCCTACACATACTTGCTACAGATCGTATCAGATGTAGGTTATCCCGTAAATGCACGTGAGTGTTATCAACAACTAAACGAGGATTAATGGAGTCGAAGGGAATCTTACCTCTGTTATTGGCAGTAATAGCTCGATCTAAACTATTGGGATAAAACTATTTAAGACGAACACAAGTTTACTTTTTTTCGTCCATTAACATTGACGCATTTATATCTGGAGTAATTATGATTCAGAGCTTGGTGCTCTAATTTCTTAACTCACTGAAAGGGTTCCGGTTTTCACAGTAGCTGAATAAAAAATCCTAAGTAATATAACTTGCTTTCGTTAACGTTTTTTTTAAACAGCACAGCTTATGTAGCTTTTTTATGATGCTAGTCAAAATAAAAATTACTGATTAGGATCTGGCCAAAATAAAAATTACTGAAAAATAAAACTCAAAAGTATAATATATGTGTTAATTATTCCAAATGTCACGTTACGCTCCCCGTAGATGAAAAGCGTTTACGTAAAGCAAGTAATTAAGAAAATAACTAAGTTCTATACGCGTTGCACGTTAAGGGTTCCTAGGAACATTAATACCCTAGGGCCCAGGAAGTACTTTCTTGGGTATTACTGCAGAAAGCATAGGGCTAGATTTAGATTTAATATATTAATTTAAGCTAAATATTTTTCAATCTTAAAACTATGTAATAAATATATATGAAATAGTCACAATAAATTAGACTTAGAAGCGAAAGTGCAATGAACAGTAAACAAAGAAAGCTGAGATTTGTTATATTTAGTGCGAAACGAGACACGCGCTAGATGGCTGTTAGCTTTGAATGAATGCGCGGCGACTCTTCGTCGAGCTTTTTCTATTAGGTCTGCGAAGCATAACAAAGGGATTCTATAGTCGGGTGTCAAAAATGCCCTGGATTTCCGACTTGTTTAAAGTTATTGCGTTCCAGGGCGGTCATAACGACGACGGCGACGGTTCGCCAGGCCACTGCACGGCCCCACTGCCAACGAAAATACAAAAAACAAACCACTTCTAAGACCGCGCCGGAGGCGTAACTTGACCTATTCCGTTTTGCCACACTTTTTAAAGTCGCATCTCATCCGACTTTTATTATTTCAATTTAGACGAGTCAAAGCGGAATGTTAGCACGATTATGAATTTAGCGTAATAAAATCTACACAGGTAAATTTTATTTCACTTTGTGTTTAGGTTTTGTTAATTCTAGCGGACTTTACAACAAAGAAATACCGAGGTTGTATGAAAAGGCTATTCAGCGTATTACATAATCCGATCTGCAATTTTGGAGGCTATAACTTTTATTTTGAATAAGCCATTTTTGTAGACCTGGAAGGTATATTATAGACCACTAGCTGCCACCCGCCGCTGCACCCGCGTGATATAAAAAAATGTTTGCTTTGTTATTCCAGACCATAAACCTCTGCGCCAAATTTAATCAAGATCAGTTCAGCCGTTTTGACGTGAAAGAGTTACAAATATCATAATATTAAATATGTATGTATATTTGTTGCTCCATACCATACATCTGATACATCCTCACAAACATTCGTATTTATAATATTAGCAGGATGTGTGTCCTTCAGACGTTAGTCAATTGAACGAAAAATTCTTCCACATCAACTTTAGCTCATATAAATCTGTTTCAGAACCTGGAGACGAGGGATTGGGCTCCGTGTTTCAAGAACTAAACTTATCCGACAAGAATTATAATTAGAGAGATAGTTACGTAATTTCAGCGGTAGTATCGGCAACACCCAAATAGTTGGAAAGGCTGTCTACGTTCATTAATCATTAAGGTAGTGACTGGTGATGGATACCAACACAAAACTATTGGAAGCAAACTGACCACGCAAAGTCAGAGAGTAATGTGTTAGTCCGAGGTCGGGATTAAAAATCATTAGGGTAATGTTTCAAAAGCTGGACAGTGAAATTCGAACGGTTCAGTTCTATGTTTTATTTTTGAAATATTTTGTTCAGTTTTCTCATTGCCGGCAAATGGATGTCTTTTATTGTTGTGTGTAGGTCCAGACTGTCTTTGTTGGTTGGTGTTTGTCGTTATCTGACTCCAGACCGACTCGTAGTTTAGAAACCTTATGTTGTTGGACTTTAAGACGATCCTGTATTTCTGTACGACGGATAAGCTTTGAACAAAACGTTGTAATGAATATTCTTTCTTCTATGATTGCTGTTATATTTCTATTTTGGTGGCGAAATTAAATTACGATTGAATAACCAATCTTTTCTTGACAAATAAATTAATCTTTTCTTGGCAAAATATTAAATATCAAATACTTGGCCAAATCAAGCATGTTGTGACACATAACAACAAGAGCTTATGCATTGAATTATAAGCAAATCATAACATAATATCGTTGTTAATTGAAGTCGGAGACATAGACCGGTCCTTAGACCTACACCAGGTGTATGTACACTGTGGACGTAATTAGTGCCTTTGGGCTGTGTAACGTGATATGCAAACACAATATAATTAAGGTAGCCTCGCATCCAAATGCAATATCGATATAAACTATGAATGGACCTGAAAGCTTATATATCCGATTATATATTGAGCTCTTATAATGTAAGGAAAGAAAACGAATTGTTACTGGTCAGTATATTAAATACATTTCTATATGGTAAACTCCAAAACTCTGGCCATATTATATTTTTCTCAATTGAGTATCCTAATTTTTACATCTTCAACTGTCAGTTTCAAAATACGGTTTGGTAAAAATATTCATCTCTTATTAATTTCATTTCAGTTCACTAAGATTTAAAGTTCCCTTCAAAAGTACCGACTTATCCTATTTCCATAACGAAGACAAAACCCCACAAATTGTCCGCCATGATGCAATTGATTTCTAGTTGTATGAAACAAACAAAAGCTAGTGGTTTTCAAAATCCTGCACGCGGTTTGCGATTTAAATTGTGACACGGATACTGTCGGATGGAAACCGCAATAAGAAAAACATTTAAGCTCCTGCTATCTGCAAATAGCCTCGTTTGATGAAGGCACGTCCTTAGTTCCCAACTCCTTACAGGCGACTGATATTACCACTTAAAATGGTTTATGAAACTTTGGTATATGCTTCGACGGCTGCAACCAGAATAAGTAATCAACTATACTCCTTTGCAAGTTAAGTCTTGCATCTTCACGGAACATAGTTTAAATTGCATTAGTACTCGTATCTATCTAACGCGCTAAATGGGAGACTTGTACCCGTATTTGTTACTGATGAAAACTCGCACGTTTATTTACTTATTTGAGTAAACGATATGCAGCGTTGCAGCGTTCAAAAAACGTTCGTGTGGTTTGCTCACGTAAAAAAATAGTTAATGCAAATACTCGATAAACAACGAAATATCTCCTACAGACAGGTCGTTCAAATAAACCAAACAATCGGTAATGGTTGTGAAAGTGCAACATTTTCGTCTAAAGTTTTTCTGTTAAGCTGCACTGATATCCTTTTTTTAATATTGATAATAAGCTTACTAAGAAAGAATACAGATTGAAAGATTCAAGCCTGAAATACAAACAGTTTTTATGTAACGTAAAACATTAGCAATTTTTAACCGAATGCAATAAAAAGAGGTTCTCAATTCGACTGTTTTTTTTTGTATGTTTGTTACGCGACTTCTCCGGCGATTGTGGGCCCATTTTCATTTTTATAACCGAAAGGGTATACTTCCGAAAGCCCCATTATTTAATAGGAATTTGATATGTATTGGTTGACAAACTGAATGAATAAATATCTTCCATATACCTACATATTTTTTTTCTAATGTGTATGATATGCTTATATATTTAAATAGCAATGGAAAATGATTACTCGATAAGAATTTGTGTAAAATATTCCATCATACCAGAACTAAAAAGCTTGAAATAAAATTCTTTAAAAAATAACTTTTATTTACTTCCTGAAGTCACTTTCATTTTTTTTTTGTTCTGGAAGTACCTACATTTTTATTCCTTAAGTGTCTTTTTGGACGTCGTTTTTTTTATTGCCGGCAGTCAACAAATGAATACCTATCATGACAAGGAGTATGCGATAGATTTCAATCAAGCACAAATAAATTAGAAGGTTTTGGATGGTTGAAGACGCAGACGAAGGAATGTCAATATCATATGAATTACAAAGCAGTGTGCATTGTGTAGCACATTCCGATGCCGGATAAACAGTGTAAGCGTAATAGAATTAATGCGACGCCCGTACGTGTATGTACACAGCTCCTCGTGTCGACTCGTGTTTGTGCATTTCATTTGCAGAAGACCGTCTCTCTATATACTAACTAACTGCGTAATGTGACCTTTGCATGTAAAGCAAAAATCACTATCCAAAATACACCCCCAGAGTACCCAATTAGAACGCGTAGAGCTGGCGTGCCCAGTTTACATTTTAAAATTAATTGCCCCAACATTTGTAACGTAATCTAAAGTACCCAGAGAGTAAATAAGGTACGTATTTTTATGAAAAGCGAAATTTACTACGTCATTATCAAAGCAAAATAATGTTTGAGGAGAACTGTCACTCGGCTTGTAGATAGACTTATCGATCTCTGTGTTGTGGGCTGGGCCACTTAATCGCGCTGAACAGACATCAATAAAGTTAACTACCGAACGAACTGTTCTCTAGCTCTTTACACACTGATGGCGGTTGGTATGAAACTTACACAAGCGTGCAATTGTTAAATTAACGTATGTACGTTAACGGGAATACCCACACAAACGATTTGCTTTTTAAAGAACTATTAATAACTGAAATGTCTTCATCGAATAGTAAACTTTTCGCCTGAGAATCAATAAGGGATTTTATTTATTATGAAACAATGCTGCTATCTCTACGTAGAGGCTAAGGTTAAGTACTCACTCTTCAGGTAGGCTTGGAGCCCCGTCCTCTTGTCCCGGAGCATTCACGTGGTACACGCAGAAGTTTTCCAGAAGGACCCTCATGTCCACGAAGTTGAAGAACGGTTGGAAGCAAACATCTGTAGAAACACAAAACAAATTAGACTTTAAATCAAAGGCACAAGACATAAAGTTAAGTGAGCATCACTAATGAATATTTTGCATCGTTGGTTAATTAATAGGTCTTTTATTTTTGCCACACGTTGTGGCATAAGTAATGAATCGTATATGTGTCATGAACGAGCTTTGTGATTACTTTTGTTTATCATCAAAAAGAGTCTTTACAACAACGGTTTTCTTGTATTATTAGTGTAAAGTTTACATTAAACATATTTGTTCAAAGTAAATTGCTTTGGCTCAATGATAACAACCAATTTGATAGTTTGTGCAAAGCTTATTGTTACGAAATCGCAATGCAGTATTCGTGAACTCGCCTGGTATTACACTGTACGTATGTTCGCCATGCAGCTCGCAAGCACGCTTTAAGCGGCATTCTCGAGTGGCATACATCTATCACAATATGGCAGAAGTGCCATGGATTCTGAAAATACTTCTGCCACTTCACATGTAGGCGGAACGTCTGATAAGTTAACAAAAAAAATGTTTTTTTTAATGTCTATGTCTAAGCAGTCTATTGCTGTATTTAAGTCTTATGAAAAACATCTAAAACGGGATCTAAAGCATGTTTATCAAATTTCTCTAATATGTTTGAAAGACACATTGTTTTTAAAAGTAAATAGTGTAAGAAATTAAGAGACTGCCTGTGGCTACTTATCATTGCTAAATTAGACAAACCAGCGACCAAAAGAGGATTACAAAGGGGTTAGAACACAAGTGGGCGCCAAAATAAAGCAGAGGTTGCATTACTTAAATAAATAACAGTTTTGCTGGCTAACAAGTGCTTAACAGATATACTGTGTTCAAGTTGATAACATTCTGCAAACATCCTTTGGTTAAATGAAGTAAGTAATCATAATATCGACGTCATGGGAAATCAAACGTTAGCGTCGTAGCATTTTTTGTTTTCATTAATTCATTAAACTTTCTGGAAAACTTTAATGTGTTTGAATCTTTGGCAAATAGAAATAGGGTGACTTTTGAAATGGGACAAAACCATAAAAATAATTTTCAAAGGAAGTATTTACTTTTCAATGCAACAGCCAAACATATTTACTTTCCAATACTGAATCATAGAAATAAGTCGAACCAGTTAGCTTCATATCATATTTCAACAACGAGCAATCTCACATTTCTTAAGCGGCTTATGTCTGGCATTGGACTTAAAATAAATGCATTGAACTTTTATAACTCAATCAATGAATAACTGATGATTTTATATTATTTGCCATCTTTAGAAAATGTGGGAATTATTGTATTGGGTCCATAAGCCCGAATTTCAGGAATGGAAAGTTTTTTTTAGTCAATTCGTTGCTGGACGTATTTGCCTGTAATATAAAATGTAACGATGTATACTTATACAATCTCCACACTCAAATCCCGCAGGTTCACAGTGACACTATCATCACCTTGTTTCCAGTTTTATAACTATAAGCCAAGAATTAAATTTTGAAAATATGATTTGATTCAGATGGGGGAATGAAGAAAACGTATTTTGTAAAGCTGAAAATTCTTATAAATGGAAAAAGTTGCGTATTGTGTTTTATTAATATACCGAAGGCAGCAGAGTTTTTACATTCGTTATTCAGAAAGCCGGATAATTAAGTACAGCTGGAGGCAGTTGGCTGATGTATTCATCAAATAAGAACTATATTTTTCTAGGAGAATAGTTATTTGGTAGCTTGAGCCGAAGGATCATTTATTTGAACTATGAAATATGTCGTTAGTTACAGGCTGAACTCCGGGCTCGTTATTGCTCTCAAAGGCTCTTGTAACTCTAAAAACAAACGCGTAAGCAGCGTTGGTGCACTGCTTAATAATAGGCACTGGAAGCTCTCTCTTTGATTAGTATTCCTTTAGTTTTTAATTGTTTCTTTGAGCAGCTACCTATTCTTCCGTTTGATTCTGTAATTGGATAATAGCATGTATACTTGAATAGCAACAAACTGGTAGCTTCTAATTAAAGAAAGATTTGCTCGTGTGCCTGTGTGGCAATTAGGCGGCAATTCGTAAGTCTAACTGTTTCACGAGTTTGTCAGCTATAACTGAAAGTACTGCTGAAACTGGCGACGTTACGTCTGCGACCTATTTGCGGCGAACAGTGCAAAAATAAGTTAAAACTTGGGCAATAATGATTACGAACATAAAATGGCTTAATATTTATTTGTAAAACACAAAGTTTATGTTACGTGAGACGTTTTACAACATCGTTTTTTTCTTTCTTTGTAAAACAAATATATTTTCAGAAAAAACTCACAGATAAATGTTTTTGGTCAAAATAATAAACAAAAACAACAACAGAAACGATCTACGGAAATTCAAAAATGTATTTGATACCTGTAAGGTATCAAATACATTTTAGAACGTACGTAGTAGAACGTACGTAGAACATTTGTTTACATAAGAAATAAAAATATATTTACAAAACGCTTTGATTGTACTGTACTTTTAGACTTTAATACATATAAACGTGTATCAATTTCTTAGTTGTCGACGCGTGATGTGAAATGTATGGAAGCGAATCAAAGTAAAAATGTAAATCATTACAAATCAATATGCATACGACTGAAATTGAAAACACGACAAGAGTTCGCCCATTTTGTATACAGCTTACGTCCTATTCTTTTTGTTACGACGACACCATTTTATTAGGAAGGGTGTCGTGATCTCACCATTTTAGATAAGTATACACATACATATAAGATCTATGATTCTTAATTTCAGGTCTCTAAAACAAACGAATGCGAAAATCGTTGGCTCCGGACGTTTAACTGTGGAGCAGTGTAATTTGGACAAATATAATAATATCGAGATTAAATTAATGATATGAAAAGAACTATTATAGAATATTGTTATTGCTCCGTTATCGTCAGTGGAAAATCTGTTCACTCGAACGCTTTTTCACTTTTAAATAATAAATAATAATCATCGGTTGCCAGAATCGTAAAACATCAGAAATTGGTTCCAAAAAACTTCCTGCTCGTTTTTTAAACAATGAATATTCAGTTGATTAAAACTGAAAATGTCGATTTATCATTTAAATGAAGTCGGGAGTCCCTGTGCCTGGGCCATGCTGCGATAGCAATGCTATCAAATTCCGTGACACTATGTACACAGCATGCACTGCGGCCAGTAGCTACATAATGAGGGTATTATGGTTAGTTTACGTCAACGCGCTTAATTAGCTGCCTGCAGATTGAATAATTGCCTCCGCGGAATACAAAGATAGTTCAAGTAGTATAAACGTTCCCGCTTTAATTAAAAATTCACGCGCTGCTATTGTTCCTACACTTTAAAGTATTTTCATGCAGACATTTTAGATTTATTACAGTACCTTCGTAGTTGAAACATCTCTCTTTTTCAAATTATTGTTGCGGAATATTTTTATTGCGAACAGGTTTCTAGACGATTATTATGAGAAATGCAATTTACGCACTTCGCCTTCAGTATCTTTGAAACGGGTGAATCTTTAAAGAGTTTTCTTATCCCGTCTTCTATTCGCACCTAATCGTAAAGCCCTAAAGTGTCATTTGGCTGTTTTATCCCTCGCTATAATATATCAAATGGCCGATTTGGAGGTTCTCGAGCATTTGCAAATGTGACTTGTTCGAATATTGCTACGTATTTTCATGTAATTTAAGTCTTAAGAGCATGGAAACTTATAAATAAATGTGAATATTATTTTGGATGCGGTAGCTTTGTTTGACAAGTGTCACACGTTGGCTGCAATATTAATTACGTATGCGACAGCGCGGTGTTTTAATTACAGGCGAAAGACCAGGCCATTACACAGAATAGCCATTATTAATTTTATCATGAATTGCATCGGACAGCTACTAGTGATTTTCATGGCTTTCATTGCCGACGCAAGTCAATTTAATGTTAATATTAACTAGCAACCCGCTCCGGTTTCGCACGAGCGCAATTTAATTACACCAACCTATGGTGTGCACAACTACATTAGAGAACCAAACATGCTCAATAAAAAAAACAACATCGGTTGGGTTTGGTTGGTTTCAGGGATTAGCGTGATAAAGAAACGTGACAAATCACTTGTCAATATGGTTGTACAATGCTTTTATATTAAGACCAGCTGGCGCACGCGGCTTCGCCCGCGTGATATCGAAAAAAAAGTATCCTAAGACCAGACTGTAATTTGCTTTTTTGCCAAATTTCATCAAGATCCGTTCGGTAGTTTTATCGTGAAAAAGGATCAAACATACAGCCATACTCACAAACTTTCGCATTTATAATATTAATAAGAAGTAGGATAGAATTTTCTAGCTATATTTTTGGTTGCAGGTTTATCTATTAAAATAATTGGATAACTAAACCTTCCTCATGAATTACTCCGTGGATTTGTGAAGAATTCCGTTTAAAAACCGTAAGGAAAGTTTTGAGTTTATGGCATTTCAAACAGATAGACAGACGCGCCAAACACTATGGGCAGTAGTTAGAAACAAACCTCACTTCTGAAACCCGGTCGTGAGCCGCATTTGAGATTTCGAAAATAGATAATTAATAAACAAATGATCGAAAAATATTATAGAAATCTCAAATGCGGTCTCACGACCGGTTTTCAGAAGTGAGATTTGTTTCTAAATACTGCCCTATGACGATAAACCCAAGCAGACACAATGATAAAAACAGATTATTTGGCTGTATTTTCAGGCAATCGGAATGCATTAAAACATTTTATGAAAGTTTTTTTAAATAGACCGTACGTTCTTATATTTTATAACTATATAGCATAAAAAATAAAAGCTTTTCAAACAACAAACACGTATCGGTACGGAACCATACTAACATCTAGATTTTCCGAACCATACATAGTATGAATATATTTAAATATTTCACGAAACTTTCGCACGAGTTTTATTACGAAACAACAATAATACGTCAGTGTACATATTTGACGTGCTCCAGAGTAAGTATTCGTATTCTTTCGCTTTCTCACAAAACTTTACTCATCAAGGTTGTTCTTGCAACAATAAGAACTTTTAGTATTCGCTTAAAATAATGAACTATGTCGTAGAGAACTTTGTCATTTCGCAGAAGCTTCTACGTTAAAATGAAGCAAAGTATTGAAGTTTGATATTCAACATTCTGCATTTTCGATCACGAGAGAGTGCATGCAAACTTCGTACAGGTAACAAGGGCGTGGGATGCGGTGCTACCTGTATCAGGCGTCCGTCACTCGCTCAAGGCCACGCGTTTTATGCCTACCGCTTCGTGTATCGCCGGCGATACAACTGACAGTGGGCTGTCGCACCGTGCGACGTCGTGATTACCGCGCTGAGTTTCAAAATGCCGAAACCACGTAATTTTTGTGCAGTATATGGGTAATATAATTATATTGAATATAATAATTCTACTATTATACTTCAATATAAAAATTATATTGAAGAATTAGAAGAAACTTTTTTAAATAATTTTGACAACGTAATAATGGATCGGCCTGGCAGTACCATCTTGGAATTTTTTAAATTGATTGATTTTCCTCCACTTTGCTCCTGTTTCCCTTTCGATTATTTATTAAAATTATTTACACGGTTTGGAATATTTTCCACAATAAAATTTAATAATCTTGAATTCAGTGAAGGAAAAAAAATGATCAGTCATTTTATTAAACTGAAACATATTTGATTCTACAACATTCGTTTTATTATCATTATCATCAATTCATCATAAGTTCAACCCTAGCACATTCGCTCGATGACGCGCCCGCACGTTGGTCGCGCGGCGGGCAATACAATCTCAACTCTCTTTGTGCGTACTTATGGTGCATTTCTTTTGGCTGCAAACAGCTGGTATTATTTTTATGATTTTGTAGGCTATTATAGCGTAGGTATTTTCCTTTTTGTATTGGAGTGATGTATCTGCTACGTAGTAGCTATTTAGTAATCTGTGCCTGTATTCTAAGTCTGTGCAACGGAGCTGAGACGGGACCCAGAATCTTTAGTGAGATTTTGTTTTTCGCTATCTTCCCAAATAATACTTTACAGAAGTTCTTCGTTTCAATATTCGAATATAAGTTTAACTATAGTTTCTTAAAGTACAAGATTTTATGAGCTTATGGGCCTTTTAAATAGGAAAAGTGCACTTGGAACATCAACCTTTAAATACTGAATTTAAATTGGTGTAAATGATAGGTTATTCAAAAAAAAATTTAAATACAAGGCAGATGTAAGTGGGAATGTCGGAAGTGGACGCTAGAAGGACACACAACTGACCTTATTGGTTATGTTCTTAGGAATGGTCAGGTTCGCAGTTCTAGTCACAGTGTATAGTCAGATGTACGAACGTAAACGATGTAATATAATGGTTTTTGAGAAGGAAGGGAGTGTAAGACTTGTACCTACTGACTAAAACCCATCCATGTTCCTTCTTTTGCCCTTTGCGTTTCCCACCCAGCGTTTTCACCGGCTACTCACCTCCTAAGAGCCATAGCGTGAAGTATTAAACATATAAACCTTACTCTTGAATCACTCTACCTATTAAAAACGGTATCAACATACGTTGCGTAGTTTTAAAGATTTAAGCATACATACAACATAGCAACATACAGGCCGCGACTTTGTTTTATACTCTGTAGTGATAAATTAATTTGATTTTTACCAATCTCAGAAAGAGCAAGCCATTAAACTAATGAGAATATTTAAAATTGCTTTGGGTATTACATCATTGCTATACACATTATATTATGACAATCAGGTAAACAGTTTTACCCCTTAACCTATATTTAGATGTAGTGATGTAGATCTCGGATTACTTTGCTAATAACAAATCCAGAACGTTTGAATGGAGGACCTATATAAATTTATGAACAAAGAAACGAACATAAAGAAAGCTTATTCTTCATAAACTGCAGCGACACGGCAATTTAGTACAAAGCTGGAAACAAAACAGCCTCCACTTCAATAACGATAAAAACCATTTCCAGTAACAAACCAATTCGGGCTAGTGACCCAAAAACCGAGCGACGAAAGAGCATTCAGGATTCTCAACGCGTTTTAAAACTCATATAAACTTGTCACAGAGAGTCCTTTCAACTATTCTTTGAAGCGCTTCAGAATGACTTGAAGACGTGAATGACTGAAAAGATCTCATTCACAAGGTATGGGTGCCCCAGAAAAGCTCGCCATTTCAATATCGTATGCTGATAATAATATGTTATCCCTCCTTATAAATACTTGACAAATCTGTGTAACATCATGCATACAATGATATTCAAAACGCGTACACAATTTCCGTAAAGAAAACTATGCGAGTTATTTTTGCTGAAGAAATATTGTTTATCCCAGGATATACAATGTTTCTGGAGCAAAAATAACTAACGCCGGCTTACAGATACTACTTTAATCTTCCTTGTTATCTACGGATTTATCTGTACGGTGTGTTTAAATCAGGCTACGTCATCAGGAGGGAAATGGTGTGCGTCAGCTTCGATTTTATTGATTTGATCTTTAGCTAGATTATCTAGTTACACATAACACATTTTATGTTGGTTTTCTTTTGCTTTGGTCACCGAAAACTGTAACAACAAAAATCCTAAACAAGTCTCCTTGTAACAGTCTGTTCAATTTTTCATGCCAAATTGAAACCATTTAGGCATGAACAATTGAACATGCCGAACTACATGGCACAGTGGGTTTCGTAATTTCGTTAACAAACAAAGCGGCGAACAATATTTTTAGTTACGAACTCCGAATAGATTCACAAACACTTTTCCGAGTTACTGTTATCAACTAAAATAGACCAGCATTAATTCCAGATAGTGAAACAAATTAGTGAAGAGGGAAAGGGGTATCAAGGCGATCTCGAGTCAATGGCACAATGCAAGCAATCAACCGGTGTGTCAGGTTGATTACTACAGCCGACACCGGCCGCCATCTGGCTACAATACAACGGCACGCAAGAGGCGGTTTTCATCTATACGCGGTCGCTATCAGTAATTACTTGATTCAGTGGAGCGGCCTTTGCATGTAATAACCTGATCAACATAAAATGTTTCATTACATTATGCGCATATGATATCCACTTTGAAACATCCAATTTCAGCTATCAGTGTGTTGTTTTTTACGTTATTTGTGTACCGAAGTATTTAAGCTACTTATTTATTAGCAAGGACCATCAATTGTTTATGGATGATTGTCGATTTGGTGTTTATTTTATACACATCTTATTTATCTCGTGACTTTCAAGTTTTTATATTTAGAATTTACGCATCCATATTGACTTTATTGTAAATGAATAAAGCTCTAATAAATCAGCCGTTTTAACAATTTCTGACATTTAGATCAGAGCAACTTTTAAAACCACTGATGACGTTTTGTTCTTTTTGCACTGTTACTACTAAGTATAAAATAAGCTATATAAAAAAAACATGTGGCCAAGTTAAAGCTGGCTGTAGTGGTGTAGAGCCGAGGTCGCATGAAGAAAACGGTTACGTAATTCGACGTCGGAATTCCGAATGAAAATAAAACTCGAATAGAAAATGTGGCTTTTACTGATTTTCGCCAGTTACTTACTAAATGGGAGAAAATGGTGTGGTGGGAACTCCAGGTTGGCTTTTCCGAAGTATTTGGTTACTAATCATATGAAAATTAGTATCCTTACTAATATTATAAAAATCAAAGTGAGTTTGTTTGTTTGTTATGTCTTCAAGCTGAAATGGCCGAACCGATTTTGATGAATTTTGCTACAGATATAGTTGGGACCATGGAGACGGACATGGGCTAAAAAAATGGAGAAAAGGGGGAGGGAGAGGAAAGAAAAGGGGAGAGAGAGAAGATATTATTTTAATCATCACGTGGGTTAAAGTAAGCTTAGGCCAAAGCAACTATGCCACGCGGACGAAGTCTACTAGTCTACTATATATTATTAGCTTTTGTTGTTAGGCATTATCTTACGTAACACAGGTTTTGTAGAAAGCTTGCAGAAAAAAAACTTTAAAAAATTAAAAATTAAATATCAGGTAATAATCCCGGCACCTACTATGTTTTCTCCCTGCATCACCCTAAGGTAGACTGGTAGAAAATGCCCAAAGCAAGGCAAGTTAAGTCTGCTTTTGTACAGTGTTTTTTATACATGTGCATAAAGTTTAATAATAAAAAAATAATTAAGTAACTTACCAATGACGCGTAAACTAAACTTATATTACAAGAAAAGAGAGTATTAAAAAGGTGGCGAAGTATAAAAACCGAGCAAGTGCGAGTCGGACTAGCGTATGAACGGATCCGTACTATCTTTACATAGTATAAAATGAAGTCGCTTCCATTATCAATTCACGTCAATTCTCTTAAACCACTCAATGGATTTTAACCTTCAGTTCAGTTTCCAATATAGTGATAATAAGAAGCAGGTTTATACGTATAACATCTCAGACTATGTAAGTGAAACCGCGTGGTGCAGCTAGTCCGTAGAAATGGCAAAAAAAACATGTTTGTTATGCTGTTTTCGCTGTAGCATAGTGCGGGTACATTTGTAAAATGTACCATTCTTCTTCAATCTGGAACGTTACCTCGATTTCTGATCATGCCAAACCCTGAATTTCATAGCCGTTTAGGAGTACCCACCGACATTTTTAATAATGGGATGGGATGTATTACTATGAAGCGCATCCTTACTAATATTATAAAAGCGAAAGTGAGTTTGTTTGTTACCTCTTCACGCTTTAATGGCTAAACCGATTGTGATGAATTTTGGTACATAGATAGTTGGGTACCAGGAGACGGACATAGATAAAATATTTAGAAAAGGTGAGATGTGAGGGAGAAAGAGGGAAGAAAAGGGAAAACTTAGCGTTGCTATTACAAATCAATAAGGCGCAAGGAAAAACTGTGTTACCCCAATTTTAACGCGGGCGAAAGCTAGTAAACATATATTTTCATCTAATGACTCCCGCACCATGCTACAGCCAAAAAAGTATAGGCAGACATACAGCCTTGTAACAGACGGACAGCCGAGTCTTTGTAATAGGGTCCCGTTTTAACCTTTCGGCACGGAACCCCAAAAATATACCGCAGCTCGTAGACTTGACATCCTGCCAGATTGTGAAGAGTGCTTGAAATGTTTAATCACGTCTTTTTGCCACTCATTTGAGTTGTAATTGCAAAATATGATGAATGATAGATACTTATATAAACGTAAAAATAACATAAGTCATTATGTCAATCTATCAGCCTATTTTTGGATTTCTAAAAACATATGGAGGAAAGTCTCTCTGTTTTGCCAAACTCAAACCTTAGGTACGACGTAGGCTAAAAATTATAGTTTTTGTTGTTTTCTCGCTCCTCATCTTTTTATTCGTGGATCATTTCACAACGAAGTCATAATTTATTCATAAACAGAAGTTCTTCTCTTAAAAGTTTTAAATAGAAGCCTTTTAATTTTTGAACGTTCTCTAAGCTTAAGAAGGTTTCACAATACCTACCTTCCTTAAGGCTTCGTTCAGAGGATACGATAAGAACACGCCACGCACCCGCGTTTAACTCGCTTTGATTTTTTTGTCTATAATTCGAGTCGTATGGCACATCAATAGATCTCAAATTGCATTTTAGTAGTCTAAGCGCACACGCCACGTGACTGCCTTATGCTAACCCTACACTCAGCTAGCAAACGGGTTGCACCTACCCGTATGGTTAAATTACATTAAATACGCTGATTTTGGTCGGCGCGGGTCATCTGAACACGGCCTAATGGAGCTCTTTTTTATGTAATATAAAAAAAACTCTTTTGTTTTCCAGAAAGAACCCGTACCCGTAGGTACGGACCTAATTGTTGACGAGAATTTTTTTTTCAAATGAATTTCAACTTTCTCCACCAAATGTCAGGGTTAAGTATGCAAAAGCAACCCTTTATAGAATCATTTGTTTCACTGGCACTGAATAAATGTCGCAGTACGTAATAATTTGAAACAATAATTGGGATAGGATACCTTCGTGAGCAAAGTGCTTCTGAATGATTAAACGTGTGCTTATTAATAACCTGAGAGTTGATATTAATGTCAAGTATATGATAATTTAATAACATGATAAGCTTTACTTTATCTTCGGATGCATTAGCTGTAATTGATTGTATGTGACTTGAAGCTATTATCAACAATTAATCAATTGTTCTGTTGCCCAAGAAACAACTTTAATCAGGAAGAACGACGCAATAAAACCGCAGTTGTAAAGACTAAAGACAATTAAAAAAAAACGAGATGTTTATTTTCGCAAGCCATATAGTAGCGATGCTTTAGATTTTTGGATAAGCTTGAGCACCATTCATTAAAGTGTCACTTTGCTGGAATAGCATGAATCATAGACAGATGTTTAGTAGACTTTACACAGGGCCGAGGGTGGAAAACAAAAGATCTACGTGTTGGTATTATTTTTATAAACTGTAGATTTTTCCATCCTCATTTGTCAAACCTTTTTTTCTTAAACTCTGTTAAAAATAACATTTCAAAGATTCTACGTTTATTAGAAGAGGAAATGATATTTTTTAACGCAAATTAATTAAGATAATGGCCACTGTCCTTTCAGTTTAAACATTTTATTCTGGTTTTTGATGTCAATGTTTTTATTGCAAGGGTCGCCATATTTAATGGCGCCTAAGTTGATTGCGGTCCCAGAGGTAATGCAATAATGTACAAATAACTGAGTTTCGGACAGCTATCGCGTCACTTGCGGTTCTCCTATATCAAACATAGTAAGTTTTGCTTTTATTTTTTCGCTAACAAACATTTCTAGTTATTTAAACCAAATGTTCATATTGCTGTAGTATCAAAGCTGTCTATTAAAAAACCGTGCCCGGATTGAATGCGAACTTTTTACCTCAGTGCAAATGATACGGCCTAGCATTTCACAGCTTTCTCGAAAGCCGATTTGCACATCGCCTGCGCTACTACAGCTACGTTGTCACTTTTATGGGGTCAAAGCGGAGTGTGTTAGGATTTGTCAAGCTTTTTGGCTTGCCAGTTCTACCAAAGTTAACATTTTCTCTCACTGCGGTTTTAGTAGTAAACTGCTGCTGTTTGGATGTATGTTGTACAGGTTACCTACTATGCCTATTAAAGACAAATGGCATGAAACCACCCTTTTTTAAAGGAAATACATGCCATAGTTTGTGTTTTCTTCATAAAAATAGATAACCTACGTACGATTTAACCCTAATTACTTAAGGCTATTTTGTTTCAGTTGGGCCGTAAGCATCCACGCGAACTTATAAACACGCTTCATCAGCGGTCGAAGAAGTCGGCAAAGCTGTGTGGGTTGAGCCTTTTACTGAAGACTCGTTTTTTTTTGGCATTTTTGATAAGGATAGAATTTTGATACGATTTTAACATGACGAAAAGCCGCAACTACGTTAAAAGATGTACGCTACGTATTTCCGCGTTCAGTATAATTCAATTTCCTGTACGGAATCACTTTTTCGCACCGGAAACGGTGAAATTAGTGGACCTTCAAAGTTCGGAGACGAAGACCTCCTTTTTACGAAATTGAAGAGTGATGGTGCCAAAATGCTTTCGTTCTTATTGTTGCCAGTGTTTGTGGGTTAGGGTCTGATTGAATCACTTTTCTTTTCCCGGAGTTCACAAAGTTCGCCTATTTTTATCAGCTTCAAACAATCTCTCTGGAATTTAGTCCTGAATTTAAGTGGGTAAACAGCAATATTTTAGTATAATTTTGAATGGTATTTTAAACTAATTCATAACGTTGCTTTATATAACAAAAGCTTTGCAAAACAAGTTTGTAATGTATGTAGTATGTGTGTTTTCATTGAGCTCGAAACAGGATCCAAGCCGCAAGGGGGCCAAGGGATAGCTACTTACAAGGAATAGGTGGAATGGGATAATCTGTGTTCAACGAACACCGAATAGATGACAAGGTAAATTTGTAAGAATTTACGTGTTTACTTTCATGTTGGTGAACTTGGGTCAAAGTAAGTTGAATCGAATAAACTCCATCCTAAACACCATGTTTGTTGTATTTATGATATGAATATGACCTAACCCGGCCGACCCAATCAATTGAGTTATTTATTCAATTTGTACAATTTACCAACAACTTCCTACAGACCTATATCCCGAACACGAAATAGAGAATTGTAAAAATAACGAGTGCAAAATATTAATTAATACCGTGGCGGGAGGGGCGGGACGGCAACAGGCTGTACTGTGGAGGATGAGCCGCGAAGGTGAAACTTTTACAAGCTTTAGATATATAAATGATTCGCTCTAGCAAGCGTTGAAGATTTATCGATATTCTGTAATTTACCGTTTACTACGAGCGTCACGGTCTGCTGGCTACCGGGCCCACTAACACTAAAATATCAGACGAGGGTTGAGCGTGTGCTTCCCGAAGCGTTGGTAAATAAATTAGCGTTTGGTGGTGCAATGAAGCGCAGTGACATCAGCGCCGTCTCCGCGAGGGTGCGCGAACATCTGTTTACGTAACACGAGAGTACGTTGCCTTCTGACGTCATTCAAATACCGCGGTACGCACGCGATCTAAGTTTTTCGGGCACAAAAGTAGTGTACTGCGATAATTTTCAACGAAATTGTTTTTCAATCAGATCCTTAAACCTCGGAGGTTCGTTCTAACAAAGCGGGATGTTACTTTGTTTGTAGAGGGACGGGCGGGATGTTGCCAAAGTAGGAACCCGTGTCGAGTCACAAAGTGAAACCGAAAAGGCTGTCGTTCAAACAAGACGAATCGCCCGGTTACCGCGAACATTACATTCATTAGAGAGCAATAGAGTGCTGAATAACCATAAGCCATCTATTCCCAAATACTTTTATAGGCGTAGTTATAGTACAACGTAGGTGGATGTATCCACGGTCCTCTTATTATTTCTGTTCTTATTAAATTAAAATAATATTTACTCGTTGATTGGTTTCGTTACCCGGGTTAATGGTTTCACTACGTTTTTACAAAAAGAACAAAATACACGAGGATAATACATTTTATTTTAGCTTGTTTGTTGTGGTATCTCACAAGAATTGTTATCGAGTATTCATTTTCCATTAAACATATAAGCATACCATAAACATAAAGTAAGAGAAACTCCTAACCTAGCCAATAGCATAGTAGGCGCTAGACACTATTAATTACCTACGCGTAACTCCAGTTTATACGTATTATGTAAGATAACGCAAAAATTACCGTGGCAATACCGATCAAATTTATATGGGTCTACCTCGGGACGCTACGCTACGCTTCCGATTTTGAAAATCGACCAATATTAATGGAGAAGAACTTAATATACAAAAAAAACATAGGTACAGCCAAATTGAGAACTTCCTTCTCTTTTTGAAGTCGGTTAAAAAGTACAATTAACCGAAGCTATCGCATCGATAGTTAAATGATAATGATGACTGATGGACAACGGATATTGTGAACCAAGGCTTTGTAGAAGTTGATTGATTATATCGATTTGCTAAATTTATATTGATTTATACCTACTATCATAACCATTTTACTTTTTCCAAAGGTTATCCTATATCATGTTATATCCAACATGGTTGGTAATGCTACCAATTATTCTTACGTAAGTAATTATATTTTAATCATGCAGTAACGTTTTAATATTCATGATTTCCTTAACTTAAGTACGTTTACTACGGAGAAATTTAGCAAAAACATCGTCTTTGTTTTCTTAAAAAACATTAAGTTCACAATGAAGGGTAAATGTTACAAAACTTCGTAATAATTAGCTGTTAATAGGCACTTGATACCGGCGGCAGCTTGCGCAAGACGAACTAACTCGATAATGTTACATAGTATTAAAAGCGGTCACTGCGGTTGCCTGATATTTAGTAAATACCTGTAATAGGTATATTGCTGGGAACGTCTGCAATAGTAAGTATTTGACTCTGTAGCCACTACATCGAGAGTACCTTTGTCTATCAATTAGCTTTTACCAAACAGAAGCATACCCAAAAGTTTACAAACCGAGACTCAAATGTATGAAGATCATACGAAACAGCACTTTTGTAATGGTATTTTGGTTAATTGGCGAATCGAGGAATTTACCAAATGGAATGTAAACTATAACGATGTTTAATAGAGAAAGTACTACAAAAAAAAAACATGTAGGAAGAAAAAAAATACTTTCAATTCATTTGAAATAACCAGACAAAAAGATTGACACTAAATTTAGATCAGTTCATCTTTAGCTATAAAAAAATAATAAAACTCTTCGCAGTAATTGAGAAAGACTGCCATTAAATAAGGACTTTAAAAATAAAGTGCCATTTTTAACAATTTTCGTCGCTTTCTGTTTCAGATATCATTATAACTTTTGAACGACTGAACGGATTTTAGTTAAACCGAAATGGGTGTCATGCCAAATTCGCAAAAGACGAACTGAACCCTGTTGAAGTGCGTCTCAAGATTATACATAAAGAAAATCATATAACTCTATCATTTCATGGATATTTATAGCCCGAGAGTAATAAGAATAGCGTTTTATAGATATGTAGGTAGGTATCTAATCGTATGAACGTAGTAACGCATTGTGGATAACATTTATACTTACTTATATTTTAAGATAAAAGTCGGGTCCGTTGTTTAAAAAAGATCATTATTATTTATTTTACTTATTTGTTTAATACATCATTATCCATTAATATTAAACGATTTTGATTACTCATTACCCTTCAATAATAGTCTTTTGTTAGGGCAACAACATTATTATTGTATAATCATTCCACGATAAGAAAATCGATGTTTCCACAGAAATGTACCGTTCAATAACTCATGAGAATTCATGGTATTTTCAGTAGAACTTAGTTTAACCCAGATATTCTATAGATTTTAGGAATAAAACGTTAGAAAAATGACTACGTACTTGTGATTCGTTAAAGGGATGTTGTGCAAAGTGTAATAACCTGAAGGCATTGAACGGGGATCCCCTTCAAACATATAGTGTTACAGGGGAAATTGTCATAATGAACTTAATTATCTAATGCGTTGCAGAGTTCTAAACAACCACGATCATTCGACAAGGTTCACATAATTGTAGCAATACAGGGAATTATGAAGAAAACACGCTTTTAAACGGCTGCTATTTTAAAATTTACCAAAGCCACGTTGGCTACTTGTGAAATGAGAATGAGAGCCAGCGCGACTACTGACCGCACCTTCAACAGTGCTAATAGCAGACTTTTGGTGCTAAATGGAGTCCTTACAATTTAAATGTAATGTATGGCATTAATTTTGGTATCACGAGACATATATAAGGACAAAATCATGCACAGGATTCATGTGCTATGTGATTCTATGTCCAGAAATAAATTTGAAAATTGATTGAAATTAATTAGAGAACAGAATAGTATCATCGATCAATGAAATTATTGGCTCGGTGCTGCATCCGCGTTAATTTGCGCCGACATCTGTGGCAATCTGTCTCTTTGTATATAATGAAAACGGTGGTTGGAAATAGTTTTGAGTGACATCAGGCCAATTAATTGGTTTAACTCAACGACCGCACTAATTAATTACCCAATTAAATTGTCGCCCTGAGTACAGCTTGTGTTAATAACTAACGTAAATCATAAGTAGTTTTCATAATACAGGATTTTCACTTTTTATGATTGAATGAGTCATGTTCGTCGGCTTTCTATTGAAGTCATCTATTATATGTAGTATACCTACCTAATTTACGTACTATTCTCCGAAACTATTTATGTAGTCTATAGCCAACGAGCTACACAGGCACGTCAGGGGTGACGTGACTTGCGTCTTTTGTTTATCTGCCTATTGTGCTTGTCGATAAATGGCGAGTCCCGGGTATTGATATTGAAAGGAATTAAAGTAAGCAATTACAATCTTTCATTGTACGAGAAACAACAAAAACATATTGGAGAGTTGGAAAATTGATACGAGCCGAGGGGAATACAATCAATGAAGTGTTCATTAATTTCCTAATGAATTTGGAGATTAAAAGCATTGAGAAATTGCGGATTGTTTTAGCCATTCACGACGTCTATTTACTTGTCGGTTTTTCAGCACTTCATTTGATTGCGGGACGTTGCTTGGGCGGAAAATATCTCAAAATTGGTTATTTACCGAGCGAAACTTCGTCGGCGGTAATTGTAGAAGTCATAAGGCCCAATTGTTATCTCATATATTGCAGCGACTACTTGTGCTTTATGGCGGAAGTGAAACAACCGGCCGACGGCGACGACGGCACAGTCGAGATCGGGAGCCGATTACAAACTGAAAATATCTATATTTGAAAAGAGAAAATCACTGACTCACTCATCACGAAATCTCAGACACTACATGTGGTAGGAATATCAAATGTTGCATGGGGGATCTCTTTACAAGGTAGATGCTCACTGAGGCGGGATTTTGCAAAATTCAACCTCTATGGCAGTAAAACAGGATGCCAAAGTTTGTATGAGAGAACGGGGCTCCTTGACCGGCCTGACTTGAAATTGTGACATTTTGGCGAGCATACTCTTGTCGGTGAGAGCGAGTGGGTCATGTACCTAAACGCAGCCCCAGTCCGGGTTGGTAAATAACTTCGTATTTCTGTTCAAACACAGATTTCCTGGTTTACCGGTTTACTGACGATGATTATGCTCCTTGCAACGCTTTGAGAGCAGTGGTGATGGTATAAATAAAAGTTCAAATCGAAGAGGTACGGGTCGTATCTCGGTATGTTGATACTAATAGGTGACCGGCGGAAGTTTTAAGACCGGCTATACACGAAGAGCTTAGCCAGTGATCAACATACGAGGAATGTTCGTAAAGGCATTCAGGTAGCAGACCGCCCGAAGCAGTAGCAAATGCGCGACAAGACGTGTTTGTGTTTTTAGAAGACTGTAGTTTGTTATACAGTCGCAACTTTGCCGAGTATGGTCGGCCTGGTGAATTCTAAAACATCGTTAGGAAGGAATGACGTATTATGAAAACAATTATTTTATATTCAAACTAAATGTCCAGGAAACGCAAACACCTACGCCGCCTGCCGCGAGCAAACTTAGATGCGTAGGCGACATAAGTAACTACTTTTACTTCGTAACATATATTATGGACGAGGGCTTTAAATATAAATAGATTTCGTATTTCGCCAACACCTCATTTAAATTTATATAAAAAAATTAAACCTTATATGACAATTAATATTGGAAAGTTAATGAAGCCTTCTCCGTAATAAAAGCTGCCTTTCAGTCTACTGAAGTCATTAACCTGCCTCGTTCACTTTATTACATCGTTCGAGGTATCCTTGCTGCATCAGCAATTAAGTAGTTAATAAATTAGTTCGCACTGAAGCTAAAAGGGTTACTGGAAAGTGATCTCTTTCCCTATAATGTAGATTATTGTCCTATAGGATGGTAAAAGAAGCAACGGTGCAGAAGACACAAATCTCACCCGAAACTGTTCAAAATCGAGTTAATATCTACACCTAACGATGCCCCAGTTTTGGCACGTTACGTTACGAAACTTGCAGGATTCTAGCCCTAACTGGCTGGACGGATCATATGCTCCAGATGCGTTCAAAATCACGCTCCCAGCCTTTCAACCTCTCTGATACAAGATGCCCTTTTTTGCTACTACAAAATATAATGGACAGCAAAGTTCCTGATTTTTAGACCTTTTAAATAAAAATTACGGTTTCAATTTGAGTGCACTTTGATCGCTGACCTATAAAGCTGAATTTAAGTTGAAGTTCATTGGACATCATTTCTTTTTAAGCGAGGAGGATCACTTAAATCTAATCAACTGGAGATCAAAGGTTTTAATTTAATTATAATAAATTCAGTAGATATTTAAAGAGCAGTTCGAAAACCATAAAACTAAAAATAAAAAGGTCTTGTTATATCGATTCGACGTAAATTGGCACACCAAGGCCATTGTACCGACATAATTATCGTTTCGTGTTCAAGAATATAATTTTCTTTGAATGAAAAGCTCTGACATTTCATACAAAGGTTTCTATGCAGCAAACTAATTCATGACGGGTTCCATGGAAGTTCTAGGGGTATAAGTGAACTGATTCCAAAGCATGTTGGTCTCGAAACGTTCCTTACGTAATCCATGAAACAATACAGATAAAGTCCTATACTACGACTAAAAATGATTCCTGAACAAGGGGAAACTTGTTCCTTTTAATGTAAATTACACCTGAAAGCGTCGTCTTACTTTCTGGCAGCACGCAAGTTACGTAACAAAACTTACGTAATCAATATAAGCCTTATTACAACGGACCTAGATTCACGATTTCATGATTTAGCACTGCATGTATTCCTACATTCCTGCCCATCGTTTTATGTATTTCAATTACTGATCGATGAACAACCGGATGGGGTCATAAATCGGCATGAAAGCCCCACGAGTAGAACGCCTTGAATATGATTTTCGATGTATCGGTTAGTCTAACGAAATTTTTAGAAGAAAACTCCATCGAACAAACTTGTTTAAGAAAATATGGGTACACTGAATGAGTGAAATATGAATGATGTTATCACAAAATACGTTTTTGCGTTGGCGTGAATCTATTTATAGAACGAAACTGAAAAATTCGTAGCTGCTGTAAAAATGTATCTCATTTTCCGAATAACCTCACCTGCCTTTTGTGAATCAGACGGCCGTAGGATGGCCGTAGCCAGCGTATAATGAAATCAAATATTTACAATTTTCGTCGCGATAGAATGATTACTACAAATTGTTTCGAGTTTCAATTAAACTAACTTCACATTCTCAATATACAAGGTAAATTTATAATGGCTGAATTTAATTTCACGTTATTAACAATTTCGGCATTTAATTCCGGGTAAAAATAACCGATGAGCTAAATAAGATATGAATTTTAAAACCTCGTTAAATATTTAATGTATGTAAATGAAAATATAATGTCCCCACATTGTAATTTCACTAAATCTCCGTGGCTACTAAATATCACCGTACTGTAACTTCACTAAGTTTAAGCATTCTCCCCTTAAGTCAAAGCACTTGTTTTGTAAAGAAAAATTCTTCGCTACAAAAATGAGATTGCATCGCGTTTAACGTCAGAAACTCATTTGATCTAAAAAAAAACAATTGAAGCATTAATTTCATTGAGACTATTACAGACACTTTAGAATGTCAAGAAACAAAAAGAAATAAGCTACAGTCCCAGACACAATGCAAAATAACTTGTGAAAATACTGTAGTTGCCCATTTCAAAGCCTTGATCTCTATGAAGAAGAATGGGCAAGAAACTACATAGAAACTCTATTAAATCATTATAATGTGTATTAATTAACCAACTGACAGCACCCGTTCACGAACATGACGCATGGATTAGCAACATTCAGCTCAAGCATTTTGAAGGGAACTAAACACACACCAGCCACCATCAGCGAGACATTCAAGTGAGCATGACACTCTCAACCACTAGGGCATAATCAAGCCAATGATAGTGCATTACCACTCACATTATGGGCTTTATAATGATACATTACTAGGATCATAATAAAAATACAAAAATATTCAAGAATTTGATGAAACCCTTTGATTATGACGAAATTTAGTCACAAGTCCCTTCAATTTATGTCAAATCAAAATGTTTTTCTTTTTCCTAGTCTACTGTGTCCCACTCCTAGGTAAACTCGCGATTCCTCGCGACCTCCACCTTAACCACTTTTTTTAAAAAAAAAGAACATTAGTAATAATGACTGCTATATAATACTAACAAAAAAAAGCAAAATTATACCATCATAATTGGTCATCTTGAGAACCCAACTCGATTTAAAAGAGGGTAGAAGATGGCAAATGTCAATCTGAAAATTGTATCATTATTTCAGAACTGGATTGCCTTCGACGTTTATAAGGGCAATTTTGTCATTTCGTATAACTGCTGGCTGGCTGGGTTTCCTGCTTTTTTATTATACTAGTTACTAGGTGTAGAATAGCTTAGGTGATTCCAGGTGTTAGAGACCGCTATAATTAACTATTTAGTAGGTGTTTCTAAACGAATAAACGGGGTCGTGGAAAAACACAACAGTAATTGTGTCAGCGAACAATCCTTACTAATTCCTTACTAATATTATAAAAGCGAAAGTGAGTTTGTTTGTTTGTTTATTTGTTTGTTACCTTTTCACGCTTTAATGGCTACACCGATTTTGGTACAGAGATAGTTGGGAACCAGGAGACGGACATAGGCTATTTTTTATTTCAAAAAAGTGGGATGTGAGGGAGTAAGAGGGAAGAAAAGGGAAAACTTAGCGTTGCTATTACAAATCGATAAGGCGCAAGGAGAACTGTGTTACCCCGAATTTAACGCGAGCGAAGCCGCGGGCAAAAGCTAGTCGATTTATAAAGAGCAAGTCCTTTTTATTATACACGGTGTATTAGAAGACATTGTGACACTATTACCATAGTTCCAGAGGACGAGTTTAGTATTCAAAAAACAAAAAGCTTTGACTTAATCCAAATTTCGCCGTTTTACTCCTGATATGATGACTTTTTTAGCGTTCCGTACCTCAAAGGAAAAGACGGAACCCTTATTTGGATGACTTTGTCCGTCTGTCAAGACTCTAACTGGGAAACGCGGAGGTATCGAGTTGTAATTAAAATCATATACACAACTCTGTGGTCCCTTTGTGTTGTGAATAAAACACCGTCTTAGTAAGTCTACGCAGTCAAATGATATGGGTGTTTATGTCGCAAGTTTGTACGGAACCCTCAGTGCGCGAGATTGGCTCGCTCTTGGCCGGTTTTTTTTTCATAAATATTGTTTTATGTTGACCAGTATGTAGGTTTTAGAACATTTTATTTTAAAGATACCTTTCACATTAATTCAGATGTTTCGAAATAAATACTTGCCAAGTAAGTATAACGCGCGACGATGCATGTCACGCGCGTATACTATCCTATACAAATGGAGCTCAGAAGCCGATGGTGGAGCGGGGGGGGGGGGCGAATTGTACGAGAATTTTCTCATCAACGCCAATAAAACTCATCTCTCACACGGATTCACAATGCAATAACTGATTAAATTGTTCAGATACCAAGGATGGCTTCAACTAGCATAAATTCTCCTTGAATACAGTGCAAAGTTTATATTATGATTCACTTATGGCCGGAAAACATCGTGAGATTTGAAAATCGAAAATTATTAAGTTAATTTCTAATACATAACTAGATAAAGTAATCTGCTTCTATATATAGAAAAAAATGAAGTCGCTTTCTGTTCGTTTAGATCTTTTAAGAATAGTTAGAGTGATTCAAGATGATGGTTTATTTGTATAATATCCCGTCTACGTGGGTGAAACCACGCGGTGCAGCTAGTAATTATTAAAATAAAATTTCCATCCAATATACGCCAACAAAAGTATACATCACATCTTTGTGACATATCTTATACATACCGCACGCCAATAAATACATGTAGGAATAGCACCGTTCAGAAAGCAGACCCTGGCACGAAGCCAAGACAGCGCAAGGAAGAAGGGATAAATCGTGAAGGTACTTACAGTTGAGCCCAAGATCGTGGTAAGTGATGATGGCAGGCTTGGAACGGTCGCCCTGCACAGCAACCACTATATCGCCGCGGTCCGTGCGCACGCGCACCTCAGTACAGCCCACCTCGCCGCCGATGCGAAGCGCACTCTGGAACTGCAGCTGGATGTTCCTGAGCTCGATGTCGTCCATGCTGTGGAGAAAAATAGCTGTAGTCACTCGTATTTAAGTTTAGCTTATAATTTTCACGAACGTTTCAGGGTATAGCAGGACTACTGTCTATGTGCATAAGTGGAACAATGATATAGTACAGCTTAGCTACAGCTTATAGGTTTTTGGTTTACTTTGTTTACATCTTCTTATATCCGTGAGTAATGTTTTCGCAGACAGGAGACCTGTGTCATCATCTGCCTAGCCTTTTCCCAACTATGTTGGGGTCGGCTTCCAGTCTAACCGGATTCAGCTGAATATCAGTATTTTACGTGGACCGACTGCCTGTCTGACGTCCACAACCCAGTTACTACTGGGTAATATGATACCCCTTTGTAAGACTGGTTGTCAGACTTTCAGAACACTGACTACATGTAACGACTGTCAAAGATCTACAAATGACAGCCGGCCGGGACCAACAGCTTAACGTGCTTTCCGAGGCACGGAGGAAACTTGGTATGTAACGGGTGGTCACCCATCCACAGACCAACCTAGGCAAGCGCGGCTTAACCTAAAGATCGACCCGAGCGGCTGCTATTATTAAGCCACAAGCTCCTCAGACAGGAGACCTGTTTAAAAGCAGTAAAGGCGTCACACTCGTAAAATCATCAAACTGTGCTTTAAAATGGTAAATAAAAGGCACCAAACTTTTTTATTCGCCGTACAACAAGTCTTGAAGCTTAGTCTTAAAAAATATCGATCTATTGTGTTTAGTAAAATCTCCAATCCGTCTTAAGAGTTGCCGCAAAAGTTTAAGAACTTGACCACTGCGTTTTAAACCTAAAGTTTTCCGAAAGAACTTTTATAAACAGCCTTCATTATAATCTTCCCTAGTACTTTCCTAGCTAATCCCTTTTCTATTGCTCCTTTGAACATAAAAGAGCCTCCATGCAGAATATATTAATACTAGAGCTTATAATAGATGTAAAAATATAGTGAAGTATAGTCATACTTTTACAGAAATATATAGTGTAAACCAACACTGCAATGTCAACGACTTTTTTTTGGGATGAAAGATCACGTTTTACTGTGAACTTAATGTTACTCACGCAAAACACTATGTCAATAGATGCATGAATAAAAAGTACAGGTGTCGAGGAATTATTAAAACTTAAGTTTTAATTAAAAACTAATATTTGAAAAAATCCTTATGAAAAATTTGGAACCTTCTTCCCAATATATCTGTAACTGGAAGGTTCCCAGAACCTTTTCAGCAAGAAATAATCGCAATAACGGGAGGAACTAGTAGGTATATTTGGGTTTCGTTAAACTCTTAACTTTTACACTCATTCATCATCTGCCTAGCCTTTTTTCAACTATGTTGGGGTCGGCTTCCAGTCTTACCGGATGCAGCTGAATATCAGTATTTTACATGGAGCGACTGCCTATCTGACCACCACAACCCAGTTAATACTGGGTAATTCTATACCCCTTGGTAAGACTGGTTGTCAGACTTTCGGAACACTGACTACTGTAACGACTGTCAAAGATCTACAAATGACAGCCGGGACCAACGGCTTAACGAGCTTTCCGAGGCACGGAGGAAACTCGGTATAAACGGGTGGTCACCCATCCACAGACCAACCTAGGCAAGCGCGACTTAACCTAAAGATCGACCAGAGCGGCTACTATTAGTTATCCACGAGCTCCTCGACTTTTACACTCATTATGGTTGGTTTAATATCGATAGACTCCAGGATACATTTTGGATGAAGGACTCCTGCGCAGAAACACAAATGAAGTAGCTGGTATTCAGCTGTTTGCAGTTATTTAATATAAAGGGTGAATAATTATAAGTTAAAGAGTAGTACCACTGCTTCGCACAGTAATTGCTCTTGTATTGTATATTGCTGGTGTCCGCAACTCCACATCTGAGGCGCGGATTTTGCGTGTGGAATAATTGCTCTTTTGGCTTTTACAGTGATCTATTAACCTTTTGAATGCCATTGTCACAAATTTGTGATAAACAAGCGCGTGCCCTGGCCACCAAACGCCAATGACACAATTTTATGACATACTTTTGATAAAATGAGTGGCTTGGCGTGGCTCGTGAGCTCGTGGCTAAATAATAGCAGCCGCTCAGGTCGATCTTTAGGTTAAGCCGCGCTTGCCTAGGTTGGTCTGTGGATGGGTGACCCGTTACATACCGAGTTTCCTCCGTGCCTCGGAAATCACCTTAAGCTGTTGGTCCCGGCTGTCATTTGTAGATCTTTAACAGTCGTTACAGCTAGTAAAATACTGGTATTCAGCTGCATCCGGTAAGACTGGAAGCCGACCTCAACATAGTTGGGAAAAGGCTAGGCAGATAATGATTGGCTTGGCGTGGAGGGCACTACATGCATTGATGCTCTGACGTTCATAGGTTAAAAGGCACTAAACTGTCAAGAACGTAGATTGCAAATAATATTTTTACAGTCAAGCAAAATAGCATTTTATTTGTCTTGAAAAATTGAGCTTGAAATATTATTCTGCCTTTTTTTTAGAATGGGAAATCATCAAATAACTTCACCCGCTCTAAACTAAGACTAAAACCCACCCATATTCCTTCTTTTGCCCTTTATGTTCCGGGGCCGCGAATGTTGTCTTTCGAAGAACCCGCAACCCCGGCAGGTAGTTCTGGCAGGCCCCTCTGTATATTTTGCCTGAGTTTTATTCCGATTGAATAGATTCAGCATAAGTACTTTTATGAACCGATGCCTCCTACGCGTTTTTAAAATATCAATACTTGTTCTCTATATGAGCTTGTTTACTAAACGCTATTGATGGAAAAACGAACAGGAAGTATATTTGTTTATTACGAAAGATTTCGATATGGGAAAGTAACTAGCCACACGAATGCAACTTGGGAAATAGATGTTTGCAATGCTTTTAACGTGATCACTAGACGACTTCCCCTAGCGCGTAAAACAATTACTTCATAGGTTTAAAAGGATCAGTATTTTGCAAGATGTAATGAAACACAAGTTTTCATTGAATGACATACTTAGCTCTTGTGTAGCTAGATACTCCAGGTTAATAAAGCCTCAGAACATTTTATTCCCTAGTGCTATTATATGTTTCAATCGATGCATAACCAAAACAAGAACATTAATAGCTTAATACGGCACACAAATCAAGAGTATTGTTTAGTGGTTATCAAGGAAGTGCAAGAAGTGCTGGTCGGAATCAGTAATTGCATAGGGAAAGGGATAAGTAACTAAACTTTCACCTTGCCTGCAAGATTTGCGAATTGCGAAGCCTCAGATAACAAGGAAGGAGCATCCTTGTTGCTGGAGGGTGTCCAGTGTCTCACTGATCTCAGTTTGGCTCTTTTGTTTGGCGTTAACAGTAATGGACAGCTTTAATATTTTAGGCAACAAGCTGACTACTATCTAATCCGAGGCATTTACGTGGTCATATTATTCGATCACTAGTTTGTGGGTATTTTAATAAACGTAACACTTCCCGTGATTTATTTAACTCTAGTTGTTTTTATTCTATTCCTTAAGGCCCTGTACAAAGCAAACACTCTGTAATACGTCTAGATTTTAGTCGCAGAGTTATCCATATCTGTACATGCCACAAGCCAAAAAGAAATACAGTGTATAATCAAATACATAAAGAAAAAACTTTTAAACAAAAACAGTTTATAAAAATGGTCTAGTACTACGAAACAACAATGTTAAAAAAGATCACGAAAAAAATTTTCTTTTTCAACATATATTTTAATGAGACGCGCTTTAGTACAAAAAGTTCGATACGTACACACATTAATTCTGTAACAAATACGTTGAGAATTTACGACATTGTGCGGACAATGAAATGGTCCAATTGAGTATAAAATGTAGCCTCTTTAGTTAATGTAATGTTTTATTAAGCTAAAAGCGGACTGTGCCGAGGGGTTAGACAGAGTTCCGTCTGTCAACGTCAGAATCGGCAACAAATTCGGAAATCGTGAAAGCTTATCGAAGGAAAAACTTTACCGAAACCAGTGTCCGCGACGAGAAGCCTACTTATTGGCATGTAAACACACTGGATTTTTCTCTCTAGGTCGTTCAGGACTTCGTTCAAGTCGGGTGAATGAATCGAACAGCTTTACCTAGCCAAATATTCGTTCTATTATTCTTTATCGGTTATGTTGTTCTGAATAGACACTCGCACTGACTTTGCTCTCTAAAACAGACAAACAGTATCACCTGCACTGTCAAGAATTATTTTCAAGTTTTAGAATAATGTTTGTAGAAGTTTTGGAAGCGCTATTTTTTGACAAATGTGTTCTTGACGTTGTTCGTGGTAAAAAATAATTAACTAGTGTCGCAAAAATATGAATAAGTCAAGTTTAAATTACAAAATTTAAAAAAATATGATCCGTAATGTGTTCTAGTCATGAACTTTGCAATATATAACATGTAATTGTACAGAAATGCCTATGTGTCTTCAACGCGTCGATGACAAATTAATAATCATGTAAGGCTATCATAGATTATACTAAACTCCCCAAAATTAATACAATATGTATGCTTCTATACAGAGTGGATGGGAGACAGACGTTAAAACAATTAGGTACCACATATGCTGTTCTGAACGATATACCGATACATCGTTCAGAACAGCTGTTTCCGAAAACTGCAATACCTACACAGTCAAGACGTATAGAAGTGGAGCAGCTTCGTTTTTTATTTTAAATTACTGATGAATTATAAATGGTTCAAAATCATGTACTGAATACGTGGTAACAGTACAACGGTTATCACGTATACGCATACGAATCGGAGTACATCCCACCTTGCATAATTATGTAAAATCTATCATGTCATACCTTTTCTTCATTTGAAACGGCATTCTAAACCAAAGGCATATTCTTGAACTTTAATAGCTTCATTCAATCACTGCATGAATAGAAATAGTGGGTCCGATTTCTATTGTGATCGTACTTAGGGTCAGCATTGCTTCGAGATTGGATTCCTAACTAGATCTGGACAATCAGCGTAGAATTACGCGGTAAGACGACCGAAGTGGCAAGCAATTATGTTGTGTAACGAGAAATTGATGGGGGGCCTCCGACTTGGTCGGAGAGGTGATCGATTACCTTCTATCAAACGGATGCAATCCGACTCTGATGGGAGCATATTCAATTCTGAACTTATTGTTTGACAATAGCCATCTAGAGTCTAGACTAGACTGGTGTTTTGAAGAAATCACCCCATATACGCAATTTTTATATCCGTGAGCTCTTTTTAAATTTATTGCCTAGTCAGCATTCCTAGTTATAGAATCAAACAATTTCAAGTCAGGACATTTTTCACCTGACTAGCGAATTCTACTGCTGAGAATGGTATTTTAGAACAATTCAAATCCAATTTAGTTATCGGTTTCAATTCATTAAAGCAGGTAAAAGATCTCTCAAGTACAGCAGCAACCTTATAAGTCGTGTTTAAATCCAAGCAATTACAATTTCTAGAGTCGCATAGTGAGTTTCTCTTTAATGTATCTCTATTGCAGCAACTGCTGAGTCCAGGTTCCTCTAAAGAGAGACGCATCAAAGTCTTTATTTCTGAATGGCCAACCCTCAGATCCGCAGAATAATAATTATTAGCAGCATTAGGCAATTTAAGTACCTACATAATTGCTTAAGGGTACAGAAGACAGTTACTGGCCTATCCTCGAAACACCCGCATACCATTTATTAAAAAAAAACAGAACCTACAGCATAGGAGACCAAGGGTGTTTTCTGATCTCCTGTGATCTACAATGATCTTGGATCCCAATTTACATAAACTGATTTTGGTCCATTGTTTGTTGCCATCAACCGGGCACAAATCCAGCCTCCGTGGCTGTCTACTGAGAAATTCCTGATAGAAAAACCCTCCTAACAGTTTGCTCGTCCTGGGAACACTTCTCGACCATTTTGCAGTTGTGGCAGATTAAAAAATATAGGTCTAATAAGACACATAATGTCTTGGTGTGAAAGCTTGTTTGACAAAATGCCATATCATTTGCGAATTAACGCTATCATTATTCAAATTAATAATCATTTGCTATTAAGTATAAACAATTACGTAATTTTGCTCTAACCGCTAGTACTACACACCACCCGCTGGCTAAAATATGTCGAAGCGCCGCTGTCGACAATTGCGAAAGCGGCCGCTTTCATAATTGTCCCCACATCTGTCTTTGATTCTCGGAACCTTCAGAACTTGAAAATATATTATGAAGTGTACAAAATCCTATGTACAATTTGTTATGAAAAAAATTTAAAGAACGTGTCCGGCAATGACAACTCTGTACCAGTTCAATCTCGATTAAGTTCGCGCGAGGGTTCGTGCGTGTTATAGCTTACGGTATAGTACAGGACATACTAACTATGTAATGTACCGAGACCTTCGTCAGGGTTTAAAGCCACATTAAAAACGAAAGTAAGAAACATCCGTTTGGAAATAAGGTCGAGACGTAGGATTCGGTTGGAGCCTTACCCAGGCGATGCCCTCGCCCCGCGCGCGAGGGGGCACCGAATCGACCGGGCTTCTTGGCAAGGGGCCAGGACGAGAGGTCGGGGACAACAGCGCTACTTTCAATTTGAGAACGACTACACCAGCCACGACCAATGCGACTCACCTTATCGCTTTTTCACTAATTATGTAGCAAACTCGTAAATCAAGAAATTCAGCAGCCCGCAACGTCCAGAATAACGTGCGAATCCTTAAAATTAACGACGATGTTTAACGATCATCTTCTACTGTTATTTTATCTCTTCTCACTAAAGATTATTAACCAGAGCAATTACACTGGAACCGATTGAGAAGTTTTCTCTGAAGACGGATAACTGTTTGGACTTTGTAACAGAAATATGTGGAAAAAGCTAGTTTTATATTCAGCTCAGCGTTGTGGAGTTAAAGGTAACATCCGCGCTAGGTAATACATAGGCTAGACTTTTATTAACAACGAAGGAGTAAAACTTCCTATCCTTTCCTATAATAAAATAAACAAACAAGCGCGTTCAGGCCTCACGTGACCACTACAAATCGGTTCTTGAAGGAAGGGTGCCGATATTTATATTTCATAATACAAGTGCATGCAGGACCATTATTTTAAACATGTCGTCGAGTCATCGAGTTCTACGAGCAAACATTTGCATTCAACCACATAACTCATCCAATTATTAAAGTTTACATTTGACGATTGTTTGTTTCAAGGTCACTGTTTAAAAAGTATGGTTATGAATTTAACAGTCTACTATAATAATACTAAACTACAGAGCCGATTTTTATGGATGAAGTGTCAATCGATTCATTATCAAGGCCTAGGTTAGAAGGCTGCTTTTATGCCTACAAAAAATAATGATTATTAAATTTTCCTTTCACATTGAGTGCGTATTTTCCATTACGACTTTAGAATCAAATTTCTCATCAGCACTAGATTCAGTATTTTTTTTTATTTTGTATATTTTAAGATCTGTTGATAGACACCCCACACTGTTATTTATATTGGTTATTTGCAATGATAAAAATAATACAATGCCTTTGTTTAGCGGTTCATAGAAGAAAGAAAGAAAATTGCGTTTATTTAGCATTAAAAACAAAAAATAACAAAATCAGGAACACCTTAACAAAATAAAATAAATAATGCCAAAAGGGGCTCAGCATAATGCCAGATGGCAACACAAGGCCGCCACCTGACGCTGATTTTCAGCTGCTGCCCACGAGTGCCATACGCTCACATAAACAAACACATAGGTATAAAAGTCAGAATTGAAAACAGTTATATAATTGATATAATAAAATATAAACAATATTCAAAAGTAAAAATGTATAAAAATAATAACATTAGTAAAATTTATAAAATTAAAATATTTATAATTAAAATAAAAGAGAAATAACAATACTAATATTGAAATTATTGTATGAAAGATAATGTATAAAAGCTACCACATTTTTTAGAAGACACCTACGTGTCTTTTCTCAAATCGAATTTCAAATATCTGGCGCCAACAGTCTCGGAGTAAAATGGCTGTGACATACGGACAGGCAGACAGACGGACAGAAGCGGAGCAAATCTGTGTGGGTCCCGTTTTAGCAATTCGGGTACGGGACCCTAAGGGTTCACTAAGATAGTTCAATATGTAGAAAACAAAAAATAATAAAATTGAAATCTTGAACCCAGAAACGGCTAATTCGGCAACTACAACATTTTTATACAGCTGACATTTTTCTTCGGTTTTTGCTTAGCCATTGTTACATAAAACTTAATGTAACATAATATGTTTTTTATGTAGTTGTACATGCATATACGTACAACTACAACCAGTAGATCGTCATGGCCCCAGCGTACTGTTTTTGAGAACTGTCAGAAAGAACTTTGCAGAAGATGCAGTACCTAGACCGTACACGACCCAGCATACATAAATATATGTTGTATGCAGCAACATATATCAGCTCTACGACTACTTTAAACCGTCATTTCATTTGATTTGGATGTGATAGTATTCGCAAATATTAATCCGTGTAAAAGGAACGCAGAGGAAAAACTACAAAAATATGCATAAACTTGGATCAGCGAAGAGTTTTCAAGCACAGAATAAATAATATTATTGTGTCCATATACAATATTGTATAAGATATATTTATGGTGAATGATTGTCAAAACCTTTGCTGAAGATCAGGTTCTACCTGCATCGTCACCATCACAGGGAATTCTAAACCCAAAAGAAAATAATTTAAATTGACGCAATATAGTTCAGTTTCGTTTCGGAAATGTCAAAGCTGAAATCTGTTCATGCCAACTGACAACCTGGTGCATTCAGCGTTCATTCCAGAATACCACGTCTATTTTTTATTTTTGGACAGTTCCATAAATAATTTATATACTTACTAGCTTTTGCCCACGGCTTCACTCGCGTTATATTCGGTAGCGCCTTATTGATTTGTAATAGCAACGCTAAGTTTTCCCGTTTCTTCCCTCTTTCTCCCTCATATCCCACTCTTTTTAAAAAAATAATAGCCTATGTCCGTCTCCTGGTTCCCAACTATCTCTGTACCAAAATTCATCAAAATCGGTTTAGCCGTTAAAGCGTGAAGAGGTAACAAACAAACAAACTCACTTTCGCTTTTATAATATTAGTAAGGAGTAAGGATAAGGATGGTTTCTTTTGTGAAACGTCAATTTAGTTATGCTAGAAAGCGAAACCATCACTGCTTCAATTAAATGAGAACTTCAGTTTGAATAAACAGTTTGTAATTGGAGTATTAAAAGTTGTAGCAATTAATTTCAAGTTTGTGAACTGTTAAGCAGTGAAGTTACCTGTTTTATAAAAAAAACCTACTAATAAATTATGCAACCAGTTGTAGACAGCAGTATTGAGAAGGAACACCGCGTGGTTTAAACGCTTATTACACCACCCGATATGAAGGGCCCTGCATCCAGGGTGGGCGTGTACCCTAGTTAGTGCGGCGCTTATTACACTTCTCTGCGAATTGGGCCCTAACTCACTTTATACGCGAATGTCTAGAGAGATAAACGTATTGTCGCATTTTACATTATGCCGTCGGTCGTCAGTATCGAAACTTCAAAAAATTGCTGTAGCAGTGACAACCGTGCTCGCAACAACAAATATTAAAAAAAGAAAGAAGAGAAAGATCTGGGTGAAAGAGTATTTGCGGTTACGTGAAAAGCTTTCAACCTGCACTATTCAAAAGGATTTCGGTTGACTTCGTAAATCATCCAAATAATATTCCCATATGCTACGCACTAGTCGCGTGGCAACTGAGCTCCCTAACCGCCCTAAACGTTATTACATTACCCAATCTGCAGGGCGCTTAGGGAGCTAGGCAGATCGGGATGACCCGATCGCCCTAAATCGGGACACTAACTCCCTAAGTCTTATTACACCACACTTAGATAGGGTTAGGGTCCCTCGAAATTGGGTGGTGTAATAAGGCCTTTAGCCAATAGAAGTCTGACAGACCCCTATATTTTTTTTTTTATGAATGGCATCTCGCAGTTCAACCAAGGAGGTTGTCGTCTGCTTAACCGGGCGAATCCTGTGGGTGCCTTAAAAATTAAGACCTCCAGCCAGGGTAAAAACTTACAAACTAAGCGACTACACGCTAAGGGCACCCCCTGTGGGTACGAGCCTCGGCTTAGGGCGTCGCTGAGGGACAGCAAGGGACAGGCTGGATCTGAGTGATATTATTTAGGGACTATTTTAACTTACTGGCTCAGCAGCGCGGGCTGGCTCTTGCAAGGGACGGGTGGGTGACAGACCCCTAACACCTGTAGTGTTATATATAGACCCAGCCGGCGCCCCACGACGGTGAACATCCATTGAGGCGGATATCACACGTAAAAAAAATACAATTATATTATACTAGCTTTTCCCCGTGGCACTTCCACTTTTAAAAAAAACCTATGTCCGTCTCCAGGGTCCCAACTATCTTTGTGCCAAAATTCATCAAAATCGGTTTAGTCATTGAAGCGTGAAGACGTAACAAACAAATTCACTTTCGCTTCTATAATATTACTAGCTTTTGCCCAACTGGGGGAACTGTGTTACCCTGAAATTAACGCGAGCGAAGCCTTGGGCAAAAGCTAGTTAATTATAAAAACCTATTATGATTTTGCTTAAGCGGTCATTTTAGGTCCCCTGATTAACCATAATGTCTGTGACATACATATTAGTTTACGTGACTTTACTACGCGTGGCCAATACTAACAAATTCGAGTGCTCTAAGTAACCCGGGAATATCTTGCGGAAACGTGCCACACCGGAAATTGTGCCTCGTGCCCGTCTCACCAAAATATTTTCCAACCTATGGAGAGGCGGGAATGCTCGACTAGTGGTTAAATTGACAACAGAGGCATGCCTGTGGTCTTAGGGAACTAGTTGGGGATTTTAACGCAATTAATTGCTCAGGAAATTCTGGACGTTTGAACTATTGATGACGATGCTGCAGATTTCTCGATATTGAATGAACTAACCAATTCTCCAGATTGAAGACTTTTACCCCTATTATCTAATATACAGTGTGTCCGGACATGGACTAGCGATATTCTAAACACTTAAATATTAACTATTTTAAAGTACAATTACACTCTAGGCTTGGGTCCAATACACTTCCCCGCTATGTGGCAGCCATTTTGTTTTTTTTGTTGAAATATGCTCTATGCGAGTACAAAACAAATCATAAATCTCGAAGTTTTAGTCATACTGAGATAAAAATAGGCTTATTCGAAAGGTAATAATATTTTCGACCATCTGCAATACAAAACAATGTTTTCACAATTTCACAACTTTTGAAAAAAAAATGTGAAAGTCGAAAAAAGAAAACAAAAATTATGCAATTCAACCAATAACTGTTAATTACTACAAAACCATACCCAACAATTTTTTTATTTTTTTTACTAGATCGACAGATTTTGAGCTAAGCTACAATACAACATAAAATTCACAACTGTATGTCTAATATTTTAAGAGTTATTGTTGTTTGAACATAGCGGATGCGCAAGCACAAAAGGCCTTTGTCGGAACCCTAAACAGGAAATCATTAAAAACACATAACATTCATATTGATTTTATTTAAAGTTTTTTTCATTATTAAACTATGATTAAAATATCTAAAGCACCTCCAGCTTGTAGACACACTACGGCTCTCTGTGCCACCTGGACTGATGAGCGCCTAATTAAATCCAAATCGGATCTAATTTCTTCGGCGACTGCCATAATTCTTGCGACAAGTTCTTCCCTAGTGTTCGGAACTGTAGCGTATACTTTTTGCTTAATATGACCCCACAAAAATAATCTAAGGGTGTCAAATCGGGTGAGCGAGGCGGTCACGCTACTACACCACTGCGACCGATCCACGGCGATAAATTATTGTTCAAATATTCTTTCACTGCTCGAGAAAAATACGCGGGTGCACCATCGAGCTGAAACCACATACGCCGACGGTATGATAGAGGTAGGTCCATGAGGCTATCCGCAAACTGTGTCGAATCTAGCGCCGTTTAATGTAGGTGGCAATTCCAATGGCCCTATCAGTCTATCGTTCATTATGCCAGCCCACACATTTACTGAAAATTCATGTTGAAATGAGCTTGGGCGCACCGCCCTTGGATTTGCGTGGCACCAGAGATGGTCATTTCTATGTGAATGCCATAAATGTCACTCTAGCGGTTAACAAAGGCCTTTTGCTGGGCACAGCGAGTATATTTTATAATAATTTAAATTCGAAGGTAGCTCGACTTGGATCAAATTGGGCATACGGATAAAACACAATTAAAGTTTTCTTAGCCATGCTCAACCAATTTGTTCTACGCCTCCTTTAAATTCCACCATTTATCTCTGCGCCACTTGCATCCATTCATTTCAGCTAGGTAATGGATTTTTTTCCGGTATTGTGTTTAACGCGGGATAATTTTACACAAAGCCCGAGTGGACCCGCGGGCAAAAGTAAATAAACTATAAATTCGCAGATCAGTGCAAAAAAAGTTATAAAAAATCATCAAAAACGAATATTGTTTAAAAAAAATAAGACGTATCCACCTGTTTTCCCCTAGGGACGAATTCGCGTTGAAAGCAGAATCATTTCGTAGGATATTCATGTAAGGACCAACAATCGTGTAGGTACAGTTTTTTGGAAGGAGTCTGACCTTTAGTCTAGCGATGAAATATGCACGAGAGATACCTACATGCATTTTTCAATAAACAATATCTTTTAAACGAATTTATATTTCACAGTCTCAGTAAATTGGTATATTTTTTTCTAATTTTACGAATGAACACAAACGTTTATTTGATTGATAGTAGTTCCTATTTTTTTTTGTCGAAATAAGTTTTGTTGTAATTGTTTTAACAATTCGGAGAGTATTTGAAAAGAAAAAAAAAAGGCACAGATAACTAAATAGGTATCTTTTAAACGTAACTACATCATGTACATCCTAATAATTGTAGAGGCGGGCGACACCGCATATCTTCTCCTAATAATGTTTTGTTTCCGAGATATTCTCGAGAGAAATATTTATATTATGATAAAGAAAATGTCACAAGTAAAATACTCACACGGTGGTACTCCTCTGAGACGTGACCTTCAAGGTGCTTTGACTTCACACTAGAAAGAATTCCTTCTAGGAATGACGTATACATAAAAGCTTATGCTGAACTTTATTATTGATTTAAAATGCTTAACTTTTGAGAAACCAACTGTATCACCAATTATTATATTGATATGTATAACTTCGTACTATTTTCTTGGCTAAATCTAATCGTTGGGTTGTGTTCATCTCAGATTTTTATTCGACTACGTTACATGCGCGCACGGCGACAATGACTAACGCCCGAACTGTCAAAACCAGTTCATTAAAATTCAGAATAACGTTCGGAGTTCAAACAGCTACGCTAGCTAAACCGTTTTAGCGACTATTGCGTTTCTATGTAAACGCAAAAACACAGATGTATAATTTATGAACGGTATTATTTATTAGCTTACTTATGAACCATATTATCGTCTTCGTAAACAGTTCTTTTTTATATTATTTATTTGATAATAATATAACCGTAAAAAATAGACCATAGAAATAATCAAGTACATAGTTCATTGTCATCATGTTCTGCGTAGCCTTTGCCGTTTCCTTTTGTTGGGGTCGGTTCCAGTCTAACCGGATCAAGTACATAGTTAATACCAACAATCTATGAAAGGGCAGAGTCTGCTAATAAAGCTTTTAATAGCTTAAAAGGAGGCTCCAATCACTACTAATTATTGTAAGAAAACTTGTGGAGTCTAATAACCATTTAATCCTCGAAAAAAACAAACAAATAGAATATTACTATTTAAAAGTAAATCCGGAAGCGAGCTTTACTGACACTCAAATTCAAAGAGAGCTAGTGTTCGAAATCTGTCGATCAAAGTGTCAGGGAATGAACGCCTATGAGTTTGTACGGCGCAGTCTCGATCACAATGAAAGCCTGTCATCTTTGTTGCCCCTAAATTGATATTTTCAGCACAATGATGGACCGCATTTCAGGCAGTCCGCCGACCGTTAAATTACGAGGAATGGACTGAATTATTTTTATCCCATTGGGATTCTTATCTTATATTCCATCGCGTATTTATTCTATTGCGAAAAGTATTTTTTTCCCTAAAATAAGTCAGACACTGATTAAAAGAGACAGTTATAGAAAAACCTAAATCCGCAAGTGGATAATATGAAATGTCACGCATTTCATATTATCTAGATTAACAACGCGAATTGTCCATTAAGGGCCAGGAACAAAGAGCGGCGTCATTGGATGCTGGGACCGCTTTTAGGTTCATTTTATACCTTTAATTTAGACAAACTTAAGAATATTTTACTGAAAAACTATATTTGCAACTAGAAGGAATCTAAATTTAGGTAGAGCGAGTTACTATAATTTGTTTTAAAATTTGCGGTGACTGGTTCTACTTAGTGTAGTGTAATTTGCGTATCAGATGTGAATCAAACAGGATGTTTTCTAAATAGGTCAATCATGCGACCGTCTCCTAATTATTCGCTTTGAGTTGTCCTTTTCACGGGTCCGAACCTCAAAAGGAAAAAAACGGAAGCCTTTTTCGATCACTTCGTTTTCCGTCTGTCGGAACGCGGGAAGGTATCGAGTTGCAATAAAAACCATAAACTAAACTCTGTGGTCCCTTAATGCTGTGAAAAAAAAATAACCCTAAAAGTCTAAGTGAGTCAAAAGATTTTATATTGTTTATGTGGCAAGTTTGTACGAAACCTTCGGTGCGCGAGTCTGACTCGCTCTTGGCCGGTTATTTTTTAAATTATCTTGATAGTACTAGACATTATTTAACTGTTTTGCTTTAAAAATAATTTAATGAACGTTTTGTCATCAGCGAAATATCATCCTACGAACATCAAAGCTTAGAAACACTAGGGTATATTTAAATATGTTTTCAAACACTAAGAATTTACGCGCTGTTTTAAAATAATTTTACTACAATATTCCCCTCATGCAGGAAGGCGGTCCGACGACACTTACCTTTGAAACCTCATTATTATATTTTACTCAGGGCCATGTACTAATGAACTCCATTTCTTGCACTCACATGTACCTCAAATATCGTGGTGCAAGTTACATAAGTGAACTCATAAACGATTATCAACTTACCACTGTTCAGATCATTAATTACAGCCAGTCAATATGTGTATTTTTAAAGCGTTATTTCATAAGTTAGGTTTTCTCTCAACGCAATTTCTGTAATTATGTGGATACGGATAAAACTTTGTTTCAAATCGAACTGTAAAAGCTTCATAACAAAGCTGAAAATTGAGTAAATGCAACACGATACGTGGTAGGACTAGCATTGCAGAAATCGACTTTTAGGGTAAGTACAAAACGTACGTAATTAAGTATGAAGTAAAAATTGCAGTAACTTAATTAAGAAGCAATATAATATTATGTTCCTTTTAGAATATTGCTTGACATTTAATTATGTGTTTTATTTGTGTGAGATCTGCCGATGCAATAATCGGTGATTGACCTTAAATCTTATGTCCATTGAACAGCGAGACAAGACAAGACTTCTTCACCACAAGCAATTTCTCTATGCCTCATTTGGCCAACATTCAGAATTTAAATAAATAACACCGAACATTGTAAAATTATTATTGTAATTATACTTATAGAAAGAGCGTAAATAAGAGCTGGACGTCCATATCCCATGACAAAACAGTAGTGCACGTCCAGTAAACTTCAGTGAAATGGTCATATGATTGTTCTACTGGCGTTTCATAAATATCGGAAGTACGCCCGCCGTCGTCGGTTGACCTGCGTTTTATATCTGGACTGTGGACCTCATACGATAATCACACAACAAGCAGACTATGTGTGAGGAAATATAAAAGATACCCAGATTATGTGATATATTTTTTTTTATAACAAATGAAGGCTTTACATTTAAGTTGTCTCCATTCTCAGAAATGACGAAGGACTTAAGGGTTCCATTAAAGTATTTGCCAGTCCTTAACAGGACTTGCTAAATATAGAACATTTCAGACAACGTTTATCCTTTATGTCTAAAGGTTTTATTTAACTGTAGATATATGACATTTACATCGTGAATATACACAAAGATGGTCAATGACACATTTTATTTTATACATGTTGTTTTTATATGTGTTTAATAGCAAATCAAATTAACGATTTCTCTACATTTAATGTTTATGATTAGTGAGTGATTTCGACTTACCCGAGAAGGGCAGTCTCTTCAGCACTAATAGGCATCTCCATAAACTGCGTCGCTCGTTCTTCAAAGGTACCTCTGAAATAGTGCAGGGTATGTAGCATACTGAATATGGGCCGTGAAGTGTAGTCTTTTTGTGCAAGTACATATCAAGAGAAAGAAGTTGTCATAAAATGATAATTATGAAGTGCTTAATTAGGGTTCTTATTAACCCATTACAATCTTAATAAAAGTATATTTCTAAAATCATCATTTTCCTGCCCTTGTGCCATTCTATTTGGGGTCGGCGTAATGTGTTACGCCGCGTAGCACGTTTTATTCTTCCATTCTCCCCTATCAGACGTCACGGCATCATTTACTCCTTCATATCATTCTTTACACAATCCATCCATCTCATATTTGGCCTTCCTCTCGCTCTCCGTCCATCAACATTCAAATCCATCATTCTTTTAGGCACATGTGCATCGTCCCTCCACATTACAAATGTCCATACCAAGACAAACGCCTGCCTTTAAATTTTTCTGTAACATGCGCAAGTTTCAAATTTCCTCTAATATACCTACACATTCTTCTCTTACTCTATCCTTTATCCATTCTTGTCACTCCACAAATCCATCACAACATTATCATCTCCAAGTGTACTTCTTGAAGGCAAAAAGAAAATACAGTAGTTGTAAATTGTAGGTTTTATGTTATTTCAGTAATTAATCTAGCTTAGTATTATAGAAAATTTGTGAAGATGAACCGAATGTTGTCTCTCACGTAAAAAACGACTGAATGGCTTTAACATACATATGTTTATGCTTATGTTACTTATAACTTGATGATATGTTTATAACACAAGGGATACTTTTTTCCTAGAAATACACATCAAAATTTCCGCAGGCGGAATAGATACTATTTACACGATTAAGCTTAATTAGATGTCATTGGCGTTAATTAAATTCGTCCCAACAATTTCGATAGTCGAATGCAGATTACTAAACCGGCAATTCGTACAGATGAAATCCAATGCGGTACAAATATGTTATTCAAACATATTATGACAATGTTTCAGTTCGAAATTTAGTTTAAGCCGACTAATCAACGATTTAATGTTAAAAAGATTGAGGGTTGTCAGTATTGTCATTACAAGTAAAAATTAGAGCGATTAAAGCCTCTAAATCGGAAACCTTTTTACCACACTATTAAATTCGTTTATAGCTCAGCATTGTTTTAAATTTCTAGGTGGTGTTACCATTTGAGAGTGAAAACTTCGAAAGTTCAATGTAACAAGAAGGTCTCACATAATGGGTACCGGGATCCGCGTCGGACCAATTGCTCGCGACCAAGGTCGCCGGCAGAACGATGACGCGCTTCGTAATAATCTACGCGGAATGTCGGAGGTAGAGAATTGAAGCAAAGGAATTCGAAAAATATAAGTAGCAACCTTTTTCTTCAAGAAGTTATTACCATATATTTATTTTTTTTACTCAATATTATAGTCACTTTTGGAAACATTACATTGAATTATTATTTTTGCATTAATTCAGGTGTTAAAAGAGGTAGACTCGATTTAGTATAATTATTCTTACAATTTGGAGTATTTATTACTGTTTTTTTTTAATAATTATTCTTGGTTTATTCATTTTATTACATATTTTTTTATGTTTAGATATTACTACCATTTAAAAATACAAAAATAGTAGCCCACCGGTATTGGGAATTGGCTCCAAGCTAACAGCGGTCAGGGCTGCAGAGAAAGGATCCTCCTAATAAGAGTACCCTTTTCTGTATCAAGCGCTTGATCCAGCTGCCTAACGAGAGCCTCCTCAGGTGTTGGTTGAGGCACTTGGCAATTAAGCCATTGGGTGTAACAACTATAATAAATTATTATTGTTAACATTAAAATGTAAAAATTTTGGTTAAACTGTTGGTAAGTTTTCCTTTTTTAAGAGATTTTTTGTAGAGAAGCTGAGTTTTATAAATAAGTTTCAGGCGTGTATGTGTTATGATGTTATGTTGTTTTTTTTTTATATTGGTTAAAATGAAGAACTTTCTTTTTCTAGATATGTACCTGACATTAAATGGATTATGATTAGTGAATCTAGAAGAAATTATTAAAAATATCTAAAGTCTTCACTGATGTTTCTAATATTATTTTGTACTACTAACTAGGTATTTAAGTACTAGTACATGCATTGATACTTCCTAATATAAAAATAAATAAATAAGAATTGTACTGATAAGTTAATTAAATATGCATTCGAGAAACAATAACAGTGGGACTTTGATCATGTAACACTAGGGTTGAAACGAAGCTCTAAGAGTCTAGTAAATGAAACAATAGGTATATGTAGGAAGCATTAGAAGCACATGCAAGGGTCTGAGTACTCACTCCATCAACATGTTGGTTAAATCAGGTAGACACATGTTGAAGTAATTATTTAGTCTCTTCTTAACTGCCCTTCTATGGTGGCTTTTCATAGCTTTTTTCTGTTTTATGGGCCGTAAACAGTTCATCGCTAGACCAGGGCACATGCGAGAACCAACATTCAGCAAGCCTTGTTGTTGATGCATGCCAACTTAACACGAACAAAAAATTATTAAGAAAGTTTTAAAAAGCAAAAAATATGATATCATGCTTATAAATGCTTGCTGTCACTAGGAAAAGAATACTTAAAACAGCAGTGCTTTCATAACTTTAAAACTTAATAGTTTGCTATGAACTTTATTGCCTAGTTACGTGAACAGCTGAGTTGCGAAAAGTAGGCAGTGCACTCATATACACTATTAAAATATGTGTTAAACCTCAAGTTAACTTACCTTTTCAGAATATTGCTCGTTTAACTGATAATTTATGGGTTGTCGAGTAGTGTCCGTCAAGCAGCTAAGTCGCGCGACCGGTCACACTGAGCACCGCTGTAGCAAAGTACTGACAACTGAATAGTTGCTGTCTGATAGAAACCCTCGCACTTAGCTCTGTACAACCAGACGCAGCTCACTTCGCGGCGTACTGAAAGCGCATGCGTATGTAAATACGTCAATTATTCAATTAATAGCCCGGGAAATTACAATACTTTCGGTAATAACTACGAAAACTCGTAATTTTATATCGTATACCTACGTTACTTTAAAAAAAACCAGAGGTGACTAAATATTTAACCAAGTTTCACTAAAATTCAACGTCAGTTTTCAATAAAACCTTACTAAAATTCAAGGATTTGCTAAATTCAAAATATCATAGATTTAATTTAATATTTAGCGCTGTTACACTACGTTTACAATGAAATTGAATGAAATATTTTAAACAAACAAATGACAACTAACTTTTTTAAACTACTTATTGTTTTTTTTTTTACCCCAAGGTTTAGGTTATAGTCTTTCGACCAAATTGCCTAGTCTTAGGTCCGTATTTTCGCGCATAATAAGTTTTATGCAATAATGTCTTTCGTATTTGTATTTCATAGTTGTTAAGTTTTTTATCAATGTCTTTCGTCAGATTATAGCTACTAAATTATTGAACTTATTAACCTCAATTGATACTCCTGGATCACAGTCTTTTAAGACGTCTACTGAATATATTCGAAAATAGCAAGATCATTTTCAAAAGAAAATATTTTGCTCTATTAACTTTTCCGACATTACTTTGTTAGTGTTTGATTATTTTCTAAATCAACTATAGAGATTCAAAGTAATATCGATGTTTGTGTAAAATATATAATGAAAGAGCAAAGTTTCTACTTTTGCATCGCTTTGACCGCTTAGGTCATCATCGTCATCTGCCTAGCTATCCCCCATCTAATAGAACGAATATTGTTAAACCAGGTAGGTAAGTGCGAGTTGGACTAGCATACAAAGGGTTCCAAAGCATCAAATAATTTAAGAGCCAAATGTTTTTCATCATATTTTAATAAAAAAAAAATGTTGCTGCTGCAGTTTTGCAAGAAAACCTATCTGTAAATTAATTCTTAATTAAACTAATTACCGTTAAAAGTTCTTTTTATATTTTACAAATTGTTTTACTACATTAAAATAATTCTAGTTTTTTTGCTGAATCATGATTAACCAAATCATGAATCTAGATTAAGGTGTGAATTCGTTGCTATTGGGAAAATATGTGTTGTTGAAAAGTTGTTCAAATATATATGAAATTGAATATATCAACATTTTAAAGTCGAAAAAACTAAAGAAGTCTCAATTAATACATTAATAATTAAAAATTGTAATAAAATAACACAAGATGTGGAAGAGCGGAGTCTCCTAATACAAGCATTCCCTTGCTTGAAAGGAGGCTTCAATCACTACCTGTTAGAAACTCTTTTTAAAATGAATAAACCTTTTCTTCTTTTACACATAGAAATATCTTTAACACTGCTAACGCCATCTGTACAAAAAATTGCGTAACAAGAAGAAACCTCTTGAAGTTTGTTCAGCACGTGTGGCGCCGTGACTACAGGTATAGTTCCATACTTACTTGGTAGATGACGCTGAGTAAAAGTTTTATTACTAACTTGAACGTAGATGGCACTAGTTACATCGTTTTTATACGCAAATCAGTCATTCTAGAATATTTCCCTTATTTCAAAATAAAAATTGGCGATAATCATGTTACCATATGCACAATAGGGTTATGCACACTAAACAATAGGAATTTTAAGGGAATATGTCTATGATTTTTCAACCGCAAAACAAAGTTTGTAAATCTTTGTTGCGTTGTAACTCAAAAACCAAACAATTTAGCAAAATTCTGATAATTTTACTGTATTCTACACCTTATTGTTCAGGGAATACTTACGCAATTTTTTTTTTCAATTTTTTATATAATTAGGTAGGTACTTAGCGTGCAAAAGTGTGTTAGGTACTTAGGTTGCCTATAATTAAATGCGGATTGTAAAAACTGGAAGCAAATCATTATCACCCTAGGATTAGAAAATATTTTTAAAACAGCAACTTGGATTCCATTTGTTCTAACCTAACCTCACACATCAACAGAAGGGAACACTTCAAAAGGCGACCCTCTGGCCGAGGTATATCGCGAGGACCTCAGTCATCGGCTGTTTTCTACTACTTACCTGAGAAGCGAAAGAAGTATTGCTGCTTCACGACCGTGTTGTTACTACTTTAGTTACCCTAGATAATTTCATTTGTTTTTTTTTTTAAGTATATGTAGTTGTAGGTATGTGTAGCTACTTGTTAAGTTAACGCCTCGAAATAAAATCATGAAATTCCTGACTGAGTGGACTTTGTGGGGCTCGTAGATTCCTGTTTTTGTTAACTTTTTAGCTTATTTTACGTTTTGTAAAGTAAGCAATGACTGATTGTCAGGCCTACGCCGCTGTCCTCGCGTATTAAGTAAGTACTAATGTTGTAACACTTGTAACATCAATATTGTAAAACCAAACGACTTTAGAAGAGTAATCATGGAGTGTCTTTCCAGGTTCTTCTCCATGGGAAACGGCCAACCCGAACCGTGCACCTTTAAGTAAAAAGGCCTATGTGAAATAAAAATATTAATTAATTTGTCCAGATTATATCTTCAGCGGGTGACCTGAGCCCGCAATCGGTTACCAAATACCTAATAGTGATTTTGTCCAACGAAATGCGATATTGGGCGTCTTTCCGCCTTTAACGAGAAAGCCATCGAAAGCGTGCTGTTGTATCCATTAAAAATTGAAGTACTCACAAACCATAAAAAGGTATGGCACCACAAGACCTATTGCAGGGACACAGCCAGTCGGCACCCCCGCGTCCACTCGTGTACAGAGCCACACAACCCGCATCGTGTTCTGTGTCCAAGCCACCTGTCACTGCCACGGACTGCAAGTTCTCATCCACCACGAAACCTTTATTGTCCATTTCTCAACAGGGTCACAACAAAACACAATTTAAAAATGTTCTTTTACAGTCAAATTCCCTTTGTTTATTAAAAATATGATTTTAGTTAACGCACTCCGAATATTTCTTCCCGTGCCAACGAATGACAGTGAACGCATGCAAGTAAATGAATGGCGGGTATTGATGAACACGACTTTTAAAGGTTTGCATTGTTAATCCAGCATTTGGCAGTCATGTGGAAAATACTCGCCGTTCTCGATAATGCCTATTATACGCTGTAACAATGATGTCAAGCTGAATTACGAAATACTTACCTACGTAAGTTTTAGCTGACGCACTGGTAGGTACTAGCACTCCGTTATATGTTCTGGACGTTCATGAACAAGTTATTTATATGTTTGTATGGTCAGGGTTCAAACACAAATTATTTAATGTATTATTGATCAGCGAATTATGTTAAATTCAGTGCGAGCCTAGGCCTTCGGCTCTAGACGGGTAATATTGTTGTAACCAAACTTAATGCAAGTACGACTAGTGTAGTTGACCTTTTCGAAAACGTGATCTAAAACTACTTGTCAATTAGGGTAGTTGACACCACCAATCAATTGATATACTTTTTATGAGCTGTCAAAACACGCTTCCCCCATAGATTTTGTATGAGACTCGCAACCGATGACGTCACCAAGTTGTCAAGTCAATGATGCAACTATTTATTGATTTAAAAGCAACTAAAAATCGAATTTTAAAGTTATTTTGAAATGAATGGAGTTGTCAGGTCTAGAATAAGGTGTTCTTTCAGAAAAATTATGTTTTTAAATTATTGGTTAATGGTGTCAACTACCCAATTATTATTATTTTTTAAATAACGTTGCCCCACACAAGGAATTTCTCCTGTATCGTTTGTGCGTTTACAAACATTTAAAATCACATATACACAAACAGCCAGACCCGAAACAACTACTAACTATACTTAGGTCATACAAATAGTTCTTCCGTGCGGGAATCGAACCTGCGACACGCAGCGCAGCAGTCGATCATTCAACTGCGCCAACCGTGTCGTAAAAATTCATTGTCTGATTTATTTGTTCAGCTACCATTATTACTGTATGCAGCTCAATACCATTCTTTTACATGAAGCGACTGACGGGTATTGATCCGGGTTCCCTAAAATGGTAAGGGTAGTCAAACTTACGGATCCTTACGTTCGTAACAAGTGTCAAAGATCTAAAAATGACAGCCGGGAGTTTAGCTAACCGGACCGACCGGCACGTGTAAGTAGCTAATATGCTTCGAAAGATTCTTATGGCTGTATTTTGCTTTTGAAAAGCTCTTCCTAGTATTCACAAAATTATAGACTTAAATATTATTATTTAAAAAAAAACTGTATTATGTCGCCTTGGAATACAATTTAAGGTCAGCGCACACCAATGTCTCCTATGTTTAGAGATCGAACAAAGGGCATCGAAGAGCCCGAGGTTGCGGATTGTCTGAAGGAGACACCGCGGCTCCGGAACATAAAACGCAAAAAAGAAACTTGGGTGGGTTTTAGACAGTACAAGTCTGATATTCCTCCCACTCCGCCCAGAGCGAAGGAAGTTATTTGATGATTTCCCATCCGCAAAAAAGGGCATAAGAGGTTTTATCTTTACGTGTTTAAACATTTTATTAGAACAAGCTACGTAAATGAATTGATGTTGCTTTGGGTACATCTAAAACGTGCTACCGTGTAGTCTCTAGTTTGCGGCGTTCGATCGCGCGCGTTGGTCTGTTTCTCCCAACACTAGACATGCAGGCACGGGAAATGTGACGGTTTGTAAGACTACCACGTCAGAAGGGACAGAATGATGACAAAAAAATACACTGGTGAAACCTAGAATACAGTTTAAAAGAAAGAAAAAGCAGAAAAAGGTTTTAAGCAGATAAATACTTATTACTTAGGTATATCTACGTGGTTTATTTTCCTGGACAAAACTTCAAATACTCAATTATAGAAGTGGTTAAAAGGATTCTTCAAGTCTTCTTAGCCAACGCCTTTTGAAAGGCTGGGGAAGTGGGCGATCACTTTCAAGGAGTTTCACATCTTTCACAGATAACAGAAATGTCAATTTTCGCTTTGCTGATAAAATGTTACTTTTCATGGGGCTGGGTCTATATTAAAAACGTATTTGACATTAGTTGTAAGAACTATTTATTGGATCGATCGGGATCCCTGATCACGTGCTGGCCGAGCATTTCGTTACACCTCTCCGCCGGGATCGGCTGCTGGGGCAAAGTGATTGAAGTTGGCCCGCCGACGCCGCCGATAACACTTTTGGGAATTCGTCAGGAGCGGTAGCGTTTGAACACCATGCGAGAAATAGAGTAGCCGAAAAGGCTCTAGGAGTCTCTGGCTTTCCAAAACTACCGCATGTCTGGTCATATTCATAGTTGAACTAAAAAAAATATTCCATTGTAAATGCGGTTTGCGGTAGCGAGTTTCGTTATTTCTGGTGGATTTAACTTTTTCATTTGAAGGCCTTATTTTACCCGTTATTAAAATTAAGATCTTAATTTAACCATCAAACTCTTGAAAAACTAGAAATCGAAAAGACCTAATAAGACTTTGAGTAGATACTTATTTAGGCACAAAAACATAAGTACTTAAAAGAAGTGAAAAAATAGTAGTGACGTGTTTCCTTTCCTAAAGCACACAAAAATTTCTATGCTTAGGTACCTGCATAATCACTATCTCAATCGTCATAATCATCGGAGGGGCATTACGGCCTGTGCCTGCCAGACAGCGTCAGATATACCGTAACCCTGGAACACAAAGACCATAAAAAGGAACATGGATGGCTTCCGCTTCACTCACATTGGGAGGCCTCATTTGATCATAACCCATCCGAAAAAAATCAAAGAAGTCTTATTCCAATAATTTATATCCTACTAATATTATACATGCGAATGTTAGTGAGGATGGATGGATGGATGGATGGATATTTGTTACTCTTTCACGTCAAAACGGCTGAACAGCAGAACGGCTCAGCCGCCCCGCTACATCTATTCCGTTGCACCGCTCATCAACTGCCACTTTATCCGGCCCTAGGAGTTGTTTGATCCATTTCATAAATTCGCTTCATAACTTTCCACCTCGCCTATTTACTGAATACGTTATACTAAAATATTGTTTACAAGACTAGTTTTGAACGTATCACACGAGTTATTTACATATTTATGTGAGGTTATGCGCTGCGGGTCCCTTGTGGAGTAAACGGATGCCCATTAGGTGGCCAGCGGCTTAGTTCGCGATGGTGCCTCAGTAGCGTACCTAATGAATATCTGGTGTAGCTACCATTTCTGGTTGGACTGTGTTTTGTTGTTTCGCTAGATTTGATTTTCCTCTTTGTAATGACACGTGGAGACGATATTGAGACATAATTTAACTGGTTAAGGCTTATTTAAGTTATATTTTACATTGTAGTCTTTTTTAGACGAATACCTAAGATAAGTGCATTGATTACTATTGTAGATAAAAAGGGTTCTAATATTCCCAAAACATATTTAGCACAAACTTGAACAGCAGTATAAAATCAGTATGGCTGACTGTGTATTTACAATACGTTAATAGCGTTTTAAGTGAACGATTTAATAATTAAGAATTAATCGAGAAAAATAACATATTTTATTGTTTTCTGCCAAAAGTCTAAAAGCGCCATCTGGTGGCGAGTAGTGTGTTTAACCGCGCAAAATGTAGGACGTGTTTTGTAAAATGTGTATATTTATTATTGCTAGTTTCGGGTATCATTACTACATAACAATGAAGAGTCTCAAGTACCTACTTAGTTATTTAAAAAAACTCTAATCAGAAACTATAAGGCTAAGCGCGCACCGCGATAAAAAATCGTTGCGATATTTTTAATGCGAAATAAAATCGCAAACTACAATAAGTATTAAAAATACAAACGATTTATTTTCGCAATGCACGGATTGTAGTGTATTTCTGTGGTTCACAGATTTGCGATATTTTCTCGCAACGATTTTGCGCTCGCCCTAATATGGAATTTACCAAAGATCGAAATCCGAAATGGCATTATCAAAACGGGCATTATAAAATTTTCGTAGGTAGTTGAAATAATTATTCAGAGAAATTAGCAACTATCATCATCGCTTTCTCAAGTAAAATAGGAATAGCTTTAGCAAAGAGTTTCAGGTCATCCACCTAAAGAAGCTTAGAAGGTGAGATATAATCTGACCACCTCTCGATAGCCCATACCTCAAGCTGTGCCTCCAGCAACGTGCTCAGAGGATTCGCAATTAGGCAGAACCAATGTGGTTTCAAACTATTGCCCTGAACTATGCCTCGCTCTGCTCTTATAGGCTCGGATATTATTCTTATTATAAAATACTGAAGTCAGAAAAGTCACACACATCAATGAAAATAACTTACGTACAACTCGTCGTGGTTATGCTAAGAGGTTCTAAAAATATCAGTTTTTTGTAATATTTTTCCTATTTCTTGTAATCAATACAAGAAATCTTTTTCAAAAATGCTATGTGATTGAGTGGTCATTTTTAGCCTTTTCGATTTTTAGATGCGTGTTAAATTAATCTTATTTACGTTTTGTAAAGTAAGCAATGACTTATTGTCGCTACGCTGTCCTCTTATACTTAAGAACAAAACCAAATGATTTTAAAAGAGTAACCATGGAGTTTTTTGACGGTTCTTCTCCATAGAAAACGACCAACCCAAACCGTGCACCTATTCTCAACATTATCGAGAATCGGATGGTTGTTATTTCACATATACTACTAATCAATCGAATATTTTGATTGATATGATTTGATCGGTGTCCATACGTACCGAAAAAAGTGCCAGAAGGATTTGTAGGTATGTTGGGTATTTAAAAGATATAAAACATAACATATAACAATAACACGCCCTTAATCCGAAAAGGATAGGGTTGAATTTTACTCAATATGACACACATATTTTGCCAGTTCAGGTTCCGTGACTGCTACTAAGACATTACTGAAAAACCTTATAACAATCTTCCCGACCTGGAAATCAAATCGAAGGTTTCATGCTCAGCAATAGCACTTACTAGACCAATGAGACAGTCAAACAAAAAGAAACAAAAGATAATTTAGAATTGTAGGTAGGTACCTAATTTGAACGTTTAAAGGTCATTTAGAAACGACCGATAACTGAGTTAAGTGCAGACAAACCAGTGCTCTAGGCTCTCCTGCCGTTACCTAAGACTGCAGACCAGCGGTTCTTCTCTGCACTTAACACACACAGTTCTACTTTATTCATACTCCATGCCCGCCGGTCACACTATGTGCATAATGTATCGCAATAAATGCAAAACAACCCGAAGAGTATTTCCGAGTTTTGCACAACACTAACGGTGCAGATGGTATGGTTATATGAAATCCAAGTTGATGCCCAAGGCGTCGTCCTAACTGACAGGCATTGTACGATGAGGCGATGCGTTCTTAACGTGCGGTGAAAATGGTCCATGAAATATTACCTGTGCACGCGTGATGGCCATTCGGACACTTTGTTGAAATCTGAATATTTGAAATCATCGTACGGCGAGAACGTATCGTGTTATCGTACGATCGATAGCCAGGTAGGACGATGCCTAACACACGTTCACCGCCCGAGTGCACGGAAGAGCGGCGCTCACCGTTTGACCGCGCGGCGCACCGCCACAAATTGTTCGCCGATTCCACCCGGTCGCGCGGACGGGCGATGCTGCGTGAGAATCTCCTTACTCATGTCACCACTCACCAGCACTGGGAGAATTGAAATTAGATTTCCTGAACCATACAAGGGTGATTATTGCAACAACTTTAAAAGCTACATAACCATTCAACGTACTTTTCCCTTTGAAAGGGTTCTTCTTCTTATCTGTATGTATTTTGTGGGAAATCATGAAGTAACTTCCCCCGCTCTGGGCGGAGCGGGGTGGAGGGGGTGTCAGACTTGTACTGACTAAAACCCACCCATGTTCTTTCCATTGCCCTTAATGTTCCGGGGCCGCGGTATCTCTTTCGAACAACCCGCAACCTCGGCAAGCGTTGGCCCTGGCTGGCTCCTCTGCTTTACTGACATCTCTTTGAGGCGCGCGTGGAACACTAACGCGCCGTCGACACGGCCTGTCGTCGCAGTTTTTGAATTGTGTAGTTATGTTTAAAGAATAGGTAGGTACCATACGGTGCCATAGGGTACTGAACGAAATTGAATTTTAAATTTCATTATTACAACTCAAAACATTTATTTAACGTATACAAAAAGTGGTAGAGGTGATTCCTCGTAGAGACAATCGGCGCCTACGTCCGGACCTGGTTCATTTCAGCCGTTTATTGACGACAGGTCGTGTCGACGGCGCGTTAGTGTTTCACCTGCGCCTTGAACAGATGTCAGCAAAGCAGAGGGGCTTGCCAGGTCCCCTGCCTGGTGGGCGGTTGCTCGAAAGAGATACCGCGGCCTCGGAACGTAAAAGAAGGAACATGGATGGGTTTTAAGTCTGCAAAAGTCTGACACTCTTTTTCGCTCCGCCAAAAGCGGGTGGCACGTTTTCAAGACCTCACTATATGCCAAAATTAAAAAAAAGAACATTTTGAAAATAATCTTCAGCAAATAAAAGAAATATAAAAATTCCGTTCTACTGTGCAAGCTAAAATCTAAACTAAATAATATGCCTATGTGAAAGTGAGTTTAATTTTTGTTTCTAACGCCTTCACGCCGTTAGGGCTGAAGGGATTTCGATAAATGTTGCCATATTAATATACTATGACTAGTTACATAATACATAATATCCTCATGTTCTTGTAGGACGTTCTCGAGAATGAAGCTGCGGGCAAAACCTATTTAAAAATAAAAGGCATCTATTCAAATAGAAAAGAATTCGAAATCATACGCTAAAGGAAAATAAATAGGTTTCAAGCGAACAAGCCTTCTCAAATGCAACTTGAAAAGGTATCATTTTAATTTCCCCTTCAATTCGAAATTCGAAAATTCGCGTCACGAACAATTCCGACGAAACAGATCGAATTGGAACTGACGTGCGTTGTGTACTGTTGTTGCAGTGGTTATTGTATTACGGTTCCCGAGATTGGTTTATTTCTGTACTAGCTTATGCCCGCGGCTTCGCTCGCGTTAAATTCGGGGTAACACAGTTCCCCTTTCCTGATTTGCAGGTAACTGCTACATGCAGCTTTTGCCCTTACGCCTTATTGATTTGTAATAACAACGCTAAGTTTTCCCTCCTTCTCCCTCAAATCCTACTTTAAAAATTAGCCTATATATGTCTCCTGGTTCTCAACTATCTTTGTACCAAAATTCATCAAAATCGGTCAACCCATTAAAGCGTGAAGAGGTAACAAACAAACTCACTTTCGTTTTTGTAATATCAGTAAGGATGTCACCGGACCAAATACCAAAAGCCGAAAGCCGAAATGTTGCGCATCCACAAATTACGGGAATAAATTAGTAGATTATATTGTATAGCGGATTCTGCGGATTCTGCTGTAAATTGAAAAAGGCACTTTACAATAAATAGCTGTTGACGTTCCCATACAAGAGTATTGACACTTGACTGAGATTCCAAATTTTAGCTACGCGTTGCACATCTCATTAATAACCAACTACTCTGTGCAGAATGGGCGCTTGGATTCGCTTTTTGTAGACGCCTACGATAGGGGATAGTTCGAAGCTACGGGAAAGCTTCATGAGCTACGCATTTGCCAAAAGTGTGCTCATCTTTCACAGAAGCGCTTTTAATTACACATTTAATGACAGTTTACGAATACGTATAATGTCATTCCAATGTAGTAAAAAAAAGTTACCGACAACAGGTAGATACATTTACATTAAAATTCACAAATATTTCTTTTTTTTAATTATCCGATTAGTTTATGCGCTAACCAACAGGACAAACCAATCACATCATCGGTGACCAAAACTGCTGGCTGTTGATTGTAGTCCTCCGTAAAGTATTTAAGATACATAAGAACGTGCACCATATCCCGGTGTGGTAGCCAAAGTGGGTCACGCATGTTGGTCACCCACCGTAGTACCCAATGTGCTGTAGTAAATAAAATAAAATGCATGTTCACCACTTTCATACGTAAAAAACCTTTCTTACGAACCCAGTCAGATATTATAAAAGCGAAAGTGAGTTTGTTTGTTACGTCTACATGCCGTAAATGGCTGAACCGATTTTGATGAATTTTGGTTCAGAGATAGTCGGGTGGTGACGGAAATAGGCTATTTAAAAAAATGAGATATGAGGGAGAAAGAGGGAAGAAAAGGGGAAAGCTCAGCATTGCTATTACAATAAATTAGGCACAGGGGCCAAAATTACAGGTAGCAGGTAACTGTAAATCAGGAAAGGGGAACTGTGTTACCCCGAATTTAACGCGAGCGAAGCCGCGGGCAAAAGCTAGTATATAACATTCTTGTGCAGTTTGCCATACTCCTTCGAAACGACTAGACCATTTTTTATGATGTTTTATGTGTATATTCTGTAGGTCCGAGAATCGGTCTAATATATTTTTCATACCCCTATATTATTATATTGCTTAAAATATTATCGTCTCGGAATTGTTAAAATCAAGTAAGCATTTTTCGATTGTGTCCGGTTTTAAAATTATTTTTTGTTACTCACTCTGCCAGAAATTCAGTGGATCTACAGCAATTGTAATGGCTTTCAGTGCATGGATCCTAGCTACGGAAATTAATCGAACAAGGATTCGTAACCGGAGATTAAATCGCTAGCCGGCCAGCCTAGCCTTTTTGAAGATCCTCTTTTGCCGCAACGTTTTTTCTCAGCGCTCATTGGTCGATTGGTCGGGTGAATGGCGATTTCGCAGCCACGAAATAGCAGTTTTGTTTATTGCTCATTATTTATTTTGTCGTGTCGCCCTTCCAAAAGATTGTGCGACAAAGCTCAACATAAAAATCAATCTTTCTTTAAAATTTCATCATCAATAAAATAAAATTTGATCAACCCTTCCCGTGCAAGTTTTCTCGACCGTTTAATAAGTACTAGCTGTTCCACGCGGTTTCACCCGCGCTGCTCAGCACCTGTTGGTCGTAGCGTGGTGTTATATAGCCTATAACCTTCCTCAAGAAATGGACTATCCAACACTAAAAGAATTTTCCAATTCCAACCAGTAGTCCCTGAGATTAGCGCGTTCAAACAAACAAACTCTTCAGCTTTATAATATTATAATAAGTATGAGCATTTATTAAAGCTTTTGTGAAACAGAATATTTTGACTTTAACTCATCTTCTTTGTAGAGTTAACAAATAAAGTTTGCGAACCAGTAGTAAAATAGTTAAAATAAGTTTCAGGCTTAGAAGTTTTTTTGCAGAGGATCGCTGCAGTATCCAAAGTTCCAAACCGTTCATTGTGCGATGTTAATACGGGCTGTTTGCACGGAAATGAAAGCCTTTGTGTGGCGAAACATGCAAAGCAGGCGACGAGCCGATATCAATAGCGTTTCATAGTTTCAGGCTAACGGCCGCTATCACTCTCTTCACAAAGACACGGTAATACAATTCGTATCTAAAGTGTGTCTGTTTTTAATACGTTTTGTTAGTGTTACATGTAACTATGTTAATAAAATTAAGAATTTGAATTCGACCCAAATCCCAGTAAGCAATGCATGGCCAATTAAGTCACGTCATTCTAATCTTGTAGTTATTGTGTATATATAACTCAAAAGGAGGAAAAAAAACGGAACCCTTATTGGATCTCCTTGTCGTCCGTCTATTTGCCTGTCTGTTAAGACCATTTATCTCGGGAACGCGTAGAGGTATCCATACCAATATATTATTATATGCGCCTGAAACGCAGCGTACCAAGTCTGCTCGCCCCCAGGATCTAAATAGTCACATCTTATCCTCCCACGTTCTTTTCCAACTCTCTTGGTGTTTTATTAGTTAGAAAATGAATAATATTGTTTAAAAAAAACCGGTCAAGATCGAGTCAGAGAGAGAGTCAAGAGAGAGGCACCGAGGTTTTCGTACAAACTTGCAACATAAACGCCCATACTTATACTTAGACTGCGTAGACTTAGAGGGTTGGCTTTCATACAGCATCAAGAGATATAGAGATGAATTTAAAACCATATACTCAAGTCTGTGGTAGACTTGAGTATATTTTTAATTTCTAGTCGTTATCTTCACGCGATCTTGAAATAAAGGGTCTTGACAGTCAGACATACATACAGAAGGACAACCAAGGGATTCAATAAGGGTTCTGTTTTTTTCTGTTGAGGTACGGAACCATAAAAAATAACTTAAAATAAATAAATCACAAAAAAAACTTATTATTTAATTATACCGTAATAATTATTTATGTTTAAAATGTAAAACAGACAGGTGCCAAAATGCTTACATAGCTGTACAAGCCAATCACACGTGTGCACCGACGCGACGGTGTGGACACAAAATAAAAGAGTGATATCCGAAATATGTTTTTTTTTTCTTACAATGCTTGCGAATCACATGCGGGTGAACGTGATCCGATCTGTTACGAAAGAACGGATTTATTTGTTCCTTCGATACTTCGCTACTGAAATTGAATTAAGGCTATGCAAGCCGTTTATTCCACACAAACCGAGAAAGCTGATTACTTTGCTATTTTATGTAAAACAAAAAATAAACACTATATTAATTCGCCTCGTCTTTATTTATGTAGTATTAGGTATTGCAAATCACGAAAGGGTAAAGATTAATATGGTTCCAGGAAGCTCTTTAGAGAAACTGAAGGTTTTGTTTGTGCAGTCATAGATGAAGTTATGATGATGAATAACTACCGGATATTTGTTGTGAAGGATATATAGCACGGTTGATATATTGTCGGGCACGCCACCGTTCATCTAGGTGAATCATTCACATCATCAGTCATCATCATCACTTGCATTATATACACAACCTTGTAGCCAGGATTATCCATCAGCAACTTGCTCTAAAATACAGCCTTGTGGAATCGGAAGTGCCGTACTACAGGGGCCTAAGTCTGCTAAATTTACAATAGTGTCAGAATGGTCGATCACTAATCGCATAATGGTTAATTTTGACAAGTTTGGTAATCTACTACATACTAAACTTGTCAAAATCAACCATTATGCGATCAGTGATCGACCATTCTGACACTATTGTAATAGCAGACTTAGGCCCCTGGTATGAGCCGGACCCAGTTCTCGAACATGGCAATATTATGATGGATCGATCCCAGTACAGGGCAACACAACTATATCTGGTTTATTGACAACAAGAGTCCTCTATTGTTGCCAATAAACCTGATATTATAGTTGTGGTGGATCGATATTTGCACGTCCCACGAATCATTTACGCCCGGTTCCAATAAACCAAAAAACGATTCGAAATTACAATAGTAATTTGACTACGTTCTATAGGTAAGACGTATGTCAAAATACAACTATAGTACGGCCAACGAGAAGCGATACCAAATGTAAACAAAACCCGTGCTAAAACCCCATCTAAAATGGCCGCCCGAATGTTGGCGAACCCGTCTTAACGTTGTCATGTTTTTGCCGGGAGAACGAGACATTACGACAAAGGCACAAGATGGAAAGGGCTAAATATTAGATTGTCAACGCCACAGTTGTTCTTTAGGTTAATGACCTTTCGTATCGCTTCTCTTTTGCCGTACTGTAGGTATCCGTAAGCAAAACGAATCGTCTTCTGTTTATTGGAACCGGGCGTCAGCCGTTACAGCCAATGACTAACGCCCGGTTAAAATAATCCGGGCGTTTATTGTCAAGAGCCTGCGCAAAAAATTAACTACGTTAAACAAAAAACCTTTTTGTTTTCGATATCACGCGGGTGAGGCCGTAGGCGCCAGCTAGTTTTGGTATGAACCAGAAGCAAAATGTGTGTTTTGGACTTTAAATGATCACCAACCCAATTTGTTTAATAAAATTTTAATTGTGTTGTAAATTTAAACTTCAAAATCGCAGTATTGGTAATGAAAAAAATAACATATAACATAAAATCACACATGCGATTTCCTTGGGTGCATGCGTGCGTGTTAGTATTATTCTACGCTACGGAACACCCACACTTCTCCCTTTTGTTTGACGAAGGAAAGTTCTACTTTAAACCGATACCGATTGGTAAAACTTTAAAACTTTGAACTGTGTTTCTAAGATCTCTGCGTTCAGATCATAGTTTCGACTGATGTGATATAGTTACATATTTCCTATTATTGAGCAAATCTGCGAACAGAACATTGCATAAAGATGAATTTATGAGACTGCATAATATAAAGAGAAACTTTAAGGCTTTGTTTCTAAATATCATTCTTTTTTATTTAAAGTATCAGTAGCAATAAGCCCATAAATATAATATTTTATTAATTCCCTATTTAATACATGCTTAAAATTTCAGGGTTTAACAAATATTCATGATAGAATGCATTAATATTTGGTTAAGCCCTGTTTTTTTGTTGTTTTATTCAATATAGTGGAGCCGTTTGAAGCATACTAATTGTACTTAATACCTTTTTATACTATGACTAGCTGTTCCTCGCGGTTTCACCCACGCTGCTCAGCACCTGTTGATCGTAGCGTGATGTTATATAGCCTATAGCCTTCCTCAAGAAATGGACTATCCAACACTAAAATAATTTTCCAATTCCAACCAGTAGTCCCTGAGATTAGCGCGTTCAAACAAACAAACAAACTCTTCAGCTTTATAATATTAGTATAGATAGTGGAGCCGTTTGAAGCATACTAATTGTACTTAATACCTTTATTATACTATGATTTTATTATACGTATATTTCCTTTATTTTATATTTACAATAATCGCTAGTACCCCGGTGTATGTACCCGTCCGTCTGAAGGCGAATTAAGAGTCATCTCTAACTCCCCGAACATCAGCTGTCACTCAGCTCAGCAGCTGTGAGGCTCCGGGCGACAGATCTTTGCGAGGCCCTTGTCTATGTTTGACGAAAAATGTGTAAGTAAAATAAATGTTAAGTTTAAAAATATTATAATTCTACAGATTTCGTAAAGTTACATTTAATTATTATAAATAATTTCTTAATTATGGTTTTAATTCGAAACTAACGTAAGTATTTCATTTTATTCAGTTTACATAATAACTAAAGATAAAAATTTGGTAAAAATAATCTTATTTTCCGTCTTTTGGTTTTTTGGAAGAAAGGCTCTCATCATCTGACTAGCCTTTTCCCAACTATGTTGGGGTCGGCTTCCAGTCTAACCGGATGCAGCTGAATATCAGTATTTTACATGGAGCGACTGCCTATCTGACCTCCACAACCCAGTTAATACTGGGTAATACGATACCCCTTGGTAAGACTGGTTGTCAGACTTTCGGCACACTGACTACTTGTAACGACTGTCAAAGATCTACAAATGACAGCCGGAACCAACTTAACTTGCTTTCCGAGGCACGGAGGAAACTCGGTATGTAACGGGTGGTCACCCATCCACAGACCAACCTAGGCAAGCACAGCTTAACCTAAAGATCGACCCGAGCGGCTGCTATTATTAAAGAAAGGCTCTAATGCATTTTTTTTTATTTCAGTTTTTTAAGTTGTGGTATAAGGTTATCTCACACAAATTCTTATCAAGTATTCATTTTCCATTGCTACTAAATTATATAAGCATATACATTAGAATAAAAAATAAGTATTATAGAAGATGACTTACAAACTAACAAATCAATGTACATAGATAACTTTGATAAGACCCCTTCGGAAGCATACTCTTTCGATTATAAAAAGAATTTAATAATCGGCCCAGATTTAAGGAGAAACCGCGTAACAGACATACAAAAAAATACAGTCGAATTGGGAACGTCTTTCTGTTTTGAAGTCAGTTAAAAATAAAAACTTGCAAATAAAAAAATGTGCCTGGGTTGTTGCTCGCCACCCCCTTGGGCCGCCGCTGCATGCCGCTCCGCTTTGCAATATGATTATCAGTTTTCTTTTAACCTTCCACATTTCTGTTGAGTTTGATGTACTGATCTCAAATAATCTTATTTATGGGAAACAAGTACATGAAGTAGCATAGACAGATTATTACTTTTTTAGCTCGACGTATAACAAAGTCATTCCACGGCGCGTTTGGCTGAGCGATTGACTGCTGCGCTGCGTGTCGCGGGTTCGATTCCCGCACGGAACAAATATTTAGTAGTTGTTCCGGGTCTTGCTATTTGTGCATGTGAGTTTAAATGTTTGTAAACGCACCCAAGATACAGGAGAAAGTCCTTGTGTGAAGCAACGTTTAAAAAAAAAACTAATTATATTTAAGTCCAATCCAAACTAATACCTATAATAAATGCGAAAGTAAGTCTGTCTGTCTGTCTTTCTGTCTGTCTGTCTTTTCTTCACGCCTAAACTACTGAACCGATTTGTGTGAAATTTGGTACAGACATAGTTTGGAACTTGAGAAAGGACATAGGATAGTTTTTATTACAAAAATTAAAAATAAAATTTATTCCGGACATACAGCGCCATCTATTGGTCAGAAGTCGGCATCAATTCAGTACTATAAAATAAATGTTGAGCTGTTATATGCTGTTATATGCTCCGTGCTGCCGGAAGTCACTATTCCACGCGAACAAAGTCGCGAGCAAAAGCTAGTAGAGTAATAAATTGGCCTCGGCCGTTCTAATTATACTTAATAAAATAAATAGTAGTCAACTATGTTGCGGTCATCTCTCAGTCTTATCGAATAAATCGGATTTCCCACAAGTATTTCACATGGGGCGACTTCTTATTTACAATCACGACCCGATTACATTTTTTAAGTAAATTATTAAAAATAGTGGCCCATCGGTATCGGGAACAGGGTCCAGGCTACCGGTGGTAAGGGCAGGGCTCCTCGAGGGCTAAGGAACCTCCTAAATATACGAGCCGTGTCCAGGAGTAGGTACCGCTTTCTGTATCAAGCCCTTAATCCAGCTGCCTAACGAGAGCCTCCTCAGGTATTGATCGAGGCTCTTGGCAATTAAGCCATTGGCAGATATGACCATCAGCAATTAGTAAGTATATTAATAATTCCCTTAATTTATTTATGTTACATTTAATTTAGATTTTAAAATTTGGCAATTAAGCCATTGGCAGATACGACTATCGACATAATGATCGCCGATTCTACATCCTACATGTCGACAGCCTCGCGCATTCATTGTTATTTTATTGAAACATTCATTATGCTGAACAGGCATCTACAAAGGAAATTATTTTCAAAAAGATTTCGTACAAGTCGGCCGCTACGTAACGCCAGCGGTCCCGCAGACCAACTGCTACGGCGCGCGACGCTCCGGCACTCGTACATCACACGAAACTGTTTCTGCACACTGTCGCCGCAATGAAGGAAGTTTCCACAAAATTTAGGTGTCCTAGCGCCCGGAGACGTTGGAGACAGCTAACACAACCCACTTCTAAACAATTTACGATTCCATAAAAGTTCTGTTATAAGTGGGGGAGGTGTCAGTGGCTGTAATTTCATGGACCGGCTTTTAGAATGGGTGCGGGGTGGCGCGCCGTGCTTAACGCAGAGATTTGTGGCCATCGGCTGCTCTGAACTAAGTAATAGTAGTCAGGTATGCATACGTTTATGCATTTTATTAAATTGTTTCAACATTTCTAGTACCTTTTATGTAAATATTATATTGATGACTCAATGATGGCATGCACGTTGCCAACTAAATTCTATTCGGAACCGAGTTGACGTGGACGTTAAGCTCAGTACAGTCAAAGGTCTTGCGATACCACATCAATTAGTCGGATGTCATGACCAGGCTAGGTTAGACTTGCCACCTAAATGTCAATACTCCTAAAAGCCGTAATACTGTACCAACACCAACATGGTGTACATTGTGTAGATAGATGAAATCAGCAACCATAACTGCATCATATTCCACCATCATCACTATACAGTATGATAAATGATAAGTGAAGTGGGTTTTCAGAAACACTTTTACTAGTATTGTACCCGACTACTATGAGAAGAAACAGCCGAAACAAACTCAGAGGTCATAGTCTCTTTTAAGGTCCAGACAAAAATCTTGGTCAACTTACATGGGTCTATTCATCTATGGGTGGGTGGCTTATATGGGTCGATGGTCTAACACCAAACCTTAACAGAGCGAAACTAAGTAAATAGTTTAATGTACAGAACATATTAAAAGACTTCGTTTAATTGGACGCAAAAAAATAGAATAGGAAAAGTTTTTTTTGGGTGAAAAATTCCGTTTTACTCTAGAACTCACGCACTAAATTTTTAACATTTATTTTTTTGAAGATCTGATCTTAAAAATAAATGTGTATTAATTGGAACTTTATCCGTATCTAAAAGTCCTAGTGTGGTCTAGAACGAATAAAAATTATCACACTGACAGTAAGACCAAGTGCTTTTCGAGTTCGTTAAGAGAATATTTACATCTTCTGGTAGTTTCACAGAAATTTCCACTTACAGTACGGCCAACGAGAAGCGATACGAAAGGTCATTAACCTAAAGAACAACTGTGGCGTTGAAAATCTAATATTTAGCTCTTTCCATCTCGTGCCTTTGTCGTAATGTCTCGTTCTCCCGGCAAAAACATGACAACGTTAAGACGGGTTCGCCAAAATTCGGGCGGCCATTTTAGATGGGGTTTTAGCATGGGTTTTGTTTACATTTGGTATCGCTTCTCGTTGGCCGTACTGTAGACCACTTATTGTTAATTTCGGAGTTTCTATTGAGCTGCACATTCAATTTTTCCTTAGAAAAAATCTGACGTGTATGTAAATACTAATATTGTTAAATTTTCTTCCGACCCACATGATACATATAGCGTTCCTTAGCTTGTGGCTCACCGATAATGTAGACTCTGTTTTGTTTTTTTTTTTATAAATAAACTTAATATCGCCTATTACTTTAACTATTCAAGCGTTTAAAAAGTTTTTAGTGGAAATTATTTGCGTAAATGATAAATGATGTTTATTTTTCAAGTAGGTTTTTACAAACAGTTTACCACGTCAGTTTTAAAAAAAACTAGATGAGGCTAGTGTTTCGTACCCGACTACTCTGAGAAGAAACAGCCGAAACAAACTCAGAGGTAAGAAAAATAGAAACACTTTTATAAACTATCAATTGAGTAAATTTCACTGTTTCACAATTTTGCCAATATGAAACGCAGTGTCACTGCATTTTTCCGAACGCGAGTGTGTGTCAATTCCGTTCGTCTGCCACTTAGTTCCACCCTTAGAAGTGGCAACTGGTAAACATCTGAGCGGACACATCGCTTCCTCTATTATTCAAATATTAGTCTTGAGGCACGAGTTCATTTTATATAACGAACGTTGTCGTCAGTAAGTAGCTCCCCCTTCTAGGTAAAACAATGAAACTTTTTATATAACCGTTACCCTATTATGTTTATTTGGCCTGTTCCAGCTAATTGTTATTTGTACCCGTGTTGTTAGCGGATGTTGTTCGAAAACCATTGGGGTGTTCAAAGTGTAACTGAAGTTCGATTTCAAAGCATTTCTCTGGAAGCTTCTACATTTCGAACGAGGGGCGGATTGCATTGTGAGTTTAATACAAACGTAGGTCTACCTAACCAAAGGATTGTCCAGGTTAGTTACGTAAATAACCAATTATTTATTGAATGAACACGGTGAATGTTTTAAATACAACCAAAACGTTTAATTGTGTGTTTGAAATTAAACGTTTTGTTTGTACTTTCGTAGGTTTTCGGGTTGGGTAACAAAATATACTATTAATGTTGGATTCTTGTCAGATATTGGTCGTAGTTGATCGTGATAGATAAATCTATTGGGATCACTGCGTTGTCCGTCTCGTGTCCCCGGCGGTAATCTAGACTATTTTCAGAGCTAGACCTATCCCACGGGCACATATATGTTTAAGTTTAGAAGAAACTCGTGGTCAAGAGAAACATATACAAAAAAGGATAGAAAAAGTCACAGAACTACAGACTGCGAATGGTAGTTCGTCTTTTACCTAAGCACTAACCTGACCCAGTTCGCTTAGAGTACTTACAGACAAACTCTAACTCCATGCAGTAAGTAAAGTTAGAACTGCACTTACCTACGTGCGTACTTTTATAACGCGTTGAGGAACATCGGTGAAATGGACAGAATGTACATTACAAGGACTTCCAAAACTTATGCAATGGTACACAGTATTCAATGATTAGTTGTGAGGACTTAACGTGGGCGTAACCTAATAAAAAGTAAAGTAGCGAATCGACACGTGTTCCAAAAAATAAGACAATTAAAAATGGTGATGATATTATTCGCTGATGACAGCACGGCTATAGTTAAATGTACACATAAAGCGGATTATGAAACAAATATTAATAACACATTAAAAACATAATAACTTGGCTTTCGAACAATAATTTAATAATTAATTTAAAAAAAAACAAAAGTAATGCAGTTTTACCAGCGTTTACGTCCTGACGCTTTGACTATTGCATACAATGGTCAAATAGTAGACAATACAAATGTCGCAAAATTTTTAGGTATACTAATTGACAATCAACTGACATGGAAACCACATGCCCAGGAGATCTGCAAGAAATTAAGCAAATCTGCATACATATTATATAATTTGACAAAAAAAGTTAACATTGACACAATTATTACAGCTTATCATGGTTTAGTCGTTTCTGTTTTAAGATACGGAGTAGTTTTTTGGGGTAATTGCAGTGAGAGAGAAAGGATTTTCAGAGCCTAAAAATATTGTATTAGATCAATGACCGGATTAAATTCAACAGACAGCTGCGTTCCTATGTTTAAATCCCTTAACTTATTAACCTTTCCATCGCTCTATATTTTTGAAATGGCACTATTTGTAAAGGGTAATCAAAATTTATTTTGTTCAAACATTGATCACTCAACAAGGCCAACATTAATAAGATCTCAATATAAAAATCTTTTATATACAGGCAATTTTAAAACAGCACTGCTGAAAAAAAGTATTATGCATATGGGGCCCGTGGTATACAATAAAATACCTGATGATATAAAAAATTGTACACTACAAATATTTAAAACTAAATTAAATAAATTGCTAGTTAAAAAATGTTATTATACAATAGATGAATTTTTGAATGACAAATTCATATGATTATTTATTAACAATGATTTTCCTGAAGATTTTAGTTATTTACTTAATTTATATTTTGATTGTATTATTGACTAATAACTTGCTATTGACATTGTATATTTAACTTATTATTGACATTGTATTGATGACTAATTATTAACATTTTATTATTGACTTATGATTAATTTATATTTTTGACATTGTTTACTACTTAATGAATTTGAATGATTTATATTTTATTGATGATTGTAATCACTTGACATTAGTTAAATATTTGTTTCTTTTATTATGTTTATTGAAATAATTTCGTAATTAATTCTAATATAAAAATGTTGCATGCCTGACGGTACAATGTATTGGATCCTTCTCTTACTCAACACCATATTTCTGTACCTACATTCATAGCAAATAAATTTCATTTCATTTTCATTTCATTTCATTTTCATTTCATGGTGTCCTATGAAGAAAAAATAGGAAAGACTTTATGCTAAAAAGAAATGAAGATGGATAGTTATCGTTTCATGTAAAATTACTATGTTTACATATAAGTAGTTTAATTCTAATTCAGGTTTAACCTGATTTCATTTACTCCATTGCCCTCTTAGATTACCCATTGTATCTATCTATCTTTTGCTGAAATATGAACTTCTAAATGTATACAGTTCAAGTCAGAACTTTTTGGTAAAAACTGTTTTCTTTATACATATAATCATTAACAACGCCTAAGAATATGCAGTTATCCTATTATATCCTATTTCAATGTATGCACTTATTTATATCCAAGATACACTACATAGGCATTATAATTTCATAAAACAATCGTATATATATGCAAGTCTTCCATAACTAAGTCCCAACAAAACATTTAATAAGCCTGGAGAAAAAATATATACTGTTTCAATTTGACTGCACAACATCTTAAATGCAAATCAATCGTACTTTAAATCGGCGCTAGAAATCCATACACTGATAAAAACAGAATGAAATATCGATAAGGCCAGAGCAAATTAAATTATGATGGGCAGCCGCTTCAATCTGCTGCCAAGCATTACTTCAAATTAATTGAATTTGGTCTTCAAACTATTATGGCTGAACTGGTAAACCGGGTAGTAACAATCGGGATCTATAAGGCTAATTATTTATCGTGCGAAAAATTTAATGGTACTCCTACACAACTTGACTTGACTGCCTCCCCTTTCAATGAATGACAAAAACAAACAAAAGAACACTTTCACAAAATATTCTAATTTACAGGTTCGCACAATACTGTTATCATTTCCTTGGTCTTCCTCTCAGTCTTCGTCCATTAATAAACATATTCATTTATCAATACACATGGAACATCTCTTTTAAAGGAATATGTACGGCCGCTTTTTCCTTCCTCCTTTCTTTTTTTAGGGATGGGAAATCATCTCATACTTTCCCCGTTCTGGGTAGAGCAGTGGAAGTTATTATTATTATGCCCCGGCAGACAGTGGCACTGGCGGGCTTCTTCTGCTTTGTTGACATCTCTTTGACACGGCTTGTCCTCACTACACGGACAGACAGTGAGCTACCAATTGCTCAAGGTCCACCGACCCGTGATCGGCCGCTAAGACGTAAGCACTTTCATTTTTTATTCATATACCATGACATCACGCCTTTTATCTCCGAAGGTTTGGGCAAAACTGTACCTTATGGTACACCCACATTTCACCAATTATGTTTAAATGTCGTGTAATAGGGCGTCCCTATCAACCAATGTGGCTATGCTATCAACTGAGCAGAAATCCTAACGCAGTGATGGCTTGTAAGAACGCTCTACCAATTTTCGAATAATGAAAAATAAAACATAATTTCTAATGAATAAATACATTCATCATTTTCCTGCCCTTGTCCCATTCTATTTGGGGTCGGCGCAACACGTTTTCTTCTTCCATTCTTCCCTGGATCAGACGTCACGGCATCATTTACTCCTTTCTCCTTCATATCATTCCTTACACAAACCATCCATCTTTTCTTTGGCCTTCCGCTCGCTCTCCGTCCATCAACATTCAGATCCATCACTCTTTTAGTCACATGTCCTTCATTCCTCCTCATTACATGTCCATACCAAGACCAACGACTCCCTTTCAATTGAGACTTAATTTATCCATTCTTGTCACTCCACACATCCATTTCAACATTTTCATTTCCGCTACATGCAATCGTTTTTCATCCACCTTTTTTACAGTCCAGCATTTTGACCCATACAGTACAACAAGTCTAATCACGGACTTGTTCCCCTGAACCCTGTGACGTTCACCATTTCTTCCATCCTGCGTTGTTCCGGTGCGTTCTACAAAAAACGCGACCGCGGTTTGAACACAAAGTACGGTATCTAAATAAATACGTCGGTTCAGTAGATTTCAAAATTTTCAAATACTCGTTCCAAATATATCATTTGCAAAATTAAAATAATATACCAACATGTTATCTGAAATGCTAAAGGATAATTGCAATTTTGATTTAATGAATTGACGTACTCATTTACGTTACGTTTAAACCGCGCGCGCACACGAGCCTCTGGTCAGCTGTTATATTGAAATAAAACAAAAGCTTTGGAATCACGGTTGGAATTCATCATTTTTGAAGTGAGGCTTGCCGCTGGAAGTTAAATGTATGTAAGTACCTAATAGTAATTTAATTAATTAACTATTCAGAGAACATCAAACCAAACCCTTTCAGTTTAATACTCCATGATATTTTCGACAAATAATTTTAATTAACCACTAATTATGTAACTACTCTAATATTGCAACCATTATTCGCATGGCATAGTCGTATAAATCTATTTTAATAAACAGACGCGTAAATGATAGTTGATATTTCTTTCTGTAAATTGTTATACATCACAGATAAAAAGGTTTTGAAGCTATATGTTCCAGTGTCCTTCTGCTTCTGCATGTTATATCTAAATATAATGTCTAACGTTGAAAGGCCTCGATAGGCACTCGGATATTGAAATTCTAAAAACAGACAGTTTTGGTTGCGACCTAAACTAAAATAGTTATTTCGCAAGCAAAAGGAAACCGATGTCAATTGCATTATAGACTGACACCTCTGACCCCAACTTGCTCCCATTATCACCACTGACATTCACGTTCTACTCAATTCTTTATGCACATGGTTACTACCTACTTACTGATAAAAATTAACTATCTTTACTTTGTAATTCATAAAATGCGATTATGCAACCTGTTGTGAAATGTTGCAATGTCTTCTGATTATAATTATTACCTACTAGTTGTGCCCAGCGGTTGCACCCGGTGTCACTGCTCATCACATAAGTATAATGATGTTATAATTGATTTGGCTTTCTGTTGGTCTTTTTTAATCGGGCTAGTAGTTTCGGAGCCTAATCCGTAAAAAGAAATAAACAAATCTTTCTTTTTTATAATAATATCTACATGACATCAGACATGCTGCACCTACCCCAAATGTTTTGATATAAGGACAAGAGAATAATGATGACGATTAAATATTATGCTGTTCATTCACGTATTAGTCATTCACAACTTAGATGCTTTAATTGTGTTATGATTGACCTGGCAACACAAGCAAACATGTTAAATTGATAACAATTTGTTTAACACATATGGGTAATAAAATCACGGTTGGCGAAGTGACTGAGCAATTGGCTGCTGCGTTACGTGTCGCGGGTTCAATCCCCGCTAGCTGCTCCGGGTCCATCTGTCAGTGTTTGTGAATCTAAATGTAAATGCATCCGGGATTGAGGAGAAATTTTTAGAGCGGGCAAAATATTCATTCATTTAGTTTAGATCCTCATAGTACCTACCTAATACCGACTTAAGTGTTTAACCCTTATATTTATTTATGTAAAAAATAAATAGGTCTTTCGCATTTACCTATTGGAAATCAGGTCAGAAACTATGAAGTTTTTGTTTGATTGTAATAAGATGCATATGCATAATGCATATTATTATGTTAGAACTGACTCAATGTCAGATAATATTTCCTTAGGCCTGGCATTTGGTAGTTCACCGTCCGTCCGTCGATTGACGACAGGCCGTGTCGACGGCGCGTTCGTGTTTCACGCGCGCCTCAAAGAGAGTCAGCAAAGCAGAGGGGCTTGCCAGAGCCTCTGCCTGCCGGGGTTGCGGGTTGTTCGAAAGAGATACCGCGGCCTCGGAACGTAAAGGGCAATAGAAGAAACATGGGTGGGTTTTAGTCAGTACAAGTCTGACATGCCCCCCCGCTCCACCCAGAGCGGGGGAAGTCATTGGATGATTTCCCACCCGAAAAAAAAAAAAAAAAAAAAGGCCTGGCATTTGCATCAATCAAGAATACCTTGGTACTTGTCTATGTGTTATTTTCTATAAATAAACTAATACTAATACCTACTCATTATTATACGCAACACGATTTTAAAACTCTGAGTCAAATATATAGGAAATATTGTCGCAAACGGGCTAAGAGATATCGATGCTTCCGGCAACAAATGTCGTAAACGCCATTTTGGCGAAAATGAGTTAAGAATGCAGCCCTACTTAATTTTTGGCGCTGCGTCGATCTAAAAATGTGAAAAAAATATTCGCCTAAAAAAAATACTTTTACACCCAAAATTTTTACTAGTATAATCAAGATTTTTTAGAAAAGAGGGTATGTATAACTCATGTTGCTTAGAACCGAATAACCGTGCAGGTCGTATAATACAACGTACAAACAGCTGTCGGTCGTAAAAACATGAATACATATATAATTGTAATTACACCCCACAATCATTTTTAAAACGTAAGCTCTGCTGAGAAACAATTGTCGTAATGTCACTTGGTCTTGGAGAATTCCAATCCAATGACAGAAGATTATTAATCAGGAAGACCTGATTTTCTATAGCTCGTCGTCGTATTATGTTTTGCATCTACTTTTTTATTATCTTGTCGATAACACTTTCCCATTTTCACCAACGACACTAAAAGTTAGGTAGACCATAGTACAGAAGCTTTCCGAACAAACAAGATCTAGAAAGATGAACTACCTACCTATTTTTTTAAGGGCGTTGGTGAAAATGGGCATTGTTTATTAAAATTATTAGAGCAGTAAGCTTGGTAGAATGTTTACTTATATTTTTTTGTAATTCATTATCAATACGTTTTAAAAAAAAAATGTCGTGATTATAAAATCTTGAAATCAATTAATGCCTTTTTGTGAGCGGGGGAAGTCATTGATGGGAAATCATCCAATGACTTCCTCCGCTCTGGGCGGAGCGGGGGGGCATGTCAGACTTGTACTGACTAGAACCCACCCATGTTCCTTCGTTTGCCCTTTACGTTCCGGGGCCGCGGTATCTCTTTCGAACAACCCACAACCCCGGCAGGCGGAGGCTCTCTCTGCTTTGCTGACTCTCTTTAAGGCGCGCGTGAAACACGAACGCGCCGTCGACGCGGCCTGTCGTCAATCGACGGACGGACGGTGAACTACCCATTGCTCACCGCCCACAGGCCCGCATCTACGGTGGCCGGGAGTCGTCTCGCGGCGCCCGGCGCCATGGGCTTGTGTTTGTGTTTTAATGTTGTGTTTTATTTTATTGTTTTTATTACAAGTAATGAAAACTCAACTTACAGTCTTAAATTCATTGATTTGCTTCAGATATTTCCATGTTTGTTACATACCATCGCATCAGATCATGGTGTTTACACTTATTTTTATTTCAGCATATGGTTTTTAAAACCAAACCCAGAACTATTGTATTTAAAAACTGGTGCATACTTCTAACTTCCGTTAGACAAATCGTTCTTCATTGATTTGTTAGTGGTCGTAAATACCAACTTCTTGAATTTTCTGGGGTGTATGTCCAAGCTAACTTTTAAAATAAGGCTTTGACATAAATAGCAATAATATATTGTGAAACACCATCGTATTTTACGTATTTCTTGTATAGAACACAATTTTACAACTTTTAAAGTTAAAAAGATATAAGCCAAAAACGAAATTATTTTTTGTTTTTCGTTGATTACCAAAAGTGCTATTTTGGTGTTTACGACCTTTGTTGTCGGAAGCATCGATATGCAAAAAGAACAATTCATAGGGATAACTAATTAATTAATATGGTAACACTTTAAGAAAATAAATCAAAGTAACAAAGTACTTAAACCTTTCGGTATTTAGGGACCAAAGAACCAACAAGTCAAATCTGATTAAAAAAACATCCCGTTGGCGTCATTTTAATATAATAATTTATTAAAATGTTTTCCCAAGTTGGCAAGTTTTGGGTAAAAGTGGTACACGGCGCGAATGACGATCACGTCATCGCTCGCGTGGCAAGCCCGATGAGGCACCGCGTCATCTAGCCCGCAAGCTTGATAAAACATCATCCATCTCGTTTTATGGTTCCTCGTGTGCTATGATAAAACGAGACGGCGAACGCCTCACTCCGATGTAGCGGTAAACAGCAAACTTTATCCGAATTCCAAGTTGCCAGTACCCGCTCAGTTGTACTCCGGTCGCAGACTATAACGCACGCGTTTTGTCTCTTGAAACTGATATAACTTTTCGTAAGTTCGCCATGACGTTGGTATGCGTATTCGCGGTATTGGCGTTGGTAGGGGCTACCTTCGCGGGCCCTGAGGTCACCGAACTCAAGGTCGACGTGGTCAGCGTCCCTGAAGAATGCTCTGTGAAGTCCAAACACGGCGATATGCTCACCATGCACTACACCGGCACCCTGGACGACGGTCACAAGTTCGACTCCAGGTATGTAAATATTTAAATTCTGGCATTATAGGCTGAATAGAAACCACTAATATTACAGTAAGCCGGCGCAGTTCCGTGACCCTGACGTTTCCTAGTTATTAAGTGGTACCTATATCTCGGGTGAGTTTGAATGTGCTTTATCCTTATTTGACTGAGTTCCAGTGTCATGTTAGCAGCAAACTCGTATTTGTAATTAGAAAACGTTAGATAATGTTTAATTGTAGTGGTATAAAGCGATTAATATTATCGCGCCGGCAGTTCCGGTTAGTTTCTGGACCGAACGGCTGTCGAACGTCATCGGTGCGATGACCCGTTTCAGTGTTAAAAAAACTATCATGTAAATATGAGCGCATCACTAGTCCTATAATGTTAATTTTAGCGCCACAAGCCAGCTATTCGCCATTATTACGAAAATTTATCGGTAATTTGCCACCAAGTTTTGTAAAATAATCCATAAAAATAGGGAGATAACGACTCTTGCGAACAAAGGGTATTTAAGCGCAGTTATTAAAAAACTTATTGTCACTACAGTTGTTTAACTGTTATGTTTTTTCTTGTTACCTAAAAGGAAAGAGGATAGGTTATAATCCCTTTTTTCTGATTGAAACTTTTTTTAAGTTGTAATTTTAATATATCAGTTCTACATAATCAAATTGATTAGTTATCTGGTTTTGTCAAACAACGATACGTTTCAGCTAAAATATTATTATTATGTACTGCACTTTACCAACTTCTATCATAAAAGATTCTGCCACTTAGCTTTCCCGACGGCATAGGCGGACGGCGGCGAAAAAAAAAAGAAAATAAATATTTTAACGTACTTACAGTTTTTACGTTTATATTGTTTTTTAGACAGCCTAGTTTCGAACAAGCTCACTACGGTATTATCATACTTAATTAAATTAAGCTATTGACAAGCAAAAAGTTCAAAATGGTAATTGACAAGCCTTGCTAAACCGAACCTGTTTTCATTCGGAGTTCAATTTATCACTAGGTACTGGATTAGCTGGAAACTAGTTGTATCAATATTTGTAAAGCTCACATGCTCCTCAAAACACTTTCCAATATAATAAATGCTTACATATCGGTGAGTTTCGATATACGTAACACCAACACAGGTGTTTCAAATTGATTTGTTATGTGCTTTTATTTTAAATCTTGATTAAAATCCTTATACATTACATTGCAAGCGCTTCTAACTCAATACGTTTTATAATACACATTTACGCTTAATTCAATACAAACATCTTAGTAAGGGAAAGAAAGAAATCATTTTTTTTCACGATGGGGGGAGTGTCACATATATTTCTTACGTAGGGCGAAAAATTTAATTTAATTTCAGACGATTTTTTTTAAGAAAACTTCAAAACTATCAGTTTTTTGTCATAAAGCTATTTGTGAGGGGGCTATAAAAGAGTTCTAAAAAAACTCACGTGATCAAACGATGACCCCATATCGACTTGATCTCACAATCGTATCTAAAAGTGATCAATCATCATAATTTTTCGAATCTACCCACCGCTGCGTTTGAACAAGCGTTAATTAGAACAAAATTATTATTATTATTGGTTGTCATCATATAGCTGAGGAGCTTGTGGCTTAATAAAACCACCCGCTTGGGTGACCTGATGATGGAGATTCAACCTAGGGAACTAGGTTGTACCGTGGAGGGGAAGACGTTGATCCCGTACGGCTGTAATTTGCAGATTCATGACAGTCGATACTGGTAGGTAGTTAATGCCGAATGTCTGACAACCAATGTTACCAATATATCCCGGTATAAATTGGGTTGTAGGGGTTGGATATGCAACCACTCTATGTAAAAACATTCAGCTGCGGTTAAAACGGTTACTGAGTCCAACGTAGTTGCAGAGGAGCTTGCCAGACCCTCCGCCTGCGGGTTGTTCGAAAGAGATAATGCGGCCCCGGAACGTAAAGAGCAATAGAAGGAACATGGGTGGGTTTTAGTCAGTAAAAGTCTGACACTCCCTCCCTCTCCGCCCAGAGCGGGGGATGTTATTTAATGATTTCGCACAAAAAAAGAGGCTTGGCATATGATGGTTGGTTGGTTAGTAATAAATATGACAACCAACCATCATGACTGACTGTGGCTGTTTCCATTCCCTCGTCTGCATTAACCATCTCTTGTAATTACTTTGCTGTACAATGCAGGGTGTTCTTATTTTTATAGAAAACCCACTATCGGGTCTTCATCTCCTGCAAGCCTTTGTCGCCTTGACGTTTCGTAAAGGATACGACGTTGTTAATTAATTCTGAAGTCGGAAATTGTTCGTTCATAAATGTTTGGCCAACAAACTACAAAGATAAATTGTTTGTCTGAAGACGACGTATGCACTGGTAGATTTCTAGTGAATAAAATAAGGATAATTAAGAACATGTAAGAATAAATATTTCAAAGTGACAATGAAAAACAAGATGACCTGATTACAAGATAAATGAAGACCGGAGGATGATGCTTTGATAGTCATGCAAGATTTGAGGCAATAAAAAACCCTGGTTTATTTAATAAACGCGATAGTTTGATACGAGACAAAAGCAAAAAAATATGCAATGTTTCATTCAACAAAGCAACGAATATAAAAAAAAATAAGTTGAACAGTTGCGTCAATATATACATCCCAAAAAAAAAATTGAAAGCCCAGCCCCATGTTTCATTTTCCAAGAATTTTCTCGCATTTCGGTAATGCATCCAATATAGTTGCGTGACTTGCGTGTACCTGGTCTATGTTCACTCTTACCGCTTTATTCATTCGGGTGTTGTCCAAGAATCGACGGTACTGTTAGTTTTCGTTGGCAAAATTGCAATAATGTTTGTTTACCCTAATCTTTAAAAATCCTGCGCTAGAATTATTTCACCAAAACATGCTTGTAAGTGGAGATTGTAGCGAGTAATTCGTGGCTGCACAGAGAAACCTTAATAAACATAATAGAGTTAATAGAAATATGGTAATAAGCTCGTCCAACTTTCTTAAATCTGGGTCTCATACGCTACTCATGAGCTCTTACAACGTTATACAAATTAGAAATCTTCTTAGTGACTTGGGACTTTGTTTAGCAAAAATATTACTCGTCTCCTTGCTGCAGACATCTGAGAGAAGCCATTAAATCTTCAATGCTTCCCAAATCCTAATTTACTCCAAGGATGTAGAGCATTAATTCGCCGCGCAATGGTATTCCGCAGTCTTCCCGAGTTTGTGGTGGCTACGAGGAAGCTGGATATTGTTCGCACTCGCAGAACATCCTTGGGTATTTCATACGAATGGGAATTTCAGGCGTGCGATGTGATTAACTAACAAAACTTGGGCTTGTTTCATAAACAGGGCGAAACTTTTGTTATTACCGTTTATGGGTGTGCGTGTAAAATTTACCGTTTAATTATATACAATCTTAACTTATTCGCGTTTCATGTAAAGATTTTACTTATTTCAATTATACTCGGTGGAAAGTAAGGCTCCTTCCTACGGAAATGCCGGCGGTTTTCCGTTGCCCTACCAGTTTCTGGCATTCGTGTCGAAATCGATAATTTAGTTTCACTTCCAAGCATTATAAAAAATACATTACAGCGGTACACATTACCTTCTACGTGGGTATGAGGTTCTCAAAAAGGCACATTACCGAGACCCAGCCAGGCGGTGTTGCTCGCTTGAAGCGTAATGAAGGAATCTTGTACACGATTAGGATTGTGTTAACTATTCACGTATTTGTTACATTTTTCCCGTTACTTGACGCAAGACGCTCACAAGTACCTCTCCATTCGGTAACAAATTATAAAATCCTCGAAGCTCTCTCAGATAATATATTTCAATTTGCCGACTTTCGGTTTTATAGTGTAATCTAATAAAGAAATTCTAGTGAGCGACTCCGTAATTTATTTCGGTACGGGTATTGTAGAAGCAAAGTTTAGTAAAAAGTTGTTCTATCTCTCAGATTATCATACAATATGAGGAGAGCGTGTTCGGGTACGTCCTACAGTGTCGGTCGGTGCTAACTTTTTTAATTGTCAACGTGAAACACACCACAGGAGAGGGCTAACTAATGCTAATCTTTGTTTGTACCGTTCGCACTTAGATTTACAAAATCTTATTGCCCGTTTGTACGTACACATGCACATAAAAATGATTGTAAGTCTACGAAACTACTACTTGACACCGTTGCAAGAGAAAGCGCATCTGATTTTCTAAAACAATGGTGTAATAGCGCGCAAACAGCATTAATCTCGATCTTGTAGTAGGTACGTGTTACAAAAACCAAACCCGTGATTGTGCCGTGTTTACGAAAAACTAGACTTAATAAGCAGTAACCTTGTATGATTTGGTACGACACATCATTCGGAAATGTTCGAGCAGGTGTAATTGATGTAATGTAGATTATAATTACGTAAATAAAACGACTGGAGAATATAATGAGACATTGTGGCCAACTGTCGTTTGTTATACAATAAGATTTATTGTATTAACAGTATCATTGTTATTTTGTTACGTGACGATGTCAGCCAAAGCTTGGCTAAACACTCTTGATCGGTGACCGCATGTTTCATTATAATATGTAGACTTCAACCCCTCTCCGAACTTAGTTAATCTGTGGTAACAGCGTGAAAGCCATCTCTATTATCGCGTCATATCATTACCTCAGTGCGTAACTATGTAGCGCTGCAATTTAAGTTCGAGTTCATCCATCGCGTATAACGAGCGTCATTTCAAGTGCCCCCAACTACATTATGGTTAATAATAGGGATTATGACGTGGCCCACCTCTACACACAACTTGACGAACTTTGAAGTTCATTAGGATATACATAGTATCTTGCTTCTAAAGAAATTGGCAGAATTTTACAATTAAACTTTTTGAGAATGAAGCTTGCAACGAATATCACAACTACATGACTACTGGTAATTCACTTGTTTACTTTACATTTTAGCGTAAAAATAATATTAAATACTCGTATTAACAAACACAGGTGATTTTTCCTGTGTAGTTCTGGCCTTCAAAGATCCGGCTATTATTGAAACAGAAAGTTGAATGACTGGCGTTGAAATATTAAGAATAGCCACAAAGGTTTGTACCTACAGGGAAATAATCTTCTTCATGTCCCAACATTTTAACAGCTAATTGCTAGGGTTAAGAAGACAATGTTAAATAAGGTATCCGTTTTTATATAATTGCAGCTCGAACAAAATCGAAATGGACACGAAATTACAGTCGAGGCGGATCTTTCGCGTCACTAACATTTTTTGATCATTAGGATTTATTACAAATCTTTTCAGAATGTCACTGACTACTTAGTTTATAAAATAAAATTTGCAGTAGAAGTTGCATAATATCTGCCAATAAATCTAAGGGAATTATTTATAAAGAGGTGGTACAATAGGGCAATTCTTCAATACGTGTAATACCTAGTCATAGGTTCAATTTCAAAGGATCATACTAATGAATGTAGTAATAGATTATTTTGTTAATGAAAACCTAAACATTCGTCGCAAATACTGCCGTTTGTGAGACGACCGTTTTGTTCTCAAGCGCTTTCATTTACCATTTTGATTACTTTGTATTTGTGTTGACCGATCGCCGACGCATCGATAGAAATTTAAATGAGAACTTCCAATCGCCTAAAAGAAAATTAAGTTCCCGAATGTGGCAGGATTGTCGGGAACCGTCCAAGTAATTAATTGGGTAAACACGAATAGACATCCCGAATAAATCCCTATTACGAGAAATGGAAATTTTGCATTCGTTTAAACTTCACGAAATTCGTTGGAAAATGTAACAGTGTTCGCTAGTTATTAAATATTGGATTTAGACTCATTCACCATCGGACACACTGCAAGTACGCTCCACGTAGGATAGCGCAATACCTATAAGGTTTATTGGCTTTGCTATGTTATTTCTTCAGCACGTTTTGATGATTGTTAGTTTTTATTTGTCTTTAACAACAAATACGCGGCAAGTTTTAGTGTTAAAAGGCTTTTCAAACAAGCTCATGACATTAGTTCCAACGGTAGCCATTCCTACCTATGATCACATATGATCTTGTGTGTGTTCGTACAACTCCGTCGATTTTCGAGTTAATTGCGGTGGTTGCAGACGACGCCGCACCGCCTGCACTAGTCCGCAGCGGCCTGCAACGATTTTGCATTAAGTGCGGTCCAGCCAGTGTTCGCCTCCAACATTTTGTTGTTACAATTCACTCAGCACGCGGCGCAGAGCCTGTCCGTCAGTTTTAATACAGACAATGCAAAATTCCGAAACCTTTTAAATAAGTTTACCTGAAATGAAATGACAGATACGAGTGTTAACTAAAAATAAAATTCAAGGGAATTGATGTCAGCATGCAGTTTTAAAAGCTTTTACAATCTGCATACCTACGTTACTAATGGACTACAAAACGGGATGCTGAACTAATCTAGATACGGGAACAATGGTGTTTGTAAATATTTTCGTTAAACTGTTCTTTTTACCGGTATTGTAAAACATGTAGGTATCCACTTCAACGCAAAGTTATTTGTAAGAATTAATGATGCGGTTTGTTTCGTTGAATACACTCATTATGTTTACGTGTGAAGCACATTTCGGCCTTTATTTAAAATGTATTCGGATGCATTGTGCGGTGGATATATTGCGTCCATACCATTGTTGGCAAGTGAAACAAAAGCCAGTGTTCTCTCAAGGTTTTTGATAAGTGCAATTATGATTCTGCAAATTCATATTTATCTGATCCGAAACACCGTTCACCACATTGTTAAGACCGCACTAACGACTTGACTATCTTTACAATATTGCGGATTGATATCTGTTTGATTTGCACGCTTCATTCGATCTCGAGACATTCTCTAATAAATTCCAAGTAGCGAATGGAATTAATCTAGCACTACAAACTATTTCATGGAATTTAACTGTAAGTCCTATTGAGGACAGATATCATATTTGTGTAGTGAAGCCTTGTGGACGGACATCTTCTGCGCTTTCATAGCGGTATTTTGTGGGATACGCTTCAGAAAGTGTGACCTAGAACCATAAACTCGTGACAAGGTTGACAGAAAGTAGGTAGCTATCATGAAAAAGTGGTTCGATACATAAATAATTTACCAAACAAGCAAAACTAACGGATATTCCATATGCATTCGTGTTCTCTTATGTGGCACAGTTGTGTATCGTCATTTTGTCTGTATTGCACAAACGTGGGCACAGGTAACTCCTTAATAAGGACGATGCCGTGTAAAATCTGGGCCCTGATTATGACATGTACGTACTGCCATGTGTAATAATGGAAAAGATTCAAGTCATTAAACTGTAAAGGTTTGGTACCATACAAGTTGCATTGTTTGTCTAAAGGACAGACAGGAACGACACAAACAATGTCAAAGGCAACACAAATTCCCTGCAACGGAAAATACACAGATTAACGATAAATAACAAACAAAATAATACGGTTCTCAACGTATTGTCAAAACCAGTCGCTGAGGCAGAGACGGCTAGGAAATAATGCTTTATGTATCGACCATAGACTACTCTGTTTACGGAGGAAGGCATAGACAGTTAAAAACAACAGTGCAGGGTTTATAGTTATTATTATTGCAGACATATTATGAGTTCGAAGTGTTTGTCCCTGTTGATTCTGATAAAATACGTGGTTTGTTTAATGACAACAGCAAAATAAAATTTCGCAGTTCAGCAGATGAAACTACGTTGAATATTATGTGTGCTGACAGACAGATACCATACTCAAGCCCAGTATATGGCATTTGGCATTTTAATTCAAATGGACACACATGCTTGTTCTTCAAATCTAGTACTAGAAATTGACAATTTTAAAAACGCATATGCGTGTTTCACAATGTCAGGCAATTACCTATTGGTTTACAAATCATAACTTTGCTTCTGAAAACTTTTTTGAGTCAAAAATTCTCCTATCGTCATTCGTCTCTAGCAAAATCCACGGAGAAGAAAGTTAAAGCCTGGTTTTAGATATCACAACAGTTATTATTATCACCATCAGTACTCTCGAACGTGTAAGTAATCTCGTCCATCTCTTCTCAGCTTCTCACAGTGTTTCGTGTAACCATTTCACTACATTAACGAGTGTGTCCCTTATACAGTACACTCGTAACTTTCACAATTCACAATCGTAAACGCGTTGGATCCGTACCTCATGACCCCAAGAGAAAGTACCATTATATGAGGATAAAGAATTTGTATGTGTGAACTAGCGAAATTTAAATAAGACATCTCCATTGGCTGGTTCAATTGATTTTACTCTGTGGTCGGCGACGGATTTCACATAACGCAGTAAAACTGTTCCTGTTATGTTACAAGTGTTTATTTCTAGCATACGGAGAAATAAAGCGGTCGTTTGAGTGGCTACACTCGAAATTGAGAAAACGGTACACTTGTGGAATCCGTCTTTTGCATTGTTTAGTATGAAACATCAACTGACAGTTGGTTATATGAAAAATCACTGTCTTTTTCCGTAATTAAAAACGTGAGTACTTTTGAATCTTTGTCTTTTGAGACTGGATTTAATAAAGAATCGCATCTTAAAGTTAGTAAAAAGCGTGTCTTTGATACCTTACAACTGACTGAACACCTAGTTAGTAATTGCACTGTAAAGCACGCGCTCTCTACTCCTACTTTAAGTTTTCGTTTAAAAGAAGTTGATTTTCTTTCTTTATGTTTTACGCTGTTCTCAGAATCAAATGTCTCTTCTGAAGGAAACTTCTTGGAATATTAAAAGACAGCTGCTGCTGTTCAAGTTTACAGAGCAAAAGAAGGATTTAATTTATTTTTGAAGCGCATCTTTTTTAAAACAAAGTTTTATTAAATCAACAAAACGGTATGCTATCGGTACTTTGGTACCTTATATGGTAGTTCAAGTACATAAATATGGTTTATACAACATGGCTATAATTAAAGGAATAGTGTAGCAGTGCCGTGGCATTGATTCGCCGCGGACGCATACGATACGCGTACGGCACGAACACGATAGCTACACCGTGAAGGAATATTGATTTAAGAAGGTGACGTGGTCTTAGCCACACTCGTAGGAAAAACCAGTAAATATTATACGTCTGTGTGAAGTGATTCGTAGCGGATACGTGTACTTTACCGCATAATCATCATTCTCAAGCCGATTTCCCAAATAATTTGGGGTCGGTGCACAATTTCTTGTTCTGCCTTTTCTATTAATAGTTGATAGTCTAACTAATCAGACACATTTTTTCTTGCCAAATCACCCTCATAGGCCTTCCATCGTTTCTTTGGACTTCCTCTTCCTATACCCAGCCACATTCATACTAAACTTTCCTTACGACATTTTCCTCCACATTTTATGCCCATACCAAGTCAACCGATTACCATACAACTTTTCAGTCACCGGCACAACATTCAGACTTCTTATGTACTAGTTTCTAATTTTATTCATTAAAGTATTACCACACACCCCCTTCGCGGTGTCATCTCAGAAAAAATGCATTTAATTCATCACTTTTGTGGCCGTACATTTAATTAACAAATACTTATTAACTAAAAATAATTTACTAAAAACGAAATAACACTATTAGTCCTGTAAGGTAATTGTAGTGTTTAATTTAGTTATAAGCCCGTCTTGATGTTTGTCCAAGTAAGTACGTAACGAATGGCAGGGTCCATTTCCCAGACATTTGACACGCCTACCTAGCAATAAAAGTGGGCTGAGAAAGCTAGTCCTATTGCAGGTGTCTTATTACGAAGCCATGTATAGTACTATGCAAGATAGATTTATTTTTACTTCCAGTGCATGGCAAAGGAGACAAAAAAAGTCCATAGAGAATAAAGGACAGCTTCTTTAGTTAAAGTTTTATCCCCTTGTTTCTATTGATTTCCTTGAACATTAAGGGTGTAAAAGTACCTTTGAAGAAGTCGAATGCAAGTGTTTTCCTCTTCATTGCGATATTTTTTTTTTGTTCTAGACGATAGCTGGAAACTTTTTACGGAAATATCCCTATATCTAAAAAAACCTAGTTTTCACCTTACTTTAAATATCTATTCGATGTACGTATTACACATCGTGCTGATGGATGCATTTGGGGGCATGTGCATCCATTCATTATTTTTCACCCCAAAACATAAATTGTATCTCAGTACTAAATTTAGTGTACAGTAGTAACAAACTAAGTATGGTTTAATAGTGTATTTATTTTAGGTCTAAAGGCTATTTTTATTTTATTTTATTAAGTATGGTTTGATGTCGAACGCCTGCAGGTCAAGCTATCCGAAACTGTCAATTTTTCCCAATGAACCTTGAATCTAATGCTTTAGAAATAAAGTCGAAAATCTATCAAAAAAATCTGACAGATTGTAGTAGCTTGATGTGCAGGCGTCTGCACAAAATACATGGTTGACGGTTTCTTGAAGGGTTTATTTAGATCCTGTATACCAGTGTATTCTCTGTACGTTTGCGGTGTATCACTATCAAATAAATGTGTTCATAATTAATGATATCTCCACCTGTGGAATATTAAGTAGTTTTTTTTATCAGTTGACTGACTAATCAATTAATGCCTAACATTTTCCTGAGTACACGTCAGTTGGTAACGATGGCTGACGTGGTCTTAAATGAGGAGTTTTTTTATTTTGCTATTTCAATCCTTACTAATATTATAAAAGCGAAAGTGGGTTTGTTTGTTTGTTACGTCTTCCCGCCTAAATGGCAAAATCGATTTTGATGAATTTTGGTACAGAGAGAGTTGGGACCCTGGAGACGGACATAGGCTAATTATATTTAAAAAATGGTGAGAAAAGAAGGAGAAAGAGAGGGAAGAAAATGGAAAACTTAGCTTTGCTATTACAATAAATAAGGCGCAAGGGCATTAACTACAAGTAGCAGGTACCTGCAAATCAGGAAATGGTAACTGTGTTAGCCCGAATTCAACGCGAGCGAAGCCGCGGGCAAAAGATAGTAATTAACAAATGACTTTTATGCTTATGTCTGAATTAACAAGTAGGAAGTCAATGTTTATATGCATAATGCAAAAGACATTATGAACTACGGTTTTTTTTTTCACATGAATAAAATATTTTAATTGTCTATTGTATTTCTTTCGAACTCAAATTTCAAGTTAAAAAACAAGAATGTTTCCATAGGCGTAGCATTAATTGTTTTGAGAAAATATTAAATTTTGCATGAATTCTTGCTAATAATTTACCAGAACTCGATGTATCGAGCAAGGTAATGTCGCATTTTTATATTTATAAACATAACCAGTTCTTGAAATCAAACTTCCTCATGTTATAGAGTTGAATAGCAAAAACAGGTAAAACTCACAAAAACTAAGCGATTGATTTTGTCATTCACTGGCAAAGATATTTAAAAAACCGGAGTGGAACCCCTTAATACACAAAAGATAAAGGCATTATATCATGGGTACAACGATTTTCATCCAGGCTACAAACCGTGGGCAAAACCTAGTTATTTTACTGCCAATAAACTGCCAGCACACACATTCTTAATTGAACACATGTTTAAACGAGTATGAAGAACTTTATCGTGTTACCAAGTCCTAACGATGTAACCGGCCCATTGTAATGGTGCACACTACAAAGCGTGTGGCGATGACGGCTGCATCCGACACTATTATCTAGAAAGGAGCTCTAGTTATTATTGTTAATTATTGTATTAACAATAACAACCGTGACACGTTCAGTTGTAGAAAAGTTCAGGAAGATTTGGAAGGATAGGCGCATAACCAAAAATACCAAGGCTCGACTTATACGGTGCTTAGTTTTTCCCATCTTTCTCTACGGAGCGGAAACATGGACGATTCGTCAAAGAGATCGCAGCAGAATAGACGCATTGGAAATGTGGTGCTGGAGACGACTACTGAGGATAAGCTGGACTTCGCATCGCACCAATGTATCCATATTAAAAGAGCTTCGCATCAAACAATGAATTTCTTTGATTGTGCGAGCAAGAACGCTTAAAATGTTTGGGCATATCATCCGAAACGTAAACTCAATGGAACGATTGGTAGTGCAAGGGAAAATAGAGGGGCAGTGTCCGCGCGGTCGGTCACCAACTAGATGGACTGACCTTATAAAATCAGTGACATCCAGCTCAATAGTGGAGTGCGCGAGGAAAGCCACTAACAGAAAAAAGTGGAGAAAAATCGCAAGGGGAGCTACGAAAGACATACCATGATCACGACCACTCTGTCAAGAGTGTACGATTAAGAAGAAGAATTATATTAATAAGTTTTAGTCATGTTCTCGATTAAGCCCTGTGGCAGAACCAAGTAGTTCGCAATAGGTTGGTTTCTTCCTATACGTTTAATAATATTTTCTTAACTATCGTATCTTTATAAATTGCCACTGTGTGGCCTTAAAACTAAATTTATTGTCGGCATTGTTCGTCCTTATATATTTTATTTAGGAAGGTAGTGAACTGCTAACCCTATTTCAAATCATAATGGTATGCTCTGTAACTCTATAAATAACAATATAATATGATTTACTTAATATTATTATACGGTTTATCGCAGCGAGTGTGACCGAATTGTAATCGCTATTGATTGTTAACTAGGAAAACAAATGGCAGTTACTTGCCACAATACAAGTTGTTTGGACATCGGTACGACCGTCGACATGATAACACCTCAAGTGTGAATGCAATTGATCATCATAATTGAATCAATTTAGACTGCTAGGACCAGCATACTACACTACACTTTGACTATACCACCGCAAAACGTAAATATGTGTTAAAACGTAGGTATTACATACAAACATACACATAAACTCCCGCCTTTTTCACAATTTAGATAGGCAACCACAGTTTCGATGTACTTTTCTCTTGCTTCATCCACGTTTATACTTCTGGTCATACATGCACATTTCTGCATTGTTATCTCATTCTGATTGGCCATATAGGTACAAAAATAAAACACTTTTGTTTATTTAAACTTTCGTTTCGATGATAACGTTATTGCATCCTTATCACCAACTAGTTCGCCGAGATTAAGAACACTTACGTGTCTTTTTACGAATGGGTGAAACGAATCACTTTGCTATTCGTGGTGTTGAGAAAAACTCGATCTCAACTTAAGAGCATATTCCTAAGATGTTTTAAATTAATAAATACAGTATCAAGATCGTGTCAGCACTACAGTCGCACCACATTTGATACGAATTATTACAGTTTGAAATGTGATCTCTATTCTACCACAGATAACATAGAATCTGTCATATTGACGCTCAAAAAGCCAAAATTGTCAGAACCTGGAACATAATAAAAAAATCTGATCTGTCAAAACCCTTGTTCCAAAGAAACTTTCTGTTCGGAAATTCTTCTATTTTAACTTTAATATTTTGTTAATTACTGTTAATACTCGAAGTACACACAAATAATAAGACGTTTTTTTCACGTACCGTATACAAACCAATAGAAGACAACCAACTGTCAAACCTGATTTTAACGAGCAGTTGGTAAGATAAGGCCTATCATGTCTTGAGACCATCTTAGCGATAGGACCGGTATATTAATCAGTAAATCTCACTTGAAAATCGAGTCGTAAACCGGGTCTCAATATTTATTTACTAATTATATCGATATCTTAAATGCACGACTAGATTTTAGAAGTGAGATTTGTTTATTAATACTGACTTTAAACAGAATCAGAGCTCGAAGTGAATCATAAACTGCAAGATTCTGTCCCAACAAAGACTTGGAAAGTTACTGCGTTTGGACATAAATTCTGACGAAAATACTAAGCGTGCGTAGGCACTGGCCACCTAATACGGAATGTCCGATCCTCAAGCGTGCTTATATAAGGCTTTGAGAACATTAACATACTTTTACTAATATTCGAAACGTATAATTAGTGTTTGACTGTAACTGTCGATCGTTTGTGTTGGAGTTAAAACTTTAGATTTTAAAGAACCGTTACTTTAATCCAATTTTACATGATAGAATAGGTGTATGGGAATATGTGTTCTTGGGATTTTGCTAACAAATTGTCCATGGAGAGTTTCATGCTGTTAATGAAACTAGTTTCTAACGAAATGTGATAACAATGTAGATCAATAGAGAACAGAAAATGCTTTTCATACACCAAAATCGGGAATTAGATTAATATGTTAATTAAAGGAGAAAGAAAGTTTTCTTTCAGAAATGGAAGTATTTGAATAAAATCCTTTTTTATGTTAGTGCTGAAAATAACAGAAGTTTAACATTCCAAGTAAGTACCTACCTATTTTTCTTCCTTGTGTTGGGTTTGTTTTGTTAGCCATACATCAAGTATAAAATTAGGCTATATAGGCTGTATATTCCAAGCGCAACCCAAATCATATCTTAAAATGTTTTAATTGTTAATGATTTCTACTGAAAAATCGTAGAATATTCGTATTTATCGGTCTTCATCGACGCACAAATGTATCGGTAAGTCCGAAACGAGTCCAAACACGATAAGAGTTGATAAATTCTTATTTAGGTACACTACATACCTATATTTATCGGTATTCGACGACTCCACGTAATGGTTGTTATTCGAGTTTGGGTCCCTGACGTGTTTAACAGCGACCGGCTGCGGTTTAAACATACATTATCGATATCCAATGAGAACAGAAGCATATTATCTTTACAGCTATATATCCATGACAGCTTTGACATTTACATTATCTTTCTACTGATAATATTTTTTTTTTGCCTAAAAATACTTTCTTCGGCAATTAAACAGCTAATGCCCCACAGAGATGGAGGACAAATGAAGAAAATCAAAACTTAACACATATTCCAATAAAAAAGATAATTATTTTTATCACAATGACAACATGTTAACTCGATAAATTCGACAAGAAACGAAACAGTTTTTTTTTTGTATTATTGATAACGCGGAGGTTAAAAGCTGATAAACTATTGCTTTTGAAAAAACGAAGATGCAGAATTAAGATTAAAAGTGTAGATAATGGAGTAACTACTAATTAGCAATACAAGTTCAATATCAAAAAGACGTTGTATATTGATTTATAATTACAGCAGACTGTAATTACGAACTTTTTCTATTTATATTGTAAAGGAAACGTTGGAGATATCCGCGGGCTATTCTGAGTTATAGTTATAATTAACTCTACTGAAAATATGTACAGTAACTTGTTGTTATAATATAAATAAACTTGTAAGGCATTGTAATCGTAAGGGATTGACGCAACCTAATTTGAAAATGACGTACATGAACCTTGTTCTCGAATCAAAACTTACCACACAAGTAAGTAAACATTCTGAACTAAAACAAACCTTTTTTATTCCTTTTTAATCATAACGTTTTATTTTGTTATAGTTTTAAGCTTTGCGATTTGTTTTGTTTTTTTGTTTGTTCATTCAGACTAAATCCGTCGAATGCACCGTAGTTTTACTGGTTATTTTTTTTTTTAAATTTTAATATGATTCCATGCCATTCTACCAAAAAGCATACACGAACGCTGCCTCTGCGAAATGCTGCTATGGCGATTTGAATGGCTGTGCGTTTTAATGTGAACTTAAAACTCAGATGTATGCTTTTTGTTAGATGGCGTCTGGGTGGTGCCGGCAGGCAGAGGGCATGTTAAGCCCAGGTACGTGTTTATTAACAGACTTCAAAAAATATTTGCTGGCGTTAATTATTTTTCTAAGACCCAGAGTGCCCTGCCAAGCACCTTTCACTACTTATTCCGTTAAAAATTTGTTCCCAAGTGCAGACAAATTGACGTATAAGAACAAGCCGTGTTATAGAATGAAAAGAACAATGTTATATTGTTAAAATTAAAGCAGTTATTAAACAAACATTGTACCTAAATTTTTCTTTTAAATCAAATACTTTGTCGAAGTGCGCTATTTTATTAAGAGGAAAATTTGACTATGGTTTGAATATAGGCTCGAATTTAGAGTTGATTTTTATATAAAAAAAAAAACTGGTAAAAACCTTCTGAAAAATAATGAAAAGCTATGCTATAATAAAGAATAACAAGCTTATATTCGCAAAAGTTCGATCTAGTTTCAGTTCGTGTTCAAGTGTAATTGCTGCCTATTTATAATTCCGTTTGATATGATAATTCAAAACCAAGACCCAATTATTGACCTATGAGTAGTAATTTGAAATGACATGAATTGGCTTGTCTCTAGACTCATTAGAGTCACGTAGAGGCCGTCAGGTCAGTCAAGGCTGTGATCGCTTGCACCGAGTCTCCCAGCTGGCCTCCGAGACGTACGGATCACAATACAGATTGGCCCGATTTACGCTGGTTGTTCACGGATATGAGGTGAATCTACGACGGAGTAGGGCTGTAGGCTGTGCAGCTACGTAACGTTTTCCGCGTAGATACGAGTCTTTCTGCGAATTGCACACATTCAAGTATGTAGGAAATGGGCGCCGAAATGTATTGCCTGTTCGCCGCGCTAGGGATGTTACTACATTGTTTGCTTCCACGCTCATTCTAATTCTTTTTCCTGATTTCATTTCCATATTCATGAAGGGTTTATTTTAATTGAATGCTTTGCATCTCGCCAAGTGGCGATTTTATTTCTTTCATTTATTAGTTAATAATGAGCTGTGTGTTAATTGAACCATACAGTTTATTAATTGTAATCAGTTACTTATCTCTTTTTAATTTATAATTAGCACACATTGCTAACAACGTGATTAATCGATATTTTTGTGTGATTCCAAGTTGGAAGACCTCGTATTTTTTTACATATCGATATATTATTGACTCCTTTAACCCAGCACTAGCCAATAAAATAAGATTGTCGGTTGCGGGTAGATGCGAAGGCCCAGGTGATACATAGGGGCCAAACTTTATAGCTCGGGTGAGGTTTGCCGCCCTTTAATATTTAATATTGAAAAAAAAATATACATGCTATCCATCGCGGTTTGGAATCGAAACTTGTTTATTGCCGTACATAGCGGCGTCCGAAGTAACGGCTCGAGATGAAGACGCCGCACGAGTACCGCGCTCACCGAGACAGGGAAATATGTTGTAACTTCGCCTTCCCTAGGTCTATTCTCGCCGGAGTTGGGTATGGCCGTATTCAGTACGTTATTTTGTAAGGAGTTTGTGCTGTTCGCTTTCGTTTAAAACTGAGTCGAATTAATAAAAAAAAAATTACCGAAGTTAGTAAGAAAATAAACTTACTGAAATAGAAAATTTACAAAACGAATCAAATGATTTTCTTCAATAGAAAATGCGAGCGTTAAGTTACACAGCAGAGACATTCAATCTGTATCAAAGGTACAAACTAGCTTTGCAATATTCGCTCTAAATGACATATTTCACTCTAACCTTTCGCTCAGAATTTCATTGAGGGCTTCACAGGGCGAATTGAAGTCGGAAGTCAAAGCGCCAACGTTAAAAAAGGCAGCGCTGTTTATTGCACCCGGTTTTTTGTTTCGCAATGGTATTTCATTACAAGTCCAGACTGGAGTTTCTTCTTACTTTGCATTGAAAAAAAAGCAAGCATGTTAATGCTCATTCAATTCTACTGTCTGCCAATTTTTCAAAGTATTAAACTGACCTAAAAAAGCAACCACCAAAAAAAATAATGTAATATAAAACCATGTATATAATAATAACTTCCATCTCGTGGATAAGGTCGATTTTCATAATTACAAAAAAAAAACCTGAAGTCAATCTCCAACATTACAACCAGAACCCAATACAAGCGTATCAAATGGCCGACTAGCATCCTAGGTACAGGATCCACTACATCTAAATTTAGCTCAGCAAAGTGGATATACAATGAAACGGTCCCTGTTTACCGAGTGAACAGAAAACGCGTTAGGTAATCGAGGAGTGTTCACGTGCGATCCGGTGTACTCTGTACCAAGTTGCAAGCAACTGTCGTAACCGTGCCTTATACAAGACAACCGCAACACTTAACAAGCCATACTGGAAGCGCCGCACCAATAACCCTTTTGACTGTCTACTAAGCAAATAGTACTTCTAAAGCTGGACATTCTATCTATATGCTCCTTTCAGCCAATGTATTCATGTATCCACCCAAGATTCTAGAACTCCGTTTCACTCAGTGCACTTTAAATTCGACTGTTTGTAAGCAATATGCAGCCGTTAAAATCGCATTAGGTCGTTTAAAATGAGCCATATTAACGTCACTTATTATAAAACAATCTCAATTACAGTCCATGATTGAATCACTAGACGAACTAAGTAAGAGAGTCGGTCTAGAAATGAATCTTTCCAAAACTATGGTAATGACGAATAGCACCAAAAAGCCAATAACAGTAGATGGAGTACCTCTAAGATATACGGACAAATATGTTTACCTGGGGAAACAGGTGGGTTTTGACCGTATTTCTAACGACCTAGAGGTGGAACGCAGAATCCAGCTAACTTGGAATAAATATTGGAGCTTAAAAGAAATTTTTAAAAGCACAATGCCTGTCAATATTAAAACGAAACTCCTGAACACTTGCCTTCTGCCGTGCTTATTATATGCATGCCAAACTTGGAAGTTTAACAAAAAAATTAAGAATAAGATAATAACATGCCAAAGAGGTATAGAACGCAGCATGCTAAATATAAAGAAAAATCAAAAGATAAGACACACAACAATTAGAAAATATACTAAATCACTGGACGGGCTAGAACAAGCTTTAAAATTAAAATGGAAATGGGCCGGACATGTTGCACGTCTACAAGACCAAAGGTGGACGAAAAAGGTTACGGCATGGCTGGGCCCCCAAGGAAAACGCAAAAAAGGGAGACCCTATGCTAGATGGGATGATGAAATTAAAAAAGTTGCAGGAATAAACTGGATGCAAACAGCCCAGTCTAGACAAGAATGGACATCTTTGGAGGAGACCTTCACCTGTAGAGGGGTTCTTGCAGAATAATTAAATATATTATAGATTAAGTTAAATTTAATAAATAGTTAAATAGTATAGGCACTAGGATAAATCTAATATAAGGATATACTAACACAACTAGATTATTTAATAAGTACTAACACTTAGTTAAGATATGTCATTGTTGTATTAAGATTGCAAGAAATATAAGGTTTTTTATTTTTTATTATTTATATTATAAAACAATCATATATTAATTTCACGGTACGAACTATCAATTAGTAGAAACTTAGCATGTTGTAGTTTTGCGTACTCGGTGCTAAATACAGTTGCAAGGTTATAATTGATGATACTTTGAGCCTCTACAATATACCCAGTTTAAACCTTTTCTGAAAATTAAGGATACTACGATTTCAATTGATGCTTTGCACAGTAAATGATTGTTAAAGCCTTAAAAATATACGAGTCCATGTTACCCTTTCCAGCACTCTTACATCTGCGGAACCCGTAACCTCCTGGCGTACCAGTAACGATGCGGTCTCCCCCACCACTCCCTGAATTATTAACACGTGCCATCCAAGAAGTTGAATCGACAGAATTAAAACTTACTGAACTCCTTCATATTTCACCTACTTACTTTATTTTCCAGCTTCGCCGGCATTCGCAAGACGGCCTCACATTCAAAAGGCATTTAACGACACACTATCGACACAGTGACAGGACACCGTGTACTAAATGTCAACGTTACTTTGCTAACCTTGGCTCCGCATTTATTATGACCGGCTAGTACCGTTCGGTTAATAATTAATTCGTTAGCTATGGTTATGGTCATTTCACTTCCAAAAAGTTTGTTGTTGCATCCCAAGGGATAACCTAACCGAGTCTACTTATGTAGTAAAAGTAGGTATAACTATTTCACAATAACTGAGCTGATATCTGGTGTTACATACACGTAGTCTAGTCATAATTTGTAAAGGAAAAACTAACTTAAATAGTTGCTACTGCCCGTTTTACGATATGAAACTGGTCCCACTGGACCCGTAAATAAAGAATCTGCATATCCATAGAGCTACAGCCTTCCATCTGAATGCGTAAAGCGTAATATTTTACACTTCGATATTTTAAATGCAAGGATGTTTTACGTGGCTCACATTACTCGCTTCCAAGATCGTACTTACCTAAATCTGCAAAGTAATATCGCAGCTCAATGTACATATTACCCGAATATTTTATGAAGAAATAAACATGGTGTTTTACATATCGCCACACTAATGCAAAAGCGAAAAACATAGTTCCGCGGTCGGTGGATTGTCAGTGGACACATGTGGCCGCCTCCACCCTCACTGAATAATACACGAACGTTGTTTGAGGCTGCGATCTTCGCCTGTTTTATTGCGGACGATTGGCTACAGAATTTCGGGTCCTTTTGGCACCCGCGTCCCTGAGGACCTTGATTTAAAAAAATAACGGCCTGTAAAAATAAAAGTTAGGGTAAAAGTGAAAATGCAAAGGTATCTTTGAGCAGGCCTCGTTTAATGCTAGCTTGCGACGTTATCCAGTTCGGTGAGTAGCGGCGCGTTTACTAAGTGCGGTGGCTGCGTTAATAATTAAGAACACTTTTCCACGACGACGGTGCGGGCTCGGCGAACGTCGCGGGGCTACGGTGAGGTGCGGTGAGGCGGTGTGCCGCGCGGGTTCCTTGCACCACTAACACGACCGCGGACCACTATACCACGATACCAGACTTTTGACAAAACTGTGCATAAATCTAATAATCTTATGATAACACTACAATATCATAATTTAACGTCAAGACATGTCTTTGTCTGTAATTACTTAGAATCTCATAGATAGGCTTGCCTAATCAAAGGAAAGGCATTCTGTAAGATGACTGATATTTCTATTTGAAACCATACTACGGTACGATAGTGCTGAAGGCACTCAAAAAGTTTCAATCTCTTGGAGGGTTGACGCTCGGTGGATTTTCCACTTTAACAAATATAAACGTCTCGAGTATTCTCAAGCCGCAATAAAAAGTGTGCATATTCTTAAACAGGTAAATATCTCAACGTACACGTAAGGTTAAGGGTCGACATTTTTTCAACGTAACGCGTTTCCTTAGCCCTACTAAGTTAACATAAGCCTCTCTTGACAAATGTTTAAGATGAACGGTTATTTTGCACACTGTTTATGTTGTGCATATTTTTTTAAGAAAAGGAATGTTCTCTCTTATACGCTGGGCTTCAAGAAAGATGTATAGCGTTAGCGTAGAGACAGAAGCTGTTTCTGTAATGAGAACCGATCTGTCATCTGTTACCTGGTTTTATTACCATGTTTGTTTGTACCAATGCATTGTTTAGTATACGGTGCCGCAGCGCTGTCGTACGTTGTGCTTGTGTCAACCAACTCATTCATTGATGAAGTTGCGTTTTAAACACCCATTGTCCTCATTAAAATTAATAATCGAAATCCACTGTATGTGTACGACATTTATAACATGTATTGTTGTGAATTACGCACTCTAAAAACAAACAAGAATTGTATTTGCTCTCTGTAGCGATTTTCCTACTAAACCAACATCGCAGAATTTTATATTTTAAGGCTAGTTAATAGTCTCCGGACAGGGCGGGCGGTATCGATGCGTAAAACTAAGACTCAGCCAAGCCGATACACGCCCCGACACTTGTAGACTACAAATTATTTGCTCACATACACCTCTAATGTTGGGGGAGACTTAAGTAAACTATGACAAAAATAAAAATTCACACACTATATTTTTATAATACAACCTAACGAAACCATATACCTAATACCACTAGGACTGATACACTGTAAATGACCATCGCATAATTGACTCTCAAATCCTTGCGAAAACCTTTCTTGCAAATTATGATTATACAAAAAAAAACAAAGTTACCCGCGCTTTCCGTTCAACAAATCAGCATCTCGTTAGGCGCAAGTGCTAATAGTTTTAAGCATCAACATTCAGCATCCGATCCATAAATTTCTCATTAAAATTTCACGAACCCAGACCACATAGGTAACTTTAAGAATTATTATTTTTAAACTAGAATATATCTAGACATGTGTGCGCCTTTCAGTTCTTCGGTTGATTGATCGGGCACCCTTCTGTCCAATAAATATTAAATAAAGTAGTGAGCAATTTGTCTGTCTTACTTAGTTACGACGAAATGATATATTAACAGGAGGAGGAAGATGCATCGCTCCTCAAGTTATAGCCGGTCGTACGTGTTGATGTCGCACTTGAGCACTTGAGCTAGCCACACCGACCACTCAAGTCTAGACATTTCACGATATTCTCGACTCTTCAACGCCTCATGTTTGTATGCAGCTTGGAAAGTTTTTCCCTCATATGCTGACAATAACTGACCTTGCCTAATAAGTGTCAAGCTTCTTCCCTGTAAGTACAACTATTCTCCAGTAAGAGTTCGTCCTAACTCGCAAACTTATAACGACTTCACGTGTGTTCAATACAACAATTTTGAGAATTCTCGTTTTCAAATTTGTTCAGCAACTTTTATAATATGACCAGAGATATTTTCTCGTTGTCGTGCAAATGCATCTATTGGAACAGTGCACCGGCTGCTGCCGTCCCGGATGTCCTTTACGTAATACCTTGCATCTCTTGATACTTCTGCCAGTTTTCAAAATATTGTATTTGCTAATAAAATTTGTATGAGGAAATACTTTCGGGAGTAATATTTCTTTTATTAAAAGTAGTGCTGTAATCAAAGTGTGAAACAGTTAGTGACATGAACTAGTAAGACTATATTATTACATTCCAACTTCAATTCTGTTTACAACTTCTGTATATGTTATGTTGTCGCCACTCGTGTTCCGGAACATAAGAGGGTTACAGAACTATTTCCTCGTGAGGGTCCTCGAGAAAATATAATATTGCCACAACTTGCCTTTGAATCTTGTCGTAGATAAACCAGTGCAGTGGCCATTCAGAAAAATATTTTTTTTAAACATAGAGCAGCCTTTATTAGATTCCTCTTATCAATTTATATTAAAGTTATTTGGACAAGTTATGAATTTTCATAAAATATAAATATCTTGCACACATATAAAGCCGCTATGTCACAAAATATCTTATAAGCGCAAAACTGGCAAGTTTATTTATTTTGTGGGGCCGGCAGACGGCTATTGACTGTCTGATGAAGTCTTTTGATGTCGTAATGCTGTTAGTGGGTAAAGGCGAACACACACGGACACAACGAGGATGAGACATCGCCGGGAACCTCAGCCACATTGTTTCAAGTTACGAGCTCTCGCGAAACTTGGTGGTGTCGTGTGCATTCAAAAGCTCCCACGGACCAGCCACTTGCCTCGGAAAATATTATGTACAACTATGAATTCTAGCAACACTTAAAATGTGTGGGACACGTTTTGTTCTTAAATTTTTAATTCGCTACGTTATATACCGCACGTTGTATTGTGATATTTGTGGATTATGCCGCCTTGGATTTTATTTTCGAGAAGAAGAAGAATCGAGCTTTAAGTAGTAAAGGATTATTTTACTGTTATTTGTGATTATTCTTTAAAACGATACTTGCTAAGAAAAGATGGTGATAATTTGGCAAAATCCCTTTAGTTGCATTTTGAACGTATTCAGTTATTTTTTTTTAATTATAAATAAATCAGACACGTTGTCACTTTATCGGACAAGCTAGACGCTGGCAGTCTAGCACTTCCTCATTGTTCCTCAAATCGCTATCGGAAACTGACAACAATTTACCAACAACGGAGCATTTCACGGTTATTTACTATCTCTTCAAAATACTGCACAAAATCTGCCGCGATGATTTTGTTTCTGTTTTCGTTTGCCTGTTTCTTGGTACGCGAATAAATCTCTTGTAGCTAGGCACTTTTAATTACATATAAGGTCAAAAGTCAAAACCGTGAGAAAATAAAAATGACGAAATGAGCACAGAAAACTGTTCTCCAGCAGACACTATAGTTTGAGACGCGCGCCGGGAGCGGTGAATAGCTCCATATGTTAAAGAATTCAATTACAAATGGCGTAGCGGTCGGCGTACCTGTCAAACGGAGATGTCCCCAGAAAATTGTTGCCCAATGCCGCAATGTCTCATAACGTAGCAAAAACAAGGTGTGTTGCCGACTATAAATATTAAATTTTCTGTTGTTCTGCGAGTTTGTCGGATACTACATCTGGTTCACTAACCGGGCTTTTAAATATTCAGCTTAACGTTATAGTCGTCCCAGGCTTTGTCTCCAAACCGATCGGTGCAAGTTTAGCATCATTTTAATGTTCGTGTTTTCTTGCTCAACCCATCACTAAAGGATGTCTTAATATTTTAATTATTTTAACAAATGACTTGGTTTAACCAACAATAATTTATAGTAAAACGTTAATCCTATTTTTCACTCAAAATCCAGAACATGTGAAATAGTGAGCTCAAACTCTTTGGAAAAGTACATTCCAGGCCTGCAAAAACTTGTTCTACGGATAAATACGAGGAGCAAGTGAAAATGGAATTTTAGTCTTCTGATTGCTGTAATATTTTCCAGTAAAACGTTCCAAGTTTCATTAACATATAAATACGGAGTAATGTGAACGAACATTATTTAATAGCGACGTATGATCTAGATTTAACGTGGAGACCGGTGTAATTGTAGCTCCGTACATAGTGACGTAGACACACTACCTATATGCGCTCATAACGGTGACTGCATTATCGCGTTTATATTAACTCTATTGTTGCCCGTTATGACATTATTGTGCGGATAATTTGATAGTACAAGGTTGATGCATCGTGTTAGCTATAACAATGTGGAACAACATCCGTATTATCTCGTTGATGATGGGAAACTAGGTACGTAAAGTTACGAAGCTGCACTATATCTATGACGTTGAGACGTTGAGCAAAACCTGTGCTCAAGCTTGCTGTGTCACATATCAATGGAATCGTCATTAAATCTTTAAACCTCACATCATCTAAACCAGGAGCCAATAATAGAACTCCCATCATATTCTAAAATTAATAGTTTGACCGCTAAGACCACAGATAAAATATGCAGATATTCAAACCGGTGGCATTTGGAACAGTTTTATGTAGTGGAGATAGAATAGATGCTGGAGTACCGTTGGCAACAGTAAGTTTGGAGCACTTGACATTATATTAATATACCGACCAGTCACGGACGACTTTCGATACTATACTATCCGTGTTTAGTTGTGAACTTTCTACCAATAGTAACCTAGATTATTCATTGTTGATAGGCGCTGACCTTGTTGTGTGCGAATTAAACGGTTGTTACGAGTTGAACGTGCAACTATTGCAGACGAACACTTTTATTATTAAGTGGGTCTTGTGTATCATTTAAGATATTGCTATTTTAGTTTCCTTTTGCTAACTATAAAACATTGCAAAAACCTACTTGTGTTCACATTGACATATCATCTTAAAAAATTCTTTTAATATTGAAAGAATGATTTTTTGCAAGATTTTGATTTGAAATCGCTTCTTGCATCATTCAAGTATATAGTACTAAGTCATTGTTTGGTAAACATAAATCAAATTTCTCGTGATATCAGCCTATTAATATCCAGTGCCGTGTCCTCCGAGTCGGATCACAATGGATAACCGAGCTGGCGTTGTCATATAGAGCAAAGCCCAGACGCAACGTAACAATGTCCTCATTTATGGGGTCCATGCGTACACGATTATCGATCTGATGGGAAAGGATACCTGATGCTTTGCACTACCCTATCTAAATATGTAAAGGTTCTTAACGAGTATGTGTTTATACAATATTTTGATTTCTTCAGTTTGAAGCCTAAACGCCTTCACCATAGCTCACCGCTATTGCTATGTTTGGTGGGGCAGAAATTTGAAATCTACATAAAACGTAAAAGCTCATTTATTCATTGTCTAGATATTATTTCTCAACGAATAAATGTAGGGAAACAAGTGAAATTTATAAACTTATTTTTTCTTTTTTTATTAAAGAGGGTTTGTTCACATTTCGAACATGTCACCCTCATAGTAAAGTTATAAACTTGAGCACCAGCGAGGTGCCACCCGCTTGACGTTTAAAATTACCTACATACATGGTAAATGTTGTATTTCACAGTAGTTATATGAATATGCAGAATATTTTATGTGCTAGAGGAACAAGCATTACTTACAATTTTCATCGTTATTATTAAATAAATCAATTGAATAAATCGTGCGTGGTCTTTACACAAAATTCAGTGAGAAGATCTCGTACAATTCATTTATAAAACATGGGAATAACATAGATTGACTTTTATGATTTCGGCAATCTTACTGACGAATATTAGAAAGTTTGGATGGATGAATACTATTTCAAACGGCTGAAATGGATCTGGATGAAATTGGCACAGATAAAGATAATAGGAATGATCTGGAGCTCTCTTTTTTTTGGAGATGCTCATGCTTCTAAATTTTTACGCGAACAAAATCGTGGCCAATGGTTAGTGAGGAAACTCTTGCAGCTGCTCAATATAAATGAAAATATGATGTCTGCTAGTACTTCAACCACTTATAACAAAAGTGTTACGAGAAGTAAGTATTGGTCGTTCTGGCAATGATTCCAACAATGATTAAAGTTCGAAAACAACTCTGAAATGAGAAATATAAAGGTCTCTATGTAGAAAAGGTTCGCAAATTTTTTTTTTATTAAAAAAACACAATAATTTTATTGGTCTTTAAATCAATTTCGTATAAACCTCATTTGAACAACGTTTTACGAAGCGATCGAGTTCTGGAACAGTCAGATTATATTCGGTCCACCGCCGAAACAGAGGTTTTATTCGTATAATCCCAGTCAATTCGTGTCCCAGTATTGACTGCAGTTAACTTTGTGTGCGAAGCAACTGATCCGCGCCTCAAACTGGCAGCTCACTGCGAACTACGTTCTGTTGATGGCATATTTACCTCGATTTTCAAGTTTAGGTGCAGCATCCATGTCCGAAAGCTTAAATAGAGACTTAATTCACCTGAAAAAGCAATCGAAGTCGTTTTTCGATAACATTAGTGATGGCCATTTAAATGGTGGGTCTCCAAATATGGATACATCGTTTGTAGAAAACTGTTTTGGACCTTTAGTTTTGGAGGTTAATATAAATATCAATACTTATTAAGTAGACAAGCTCTGGGCTAATGGAGACTAGAACGTTTTGATCAGCTTCACCTATCAAAGACTTCAGTCAAAGGGCGAACGTTCCTTTTTTGTCGCGCTACTTTTTCATTAAAGCTCAAGGGAACTGGCGGGAAACAAAAGAAAAAATCGGAAAATATCAATTTAGTTGCCCTCCTCTATCGTTATCGCCCTCACTGATATTATTTTTCTTGTGGTTCAGTGTAAGGCTGGCAGATGTCACCTTGTTTTAGTTCCTTCATTTCATTATGTTATGCCATTTTCCACACGATGGAATGGATCAGGTATTATAATGCATCTAGGGTATTACAATCTATAGAGATTATTCGTATGTCTGCGCGAAACCCAAAGCTTTTATTTCCCTCCAAAACTGTTTGCCCGATTTAGATGTAGATACGGTTGTAAAATGTTTCTTTTTCGTTGGTGATGATGCACTTATGGTGGGGTATTTTTTATAAATTTTGAATTAACAGCCTGCAAGTTTTATAATTACTTACTTGCCATTATTTCATAATACAGTCCCGTCATAAATAACCAGTAAAGTTAGCACAATGATAAGCACATGTCGGTTGTCGTTGTCGCAACGACATTGTAAAAGAGTTGCATTCGATTGCTACATCTGACTTCTGTCGAGGATGGTGGACGTTATTCTTTCTTTGATCTAACATCTTAACCACTTCACATTTTCAAAATTACAAAATACTTAGTAGTCTTTAAGATTTCTCAAAAATATTTCCAATATTTTTTAAAAGTGAAAGCCTTCTTCTGAGTATTCCGAAATTCATATTAAAATGTCAGACGTTATTAATCCTCTAACAAATAACACTGCAATTGTGGAAACCGGTTTCTATCTACAGTTATTATATTAACTGAGCGCCAAAACTTTCGATTCACGAATAACATTAAAACTGCATAGCGATTGATTAATTTCTGCCAAATTGCACGATTCATTAAAATGAATGTTTCTAAAATGGTTACCTACATCCATTTTCGAATCATTAATTTTATATAGTGTCGATTTCTATTGATGACCATAATAAAGCTTGCTTTAAAAACAATTTGTCAAGATGGCAAGAAGGAATAAAGTTTCCATTTTTGAGATGTGACGAAGTCTACCCTGATAATATTTTATTAAGTGCGGGGTGACGCCGCGCGCCGCGCTGTGGTGGCGACGCGCGAGGGGGTGTGAAAAATTCAACATTGCCAGCCGCGTTTCGGATGCTCTCGTGTAGGACGTGGTATAGGCTTTTTAATATGTATTTTTATGCCTCGACCTACTCAATATATTTAGGGATTCGTTACATTCTGTCAACTTGTCTGAGTGTTCGTAATAAGAGCATTGAATAAAATATGTACAATCGATTAAATGTAGGGTTACGGATCTGATTTTCTTCGTGGAGGTCCAAATATAAACCTCTTTACAAATTCGTATATTTAATTGATATAGCCAAAGCTGGCACGGTTCCTATGGTGGCACGGGCTGTATGGTGGCAACCATACCGTGGCATCTTTGTTAAGCATAAGGCACTAAACGTGTCTGTATTCAATAGAACCGTCCTTTCCATATAAGTGGTTGCAAAATCAATTACTGGTAATTATTGCCTCAGTTAAATAGCTATATTTTGCAGTATTAATGTATCAAATATAATTTTGCGTACAATATCCGTCTCGAAGAATACACCGTAATATAATTGTTATCTACTCCGCTCACATTTCGCAGAAACAAAAACGTCCCGATTGCATTTAAGCCATTTTTGCGGCGAAAGGAATTTCTATGAATAAAATCGCGACTTGAAGTCAAGACAATCTTTGGGGAATACAAAATGGTGCGTAACAGAAACTGGCTATAATTGGCAATTTGAAAAAGGAATGCATCGATTAAAACTGACTTGCGGAATGTTTCCAGTTCTTTTTCTTTTGAAATATATTTATCAAAACGAAAGAAGGATATACTGCGGAAGGCAGTAATGACATTAAAATGTACGTGAAGGCACGGGTTACGGTATGTGGCGTCATCAGGTACCCGTTTGCCTAGACGGGTCACTTTCACCAGAGAGCATGTGGTTACGGAACCATGCGATTTATTTAACGCACAACGCGTATGAAGGGTTAATAAACGCAGAGATCTCGGCGTTAAACTCGTTTTCTCTGATCTATGCATGTAATAATGTAATAATCGTATTGGACAGATTTGAATATTAGCAGAATTGTTGGATATTTGCACTTTAGATTAGAAGCTACAACAACACTATGAAAAATGCTTATCTATACTAATATTATAAAGCTGAAGAGTTTGTTTGTTTGTTTGAACGCGCTAATCTCAGGGACTTCTGGTTGGAATTGGAAAATTCTTTTAGTGTTGGATAGTCCATTTCTTGAGGAAAGCTATAGGCTATATAACATCACGCTACGACCAACAGGTGCTGAGCAGCGTGGGTGAAACCGCGTGGAACAGCTAGTAACGGAACATTAATGAAGTCTAGAACTAACATATTATTACGAGTGTTCGTCAGACGGTTTAGCTAAATGTTATTGTAGCTCGTGTTAACCCAGATGACGATACCAATTTCTCAATAAATCAATCATAACATTCAAAAATAATTGCTTTAAAAGTTAAAACATTTAGGTGTTTTGCAACAGCAATACATCAAACTACTTACTCGATGACACATTTATCTGTATGCAAGCGCAGTCTTAGAATGTATGTTAATTAATTATTTATTTACATTACATAATGTAACAGCATGTTTAGTTGCATAATATTGGCGGTTCATGTCAAGTAGTCGTAGGTTCGTGTTCGTCTTCGCACAGACACCAAACATTTTGTTCAAGCGAATTATGTTCAGTTAAACGTTTACGCTACAGGTGTGGAGTATTACACATTTTCATGCAAATTGATAGACGGGGTGAAGTTTAATGAAGTTCGACGTAATTATTTGGATGAAATGACGTAATCTAGACATGTAACCGAGCGGGGTGACTGAAATAATCAAGTGCAGCTTACTGGGAAGTGATGACAACGCCCGTCGCAACTTCTTTGTATAAACTTATAACATTTTGGCTGTCACATGGTTTAAAATTGTCATTAAATATCACTATAGCATGAGACTTAATATTACAAGTCTGAAACTTTGCCGCGGCCGTGTATTTCCACAAATTAAGGGGTATCAGGAGGATCGAGACTAGTTTTATCGATCAAGCGGTTTACGAGTCGAGTGCAGCCATAAATAAATTAATGATGAATGTTTCCCTCAGCATTCGTTTTTTCTTTACCTGGTAAATCGATCGAAACATTTCCACGAACTTGGTTCGTTTTACAAATATCTACACACTGTAAGTAATGTCTTTTATTTCATTCGGAATATGATTAGCAGATTGCAGCATCTTTGAAATGAAAACGCTGCTCGGATTCTGCGAATTTGATGCAGAAAGTAATCATTTTTCCTAGATGCGGACATAATTAAAATGAATGTTAAAATAAAAGTAACAGAAATAGCTAATGAAATTTACTAGTGGGCTTAGAAAACATGTGCTTCATTTTTTTACTCAGAAAATCTTATTAACGTAGACATCCTATCAGCACTAATTACTTAGAGAACGTAGAAAAGTTTTATATTAAAAAAGGTTACCACAGGAAATCACATTAAGTACACAAGAGTGAGTGCCTGGCAAAAGGAAACCTGTCTATCCTTAGATAGCTCACTTCCTCTAATAAGAAATCACGATGTAAAAATATTATTTCCAATCATGTACATTAATAGAAACGTTATTCTCAAAAAACATCAGAAAAATACTGTTGCGTTCGACATTTTTTCTGGGAAAATGGGATAACTTGGGAAGAGGTAATCTACTAATATTTCTTGAATTATCAAAACAAAAGATTATTATCACTCATGTCATGAAATGACAGCGCTACACAACGCGGGATCAGCTTATATGGAAAATGTACGGCTTGACGTGTGTCCCATAGACAATATTGTGAAGAAAGTTTTGACACAGAGGACTACGCACACTATTGTTAGCTCGGCCAACATTTTTATCTACTGTAAAGTCTTCGTCACAATGCGTTTTCACACAACATGACCTCTTGTCACTGTTGTACTTTCACAATAGATCAATGTGGCTGACATTCTTGTTGGATAGCTCACAGCCGTTAGGTATTTCATTAAACACATTTGCGATGACCTTCCACGATTGAAATGCATCAAATTGCATTAGCAAGTCAATAAGGCCGTGATCCTTGAATATGGAACGTGATGATTCTAATCACAAAATAAATGTGATTAAGCGATTGGGTTTTTAAGGAGTTACCTCAGATGGCGACTCCAGTGTCGGATGCTGCATAGATTTTGAGAGAACTTCCGATGACAACATACGGACATTTTGACCGAATAAAAAAAAAGGTTCCGTATTATCCTTTTTGGGTAAATTATATGAAATTCATAAAGCGAAGCTAGACCGCTTAGATAAACCTAGAAAAATAGTTGTCTTTGTCAGGTGGTCGCATCCTGGTTATCAATAATAGTTTAGTAAACGACACTGCCATCGTTAAGCTAGCAGTCTTATACATAACTTATGCATGTTACTCAATCGATACGTACGTGACTCTGAAACGTAAATTTAGCTGAAATTCGCTATCAGGTATTCAGTGACGGTTGCATTTTAAAATTTATTCCATTAATGTCTAACCGTACTGATTGGTTACTGACGTGAAATAGGCATTAGGATGCATTTAAATTGCACTCGATCGAAGGCATCGAAAGTTCAGATTGATGCGATGTGCATTGCACACCTAGGTTGACAAATTGTCTTTGTGGTTATCGGTAGATTTTTTTTTAATGTATTTAGTCTTGCCATAACTTGCCCGATGTGAATTTGCCGATAATCCGGGAGAACGCTTGCCTAGAAGTAATCAATTCATTCGAACTTTAAATGATCGGGAAACAGACATGCGGATGACTACCACTTCTCACAATAAATGTGGAAGAATACTAATAATTCGCTTTAAAAGAATAAGAATAAGCTTAATATTTATGTTTAAGAAAACATAACTCTTGCCTGACTGATTAATTTAATTTCTAAATATTTATGTTTAGAAATCAAATTAGTCAGTCAAGATGTGGGCCCCGACGTATGTACACCATGTAATGTTACTGTTGGTACGCTTATTTTCTAAATAGGTACGTAATAATTGATCTTATTTTTAATTATTTTAAACGGAACAGTTTTTAAAACTTATTTCGTAAGTTCTGTGCTAAGTGTTAAAAAGTTAACAAAAATATTATATAACGACTGTGGCCACGCCACGGCAGACGTTCTCCTGCCCCTTGTATACCAAATCAAATTCGTGACATACCGACAACAGCGCCACCTACCGGGTCCAATTGTCAAACCATCCAGGAACCCATTGAAACGTACACCCATTTCTTCCAAATCCGTCGGTGGTCTGTTGAGGAGTTAAATGGCAAACACACGTACAAAAGAATTATATATATTAAGATGAACCGTAACTTAATTTACGTTTATTATCAAATTACGGAAAGGAACCCGCCAGAGAGATCCAATGCAATTCGTATTTTTTTATATTTCAATTCAAGGTATAAGACAGGCTCCTTTTCTTATGCATTTTAAATGTCTGAGTGACGTCATCCCATTAAATGTCTCAAATCTTTCTCGGTTGACGTGACTTTCCCTCGACACCCCCCCTTTCACCCCCTACTCGTATAAATACGTTCACCAGGTTACGTGACACGAGTGCAAACAGACAATACGCAAACAGGCGATGGATTTCTTTCGTACAATGATTTACATAGAATAGCACTCATATAATATTAACGGTTTGAAATAATTGATGGAATCACTCGTGACTTTCGACGTTCTTCCGTCGTGACTATGTCAATTTTCTTAAAAGATGCCTTTGATACTTTTTAACCGGCTTCAAAAAAGGAGAAGGTTCTATGTTCGACTGTATTTTTTTTGTTTGTACTCCGCCAACAATTTTTTTTTTTGTTTTAAAGGGTAGGGTTTTAAGGCTTCTGAGGTGGTCCCATATCAATTTTATTTATAATACTTGGTTAGTTTATGAGTTATCGTCTATGAATCTATGATACCTATATTTTTCTTTCTATTTCTAAATGGATGATCTGCTAATCTTTTTGTAACAATCTAAAATAAATACTCGATCAAAAATATGTAATACATCATCATACCATAACTAAAAACGCTGAAATAAAAACCTTTTTGCAAAAAAAAAAATACTTAAAAAAAGTAGTAATTAACGCTTTCGGAAGTCGGTGACAAAGAGGTCAACGAAACAAGCAAAACCAAAAGTGACACAATGAGCTAAGTGACACCATTCCAAATCTGATATGGTGAACTCCCAAAAAAAGTTAGTGACAGTTAGTTTTTATGCCACTTAGAGATATGGGTATTAAATGAAAGGCTTTGAAGAGAAGAATAAGAAAAAATCGTTTGTTATAGACTAGTGAGATTTATTAATTACAACATCGTAAAGTATGACGAATATTTTTATTTTTTACTAGCTGTTCCCCACGGTTTCACCCGCGCTGCTCAGCACCTGTTGGTCGTCGCGTGATGTTATAGCCTACAGCCTTCCTCAAGAAATGGACTATCCAACACTAAAAGAATTTTCCAATTCCAACCAGTAGTCCCTGAGATTAGCGCGTTCAAACAAACAAACTCTTCAGCTTTATAATATTAGTATAGATATAGATTTTAAAGCACTATTTTGCACAGAATCAATTGTAGCTTGTTAATAAGTCTTAGGGATTAAGAATAGTTTACATATAAGCCACTCATTCATTGAATCAGTGTGTTCTGAATAAAAATGATGAATGAGGATGTGATGTGCATTTTTATTTTGGAACACAAGCAATTATCGTGTTATTGAAATAAAGGATTTATCTTCGAATATCTCCAATTAGCCGTTGAAATTGTCATCAGGTAAATGAGTTGCCCGGGATTCGGCATGCCTGCATCGTTCCGTAATTAATACCACGAAACGAGCAATGTTAACATTTACATACCAAGGAAGGCGAAATCCTTTCTAATATTATAAAAGCGAAAGTGAGTTTGTTACGTCTTCACGCCTAAATGGCTAAACCGATTTTGATGATTGTTGGTACAGAGATAGTTAACAGGCTATTTTAAAAAAAAGTGAAAAATTAGGGTGAAAGAGGGAACAAAAGGTAAAACTTAGTTTCGCTATTACAATCAATAAGGCGCAAGGGCAAAAACTAAAGGTAGCAGGTACCTGCAAATCAGGAAAGGGCAACTGTGTAGTGTAACCCCGAAGCCGCTTGCAAAAGCTAGCCTTCTTATAAATGCAAAAGTTTGATCGCAATTACTGTATGGATTAGGATCAAATTTAGCCCACATATAATTTATATAACCTGGGTTAACAAACGTGGGACAATTACCAATCCCATCAGAGCGACGACGCGGTTAAAAGCTAGTTCAATTTTTTTTTATTATTTACATTCCTAACTTTACATTTCGCCATTTCAATGAAACAACTCTGTTTTCTGTGAATACCGGGCCTCGTAGATATGTTAGTAACTCGTATTGAATGCGTTTCAAATTTCGTGTATTCAGGAGTTGACATGCGAATTTTCGTATTGTACAGAATTTGCAGAAAATGCCATGGGCATGTAGTTGGATGGATGAGTAATTTGGTCGAATATCATACACTGAAATTTGAATTCTTGTGCTCTGCTCATTTACCAGAATGTACATGTTTACTACGAACAGTGTGTTTGTTTGATCGCGCTTAAATTTTAGTTTAAGCCTTGTTAGTTTTGATTTGATGTTTATAATTTGATGCACCTGCACTGAATGGTATCCTAGTAATCGGAAGTGCTCGTTTTATATTTCCAATACAGAGCCGCCTTGATGGCTTGGGGCAAAGTACCCAACAAGATCTCGTTATAAATCCAATGAGATAAAGTAGAATAGTTACCTAACACTTCAAGGGATATAGAAGTCATAGATTTACTTTTGTTATTTTACATGTAATTTCATCTCTGTACGAAACGTATACTTACTCAGATTATCGTTTTCCAAACAATCAAACTAAAATCAGCCAATTTTAAAAAATCATTCGAATTTTAAAAGAATTGCAACAGTGTTGCCAGCAAGTGGAAACTAAAAATCAGTTTCCAAAATGTGTTATAGTAAGGCTCGGGTTATTAATCCACGCGCACTCGATTCCCGCCGTGTATGAGCCAGCGAGTGTTTCCATTATCACTAAATGCACTCGTTCCCCTTTCGTTAAAATCGGCTTTGCTGGTTAGGATTTGGGTAGTTAGGCTTCGTGGCTGTATGTTATTATTATCAACGAAAGCAATATCGTAATTGCATTTTTCTTTAATTCGGTAGACACAGGATGCAATGGATATAAAAAAGGCAAGGCCTGTTGTCTAGAATAATACTCAAAGATACTACACGAAAGGCCGAAAAAATCGTAAAAAAAACAAGAGGCACTCGAACGATTAGCCTCCTTTTAACTCGCCAGTTGTCTGCCGATACCGTGTTTTCTATTTAGTTGGTGCTTTCGTCCGTTAGCCTACGCATGGCCTGAAACCACACATTTGAATGCAGAACGCCGACTGGCTTTTGTTTTCAACGGACATCGACAGCCAGTTACCTGTCAGCTATTCGAAATAGCAACTGGCTGTTGTATAAACAAGATTGATTCTATAGGTATTATGTAGTTATACTTGCAGTAACACATCCTATACGAAGTCGAGTTTATGATTCGTGGTGACTTTCAAAAATATTGGAAACTACGGCGAAGAGGATTAAACGTTACAAAAGTTTCACTGAATAGTGACAGTAAAAATATAGGAAAATATATTTTTAAGGAAAAAGTAAGATTAATAAAATTAGAAAAGTTTTACAAGTAGCTTCCCGCCTCTTCGATTTCCTGCTATTTAACGAAAGTCATCGAGGGCAAAAGTAGTTATTATAGTATAATTGTCATGTGAAACCTATATACTTTCACAAATCATTGTGTTTCATATAAAATATCGTGGGAATGCGTAAATACCTGTACTTAATGTTGCCAGTGATGTTGGATGCGACGCAAACGATTTCACTAACATGTCAATGATGCAACGTTTGTAATTTGTTTGCAGTGCGTTACTACACATACAATCAACGAGTCTAGTCGTGATATAACGGATAATTATTTAAATACCCACAACTTTTATTGAGCGGTCAACAACATCGTTAAGTTGAAGTGAATTGCAGAATTTGGGATTTACCAAATATCACCACACATCGATATGTAGATAGTAGGTATGTCCTGCTGTGTCGATTCGTGAAACAAATGACATCCGTACTAAAAAGTTTACGCTTAACCTCGCAGTTGGTCAAGTACACATTAAAATGCTTTTATTACAAATTCAATCATATTTATTTTATAGAAATTTTAACATATTCTTACCGAAACTATCGTTATAATATTTTTTTTGAAGCTTCTTCTATAGCATAAGAAAGTTTTTAGCATGTCACATTCGCTTGAAAGACTTCGCCAACGCACAAAGATAAGATCATCAGCTGTTTTTGTTTAGACATCAAGTTTCGCTGCATTACCTAATGAAGTCTAACCTAAGCTTGTATGCCGGAAACGTCTGATTATTAGCCGTAGGCGAGAGGTCAGCCACCGACTTCCAGCGCCAACGTAATAGCTGTTAGCTCACCGCTTATCATCTGCTTCCTACGCCTCTGATGGCAGACTGATACCAACTTAGTTCTAACTATTTCGAGATTAATTAAGATTTTTACCATTGTACACAAAACGGCAGGTGAACTTATTCTAAACTATTATAACCTGATCTCTCTACTACGGGTGGCACACGGTTAAAAAATTAGGTTAGGTTAAAATGATTTTGTGTAGGTTGATGTGCCGTCGTGTGTACTTTAAAAAAAACTAGTTTGTATATTCCTAAGATAGTAAATAATCGCTTTCATATAACTATGTTACTGTATATGCATATCCTTAGGGATATGACTATATTACGGCTTTTTCTATCATAGTGCGACATCAACACTTCATGCTTAATATGAATAATTGAATGAACGCATCATTGGTTGCGCAACCTCAGGATATGTGTTGGTAAGTGAAAGTGCAACTGGACAGTGGACAGGTTACCACATGAGAACGTGTCTTCAGAAACTTAGGTGTAAATTCATAGGTGCCAGTTTCCAGCTTACTAAGATTGTATTGTTTCGATACCATTGAAAGTATCCAAGAAAACATGTAGTTTTGAGTCAAATCAAAAATAATAGTACGACATTGCTAAGTAAAGACTTTGTCCCATGTTTTCGAGCAATGTCAGGGGAAAAACACTGCAGTAAAAGTCCTCATACAAGAAAGCAGGACGTTAAACGACCCTGACAAAACAAAACAAAAGAAATGTTTTTAAAAATTAAAACATCTTCGCATGAAAATAAGTAATTAAAAGGAAATGTCAGTGTATAGCGAGCGAATTCCAGACAATAATTGCATTCTGGGCAAAATATTATCCGCAGCAGCCGCAACAATTTGCAATATGAACAGGGACAGATGAACGGATAAATGAGCTAAATCATATTAACTTGCTGTTTCTCATAATGGTTATTGCTTCTATGTTGTCCTCCGTAAAAGACAGAAGTACCTTCCTGTGCTCAGCGTTATAACAAACTACGAGTTTTGATCTCATTTCAGATCCTTAGACGAAAACTTGTAGGAAATATCAAAAATAGCGTGTATACTATATACCTACATAATTATATACTCCGTGCGTATATTGCATCAGCCACTGTCCTCTCAATTTATTTCCCATTTTGCGGCTTTTGTGCCGTTGTAGGCAAATCTTTCATAACGTATGGAGTTCGTCCGCCTGGTTGTATAAATATAATGCAACATAAACACCTATAGCTTCTAGACATAAGTGATATCTAGTTATAAACACAGACCTTTGACTTAAGAAGACGAATGAACAACAATTAAAAAGAAATATCTAATAACATGAAAAAACAAACACTTTGAGAACTAAAACATTCGGGAAACAAAGCTAGTGTTATCCAATATATTTTATTTCCGTAAACATATTCATTGCCGCTCAGCCACGAGCTAAGAGAAACATTTTAAAGCTTACTTAAAATTGGCTCTCGTGTTCAGTCAACCGTTACTTGAAATTCAGTCATAATGTATGTGCGGTGAAACTAAGTGGGATATGCTTGAAGGTGGATTATAAATTCTGATCGTCTAGTAGGTAGTTTAAAAGCTCAGACGCAGGAAGATGGTTCTTATTCATAGAAACCTTAAGGGCATGTATTCTGAAGTGCTGAAATACCTGGTCTCTCATCGTTCACGTCGATCACTTTGACAAAATTAAACTTCACCAGAATAGAATATTAGATATAGTAGGAAATGCGTTAAGGGTATTAAACTCCATTTAAATCTAATCAATAGCGCTATGATCCCCTTACAGGCTTATCGCTAATTCGCCTTTGTGTTGCATCCGTGTATCATTTTAATTATCTGACAAAGAAGTATTACGATGAACTGAAAATAGAAAGTTTGATGAGCAACTAGGAAACTTGCACTTTGGTAAACAGTTGCGAAATAAATGCAAAGCGATAGGCGATGAGTCATTTGTGAAATATGTAGTATTGAACTATCACTTAAAGTGAGAAGAGGTCAAGCAATGGCAGAGCTTAGTCGTTGACCGCAAATGTTCTTACAAAATGGTGTGGTGGTATAACGAGGTTAGCATAGCTATTGATCTTATGTAAACTATGATTTGGTAAAAAAACAATCTTTAAATATAAATTTTGTTTTGCATACATTTCTTTTATAGGGTACAATGACAAAGGTACAACACGATGTAGGCAAACGTAGCTAACGCGCCTACTACAGTCCAGTTAGGCAATCCAACCAGCAACAAACAATCGGTTTAGCCGTATAGCTTTTGTGAAGGCACGTTCACGTGAAACTACAACGAGAACCCTTTTAAGTGTATAATGGGATAACGAATACCCAAATGGCATTTCGTTAGAGCACGACAGTGGAATGGCATAAGATAACACAAACAGATTGCCTGCACGTCGACACAGGACGACATAATACGTACTCGTTCGCTCCATCTGAACTCGAAGCCGGAATTGCAATTAATTACAACTAATCGAAGCATCTGTGACGCTATGGACACACACAATAATCTAATTCCTTGACAAAAGATCCTATCCTATTCATGTTAAGCCAACTGCGAATTCTCGAAATGATCAATCATGTGGTTTACTTTCTCTCAGACAAAATAGAAAGTAAGAATTATTATTAATAAACTGACTTTTATGCAAATGTTCAAAAATAATAATAACACACATTATTATGCCAATTAATCGAAATCTATAAAGACGAATGGAACGTTCATAACTAATTAAAACAGCCGTGAGAAGAGAATGGATGTAACGTTGTATCTAATGTCGAATTATGTGGTATTGTTACATTGCATTGTCTCCTACAATGGAAAAGTTTCCTTTTATAATTCAGTAAAAGAAATTAAGTGACTGTATCAGAAATACTATAACGCGTTCCAGAAGCCGAACTGCACCGTGTGGTTGTAAAAGTTTTATTACATTTGTCAAGGAAAGCTACATTAGTCCTAAATACGTACGGATGCTCAAGAACTATGTATCCTACCCGAAGTTTGCTTCATTCTGACATTCAAATAATTTTAAAAAAAGCTTTTCACTCCAAATTAACACAATAGGGTATTTTACTCTATATGAAATAAATTCTAAAAATATACAATTCAGATAACTTAGGCACATTTTCCGACTGCTTGTTAGTCGGAAAATGTTAAATTTAGTTAATAAAATAATTAAATAAATTTTAAAATTGATTTCAAAGTTTTCACTTTTTTTAGTCTGTGGTTTTACTAAGCGAAACAGTGTCCGCCATGATTATTACGTCATATGGTCATGTTAACAAAAAGTGACAACTGTCAACTGAGCAACTATTACTATTTTTGTATTATAAAACTTTACATTTTAGTTTTTATTGAAATAATAGTAATACTTCCATGGAAGAAATAAATACTACCATATAATAATACTCTAAACTATAGTGAAAAATACAATTAAACAGAAAAACTAATAATAGCACATTTGTTTACATGACCAACCGACGTCATGACCACAGAGTAACATGGCGTCAAGCGTTTTTGTGATTTTACGCGCTTTTAAAATAGAAATTGTAAAATTGAAATGCAGTTTTATAGCACTTATCGATTGAATATTTTTTTTTTGTTTTTTTTGGTGGTTTACTAGGACTAGGAACAAAATGAGATAATTTTAAAAAATGGGTGTAATACCGTATTGCTGTATTTTTACACAAAAGAAAACAAAACAGTGCTCAATTTTACGAGATCTGCGATTGCTAATAAGACATTTTGTAATCTAAATAATCATTAGTTTATTTTTTAAAGTATTTTAAATATTTATGTATGCTGTCTTGAGTCCCGTACGTTTTTTTTTTCACGGGTTCACCACTGAAAACGGTTTCCATAGCACCATGCTAAGTGATGACGTATCTCGCAGTCACGGCCGACGCGGCGTGCAAGCTATCTTCCGATAAATACTTCAAAGGCAAAAATGGCACATTTTATTTTAAATATAAATTTTAACGGACAAATACATATTTTCATCAAAAAAGCTTAGTTTTCTTTATTGGTTCAAAAGGCTTATGGTTCTGAAGTTCTACTATAATCGTCTACTTTGCAGTCATCAAGATCATAGATAATAATTGCTTTTATATTTGAACCTTTTTCTTTCCATCGCAGTACTTCAAAGGGACTTACAAAAGTAATATATTCCAACGAAATTCATGGTGTATTATTTAATTACTCATGAAAACTCAATAACACACGTCTGAATATGCATTATTTGAGAACAGTTCGTCGCAATAAATCTCTGTTATACCGATTCAACACTCCAATGCATTCGAACACCAGTTAAAAATATTGAAATTGTCGCTATAAACATTTCATATTGGAATATTTTAATTGGTTCGACATACAAAGAAACAGTTTGATATGTGTCGAATTTAATTGACTTGGTCTTGTAGTATCAAAATATAGTGAAAGCAAAATCAATTCCAAATAGAAATCCTTTGCGAAATTGTTAATTTGACATATACGCAAAGAGTCGTATGTGTACCAGTGTGCCTCGGGAATCACGTTAACTTTACAAATGACAGCCGGGTTAGTCCCGGCTGTCATTTGTAAACTTAAAAACGTAGATTTTTGGCAGTCGTTACAGATAGTCAGTGGCCCAAATGTCTGACAACCTGTCTCCTCAGAGGGTGTTGTGTTAACCAGTCGCTCTTTAATGTTAGTATTCAGCTGTATCCGGTTAGACTGAAAGCCGACCGACCGACTTAGGGAAAAGCCTAAGCAAATGATAATGACGCAGAGTCGAATAACTTTGGCAGATGCTCTAATGCATGTAGTTGCAATGCCGATCGGTGTATGACGTAGCCTAGCTGGTATACCTTGAAAGCTTGTTATAGATACACGAAACTGACTTGAGAACAAAGGCCTATGGAATAGTGTTTGTTCTACGGCCCGATTTATCTGATACCCTGTTCACAGTGGCCAAATATATGGACAATTCGCCTCGACAGCGTTAAATATAATACTTGTAGTGTGTACATAAGTAGGCTGTTGCCTTGTTCATGTATACTCGTACATATGTACTTATTAATACTTGTAAGTTATTAAACTTTTGGCACTGATATTATAAAGGCGAAAGTTTTTACGTGTGTGTATGTTTGTTACTCCTTCAAGCTTAAGCGGCTAAAAGGATTTGGATAAAATTTGATATCAAGATAGTATTCTGAATTAACACATAGGCTACTGATACCGCAAAAATGCAGGGTCTCATACGGTTTTACAATGCAGGGCGCAGCTGGTACCCCATATACCATGGTATGGTACCGACTTTGTGATGATCTTGAGCAAGAACCTTCCTATATGTCTCAATTAGGGTCTAATATATATTCTGTACCTACAATAGCCGACAGGTTTTAGAATATCTAAATCAATTTCACACATCTTTTTAACTAACGGGATAAAACACTAGATAGCATGCAAAATATAAGTAATTTAGAATAATTAGCTGTCCTTACTGAGTACGAACACTGGATCACCTTTCACTTGATGAAATTGGAGCTTTGTGTGATGTTTCATGGATATCATGAGGGAAAAGGATGCACAAGACTTACAGAGTACGATTAAATAAGGCGTCCCCATTAACGTATAACATGTTTATTCATATGTGGAGAGACAGGGTACCTACTAATGGCTAACTATAATTTTTAGCGATATTAAATGGCCATACTATGAATGGGTACACTCGTTTTCGGCACGAACTTTAAGTGGTGCCTAAATATTCTTACAATTTAGAACAACATTATCTTAGGGTTGTGTCGAACGTTAAAAACCAAATAAAGAGGTATATTTTTTCGAAAAGTGGAATTCGCTAATGTTTCTGGCAACTTTTAATTAATAAAGTTGATTGACGTAGCTTTTTCATGATCTAGCTGCGTCTGAAACTTGTTGGCATTCAAACTTACATAACTTATAAAATAATAACCTAACATAAACCAAAAGGAGCAATTGATTACACTTACTGTTATTACGTTTTTATTAAAAATCGGAACAATTGTTAAAACCGAACATTATCAAACTTACTTTGGTTGTGCATACAGTGCCACCTACCGTTGGGTAGCGGAACTTTGGAGTTTTATCCAAGTTCCGCTACGCGATGGTAGAGGGCAAAATTGAATGACCAGTTATGATGAGGAGTTCAAGCCTTGACTTTGAAAGTATAAGTATTTTTCTGCCTACTGCTGCAACTGTAACTTTAATAATTACTTTGTTCTGATTAACTAGCACAACATTCAGAAGTAACAAAAAAAGGCTATTTAATGTGGCTTTTACTATTTTTTAATTGCTACGAGCTGCTACTAATCGCAACGTACCGCTTTACCTCGTAGTCGGATGCACTCAAAGGCTTTATCAGACTGGTGCGCGTCAGTGCGTCAATACTTAACATCAGTTCATAATGGACTCATGGCCGGGATTACGTTGGAAGAGGAATTTAAGCTGCAAAACACTCAGGAGCTTAGTTTTCCACACTATATTGTTTGATCCAACACAACATAGGTGCACAAGTACAGCTACATGTTGATTGCAAGCAAATTTTCATGTTAAAGATTAATTTAACATTTAGTTTTAGTTATTTGGCTAAAGAATATTTAAAATAAAAGGTTACATTTGGTAACATAGGTTATGTTTGGTAACCTCATAATTATTACTAGTTCGTTGAGTGGAAAGTTGATGGGTGACAAAAAAATGTAACCTAGGTATGTGCTATTCCAGACTATAACCAATATCTGCGCCATAATTCCATCCGAATCAATTCAGCCGTCCATCAAATACCTAACCAAAATCTATCCAAAACAAATTCTTACTTATAGGAATAAGTTAATGGTGTCTTGCGAGTTTTTTTTATTAATTTTTGCTGGTTTTGACTTTAGGTTAAAACAACTATTTTCAATTTTGGTTAGGTAGCACCTGGGTTTTATATTCACATTTTTTGTTTTGTGTAAAAGGGCTTTTACTAATACGTCTTCGAGAATTCTAAGAAAAAAAAAAAATGTCAACAAAAATAATATCTTTATTTTCCCTAAACTTTGTTGAAGTTACTTGATTTTGTACACGAAAACTAACAGAAAATTATATTTGTTCCAGCTATGACCGCGACCAGCCCTTCACCTTCCAGATTGGCGTCGGCCAGGTGATCAAAGGATGGGACCAGGGACTCCTCGACATGTGTGTCGGTGAGCATTATTTTATACTTCCATGCATAGTGTTTATCCAAGTTTATGAACCAGCGAATAATCCGTGCGCGAATCGAACCTCTGTACCGACGTGATGTTATTAGGTAGTTATCGCCTACAACAATGAGTGCTAGCGATAGAGCTGATTTAAATATTTATTAATATTGCCACTTCAAAAAATACTTAAGGAAAACCCAAACCTGAAAGAATTTCGTTCCATGCACTTGTAAAAATATTAATAGACACGAATAAAATAAGTTTGTAAGATAAATAAATGGACAATAGGTAGAAAATTTAAATAAAGTTAAATACTACAATTTTGATTATATTGAACGCAGCCTCCCTACAGTTACAAATTAGATAAATTAAAATTTAACATAACCTGATATAAAGAGACACAATTTTTGTCGCATCTTGTTCATGATCATCTTATATTTTTCCAGGTGAGAAACGTAAACTGACAATCCCATCCTCTCTCGGTTACGGAGAGCGAGGGGCCGGCAACGTGATCCCTCCCCACGCCACCCTTCACTTTGAAGTGGAGCTCATCAACATCGGTGACTCGCCCCCAACTACTAACGTCTTCAAAGAGATCGACGCTGACTCCGACAAGATGCTTTCCCGCGAAGAAGTGAGTATAGAGTTAGCGTTCCAGGCGATGGATACAGACGGAGACAAAGAACTGTCGCGCGAGGAGGTCAGTGCCGAGGCTTTAGGTGACGGTAGGCTGGAGGAAAACCTAACACTGTCCCGTAAACTTACCGCTGACGTATCCGCTACAAATAAACTTCATATATTATATACACTGTCTCTCTTTATTTATCTTATATTTCTGAACGGCTCGGCTTGTTAAGTCAGACGCTCATAGGCGGCATAAAAAAACTCGCGACACCAGGTTTTAGCACTAACCATAGAACAATTTTTTTTTTTGTAAAGTTGTTGTAGTTTTACGCATCTTGTAACTTTTCTTTTAAGTATTTTATTTTATGATCGCGAGTTATCAGTGCTTGCTTTCTTTGCCTATTTATTCACGCAACATATTAGTAATTTCCTAATATTTTTTTAATAATATATATATATAAAGATAAGTTATCGGGTTTGCATCGTATGATAGATATAATGCTAGGCTATTTAACAAATTAGCGTAACAATATGCATGGATCTACGACCATCAGGGTGTATAGTCGTTGGCATGACTCTAAAACTTTAAAACAAGGTAGGCTGGTATTAGATTTGCGAGTGAGTTATCGGGAGAAACATTCCAGGTATCCAAGCTTCAACCTATCCACTATGTAGATAAATACACGTTGTATATAACAGCACGTTTTGTAATATTTGGCATGATTTATATTTCTGTTTCTCTTAAGAATGCATGTACCATTCCTATAGGTATTTTCAGAGTTTAATGCAGGAATTGAACTGCTTATTTTCATGTTAAGATAAAAACCCTTGAGGAGCAAAGGTTTACCCGATTAATAAGGATCACCACACTAAAATAACTGGACAAAGTAGAGCACTTTTTCAAAAAAATATAATTGACGGATTTTACCCAGGCTATGTCTTTTTTATTCTATTTAATCAGCCATATTTAAATGGTTAACTCATACAAGGGTTAACCCGTATAATGGTTGGTCAAACATATGGGGTTTACGTCCAACCTTATAACTCAATTAATTTGATCCCGTATATGATATCCAATAGCACCAATCCTCAATGAATATCCTGTTCTACTGAATAGAAATACTTAACTAAGGGCTGTTTTTTCAATAGTCAGATAACTTTTATCTGAGGGTGCATCCACATCTGGCGAATGTGCCGCGAATGTGCAGCTCGCGAGCCGTTTGCGACCTGCCCGCGAGCTGCGCGCGTGAATTTTTGTTCGTGCGCCGCTTCTGCGCCGCCCGCGCGCAGTTCGCGCGCGACCTAAGCGCCGTACGCGATCAGCGCGCGGGCGGCGCGCTAGTTATTTCGCTCAGTTCGTTTCTGATTACTGGGGGCTAAGTACGTGTTGTCATGGAGTGGACGGAGGAGAATTGTTTACGCTTAATTGAAACATATAAAAGATTTCCAGTATTATGGGATCCTAAAGATCAATATTACTATAGAAAAAAATCTAAAAAATGATGCGTGGAAAAAAATAGGTGCTATAATGGGAAGCGAGAACTGAGCGCGCGCAGATCGCGCGCCGCTCGCGCTCTCTATACGAGCCTTGTATGAGTTGCGCTAAAGAGGCGCACCAAACCATTGCAGTGACTGCACGCGCGCAGCTTGCGGGCAGCTCGCAATCGGCTCGCGTGCTGCACATTTGCGGCGCATTCGCCAGATGTGGACGCACCCTAAGGAATAAAAATGGCTGTTTGACAGCTTATCTATAGAAAATATGTCAAATCACTATTTTTATTCCTCCGATAAAAGTTATCTGACTATTGAAAAATCAGCCCTAAAAGAAATTCTCGACTGAATCGTAGATAGATACATCCCATTGTTCATATTTACGTGCAAAAATCACAAACAGTCGGATATTAAACACAAACTGAACTCAGACACATAAAAAGTTGTCATCGTGGGAAATAAACACATGAATGGCAGGAAGCATTTGTATAAACTTAACGTACCTATTATTTGCCGAACGCGCGACAGTCCCAACAACATCCTGCGCACGCTGGCTACCCGGTGGCACTCTCCGATGCTGGCTCGCTGGATACGCTGGAGTCGTACCTATAGTAATTTGCCACCATCATCGGAAAGTCTACTCAGACCTGTCATTTATTGTTTATTAATTAATCATTATTAATTAATATTATTACTAACACTAGTCTGTAATTTCGTAATTGTACCAACAAATATGAATGTAATCGTAAGAAGAATCTGAAATAAATTATTATTTATTTGTCGTACAGGTCAGCGAGTACTTGAAGAAGCAGATGGTTCCTTCAGACGGCGCTGAGATGAGCGAAGACGTTAAACAGATGCTAGAAAGCCATGACAAACTCGTGGAGGAAATCTTCCAACATGAGGACAAGGATAAGAACGGATTCATTAGCCATGAGGAATTCTCGGGTCCGAAACACGATGAACTTTAAATGATTAATCTATAGAAAACTCGCTCCCGACTCAATACTGATTTCACATTTAGCACAAACTAGGGAGACGAGTCGTAAAACCATGTGCGTCAGATTTTGTGTAGTTCATAAATTATTAACATTATCTAACAATAGTCCCGCATTGTAATGAAGACGATCTATATGTTTAGATTAAGGAAGATTTTGTCAGTCATTTAAAGTTTTGTTGAGTCTTTTGTACTTAGTTTATTTACTTATGTTGTTGGTGTAATGGAGTTTTGTTATTTAGAATATGATAAGAAATATATAACTTACTTATGTATGATATTTTTAGCATAATACTGAATGTCTATGTCTGGTTTGCATGTATCAATTATACTAATAGTCAACATAATATTAAAGGTCACATAATAAACCTACTTATTAACGGTCAGCATAATTTATGGACAAAATAACTTATATAAATGTTGTAGATCCAATATTAATGCAGTGTAGCTGATCACCGATTAAATGTCTAGTATCTAATTATGAAAATACATACTTATCTACTACAGAGGGAAATTCTCCTGTATTTAAATAACCTATAGAATACGATTGATCCAATACTACAGCACATCTTAAAATTTATGTTGACTATCCAAACAATTCAATTCAAAAATAAACTTCCCACAGGTAATCTTTTGAATATAACTTTCTTATACAATAAAATGCTGTACATGATTGTCTAACTTACTTGATGCACTGTGTTTAATTTTTACTTCTCTTCTTCAGAACTTAAACGAGTTACTTTATGTACCTACATTAAGTTTCATGTAAATAATACGTCTTAATAAGACAACAATTACCTGTTTTCGACAACCATTCCGCTGCTGTGGTTTTAAAATAAAACGTATTTATACCATTATATTGTTTTATTGTGTAGGTAATGTAGGTACACCAAATGCTTCACAGATAATAATAATTTCTACAGTTACACGCGACCTACAAACGTAGGCTCAGATTATTAATGAAACAAGAAAAATATAAATCACACTCCAGGCAAGTAACACTTTCTTAAGAAATATTTAGTTGTTACTTAATGGACTTAAGAATTAAGGCTCCAAGAGTTCTGTCTTAGAACGAGCTCAAAATATCTTTACTCCCTGACTTAAAATTTAGAATGGTTTCGACTTATTATTCATACCTGGAGTTACTTGGCAGACTAACAAACAAAGGCATGATCATTGATCAAAGAGAAAGTAGTCTCTGCCCTGGGCAGAATTGTTTCGATCTGTTACCACTACAGCAAAAAGTACTCCGGCGCCATCTATTAAACAAGTGAAGAACTAACATTGTAACCCTACATCGCGCATGCAAGTCTCAAGAGTTTATCGTTAGAGCTCTCGGATGAGGAAAGGGCTCTGAGATGTATGGAATCGAAAAGTTAAATTCTGTAGGATTCCATAGTCACCCCTCGCCCTGCCGGGGTTGCGGGTTGTTCGAAAATGATACCGCGGCCCCGGAACGTAAAGGGCAATATAAGGAACATGGGTGGGGTTTAGTCAGTAAAATTCTGACATGCCTCCCCGTTCCGCCCGGAGCGGGGGAAGTTATTTGTTGATTTACCACCCCAAATAAAAAAAAAACCCTCGTTCGTTTTATATGTATGTACTTATACATAACTGCACATTTGTCCACACCAAATTCCATTTTGATGGCGTTATTAAAAGCTTCAGTTACTTTCAATTAATCAGCAAAGTAGTTAGAAGCAAATAGTTTCAGATCAGCCATGTAAAGAAGGTGAGATTTGACTTTACCCCCTATCCTCAACCGATAGCGACCCGAATCTTCCAGCACATTGCTGGACGATTCAGGTCTATTGAGAACCAAAGGGGACTCAAACTTAAAATAACGCCCTGAAATATTCCTCGTTTAATCTATACATTAGCCTGGATCTGTCGACATCCTGAATATCGAAGGACCGTCCTTATTGCCCCATATATGACTCAAATAGGGCGCACAGGGAAACACCAGCACCCTCATGAGTCGCATGGCTCATTTATGGCACCGAGTTGTAGACCTTCTTACAATCTTTTTACATCCAACATGTCGACAAAACCTTGCGGGATCGACGATCCTGCTGGCTAGTGACAATGTTGAGGAGTAGTTCCTTACTTAGAACCGCGAGATCCGTTCCCATATACAAAAATAAATACAAAAAAAAAAAAAAAAATGTTGTGTTCTGGCATCGTCCAGTTGAGTTTAAGGGTTAGACTCATACATTCGCTCGACATTTCATATACCAAATGCTGTGCAACAAAGGGCTCGTGGCGGCATCATCTAGGCGGCACACGTCCGTCATATTTTGGTACTCTATCAAAATATGACGGACGTGTGCCGCCTAGACGCTCTCAAACTGTATACCATCCTCTCATCGCTCCTGAACATACGATTCTGTGAGAATAAAATTGAGTATGGTAAAAAAGAAATTGTGCACGCAGCCATTGTGGAGAAATTCACCAAAAACTGATTCCGCTGGGCGAACGTTGGCGGTACTTTTTTAATTTATAGACTTTAGAGGAAAAGAGATGTGTCCAAAAATTGTGTGTAATTGTGTAGTATATACGAGCACCCGACAAGCAACTGTCGGGCAGTGGCCCACCAGACACAACACCCGTCTGGTCGGAGGATCCTCACATTTCCATAGAGGATGGAGAACTTTACACCCTGTTCTTCATACCTCTAAAGTATGAATAAAATTAGTGCATGCATAAACTTCGGAGAAAATCAAGTTTCCGCTACGCGAACGTTTGGCCATTAGCTAGTTTTTATATAAAGCGCTTACATAAAGAGCTGTAGATTTTTACATACATTGTTTTGAATTTGTAAATATTTGTTTATAAAACAGATTTAGAAAAAATCGTAGGGCTTAAAAGATAAAAATATAAACGTAAAATACGTTCTAAAGGAAATACATGGTAAAATGTATACCAATAATTAGTGTATTCATTCAACAATTCACATGCAAAATATCATGTCATTAAATTCAGTAATTATATAAAAACAATTATAATACTGACGAAGCATCGAAAACCTACATAACCCGACCAAGTTCGGATAGCTACAAAAAAGCGGCGGTGTGTTTAAAAAATCTAATTTTATTCAGTAATATGAACCTGAGAGAAAATAAATTTGAATTTCGTGGTCTACTTTAGCGAAACCACTTTAAGGTCTAAGCGCCAGAATAGCCCGTAAAATGTAATTATTCTTTACATTTGTAACGGACAACGGTCACGGATCATTTGATTTGAATCAACATACCACCAAGTCTGTCCAACTTAAGCTGACCACGAATTATTTATTGAACTTTATACATGGCAACATTTTAAGACTGTCAAAATTGTCAAATAGGCGTGTCGACTTAAGTCATCTTTTGTTTACGTGCATTTCATTTTCGTTGGTTTAATCTAAAATAATGCCGAAAACAATCCGAAGGTCGACGAGGAATCTTCTATTTAATATGATTGACAAATTTAAGAAATCTGCAGACAAAATACGACAACTGGATTCAATATTTTAAGTTTTATGTTAGTTTGTTGTATTTCTAATATAACAACTTGATATTTTTTTATTGTTAATAACAAATTTAAATATTTCTCACGGTGTATTAACATTTTTAGAAGGTGTCGATAATGAGCTAACTAAACTCGACATTGCATAAACAGTGAAGGCAATGAAAACTCTTCAACAAATTAAAAAGACAACTTCTGAAATACACTTTAATATAGAAATGATATCTATAATGACAGGTAATATAGTAATATATTAGTACAGAAAATTTAGATTTAACAGTGTAAGGATTGTTGAATTAAACAATATGCATATCTGAGTTTTAATACAGTAAATTTTTAGTATTGTTCAAAATAATATTTGTATTTGTTTTTTTTTAGATGTCAGTGTGAACACACTTAGAAAAATAAAGGAAGAGTCTATTAATCAAGGAGTGTGGAAAAAGCGTCCGCATTCTGTCACTGTCTCCAATCTGGATAATTTTTATATTAGTAACAAAATAAACGAATTTCATAGTATGAAATAACAAGTTGGTTTATAATACATGTTGGAGACAGTAGCAGTGGCAGTGAAAAAAACACTTAAGATGATTCAATATTATCAGACGTACAGTTCTTGGAATCCAATTTCGACTATGAGTCTTAAGTTCCATATTTTGTCTTTATTTTATTTTGTAAGCTGTCTCTTTTCTGTAGTATATATTATAAACTTACTAATTCAATTATTTGTTTAAATCAACCTCTTCTGTATAAACTAGAAAATTTGTGTGGTGAGTATTAAGTAAATACATAATGGTGTCCTGAAAGTTAATACAATTGTTAAGGAAAAATGAGGATTCGTCACTTACTAGCTGTCCACTGTTGTTTTACCCGCCTCTTTGGTTACTGCTCCAAACTCGTGGGTCGTAGCGTAATGCTATATGCTCATAATGTCAAATTCTAATTGTAACAGTTTTTTTCAAATCAGTCCAGCAGCTTCGGATTATAATGCCTATTCAATGCAATCAAACTATCAAATCTTTCCTCTTCATAATATTATTAGTAAAGTTCTGTTGGATAATATTTTTTAAATAGTACTGAATAAAATAGAGAAATAGTACAAATGCACCGACACTCATTACTCTACAAAAACAATTAGTAAGGATCATAGTGAACATTGACCAAACTGACAGCTGCAAAACCCTATTTTCAAAAACTAAATATCCTCACCTTCCTTAGAATTTACTATATCCCTACATTTTAGAAACATGCAATTTGTCAGAAAGCATCCAGAATTCTACACAACACACAAAGACATCCAATCACAGTATACCTTTAGACACCGATCTAGGCTAAACATATCAACATCCAGACTAAAAATGCGTTATACAAGCCCCCATGTAATGTCTAAATATGTAACAAACTACCTGACATAATAAAGAAAGAACATACATATTTATGAAAAAACACAAAAAAAAATTATAGTTAAATGTTATTACTTCTTTGATGAATATTTAAATGATAAATATGTTTATTTATTATAATATAAAAAATGAATTAAAATAAGTAATATATTTTTCATAAAGTTTAGGCTAAATATATTAATAGTTAATCATTAGTAATAATCACATAAATTAAAGACATGTTTAAATAAATTTATAATCTAAGAATCCAAAAATAATTAATAAAACAACAACAATAAATGACATCCATGGAATTAATAGATATATTTAAATTATAAATAATATAACACTAAAAAATAATAAAGCAACTACAAATACCTAATCAATAAACAAATATTTTAATAAATATTGCTTATCTTACTACAATACAAAAAAAAAACATTTAAAAGTACACACCACCACAGTAACACATACACATACATACAAATCAGCAGAATAAAAATAAAGATGTAAATATAAAAGAAAACACATTTCTATAAATAATTGTAAAATAACACCTGAATTGTCTAATGATAAGTCTTCTTCACAAAAATAGCAACTGATCTAATTGTGAAATAAACTAGCATTATATTTCTTGAATAATCAAAAGTATCAACCCCGTTGCAGTGTATATCCAGGGTGGACACATTCAATTTTTTTTAAACTTGCCGCTCTTTTTTGACACCTTTCGTTGGCCAGACTTCTGGTATAATTTTTAGCACTGACATAAAAATATCTCAATGATTTTTAGTTTTGCAGGACAAGTGACAGATTGTACACACGGCAAGGCCGCGGCGACGCGCGACGGCGGCGGCACATACACATTTTCAGTCTATGATGGCCTCGTTTTGAATTAGTTTTCTGTAAATCCACGTTTTTGTATGCTTTATTGCTTGGTTGAGCTTTGTGTACATTATTTAAACTTTGATTCGCAAAGTTAAAAAAAAAAAACAATTGTATCAATAAAATTCGTAACAAATTTTAAATATCACAACATCACGATGTTGTTCTTAATCCTTGTCATATTATAGTACTCTGTGATCCTTGTCTTCACCACGGTTAGCCCGCGAAATTCAAATATTCTGAGGTCTTCTGTATTTGCAGGTCATATCAGCGTTGAATGAAGAAAACAATAATAATATGATTCGTAATCGTAACTTTTACAGAGTTGAAAAATATCCCGTGGGTATTGAAAAATATGATGCCTATAAAAAAATTAATGCGGTCGCGTAGTATATTTTGCTCATTATACAGCCCGACACCGACCTGTAAAATGTTAAGTAGAGAGAAAAATCAGATTTCGCGGGTTATCACAAAGAGTAAAATGAGTGGAGTGCTGGCTTGTGCTACTGGCTATCCCGCCCCGGCGCCTCCACGACAAATATCGCTCGGTACTTCGGTAGAGTCGTGGTAGGTGGTAGATTTGGTAGATTGGTGAAGGTACAACATCCTGATTGATTTTGTGATATTTAAATTTTGTGAGTATTTTGTTGATTTTATTGCTTTATTATTGCGTGGACTTCAAATATTATTCTTTGTGTTTGCATCATAAGGTTTGTTAAAGCATTATTATTACTTTTTTCTACATATGCCTAATATTTTTAAAGGTCGGTCGGTGTTAATTGGACTCCATTACAGGATCCACATTGGATCCTGGAATCGAGTCCTCGCGTAGTTCTATGATTCTTGAGTTGATGGTTCTCTTACTCTTTTATATTTTTCGTTCATTAATTTTAATACTTATATTATAAATAACGTTTTTAAATATTTCTTATAAAAAACAGAAAAAAATAAACATTCAAAAATATTTTTGTATTTTCATGATTTTTTTTCCGTTTCTAGTAGGTAGTAGCCCTCCGGTATCAGGAACAGAGTCCGCTATTCGGCAATCAGGGCTCCAGAGTAAGAAAGCTCCTAACAGTACGAGCCGTGTCCAGGAGTACCTACCAATCACTTTCTTTAACAAGCCCTTGATCACTTCTTCTTTATTACTAGCTAGCTAGTTAAAACATCCATCCAAGATATTATCTTGATTCGGTACTTAATTTATTGTTTTAGTTAAATAGGTAGGTAATAATAAAAAAATAATAAACCAAGTGATCATCCTTCATAAGGGCCAATAGCTTCATTGTCCATACTTATGAAATTGTAGAGAATTTTCTTAAAAACTGCCTGGAATGGTTTGAATAGGAAACTGCTCTCAACAACTCAACTCAACTCAAAGGCTTGAATACAGTTGATAGCGTAACATGCATCACATCATCTGGGTAGATGGGTAAAAGGTAAATAATTAAGTATGGTGACAATATTGCACTAGTGGTCAGTGGCAATTTCATTGAGGATGTTGCTCAGGCAACATCAACATCTCTCTGTCCTTATTAAACTACTAATGGATTGTGGGCTTTCTTAATGTGTTCCAAAGAGTACAGCGATAGTCTTTATCAGAAGACACCTTTTCCTACAAATGGAAATGTATATTGCAAGCTAACTGTCCAGATGAATGAAAAATAAAATCTTGTTTGAACCAGGGTTCAAAAAAGAAGATCCTACACAATCACTTGTATCTATTTAGGTAAATAATTTTATAATGACTTGTGCGTTAGAAGAGCATGCATTGTTTCTTAACAGTGCTATGTTTTCTAGTCAGTGTTTTTTTGCACAATAGTTTCTGTCTTTAAAATAAAGCTTTGAGTTTATAATATGTAATAGGTTTTTTGTTTAAATAATTTAATTTTAATTCTTGTGGTTAGGGCTTGCAACAAGTAAGCAGTAGAAGCTGATCAAGACAGTCCCGGTCTTCAGGCTTACAGCTTATCTACCGGAGGACCACCAAAAGCCTGTTTCTGCCAGCACTCTATGAAGAGGGGTTACAGTAAATGCTAGCTCATACTGCAAAAACAGTCAACATTGACTTGCATAATTAAGAGTCAGTTAAGTTCCTGGGTTAAGGTAAGAATAAAATATAGGTATGTACTTTATTGTATGACAAAGCCAAAAAACTTGTGTCCTCTGTACAGTTTTTCTTCTTGTGGTTCACTGTAGATGTGTTCAACTACATACTTGTTAATTAATATTTAGTTATTCTAGCTCTTCTGCTTGTTAAATTTTTTGTCCTGTTTTCCAGGAGGGTTACTAACATTATGATCACATTGTTTGAAAATGAAAAAAATGTTTATTATTAGTAGTAGTTTCAGCTACCCTACCATGACGTCTTAAAGCAGAACTTATTCCACTGAGGGAAAGAAACAGAGCTATACAAGGTGTCTAGCACCATCTCTTCTCTCACAAGAATAAAAACTGCTATAAGATGTCATGGTAACCCTACAGTTCAATGTTTTGGTTCTTCACGCTCAATTAAACTGTCTTGTTAATTATAAGCCAGTCAAAAGTATCTATTAGGCTCATGTAAGGCTAGTACCTACTTTCTGTGAAGTTACAACATAGATGATGGTATTTCATTAGTAATTATATTTTTTCTGGTAACTTACCAAAACCTTGTGGTGGCCTGGTACTTTCTGGTTTGAACTTCATTTATGGGTGACTAGTAACCAATTACAATATGCAACATTGAGACTCCTTGGGACCTCTTTTGGAAAAAAGGGTTGCTATGAGCCATGGTGTGACTTAATAGAAAGAATAATCAAATCAAGTCGCACTGTGGCACAATTGGGTGAGACTCTGGGAGCCCATCATTATTTCTACCTCTACTATGTTTGGTAAATTTTATCGGTGTTCATTTATTATGAACCTCCAAGAAGATGTATATTACAGAAAAGTCACAGTCTATATAAAACATAGATTCATAAAATTCTTTGCTCTTTTTTATTTTATCTGACTAGCAGAGGGTACTGTGTTTGACAGTCCATATTTGTAGGTATATCTGTTCTTTTTGTGGCACTATGTAGACCAAACGCGCGGGTTCTTTTTGATGGTTCTTACAATCGATTTATACGTCACTAAAAATATGATATTAATAATTATAAAAAAAAAACCCAACTGCCTAAAATCTGAAAAAAATCGTGGCCCATAATTAAGGCGATTAGTCTAGATTTTTAATGGGTCCCGACTGTAAAAAGTACCGTACCTACTTACCTGTTTTTTTTTTCAGTGTTTTAGGCAGTTTGGTATTTTTATGTTCGAGATCTGTCATTTCCCCCAGTTAAAAGCCTTATTAGACCACCCAATTTCGAGGGACCCTAACCCTAACTAAGAGTGGTGTAATAAGACTTAGGGAGTTAGTGTCCCGATTTAGGGCGATCGGGTCGTCCCGATCTGCCTAGCTCCCTAAGCGCCCTGCAGATTGGGTAATGTAATAACGTTTAGGGCGGTTAGGGAGCTCAGTTGCCGCGCGACTAGTGCGTAGCATGGTCCTTTAGCTTAGAGTATTCATATCGGAATATTATTTGGATGATTTACGAAGTCAACCGAAATCCTTTTGAATAGTGTAGGTTGAAAGCTTTTCACGTAACCGCAAATACTCTTTCACTCAGATCTTTCTCTTCTTTCTTTTTTAGGGTTCCGTAGTCAACTAGGAACCCTTATAGTTTCGCCATGTCTGTCTGTCCGTCCGTCCGTCCGTCCGTCCGTCCGTCCGTCCGTCCGTCCTCGCTTAATCTCTGCGACCGTTAGCACTAGAAAGCTGAAATTTGGTACCAATATGTATATCAATCACGCCGACAAAGTGGTAAAATAAAATTTAAAAAAAAATGTTTTATTAGGGTAGCCACCCTATATGTAAAGTGGGAAGTGATTTTTTTTTTATTTCAACCCTAACGTGTGATATATTGTTGGAAAGGTATTTAAAAATGAATAGGGGTTTACTAAGATCATTTTTTGATAATGTCAATAATTTCGGAAATAATCGCTCCAAAAGTAAAAAACAATGTGTCCCCCCCCCTCTAACTTTTGAACCATAAGTTTAGAAAATATGAAAAAAATCTGAAAAGTAGAACTTTATAAGGACTTTCTATGAAAATTATTTTGAACTTGATTGACACAACAGTTTTTGTACAAAAAAGACAAAATAATTTCTGGACTAAGTTTGTAGTATAATCGTATATGCAAGCATTTTTTGTAACTTTGTTTACATATTTTATTATCCTGAACGTATCTTTTTTCAAACAAAAAAAGAATTATTGAAATCGGGTTTAAAATTACCCAAAAATTGCACGTCTTTGTATTAATTAGTAACCCAATTCCCCGAGAGATGGCGCTGTAGGTACTTATTACATTGGATCGGGTATTACCGAATTGTTCGGTTGGCCTCATAACTGGGATCACTTATTGTGACGGACGGGAAACTACGGAACCCTACACTGAGCGTGGCCCGACACGCTCTTGGCCGGTTTTTTAATATTTGTTGTTGCGAGCACGGTTGTAACTGCTACAGCAATTTTTTGAAGTTTGGATACTGACGACGGCATAATGTAAAATGTGACAATACGTTTAGCTCTCTAGAAATTCGCGTATAAACTGAGTTAGGGCCCAATTCGCAGAGAAGTGTAATAAGCGCCGCACTAACTAGGGTACACGCCCACCCTGGATGCAGGGCCCTTCATATCGGGTGGTGTAATAAGCGCTTAAATTGTCAGCCAGATCCTTTTTTTATATTAAACTAGTGGGCCCGGCAGACATTGTCCCGCTCAGAAAATCAAATGTGGTGACACATTGACCGCAGCGCCACCTACCGGGTCCCATTGTGTTTTCAAACCATCCAAGAACTTCTTGAATAAATAAAAAAGAATCTTCCAAATATGTCCAGCTGTTTCAGAGGACATATACATGGAGGCGCAGAAGGGTTTCATAATATTAAGAAGATGTTTTATTTTCCAGGCATTCTAAATACAATGTCTGGATCTAAAGACACTGCTCTGTTTGCTGATGACAGCTCTACTATTCCCAATGCACCTATGGAGTCTGAAAACGCACCTGAACACAAGGAAAAGATGAACTTAGAAGAAGTCACGGGTAAGAATATTCTTTTAGTAGGCAAGTATCCTTGTTCACGCCTAAATGGCTAAACCTATTTTGATGAATTTTGTTACAAAGATAGTTGGGACCCTGGAGACGGACATAGGCTATTTAAAAAAAAGATTGAGATATGACGGAGAAAGAGGGAAGAAAAGGAAAAACTTAGTATTGCTATTACAATAAATAAGGCGCATGGGCAAAAACTACCAGGTACTAGTACCAAAAAGTAGCAGGTACCTGTATGTCAGGAAAGGGGAACTGTTACCCTGAAATTAATGCGAGCGAAGCCCTGGGCAAAAGCTAGTGAACAATAAAAACAGCCAAGTCAGCTTATTGCAGCCCATTATTAGACTGACGCCTCTATAAACCCACAACATAAATTTTTCTGAATACAGCAAATCTCCAATACCCCTGGATTGAAATTAAAGGATCAGGGTACATCCGCGGCAGATTGCCGCTCAGCGAACAGACCTCCGGTGCGATCTCATGGTGGCATGGAGAGAGCGACTGTCGCAACCCCGTGCAGGGCAAGCCACAATAGTGGCGGTAAGTCCCCTCTTTGAGGAGTGGCTGGAGAGGCGTCATGGCGTCCTCACCTACCGCCTGACGCAGGTCCTCACCAAACACAGATGTTTCGGGAGGTTCCTGCACATCATCAGGCGGGAGGAAACGCCCGGGTGTCACCGTTGTGACGATCGCCCGGAGGACACGGTGGAGCACACAGTGGCGATCTGCCCAGCCTGGGCGGAGCACCGCCGTGCCCTCAAGGAGGCGATCTCTCGCGTCCGGCCCTGGTTCAGGCTATGGTCTGGAGCGAGAGGGAATGGGAAGCGGTCACCTCCTTCTGCGAAGCAGTAATGCTAGCAAAGGAGGAGGCCGGGCGTTTGAGGGAGAGAACATCAGGCCAACCCAGCCGCCGCGGGAGACGCCCAGGGCGCCGAGCGCCACGAGACGACTCCCGGCCACCGTAGATGCGGGCGAACGGTGAGCAATGGGTAGCTCACCGTCCGTCCGTCGATTGACGACAGGCCGTGTCGACGGCGCGTTATTGTTTCACGCGCACCTCAGAGAGAGTCAGCAAAGCAGAGGTGCTTGCCAGGGCCTCCTGCCGGGGTTGCGGGTTGTTCGAAAGAGATACCGCGGCCTCGGAACGTAAAGGGCAATAGAAGGAACATGGGTGGGTTTTAGTCAGTACAAGTCTGATATGCCTCCCCGTTCCGCCCAGAGCGGGGGAAGTCATTGGATGATTACCCACCCGAAAGAAAAAAAAAAGGGTACATACAATGCTTGCTCATTTAGGGTCACTCCTGAAGAACTTCTCGGTTCCAATAGCCATACATGTATAATGTATATCCCTACAAAGATAAAGTATTTTTTTATTAAATATTCATGCTGTTCTACAGATTCTTCGATAACACCACTCAAACCAGTGGAAAATCCAGACCCTGTCTCTGATAATGGCAATTTCCAAGACGAAGCCATTGCCAGCTCTTCAAAAGATCTACCAGTACCGGTGTTGGAGCCATCTGCTGCTACGTCCACTGACTGGGCTGAGATGATAAATGTCTCGCAGCCAGTCCCAGAATTCAGGGAGAAGATTAATGAGATGGCACAGAGTTATCCATTTGAATTGGATATCTTCCAGAAACAGGTAATCTTTACATTTCACATTGAGTTTACCTCATTCCTCTTATGTTCCTCTGGTTCCCTTCATTGAGCGAGACAGTAAGCTAAGTTAAAATTTAGTGATGGAAACAAAATTTAGTGTGTGGAAAAGAGACGGAGCTATACAGGATGTCTGGCGCCATCTCTTTCCCTCATTAGAATGTATATAAAGATGCTTTAAGACGACATAGACCGAAAACAGCTTTGAAACAAACAATACGTAGCCAGCATTTTATTTTCATTGGGTTATCTATTCTTTCAGGCTATACTGAAACTAGAGGAAGGCCATCATGTCTTAGTAGCAGCACATACATCGGCTGGGAAAACCGTGGTAGCGGAATATGCCATCGCAATGTCCAGAAGGAATGGCACTAAGTATGTTCGAAGTTGTGTAAAGCAACGTAGCCGGTAGAAGCCCGTGGTTAAATAATAACATCCGTTCGGATCAATCTTCAAAAGCTGGTCTGTAGACCCATTACATATAGACGTATTTGCGGGAAAGGCTAGGCAGATTATGATGATCATGGAGTTGCGGAACATAACACACCAATACCAATTTCGATGTCCTGGTGCGGTTATTTTTAGGAGTATATCTCGTATCGCCAATCGCTATGTCCTAATAGCTACTTTCGTTCACAATTTTTTTACGAATATGAAAAAACACGATATTAATGGCTATTTATCTTACAGGACAATCTACACATCGCCAATCAAGGCACTTTCACACCAAAAGTATAAAAGCTTTGGGAAAATGTTTGGCGATGTGGGGCTACTCACGGGGGACATGCAGATTAACACCTCAGCCAGCTGCATGGTCCAAACCACCGAAATTTTAAGGCTGCAATTATACAGGGGACTGGACACGTCGGACCTCGAATTCGTTATATTCGACGAGGTCCATTACATGAATAATGCTGAGGTATTGTCTGATTTAATGTCGTGTTTTAAATAACTTCTTTCCGTTAGTCTTGGTTAAAATTTAATTTTGGGATTAGACTTCTGTGAAGAAAGTACCGGGAGAAGACCAATACCTACATAATAGAAAACTGTTAGTTATTCATCCAAATTTTATCGCTTGCAAAGTATGCTCCTTCAGAAATAATAACTTTACCTTTCACTCGCCAGCAAATAATAAAATAATCAAAACATTTTTAAACGAGATTTCCGGAATTGAGTTCAGTTCTCGCCGCGAATTCTCCTATTCGCCTTCAGCACTGTATTTAATCAAAATAACAGATGCTTCTCAAACTCCGCGCTAAAATGAAAAACAGTTGTGCCAATCTAAAACGAAAAATTTGAATTTGGAACCACAAATTAATTTTGCAATAGGTACCGATATTTTTTTTTTACTGAATGTAGGTATTTGTTATATCGAGAACTAGTGTGGCCAGAAGTTAAAGACATTATTATTTGTTATGTTTCCCTCTTTTCAGCGCGGCTACGTCTGGGAGGAAGTCTTTATAATGTTGCCGGCTCACGTTTGTATGGTGATGTTGAGCGCGACGGTCCCGGACCCGCTGCAGTTTGCGACTTGGCTGGGACGCATTAAGCAGAGAAAGGTTTACGTTGTGTCCACATCTAAAAGGCCTGTGCCGCTCTGCCACTACCTGTTTGCTGGTAATTTCCCTATAATATAAAACCAAATTGACCACACTACTTCAATTGGTCTACAGACCGTCACTCTACGCATTAGATACCATTGATAACAATATAAAATAATAAATTTATGCATTTTCAGTTCTTGAATATTGTCATTAAATTTTAGTTGCCTTTTACTAACGAGATGATAATTCCAGGTTCTGATGCATCGAGACAAGGAAGTTTTCTGATAATAAATCAGGATGGCGAATTCAACCAAGCAGGCTACGATCAAGCAGTTGCCGCTCATGCTCAACAATCAAGAAAACAGCCTCAGGATTTGTTTGACACCTTTTTAGGTAAGCATTTCCGAAACTTAAAATGGTGAGAAAATGTCCTTTAGAAATTACTCATGTCTCTCTTTTTTCAGCTGAAACAGGTAATGCCGGGCCACGAAAAATGAGTCGATCTGAAAAAAATATGATGATGTGTTCGATGCTCCGCCACATACGAGCACAGGATAAACTACCAGTAATTATATTTAGCTTCTCAAGGCAGGGGTAAGACATCATTTTATCTAATAAATACCTATTTGTGTTAGAGTGGATGCACGGTTGTATCGTCAGACACTCGAATTTCTAAAGTACGAAGTTAAAAATACCTTTCTTTTTTATTTGATTTTAGATGTGATTCGAACGCTCAAGCTTTATTGTCAATGTATCATAATTACACTACTCATATTGAAAAGAGCCGCATTCAATCTTTTTGTGAAAAGTTTTTCGAAGAAAGATTAATCGCCGGCGAGTGGACATTGCCACAGGTAATTAACGAACAAAGGTCAATTTATTTTAACAAGGAGGTTCCATAGACTTGTATATTGTCTTTGTTTGTAGGTGGTAAGCTTGCAAAAGGCCCTATACAAAGGCATTGGTGTGCATCATGGTGGAATGTTGCCAGTTCTCAAGGAAATCGTTGAAATATTATTCCAGTACGGATTTGTAAGTATAAAATTCACCAATAACCCTAACATTATCCTTGAAAAATCGATTGATAATTAATGTGGACTCTACCCCAATCTATTTACAGATTAAAGTACTATTCGCAACTGATACGTTGGCGATGGGCATGAACGTGCCCGCGCGTACGGTCGTATTTGATACTCTCCGGAAAACCAGCGGTCAGCAGTTTTGTACGCTCACGCCTGCAGAGTATACACAGATGGCAGGCAGAGCCGGAAGGCGAGGTAGGTGTTTCGTTATTTAGTAATGTACACGCAAAACACATTAAGGAAAAAATAATACACAACATAGACAAAAGAGCACAAAGGTAGCTTATTTCATTTAGAAATCTCTTCCAGCAGAGCTGCGATAGGACAGATTGATAAGACATGTAGACACAGTGTGTAAAAATAATAAATTATACACTTATTACGCAATTAATTTTGCATTGTTTACAATAAAGCTATCATAAATAAAAATTGGGAAAAAAAATTGTGTTCACCAAAAATACTGATCGTGCACCAAATATTCTTTCCTGAATGCTAAAAAAATGCTTAGGTTAGGTTAGGTTAAAACTGCGACCCCCTACGGACCAGTAACGACTTGCATTAATAGAAAATGGATAAAGATATAACACTTTTTTATTGTAGTGCTGTCTTTTTCCTGATGCTCGTTATGACATATTTTAATTAACATATTTTGGTGCACATTCAGTATATTTGGTGCAACACAGGCAAAATTAGGTAAAGGAAATGGGAATAAATTGAAGTACTTTTAAATACCATCCATAAAAATTAAGTGTTTAATTTCAAATTAACAGCTTTTTACTGAGTGCATATAAAATTTATAAAAGTAACAATATTTTTTTTTTTGTTTGAAATACCTTTTATAGGCAGATAGCTGATCTTACAATGAGTTATGCTACTATAATTAAAAAAAAAACCGTGCAAAAAATATTTAAAACCAAAATACTTAGTTAATAAAATTCGATTTGAAAATAAAAGATTTTTTATGAAGGCCGCTGGCAACAGCTATATAGTCGATTAATCATTTGCAATGTAAGTACCATAATATTAGATTCTGCAGCAGTAACGTAGTAAATAAGGCAGCCAAGTTAGCTACGAAAAACAAATTTCACTTTTCGTCAGATATCACACATACATTTTCTCCTAGTATTTCAAAACATAATTACAATCCTTCTTTGCTACTTTTAAACGTGAAAGTTTCTACGGATGTATGGATGTTTGTTGGTCTTTCACGCAAAAACTGCTGAATGGATTTTAATAAAACTACAATAATATTGCTTACATATCGGAATGGCACATAGACTACAAATCATAAATATACATTACATTCTATACAATGTGTCCCAGGGATAAGTGACCGCCGGGCATTTTTTGAATATTTGTACAACTTACTAATATTATAAAAGCGAAAGTGAGTTTGTTTGTTTGTTACCTCTTCACGCTTTAATGGCTAAACCGATTTTGATGAATTTTGGTACAGAGGTAGTTGGGAACCAGGAGACGGACATAGAATATTTTTTTGACAAAAGTGGGATGTGAGAGAGAAAGAGGGAAGAAAAGGGAAAACTTAGCGTTGCTATTACAAATCAATAAGGCGCAAGGGGAACTGTGTTACCCCAAATATAAAGCGGGCGGAACCGCGGGCGAAAGCTAGTTATTAATAATTACAGTTGTCACTTAGCGGCTTTATTTCTTTTTTTATGTTTTTTTTTTCTTTTTTCTGTAAAGACACTAACGACGCGTGACGTGCTGCAGTTTTTTTACGATATTTACTAAGTTTGTTTATCTTTTTCCATTTTTTTTTTTACTTTTAAACATATGAATGTTAAATTATCTCGTTATCAATCAGGCCTGGATGACACGGGATCTGTGTTTATACTCTGCAAGGAAGACGTACCTGAACTTGAAACACTGAAGGGCATGACACTGGGTTTACCTGAGAATCTGTCCTCGCAGTTCAGACTGACCTACGGGATGATCCTCAAATTGTTACGGTGAGGAGTAATTCTTTTAAATCTGTTTTAGGAACCTCAAAAGGAAAAATACGCTTCTTTTATAGAATCACTTTGTCCATCCGTCTATCTGTCTGTATGTCTTTCAATACCCTTAATTTCGAGAACACATGAAGTAATTGAGTTTAATTTAAACCATATACTCAAGTTTGTGGTCCCTTTGTGCTGTGAAAATACATTGCTGTTTATGTCGCAAGTTTCTACGGAACCCTCGGTGAGTGACTCCGACTCGCACTTGGCTGGTTTTGTTTTTCAATCTAGAAGGAGAAAAATATACTCACCTCACCAGATTAACTACTTAAACGCCGTGGCTACTGGGGTAGCCATGGTCTAGAATTTTGACGACATGGTTGGCGCAGTGGCTAAGCGGTTGACTGTTGCACTACGTGTCGCGGGTTCAATCCCCGCATGGATCAAATATTTGTATGACCTACAGATAGTTGTGCCGGGTCTGGCTGTTTGTGTACGTGATTTTAAATGTTTGTAAACGCACCCACGATACAGGAGAAATTTCTAGTGTGGGGCAAAGTTTTATTGAAAAAAAAATTGTAAAATGGAGGTGCCACGAAACTCAGTAATAGGGTTTTTAAGTACTTATTGCTCCTTCATAATCGCCAGTGTTTTCCCTGCGAGTCTTATGATTCCCACTTGGTTAACTTTTATTAGATAATTATCCGTATATTGCAACTTATTTCAGTCTTTAAAGCACTTACATTGAAATTAAAGCTTAATCACAACACACGCAGGCTTAACACAATTTGACCTGCTTCTGCTTTCCGCTTCTGCTTTCCTGCTTCCCTTCCGCCATTTTATTGTAACTATGGGAGCTGATATCTCGGAAAAGTAACGCTTTAGATAAGTTTACCTCAAGCAAAACTAGTTTTTACTGAGCCACTACATAAAACTAAATTAAATTAGCAGAAGTTAGGCAGCCCACGCTTCATACAAAAATCTTCCAAACCTCTTTTCTTACGGATGTGTAATCATCAAATAACTTCCCCCGCTCTGGGCGGAGCGGTGGGGAGTTACACTTGTACTGACTAAAACCCACCCATGTTCCTTCTAATGCCCTTTACGTTCCAGGGCGGCGCTGCGGTATCCCTTTCGAACAATCCGCATACAACCCGTATAAGAAAATTCCAACCCCTTTAATATTCATTTCATTTCTAATTTAGATCCGGAACCGTATCAGTTGAAAGCATGATGCATCGATCATTCCGAGAATTCCGCATGGAAGAAACATCGATCGACTTGAGCAAACAACTGCAGTTCGAAAAAGACTTCTCGGAAAAGTGTCGTACACCGCTGGAAGCCCACCAGGCGCGTCTAGCGTCGTTCTTCGATACCGCAGCAGTGTACATCGATGCATTTAATAAAATCATGCCAATACTGCTTAGTACTAATAAAATCAAGAAGGAAATGACACCGGGAAGGATACTGGTTATATCTACGGGGCCGTACATCAACCAACTCGGTGTGCTATTGAATAATGTCAACACTTCTAGAGTTGGTTTGGGTAAGCATACGTAATAAAAGTATTTATTTTTAAGTTGTGCGCTGTATATCAAGTACTTTTGTAATCTACCATAATATTATACTGATTGTAGAACCAAAACAGGCTCCTTACAAGGTACTGGTACTGGACACCAAATTTATAGAAAATGAGTACAACTTCGATTTGAATGAGAACTGGCACCGAATGCTTAGTCTCTCTGCTAAGTATGATTCCATAGGTAAGTTTAAAAACTTTTCTAAGCATGCTTCTGCTATAGCATTTCAAATCACTTGTAATGTTTGTAATTCAAACGTTATACTTACCATCATAAAGGTCACGTCGCTTACGTTTATTTTATTGTAGGCACTAAAGAAAACACTTTGGATCACATCATTATAAATATAGAGCATAAAAACATAATAGCTGTCACTAAACAGAACATGCAAATTAACCATCAGGTTATTATTGATGTATGGGAGAGAAGACAACTGCCCAGGTAAATATATATACAAGTCGACATTATGATTTTTAAAGCATTATTCCAATATATTTTCTGTTCGTTCGTTAGTAGTGCTAGTCATAATAGTTAATTTTTCAATACAGTTTCTCGAAAACTGACTCTTACTGCACGACGATTAAGTTTAACATGTAGGTAATGTATTTCACGCGGGAGCTTTTTCTCATTTAAGGCAACAAAGGCTTATATTTTTATCTGATTTTGTCACAGGTAACAAAATAAACAACTCTTCTAAACCCTAAATTTAGCGGTAATATTTCATTATAACAAGAAAAAAAAATCAATAGTAATTGAATTTCTTGTTTTTTTTTTAAGATTGGAACTCTTCAATAAAAGCGAATCTCTCGTGGTTCCTGTTATCGCTTGTACATGTATTGTTCAATAATTTGTATAGGATACTAGAAATAAAAAAAAACAATTTGAATAGGAGGAGATGGCAAAACCACTAATTCATGATTGATTTTAGTGTTTTTGCCATCTTCAAAAGAGTTCAAAAGTCAGGTTTTTTACCCTGACTTTTAAAGTTATTCTTCACATACTGTTTTAGTTATTTTGCAAAAAAGAAAAATCTTTAAATCTAAAACTCTTGCAGGTTCAAAGACGCTCCAATAGGGCCAATTTGCACAAACGCAGTGCAAGAACTGTCGCGAATCTCGCGCGCAGTAAATTCGGGCACCACCACACTTGAACACATCAGTCTCACAGAATCACTATCCGAAACTACTGAAGAAATATCTACCGCTTTTGAAGAGATGAATAAGCGCATGGTAAGTCCTAACTTTAATTCACGGGATGCTAGACCTAGGATGCCCGGCTAGAAATGGAATAGGAAACGCACTGAATGGTTTACATCGTGCTAACTAGCTTAGTAGCTAGGTTAGTAGCCTAAAATTTAAACTAGTTCCGTACACATGGATTCATGGTTACTATAAGTACTCCATCGGTTTATGTACCTAGTAAACCAAAGCTTTAAAAAAAACCGGCCAAGAGCGTGTCGGGACACGCTCAGTGTAGGGTTCCGTAGTTTCCCGTACGTCACAATAAGTGTTCCCAGTTATGAGGCCAACCGAACAATTCGGTAATACCCGATCCAATGTAATAAGTACCTACAGCGCCATCTCTCGAGGAATTGGGTTACTAATTAATACAAAGACGTGCAATTTTTTTTTTGTTTGAAAAAAGATACGTTTAGGATAATAAAATATGTAAACAAAGTTACAAAAAAAGCTTGCATATACGATTATACTACAAACTTAGTCCAGAAATTATTTTGTACAACTTTTTGTCTTTTTTGTACAAAAACTGTTGTGTCAATCAAGTTCAAAATAATTTTCATAGAAAGTTCTTATAAAGTTCTACTTTTCAGATTTTTTTTTATATTTTTTAGACTTATGGTTCAAAAGTTAGAGGGGGGGGGACACATTGTTTTTTACTTTTGGAGCGATTATTTCCGAAATTATTGACATTATCAAAAAATGATCTGAGTAAACCCCTATTCCTTTTTAAATACCTTTCCAACGATATATCACACGTTAGGGTTGAAATTAAAAAAAAAATCACTTCCCACTTTACATATAGGGTGGCTACCCTAATAAAACATTTTTTTCAAATTTTTATTTTACCACTTTGTCGGCGTGATTGATATACATATTGGTACCAAATTTCAGCTTTCTAGTGCTAACGGTCACAGAGATTAAGCGACGACGGACGGACGGACGGACGGACGGACGGACGGACAGACAGACATGGCGAAACTATAAGGGTTCCTAGTTGACTACGGAACCCTAAAAAACACGTGACTCGGGGGTTACCTTTTATTTACAATAGTATTTTTGTGTTTTATTTAAACTAAATCTAATATATAAAATTCTCGTGTCACAGTTTGCGTTCCCATACTCCTCCGAAACGGCTGGACCGATTTAATAAATAATTTAAACGAAATTTTGTGTACATATCGGGTAGGTCTAAGAATCGGCCAACATCTATTTTTCAGACCCCTAAATGAGCAGCGGGTGAAACCGCTGGGCACAGCAGTAGTTAGTTATAAAATCGTTTAGTATGTACATTTATACTGGTATCCCTGTAAAACGATTTAGGCATTTGCCTAAATAAGTTATTCAAATTACATCTAAGAATAGGCTCAGGAATAAATGAAATTGTTTAACATACATTAACAAAAGAGAAAACTAACTTAAGATAAGATAAGATAAGATAATCATTTATTTCTCACCACAACAAATAATTAGTTACATTATTAGGTTTTGCGACCAATAAAGATTTACTAGTATTGTGGGAGACTGGTGCCTAAGCTAGACGAAAACGCCTGTATTTCAGGACACCAGGACTCCACCCCTTAGGAGATACATTTAAATATAATTAAGCACTCGTACACAAATGCGGTAAGTAGTATTAGCAAAAATAAAGTCACATTACAATATTTTATACTTAATAATAATAAGAGGTTAGTACATGGGTGTGTATATGTTCGGTGTGTGCGTGTATGCCTGTGTGTGTGTGTGTGTGTGTGTGTGTGTGTGTATGAAAGAGAAATAGTGAGTGTGTATGGCTGAAAGACTAGGAATAATATCCATATATGTGTATTGTAATATATATTTAGTGTATATTCTTTGGCAATTAGTTAATTAGTGTAATTCACTTATTGTCAAAAATTTAATGAGCTAGTTATTTCGGCGCAGCCAGAAGTTTTTCCGTAGCATCATAACTTAGCTGCAGAAGCCAGATTCTAATTTTAGCTGTGCACTTGGTTTTGGTAAGATCATAAATTGAAATCGTTCTATTTATTTTATTATAAAGAAAACGACCAAGGTAACAGAAGAAACGTTTGGAGAACATTGTTGTTAGTCGTGTTCCATGATGATGTACTGGGTCAAAGCGCCTTTTACTTAACAGTGAGGAGTTAAAGAAGAGGAGTCCATGCTGTTTTAGGGCCGTATGTAAGACAAAGAGTTGACGGACAGTAAGGACTTTCGCCTCTTTGTATAAAGATGCTGTGGGATATCTAAATGGTAGAAAGGAAGATACCTTCAAAATAGCTCTCTGCGCTCTTTCCAGTTGGAGGATTGTATATTTAGGTGCACCACCCCATGATGTAATACAGTAAGTTAAAAGGGACTGGGCGAGAGTAAAGTAGATCGATTTCATCAGCCTGACATCAGCCGCATGTCTTAGGTTCTTGAAAACATATATCAACTTGCGTAATCTGTTGCTGAGGGTGTTGATGTGTTCATTGAATCTTAAGTTACAATCTATTATAACTCCCAGGTACTTAAGACTACCTTCTTTTTGTAATCGGGTGCAACTACAAATGTTTTCGTGTATACTGGAGCAGGAGTGGGCGATTATGGAATATGAAGATATCGTTTGAGTAGTTTGTGTGGAGGGTTTCAGGGAAAAAGTAATGTACTTTGTTTTGTCCGTGTTTAGTGTAAGTACATTGTTATGCAGCCACCTCATCACAGCGTTAAAGCCTGCCTGTGCATTCGCGTAAACTGCATCCCATGAATTTGCGGTAAAGAGAAGGGCAGTGTCATCTGCAAATGTTATGATCTTACCATTGGGGATAGTGAGCATACCCAGCTCGTTAATGTATATGAGAAAGAGAGTAGGGCCGAGTACACTACCTTGTGGCACACCGTAGGTGACGGTGCGCTCTTCACTAACGATATCATCGACCTTAACGACTTGTGTACGCTCACTCAGGTAATCCTCAAAAAGTTCGAGCTGAGCACCCCTTATGCCTATTTTTTCCATCTTGTGAATGAGTATGGGTACAGAAACAGTGTCAAATGCTTTGGCAAGGTCTAGAAAAATTCCCAAGACCTTCTGCCCCCCATCCATATTTGTGACAACAAAGTTGGTTAGATCATGAACCGCATCGGACGTTGATCTTCCAGGCCGAAAGCCATACTGTGAGGGTGATAATATATTAAATTTTTCTAGGTAGTCAACTAGCCTGTTGCTCATGATCCTCTCAAGAATTTTGGATAATGCAGGAAGAACAGCAATGGGTCTGTAGTTGTTGACACTGTTTCTGTCCCCACTCTTGTAGATAGGATGTATAATTGATTTTTTAAACGGCTTAGGAAACTTCCCTAATTTGAGGGCGAGGTTGCAGATATAGGTGAGTGGTGGTACAATCACAGCCATATGTTTTTTTAGTATACAATTGGAAATTCCATCCCACCCCACAGCACAGTCGTTACGTAGGGATTTTATGAGACTAGCAACTTCATTTTCGTCTGTAGGCAACAGTGACATAGAATGTGAGGAACCACCATTTATTGTCTGGGGTATGTCATCTCGATCTCCCAATCCCGAATCCACTTGTTGCGCTAGCTTTTTACCGGTTTCTGCAAAGAATTCGTTGGCCAGGTTAACAGATTCTCGTGGTGTAGCTGACATATGTAACAAGTGTGAAGAGTTGTCTTTTTTATGATTTCGGTTGGATATTGTGTTAATGGCTGCCCAGATTTTTTTGATATTAGTGCCTGCATTGTCAATTTCTTTTTTCTCAAATTCACGTTTAGTTTTTCTCAGAAGCTTGTTACAGAAGTTTCTGTATCTAGTGAAAGTTGTTTTTAAGATGTCGTTCTCAGGTGACTTTTTGATTTTTTTGTGTAGGTTGTCTCTGTGTCTTATACATCGGAGGAGGCCCGGTGTGAGCCAAGGCTTTAAGATTTTTTTTCGATTAGATATTTTAACAGTTTTTGAGTTTGAGTTAATTACGTTCGTTATAAGATTGATCATCAGTTCAGTAGCTATGTGCGGGTCTTCAGTACGATAAACTGGTTCAAAGTCAATTTGTTTAAATGCAGTGTCCAATAGGTCGTAATTGGTCCGCACATATGTTCTTTTTGCAGTAATCTTAGGCTTTTTTTTGACTAGGAACAATAATGTAGTGTCATGGTCAGTCAGTGCTGAGTGGGCAACACAAGTTGACGCAGGTAGGGTAGTTTTCAAAATAAAGTGGTCAAGGCAAGCTTGAAGTCTCGTGGGCAGTGTGTGTGCAGGTAGTAGACCATGTGAGGCTAATAGATTTAGGTAGGTTTGTTTGTTTGAATCAATACTCTGATCGTTGATGTTTATGTTCAAGTCGCCAGTGATAATTATGTTTTTGTGATGTGCAATACTCGACAAGATCGTATCAAGTGAGCTAAGAAAGTTGGTAATATCATTATTAGCCGGCCGGCGATAAATAGCCAATAGGATAGTACTCACATCGATTTTTATTTGTAGGCAGTTTGCGTCTACAATCAATGGTTCTACCACGGACACATTCAGATTTTTATTGACAAAAACAACCACACCCTCGTTTTGTGTCAAATTGTTATGAGTTTGGAAGTGGTTGTACCCTTGAAGGTCTGGAGTGTAATTATTATTAAGAAGCCAGCACTCAGTTAACGCAATTACATCCCACTCCACCTTTGTTCTGGCAAGAATAGTGTGTAACCCTGCCATATTTTTTTGTATACTTCTTATATTTTGGTTAAGGATTTTAAGTGAATGTTTTTGATTGAGTTTGGACGGTATACAATTATCTAGATCACAGGTAGATGAGTCAGACACAGAGATAGAATCTATGTTGTTTATATTATTTTGTGTATTATCGAATTATTGTGTTTTTTATCAATAGATGCATTTTTAGTATTTTGCTAGGTTTAGAGTAGGAGATTATAACAGTACTGTTAGGGCATCCTGGGACGCAGACAATTAGTGATACAATGTCATAATATAGTGTACAGGGTTGATTTTGTGAGAGTGTTATGCTTTGGAAACAGCCGTAAATAATGAGACAAGAGTGAAGTATGTATTTGTAGGTATTATAGGTGTGTAATTGTAAAAGTGTTTGTAGGTAAATGTAGATAAGTAGGTTAGTAAGTAATTTGTTTATATTTAAAATTAACAAAATTAGCAGTGAACAGATAACAGTTATGCTTAAGTAATTGTGACAACTCTGTAGGTATTTGTAAACAGTTTGGTTAATATCAGAGTTAAGCGTGGGTACATACAATATAAAAAGACGTACAAAAAATACAATCTCAGCGGTTATAGTAAGATAAGGTAGATTAGATACTAGTCATTTAGTTTTCTCGAAACACTTAACAACGTAAATCAATTTAACTTGGTCATTCTGTATTTTGAATCATGTAAGTGAAATATGGACGTCGCTATCGGAGGACTCAAATTAATTTACTTACTAAGTTTATTTAAAAAGGTAAAATTACAATATTGATTATTATAAAATAGAGTACCTATTCCGATCGATATTAGATACAAATAAATGCAAAATCTTAACATGATTACTTATTGCTAAAAAACACAAGTCCGGTAAGCGAGGGGGCATCGTATGATTAACGTCACAAGCGTCAGCGCTTTGGTAGTAGGGCCTACGTAGTAGCTATTAGCCGCGTACCCACCTAGCGCACAGGCTCGCGCGGCAGCCTCGCGAGCCAAATGCCTCGGCTGGTGTGGACGTGCCTCGGCCTGCCTCGGGCGCGCGTTTGCTCGACCGAGCACGGCTCGGCCCCGAGCCATCTGTTGTCGGTAAACATGACGCGCTCAAAGGTGCCTCAGTGAGCGCTGTGCGTTAGGTGGGGACGGTTATGTTTTGACTCGCGCGCGAAGCTACTTCAAGTTTTGTCTCTTGCCGTGTTTGTCTTGTGTAATTTTGATATCATGGGCAGTGCAGGAGGAGTCCATTCGCTTAATCCAGAAGAGTCTAGGTTTTTTCTTGAAACGTGACTGTTTTCGTTTCTTTAAACAATAAGCAGCTAGGAAAATAGCTGCAACTGAAAATACACGACTGTCCATTACGAATACTCTCGGACTTATGATGGCTCAGCCTGCCTCGCGAGGCGGCCTCGTGTAAATTGAACAAAACTACTGAGGCTGCCGAGGGAGCCATCGCTCGCGATCCGAACACCGAGGCTGCCGCGCGAGCCTGTGCGCTAGGTGGGTACGCGGCTATTTAGTAATCTGTGGTAGGGCACGCGGCTGTTTATAGGCGCGGTATCTAAGCCGATGCATTCTTGCAGTTTTGGGTGTTGGTACCTACATACATACTATAACAAGTGTCATTTAAAACAAGTCGTATTGTCGGCACCACCCTGTAATCAGTATACTATATTACACTCAAACTAATCAGTTTTATTTCACTACATAGTTTAGTAAAATTGCATTGCGATCTGCGTATAAAAAGATAGAGTGATGAACGTTTCAAATGAGAATGAGACTGACCTCGCGCCATGTTGATGACGGATTATAGTTGTTACATCGAAAAAGTTGGTTGTTTGAATATTTTACTATTCGGTACCAAAAAAACATAAAAGGATGTGGATTGGCCTCTAAACGCAGGCAAAGACTGTGCGCACCAATATATTATCCAGAATTTGCCAGCAGTCAAGTGGTAGTTGACGATCTCATATGGCGCAAGCCGTCGTATTCTCATTTGAAACGCATTGTAGCTATTCCTGTCACTTTCTGGAGCCGACTTCTCATCCAAGGTCACACAGTGGACAAACCCTGGCTAAGATACGGGCTATACGAAAGTCAGAATTATCTGATTTCACTGGGACTAAAACTGATATAGCTATCAGACTAAGCAAGCTGAAGTCACAATGAGCCTGCCAGATTAGCCGTAGAACAGAAGACCTTTGGGAGAATGCGAATCGGCCAATGTGTAAGGTGGGTTGTCCTTAGGCTAGGAAGCAACGACATCCTAAAGACGGATGATTTTATATACAAAATAATAGTTTCAGCCATATTGATACGAGATTTCAATTTGATTAATTTTAATTTAGGATGAGGACAGCTTCTTTGTCAGAACTTCTGTGTAATAAGTGTCATAAAGTTGGTATATTCATTAAACAATAAGTTTGGGCTTCGAGCAACAGTCACTTGGGTTGTTCCTTGCATGGGTGACCTCCGAAGAATGTTGTCGGTTATCATACCTTTGATAGTTTGACAGTCGTAACGGGTCATCCAGAAAATTTGACAACCACTTTTACCAAAACATGTGTGCTCGGCCATTGGGGGTTTCCATTAAAACTACTGGTGTTTTGCAAACAGCTAGGCAGATGATCAAAAATATTTCGATTAATTGATTATCTGGTGTTTTCTATTATTTTAATTAATCTATTTTGCCCTACGCTGGGCAAAGAACTCTCCCACTATGACAAACATAATGTATGAAATTTAACTTACTATTATTGTAGGAACGTGATATTTTCGTGTTATGCTGCTGAACGATTTTAAGACAAGAAATAAAGGTTAAGATCATAGTGCAGTTCAGAGCTTTAAAGTTATTATATTTTATATGCTGCAAAGAAACGGACACCCTTAAAGGTTGAATTTAGTTTTTACCAAAATGCGGCAGCCCAGACAGTCCTCTATAAAGAGGAAAATTTAAATCTATAAATACTAACAAAATGACAATTTCAGCAAGAACTCAATGAGCTTAAGAAGTACACGGACATACCGAACTTTATAACGGAGTTTGCCATAGTGTACGAGCGAAAGCTGAAAAAACTAAAATTCGATAAAGACAGTCAATTGTTGTTTGGGAACCTGGAATTGTATCCTGAATACCAGAAACGGCTGATAGTTCTGAAGGAGCTCAATTTTATTGATGATTTTTACAACGTTACGCTGAAAGGTACGTATATCTATGTATGACTGTATGTATAGAGAGTGGCTACAACCTACACCAGCGCGGTGCGATAGGGTATTCATTTGTCTAAAAATACAAGTTATCAGATATAGAATAAGTTCTTCTATCGTGTTTCTTTTTTACAGGTCAAATAGCTTGCGGCATTGCAACACACGAACTGATGATTTCCGAATTAGTCTTCAGAGGCGTGTTTTCAGACTATACTCCGGCTGAAATAGTAGCGCTGCTTAGTTGTTTCGTGTTCCAAACACGAATGAAATTCACGAATGTGACACATCTGACAAATAAAGTACAGGAAGGAGTCAGAACCATCGTTCAAATACGCGAAGAGTTAACTGCCGTTGAATCCAAGTACTTGGTAAGTGTGAACTGTTGCAATAGTTTGGTCTAAGCCTCGAATTTGTTCAGCTTAACTAGGATAGCTCAACTGTCAAAATTAATAGTACATTATGATTCGGAGTGGGGAATCTTTGTCATTGCAGCCGAGGCGTTATAGAGCCGAGAACAGCAGTGACAAATTCTCACGTAAAATAAACGACGCTTTTAATAACACTTCGGAGAAATTAGATTACAGAACAAAAGTACTTTATGTAAACTTTATGCAACTATGAATGATTTAATTTGATTTTTCCCCGCGCTTTGTCTGATACTGAAGGAGAAACAAAGGCATAAACATCGCTAAACAGCCTAATGTTATAAATAAGAAATTCAAATATTTTTATATATATAAAATCTTAAAATATAAATTGTGGTTTTAAGCAAATCATGTTTATTTATAATATTCTATTGATAAACACAATTTTTTTTAAAATAATTATGAAGGCCTTTTAAACAAGAGCCTCTTTGCTCAAAAAAAAAACGACAGCTAGAGGGATTTAACTAGTTTTTTTTTGTTATCCGTGTTGAACAAAAAGAAATGAAAGCCTTTATTGTTTCAAAATATTAGGAAAAAGCACGCGAGTGAAATTCATTGTATGTTCAACCTAATCGTAATGCAATAAGAGCCAGTTTTCGAGGAAGTGTATTGAAAAAAAAAAAAAATATATAATGAACGACCAAATCTTATAAGATATGGAGGTAAGCATATCTATGATATTCAGAGATTATGGATAAGTCAAATTTGTATTCGACCATAAAAATAATGTACTAAAAATTCAAAGAACGACGGCCCTGTTGGTGTGCTTCTATAAATACACCAGTGGATTATCTAAATGTTTTGGTATTACCTGATACCAAATCAGTTTCAGGACGGTCAACGACAAATTGGAAAGATCGACTTCGGCCTTGTGAAGGAAGTCTACCAATGGGCAACACAATCGTCCTTCACAGGTATAATGGATTGCAGTTTTGAGCAAGAAGGAATAATTGTGAGGTGTATTCAACAGCTGAATGAGGTAAGTAAGAGAGCCACATCTTACTCTTGAAATTGTATGTAATGACTTTTAAAATTGTACTCGAACAGATGGATGTTTTTTTTTTATATAAAATTCTCGTGTCACAGTTTTCGTTCCCATACTCCTCCGAAACGGCTGGACCGATTTAAACGAAATTTTGTGTACATATCGGGTAGGTCCGAGAATCGGCCAACATCTATTTTTCATACCCCTAAGTGAGCAGCGGGTGAAACCACTGGGCACAGCTAGTTAACGCATAAAATATCTACGAATTAGGTTGCTCACAAACAAACCTAGTTCTTATTTAATAACCACTTGTTAAAATCATTACAAAGAGGGTGTGCACAAACTACAATTATGACATGCTCTCTCTCTCTCTCTCTGATACCAGCGATTGTATCATTAACTGCATACACTAGGAATGCGAGTCATAAAAACCATGTTTTTAACCAGTGACGAAATGTTTTTTTTTATAGCGGCCCCTGCCGAGTAAACACTGTAACAGCTATCTACGGACCCTCACCAATAATTCACAAACATTTTATAAAAAAAAAACTCATTTATAGTACGGCCAACGAGAAGCGATACGAAAGGTCATTAACCTAAAGAACAACTGTGGCTTTGACAATCTAATATTTAGCTCTTTCCATCTTGTGCCTTTGTCGTAATGTCTCGTTCTCCCGGCAAAAACATGACAACGTTAAGACGGGTTCGCCAACATTCGGGCGGCCATTTTAGATGGTTCAGCATGGGTTTTGTTTACATTTGGTATCGCTTCTCGTTGGCCGTGCTATAACTAGTCAAGCTGTTTTGAAAATAAAATAAGAACATTGCGCACAAACAAACAAACTATTGCCTTAACCGCATAAACTTGCTCCATAACGTCGTGAGAAAAAAGACTACGTCACAGAAAATATTTTATTTTAATCCTCAGTTATTACAAAACGTGTATGAAGCCGCTGGGGCTGTCGGCGACGTGAATCTGCAAAACGCACTGCTGGAAGCCCACTCTGCCATCTGGAGGGAAATTGTCTGCTCAACCAGTATAGACGACACGCCGGAACATCAACAAACGGTAACTACAAACTGCATGACAATAGAGTTGCATTTATAAAAACATTGCCTTTTTTTCGGCTGGGAAATCATCCAATGACTTCCCCCGCTCTGGGCGGAGCGGGGGGGCATGTCAGACTTGTACTGACTAAAACCCACCCATGTTCCTTCTATTGCCCTTTACGTTCCGGGGTCGCGGTATCTCTTTCGAACAACCCGGAAACCCGTCAGGAAAACCATTGCCTTAAGATGTCATTTTAATCTGTGCACCAGATTCGCTTATTGCCTTGTGTGGTATTTGTAAGTTGATCCAAACTGTGGTCTACCTACGGTGCTTCATAGAAATTATGTTACCATAGAAAGAAAAAATTGTATTTCATCTACTGGTTTTATATTTGTTTTTAAATTGTAGTGTTTCATAAATGTTTGATTATTTTTTTATAATTAACATAATGCAATATTTAAGCCATATAAAAGAAAAAACTTTATTTTTGTTATAAGTAGGTAGGATATGCCTAGCTAGCTATATTCGTTTATGCATCATTTTATTTTCTTAAAACATCAAAAAAAGACTAATTACCTACAATAGTTTTTAATACCACTTTAATTTACCACAGATCAATCAACTCATAGTAAATATAAAAAAAGTCCGCTTAGAAAATAAAAGAATACGAGGAATACGAGGAAAACGATTGAAAGAGAAATCGGCAATGAAGTGAAATGTGATACATGAAGTTTTGACTTTATTGTACAGTTTGAGAATACCAACATCAGTTGAGTAATAAGTCGTTTTCGACTGGAGAAATTTGCGAAGCAAAATCGTTAGTATTTGATTCGGTACGCTACTAGTACGAAGAAGATGGGATTTCGGCGAAAATATGGCAAAAAAGGAATTATTGGGACTTAGACCTACGCAACTATTATTTGCCTTAGAAATTATGTCTAGAAGAACTAGAAACAACTCGACAAGCACCGTTTCAATTGATAAAGATGAGCATGTAACGACTATAGTGATCAAGGTATTTATTAGTTCCTGAAGTATCAAAAAACTATTAGGTGAAAATCCTAAACACCGTAGAATTCTCACAATAAGCAGTTTATAATGGACTAGCTTATGGCCTTCGCTCGCGTTAATTTCGGGGTTCCTCTTTCCTCTTTCTTCTCACAGTTCTTCTTGCCTGATTTACAGGTACTCTCTACCTGTTGTTTTTGCCCTTGCGCCTTATTTATTGTAATGGCAAAGCTAAGTTTTCACTATTTTTCCCTCTTTCTCCCTAATTTCTCACTTAAAAAAATACATTATGTCCGTCTCCACGGTCCCAACTATCTCTGTACCATAATTCATCAAAATCGGTTTAGCCGTTTAGGTGTGAAGACGTAACAAACAAACAAACTCACTTTCGCTTTTATAATATTAGTAGGGATAGGTGGAAAATGTCTAAAATAATTTCTATGTTCGATTTCTGTAAAATCAAGTTTGGAACCCAATTTATCGGGACCAAAATCGTTTCAAAGTAAGTCTAGTAATTATACTAGAATATACCAACAACCCTTTAAATAGTATTTTGAGTGTTTAGACAAGTAGCAAGTGCAAGAGCACTTCTCAGAAAGCCAATTTTAATAATTATACAGTAAAAAGCATGACCATTTATTGCTGTGATTCTCCAATTAATCTAGTGGATTCCCTGAATGTTTTACTCTTTCTTGGTTAAGCAGGAAGCAACTAAGAAGCTCAAGTTCGGCCTTGTGAGGGTAGTCTACAGGTGGGCACTACAATAGCCCTTTTTGGAGGTCACTGATGTGCAAGAGTACCTAATAAGTTATGAGGTAAAGTTCAAATTCTTACTTAATAACCACAAATGCCAAACCAAAAGAAAGAGAGAATTAGAGTGATACAATCATTATTTGCTCTTTAAATACTACGACGCAAATAATAATGATTTCTAATTTTACAGTTATTAGTGAACGTGGGACACGTGGCTGTCGGCGACCTGAAACTGCAAGCCACACTGATGGAAATCTTTGCAACGATCAGGAACGACATTGTAAGTACAACATTTTTTATTTTACCAAAATAGGTTTTATTTAGTTATGACAATACACTATCGTATATTTTTATGCTTTTTTTTTTTCAATGAATTGCCCACGCCCATGGAAATAAAAATGTATTAGTATCATATATGTATCATTTTGTTATAATATTTAGGTGTACCATAGATTGGAATTGTATTCACTTCATTTATTTTTCCAATAAATATTTAACATTTAAAATAATTACCTATTACGGTGTTTGTCTGTGACCAAAAATTGCGAGTTTAATTTCACCTTTGGGTTTGTTAACGTTGATTTTTCGTTTATTAGCCTTAGATTGTTGGTGCACCCTGGGTTCTATTTTCACGAGGCAACTCAACAGTTAATATAACGGGATTAAACTTTGTATACGCGATCGACTTTTAACTGTATAACTAGATATTTTCGTTAACTGTAGGCCATATTTTTTAACATAGCATGTCATCAACTCATCATATATTATGTGCTTCATTTAATTTTCTTTAAAAAATTAATAAAACATTTTGAATAATTTCTAAATCCTCTTTCAATTACCACAGATGAACCTACTGAAATTCGCGAAGATCGAGAAGGCTTGGTGAAGTGAAGAAGAAGGCGCGACCCGGTTGAAAAACCAAAACGAGAAAAGAATACGGGGAACAATGACATTTAGTTTTTTTGCACAACTGGATTATACATAAGCTGTGTACAAAGTCGTTTTGATTCGAAGAAGTTACGACGTATATGACGTATATGCACATCAGAAATTACAACCTTTACCGCGACCTATGAAATGCACATTGGAAATGACAACCTTCACCGCGACCCATGGTATGCACATCAGAAATGTCGACCTTCACCGCGACCCATGGTATGCACATCAGAAATGTCAACCTTCACCGCGACCCATGGTATGCACATCAGAAATGACAACCTTCACCGCGACCCATGGTATGCATATCGGAAATGTCGGCATTCACCGCGACCCATGGTATGCACATCAGAAATGTCGACCTTCACCGCGACCCATGGTATGCACATCGGAAATGTCGACCTTCACCGCGACCCATGGTATGCACATCGGAAATGACAACCTTCACCGCGACCCATGGTATGCATATCGGAAATGTCGGCATTCACCGCGACCCATGGTATGCACATCAGAAATGTCGACCTTCACCGCGACCCATGGTATGCACATCAGAAATGTCGACCTTCACCGCGACCCATGGTATGCACATCAGAAATGACAACCTTCACCGCGACCCTTGGTATGCACATCGGAAATGTCGGCATTCACCGCGACCCTTGGTATGCACATCAGAAATGTCGACCTTCACCGCGACCCATGGTATGCACATCAGAAATGACAACCTTCACCGCGACCCTTGGTATGCACATCGGAAATGTCGGCATTCACCGCGACCCATGGTATGCACATCGGAAATGTTGGCAGTCACCGCGACCCATGGTATGCACATCGGAAATGTTGGCATTCACCGCGACCCATGGTATGCACATCGGAAATGTCGGCAGTCACCGCGACCCATGGTATGCACATTGGAAATGACAACGTTTACCGCGACCCTTGGTATGCACATCGGAATTGACAATCTTCACCGCGACCCATGGTATGCACATCGGAAATGTCGACGTTCACCGCTACCCATTGTATGCTCATCGGAAATGTCGATCTTCACCGCGACCCATGGTATGCACATCGGAAATGTCGACCTTCACCGCGACCCATGGTATGCACATTAGAAATGACAACCTTCACCGCGACCCATGGTATGCACATCGGAAATGTCGACCTTCACCGCGACCCATGGTATGCACATCGGAAATGTCGACCTTCACCGCGACCCATGGTATGCACATCGGAAATGTCGACCTTCACCGCGACCCATGGTATGCACATCGGAAATGTCGACCTTCACCGCGACCCATGGTATGCACATCGAAAATGACTTGAAATGTGAATGTGGAGACAATTCAGCTGCGGCAAACAATACGGACGTTATGCGTAAACCAACTAGGACTATACCATTTAGTGAATAATAATAGCAAAACACGTGAACTAAATATTTTTATAAAACTCCTAAGAAACTGCTACGGAACTGAAAATTGACACGATTCTTAGTCATAAATAACTCTATACAGTACCATATTATATGGTTTATTAGTCTGGTTAGGGTAGAATGTAATCGATTATTGAGAACTTTAGTATTATTAATATAGGACAAGCAAAGGAATAAAACGGACCTCGAGATTGTACCCAGTCTTTTAAGCTAAAGAGTTCAGCACGGGCTGCTACCGATCACTTGATCAAGACGATGTCGCTCTTATATTTTAGGACATAAAACAGTTACAGTTATTTTTTGCTATTCGTCATGTTTATTATAGTCACATCCTAAAAATTGTATTTAAACTCTCACTTACGGGATATTTTCCGTGATTTATTATTATTGAGCGCCATGATCGGGCCGTCATCCCGCGATCATGGCGCTTGCAGCGTCGATATGTCGGTAGCTTGAATAATAAAAGGTCACGGAGAAGTCATGCCTTAAGTGACAGTTTAAGGTGAAAGTACCAGGTTAGCCCGTATACAATGTATCCAGACATGGACTAGCGATATTCTAGATACCTACTTATGTAGCGAGTGTTTTAATATACTATAACGCTACACACTTGGGTCGAATTCACTTCCCGCTTTTTGATAGCAATTTTGAGATATTCTCTATGCGTGTAAGTACATAAAATAATCATATATCTCAAAGTGTTGGTCTTACTAAGACGACAATAGGTTTATTCAAACGGCAAAAAATATTTTCTATCGTTTAAATTAAGAAATTATAAGCTTACATTTTCGTAACTTTAGAAAACAAAATTAAAGTCCAAAAAAAATGTAAATCAACGAAAATTTGTGAACTTATTGTGAAAAAAAAATGGTCGTTTTTTTTTAATCAATAAATTTGAGTACGAAATGTTTGTTATTATAAAAGTACATAGAATATCGCTAGTCCGTGACCGTACCTACACATTGTATATTCCGTATGTATTCTTAGGCTTTTTTCGATTTGCAGGTCAGTTCGGTTGAATCAACCTAAAATATAAATTGCAACCAAAACAAAAATATACAAAGCTGAAATAATTAAAATCATCAATAAAAGCTTGTAACTATTTTACTACAATAAATGACTTCATGAAAACTCACTTAATGGGGTTAAATCTCGGGGTTACGGGTTGTTCCGGGAATGCGGGTTGTTCGAAAGAATAGGTACCGCGGCCCCGGAACATAAAGGGCGAAAGAAAGAACATGTGTGGGTTTTAGTCAGTAAAAGTCTAACACTCCACTCAGCTCCGCCCAGAGCGGGGAAACCTATTTGACGATTACCCATACGAAAAAAAAAAATGATTTAATTTAATGATTATAATTCAGTTTAGTAACCCATAACTTAAACGGTTGCAATCATAGAATATGTTGCAATTCATATTTAAATCAACATACTGCGTAATACCAGTAAAATGCAAAAAAAAATCAATCGAAAACATTGAATTTCGCCTGTTATCCTGGCGCTTTCACCTTAATTTAACTTTACGACGCCCATCTATTATAAACACGATGTGTCCTCCACACAGAGTACTTTTATTATGTCCTCCAGCGCCACGCTACAAATGTATAACGTACGTAACGTAACTATAGTAAAACGTAGGGATGGGATTAATGTCCTATCAACAAATAATATTATAAGTTGAAATTAATGCTTATTTTCAAATTTCACGAAGCTAAATAAAAACTGATACCGAATTTGATATTTTGTTTTATTTCATAAAAAAAAAACAATATGAAAACCTGGATATATTTCCCACAAAAGAAAAAAAATGAAAATATATTAGACGCGGCGCCAGCGATAAAATAACAGTGACCGAATTATTGGTTTTTATTATTTATTGTCAATTGTCAACAACTCTTTGCGCTGTGTCTTTTCAATAAACTAATCATTTGGACTATATGACGCGTTCTTTGCTCGCTCGAAATTGACACATTTTTCTTAGGTACTGAAAAACCTATCTGACGACACCGTTGGCGCAGTGGCTGAGCGATCGACTGCTGCGCTGCATGGCGCGGGTTCCATTCCCGCACGGTACTAATATTTGTATGACCTGCAGGTAGTTCCTTCGGGTCTGGCTGTTTTATGTGAGTTTCAATGTTTGTAAACGCACCCACGATACAGGAAAAATTCCTAGTGTGGAGCAACGTTTAAAAAAAAACAAAGGTCAAAAGAAGATCCATGAATGAATATACAAAATATAATGTACTAGCTGACGCCCGCAACTTCGCCCGCGTCATAGCGACAAAAAAAGTATATTGTGTTATTCAAGACCATAACTACATATTTTTATTGTGCTATAATCTACCTCTGTGCCAAATTGCATCAATTAGCGGTTTTGGCGTGAAAGAGTAACAAACATCCAGCCATCCTCAAAAACATTCACATTTATAATGTTAGTAGGATTTTGTTTTCTTGTTTACATTAGGTGACTTATTACATATATTTCCAGTATAATATAGCTTCGCTTTGTATAGGTTTCCCGTCCAGTGACAGATCCGTCCAAACTGATGTTGTTTACTTTATATTTTATTAAATACTCATCGTATAGTAATAATTTTTAACAAGTAACGAAATGAAAAAATAATGATAGGTACTCGACTGATTTCACAAATAAATATGCACAATATAGGTATGTATATAGGTACTATGCTATTGAACCCGGGAAACTTTGTAAGTAAAAACCCTTCCAATAACATTATTTTATTTCATGGTAACTTATGGCCCATTCATTTATTTCAAATAACACAAAGATTCATTTTAGGTGCCATTTAACACAAGCAATCCAATTTTAACAATCACACAACATAAAAATTATATTAAAATAAAATGCAATAAAAAAAATTAGATTATAGGTCAGCAGATTCAAATTTCATAAAAAATAAAAGTCAATTTAATGTACTCTGGGGTGAATCCAGCTATACCAACTCCAGGGCTACATCCTCTATGCTGTTTATTTCTAAAAAAAAAACCGCAAATAATAGAACTGTCAATTCGAGCAGAACGGATGATAGATGACAGACGTCAGTTATATGTCAGGTCAGCTACTAAGTGAGTGTGTTGTGCTGTGTTTAGTGAAGCTGGAACAATTGCACCGATTGTGCAGTACTGTGTGAGTGGCTCTCTGAAATTTTAATGTTAATAATGTTTGTGTGATATTCCCAAAATGCTGTCCAACAAAAGTCTGGTGGCTGCTTGTGCCATAGCGTTCTGCTGCAACGTGGCCTTAATGGTGTTATTTGTTAAGTACAACTCTGGAGAGAAATGCTACATTACTATTGAAGAGAATCAGGTAGTAACTACTATCATACCTGATGATTTCTTAAGTATGGGAATCGATACTTCAGAAATTGAACACTATAATAGAATAGAGTTTGGGAAGCCAAAACTGCGTCAACTAGCTGCAGCGTTAGCGCCGGCGCGGGTGCGGCTAGGCGGCACCATGTCTGATAGACTCATATTCAGCGAGAGCGACATAGTGGCGACGTGCGACCATTGCCCTAAAGACCACTCCAAATCAGTCTGCCCTGCTGTTAGAAAGCTATGCAAACACAAACACTTGCCTTTCTTCATAATGACTGGTAAGAAATGGACAGAAGTTAATGAATTTTGCAAAGCTACAAAAAATAAGTTATTATTTACCTTTAATGTGTTGCTCCGTGATGATCATGGATGGAGTGAACTAAATGCAAAGGATCTGTTGGAATACAGTAAGAATAAACATTTTGATGTGGACTGGCAGCTTGGTAATGAGCCCAATTCTTTTGAACATGTATTCAATATGAGTGTGACCCCTGAAATGTTGGCTCATGATTTCCAAAAACTCCGTAAGCTTCTCAATCATTCTGGTTACAAACATTCCCTACTAGTTGGTCCAGACACAACTAGACCACAGTCCAAAAGACCTTATTGCCTAGAGTACATGAGGGAGTTTTTGGGCAATGGTTCAAAGACTGTTAATGCAGTGTCCTGGCATCAATATTATTTGAACAGCAGAACAGCAACACTTGAAGAATTTTGGGACCCTAACACATTTGACTTGTTGAAAGAACAAATAGAGACTATGAGGAATCACACCAAGAAATACAGGCACATGCCTATGTGGCTGACAGAAACAAGCAGCTCATATGGAGGAGGAGCAGCTGGATTGTCTAATTCTTTTGCTGGAAGTCCTCTATGGCTAGATAAGCTGGGCCTTGCTGCAAAATACAACATCACCACAGTGGTGAGACAAAGTTTTGTTGGTGGTAATTATAGTATGATTGATAAAAACTTAGAACCTTTGCCGGATTGGTGGCTGAGTGTTCTGTACAAAAAACTTGTAGGAAACAAAGTTTTACATGTTGACTGTAAATGCTCTCGCTTGCAACGAATGTATGTGCACTGTGCAAATAGAAAATATACTAATGATACTTCAGCCATCACTGTTTATGCTATCAATTTAGAGATGGCCAAAGCAAGGTTTTTGTTGAATGGTACTGCATTGCATGGAGATAATCTGATTATTGATGAGTACATCCTTAGTGCTCCATCAAATAACAGGAGATCAAAGACTTTACTTTTGAATGGTTGGCCCTTATACTTTGAATCTTCATTGCCTGATTTGGAACCAGTGAATTTAAAATATGGCAATCATATTTCTATGCCTCCATACTCAATGGCATTTTGGGTTATAAAAAATACCTCCATAAAGGCTTGCATTTAACTAATTTTCTCTCATACTACCAATCAATTTGTACTTAACATTCCAGTGATAGGAATATTGCCTACCATCATTGCATTTGAAGTAACTTTAGTTACAAATCATGAAATCAAACTAACTTAAAAAGCAAATTCGAATAATAATGATATATCAAAACAGTGCAGCAAGAACTGCAATGTTTTAATGAAAAGATCTGTTCTAGAATCGATCTGTATGTAATGTTGCTTTAGCAATTCATATAGCCCCTGAGAATTTGGTATTTACAATAGAATTTTCTCTTGCATAACAGTGATCAATTCTCCCTATTCTATAAAATGTGAGTGTGCATATATATATTAATAATTAGTATATAATATAATTCTAAATTTACATGTATAATAACCCAGTGATTTTATATTCTTCTGATAATTTGTAGTCTTTAAAGCAAGCATATTCTAAATTATTTAAACTCAAATATTTTTTTGAATAAAGAAGCAATTTGTAAAGAAACAACAACAAAAAATGCAAAAAATTTACTCAAAAAAGTTTTTGTAACACTTTAGTTACAATATATTTGTTTGCCTTGAAAAATATGTCCATTTGCTGTGTTCATTTTAATATCTTGATTTCCATTTTGCATCGTCTTTACACAATTATCTTTAAGTGTTGACAATAACCAGCCTTGTCCACTAGTCAAGGAGAATTGTTCTTCATTTGACATTGAACTACTGTCACCATTTGATAAGAGTTCTGTTTGAATGCATAAGCTATGCCTAAATAGTTTCATACAATTGTGGCAAACAAAGATATCTCTGTCTTCATCTATCAATTAGTAGAAGCAATTTGCTTTAGTTATGTGACTTAGAATGTAATCTTTTGTAGATCTCTTCATATGCTAAATGCTTGCATATCATGTACAAAAATGTCATCTTCAATATATCTTTTATTATAAAAACTACAATGTGACGTACCTTTCTCAAAGTAGGTGTATGAAGTTTTAGTTTGTACAATATAACACAGTATGAATAGTATCTACTTACACATTTATTTAAATGGAAACATATTTTGCATTTTTGCCACTTGTATTTACAGTATATATAATCTATGCCTATGAAGTGCTATTACTACTAATATAAAGGTGCTTAATTATATTCCTTAACAAAAAGTAGATCGTAAGAACCTTTATAAAGTTGACTGCCTTTACAGCACATTTTTCAAGAATAACTTGTAAGTTACATAATTTACTTAGTATATTGAGGACTTAGCATGACATAAGCCTAATAAAATAAAAGTATGTCCAAATTTATATTAAGTGGTGCCTAATCAATAATCCTTATCGCGAGTTTTGCCCCATTACACAATAAATTGACCATTTAACAACAATGATTAAAATGTTCATTTAAAATTTATGAGCACAACAGAAATCATATTAGTAATCCCGATATTTTATATTTCAGACAAGTCGCGTTTAGTTCGTTCATTTATTTCCTGATTATATAAATAGATCTCAGATAATCAACAGTTTATATAGGTTTCCTTAGTTTCATTCGGGAGAAGCCAAAAAATTATTACTTCATTCCAAGTAAAATCTAATTGAACAATGGACTTGCACATATTGGATATGTCATCAATCAATTATACCACAATGCCGCCTAATGGTTTTCCTCGTAATCTTTTCTACATACAGAAAGTATTTTTTTAGTATATTTTTTTATTAGGCTTTTCCTGTTTGCAATTTAGTTTTCATGTATATTAATTACAAATGTATAGGCTGAAAAGCTGTTTATTATGTTTCTATGTCCTTCTTTATATCATGGCTGTGTGTTGTTCGAAAGAGTTACCATGGCTTGGAAACACAAAAGCTCTTTAGCTTTTGTGTTCCCAAGCCATGGAACATGGATGGGTTTTAGTCAGCACAACTCTGACACTCCCTTCCGTTGCACCCAGAGCGGAAAAAGTCATATGATTTCTCACCTGAAAGAAAAGGCCATCTTTATGCCTCAAATAAGATACACATACAGGAAGTTTTAATTTCACATATTAACTACTATAAAGTAGGCCACATCACATTAGAGTATTGTCTGATAACACCCTGCGTTTTTGGTCGGCGGTTAAAAATGATAAGAAGCCTTTTCAATCTAGTAGTGTATTAGAGTGCTGATGCTGTACAAACAATATATTGTAAATGTAGGTACCTCATTTGTTTGTTCATTCAAACAAAAAAACCAGACTATTCATGAAATCTGTCCGTAGACTATATCCCTAAACAATCTACCTGATAGATTTCATGAATAAGTGTAGTGGTATTGTTCCATGTACTTATAAAGTTATTAATGTTCTCATTTCATATACATATTTTGTCCAGCAAATTATTTAAGGTTGTTTTTTAATAGGAGTATTTTATATAGAAGGTACAGACGCCTGCAGGTCAAGCTACCCGAAACTGTCAATTTTTCCCAATGAACCTTGAACGTTAATTCTTTAGAAATAAAGTCGAAAATCTATCAAAGAAATCTGACAGATTGTAGTAGCTTGATGTGCAGGCGTCTGTACATAACTATTGGACTTTTCATAGGTAGATAAAAGTCGTATTTACCTACTTTATTATATAATAAGATTTGATAATAGTTACTACATACATTTATGTAAGTATCTATTTTATATTTATTTTGGTGAATATACCATAATGTTTTCATTATTAAGAGTAAGTGAGTCTTTTATATATTTTAGGTAATAAAACAAATTGTTTATTTACTTAAACATGGAATCTTTAAATTTCGTCTATGGATGAATGTATCAAGGCCAGCTGTAACTCACACTAATCATTAAATGCGTTTATCGTTTGAAGATGACAGAAACAGAAGAATGATTTAGATATGTATAAAGTTAAACGCATTTAGTGAAGTGTTGTCTGTGGGCGTGGAACGGGCCTAAGGTTCACAGCCAAAAATATTAATCTGCTGTCTCCCTTTTAGTGCCACAAAATTCGTCAATATCTGATGTAAAGACTTGTAAGTTCAAACCGTAGTTAGTACACACGACGGCAGGTCAACCTATTCTAAACTATTATAACCTGTAGGCCTACTATGACATCTTAAAGCAATTCTTATTCCGCTGAGGGAAAGAGACAGAGCTATACAGGGTGTCTAGCACCATCTCTTTCACTCAGTGGAATAAGAATTGCTATAAGATGTCATAGTAGCCCTTCTGATCTCTCCACTACAGATTGACACCGCAGTAGAGAGTGGTTTTGTGTAGGTTCATGTGCCGTCGTGTGTACCTAAATAATCTACGTTTTCAACCCAATAAATTCTTAAAAGGGATCATTTCCCATTTGACGTTACAATGTTTAATATTGTAATAGTTATAAACTATTTATACATGAAACCGATCAAAAATGTAAATTTAATTGTTATGATAAGTTTATTTTCTAATAATGTACGTTCTTATGAAAGTATTGTTGTAATAAACATGCTGCTGATTGTACTAAATCTTGGCAAAGTTTAATGCTGATGAATAAACATAAGCTTTATAATTTTTATATTTACAGTGGTAGCTTCAATTTCACTTTCGCAAATAATAATTTTTCGATGTTGTTGTGAAAATGCGGTGCCTAAGTGTAAGACTGATTAGTATTACAATAGTATTTATTTTCCAATTGTGCCTGTTATTACAAATGACAATGACGAATTCCATGTGCATGACAATGTCTTGTGCTACCAACCAATCGGGCATAGTTTCACAGGCACGTTTGTCACTAATATTTTGCGCTTTCGATTTGACGGTGCATCTCTTCTATAGACATGTGCACAACACCAGTTGCGTTAAGTGTCGGCAACCGCTGAACCCATCGCGCCCAAAGTGAGAAGTAATTTATCGATTCATACAAAGTCGTCTGGTAACGCAAAGAAAATTATAAAAAGAAATACCTACATTTTTAGGCAATTAGGTGATCCCAGGCTCAAAAAACTCGGAATCCAGAACCGCCGATATAGATACTAAATTAATCTTGAAATCGGTTGACCCAGCGGGACATTCCCAAAACTTCTTTGTATTTGGGAGATCAGAGTTCAGTAAGTTATCATTTCTTCGAACTCCGCGAAGAGATGATTACTTATCAAGTATTTTTTAACAAGTTTAGTTAAGGAAAATCGAAACAATGTTATTAACAATAAGCGATTTTCAATTTATTTAAATGACCATGTTCAGTTTAATCAATTAATTTTACGTAATTCTTGCCATATCATTTGATAGCAATGATTAGTCTTAAATTCAGCTCATTGAATGAATGAAAGGATTAGGCTTCGCAAATCTCATGTCGCCCACGCGACGTCCCCGTTTGGCCTAGTGCCGCCACTGCACAATTTGTGATAAGCACAGTATATTGTATGTAGCAAAGTGCGTGATGCAAATCTCTTAAATCTCGCCTGTGCATTGAAGCATGCCTCCTATAACCAGGCCGGCACAACGCACATTAACTCATGAACCGTCAACGTGGGCTTCTGAATTTGATATTTACCTCAGAGCCAGTTAAAACGCATCAGTTTTATAAAAATCTATTAAGCTTGTAACAATTCTTTAAACTTACTATAATAGTTGAATAAATATTTCTAAGTGTCAAGTGGTCTCTAATTCTGTAGCCAATAAGTACCAAACATTTTACTACCAATTAGGTAAAGTTAATGTTTGTTCTCGATTTCATGTTTCAGTAGTTATCATTTTAATTAATAGGTTGTATATGTATAATATATCGTTACTTATTTACAATCGAATACGTTTTTACGCTTTGGTAACGTTGCGATAAATATTTAATAAGTTATTTAAATACAATATGTTTATTTTTATAGGTACGTACCCATACTAATTAATAAATAACTTCCTTCAGAAGCATTCGTGTTTTGTGCCTTGTAAGTAATGAGGTACGTTCAATATCTGCTGTGCCTAAGTATTTGTTTCGCCGTTAATATATGGGTAGGTAATACACGTGATATAAATTTAGAAGCATTTTCAAAAACACAGACGTACGATGATGTCATCGGAATCATTATGCAAACGTTTCATTGAGTCGTTTACTAACGGTAACTGTATAATTCTTCTGAACAAATTCTGTTTGTACTAATCGGTTCCATAACGTGTGGTTAGCTATGACTCGTCACCTTGTTTTGACTTTAATAATCTAGCGGTCAATTACTTACTCAACATTTTCTATTGTATGTTTAATTGAGAATTAAATTAAAGATTTTGCTCCTAAACTTTTTGTACCTAATCACCGAATATGAAAGGAGAAGAAGGGAAATGGACCGGATTAGTTTACAAACGACCCATATTAGGTAAACAAACTGACGGATAGAACTTAGCGTACCTGAGAGTAACTCTGCTGAATTCCACAACGCATTTTTTCATGATCACGGTCGCGTTGTATTAGTGTGAGTTTGTGACCAAATAAATCAAATGGTATTGAGTTATTTCTCAAAGTTACCTTCCCTATCAATGCTTTATTGATAACACTGTGTCTGACTGACTGCAAACAAGCAATTAGTCATCGTTAATATTTGAGTAAATTGGTAACATTATTTGATGATTAATGTTGTTACCTAAGCCATGTTTTAAGTTAATTTCAAAGGCAATGTGGACATTTTAATTAAAATAAGTAGGTAGGTACCTGCCTAACTTATAAAGTCTGAAAAAGTAAAATGCAATCAGCAGTACCTACATAGTTATGTAGTGATTTGTAAATGTTTTACAGTAATTTACTTGATGAGGTAAACAAGCGATAAAAGCAGACCTTTAAAAAAGAGGCTGAATTTGTATCAGTTTTAATTATCACGACCTTGCTTTAGAAGTTATCTGACGGTCTGACCTGACATTTTATCCTTATTTATTTTACCCTATACAATCTCTTGTTTTTACCGTTCGATTGTGCCAATTTGTAAACCCTTTTAAGTTAAGGCTAGACTGATTGAGTCTATACTCATCATCTGCCTAGATTACTTTATCAAATATTATCATTACAGCTTTTGAACTGTAAACTATAATATGTAGAGTTTATAGTATAGACTAGGTAGGTATAGCGCAATAATAAAATACCTATCGAGTGAAACTGCATGATTCTAAAATACTGCAAGTCTCTTTTCAAACAATCTAGGGATTTTATTGGTGTCAATTGATATGATTTTGCTATTGTTGTACTATGTAGGTCCTTAATGGATGTCACTCAATTAATTGAATGCATCGACAGAGCATCCACAGTTCCCCACGATTGGTACACAAACAACAAATTAACGTGTGATAGGAAAATTGAGATACTTATATTTTAACTTATAAACTAACTTTAGATAATATTATACAATATACTTTAGATTGATATACCATAAACTTCGAAAAACCAGTAGGCTCAGAATAAATATCAGCTACCCTACCATGACGTGTTAAAGCAGAACTTATTCCGCTAAGGGAAAGGGACAGAGCTATACAGGGTGTCTAGCACCATCTCTTTCACTCAGTGGAATAAGTTCTGCTCTAAGATGTCATAGTAGACCTACAGTAGGTGTACTTACGCAGTTGGTGGGTATACGTACTGAGGTACTTATATTTTAACATGTTTTTTTATTAAATCATTACTTACTTATATATTTCTAATCTAGTTGTTTACCACATGGGTACCTACTTACTAGGAAGATAATTTATATTTTTGCGTTTATTTTTCTTTTTAAGTCTGCGCCGAGTTTGAACGTATCGCACAATTTTAATCTCTTGATCTCAGAACTGTCTTTTGAATTAGGACTATAAGATAATAATGTAGATACCATTTTAAATCTACCTGTATGATGCAAAAAGGTTAGGTTGATGTTATTTTTATAGTTTTAAAAACCACTGATCAATATAAAGCTTTTTTTACCATAATGTTAGATATACATACCTGCGGCTCTTGTTAAGTTAAAGCTCGCTTGTGTATTCCTGTATTCCGAAAAAACGACTTACCAGAAACTAAATGGTCTAGCGATAGGTGCTTATGTAACATGTATCTTCTACGTACAAAAAAAGCATAAAATTATTTAATAAATGTACTGTACTTACCTACGCTACTGACACTTGAGATTTGTTTTCTTTTTACCTTTCCATAGAAACCTCCCTGTGCTTCCTCTTACTAGTTGTAACCCAACAAAGATAATAAGGTCACGGTCAAAAAATGGAATTCAAACCCCTATTCCGTTTCCGTAGGTACCTACCTACCTAATGGAAACAAAATGGGGATTGTATGAACTATCCGAAATATTTTGTCAAGTTCACAAACGACTTCCATATTCTAATGAACTTGGCCGGAAATATTGTATTAATATTCGTACCTTACGACTAATACGTTAATTATATAAAAACAGTTAAGCTAATTAAAAAAGGGGACCCTGTTACTCTTACATCTTCAAAATAAACAGCTAGGAACCGAATGCACTACAAAGCACCATCCTGCATCGCTGATTAGCCCTCTTCAATACAACGCTAACCAAGTAAATGGAAGACACGAGAAAAGATTGGCCCTGACATTCAATTGATGGTCTTGAGAGACCTAAGTGACTTCAATAACTAGAATAAAATGCTAGCAAAACCGTTTTGATGCATTGTTAGGTCAATAGTGAACAGCGGATTGATTATACAAGGTGTACTGTAACTAAACGAAACCGAAGTTTCACCATTCATTTCGAACAGCTGATCACATTAATGTATTTTAAAAAGTGCGATTGTCAAGAACTCGAAGAACGTTGTTTAGTTTCATGGTCCGAGAGAACACATGGTCCTAAAGAATAAAAGACTTTATTGACTCACACGGGGAAAATCAGTAAAACAAAATAAGTAGGTACCTATTAAAAAATAAAAGAAAATGAGACACGGAAGAGAGGACGAGGTCTTGCGTTTATTATATTACACCTTGTTTCATTATGTACCACTATTTTAAAACCAACTAGAACATGAAACATTAATGTGTTCTGGTGGGTATCGGATATTATAGCTAAGTAGGGTACCTATTAAAATTGAAATGTCTAAAGAATTGGGAGAGCATTATGGCTGATTTTCTATAAAGAGGAGACGATTCGAAGCCTCGAAGATCTCCTCGACGCGACGCTTCGAATCGCCTAAGCATCTGCTTAGGCTCTGTAGGGTTTATACCAAAGTTATACGAAAATAATTATGGAATTCACGCCGTTCAACCGTTTCCATTACAGCTATGCAACTACAAAAGTGTAAATAACCAGATTATATTGGTGGTTTAAATGACAACACATGTCCCTTCTCGTCTCATCTCGTCTTGCCTTCGCTTCGGCAGAGACCGGGCCTAAATATAACTATATAGACAGGTTAATCGTAATGGTAAGTTTTGGAATCCCAGGAATTTTATGTTTCTTGCTAAGTGTTGGTGTTGCCAACTTTACCAGCTGGTTGACGAATGCTCCTATATTTTTTGTTGGATTTTATAACATACTAGCTGTTCCACGCGGTTTCACCCACGCTGCTCAGCACCTGTTGGTCGTAGCGTGATGTTATACAGCCTATAGCCTTCCTCAAGAAATGGACTATCCAACACTAAAAGAATTTTCCGATTCCAACCAGTAGTCCCTGAGATTAGCGCGTTCAAACAAACAAACAAACTCTTCAGCTTTATAATATTAGTATAGATAGACTGACCTATGTGTTCGTGGTAAATACGAAGCAAGTAAAACCCAGCAGTAAGACAGTACGGGCTAGCTTTAATAATATCAATACATGTCACATGACAGTGTATATTTTTGTGGCGCATGCCTTCGTTTTGGGTGGAGGTGGTGGAGACTGCTTTGACATTCCTAAATTACAAGTGTTGCAACACTTGCGTCTAGCTTCCTCCGTCCATCTGATTTGGGCTGCTCGCGCAGTGGCGCGTTCAGTGGATAGTTTTACAATACGATACTAGTATTCCAGTATTTTTAAGGATCAAGGAGAAAACTGAGTTGAAACACAAGAAAACAATCTGTGTTCATTAAATTGCTGGACGACATGTTACTGTGAAGCAAAAACTAATTCTGATACAATGTTGTTGCCGCTATTGATATTATTGTTTACTCCGTGGGGCTTTTGCGAAGACGACGAAAACGTGACATATCCGCAAGGTATTAAAATACATAATTATGTACGTTAGGTACTGTTCAGCTGTTTTTAAATTAATATTTAAAATACCTTCCAAGTCATTTGAAATTACGTTATGAATCAGAAAAAGGTTGTCAATGAAAAACATTTAATTTTTTTCAGATGATTTTAAATGCTCTTTGCCGGATGTACAGAGCTTAGATGCTAATCTGGATATCACAAGATTTAGATCAGATTTTTCCAAAATTTCTGAGGTAAGTAAGTCTTCATGTTACAGCACAATACTTCATTAAAAAAATTTAGGAATCTGAACTTCATCTTATTAATCAGACATGTCAACTTGGCTGAATTTTAAAATTAATTGCAGTTCTAAAAAGTAGAATAACTAGCAATTTCAATGTTTATTAATGCAAAAATCTGTTTGATTTTAGGTGAAATTTCCTGGTCTGATAGGACCTTTAAATGAGAGGCTTATATGCAAGATTAAATGTATTGATGGCAACTGGGTGGGGCCACTTTGCTCCAGTACTCCAGGTGAGAATGGGCCTTGTGCAGGCTGTCAACCTCAGGCTGTCTTGCCCAGTCATGGACACCCGGATCAAAGTCTCTATGCTTTGCAGCATTTTATAGATCATTGAAGACCTACACATCAAGCATTTGTTTAAAAGATCCTGACATTAATGCATGCAACAGAGTAATTCCAAGTATGGTTTAGCACACATATCCATCCATTTTAAATGACACTATTATTTTGGCCTGAAAACATGGGTGCTGCAAGGTGGGGGGCAGCTGAAAATAAATACCATACCAATCATATATATCACTAATAGAATTAATTTAATTACTTAAGATTTCATCACAACACCCAGTGCAAATAGTATTTTGTATAATATTTATAGTATTTTATATATCCATGTAGTATTGTATACCGCTGTTTGTCTCTGCATCGCCCAAAGGCTGACCTATGGCAATAAGTCCGTCTCAGTACTTTGTTTTTAAAATGTTAAATAAATAAACTGGGTTGTGTAAGTTATATAGGCTCCACATAATCTACTGGTATTCAGCTGCATCTGGTAAAACTGGAAGCGGACTACAACACTGCAAAAAGGCCAGATATATGATAAATTCATTCAATTACCAATATCTAGTAGATAATGTTGGTTATTTACTATTGATCCATCAATTTAGTGAGATTTACTTTCATTTGTTATATTCAATATTAACTGTTAATCTACATCTATTTCAGATGGAAGATTCCAACCAATACTAAGAGAATGTCTATATCGTAATGAACATCCTCTTCTGGCCATATCATTTAAGAATTCATCTATAACTGTGAGTATAAATAAATATTAAAGAATTGACAAGAATTACTGTACATAATTCTGAGAAAAAACTTATTTAATTGTTTTAAGGAAAACTGGCAAAATGTGTGCTTGATTGATGTGTCAACTATATTAAGAATGACCACCTGTTTGATTAAATTAAGTTTTCCTTATATGTAGACACAGCAACACATCAAGCTATACACATCCAGTATAAACTGGCTTCATTTTATTTAGATTTTCTGTATATTGAGAGATCCACATAAATCGGGTTTTGTATATCTTGCTACTAAGCCATACAAACCCCGGTTTATGTAGATTTTATTTCCTAGCATTGTTTACCAAACTTGTCATATGACAGCCAGTCATAACAAAAACATTTGAGATAATTAAACAAAAAAAAAATTGGAGTATGTAATAAAAATTAACAGCTATTAGTTAAACGCAGTTATTTAAAAAAAATGTTTTTACCAAAGTAGCATTTGCTTTCATACATATTCAGAATATGTATATTACACATTATTATATATTCAGATACATATTCAGAATAGGTTTATCCAGAACACACAAATAAGGAAAAGAATTCCTTATTTGTGTGTTCTGGATAATCACCGCCCTGGCTGCATTGATTTTGACGGGACTTTCATTGGCAGATAGCTGGTATCATAAGAAGCAACTTGGGCTACTTTTCTTTAGAAAAAAGACAATGCTTCTTTGATTTTTTTTTTAAATACTATTATATCGTAATTGTCATTTATTTATTTACTTACAATTTTTTTATATTTTTTTATCCTATTATATCTATCACTAGCTGTGCCCCGGCATGCGTTGCTATGCAATTTTGGCATATTATGCCAATTGCATATTTATGCAAGGCCGTACTGTACCTTTTTACCCTACCCTAACTACCCTACCTTTTCTTTGCTATAAACCTCACGGAGCCCGAGACCTTTCCAACGAATGCAAAACCGGGGAAATCGGTTCGTGCGTTCTGGAATTATAGCGTCAGGAAGGAAAACCCGACTTATTTTTATGTAATAGATTATCTTTTATATCACTAATTATAAACATATTGCGTGTATATTAATTATTGATTTGATCATTTTTAATACTGTTTTGATCGTTATAAAATTTTTCACGACAGGCGCTCTTCCGACAGCAACGACAACGCCGTATCAATTACAGATAGCAGCAACATTGGCTTTTATTATATAACTAGCTGTGCCCGGCAATGCGTTGCAATGCAATTTTTTTACCCTACCTACCCGACCAACTCTACTTACCCTAGCTACCCTATCGATTTTTTTCTAGCCGTAAAAACCATCCTTGGATTTCAACGAATATTTAAAAAAAAAATTGTCAAAATTGGTACAGGGGTTGTTGAGTTATGTGCTTACCAACAAATGCGATTAATTTTTATATTATAGATGTGTAAAAAGGAGCATTAATACTTATAGTAGGTAGGTATATAATTAACGTGTAAAGAAACTGTGAAAGAACCAATGATTTAACTTTCCACTCTTATTTTTCATTTTACTTCTGTTAGGACCTTAGGCGTTCTTGTACTAAGTTAAAGATATTAAGTATTAATGGACTAGTAAAATAAAATATTTAAATTAATAACTTGGAAGTAAAAAGCTCTCAGCTGATTTTACGGTTGTCGCACTGAGTTAATGCAAAAAAAATATTTAAAATGTCTTTTCTCTAAAAGTAGGTATATGAGAACTTGGGAGCATGCACAAAGACTTATCACCATAGCTGCATGCATTTTAAATGTTATTGCTCCATTTTTTACACGTTGTATAATTATCACCAACCAAATCAAATCAAATCAAATCATTTATTTCAATTAGACCATTACAGGCACTTTTGAATGTCAAGAAACAAAATGAATCTACAGTCCCGGTCACAAGGCATAATAACTTGTGAAAGTACTGCAGTTGCCCATTCCAAAGCGTTGATCTCTATGGAGAAGAATGGGCAAGAAACTCCATGGACACTCTTTTAAATTCTAATATTTTTACAAAATAGTATTTACATCATTCGTGTTGAGATTATACAAATATGTGAGAACGATGTAGAAAGACGTGCACAGTAAGAGCGTCCAGAGTAAATAAAAAACAAAATTCAATTTAAATCTAAATAAATTAAAAATGACCGTGGTAGTTAAAAAATGACCAGTCCCAACTGACAGCGCCCGTTCACGAACATGACGTATGGATCAGCCCCATTCAGCTCGACCATTTTGAAGGGAGCTAAATGACCCGACACACCCGCCACCATCAGCGAGACATTTAAGTGAGCATGACACTATTAACCACCAGGGCTTCGTCAAGTCAATGATAATACATAGCACTCACATATGGGCTTAATAATTATACAATACTAGAGAATTGATTCTATACATTGCAAAGATAGTCTTACAATCTTCTGCAGCTTCCACTATAGCTTCGGATACTTATTAATGAGTTTACCCCTATGCTTGAGGAGCAGGACCAGCATTGAGCCAAGCATTTTTATCATCAATATAATCCCCCAACTTATAATATGCTTGCCTACATAGTGTGCGTTTAATACAAGATTTAAATTTCGTTTCATTCAGTTGAAGAATGTGGGGAGGTATTTTATTGTAGCATTTCAAACAGTACCCCATGAAAGATGAGTCTACTTTAGCTAACCTGAAACCTGGTTGAACTAATTGGTCCCTATTTCTAGTATTATAATTGTGTCTGTCACCTCTTTTACTAAAAAGATGCGAGTTTTTCCTGACATACATGATGTTTTCATAAATATATTGACAAGGTACTGTCATGATGTTAATATCCTTAAACTGTTCCCTTAAAGAATCTCGCCTACGTAGGTTATATATGGCTCTAATGGCTCTTTTCTGCAGAATAAATATAGACTCGATGTCTGCAGCCCGTCCCCAAAGTAAAATACCGTATGACATTATACTATGAAAATAACTGAAATAGACTAGTCTCGCGGTATCTACATCAGTAAACTGACGGATTTTTCTAACAGCATATGCTGCTGAACTAAGGCGTCCTGCAAGAGATGTTATATGCGGACCCCATTGTAGCTTTGAATCGAGTGTTATTCCCAAGAAAACAGTTTTTTCGACAAATTCTAGTTTCTCCTGATTCAATACTATGTCACACTCACTGTTTTTGACATTTGGTAAAGCAAATCTTATACACTTCGTTTTTTTCCCATTTAATACTAAATTATTAGCGGTAAACCAATTATGTACCTGCATTAGGGCATTATTTACGTCGTCAGGATTTGTGGCACGTCTGTTTATCTTAAATATTAAAGAGGTATCGTCAGCAAACAACACCATTTGTGGTTGGTTTTTAAATAAATGGGGTAGATCATTAATATATACTAAAAAGAGGAAGGGACCTAATATCGATCCTTGTGGTACACCCATCTTTACGTTTAAACCCATTGAATTGACACCATTTATTTGTACTTGCTGCTGTCTATCATTTAAATACGATTTTACTAAACTAAGGGCAAGTTTCCCTAGGCCGTAATGTTCAAGTTTTAAGAGAAGGGTTTCGTGGTTCACGCAATCAAATGCTTTTGAGAGGTCACAAAAGATCCCTATGGCATCCTGTGCCTCTTCCCACGCAGTAAATATGTGTTTTAATAGGGTGACACCGGCGTCAGTGGTGCAACGTCCTTTGGTGAAACCATACTGCTTTTCATGTAATATTTTATTGGTGTTAAAGTGGTTGAGCATTTGGTTAAGCATTACCTTTTCAAACACCTTGCTGAAAACCGGCAAAACGGATACGGGTCTATAATTATTGGTGTCTTTACTGTCCCCAGATTTGAAAAGCGGTATTACCTTGCTGTATTTCATAAGGTCCGGGAAGATTCCTTGGTCCACACACAAATTAAATATTAAGGCTAAGTACGGTGCTATAGTCTCAATGATAGCTTGACAAACTTTAATTGACAATCCCCAAAGGTCTTCGGTTAATTTGATTTTTATTTGTTTAAAAGCTTTAATGACTACAGTGGGGTTAATATGCTTAAACTGAAACTCAACCGAGCATGGTAAAACGTTTGCTCTTAATAACTCAACAGAAAGCAAGGGTGAGGAATTTAGCGTTTCTGTAGTTTTAATTGGGATACTAGTAAAGAAATCCACAAATTCTTGAGCAACTTCGTTTTTAGTGGTTAGAAGACCACGTGAAGACTCTAGTGTAATATCATTACAACTTCGGTGCAGAAAAAAGGGTGAGGGACCAGCATGCCCGAGAGATATTTCTCGTCGGTTTATCTAACCAAGTCAGAGGCACGATAAAGAAGAAGTGGTTAGGGCTTGAACAACAAAGGGTTTTGTGGTGACAAACGACTTCGGAAGAGCACTGAACATGCATAAAGTTTCCTTGAAGTGTTTCAGTACTTAAAACATATAACATTTTCCAGAAAGACACACATTTCCCCCATGGCTCTGTACTACTGTCTCGTTGCAAAAACTTCGGATTGTACAAGATGAAAGGAGACAACATGCTTCACTGTGAGAATGGAGAGTGGACACCGAAGCTGCCAGAATGTGTACCCACCACTGTAGTTACCAATTTTACAGGTAATTTCATAAAAAAATTGAATTAACTTCATGCTAGGGTTGTGTTAGTTCAGGTCTTAGTTCTTAACAAGATCATAGATTATAAAACTATGTTTTTTTTCGAAAAACATAATTAAATACTAAAAAAAATCGTTTGAATCAAGAAACTCCATTTATTTCGTTTAACGTTTAACTCTAACGTTCACAGGAATATAGACACTAAGGTCAACATCGATCTTTATTTTTGTAGCAGACTCCACTTTCAAACTTATTAGTTTCTTATTGCTTTTTTGTACTGTATTACAGGTGACGCTCCGCCGACGATTCAGTACACGATAGTAAGCGGGTCGGCGGTGGTGGAGCACTCCGGCGAGTTATTCGTGTTTCCGGACAGCACCGTGCGCCTGGACTGCGTGTCTCGCCGCGCGCTTGGTGACCCTGAGTGGAGCTGGACGCAAGCTGTGGGGCAGCATAGTTCTGGTAATATGCTAAAATAATAGAACTTTGACACCTTAGCAGCTAAACGCTACGGATAGCACCCAACTCGTCGTAAAATTTTTGGTTGACTTAATTTAGAATGATGTCGATACGCTAAGAAGATGAAAAATTATGAATTCCATAATCTTCTGTTATGGGTTGCGTACATACTCAAAAAAAACCGGCCAAGAGAGAGCCAGACTCGCGTACCGGGGCCCGGGGGTTCCGTACAAAGTTGCGATAAAAACGGTTATATAGTCTTGTATGTACACTCACCTGCAAAATTGCATAGACAATGGAGTTTCTCGACTCACACTATTTTATATAGATTTGAGGGTTGTTTTTGTTTCACAGCACAAAGGGACCACAAACTTGAGTACCTATATAGTTTTCATTTCAATTCTATACCTCCACGCGTTACCTAGATAAAGGGCCTTGTCAGATAGACATACAACACTGTATAAACCGCCTACACTATTCCAGTTGCGCAAAAGGGAGCGCTGCATTGTTTAAATTATTCCAGCTGCAATCCAACAGTGGATTAGATTACTATACTGGAATGGTTATGTTATGGAATAATGTTTGCCAAGTATAAAAATGTCATTCACCACCCAAAAGCGCTAAAGAGCTTGCTCCACTGTTACTAGATACGACCACCATGAATCTTGCACCTTTGCTCGACGTGTTTTAAGTGCCCTAAGAATATAAATTATGTTGATAATACAATACACCATATTTTTCAATAAGTCCCGTTGCTGTCCGGTCTTTCTAACAAATCTACGCTTTGTCAGTCAAGCAATTGATGGGTAGAAATAAAAAGATGGCGTCAAACAAAATAAGGAATCTAAAGAAAATAAGGAAAATGAGTAGTGAATCTACTAGTTACAAATCACGGCCATTCTTTGACACTTGTATGAAATGGTTATGGTTATAATGCAACAAATCGACGTAGGTAGTAACTTTTTCACAAGTTTTTTTTTAATATCTATGTTTTAACATTAGTCATACACAGGTACTTTAAATACCTTGCAGACCCCTGCTACCCTACCATGACATCTTAAAACAGAACTTATTCCAGTGAGGGAAAGAGACGTCGCCACACACCAGTGTCTACCACCATCTATTTCTCACACGGGAATAAAAACTGCAATAAGATGTCATGGTAACCCATCTGTACTATTCTATGCATCCATTAGTACCACTAGCACAATGTTTTCAGTGCGTTGTATCTGTCAGTTCTGTCGTAAAACGTGAATTTTCAGGTCAAACAAAAGTCGTTTTCTATATAATGTTGCAATTTTTCACCCTGTCGTTGTAAGTGTAAGTCTGGACTGTGCGTACCTGGCGCTAGTAAGAAGTGTCTTATATGGAAAACATCACTCATCAAAATACTTCTTCCTTACGACTGCGAATGAAAAAATAATGTATTGGAACTCTATAGTCAGCAAAAGAGAAAACTAACCAGCCTCGTCAGAAATAGTTTTATTTTTGTTAGATATCAATAGAGGTTTGTACCATTCGTAATATGATAACAAGCCATAATTCACAATATTAACTGCGTCTGTGAACATTTAAAGAAATTTAAAATAATTGTATTATAAACCTATTATGATTCTGCAAAAGCGACCATTTTAAAACGGATTTTTATGAATTTCTACTGTATCTGCCGTCAGGTTACTTATATCTTTTACTGACTGTACATGCCAGCGCGCGATTCGTGAGCGTTATCAATTGATGCCTAATTCTTTATTTGCTTTTCATAACAGATAACATTGTTATCTTAAGTTCCTGTGTTCAAAAAATGCAATCAATATTAGAAATAACAAATTAGAAATGGAATAAGCACATAAGTTATCCTGCCATTGTTTTTGTTTGTTTGTTTATTGGGTATATCAATGATTCTGCAAAGATAAGGTTTTTGACATTGAGGTTAAAATTAAACACAGGATGTGGCAAAAATGTGGTGGTTTCAAATCAGGCAGAATCGTTTTTTTATCAATTTCCTGTGGTTAATTTTGAAATACGGCTACCTACCTACGACTTTTCTAGTGCGTATTTCTTTTTATTTTAAAGTTGTATAATATGTTTTTTTTGTTTGCTTAATAATCTTGGCGCAACACAATAAACGCAAAACAACGTATATCAGATCATGAAACCATAATAATTAAAAATTACGAATTTGTGAAAATTATAAAACAAAAACTGCTGTGTTTCATGTTATGAGAATCTACACGAAAGGACTTGCGTTTATTAGGTACGTCAAAACATGTACCTAGATTATGAAAAAAGCTTGCTTATTCCACTACACATAAACAAATTTTCTTCTACATTACTGCTATCTATACTTAATATTATAAAGCTGAAGAGTTTGTTTGTTTGTTTGAACGCGCTAATCTCAGGGACTACTGGTTGGAATTGGAAAATTATTTTAGTGTTGGATAGTCCATTTCTTGAGAAAGGCTATAGGCTATATAACATCACGCTACGACCAACAGGTGCTGAGCAGCGCGGGTGGAACCGTGGGGAACAGCTAGTCAAATCATAAATTCAACTACACTTCAATACTGCGCTGTTGGTGAGCACAGTTGCTGAGTGATTGCAATCGCTTACACGTAGCTGCGTGTCGCGTGTTCGATCCCCGCACGGAACAAATATTATACGACGTAAGTACGTCGTATAATATTTGTTCCGCGAAAAAAGTTTGTAAAAACGTGTGTATGTCACGCTTATGTAATATTATGCAAATATAGTCAGTAAGTAGTGAATACATTCTGCGGTAACGTTAAATAATCCTTACTAATATTATAAAAGCGAAAGTGCGTTTGTTTGTTACGTCATCATGCCTTAATGGCTAAACCGATTTTGATGAATTTTGGTACAGTGATAGTTGGGAACCAGGAGACGGACATAGGCTAACTTTATTTTTTTAAAGTGAGAAATGAGGGAGATGGGAGGAAAAGGGAATACTTAGTATCGCTACTACAATAAATAGGGCGCAAGGGCTAAAACTATGGGTAGCAGGTACTTGCAAATCAGGAAAGGGGAACTATGTTACCCCGAATTTACGCAAGCGAAGCCGCGGGCAAAAGCTAGTCTCTTATAAAGCAGCTTAGCGCTAATTCACTTGGAAAATCGGTATGGTAATGGAAACTATAGTAGTCTATCTATTTAATAGATATATAAACACAGTCTAACGACTACAAGTAGTCAGGGAGCTGTCACGAATGTCAACTGTTAGTCAGCATGATGCCGACAAGTTGGTCGGTAGAAGCGGACCTTGGACTGGGGCTTAGTGGTATGGTGAACTTGTGATGTAGTTAGTTAATTGTGTTATCAACATGTAAGTAATTAGTATCCACTTCGGAACTACAGAAAATATCAAACAATTTTGATCGCATGTCTTTTAAACTTTCAAATACTTAATAATATTGATACAAAATAATGTGTTTAAACATTGTAAACATTGAAAAGTTAATGGATCATAGATACTTATTATTTATAACTAAATGGATCATAGATATTATTTATTCTTAAATACTTGTATTTAGCTGCCTCCGGTTAGCTTGGAAGCCGACCCCAACAGATAATGATAGATTGTTATTCCGAGCGTGTTGTTTCCAGCGTGGTCGAGCGAGGAAGGCGAGAAGGAGTCGCACTACCGGCTGACGCTGAGCAAGATGTCGGTACGGCACAGCGACCAGTACACCTGCACCTCGCCCGGCGGACACACCAACACCGTGCTCATTAAAGTTGTTAGTGAGTCGTATTCTTTATTCTGCAACCAGAAATGCACGTTTTAGTTAATTGATTCTGATCATTGCAAGATGTGATCTCTTTCGGGAACTGCTTAAACCTTCTGGCGGCCGTCTGAGAGCCCTTCCACCTGGATATTATTTTCAGTGGCCTTCCTAGAAATCTCTAAATAGACTGAAAAAATTCAATAAGCAATTATTGCGCACCAATCCTTACTAATGTTATAAAAGTGAAAGTCAGTTTGTTTGTTAGTTACGTCTTCACGCCGAACACTTAGTTTTGGTATTAGGCTGTTTTATAGTATGAGCAATATGTGTTTAGCTGCAGTAATTTCTGCATTACTTATGTTCTGTGTTCTGTTTTAGTGTCCTACTGTCCTACTGTTATGTCTATTGAATTTAGTTTTGTTAAGGTATAAGCGAAGACTTGTAATTGGCTGTCAGTGTTTTTTTTTGTAAAATTTTGTTTTTTTCCCTTTAGCTGTAAGTCTTACACGTTTAATAAATAAAAATAAATAACATTTGGCCTGTTTATCTACAGATATAGTGTGCCCACCGGTAGCGGTGTCATCACAACGTATTCGGCAGTTTACGCAAGGCACGAAACTCGGTAACTCGGCGCATTTCAGCTGCCAGCCCGGGTTCCATCTCAACGGGTCTGCCATACTCACCTGCATGGGCAATGGTAATAGTTTCCTAAAACTATACTACTACATATCTATAGAATGGCTTTAAAACCCTAAACATTGTGGCGTGTGAATACGTATGAGTATGTCTATGTACTATGTACGTATGAGTAGAAGGGGAAAATAACAATAAATTCTCCTATCTCAATGATCGAATGCGTCACAGTAAACATTTTTGAAATCAAATCAGGACTTAGTTCCTGAAATTAACTTATTACACTTCCCTATTTGAATCAAATTTTATTAAGAATTTCATCGCCTTTTTTGCACGGTACGTCTCACGGCTAATCCTTGTACTGTTACTCCATGTAACATCGGCTACTTATATGACAATAAAATTACAGTGAAAATTTGCTGTTTCGGGTATTAGTCTTAACAAAGGGACACACAAAAATTTATAAATAGGTTTTTTGGAAATAAAAAGCTTAAAATCATGTCCTAACCAAAATGCAGCATTCCATCACACGCCACAATATGAACCTCTTCTATTAGAAATTAAACTAATGACGCTTTTAGGTATAATAATACAAATGACTCTCCCACTAGACGTGCAGACGTCTGTAAGTTAAGCTTCTACAGTACGGCCAACGAGAAGCGATACGAAAGGTCATTAACCTAAAGAACAACTGTAGCGTTGACAATCTAATATTTAGCTCTTTCCATCTTGTGCCTTTGTCGTAATGTCTCGTTCTCCCGGCAAAAACATGACAACGTTAAGACGGGTTCGCCAACATTCGGGCGGCCATTTTAGATGGGGTTTTAGCATGGGTTTTGTTTACATTTGGTATCGCTTCTCGTTGGCCGTACAGTAGTTATTACTCTACACATCTATCTTTATGCTCTGTAAACCAATTTTGTACGATGTCACTAGGTCGTTGGTCATCGTTGCCGCCGACCTGTGAGGAGACATTCTGTCCCATGCTGAAGACGCTAGGGCCGCACCTGAGCCTGGTGGAATACAACTCGTCGTTCGGCGGGCGCGCCATGTTCCAGTGCAGCTGGGGCTACCGACTTGTCGGTGCGCCAGGACTCGAGTGTGAGATGGATGGAACGTGGTCTGGTGAAGTCCCGCATTGCATCCGTAAGTGGACCGATACAAAGGTTCAGAAGAACAAAGATGCGATCCGATTTTTACAAATAGTCTTTTAAACTTTCAAATACTTAATAATATTGATACAAAATAATGTGTTTCAAACATTGTTTAAGTTTTCGCCAGTCTTGTCGTCTTTTCCGATTGGTTAAAATATTTTACTCAATAAAAACTGACCAGTTACTAAACTAGTGATTATGGAATTATAGTGTGGCTCGATTCATAATGCAAGGAAATTTATTAATATTAATAAAATATCAGGTTGCCACATTCACATTTTTTTTTAAATAAAAACGTTTTCCCGCTCTAGGAATTTCTCCTGTATTGTGGGTGCGTTTACAAACATATAAACTCACATACACAAACAGCCAGACCCGAAACAAATATCTGAGTAGGTGTTTGTGTATGTGAGTCTAAATGTTAACCTACTAGAAATTACTAGTGTGGAGCAACGTTTAAAAAAAAAAAAAAAAAAAACAATCATACAATATTTGTTCCGTGCGGGAATCGAACCCTCGACACACAGCGCAGCAGTCGATCGCTCAGCCACTGCGCCAACCGTGGCATTGACATTATTATTGCCCCATCTTGTATTTAATTCAAGGTTAATCCTAACATTACTGCTGACTCTCTCACGCACCTAGATTTTTGAGTCATAAAGCCCTTTTTTTCAGCTATCTATTGCCCCGACCCATTGGTGCCGGCAAATGGTCGCTTGTTAACGGAGCCTTCAGTGAAACACGGCAAGTACCCGGTGGGAGACCTGATGATCTACTCCTGTGACGAAGGCTACGAGATCGTCGGCGAATCTTCCATAGTGTGCACCGAAAACGGCTTTTGGTCCCACCCCCCTCCATTTTGTCTACCACCCTCTGAGATTCGCAAAACGGATACTATTTATGTAGAAAACACCACAATGATTCACATAGAAGACTAATAATATGTTTAAGTTTATTTATTGTTGATTTTAGAAGTTTTATGCATGTTATCAAGTTAGAAGCGTCTATTGATGAAAATTGTTGACACGAGGTTCATGTAGTGTCCATGCAAATAGTTTAGAAAGTAAAGATTTATATTTAAAGAGCTTTTAATATTCGAAATGTTATCTTCTTGAAAGTATGGTAGAAATTATAAAGGCTTTTGGCAATGCTAAAACTCATTATATTTTTAGCTTTATGTTACACATTCTAGTTACTATACAAGCTTTAAAATAATTCTATTACTTAAGTATAATTCCAAAACTACATTATCATTTAATAGTTAGTGCGGTTCGGCTCAATAAGATTTTCCCCCCTCTTATCTATATTAAATAATCTTTACTAATATTATAAAAACGAAAGTGAGTTTGTTTGTTTGTTACGTCTTCACGCCTAAATGGCTAAACCGATTTTGATGAATTTTGGTACAAAGATATTTGGGACACTGGTGACGGACCTAGGCTAAAAAAGTGAGAAAGAGGGAAGAAAAAGGCTAAAAAAAGGGAGAAAAAGATTTTTTTTTTTTCGATCATCACGCGGTTTAAAGTTAGCGTAAACCCAAAGTAATTTGCGGGCTGTTCGAAAGAGATACCGCGGCCCCGGAACGTAAAGGGCAATAGAAGGAACATGGGTGGGTTTTAGTCAGTACAAGTCTGACATGCCCCCCCGCTCCACCCAGAGCGGGGGAAGTCATTGGATGATTTCCCAACCGAAAAAAAACCCAAAGTAACTAGGCCACGCGGACGAAATCGCGGGCGGAAGCTATTACTATAATAAATTTTTATATTGTTACTGTCCCTTTCACAAAAAAAATCATTCATCTTTATCATAATCTCTCTTGCTTTATCCATTAACATCTCAATGCCTACAGAGACTGACAAACTGCAATGATACCCAAACTCAATGTATAGTTACATAAAATGTTGTTTTTTAATAATTATTATTGAATCTTTTTTATGAATATAATTATGTTATTATTGAGTAAATTAAATTGTTTATTTACATTACCTTGTATTTGTACATTACCTTGTCGTCACGATTTGAAAATGACCTATATCAGAATCAGTGCAAATTATGTTTTTTTTTTTAATTTATTCTTACATATACTAAAAATACATAACTAGCTGTGCCCAGCAGTTTCACCCGCTGCTTGGCGCTTTTTTATGGCTACCTTTACCACTTGAAGCTATGAAAATTAGATCACAACCGATTGTCAGACCTACCTCTCGACTACCACTTACTAGACAAAACGGTTTGAACAATCTATATGAAATTTTATATGTGAAACCACACTATAATAATTATAAATGCAAAAGTAACTCTGCCTGTCTCGCTTTCCTGCTAAATGACTGAACCGATTTAAATGAAATTTGGTACACAAATAGTTTAGAGCCTGAGAAAGGACATAGACTTTATTGCGGAAAAATGGTTTAAAGGGAGATGAAAGGTTGTATGGAAGTATTGTCATTTTTAAAGCTAGAATGATGAAACTTTTTATTTGCGTTTTTTTACATAGGTACTAGCTTTTGTCCGCGGCGTTAATTTAGAGTTTGAGAAACAATACTGATCTTCTCAAGTGGCGCTATCTGGATTATGAACGTAATTGTTGTTATTCTCGGTAACAGCTAATTTTTTCGGGATGAAAGATACCCTATATCCGTGTCTGTACTCCTGACAACGTATATGCAAAACTTCGATTCAGTGGGTAGTTTGAGCGTGAAAAGGTAAAAAAAAACGTACTCGCATTTATAATATTAGTTTAAATTTTTAGCTTTTCTTACATATCTAGCTACCCTGTAGAATTTTTAAAATCCCTCTGTGCTCCTGGCCTACCAGCAGATAAAATTAATTCAAAAGTCAGCGTACCCATAGCTCTTCTCTGAAATTGAAGCCCGCCAAAACTTTACAATGTTACTAGGTTAAAAGTGACCAATTTACAGCAAAACCTGATAGAATCTGAGATTTTAACAGGTTAAAACATTGAACATGTGAAATTAAAAAACTTCTAATATTTTTTTATATTTATATACTTACGTTATAAATATTTAGTAATAAATTCAAAATACAACTAACACATGTGGAGTCAAACATTCACAGGGAACCGTGCCAGTGTTCTAACCAATTGAGCTACAGTGGTATGGGACACTGATGGCAGTGAATCTAATGTATAACGGAGTTAGTACATTGAAACTTAGATATTTATAAAAAAAAAGTTTTCACTACAAATGTCAGATCAGTATCAGGTCATTCACAATCATCGGTGAGGCGGCGAGTCACTTTGCTGCATAGCCACTGGGCTCTGCGCGCACCGCACTAAACCAGGATCTAACAGTAAACTCCGTTGTCACGGTAAATCGCCGCTCAGCGGACAGACCTCCGATGCAATCTCATGGTATCATGGAGATAATGACTTTCGCAACCCCTTACGGGGAATGCTACGATAGTGTGATTAGTTTAGTTTTTGATAAGTGGCTGGAGAGGCGCCACGACACTCACCTACAGGCTGACGTAGGGCGAAAGTTTCGAAAGGTTCTGCACATAATTGGGCGGGAGAAAACGCCCAGCTGAGACGATAACCCGTAGGACACGGTGGAGCACACTGTCGAAGCGATAGTCAGCGACGACGTCTCACGTCGGGCGTTAACTCAAGCCGTGGTCCGATTATTTTATTGACGATTTTGTTATTACACCACTGCCCCAAAAAAGGAGTGTTATGTTTTTAGGGTTCATGTATGTTTGAATGTGTGTGAGTTTCTTTTTTCCTTTTGTAATCGTACATCCTTCCTTTATAACTATAGTTGCAACACTGAAAACCATGGGGGACAAAAGCTTTTTTTTTACTTTGCATCTATTTGTCATTTTGACATTGACTGATCTGTTCGGTATCGGTATTTAGTCTGTGGGTTCGGTGTCGGTCAGCAACCGACAACAGCAGGAGAAGTACAGATACAGTCAGTTTTGGAATGATTTGAATTGTTTGTGTGTTTATTGTAAAATTAACAGAGTTTCAAGTAAGATAGAAGTTATAGCTACTTAAAATGGGATTGTTTGTGTTAGCACTACTGGTGAACTTTAGTTGCTATAGTTTGTATTCGTGTGATGGTCTAGATGCCAAAAACGTGTCTTACAAAATGCCGACAGTTGGAATATCGGTGCTTGTACGAAATAAAGCCCATACTTTACCTTATTTCTTGACTTGCATACGTAACTTAGATTATCCTAAGAATCGATTGTATATATGGTAAGTAATTTTTGTTACTTAATATCAATATTAAATGGTAAAAGGGCTACACGCACTTCATAGATACGACTATGGTAAATGGCCGTACATTACTCTCCTCGTTGGGTCGCACTGACTAGGTCAAACTACAGAAATACATAATGCATCGCCCACTTAGCTGTAACAACTGATTGCAAGCCATGCCGACTGACGTATGTACTTCGAATGTATCTTGAAATTGAACCGCGATCATAGATTAATTTCCCAATACTCACCAAATAATTTGTTGACCTTATCCCAAATTATTTGGGGTTGGCGCGGCATGTCTTCTTCTTGCATACTCCTCTTTTACACATGATATTATTAGACACCTCTTTTTTGGCTATTTACATTCATACTCAAAATCTTGCTCACAACATTTTTTTATTCCTCTGCATCTCCTGCCCATGCCAAGCCAACTATTTAATAATCAGCTATGTCATAAGAAACACACTGTGCCTGTTAAAATTAACCCTGTTTTTTTGTGTCATTATTCATCATTCTTCCGCACTGATCCTATTTACTTGGGCCCTGTGCAGCATGTTTTCCTCAATGATATTTCTCTATTACTCTTTTTCCCACTACTTATGTTCTAGTCATTTTATTTTTCACACAATCCATCAATGGTTTCTTTTGTCCTCCAGTCTTACAGTCATCAACATTCAAACTCTATACTTTCCTGGAAATGTTCACTTCATTCGTCCGCATCACATGCCCATACTAAAACAACCGATTACCATACCATTTTCCAGACACTGTTTCAGATAATGGTAAAATATAAATATGTAAGGTAAAGGTTATTGCTTAACATTGATGCTTCAAATGATTTGTATTACTGCCAGGGTCTGGAAACTGGGCAAGTGTGGTTGTGATCCTCAACAGTGAGGGAACAATGAAGAAGAAAAAAGCAGTGTAACAGGCATGTCTTTTTATTTATGTTTAAGGATTCACAGTGATTTCAATGAAGATAAAAGTATAGAAATAATAGAGAAATGGGCTGACAAGTATTCATCACAATATAATGGAGTATATGTCACAACAAATAGTTCCAGTGGACGTCTACATCCAGATGAAAAAAGCCCCATACATTGGAGTCCCGAACACTTCAAACATGTTATAAAGTTGAGAGAAGATGCTCTGTCGTTTGCTAGAAAAATGTGGGCAGATTACCTCTTGGTAAGTTCTGTGTTTGTTTTGTACTAGGTGGTTTTAATATCATGTTGATGTTGGATAGTATCTGGGATAAGAAATCTGTTTAGTTACTTTTTCATTCATTTTAAATATGAGTTTGGTTATTGTTTAGATGTGGTTTTCAACTTTGCAATATTAATTAAAATAGAATTGAAATCTGATACTGTTATGTATCTTAGTGAAAAAAAAATGTATTTGCTCATTAGGTCATTACAGAGTTATCAATTTATGTAAGAAGTAAGTTATTTGATTGATAAGTAATATTCAATTCTTTAAAAATATTGTTTATGTAATAATTCCATAGACCTTGATTTTTCAAATATATGGTTGTTCTATAAACAGTACTGGTTTGGGAACCTCCTTTTTTGTTAGTTAAAAATAAACACTGCATGCTTTTTCGAAAAACACCAACATTTTAATGACACTTACTGCAAAAAAATCTAACATTAGGCAGGCAGTTCTAAATTTACATTATTTAGTAAGCCAAACAAAATATATACATATATATTTCTGTTAGAGTGATTAGATATGTGTTGGAAATTGTATACATCTGCATATTTAATTTATCAGTAGCAGAGATGATAAGCAACTTAACTTCTAAAATTACATTATTCAGTAGCACATGTTTTCTTTTATTTATATTTTACTTGTTTTTGTATTTTTTTTCTTTGCAGATGATAGATGCTGATGCGTTTCTCACAAATCCTTCTACTCTAAAAGAACTTGTTTCTAAAGGTCTGCCTATAGCCGCTCCAATGCTTGTATCAGATGGATTGTATTCAAACTTCTGGTTAGAAAAATTTGTCACGCTAATGCATGACAAAGCATGAGCAGTGTTTTACAAGGTGCTTTTCTATTGCTTTATTTTTTGCAAATTCTACATGTATTTTTGTAAATACATATAAACCTTATAAGGTAAAACAATTTAATGTCTTCACGGCTGCTATTAACTACACCCTCCATTTATAGCGATTTTTACTATCTAATGCTACCGGCCCAGACCGCGTGAATGTCTCGTGCATAGCTTGCCTGTAATTTATTTTCTAATGTGTGCTTTCATCGAAATTCTAAATCATGGATTTAACAAACTTCACTAATAGTTTGTTCAGTATTAAAACAGTAGCTTTAGTATTTGCATCAATGGTGTGTTCCATAATTGAAGTTTTGTAACTCTTGGCACAAGCCAGAACTGGGCCAGAATAAAACAGTATAGCCAGCAGCAGCTTGTTACCAAAGCTGGCATTGCACTCAGTAGTAATAAAATTATGTGGTTCCTCTTTATTGCAATTGGCAGAAATAATAAAAACCAGTTTTTGTTAGTTAAATACATCTGCTATGCCTATGCATATCTTAACTTGTTTATAATTTTTATGTACACTATATTAATGTGGGTTTATAACAGCACATTTTTTTAAAGCATGCTTAAATAGAACTTATTATCGGCCATAATCATTACATAATCACCTGTTGCTGTATATGCAATCCAAGCTGATTTAAAAGAACATAAAAGTTTGATGAAAGTATGAAAAGAAATCATAAATCTCTTCCAGGTGCGGTATGACTGAAAACTACTATTACTCAAGAACAGATGATTATAAGCCAATACAGAGAATGGAAAAGCAAGGCTGCTTTGAGGTACCAATGGTGCATACAGCTGTTTTAGTACACCTAAGGACCCGAAGGTCTGACCATCTGACATATAATCCGGAAAAGATTCCTTACTATGATGGCCCTCAGGATGACATCATAGCATTTGCTGTGAATGCTCATAAGTATGGTAAGTACCTGACTTTAGGTTTTGCCTGCAGGTTCGCCCACATGGCTGTTGGTTTTATCAGGGTAACACATAACCAAGATGAAGAGTATCCTTATTAAAGTAAGCAGTAAAATCATACCTTTAAAACTTTATTTCCCCTTTATACCAGTTATTGGTTGATATATGAAAAACTTAAAATCACAAAGTTTTAGGGTTCCGTACCTCAAAAGGATATAATGGGTTTGTTGTCCGTCTGTCTGTCTGTCAAGATAATTTATCTTAAGAACGGGTAAAGGTATCAAGTTGAAATTAAACTTGTATACTCACGTCTGTGGCTTTCTAAAACTGTCAACAAAATCAACCCTCTAGGACACAGTCAAAAGATAAAGCCGCTTGCAAGTTTGAGTAGAACTCTCGGTGCACAAGTCTGACTTTTACCAATAAATTTTAAACTGGCATTAATAATTAAATTGAGTTTAATTATTAATGCCAGTTTAAAATTTATTGCACGGCGTGATAAAATTATTTTACACAAACTTCTGACTCTCTATTTAATGCAAGGAGTAGAATTTCCAAAAAGAGTAATGATTGTTAATGTACACGTCCGCACATCAACCTACACAAAACCATTTTAACTTGATCTCTCTACTACAGTGTGCGATCCGTAGTAGAGAGATCAGGTTAAAATAGTTTAGGATAGGTTGACCTGCCGTCGTGTGTACTTGCTTGCCAGATCTGAATAGGCATTGAGTGGTAGTATATTTTTAAGCTTAAATATACCATGGAGACTATAATAACCTAAACCTCATCATTTCGACAGATATAGACCTGCACATATGCAACGATGATCTATATGGGTTCGCTCCAGTTCCCTTAGAAGACAACCACGATCCGAAGAGTGATTTTGAGCAGCTATTGAACATTAAAACTGAAGCTATTGGTCGCGGGAGTCCTTTACCTTTGGACGAATACTTGCAGGACTACATCACATACCCTGAACTGTGGAAGTTTGGCTGCAACGAAATCTACATGATAAATCTAGAGAGACGCAAGGAGAGGAGGGAACTTATGGAGCTGAACTTCAAAGAGTTGGGCATGGATGTTAAGCATTTCAAAGCCTTTGATGGAAGGTAAAGTTATTTATATCTGTTATTTTTTAAATATACCATTGTTTATCAAATGTCATTATTTCGTTGAGATCACCTTAATGTCAGAATTTATTTATTGTGTGTTATGCGTTTTGTGGCTTCTCATTATTTCTCTCTCGTTTTTTCTCATTTTAATTCAACCTACACTAATGGTATAAAACAATTGATGTTTCGAATTCTTTTCAGAAATTTGGATATGAGCAACCTAAAGGATTTTGCCATTACATTAATGCCGAACTACGAGGATCCTTACCATAAAAGGTAGATTATAAACTCCTCATTCATTTTGTAAAAGATGCCATTGCTTTTACATGGAAAAGTGGTTTTAGAGTAGTCTAACAGAATTAGTGCGCCAACCTCTTGTGATTTGTTAATGTGTGAATCGTTGGTTTGAGGTGGTACCGGTATAAAAGAACACCTGGAGAGACGAGGGAGGCCCTTTCCCTGCAGTGAGACATTCATCAACATCAACTTTTTCTTGCGCTCGGGCCATTCTATTTGAGGTCGACGCAACTCGTTCTTTTTCTACCATTCTCCCCTATCAGACGTCACGTCATCATTTACTCCTTTCTCCTTCATATAATTCCTTACACAATGATAGTAAGATAGGTAAAAATAATAATATATTGATTTCTAATGTGTGGTAGCCACAAATATACTTCCTATTTCTATTGTTATGAAAATAAGTTCCTTTGCCATAAATATTTAATTTAGTAACAGCATGATACATAGGTACATTTGTATTTCCAGACCCATGAAAGCTGGCGAGGTGGGCTGTTTTTTGAGTCATTATTACATATGGCAAGAGGTGAGTTTTTAAAACCTGTTAACTTGTTCAAACAAAAACGAATGGTCAGAAAACTTTTTTTATTTTTCAATCAAAAGGCAGAACCTAGAATATAATATGAATAAATAAATAATTATAATGTCTCCAGGTGTTCATATAGGATTCAATGAACACACGGCTACTGTGTAAAAGTGCCTTGTGGTATTTAGTCCGCCTATGTATCACTGTACATAAAGTTTAAAACAATAAATAAATAAAAGTCACTTTAAACCAAATTAGCGAATTTACAGTTTATGTAAATGTGTTGGTTCTACTGCTAAGGAGACTTTTTGTGGCTATGCTGTTACGTATACATACGAAGGAGTTGTATAGTAGCATGGTAAGTTGACTAAATTTGGATTATTTAGGAATTTAAGACGAAGTAAAAGTCATAATCACAAGGAAGGAACTTGCACAAAAATCATTAATGTGTAAAGATAAGCGTTTACTTACAAAATACACGACGCGCGATAAGGTGCATTCTGTATAAATAGTCCCCATGTGTATCACAGATTGTGGAGAAACACCACGCAGTCTCCTTGGTGTTGGAGGATGACATTCACTTCGTGCCTTACTTCCGTAACCGGTTCCTGCGCCTGTTGCGAGAGCTTAAGGAACTCGACTGGGACTTAGTGTGAGTATGCAGAAATGTATAGTCGATGTCACAGCTGCTTTTACAATACAACACCAACCAGGCCCAACCCGAACCGTGCACCTTTTCTCGACGTTTTATAACTGCCCATGTAGGCCTATGTGAAATAAAATATTTTGTTTTTGAACATACGTTCCATTGAAACATAAAACAATTAGGTATATTTGTCTGGGTGTCAGACAGTTATAACAAGTGACTAGATTAACCGAAAATCGTAAAAAAAAACATTTATAGATAAGAAATTGATGTCATAGTATCGGGAATTCAATATAAATAATAAATTTGGTAAAAACCCCGTTATTATTATTTTCTTAATATGTTTGTTTTCTCATTCCAACAGTTTCTTTATCAGTGTTATCGTACCTTCTATTAATTAAAATATTAAGTACTAGCTTTCGCCCGCGGCTTCGCCCGCGTTAAATTTGGGGTAATACAGTGCCCCTTGCGCCTTATTGATTTGTAATAGCAACGCTACGTTTTCCCTTTTTTCCTAGCCTATGTCCGTCTCCTGGTTCCCAACTATCTCTGTACCAAAATTCATCAAATTCGATTTGGCCATTAAAGCGTGAAGAGGTAACAAACAAACAAACTCACTTTCGCTTTTATAATATTATATTACTAAGGATTGTAACTTCAACATTGAAGTTCTACATGCACTGGAGTACTGGGGTCTTGTTATATAATATTAACTTGACCCCTGATGACATTTGCTCGCTCTGGCACCGGAAATGCGGTAACAAGCTCTAACAAGTCACTTGTGAGTTGTGTTAGGGGGATATGTAAACGTGATGATTAGTTTTTTTTTTATTGTAACGACTTTGTAACCAGACTATGTGTAATCCCCGGAGGGTTAGCGTACATTTGCTATAAACACTTTCCCGAAAGTGTTTCATCGCAAACTTTACTAATATTATAAAAGCGAAAGTGAGTTTGTTTATTTATATATATGTTTGATTGTTACGTCCTCATTGACAGCAGCATTCAGACTAATGCAGGCCACACACTTCTTTTGACTATATATTTTTAAACCCACACTAGGAAATTCTCCTGTGACATAGGTGCGTTTACAAACATTTAAACTTACATACACAAACAGCCAGACCCGGAACAACTATCTGTAGGTCATACAAAGATTTATTCCGTACGGGGATCGACCCACGACACTTAGCGCAACAGTCAAACTTTAGCCACTGCGCCAACCGTGTCGTCAAAGTTACTTTAGTATAACTGTCCTTCCTGTTTCTGGACTTTTTTCGTTGAGGGTAGCGTAAGGTCGAATATCTACGGCGGGGACATGTTGGACCCTTCTAACGTGCTTATATCGAGGGATCGTCAAGTAATAGGTGTTCTACATTAAAAACGTTGTAATTTTTCCATACATTAACACCCCAGTCACAAAAAATTGTCGGTCAAAGAGTTTTTATAACAATGTGGTAATGCAGTTACGTCGGGCGTAAGATCTTGCTGGACGACGAGGAGCAGTACGCGACGCAGCACACGACGCGCCCGCTGTACTCCTACTGGACCCTTGGGTACCTGATCAGCGAGCGAGGAGCGCGCAAGCTACTCGACGCGCGCCCGCTCGACCGCATGCTGCCTGTCGACGAGTTCCTGCCCATCATGTTCAATCAGCACCCCAAGTTTGTACTTAATATATCCTTAATAGGGTATTTTACTCTATTTGAAATAAATTCTAAAAATATACAATTCAGATAGCTTAGGCAACAAGCAGTCGGAAAATGTTAAATTCAGTTAATAAAATAACTAAATAAATTTTAAAATTGATTTCAAATTTTTCACTTTTTTTAGTCTGTTGTTTTACTAAGCGAAACAGTGTCCGCCATGATTATTACGTCATATGGTCATGTTTACAAAAAGTGACAACTGTCAACTGAGCAACTATTACTATTTTTGTATTATAAAACTTTACATTTTAATTTTTATTGAAATAATAGTAATACTACCATGGAAGAAATAAATACTACCATATAATAATACTTTAAACTATAGTGAAAAATACAACTAAACAGAAAGACTAATAATAGCACATTCATGACCACAGAGTAACATGGCGTCAAGCGTTTTTGTGATTTTACGCGCGAAAATAGAAATTGTAAAATTGAAATGCAGTTTTATTGCACTTATCGATTGAATATTTTTTTTTGTTTTTTTTGGTGGTTTACTAGGACTCTAGGAACAAAATGAGATACTTTTTAAAAATGGGTGTAATACCGTATTCTAAAGGCAAGCGGATGCCTTCCGCTTTACACCACAACCTATTCTCCGGTATTAATTGTATATTTATACTAAACTTTTATTGATCATTCATTAACATAAATCGCGGATTGCAATCCTACATAACTGTCGTGTAAGTTTGTGGGGTTTTTTTTACGAATGAGATATCAGCAAATAACTTCCAAAGTGTCAGACTCACTAAAACCCATCCATGTTTCTTCTTTTGGCCTTTATGTACCGGGGTCGCGATATCCCTTTCAAACAACCCGCAACCCCGGCAGGCAGTGGCCCTGGCATCCCCTCTGAAGTTTATGGGGTTTTTCGTCAACTCAACACTCACCTTGAGACCTTAGACCCAACAAGGTTGTGATCTTAGTTCCGATCATGGCCACGCGCCTAAAGAGCCATGCAATTTCTACATCTTTCATTGATAACCACTGACTAGTAAATATAATGGGTGTGAAAGTACCCTTAACGTAACCGAAACATACTTATTCACCCCGTCATATAAATCATTTTCAGTTCTAGGCTGTTATGACATAATTTTAAATGTCTGCACAATTCCGTTCTATTTAATGCGACCACCAGCACAATGTTTTCATACGTTACATAGAGTTCTACTGCAAAATGAAATTGTTCACCCAAAAAAGACAGTTTCTCAGCAATTATTTTTATGTAGATTTACTAAGTTTAACCTTTTGAGCAGAGCATAAACGCACGCGCGTGTTCTTCACGTCAAACCATTATTGTACCTCAAATTTTGTCACATTTTTGTGTCGTGTATTTTAGGGTACGCGCTAGCTACACATGTGAGACAACGGGGTTCAAAATGTTAATGTACAGAGTGTTTGGTTGATAGCTTCGTAAAGGTTTCGTCTACACCTTGTATTTAATACGTTGACTATTCGTATCAACAGTGAGACATGGAAGGCGCACTTCGAGAAGCGTAACCTGGAGGCGTTCTCCGCGGCGCCGCTGCTGGTCCACCCGACGCACTACACCGGCCAGGAGGGCTACATCAGCGACACCGAGGACTCCGACCTCGTCGCCGACCAGCACTTCCACTACAAGAACGAACTGTAAACACGTCATTTCGTGAGAGTTAGTCGTAATTAACTCAAATGTAATAGTCAAATTGTTTGCCAAAGTTTTAGTATGAGCGCGCTGAGTTCGAACAGGAATTCCTGTTTATCGACAACGTTTTTTACGTAGTAGTTTTTGCCCGCGACTTTGTCCTGTAGTTTCTTGCATGAGCATCATCTTAAAATAAGACATAGGTAACTTTCTTTTCTTTTAAATAAAAATCGTTACCCTACACTAGGAATTTCTCTTGAATCGTGGATACGTTTACAAACATTTAAACTCACATACACTAAAAAGCCAGACCCGGAACAACTACCTGTAGGTCATACAAATATTTGGTCCGTGTGGGGATCCAACCCGCGCAGAGCAGTAGTCGATCGCTCAGCCACTGCGTCAACCGTGCCGTCATCACATGTGTATTCTATTCTATGGGACTCGAAAACAGTTAAGTTTTTTAGAAGACAACTTTTAAAATCGGATGGGTATTAAATTAAGGAGATTTTCTCCTACATCTAAACATATAATAAAGTTATATTAAAAAATGAAATAAAATGTATACCTCCATTGAATTTATTTGCTGCTTTAATCGATTTTGCGAGTAGTCTAATTTTAGTACGTGGTGTTATTATGTAACACCGGTAACTGCGTCATCGGGTAATTAAAATAACTTTGTTTATTTGTATCGTTTAAACGTCAGCATAGCAGGAATTCCAGCGTCGAACGCAAGCGAAGCTCGATACATAATAAAATAATATATTTTTAATAATAAGTGTCATAGAGGCTTTGTAAGTCAATGTAGTGTTTAAGTCTCTCCGACTCCGTGATCGGACGTGGTACTGATGTGTTTCAAATTAAGTTTTATTAAGCCAGTTTGTTTATCATAAAGAGGCTATGTAGAGGGGATGAATTAGTGAAATGTGCTTACAAGATTACTAACTGTCCACAGCTTACAGTCAATTAAAAGATCTTGTGTTAACGCTTGCTCTATTTTGTCGAAATAGCTAAAAACATCTTGTGTTACTATCACGTGCATACATTCCAAAGAGCTACATTTTCTTGCAGAGCAGGTGATACCTCAAATCAACGAATAGTCCACTTTCGCATGATAATCGCGTATGAATGTTAAATGTTTTTGCGTGGCATACGTCAGATGGTATCGTACGGCGGGCGGAGCGGCGGACATTCATTATCGTGGAAAGTGCGTCCGTCACGGCACAGAATCGCGTCCATCGCGACGATTAGTTCATCTATAACATAGTTGCCGACAGCCGCACGCACCGCCCGGTCACGCACACAACACAACACTACGCCATGTACACTATGTACAGTAATCAACAGTATACAAAATCTAATTAGTGAACAGGTCCGAGGGATATAAATGAAGTTTCCTTAGAAACCAATTGATACTTTAAAATGAATTAATAGATGCAAACTATTTAGTAATGCTTTTATTTGAATACCACAAGATACAAATCTTGCCTGGTTGTGGCTCACCAATATTGTTTGTTTTTGTTGTTTTAGAGAACCCATTGTTTACTTAATTAAATTGCATTTGAAAACATCAATCGGTTTCTATGAAAATTTTAACTATATTCGTCGGAGCTGCTTACCTATTATGTTTGTTGTGTGTACATACATATACGCCACTACTATTCATACATCTGATTGCCAGATTTCTAGCACATTTCGCTTTACTGGTATTTGGTAATTGGCAATGATGTGTGTCAATCTACTAAGTAAATAATTATACTTGGCTAGGAGTTTCGACTGAAAGTATTTTATGACGACACATTTTTGCTATTGTTTCAACGCTTGAAATTCGTATGATGTTGGGACATCCATTTGTGCCAGACAGCTGTTGTTTTCCTACAGGAAATAATGTCAAAGTTTATATATTTGTTTATATGCGGGCTATGTATCCGACTTTTTTTTTTTGGATAGGTAATTATAAACTATACTAGCTATGCCCAGCGGTTTCACCCGCTGCTCACTTAGGGGTATGAAAAATAAATGTTGGCCGATTCTCAGACCTACCCGATATGTACACAAAATTTCGTTTAAATCAGTCCAGCCGTTTCGGAGGAGTATGGGAACGAAAACTGTGACACGAGAATTTTATATATTAGATTAACTTCAAGTTTTGTACTGCATGTAATATTACTACACTTACTATGATGTAACTCGTGGTCTCGTTACGTAAGAAAGCTTTCTTGAATGATGCTTCAGCATGAATCTCAGCTGTGTTATTTACGTATTTGAAGGATATCGGGTGAGACCCTCATGTTTTTTTTTGCGGATGGGTATTCATCAAATAACTCGCGGGGAAGAGAGTTACACTTGTACCGACTAAAATTCGCATATGTTCCTTCTATTGCCTATATGTTTCGGGGCCGCGGTATCTCTTTCGAACAACCCCCAACCCCAGCAGGCGGTGGTCCTGGCAGGCCCTTCCGCTTTGCTGACATCTCTTAAAGGCGCGCGTGGAACACTAACGCGCCGTCGTCGCTTATATTCTTGAAGCTGATTTGTAATAGTGTTTAAAAAAAAGTCCATTCCTGTATCATTTACTAAGAAACCTGTCTTTATCATTCTGTAACAGTCTTATAATACGAGTCTCTCAAATAGTTACAGATAATCTACTATACATTGCCTGTGTATTAATAACATATTTAGAACATCTAATCTGACTGGGTTCCGCTGAGCGATTTACGAGTTAGCCTTTAATTTTTGGCTCTGAACAACATTTGATTTGAAGTCGATGTCGCCATATTATACTATATATAGTCAACTGCATAACTCAATGTGTATTATGCTGCTGTACCTTTTTATTTTATGTATGAATACAAAGTTACTTGTGGTGACAAAAATATGTCAGTAGTGTGAGTAGATGCCGTGTTACTGGCCGTGATTGTAACAGAGTTTCAGCAAATTGACAAATTAAACCATACCTAAAAAAATCTATCGGAAAAAAATGACTTTCTATAAGTTCAACTTTGCATTTGATTTTTAAAATTTTGGTAAAATAAATATTTACATCCATGTTTAGGTATGTGTTTAAACGAAGTACGTTTTTAATTATAAACCTTATTGTATAAAGCTGCAGAGAGCACAGCGAAATGATAATTCTGAAGTTCTGAAGTTCTGAAACACTATTGAATAACAATAATATGGTCCTAATTTTAGACTCAAACGCATTTATTTAGGTAAATGTAAGTTTTATAATTTTTGTTTAATTTTTCTACAAATAACATAATATGAAATAGAATAAGATAACTTTTGCTCAGTAATAAATATTATTAGTGATAATAAATAACATATCACGCAGCCAGCATAATTAGGTCTGATTAATACTGCATAGTTAACACATTGAGCTTTAGAGCATAAAATGTTAATTTATTATACCAGAACTATGTTTTTTTTAAGGAAAGTAATAGATGTTTAAATCTAATAATATATTTTTATTATGTGCCATAAAATGTTCCTAAATATTTTTTATTAATCTTTTAATGAATAAACGAGCATAACCAAACACACGTTTTATTTCAATATCAACATGAAACCATAGTGATTTGTTAACAATATTATGATTCCGTCATCGGGATATCTTTTTTCATTATTTACTCGTCAACTTAGCATTTTCCAACTGTTATTTAATTGTAAGTGCCATGAAGGGGATAATAAAGTTCATGTTTCCGCGGAAGTATGTCAGCGAGCGTTTAGTTCGTGTGCTGATGAAGATGTCGTACGGGAGGTGGCTGCGAGCTTGAGTGAGCAGTACGAGAAGCTGCGCTATTGTATCTGCTGTGCCCAGCAGCGCCGCATGCTCTCTGACTGCTACGCGGTAAACGTGCAGCAGCCGCTCAAGTGTGACCAGCTCGCCACGGAATGCATGCAATGCGCCAGCGACCATGCGCTCTCAGTGCATCCATAATGCGCCTTTACTCATTATACAAGACTGCATAACAAATGCAATAATTACGATGCCACACTAAGGAGTTACATTTCCTACACAATAGTGACTGATTTTTGTTACTTAATTCAATATATTTTGCCAATACAGAATAATACTATTAAAGAGTTTATTATTTGCCAATAATGATAAAAAAGGATGTATGCACACGTGACTACACAAGTACACAACGTTCTATTAACAAATACAAATGCGTTTCAAACGAGAATGTGTCTGTTAACTGTCACTTATATAGTACCTACGACTTACAAAAAACTGACATAGGCATGCGAATAAATTGTTAATATTTTTAATCGTTATTATCGATAATGTAAAAGTGTTGAATAAAACGCCATCTTAAAAAAGATTATTTTTATTTATCAAAGATTAACATTTTGCCGTTTAATTCGCGTAGGGAAACGTTTTTTGATATTATTCTTTATCGCTATTATTTTGTTATCTTTCTTAGTATAGTTTTTTTAGTAATGTGGAAGTATTGGTTTATCCGAAATCGTAGAAACAACTGGCTATTTCACTAATTGATTTTGTGTATACACACACAAAATCTATTATCGATGCTATGGCAAATTATCGAGCTGTATTGGTGCGCAGGTTTTCCCTAATTTGAGGCTATCAAAACCTTTAAAAAAAAAGGTTTCTTTGTATTTTTGGGCAATACGTTTATTTATATTTATACAAATAGACAGCTATGTCGTCACAATATGGCTTGAGGTTAGTCCTATTCACATTTTAAACACATTATTATTATAGTTTATTGTTTATAATTTTGACCCAGCTATCATTTGGTGTAAGAGCTCGATGACTGTCCGAGTAGGGCGGCCGGTCATGCCGCGCGAGAGGTACGGCACGTCAATCCCCTTGGTGTAACCGACGCCGTACGTGTCGAGGTGCATCCACTGACTGTCGTGCACGAATTGCTTCAGGAAAGCCGCGCAGTTCGCTGAGTCCGCGTAGGGCTCGCGTCCCGTGTTCGCAATATCCGCAGTTCCAGAATTCTTCACCCGGTTTTCGTAAAACTTCCAAAGGGGCATCCTCCAGACTCGGTCACCCGTGTGTCCGCTCGCCATCTCGAGGTAAGCGTACAACTCGTCAGAATTACTGTAACAAGCACATGCTGCCCCACCAAGGAAGTGTATTAATTCTTTTGACATAGTGCCTATGTCGATTATGAATTTGGGCCAGTAGTTGCGTGCATAAATTAAACTATCTGCGATGAGCAGTCGTCCCTCTCGTGATGGCATTCTTATACGTATAGATTTATTGTTTGCACAAGAAATAACATCGCCGAATTTGGGACTGTTTCCGTTGGGCATCAGTTCGCACAGCGGCAGAATTCCTCGGATGTTGACGGGGAGTTTCAGTCTCGCCGCAGCTCTTGTGATGGCTACTACGCACGCGGCCCCGGCCATGTCGCCTTTCATGTATCTTAAGTCTTCGCGCGATTTCAAGTTTAAGCTGCCACTATCGAACGTCACCCCTTTACCGATCAGGACAATAGGGCGGGTGCATTCGTTTGCTCCGTAATAACTAATTTCGACGTAAAGTGGGGGCTGCACCGACGACTTCCCAACCGACACAAATCCACCCATTTCATGACTAGCTGCCCATCCCTTTGTTTTTACTTCTACGTTTATATTTAATTCACATAATAGATCCACGGCTACTTTTGCGAACTTAGTGGGATTTAATATATTTGCTGGCAATTCTTGTAAGTACCTTGCTAAATTTTGAGCTTCTGCTTTTAATGCGCCTATCTCCCAACCTTGCACATCACAATCATCGTATAGATGGAGATTTGGTTTCGGAATTACTTTATTGTTTGTTCTACTTTTATATTCGCTGAATTCCCAGCAGGCGAGGTTTGCTCCTTCAGCCGCTGCCTCAGCGTTTCCGAACGACTCCACATAGATATCTTTTGGATTTAGCGGACGAAGTGCTCTTGCACCTGCACCTGCTGCTATTCTTATTGCTTCCTTAGTTTCGTCTAATTTCTCGATAACATTGTACGTAAAACATTCGGTGCCGAGTCCAGCGACTGCGACAAAAGAATATTTTGGGTCCAAGTCATAGAACACCCTAGTTTCGCCAAGTTTCGGTATGGGAGCTAGATTTAACACTTTCCATAATCGTCCACATATTTGTTCATCGTATTGCCGACCGGTAGCGGTGAGGATCGCCGGATCATTCACTACGTTTTCATTATAATACACGCCTAAAACTAGTCCTGTTCTTTTGCGAGCGCAAGCTTTGGAGTCAATCACTTGACGAGGCGGTAACAAAGGTACACAGTCTGACACCGGCAACTTGAATTGAGATATGAGGCGCACACGGCTGGGAAGTGATTTGATATTATGGCGTAAATACAACATTTTAATTTTGAAAGCAATTTTTAAAAATAATTTTGTTTAACTGATGTCGTTGCCAACTAGTTTTAGTTATCTTAGTTTTAGCATGAGTTTGTATTATAATAATATGTAATTTAAATATATATTAGACGTAATGTGTAAGTTTAACTATTAATAAAACAAATATGTTCACAAAATCACACATCATACATTGTTCACAATTCAATCAGATTATCGCACAACATGTCTTTTGGAGAGGTCAAGAAGTTTTCTTCTTGAGCCAACTGGGAGTATAAAGTTCATACCACTCGGGAATATTCAGCAGGAGAGTTTCTTGCAACTGTCGATATATTATCAGTATGAGAAAGGGAATAGCTAGCCTCTCATCTTTAAAGAAATATACCCAAAACGCCAACAGCAGAAGGCAGACGTCTACTGTATAGTCTATCGCTGACCGCACATTCATCTTGGCTTTCTCTTCGAGTTCTTGGTAATTGATGGGTATGACGATGGTGGCTCGCTCTGCTTTCAGAACTACCTGCTGAGTACACTTTGGCGTGTTGTTTTGGATTTCTGGAGGATTAAGAACCTTTACTTTGCCTTTTTTTTCCAATAGATGTTTGTCAGTAATAGTTGGCTGCTTTGGCTTAACTGATTCATTTACAGAATTTGCAGTTTTTCCTTTCGGAGATGCCAGCTTATTGTTATTTGTTGTTTTCTTTGGTTTTACTGTTTTGATTTTCTCGGCATTCTCAGGCTTCGTTTCAAGTTGCTGCTTTTCAGCAACTGCTTTTAAGTCTTCTGTTTTTAGGTACATAGGTGCAGTCGATTTCTTGTGACTGCCATATTCTTTTACTATACTACCGTAATAATCAATCACTGTTCTCCCTTCTTCACTCACCTTATCTTGTAGTTTGTCAGTTTTATTATTTGTTTTGTGGTTATCGTTGGGTAAGTTTTCGTCTTTGGGTTTTTCAGGTTCTTTTTTGTGAAGTAATTTTGGAAATTTGGTGTTGGTTATCTTCTTAAATATTGTTATCTTTTCCTCCTTCTTTGGTTTCACTGGTGCTTTGGGTTTTTCAGCTGCTTTAGGTTTTTCTACTGCTTTCGGTTTTTCTATGATTTTGGATTTATTTACAGTTTTCAGTTTTTCAGTAATTTTCGGTTTTTCTATGGTTTTAGGTTTTTCTTCTATCTTTGGTAGTTCTGGTTCAGGGGCTGGTTTCAATTCTACCATATCTGATTCTCTTCGTTTTAATATTGGTTTTGGAACAAAATTTGGATCGGGGAGAGGCAAGGGTTTGAGAGGTTCGCTTTCTGAAAGCTCTTCTTCTTCTTCCTCAATAAAATCTTTGAGAGGCGATGGGCGGGCCATTTTATCTCTTGGATTGTATGTATCCTCTTCATTCGAATACTGACTTCGTCTATCAATATCTCCATCAAGACTCCCATCATCTGTATATTCCCCATCGGAAGAAACAGTGCTAGCAGTGTAGTCTTCATCAAATGACATATGTTGCCATTTGGGATCTGATGTTTCTGAATCCAGTGACACTTGGCGCGGACCGAACTTGTGCTGTGTGTTGTCAATAGAGTCTATTTTAGGTAATATTTCTGGGTTCTTAGGCTTTGCTTCAGAGAAGTCTTCCTGCAGTTTAGGCATATCTTGATCATTATTTACGCTATCGGGATCAAAGCTAGTATTATACGGAATGTCAGTTTTGTGGTTAAGGGGTCTATCGTCTTTGTTTTTGTTTTGTTCTTCTTTCATAGCCACAGCCTTGTGAACACGTGCCATGGCTAGTTCATGCAGGAGCTGTGATGAACTGACGGCGTTGCGGAGAGCTTTGAAAGGCATCATACAACGCGAGCTCAACTCCGGCGCCGAGAACGACAGGGGAGGCGGCGTCAGAGAGTCCAGGTCCAGTTGAAAAGATTGTCGCTTTTCTGAAATTAAAAGAGATTTTCTGTAGACACTAGTCGTATTTAACAACAGTCGAACACACGCCTTTCTTAGCTATGCTTACAAAACTAGACAGACAAAATTCGCAGTTAAAGGTGAAACTGAGTTTGCATACTGTTTTCTTTTTTATAAAATAGATACAAGTCAAACTTAATTGTTTGGACTCAACGGTAAAGCGAAGTTTAATAATAGTTGCAAACTTCGTTCAAACTGGAAATAGATTTGAATTCGCAAATGTTCTGTTGTATGTTAATTTCGCAGAAGCTGTGATGCGGTCAGCATCTCACGTATATGTTTGTTTGAGTTATGTTAGTGCGCTACTAAGTATGTACTTGCCGCTGACTTTGGCGGACGCCTATTTATATACGTACCAGGCGTCGAGGCACTACCGAGTATTTATTTGAAATTTAACCAGCTTTAATAATATGATATTAATCAAGTTATGTGTCTTCTGAGTACATCATAGCATAACATCGTGTCGCCTGTGCCTAATAGTAAATGAAAATGTTGCCATCTAAGTCTAAGTACCATGACACAGAGGGCGAGCCTTTGGCCTAGATATCTTCGGATCATGTGTTGAAAAACAACATCCCGAATGGATCTCCTAATTTAAGTTACATGGTTTTATCAAAAGTAAATGTTTTTTACGTGTAGGTAAATTAAACAGTCGCAATTTTGTGGTTGTGATCAAGATCCATCAGCGCATCTTTCTTGTGTGTAAATGAACTACAAAGGTATTACATATCGAGAATATAATTCATCTTCCCCTTGCAGCGTAGCGCAGGGCTACAAGGTGTAACATAATAATCGAAGCTCTCTGCTGCTTGTAATTGGACTTGCTATAGGTACTTAGGTATTGTCGCGATCAGATGATCAAAATGAGTAACAAAACTAAATAAAAAGTAATGAATTTCCAAAAGTTGTTCAGTTTTATGTGACAACACGAGAGGTCTAGCGTTTATTGTGTTACACTTGTTTGTTAGCGTTTTTACTGAGGTTACCAATTTCTGTCAACATACTTTATGGAACATAAAACTATCAAACTAAATATCCTTTACTAATTTGTGAGGGACGAAATTATACTATGTTATGATTTTTAAATTCCAATTTTGTTTTTCTCTCACCGTCATTTCTCAATCAATTTAATTGTTAAAAAGTAATTCGCACAAAGCAGATTGTTTATACATCACTAGCTTCTGCTCGCGGCTTCGCCCACGCAAATGATTTTTGCTTCATAATATCTTTATTTTTGTTAAAGCTTAATTAAAACCACTCGCGCACTTGTGTACACGTGATAAATAAACAAACCATCCATCTTCACAAACTTTCGCCTGTTTAATAGTAGTTAGACATTTTACACAACACAAGACCTACCTAATGTGAGCTATTGAAAGCTTGAGGTTTTCATCAGTGTCATGATTCTACAGTTTAGTAAAGTTGTCCTACGTACTCTTAGTGCTTTTTTCGTACAGCTTCTGAATTTTCAAAGTCCTTCACGACAATTCATAACATTAAAGCACAGCTTCAGGTAGTTACAAGAGATGTCATGTAATAAATATAATGATAATAACTATGGACCTGATGCAAAACATATTTCCTGAAATACATACAGTCCAGGGCACAATCTGGTTACACACATTGTACATTTAAAATACTTATTCTTTTTGAATCGTAGTTTTTGCATGTGGAGGTTGATGAAAGATAGAACCAATGTTTAGTTAACCACCGCCAAAAGATAAACAAAGCTGAAACACATCTTAAATCCAACAGACAATAAAATAGAAAAAAACAATGTAAGAAAATATGCTAACTTACCGGATTTTTCCATTTGTTTCTGCGAATCTGGGTAGAGTACCAGCATGAACTCACTGCTGCCGGAGGGGTCCCGCGCGGGTGAGCGGCGACGCGGCTGACGCGGAGGTGGCGGCGCCTCGGCGGGCGCGGTCTGCGCGCGTTTGCGCCGTGGTGCTGGTGAAACCCGCACCTCGCTGCCATCCTCCCGAGTTAGCACCTCGTTTATTATTTTCGATTCTACCGCCAAGAATTCCATATCCACTGGCCGGCCCGGTATCCGCACCGGCGCTGACTCCGCACTCGGCGCGCTCATCCCATACGGACTCTCCGCTTTTACACGGAAACGATACTCGCTCCCTTCGATGAGATCGAACAGAGTGACATTCGTCTTGCGGCTGGTTGTCGCCTTCAGCCACACGTTCCAGCCGTTACGGTAGTACTCGACCACGTAGTTACCGATGCGGCAGCCGCCGTCGTCGTCGGGGGGCTCCCAGTCCAGCGAGACGGACTTGTCCACCTGGCGCGCCACGCGGACGCGCTGCGGCGGGTCTGGTGGCGCCGTGATTGTCACGAGGAATGCGGCTGTGTCCTCTCCAATACTGTTCTTGGCGTGAATTTGATATTCCCCACGGTCGCTTCTTCGCGCGGTATGTATTTTGAGCATCGAGAATTTTGAAGTGTTCGATATCTCCACTCGATCGTCTACCACTATGGGTTGGCCGTCGTGTCGCCATTCCACAGTCGGTGTTGGTTTCCCAACAATTGTCGTTTTCAGGAAAACTGTTTCGTTAATTTCGTATAACAAGCCATCCTCGTATTGACGAGGGTAGCGTAACTTCGGCGCAGCTTCGAGTGACAATCGAGCTTTGGTGACTGCGTGTCCACTACGATTGGTTGCCGTGCATTTTATTTCTCCTTCATCGCTTGGTAACGTCTGATGGAAGACAAGAACACTAGTGGATTCGCTTGTGGTGATGGCAGTCCTTCGGCTGCTGAAAATTTCATAATCATCCTTGAACCACGCTATCGTAGGTGGCGGGATACCGGAGAAAGCGACACGGAATTCTGTTTTATCGTTTTCAAGAGCCGTCAAATCATCTAAATGTTGTAGAAACAGGGGCGGTTCATGGGGGAGGCGGTCCGAGCTGACTGTCAGCACATCGGACAGGTCGCTGTAGTCGGAACGGCCGACGGCGTTGAGCGCGGCCACCCGAAATTGATAGCGGTAGGGCGGCTCCAGACCCGTAAGCACGAGCTCCGGCCGCAGCACCACGGGCGGCGCCGTGCGGATCCAGTCCGGCGCGCCGAGCCGGTTGCACTCCACCTGATAGCCCAGCAGCGGCGCGCCCCCGTCGTGTGCCGCCGGCGCCCATCGCAGCGTGATCGAGTTCGGCTCCTCGTCCGATAGTATCGGTATGATATCCGGCTTTCCTGGCGTTGCAGGCCGTCCTGGAATTCAAGACGAGGCTGGGCGTTACTCAATGCATTTGGATGATTTAAGTTAAAATTAAATATGTCTAGTCGGGCGTTAACCTTTGTTCGGTAACGACGGTGCTGCCGGTATAAGCCATTTGGCATAAAACTCCTTTCAAAATTAGACGCGTGATAATCGTTACATGAACGCGGACGGTCTTACGATTTGTTTTGTTGTGCCACGCTTTAGGAATCGCAGCGCGCAGTCTTTTTAAAAATAGAAATACAGTCAGGGGACTCAGACGAGCTGCACACGTGTGGGGGCTGGCTGTGGTGGTACCGGCGTCAAGGGAGCGGGGGTTGGGATTACCTGCGGTTTTCCAGCGCACGTTCTTGCTGGGCTTGTGGACGTATTGTGAGGCGGAGTGCTGGTTGCCCATGGCGGCGGCGGCGCGCGCCGACACACTGAGCGCGGCACCCGCTCGCCCCCCGCCGCCCGCGCCCGCGCCCGTTCCGCGCTCTGGGAATAACTCTGCGCAGAGCCGCGCCCGCGCGCCCGGATGCGATCTTGATCTGTTTGATCGATAGCTTTTCATTAACGATCTGCAGGCCACGGCCTTTGGCGCAATTATTGATGATGTTCATCCATTTCAATCATCGATGGCATTGCCAATTAAGTACCTACAAAAAATGGAAACAAAATAAGCCTTCTGCTTGAGTTCCATAGCAAATATATTGTAACTATCAGTACCAACCATTAACCTTTATGCTTTGCGTCCAAGACTCCGTAAAAGTTGGTTGCAATAATTTGCAATGCTTCTTCTTGTAACAATTTACCATTGTGGGGACATCTTGTGCCATATGTCGGCGTTACGTAGAGTGTCACCGAAACTTACAAGATATTTTGGCTCGTCGCTATTGACCAGTAGGTACTCACACTCCACCTGTTGATCAATCTTGGAACAAATCAGCGGGCAAGCTCGGTAAAAAACGAACGAGAGTATGAGCCTAAAATAAAATTTGTAAGACTGGGCATGAACGTTATTTCGTGTCCACAGTACAGATGGCAGTGTTGTTCCGAAATTTTCATAAATACCTAGAAAACTTTACTGTGGTGATTTTGGCTGGTTCCTGTTTAACTGACGTTTCTTTGACTTCTGATAAGTTAACGTTTTCTGGTAATTCTATGAAATTATGTTCTAGATTCGATTTTGTCTGATACCAATCTATTACCCACCATGCTTTTAAGTACTCACTAAATATTTTTCTGCCATGATAATAAACAGTTCTTAATGAAAATGGTCTAACGCAGATTATTTTTGAGAGAGAGTAGATTCTATAAAGCAGATATTTTGATAGTCAGTGCGAAGGTATTTGTTTCCTGTTGCTGTTGCCGTTGGTATATTTCGTAGTGTGTGTTTCAGCGAGCGCCTACGCGTATCCCCATTACGTACTTTTCACCACTTGAACATAAGAATATATTTTAGGAAACAGTTTCAACAAAACTGTAATCTTATCTGCATCTGGAGCTGAAATAATTACACGAATTTCTTTTTTTAGCCTCGGCTGCTTGATGCGCGATAATTAGGCTACATGAATCAGACCAGAATAAATTTGTTGGAACAGTTTAGGGTGTCATAAAAGAGACGCACTAATTAAATACAAGAACAAATGACCGTCCGAACAGTAAAGTAATGTAAAAAAAACACTTCTTTTTCACTTACTTTCTCTTCTATTTGAAATGTAATTGCCTGAATCAGACTAAGGTTTCTTTTGGCTAAATTATAAAAAAGTGTGCGTATCTATTCTTAAAATGTGTATAATAATCTACGCAAAATATGTGGACGTGGAGTTGCGGACACCAGCCCGTTTTACAATACAATACCCATAATTATATCTACTGGTTTACACTTTTTGCCGTAATTCTCTGAAAATATATATATTTTTTTAATTTTTTTGGTAATTTTTCATGCTTTTTTAACATAGGACTCAGGAGTGGGTTACTAAATTGTACATGAAAAATAGAGATTCTGTCCCCCTACAAATCCTGATCTTGCTTATATTCCATTTAATATTTGTATTTTTTTGTTTTGGTACAAATCAGCGGGCAAGGTCGCTAAAACCGAACGAAGGTGTTAGAATGAAAATTTCATAACATTAAGCTTAATCAAAAATAAAAATCAAAAGATTTGGGTTGTCTTTTTGGAAGATTGTTTTTGAAGAATTTCATCGTTAATTTATTCATCGAATTTTAGCGCTATCACAAGAACATAAGATTATCGTCTGGAATGGCGTAATTCCTCACAAATTGCAGACCATTGTGGAAAGGTAGAAAATAAAAAGAATTAAATCAAGTTTGGTTTCTCAAAAATAACACTGAAAAAAGCAAATTTCGGTTCACAAATTGTTACAAATCAGGACACATTGTCGTACTGTATGACTGTACATTATTTACTTATGTCACACCAGCGGCAATGAATTAATACGCTAATTAGCACGGATGGTATCGGATCATTGACGCTAAGTGAGGCTTGTCGGTTATTAACGCAGTGCTTTCATTGATTGGTGCTACCAGTACCGAGAAGGCTTAGGTTTACACGTTAGATCCACAACAAGAGTTCCGTATAGACGGATTAGTCACTTTGCAATAGTTAGCCCGTAGTTAGTTAGCCCTGACTTAGTGGATCGTTAGATCTAATCACTTAGTAGCAGGGCCGGATTTAGGGGTCCAGAGGCCTCGGGGCAACAAAGGAGTGGCTTGCCCCAAATTATTTTCCAAATAAAATGAACAATTTTTTTCGGTCGAGTTTTTCAATAAATAATTTATTATGAAACCAAGTAGATTCTCTTAGTATTTAACAAACACATATGAATATAATCGGAAACAAGAATTATTTGAAATAAAATTTTAGTGTTAACGAACGGAACCTTTCGAGCTTTTTTTGCCGAAAAATCGTTGATGGATTCACTGAAATCCAGTTCTCGGAGTAAATCGCTTTCAATGCTCAGGAGAGAAAGCTTCGATAGACGGTCTTGTCCCATCGTGGTTCGAAGCCTGTTTTTTATAATTTTCATTTTTGAAAATGAGCGCTCTCCAGTGCAATTTGATACCATCAAAACCAAATACATTCTCAATGCAATTTCGAGGTTTGGGAATGTAGCTCTGAAATTTTTATCTTCGAGAATTTCTGATTGGAGTGAACAAATATAGATCAGTGATTTATGTTTCTGTTAATATTTAAGAATAATATAATCAAATAATCATGTATGTATAAAGTACTTTAGACTGTAGGTAAAGGTAAAAGCGAAAAAAAAAATATCAAAGGAAAAGATGTTTACTAGGTTTACTAGTTGAAATTTGAAAGATTTTTTTTCCGTAGTCTCTATTGTGGAGGCCCCCTGCTTGTGGAGGCCCCGGGGCTTTCGCCCCGGTTGCCCCCCCCTAAATCCGGCCCTGCTTAGTAGGCTTGACGTGCTAAGCTGCACTTACCGCTACTGACGGTTCTGTGTTAAAGTGAGGGGAATTACCCAGCCTGAAAGGCGAAAAAAACAACAGTAGCCTACTGTTGTATTTTCCGAAATAAAAACAACTACGTCAAAAGTGGCCACTAAAATTGTTAAACCTGTAATTATTAAATAACAGCCCTACAGCACGCTTTGTCCAGTAGCTGAGCGATTGCAAGATGAGCAGGTTCGTTTCTCGCTTGGAATAAATATTTGTATGTCTTATTTGGCTGTTTGTGAGTTTAAATGTTAGTAAACTCACCCACGATACAGGAGAAATTCCAAGTGTGGGTCAATTTTATTTTAAATACTACACCCCTGGTTTGTCTGGTTGTCAGAATTTCGAGTCACTGACTACCTGCAATGACAGTTAAAGATCCACAAATGATTCTGGGGCACGGAGGACTACTAATATTGTAATTTCTTTCACGAAAAAACTACTAAACGGATCTTGATGAAATTTGGCACAGAGATAGATTATAGTCTGGCAGAACACATAGGATACTTTTTTTCAAGATCACGCGGGCGAAGCCCCAGGCGCCAGATAGTTCATTCATAATTCTGAAAAATGCTTGATCGACAACATAGATAGACCACACGGTTGGCGCAGTGACTGAGCGATCGACTGCTGCGCTGCGTGTCGCGGGTTCGATTCCCGCTGATTAAAAAAAAATAGAACGCAATGAATCTTGTTGCATGAGTTATTACAGACATTTCTACAAAAAATTGTAGACTATTGAAAATCTTTGCAGCTTTGCCGAGTACATTAAATATTCGTGCTGTGTGTCCGTTCAATCTGGAAAGGCGTTTATTCAATAGAATTATTTTTCGCGACGTCCCGCGCCTAATGACCGTGGCTGTCTGAAAAATACAGGAAACTGTATGAGTTTTTTATTTATCTCCCAAATGGCCAGCTAACATTGGTACCTAATAAATATGCTAATTTAATATACATTAGTTAAACTAGCTACAGTTAAGGAAAACATTCAATGTAATCGTTTTCTTTCAGGCAGGCGCAGTGACGAGGCAAAAAATAAAATAAAAAATACACTACGAAAACAATTCGCATTGAATAATTCTTTCATAACAAGAGCTTCCGCTGTTCTATGCAGAGAACATGATAAGTTGACATAAAGTAGAATTGCATCGTGTGACAGCGAACTCAGTGGATTTCCGACGGCTTACCGGTTTGCATGGAAGTGCCCTAGTTGCGTCTGTTCACCTTAACACATCCCGTGCATTGTGTCCCGTTCCGACGGAACTGCGAGCGGAACTGACGAGAGCCAGGTCAGGGGTCGTCCTTAATCACATGAGGTTCAAACAGGAGGGGGTTAAAGATAAAATGAAGTTGAATCACCATCAGGGGGGTGTGTGGGACGCAACAAATGAATTTGAGGCTAGATTTGGGGTTGCGGGTTGTTGGGGTTGCGGGTTGTTCGAAAGAGATACCGCGGCCTCGGAACGTAAAGGGCAAAAGAAGAAACATGGGTGGGTTTTAGTCAGTACAAGTCTGACATGCCCTCCCGCTCCGCCCAGAGCGGGGGAAGTCATTGGATGATTTCCCACCCGAAAAAAAAGGCTAGATTTAACAATAATTTGAGTCGGGTAGGTACATTTTTATTTTTACCAATAATGTATTAAAGACCCGAGCAACCGATGTTTTATTTTTATTAAAACTATTTAAAAAAAAAGCTGCCCCTGTCTGGAACGGAATTTCTCTGTATTGTGGATGGGTTTACAAACATATAAACTCACATGTACACATCCAGCCAGACCCGAAACAACTACCTGTAGGCTATACAAATATTTGTTCCGTGCGGAAATCGAATCGGGGTACTTTGGGGGAAAATGGTCTAATATACTCACGTGATTACAGTATTGCCTCTTAGGTCATACGTGCCATTGTTTGTGCGGACCTGCAGTAATCAATTTCGGTGTTCGCTTTAATTAACTGTGTAGGAGCGTAAGCACGCGGCAGACCTTTATGACTGTATAGATAGGCGGGGGATTAGCGGCATTGTCAATTACTGGGCTTTCGTGTTCACCTAACCCTTTATGTGCTTAAATAGTTGAAACTATAGCATAGTTACAGCTTTCCTCGAATGTGGTACTTGATAGCGGTTTACTGAATGTCTGCTTTCAGAATCTCAGCTACGAAAATTAATAACATCTGTTTCCGTAATAACTGAGCCAAGTTCATCCCACAGTATAAATACCTACGCTACACTGCAGTATTAGGATTGTAGACTCTAATTAATGTATTAGAAACTGAACTGTATTTATGAAAACATCTGATTCTGTGTTTCTGTAGTGTTCTGTAGTACTTTCTTCTCTTTCTCCCTCATATCTCAATAGCCTATGTCCGTCTCCAGGGTCCCAACTATCTCTGTACCTAAATTCATCAAACTCGGTTTAGCCATTTAGGCGTGAAGACGTAACAAACAAACAAACAAACTCACTTTCGCTTCTATAATATAAGTAAGGACTAATAGAATTAATGGACGCGTAAGCGTTAGCGTGAGCGTATTATTCTTAGAACCATTGCCTGAAGACTAAGGAAAAAGGTACACCGTAAGAACTTCCCTAGGCGTCTAACCACAATGTCTTGGGACGCTTTTCCTCAGGTACAACAACAACTGCACTCTGCTTGTCTGTGGGCAAATACATAATTATATCTTGTCCATGTATGTATCCAGTATGGCATCGTTTCGCCCACGTCCAGGAAGATATTGCGTTGAACGATTGCATACTGCCTCAAACCGATAAGATAGCCAATGATTTTAATTTCGATTGTAAAACATTCCAGAATGCAAAGTAATGAAAGCGCAACTTCAAATAAACGCTGAAATAATTGCACCGACTATGGCGGTCGGCGACTACTAAACAGGCAGTATTGCCAAATTGCCAGATATTAACGTGCATCTGCCTGGGTAATAGCATGTTAACGTAAATACTTATATTTGTGTCAATAAATTGCTTTTAATGTTGATCCCTGTATAAAAATACCTTGAAGTGTTTGTTTGAAAGTGAAGCTTTATTTTCGTGATATTTTAGCGGACAGCTGTTTACATTATTTTCTTGTTTTTCGAATTGAAAGCATAAAGCGTTTGGGTTCATGTTACTGCATAATTTACCAAAGGGGCAGCTGGGGTGGACTTGGATAGTATACTGCAACTTAAATTGAAGTAGGTAATCTGATTATAGCTGTGGAATAATTAGGTAGGTGTATCTTTCTATTTAGTAACTTTGATCTTTACGCATATTATTACATGAGACCGAATTCAGTAGAGCTTATATGTCTTAAACTTTAGGTAAGCTTATAGTTTAAAATAACATTTTCACATCTATTTAACAGTTTTATTTCGGAACCTAACCATAACTCAGAACTATGGAATTTACGCCATTTTCCCAAGCGATGGACGGTAGACAGATACCACAGGACGCCACCTGCTATGATCCACACATGCTCCTTTTACCTCGTTCACATTTATACATCTGGTTATAAAAGTCCGCCGGTTGCGGATACTACGCACTTGACTTTTTTGAAGAACCTCACCAATACGTTCAGAATATGACTTTTTAGATCTAGAACGTCCCCTCCAGGTGTTATGCCTTGTAAATTCCTTTTGTTAATCGCCTTTCACTCATCTTCTCCACGCGACCAAACCATCTAATAATAGGTACTCTTTTGTTTTTTTCTAAACTTCAACTCTTTTCTCTTTTATTCTTTCAACTCTCAGGCTTCATTTTATCCGTATAAAAGTGGTGAACCATAATTTTATTAACCGACTTAAAAAAAGGAGGATGTTCTCAAATTGGCTGTTTTTTTGTGTGCTTGTCTCGCGATTTCTCCGTCAACTATGGGCTGATTTTCAAAATTATGTTTATAATCGAAAGGTGGTATATACCATCATAGCACAACTAAAAAGGCAGAATTAAAAAAACAGTTTTCTCCCGTCATCAGATCTAGACCTGGTTACCATGGTGCCATCAGAGAAGTATAGCTTTTCAAACAAAAAAGCCTAATTGGTCTGCGTAACCAGAAAGCAGAAACTGGGTATAATGTGTTTAATTATGACTTTCGGTTACTAGGTAGGTATTTTCATAATATCTCCTTCCTGATTTGTTCATTTTGACGTTGTAATGTATACGGGAATGGGTAATACAGATCAGATGCTACCTAAGAAGTGACATCTAAAAGATATACTTTAAGTTTTAGCTTAATACAAGTTGTGCCTTTTTTTTTTTGTTTTTTTTTTTCGGGTGGGAAATCATCCAATGACTTCCCCCGCTCTGGGCGGAGCGGGAGGGCATGTCAGACTTGTACTGACTAAAACCCACCCATGTTTCTTCTTTTGCCCTTTACGTTCCGAGGCCGCGGTATCTCTTTCGAACAACCCGCAACCCCGGCAGGATACAAGTTGTGCCTGAAAATACGATTTAGACCTACCAATTAAGAAGATCTTAGAAAATATTTTCATAGCTACTAATACGTGTAATACTTTTTTTTTTGTATTAGATTAAGTGACCCACTACTGAGGATAATAAAAAACTAAGCAGCTTATAACGATGACGTTATACGTTGTATATTCTGAAATCGTGTTATTCTAAGACGTAACCCCGACAAACTGAAATATCTATCTAGATATACCTAGTTATTTTGGGTATTGGGGCATTTGATGTAAATGGGTCAAATTTTTTAGATGTTTGATCTGTTTTCAGTAATCGTTGTTGAAATAAAATATTAGCAAAGAAAAATCTCTGGGCTCAAACATCATACTCTTGAAAATGTCCGTCGACGTAATATCAGTCAGTAAATTTTCTGATAATAATACGTTAGTTAGTAGGTTACAATAAGTGGTGATCAACGTGACTAAGTTTTTGTAAATAAGTTATTTTATTGGTTTTTAGTTATTTATTTGAACTAGCTTTCCCCGAGCGCGTTCCCAAAGTCACTTACTGCTCTATTGCAGCTATTGGGAAAATAATTTTCAAAATCGGTTCGGTAGATCCAAAGACAACCTCCTACAAGCTAATAATTCTACCTTTTCCATTTAATAAAATACTATAGAGTTTGTATTGAACAAAATTACCCACTTGTTAGTGTAAAACTAAACATTTGTATACCCTAAACAGGTAAAACACGGGTTGCAAATATGCACATCATCAACCATTATATTCATATCTGGTAATTAGGAAAGTGAATAATTGATAGATAATATATAACAGGGACCTACATCTACAATTATATTACCCAAAATCTTACACACTCTACCAATATACGTAATTTCTTGGTTATTAATTAAGTGGGAGGTCATACATTGAGTGGTTGTTGTAGCGCGCTGCGATCGATCGGCCGGAGTCATCGATGAGATAGCCGACAGAGACCTGACTTGTCTCGATCTGCTTGTCATAGGCAAACTACTAACGGCACGGTCTTGTGTGCCAGGTGCTAGTCCAAATGTTTACTCGATTCACGCTGACTCGATTAGTTGCTTTGTCTTGTCACAGGTACTTACACGACTTAGTAGAATTCAAGTAAATTAGAATTATTAACTCTCTTTAGACTATCTCTCTTTCATGATTTTAATTCATCTATTATTTGTTTTGTATCAATATCCGGAATCCATCTTGAGTCAAGCACCTGTCTTTCAGCCTGTTGTTAGCGATTTCCTTTGCCTCTCCGCTGGCGCCCTCTGTACTTACCGTTGGGTACTAAGCATTTAAAGCGCGTATCGGGTGATCTCTTGATTTATCGTCATTATAGCGTCGTTTTTCGCGCCGTACATTCGTTAGCGTTATTTAACTTCGCGAAAACTACCTGCTTATTTCAATTAAGTTTGGTAAAACTATTAAGCGGTTACTGATGACTTACTTCAAATAGTATGCGGCCGAAGAGCTGATCTCATAAATACACGTCGAGAGAGTATGTTGCGTCAAATTTCCGAAGGTTTTCATCGTGATGTCCTAAATAAAATTCCTCCCAGTACAGAAACTCTATTTAATGATGAGGAAGTTCAAACCTACCTCCAAAAAATTGGGGGGGTGGATAAACTTACCGTCTCTACTAAATCAATACCACAAACTTATTCTAAAGAAAACTTTTATCGAAATCAAAAACCATCTACTAGTAAACAAGCTGAGGACAAGTTTTTTCGTCGGGAAACCTTTAATAAAAAACAAAGATACTCGCACGCTTCACGCCAAAATAAAAACTACGCAAACAATCGATCTAAACCAAATGGTAAGAAACCGCAATCGCAGGCTCCACCTAAAAACAAGCGTCGCGAATGACTGTCGGACATTTCAAGGCGGCTGTCTAAGGCAATTTCAATATGCTTGGAGCAATATGGGTGCGCCAGACAAAATATGCCGATTGTTGAACGGGGCACGCATACCCTTCATACTCAGACCGCCGCTAATATATCCGAGTTCTACAGTTCTAAAATGTTACAGAACCAAAACTTCTCCCAATATGACCATTCAAATTCGAAGTATGCTCGAGTCCGGGGTACTAGAACCAGCAGAGCTAACACCCAGTTACCTTTCAACGTTCTTTCTGGTACCCAAGTCAGATCAGAACTTCCGTCCTATTTTCAATTTGAAGCAGCTAAACCAGTTCGTAGTGGCCAAACCATTTCAACTATTCAGTCACTTCCGTGTACCAAGTTTTTTGCAACAACAAGACTGGATGGCCAAACTAGATCTGAGCCAAGCATATTTTCACGTGGCCATCGCACAACAACATCGCAGATTCCTGAGGCTAAATTATCATCAAAATCCATGTCAGCATCAGCTACTTCAGATGACGTGTTTGCCGTTCGGCCTTTCATCGGCACCCAGGACGTTTGCCTCGATAACCAATTGGGTAGCAGAATTCCTAAGGAGTCACAAGATCAGGTGCCTTGTGTACCTGGACGATTTTCTCTTTGCAAACCAGTCAAAATCGCAGTTGGAAGACGACATCGCATTCACGATAAAGATACTTCATTTACTGGGCTGGACAATCAACTTCGAAAAGTCTGTTCTGGTTCCGACACAATGCCTCGAGTTTCTTGGTATTACCTGGGACACAAAACGCAACGCAAAGTCCCTGTCGGAACCGAAGTGCCTATCGCTACGCAAAGCACTTCACCAACAGCTCAAGACAGGCAAGTGGTCCCTCAAACAGTACCAAACGCTAATGGGAAGACTCAACTTTGCCACCTTCGTGACTCCGAGAGGTCGCCTTCACTGTCGTACTCTGCAATACTACAGTCGACAGCTGTCGGTGAAACACCCGTACCGATTGATGACCGTCCCTCAACCAGCTCGATCAGAGATGGAGTGGTGGTGTCAAGCCATAGGAATGTCGATGCCGTTACACTTGAGCTCTGTGACGTCACAGCTATTGACCACAGACGCATCAGACATCGGATGGGGGGCTCAACTCAGCGACACAAATATTGTAGGAACCTGGACAGATTCTCAAAAGACTTGGCATGCCAACAAAAAAGAGATGTTTGCCGTTTACGCAGCTATATTTCAGAACCAGCAGCAACTCCAAAATGCACAGATACTATTGCAAACCGACAATCGGACAGTAGTCTCGTATATAAACAAGGAGGGCGGCACAAAATCAAAGAAATTGCTTCATCAGACTCGAAAACTTCTTGCTGTTCTCGACAAGCAGAACATTTATCTAACAGCACATTATTTTCCAGGAAGGTTCAATGCCGAGGTAGATGCTCTTTCTCGACAGAAGGCTTGTCCGGAATGGCACCTCACGAGAACAGCAACGGCCAACATATTTCGGATGTGGGGTACGCCGGAGATAGACCTTTTCGCGTCGAGAACGGCTCACATAGTACCAAAGTATGTGTCACTGGACGTCAGCGATCAGAAAGCTCAACATTACAACGCATTCTGTCACCAGTGGCACTACAACCTAGCTTGGTTGTTCCCACCGCCAAATTTGATTCCCAGAGTTCTCCAACACCTGAACCAGGCCAGCGGAGTCTACATATTAATTGCCCCGAAATGGAGCAAGGTATTTTGGCAGGCAGATCTTCAACGGCGAGCGCGATATCCCCCATATTTGATTCCAGATCTAGCGTGCACTCTAATAGACACCAGAACAGGAACGCATCCACCACAAGTGCAAGACCTGCACTTGGAAGCATGGCTGATTTCGGCTGGCAAGATACTTTGACGGACTGGACAGATCAAGAACAGAAACTGCTTATGTCAAGCTGGAGGGGCTCCACAATCAATACCTACAGACCAGTGTGGCGTAGATGGAAGCTATGGTGTGAGTCCCATTCGATTCATTTTAAATACCCAAGTGCGGACCAGGTAGCTCGATATTTAGCACATCTACACTGTGATATAGGTCTTGCGTATCGAACAATTTTGGTACACAAATCTGTTATCTCAACTTTCACACATATAACATCTAATATTGATTTGTCATCAAATTTCTTTATCAAACATATTTTAAAAGCTATTGCTGTGGCAAAACTGAAATCTGCTAAGCCATCTATTTGGAACCCCAAAGTCATATTGCAATACATGAGCACTTATAATTTTGATGAAAATAATATATTTGAAGTATCTAGACACGTGGCTACTCTTTTATTGTTAGCATCAGGCCGTAGGGTTCATGACCTTACACTTTTACGAATTGGTAGCACTAGTCTAGTCGATGAAGATTCCTCCATTGTATTGTGGCCAGCGTTCGGTTCTAAAACGGACAACCAGAACCACAGACAGTCTGGATGGAGGCTTAGACAACATCCTGATAAAAAATTAAATTCGGTTTTTTGGTTGAGACAATTGATATTTGTTACTTCAACCCGTCGAGGTAATATCCAATATTTGTTTATAACAGTTAGAGGTGACGTTAAGCCTGCGTCTAGAACTGTTAGTGGTGGATGGGTGAGATCTCTTTTAAAGGCCAGTGGTATTGATGCAACTCCAGGATCGGTAAGATCTGCAGTTGCCTCTCTCAATTTCGTGGAAAATTTTCCCATTGATCAAATTCTTGCGACCGGTAACTGGAAAATGATTCATACTTTCCAGAATTATTATCAGAGAGAACTGTTAAATCATAATGATTCGAATACTCCCAATCATTCTGTATCTTTGTCTAATTATTTTGATCCTGTTAATTAAGAATACCCATTAGTTCTTCTTAATCATTTATTTTGTAATGTAAACTAGATTAATTATTGCAATACAATTATATAATGTTGATGTTTCTTTTATTAACTCAATATTTTGAATCCCAACACACATTATAGCGTCTTTGAGTTTAGCGCACCAGGTGATAACAAACACATCACTCAAGATGGATTCCGGATATTGATACAAAACAAATAATAGAGAGTTTTACATCAAATAAAACTTACCTATTATTTTTTCATCAATATCCGGAATCCAGGTAAGGTCTACCTGGTGCATCATGAGTTCCATAATGACGATAAATCAAGAGATCACCCGATACGCGCTTTAAATGCTTAATGCCCAACGGTAAGTACAGAGGGCGCCAGCGGAGAGGCAAAGGAAATCGCTAACAACAGGCTGAAAGACAGGTGCTTGACTCAAGATGGATTCCGGATATTGATGAAAAAATAATAGGTAAGTTTTATTTGATGTAAAACTCTCTATTAATTAATTAGCATTTTTGCTTTAAATGTGGACGCTCTTAATGTGCTCGTTTTCCTACATCGTTTCACATGTATCTATAAGTACAAAATGAATGATATTACCATGATTTTGTAAACATATTATGATTTAAAAGAGCTTTCTTGAAGTTTCATGCCCATTCTTCTCTATAGAGAACAAGATTTTGGAATGGGCAACTACAGTCTTGTGACTGGGACAGTATCCTTTTTGTTTTTATGACATTCAAAAGTGTCTGTAATGGTCTAATCGAAATAAACGATTTGAGTTTGATCTCAGACAATAATCTGCATAGTCCTTATGTAAGTTGACCAAGATTTTTGTATGTACCTTAACAGAAACTATGACCTCTGAGGTTCGGCTGTTTATACTCAAAGTAGTCGGGAAGGAAACAGTGTTTTCATGTTGTTTAAAAACGACGTATAAAAGTGTGCACCATCATTTACCAAAATCTATCTAACGTGGTCTGAACCTGCGTGGTGAATTACTGCCGTAGAGAGGAACATTTTGAATATAAATGATGATAATGTAACACCAACATGCCATGCTAAATACCTATCAATCTTGCAGTGCGATTTTTCTGGACGTTCTAGGACTCTGATGGTTGTTTACTCATGGTTTTTTCTCATGTCGTGTTTGCATCATGTATAGCACTGTACTGTGCTATCAGACGCAGATTACAACAATACGTCTCACTTGCCATGAGTGGCGCTAAGCCCTTAAGGGTCTGATTACTTTGGCATAGCATTACAGGTTGCAGTAATAGTCTCGATATTTTAATTAAAATTTATGTAGTTACACTCTAAGGTTTCACAATAAGGTTTTATACCAGTGTACCGATAGTATGTATTCGGGATATACAACTCTGCGGAACACTACAATATCCTTACATAATGCCAGTTATGAAAGGCAAAGAAAGCGTATTGTGAACTATTGTAGCCACATATAGATGAAATTGTATTTCATCTACATATTATGTGGCTATGCTGGTGTTAAATCTGGCGGTTTCTGAGTTCCATCAGCGTAAGCCGATCTTAGTCAACAAAATATACTTACTTCGGTATTATAGTGATGGGGGTCAGTTATTCGTGAAACATATAAGTTGTTGTGGTTTTCTGTCATATATTGGAAAAACCGTGGCTTTTCACAATGTAAATTTGTTATAGGTACTTACATAAAGGTAAGCAAATTGTTCCTAATTTGCTAGTAAAGTGTGCTCGATCAAGCTTCGAAGACTTCGTCGGCGTAATTTGATTGGTTGCCGGTGCCAGCACGTAAACAACATCGTGAGTCAGCGCTCTAAAAGGAATACCAAATGTGCTGCATATTCCTGTTTAAAATATTACGTGTTTACAGCCAGATTACATGAACAAACATTTCAAAGGTTACCTGGAATTCTGCGCATGTTACATAAGATTATTTTCATCCCAAGTTTATTTTTATTCTTCAGTAGTAATTGCCCGCGAATCTGGCGGTGTTAAAAGTTTCCACAAACAATGACGTGCTTGGGTAGCCAGCAATAGATACTGGAACAGTAGCGCCGAGGTTTAATGATTGCAAGGTGATGGATGAATTGTGTACCTAAGTAGGTACTATTTTTACTAGAAATTTCTTGATTCAAAAGAGTAAAATCAAGTTCAGAAAACGTCATTTTGGAAATCGAGATAAATCAAAAGAAATGCTATTTAATCCTTAAGCAGTTTTCTAATTTTAACTTGGGAATTAAAATTAAAATCCTGAGAACAGTGAGGGATTTAACTTGGAATCCAGAAGCTGCACTGCCCTCGGGAGCCTTGTAGAATGGCTATGCTCGGGTACAGAATAAGTAATACTACAAGTTCGTGTTTCAAAATAGCGTCCTTGGGATCAGAAACTGCTTAATCACCTCCACCATTTTCTGAAAATTTCGCACCATTTGCTTAAATTCTTGTCTTTCTTTTATTCTGTAATGGTGTGGTGGTGATGAACTACATATTTAAATTCTTAGTCGACTAATGTAACACCGTCTCATCGCTTGTCGGTAAACAACGGTAAGCTACTCTTGGAAATCAAAAGGTACCTGACAATAATATCATCTACATTGTTCACTACTAAATCCAACCTAATCCAAAATTAACATTAGAAAATACAGGTGTTGGGCACCAAATACATAGCGAATGAGTATTCTCTATGAATCAGACTGTTTTCAACTAAATCAATGTGAGTCGGTCGTAAGTCTGCCATTAAACCTATTTTCAAATTACAATTCTATTCCATAGATCATATTGCTTAAAATGTATGTTCGCGATATGAATATCATTGTGAGCAGTGCGTGCGCGCAACCGACCTACATCTCCTGGATCGGTGCCAGAGCATAAATACCTAGTGAGACCACCACTCGTCGTCAAGGTGACATTGTTCATACGCCAAAAGATCTACAGAACTTGTCGAAATGTTTATAGCGTTGTATACATTATTGTTATTGGTATAAGAGCTACAGTTGCATGCCAATTTTAGTTGTATGGTACATCTTATGGAGCGGCTGATCACAAAAATCAAGAAAGAATAGCATTTTTGTTTAGCAATTAATACCTATTTGAATTATGCTAGTAGTAATTTGATCGTCGCTGTAGTGATGGATGCGATCTACTGGCAGGTTAATGAACATCGATCGGAGTTCAACAGACTGCCGCTAATATTAGAGAGAATCAATAATGGTGCAGACTGCTGGATGGTCATCATCTGCTTATCTTCTCTGTCAGTTGCACTAACTCGTCCAATGTGCAGGATATGTTGCAGAAGGTGACGGTTGACGGGGAAGACAAAATTTTGTTTGCTGACCCCAAGTAACACTAGGGCAGGTAGGTGAAAGAGAGAGAGATGGAAAAATCTTAGTAAATACATTCATTATGACGATTAGTAAAAAAAGGTTCAAACTTTACTAAAAAAAAATAGATTAGCAGACTTAATTAAAGATATATTTTTGTTTTTGCTCTTCACTTCAAATATCTATCATGTTTGAGTAAATATGCCACTGGTTTATTATATTAATTAGTTAAATAGTTTGGTAATAATCATCTGCCTAGCATAGAAACTAAAATAAATATTTATGTTGTTCTGGAGCTTTTGAAATAAATAAAGAATTTGCTTCAAAACTATAACCCAACTAAGGAATATTTATTCAAAGAGCCTAGAAATAAAAAAAGTGAATGAAAGAAAAGGTATGCTGTATCAGCTATTTTTCGTCTTTTGTTTTGATCACAATGTAACTGATTAGTGTGTGAAAACAATAAATTAGCTTGATTAAGGCTAGCATTACCTAATTGTGGTTGTATAAAATTATGTCGAAGTCAGTGGCAAAGAAAAACTGGATGGATTGTGTGTCCTCACATATAGTCCATTTTCCTTCATGTCATGCCTATGATAAGAAGGAAAATGGAGTAAATACTCCTTGATCGTTTACTCCTTTTTCCTTCACAGGAGTAAATACTCCTTGATAGCATGCCAATCGTCAAGCTATCATATAATAGCGTGACGATTGGAGCGACGATTGGATTAGAGCTTGGAAGCACAATACCTACGCGTTGCACCGATCAAAAGAAACATGAAACAAGGGCAGCAAAATGATAATGACCCAGTGTCAGCTAACAAAAATGTCCATACATCCACAATCCAGTTTTGGAGAATGCACTCACATTAAAGCGTATGTCTAGGAATGTTAGGATTTGGCAATGTGCCATTTGACCCTCTCAATTACAGAAAACTACCTAAAATTATAAATACATGTTGAGAAATGACACGTCTGCGATCAAAATGTTGTCTATACTTTTTATCGTGTCCTGTCGCAGTAAATGTACAGTTTTTAAAATATAGATGATAAAAATTATTTGTGGAACATATATTTTTGTGAAAATAGCATCGCAAATCAAGGTGAATGACATCAGAAACATATGGGTTACTCGTAATGATCTCTTTTATTTTTACTTATGAAGTAGGTAGCGGTATAACTACGGTATAACGGAAAACTATAATGTAATTATATGGAGTCTTTCCAGAAATGTACTTTACCTAAACTAATCGTTTAAATTTTGTGAAAGAATTGAGGACTATCCGATTGCACGCTACGACATCGAACAGAGATAAATTGTTGACGAAAAGTATTGAGCTATTTGATAGAATACTATCACGATCAATAACATATACTTATACACTACTAAAAATTCAAAAGCCATTTCCTTCTACTGTTCTGATGATAAACTTTTTACGGTTTCTCGAATATAGTATTTTAGAAGCCATTACGAAAAAAGTCTTATATCTCAAATTAAGATAACTATAAATTCGCTTATTAATTTCTTAAAGTGCTTCGATGTTATTGCTGTGACTGTACGTTAGTAGTTAGGTCTCCATTTTTATTTATGTGGCAGGTATCTGTAATTGTGGTACGGTGACTCTAAGGGCTGAAACTGCATTAAACGGGCACCCGCGACAGACACCTGCCGCGTGTCTGCAAGGGCTCTGTGGGTATGTGAAGGACCATGTCACAGGTATCTAAAGTGTTCATTCGCTTGACCTCATATGACAGAGCGACACTGCAGTTTCACAATTACTCTTTCCCTGTCGAAATACATTTTCAAAAGCTTTTCATCAAGCGTTAGGTATTAACTGAACAACTCCCGCGTGTGTGCGTCGGTTCACTTTTGTATGAAACCACGCGGGTGTCCGTGTAACGCAGTTTCAGCATTAAGATACCTTGCCTGCATACATCGTACCTGGTAGAGGCGAAAATGTTAACCATTCAGTATTACAATCTATCTATTGATTGAAGATAAATCAGTACATTATTAGGTAGGTAGGGTAGGTACCTAAAGGTTTTAAGATACATTTCAATATAAGAATTTCAACCGAGACAGGATCATTACATTAATTACCTAGATTTAAAAAGGCAAACACTAATGATAGAAATGGTTATAAATTCACAAAATCCATAAATCTCTAAACATGGTCGTCTTTAAAATAGACATAATTGTTGAAGAGCTTTTTGGAGGAGAATAAAAATAGTATGAAAAGAGACTAGTATAATTTTGCTCTTTGTTCTGAAAAAATACCTGGTGGTATGTTAAACACACCCATGTTCCTTCTTTTGCTCTATATATTCCGGGGCCGCGGTATCTCTTTCGAACAACCTGTAACCCCGGCAGGCGGTTAATAGTTGGGCTTGTAGTGCTACCATTTTCATCGCCAATAGTTATTTGTTGGCCAAACCTGACCAACGTCAATTTACATTTTTACTTTATCAAGATTATTTCAAAAGTGCTAGTATAACATCGCGTACATCGGGTGATAATGTTCAATCCCTCCCACAGAACTGTAGCTATTTGAAGAGGACTAAGTGTCATCAATATACGGCGCTGGAGCGTGTGATTACTTTGACGGCGAGACATGGAACGTGGAACACGATGACGTTGTAGTAACATTAATAAGATGATGTATCAAAGAGATTAAGGCCTGCCACGATATATATAAATGTAACCAGATGGAATACAGCGTTGGTTATTGATATCCGTATCATCTGTAGATAGGAGCAGTATTAAAATACTTATCTGGGTTTTTGTTTTGTGTTTTAAGTACGTACAGGATTACAAATGGAATTACTCCCTTCTCTCAGTTTTTAAGGAAAATTTATTAATTAATGATTTGATCATCCGAACTAGACTGGTTGTGTTGCTAGTCCTCAATAATTGTATACTTAAGAGGAATGTGTCTTGGACCTACTAAAGTTGTCCTCATTTTTGTCGTTCCTATATGATCAAGCGTTAGTATTTTAACAGATTTTTATTTGAACATTCATCGGCCATCTATAGCCAAGTTCTATTTTCATTTATTTGCCGTTCCATAATGTTCCATTATCTATATGCCATTGACTAGGGATTTCATGCCGATATTTTACCAAACAATAATCTAGGTAGGTATGTCACCTTCCCCAGATATCTATATATCTATGTGTACTAATGTAGTCAGCTCCGATGAAACTCTGAGGTATCGGTTGCTATCGTCTAAACCGTCTGGGCTTGCAAATTATACTAAACTTACCGCGAAATATTAGGATCATTAATTTGCCTGAAAACGAGACGAAGGAACGAATTTCCAAACTTAATTCCAGTTTAATAAACTAAGATATTGCCATCTGCAGTAGATAGTATTACAAGTTGTAATTTCGCTTGCAAGGATTCCTTTTAAAATAGATATATTTTAAAAGGAATCCTTGCAAGCGAAATTATATGCTGAAGAAACAAGATATTGTTTCTTCAGCATAAACGCCAAGACGAGATTAGCTGTGAAGTTTAGGTACATAGTTTTATATTACCTTAAGTTTCTGTAATACAGTGATAGTGAAAGATGCTTATATATAACCTGCAGGATGGAGATGGAGATGAAGACGTCCTTGGCCGAAATGTTACATGTTTTTTTTAATGGGCGTCTCTTGAAGCATTTCAAGAAAGCTATATTATTACCATGTGAGCATTGGTGTTTTAAATAAGTTAATTAGCGTTGGTTGCACGACATATCTACACTTGATGAGATACCTAATAGTAGTATAAGTTATGAGCATGTTAAACCAAAAAAAAGGAAACTTGGTAGGAAGGAAGATGGAACCAGTTAAAACCTCGATTTTTGCTAGCTTTCTCTAATTCAGAAGAAAATCTGATATTGATTCTTTTATTGAAACGGTCGTTGTTTCAAAAATATCTTCTAAGGTTCCTAAAAAAACTATTAAAAATAACGGTAAAAAACATCTACGAAAAAAAACAAAGTATTTCTAAACATAATTTGGTTTTCAAGTTTTGATGGAGGTATTGCATTAATAATTATTTAGTAAGAAAGTAGGTAACATAATAATGACAATTAATTGACATTTTTTATTCGACAACTTGTCATAGTTCCAATCATGTTCTGACAAATTGGTCACTTTATATTATTCCGTCCTTGCAAAAAGAAAAACAAAAATTCACAGTGCATTGCATTTTTGTCAAGAACATCTTTTTATTATTTTTGATCTACTCCATGTCAATGGAACTACTCCATTTTACCACTTAGAAGTGTTCGTGACAAACATTAATATAATTTTAGAGGAACGTCTCATCGGCAGAACGCAAAATAGTTTGAACGAATGCCAACGAAACGGGCAATTTTCCAATATGCTGCGATTTTAATATAGGGTGAAAAGCTCGTATTGCAGGAAACGGATGCTCAGCTGGTCAAGTTTCTGGTCAATTAGCCCATTGTTTGTTAGACGAATTACAAAGGACAGCACACCCATGAAAAACCGAAGAGGAGTTAGTAAACTATTGGGTTAGGCACTCTTACAAAATATTTCATCATCGTTACATACCGACACCCAAATTCATTCGAGTAGGTGTATTTACAGCTTGTTTTGAAAAACAACGCTTGTTTTTTGTGTGGTACCAACAAAGTCCTGTAACTGCTGTTGTCTGAAATCGGATATTAGTTTTTCAAGTTCGGGTTGGTTTAAAAAAAAAGTATGAAATGGAATGTTTTGTTTTGTTCGTAGAATCTGTGGGATATAGAACTTTATTTATGAAGCTTTTATAGTCTGTAAATGTTCAATGCTAGCTGCTGGAATTTGGCCTTTTGCCTCCTCCACATTTCCCCAATTACGACTTATAACTCAGATTTAATGCAATAAACATCAAGATCGTAGCTGTAATGCTATAATATTAAGTATTAGTGTAAATTATGAAGATGGTGCTGTTTAATTTACACCTTTGTGAAATAATTTATAACCGTCTTAGATATAACTACAGTATTTTTATGTTAGAGAAAATTGCAAGAGTGGCCACTTAAGCTTTCCCGGTATTATCTATTACAATATAAGCTTTAATTGTAAATGCATGCAAGCAACCTTGACAGCTATGTTTTCAAAAGAGCTTAAAGGAGTAAACATAAAATAATGTAAACTTGAAAGTTTCTGGAATGTTCCATTGCATCATAATCCGCGACTAGCTCGGACGCAGCGCAGATCACGTTTCTAGGCAACGTCAAGGATATTCTTTTTCTATCGCCATAAACAACTTCTCACGAATGCATTATTATTTCAGTGGTGGTGAATAAAATGGCCGAGGCCACGCCGCCCCCGGACTTCTGCTTCAGCTCACCGATACGTATCTAGCATTTATTTATGTATACGACATGACATTATTGTACATTCGTTTAATTAAACACGTGTACTTTCCGCTGCAATGTTTTTTTTTTAAACAAAACGATGATATTAGAAGCTTGGAAATGAATTTGCTTAGGACATCAGTCATATCGTACTCAAGAATACGATTTTTAGGGAAAATAAATAACATCCTGATGCTACCATCGATTCCCGGGACGGTCAAAGCTATTAAGTTTTTTCATAAATATTTTTTCAGTAGTTGTCCGTAATCTGGATTTGTGCCCAGTACAGTTGATGGTAATGCTTGCCCCTATTGCACGGGACTCAACCATAATTGCCGAAAAGTGGGTGTGCAAATGTGTGATGTTATTTTATAAATTTTACGTTTTTAATTTTAGGATTGACGAGACGGTTGGCTGAGCAATCGATTTCTACGCTACGTGTCGCGGGTTTCGATCCCCGCAAGAAACAAGTATTTTTTGGTAGTTCTTTCGGGTCTCGCTGTTTGTGTGTTTTAATGTTTCTAAACGCACCCACGATACAGTAATAAAAACCCACACATGTTCCTTCTATTGCCCTTTACTTTTCCGAGGCCGTGCTATCTCTTTTGAACAACCCGCAACCCCGGCAGGAACGTTATTGGTGTTGCTTCCAGTCTTAACGGAGCCAGCTGAGTACCATTAATTTAAAATCGAGTAATGCTGTCACATAAATTTTGACTGTCCAGGATTCCAGGTGCACTTTAAAAACATTTGATTTGAACTGTACTAGTGGAAAAATGCTCATATCGGAATCTAACCGACTAATAAACGACTATATATCTTTTGGCTGTGTAGACTTAGAGGGTCGGTTTGGTTAGCACAAACGGTCCATAGACTTGAGTATGTATATGGTTTAATTTTAACTAGGTGGATACCTGCAAACCGTTCTCGAGATAAAGAGTCTTGACAGACAGATGGATAAGCAGACAGACAGACGGACAACAAAGTGATCCAATAAGGGTTCCGTATTTTCCTTTTCATGTACGGAACCCTAAAGTTCAACTTATTTTACTCGCACGCGAACCCCCGACTGGTAACTGCAGTGAATACTTCGCAATCGTTTACGCGTCTATTTTCTCTTCGACCCCGTATTGAATCAATCTTGAAACTAAGTATGTGTTATAATCTGCCGGGGCTACTCCTGCCGATTGCGGGTTGTTCGAAAGAGGTACCGCCACCCCGGAACATGAATGGTCAGGGTAAGTCAGTACAAACCTGACACTCCCCCAGCGGGGGAAGTTATTTAATGATACCACCCTTGATTGATGACACCCAAAAAAATAAGTTTGTGTTATAAATAAGATGAATTAATTAATTCTACAACTTTAAAAAGGTTTTTATAAGGTTTTTTTGTGTTTTCACGTTAAAAACATCAAAAACCTTGGCTAATAATTACGGATTGGGTAAACGACAAGGACAAGAGACGTAAATACAGCAATGACCATCATTTCCAGCAAGGAGTCTCATACTCCGGTTTTACCGAAAGATACTGAATTGGATAATGCTATAATCACTATCTTTGACTGGTGACCAGTACAAGATCCTCATTGGGAGAGTTCGTGTTAATTCCGAGTCACGATTACCGGCTTCCCCGATCAAGTGAGATGACTTCCGCGGCTGTATGGACTTGGACACGCACTTCGCGTAACGGCGGCCTGTTCGATACAGTTACGTGTTGATTGTTGCACAATAGTCTTGAATCCAGGTCGCAGTCATCGATACTGCCGATAGATTACGATCGATCTAGAATAAGTATTATGTTTAAGTAATTGAGCGTTTAAACTGTGATTTTTATTTTAAGCTCATAAAAGGTTCAGGTCATAATTTTAAACTTCAGTATTCAAATTGCCCATAAAAGGCTAATTGGTGTATAAATAAAAAAAAACTTTAATCGGTTTTCCCTTTTCCTAAATTAGTGAAGTAGTGCTTACTGCTAACTATTTATATAGTAGCATTTGGAAAAAAATCATTCCGCGAAGAATTTCGTTGTTTATACACGAGCTTAGTACAAAATCACTCGCTAGTTCCAACGGTTTTCTAACGGGCTGTGGTCCGTACGTAGGTAAGAATCACTTATTTTGCGTACGGGAGACAAAACAACTTTCCCGTATTTCTCGAAGTGTTGGCCAGAGGTGTACCTCTAACAATACAGTCACATTTCGCCAGTTATGTTTAAGTTCTGTGGGGGCGAGCCAATTGCCATAAACCGGGCACAACCCTTGAATCCAAGGCTGTTTCTAAGATGTTCCTGATAGAAAACCTATTTGGTCGACCTGGGAATGGAACCCAGGATCCCATGCTCAGCAGACGCTATTGGCGATTACAAGACGAAATGAGGCAGTCAACACTGTCTAGTATTTTGTAGGAATATGAACAATGGGTAGAAAAATATCAGTTTTTAATGTTTCTTTAAGTTAAATACTCTTAACCTAACCCTTTGGGAATTGAGCATGATATTGTGTCTTTTTCAGTAGGTACTGCAGAATTACAATTGGTTTAATTTCGGAGATATTACTGTTTCGGAAAAGCCTGTGAATGTGTGTAATGTGCCTCAAAATCCTTACTAAGTAATATTATTAAAGCGAAAGTGAGTTTGTTTGTTTGTTACGTCTTCACGCCTAAATGGCTAAATCGATTTAGATAAATTTTGGTACAGAGATATTTTTTTTTAAAAGATTGAGATTTGAGGGAGAAAAAGAGAATAAAAGGGAAAAGTTAGCATTGCTATTACAATCAATATATCACCTTGCACCTTGCAAGGGCAAAAACTACAGGTAGCAGGTACCTGTAAATCTGGAAAGGGGAACTGCGTTACCCCGAATTTAACGCGAGCGAAGCCGCGGGCAAAAGCTAGTACTTAATAAAGAAAAGAGATGCTCAACAGTTAGGAATAATTTTTATTAATAGAAATGTTCCCATAAATTTGCCTCTCAATATATTTGACTTCTACAGTTTCGTCGGTGATTTCAGATGGTATATGAACTGAAGCTCTACTCATCAACAACTCGCTCAATACAACTCTTTGTTTACGAACTACACCAAAAGTCATAACAATTCATGTCCATAAAACTGGTCGGACAAAATGGCGGATGGTGTATTGTAACCATTCATGTAATTTACGTGTCTTAAATCACGTTCTGCGGTGGCATCTCTGTCGTTTTAATTACTCGTGGCCGTTGTTTACTCATCGGCGACTCTCGCTTGTCCCAACTCCCGCGCACGTTAAACGTCATCTCAATAATTATCAGTGACAGTCATTGCGGTCAGAATCGAAAGAAGTTCGGACAAGTGACGTGCCTGATCGATCTATAAGTTTTATCTTGCTCATGCATATGCCGTATTTCCACTGTTTGGTAATCGCCATTGTCAATTACCATTTACCAAGAAAACTAGATTAGTGTTTTTTTATTGTTAGATATAAGTATTGACCATAATAATATTATTAGGTATGTCCATCAGTCTCTGCTTAAGCTTTTGATGTTTTTAGAGTTTATGAATGCAATAATTCTTGAAATAAATATAGATAGAGAAAAACATTTTTTTAAATAAAACCTTTTGTTTACATTTGTAAAAACTGTCATTGCTATTGATTATTTCACATCTGCAAAGACAATCATCATTCCTAAGATTCAGGTAACAAAATATTTGCCAAAGTTGTTTTAGTGGTTTACGAGAACAAATGCAAAAATAAATCAGTTAGTTTTGGCACAATAACAGGACTTCTACATAGATACAAATAAAACGGGAATAAAAACCATAACTTTGAACAGATGGATGAGGTCGAGTAAATTCATTTTTACAGTATGAAATTAAAGGTGTGTGTGATAAATGTAAAGATCAGGTAAATGTGTGTGATGTTTGGCAGCTTTCGTTAGTAGGTGGTCGATATTCTGGTCGAAAAACAAAAAAAACGGCGTTGAGTCGCCCACACAGGAGCACTCGCTGGCTGACTACAGCCTGCTGGCATTCAATGAGTAACCCTTTGCGCAACACAAGTGACCTTATTTTAATCTCTTGGAATGCGTATTCCAGAACGTCTGGTACATTTTAAATTGTATCGGTATTCTAAAGCGATGTTTGTTAAAGGAGATATTGCTGACAACGTATGCCAACAATTTGTCGAATTAACAAGAAAACGCAGACAGATTTGTAATTATGTATCGACTGAATGTTCTGTTTGCTCTAATGCAAAGCAGCGACGCTACAAGGAAGAAAAAGTACTTACTCGATGTCACCGTTGTCATTTATTCTATTCTCTTGATTAATTGACTACGAATATTCAGATGTATGCAGTTTTGAACACCTATATTTATAAGACACACCTACCTAAGCGCATAAAAAGAAATGAAAACTAAAAGGAACATTAACGTGAAAAACACGAGTGAAATACGATGCGATCTCGTGAATCCGAAGAGGGTTTAATATAGCCGTGCTCTTATTAATACACGGCTCACCTAGAAACAAGCGGCATCGCATAATTCCCGTGTCTACCTGTGCAACCGGAGAGCGGCACTCACTCCGAAATAGCGCGCACGCGGGAAACATTTCCAGTATCCCGCTACTGTGATTTGATCACAATTTTTTCGCATATGATATGTTGGCAGCTCTCACCCTAGCCAAGTCATTGTTAGTAGTTTTATGACAATATAACTCTAAACATAGAACAATGATCATCGTTATACGCTGAAACATATGCCACTGGGTTCTAGCCAAGTGTCTCGTCATAAATTAGCGAATAGCTAATCGAGTTGTAATCGAATCGATTACGGTTAGTCTACGTGGCTGTGACGATACACGACGATTCGATCAGGCAGCTTGTAAACAAACCCGAACATGAGTCGCATTGTGCCGTCGTGTTTCACTTATTTTAGACATGCGTGTGTCATGCAAGTGAGGAACATTGGATACGTACCTTCACGAAGGTTTGAAAATATCTACCTAGGAGGGTAAAACACCCAATTATTGACATTTCGATTTGACGTTTTGGTTAGCTGAAAACTATTAAAAAAAACCGCCTTATCATGTGCTTAGCGTCATGCGAACTATGTTTGAAAACGGCTTTCAGTCTAACTGAATGCAGCTGAATGTATCAGTCAGTATTTTGGTGTAATTGCCTATCTGACCTCTACAACCCAGTTAGCACGGCCCTGTTTTAAATAGGTGATATACATATTACAAATAACACTGACCCTAATGTTTCTAAACATATGAACCTACTACAGACACATGCAGTTCGCATCACATTTACTGAGTACTAACAAGAGAAAACAAATGTCTTGACCACTCTTTTGTCAAGACCGACTGTAGTCTCCTATTCGACAGCTACGTAGCGTGATGATGCCACTATCTAAAACATCGGCAGAGCAGCTACCGAGCAAAATCGACGAACAGTTATAAAAGTTGACTATGTCGGTTAGGATGCCTCGAATAACAAATAAGTTCCTAACTATAAATTATTATCTAAAAATATACTTATATCAAGAAAACGGCAGCAGCTTTCTGCTGAAAACGAAATAATTATTAAACCATGGATATCACCCGGACTGCATGAGAAATAGCAATCATTTACAAAAACATCAAAAAAAAATTAGGACCAGGCAATGTAACATTTCAAAATACCTTACAAAAGATATCGTTATACATGTAACAATATTAAAGTAACTAAATCAAAATAAACTACCGTCAATTTTTATCAGATATAGGACTTATTTTCAGTCCCGAATTTCTACGAAATTTACAGTTCTTAGTCAATGACAATAGTTTAGAGATTTACTAGAGCTTTTATTCCGCCAAATAAAATATAAACTTTCAACCGTTCTTGTCGAAGATATTGTCGATAAAAAAGACACCACCACAAACCTAATAAGTTCAACATGTTGGTGTACAACTGTACCAACGACATGTTTATGTGTATACGCATTGAAGTAGCAAGTCCGCATAAACTTGCAGTGTTCGTTTGAGCCAGTAATAACAGCACTCCCCCTTCCCGCGCAGCAAGTTCTCTACCCCGCCATCGCCCCACAGCTGACTCCTGCATTTCAGCCCGAAATAAACCCGTAAATATGCGTCAGAGCATGACTGATCGCGCGATTACTTATGAGAATAACTCGGTGCACTTACGCGACATTCTGTGCGATGAATCAATTTAAGAAGATTTCAACGCACATATCTTTTTTCAATGACACATTGTTATTTATAACGGTGACAGTTGTACTTGTTTGTATGATTTCCACTAACAGATATAGAATCATTATTTAAAGAAGAGTTGCATTAGAGTTTAGGTAACTAAATTAGAATGTATACGTGCAGGTCCACTGGTATAGTACCTACTAGCTTGTTATTATAGGATAGCAACGAAAACTTTTACTGATACAACCGGAGCTTTTATGTAAGGTCAACAAGATAAGTAGCCATATTCGCCAGTTATAATTGTTTTTTCTGAGAACCCGATGGAGAACAATTCAAGTTTAATTTGAAGGCACAGTTGGCGCAGTGGCTGAGCGATCGACTGCTGCACTGCGTATCGCGGGTTCGATCCCCGCACGGAAAATAAATTAGTTTCGGGTTTGGCTGTTTGTGTACCTATGTGAGTTTAAATGTCTGTAAAAGCACCCACGATACAGGCGGAACTCTGAAGGTGAGGTAACCTTAAAAAAAAACAGTTTTTTTTTCCAATCAAATCAAAATTTATTTTATTCGAAAACATTAAACAAAAACTTTATTTGACGAAACTGCTTACTTAACTTTTGTTGACTGTACAACAAAAATAAAAGTGTTCGAATTTCTGTTTTCTCTTAATCTCACAGGTTTTTCCTGAAATAAAACAGCACATTTCAGTTGGTATGGTATTTATTACTAAGTCGTTACGAGAAGTCTTATATTGATTGAACCTGTTTCAGCCTGAATATTATGTTGCTTTAGAGCTGCATTTATTTTCAGAGCCGAGTTCAAATGTTGTTCGAGTACAACGCTTGAGATTATTTGCGTTTTGATAATAAAACCCGCTAGTTTCAACACCAATCAATAAATCGTAATATCTTTTCGAGCTGTCAAACCATGCTTTTTTTTCGGGTGGGAAATCATCCAATGACTTCCCCCGCTCTGGGCGGAGCGAGGGGGCATGTCAGACTTTTACTGACTAAAACCCACCCATGCTCCTTCTATTGCCCTTTACGTTCCGGGGTTCTTATCTAAACCATGCTTCCCCATACATTTTATATGGCAATATTAACTTGTGACGTCACCAATTTACCAACTGAACGATCCGCCTATTTAATGATTTCAAAGTTGGTTAATGTTTTATTTAGAAAAGTTGTGTTTTGGAATTTTATTTTAATGGTGCAATTAGGCAGTTCACTCTAGATGTAAGAAAGGGTGGCGGAAAAATCAAAACGACCTAGATCTAGAAGAATCCTAACTATACAATTATTCGAAAATTGTAAGAAAAATATTGTTACAGTGCGTGATCCCCTGCATTATTACAAGCTAATAATAATTTGACTATTTCGCACAGAGCAGTTGAGAAAATGTTATGTATAAACACTAGGTATCACTACCTACTTGGCAAGCCAACCGCTCTCATTCATAGGAAAGTGCTTAGAAATACTCTAAAATAGTTCCTCCTTATTATTTTTCACAGGTGTATAGCTCCTTTCCCCATCCTCTGGTTAAGATAGCAGCAAGTACATAATAATAATAGTTTTCAAAACCTATTTGTATCTTTCTTAAATCCATGCAGTAGGTTTATCGACCTATTTATTTATGCATAACGTTTCATAAGGGATGGTGACAATTATTAATTAATTTTACTGCCCCCGCAGAGTACCTTTATATATCTCAATGCTGGCACATGTTTTCGCCTGCAATGCAATACTTAATAAAAATAAACAATAATACGTGTGTCATCTGTTTCAAAAATAAACGCCAGGCAGGTTACACACTGGTGGACAATTGTCTCAGTCGCCACTGACTGTTCCAACGGATTGGTTTTGACCACACGAGATAAGTACGACCGTGAACGCGAGCTGACAGTTTTGTTGTTTCTTTTGTGCACAGATGGGCTTACCTGATCTATGAAAATGTTTGTATTAAACAGAATTACACAAATATTAGAATGAATTGCGTCTGAGATTGTGTAAAATCGTTTCAATCGCCGTAATTAAAAACTTAGCTAGCTCAACTTTTTTAAAATTAGAACTTAATGATTTATTTAGTAATGTAACAAATATAGGTAGGTATATATAATAGATTATACTATCAAATCTATCTATATAATAGGTTTAAACTGCACGATTGTACTTATTTAACAGGAAAATTTAAGTGGTAAAGAAAAAATGGAAATTTACAGAGCGTCAAAAAATTCGTCCGTATCGCAGTCAACAGGTAAGGTGCCCAGAAGGCTGGCAGCATTACCGCGTTGGATGGCAATGCTTTTCTTTTGTGCAAAAACGGACCAGCCCTCTGGTTACGAGAAGAGTCGACCAACCGCTTGGCGATTTCTCGAAATACTACATGGGCATTCGGACCCCATGCCCCTAGTCTTTCAACCCCAAACGGCTTAAAAACATAATACCAATCAAATTGTGATATTTGCGCCGTTTGAGGTTTTCAGCAACAACTTCTCAACTCTCATCATCATCTACATTCCCTGTTGACTGCGATACGGACGAATTATTTGACGTCCTGTAATTTTCCATTTTTTTATATTAATTTAATTAAAAAAGTGGAAAATTGTCTATGATCGACATTGGTTATAAGATTTTTTTATGAAATTCCTACGTTTGTGGTCTGTCTGGTTACATTACTAACCTGCCTTTTATATCGGCGAAATTACCAGCACTGTTGAACGACATTAAAGGTACTTACTTCGAACGCGCTACGTGAACTTATATTCTAACGACGTTTTTTTTTTAATAAAATGCCAATTATCCCAGTTTTCAAAATTTGTCATAAGTACAAGATGTTTTAGTACTAAGTGCCGATTTTTCAATCATTAGATAGATTTTATCTAAAGAGTAAATGTGACGTTTTGACAGAGTGTCCATAGAAAAACTGTCATAATGACAAACTTAATCGTCGGATGAAACTTAAATGGCGATTCACAAATCGGCCCTAAGTAAATTATGGACGATCCAAGTATTTTCAATAATAAAATCATTCGAATTCACGTAACGCTTACCTACTCCGTTTATCGTACAAAGTCTACGAAGCTTAAGGTCACAAGTCGTTGAAATCTTTTCTATCGACTTTGACTATCGACAGACGCCAGCAGGTCAAGCTACCCGAAACTGTCAATTTTTCCCAATGAACCTTGAACCTAATACTTTAGAAATAAAGTCGAAAATCTATCAAAGAAATCGGACAGATTGTAGTAGCTTGATGTGCAGGCGTCTGTACCTTGAAACACAGTGCGTAAACATAAGGTCTGTCATTTTATAGTCGATCTGACGGCTTAGAAGTACAAGACGGGAGGAGGGATGGTAGTTACCTCACCCCAGTACACCAGCCTGTAGATCTGTTTATCGTTCCAATCCGTCGGATACTACCTATGTCATTAATGTTAGTTGCAGATTTATAGTTATGTTTACGTGATAATTTTTTTAGGTATTCAGATCGGACAAAAAATATGAAAAAAAAATATACATAATTTTTCCATTTTTAAGATATAGACGAAAAAATAATATTATAAACGATAACTCATAAACTATCGAAGCAATATACCTAAATAAAACTGATATCGACTTCCGGAAGTTTTTTTGCAAAAAGTTTTTTATTTCAATCTTTTTAGTTATTGTATGATGATGTATCATATATTATTAATCGAGTATTCTTTTTCCATTGTTACTATAAGATTTGCAGATCATTCATATATATACATACAAAGAAGAAAAACTTTATATTAGGTATAGACGATAACTTAAGTATAAACAACCCAAACAATATAAATGCAATTGATATTTCACTAGAAGAACCACCTCAGAAAAAAAAGTTTTCGAAAAAAGAAGAACTATGAAAATCGGTCCACAGTTGGCAGAGTAATCGGTGAACATACATAAAAAATGGCAAACATAAAACCTCCTCCCTTTTTGAAGTCGGTTAAAAAATATAACACATAACAGGTGGTAGGTACTTATACAAAGACAGAGAACTGTATTTGTTGAAGCAGTCTGGTGGGCAAAAATTTCTAGTTAGTTATGTCACTATTATTTTTTCAGAGGTGTCCTGCAGCCCTTGCAACAGCGTAAGTGTTGTAGCAGCATGAGGACCACGGTTACAGCTACCAATAATTTTCATGCTTTCCACTCTGTTTAGAAAACGCGAAACGAAAGCATGGCACTATGTGACACTTCTTTATTTTCCAACTGCGCTCTTCAGTTCTAAAGTCTTAGAAGAAGTTCATACTTTACAGCATAACTCAACGTTGCAAATTTCTTCTTCATCAAAAAGGTTTTGTTTGATTTTATGGCATCATTTTTCTTTTAGGGTACCGTACCTCAACAAGAAAAATCAGAATCAGCGCGTGCGCGTATAGGTTAAAATTTAAACCATTTTGCCAAGTCTGTGGTCCCTTAAAGCTGTGAAAAAATAAAACCTTAAGTCTACGTCAGTCAAAAGATATGGTTGTTTATGTCGCAAGTTTGTAGGGAACCGGTTTGTCGGCTTTTTAGTTTATTGGTTCTTGCTGTGTTTTGTCATTAAAATATACGGTACCTATACTGAAACTGTCATAATTGTGTTTACTAGATAACCTGTTAAGCAAAGCTTCATGGTAGAGTGGATTGTATCGAAATAGGATTTCATCGAATTTGCAACAGCGTTCCGGGGACGCTCGTACCAGCAGTCTATTAGGGCTTAACAGTATTAACTTCCCCGCAGCAGCTACATCGATAATTGTGCACTGGTACGTAGGATTCCTGCCCTGTCAACGAGATTACAGAACCCCTACGGCACGAAATCGACGGGTTTGAGCTTTATTAAATTTCTATACGTAAATACTTTTGGTAGTTAATATAGTACAACATTCAATAAAATCTCGAGCAGCTCGTCGTTTAATAATATTAGCAGTCTCTCTCAGATTACGCCGTTCGTTTCAGCTGTTATTTGTAGACCTTTAACAGTAGTAACAGGTAGTCACTGGCCCGAAAGTCTAACAACTTATCTTAACAAGGCTATCGTATTATCCAGTACTAACTTAGTTGTGGGGATCGGAGTAGGCTTTATGAAAAATACTGGTTTTCTGCCGCATCAACTTAAACTGGATACCGACCCCAACATAGTTAGGAAAAGGCAGCAGAGGGGCCTGCCAGGACCAACGCTTGCCGGGGATGCGGGTTGTTTAATAGAGCTACCACGGCTCTGAAACATAAAGAGCAAAAGAAGGAGGGGTGGGTTTTAGTCAGTAAAACTCTGACACTCCCACCCGCTCCGCCCAAAGCGTAGGAAATTATTTGATGATCTCCCATCCGCAAAAAAGGCTGAGCCGATGAAAAAACTAAAAAAACTTGGAATTTCAGCAAATCCAATAGGTACACATCCTGCTGACGCCTCATCTTCAATAGAAACTTACTGCTCTAAGAATTTTCAACATCTCTATTTGCAACAAGTTAAAATAGCGAAGATTTATCTTACCGCCTGGAATGCAATGTTTTCAAAATGCTTAAACAATAAATTGTAGGAATATTAAAATATCTGCGATACCAAACAGTTTCGTTAGGCAAAGCAGAACACATGCTGTTTTCAAGAATTGTGTTTATTGACTTTTGTCTAAAATTAGATTGCAGAAAAGTTGAGAAAAAGATCGCACTGTTAGCATATTATATGACAAACATTTACTCACTATCTGCTTAGTCTATTCACAACAAGTTGAGAAAACGTAGTTTCAGTTTAAAGTCTAACCGGATACAACTGAATATTATTATTTTAAAGAACTACAATTATTAAGAAGTACAATATCCCTTGTAAGACTGGATGTCAACACTTTCGGGATACTGCCAATCTCTAAGACAACTCTGACTGACAACTCAACAAAACAAATCTTTAAATGACAACTGGAACCAAAAGCTGAATGTGCTTTCCAAAGCGGAGGAAACTTGATAACGGGTGGTCACCAATTTACAGACCAACTTAGGCAAGCGCTGCAACAGCGGCTGTTATTATTTGACCCGGAGCTCCTCTCTTTTTAACGCCAAAATGACGATCACATCAACTGACTTTGTTAAAATATTTTAAATCATTTAAACTTTTTGTTGTGTTCTATTCATCAATAATAATTACTGATATAGTCTCCAGCGTTTGATTGTCTACAATAGTACCTACGTGATATTGGCAAAATTGTGGTGTCTCCTTCCACAAACGCCATTAAATAAATAAGTCAAGTCAAGTTACATCAACTGACAGACCCAATCGTAGGTTATATTTAAAACAATACAAGGATTTTCATGACAATACATTTCATACTATGCGCGCAAGCTTGAGGGCCAAAACCGTATTAATGGGTATGGGTCTGGCTGTTTGTGTATGTCAGTTTAAATGTTTGTAAACGCACCCACGATACAGGAAATCTCTAGTGTGGGGAAGCGTTTATAAAAAAAAAACCGGCCAAGAGCGTGTCGGGCCACGCTCAGTGTAGGGTTCCGTAGTTTCCTGTCCGTCACAATAAGTGTCCCCACTTATGAGTTTATTATTTGTTTGACGTTGAACACTAGAGAATTGTATTTCCTAATTAATACTTTTTTTAATAATTTTGGATTGCGAAAACCGATTTCAATAATTCTTTTTTTTTGTTTGAAAAAAGATACGTTCAGGATAATAAAATATGTAAACGAAGTTAAAAAAAATGCTTGCATATACGATTATACTACAAACTTAGTCCAGAAATTATTTTGTAAAACTTTTTGTCTTTTTTGTACAAAAACTGTTGTGTCAATCAAGTTCAAAATAATTTTCATAGAAAGTCCTTATAAAGTTCTACTTTTCAGATGTTTTTCATATTTTCTAAACTTATGGTTCAAAAGTTAGAGGGGGGGACACACATTGTTTTTTACTTTTGGAGCGATTATTTCCGAAATTATTGACAATATCAAAAAATGATTTTAGTAAACCCCTATTCATTTTTAAATACCTTTCCAACAATATATCACACGTTAAGGTTGAAATTAAAAAAAAAATCACTCCCCACTTTACGTATAGGGTGGCTACCCTAATAAAACATTTTTTTCCAATTTTTATTTTACCACTTTGTCGGCGTGATTGATATACATATTGGTACCAAATTTCAGCTTTCTAGTGCTAACGGTCACAGAGATTAAGCGAGGACGGAAGGACGGACGGACGGACGGACGGACAGACAGACATGGCGAAACTATAAGGGTTCCTAGTTGACTACGGAACCCTAAAAAGATAAATGAACCAAAGGCGCCTGTAACTTCATTATATAAAGAGGTAACCAAAACCAAGAGGAGTAACTAAGGATGGAGTATAAAACTAGAATAAATGCAATTGAAGCACTCACAACCGTAAGTGCTCAAAAAATAGTTAGATAGGGTAAAATGTAGTTGAGGTAAAATTCCCGAACGGCAGGATTCGGTGGCTAAAGCCTTCTAGGTAAAATAAGCATCCGACTTAATTTTGGCGATTGAATTTTTTTATAAATTACCTTTGTTTTTTAAGTCATTGATTCTCAAGTCAAACTAAAACTTAATATAGCACCAAGAAAAAAGGTAATTGACCATCTTATTCTATGGAAAAATATCATTTAAACAATCGACCGTCACGATCATCGCGACTTTGTATCGTATGTTCTCCTTGTTATACATATCCTTACCTATAATATTATAAAAGCGAAAGTGAGTTTGTTTGTTTGTAACCTCTTCACGCTTTAATGGCTAAACCGATTTTGATGAATTTTGGTACAGAGATAGTTGGGAACCAGGAGACGGACATAGGCTATTTTTTTTTAAAGTGGGGTATGAAAATGGGGGGTAAAACTTAGCGTTGCTATTACAAATCAATAAGGCGCAAGGGCAAACACTGCACGTAGCAGGTACTGTGTTATACCGAATTTAACGCGAGCGAAGCCGCGGGCAAAAGCTAGTTTACTATAAAGGAGGTATCAAGTAACAATCATGATCGATTCTTCTTGATACTAGTTAAGCATATCTATTTTGGTACTAGATTTATGGTCAAATAAATGCTTCAAGAAATCTTATGTTGGCATTTGTAACATTTGTATTGAGACTCTTGAAACTATTTGCTTTACATAGGACAAGTTCGTGACCTAGTTCGTGCTTATTGTGTGTTTTGTTATCAACTGAGACTGAACGTAAACTCTGATTTAAGCAAATATATACCCGCGGGAGACGCCACGGACGTCGGGCGCCGCGAAACGACTCCCGGCCACCGTAGATGCGGGCCTGTGGACGGTGAGCAATGGGTAGCTCACCGTCCGTCCGTCTATTGACAACAGGCCGTGTCGACGGCGCGTTAGTGTTTCAAAGAAGTTGTTGAAGGTTTCGCATACCTCGGATCGCTAATGGTTTTATTGTTTACGTTTAGCTTGGGTATGTTGCTGGTGGTGACCGGATTGTTATTCGATAGATATTGATTAAGGACCACATCTTCTTTGGTTTTATTTTACATTTGGTAAATTCACTAAAGAAGTAAGGTCGTTTTTATTTCTTCATGTAGTATTGCACCTCGTTTCTCTCTGTTATAAATCTGTTTTGAAGTCGTTATTGTTTGGATCATTTTTAGATTACCTCCATAAAATATTTCGCTTGTCGATTTCCCTTGTAACTTTTCTGTTGATCCATTCGTCTCTTGGTAAGTTAAGGATTTTTGTCTTATTTTGGGTTTCTTTTAACTTTGTGTTTTATAAAATTCTCTAGAGTTTAGAAGTCGTTCATTGGTGTTGTGTACGTGGTATTTGAGACGTCTGTGTGTAGTCGATGACTGTAGAGTGATGTTTTTTTTGGGTTCGCTTTAATTTCATAAGGTCCAGGTATGGTGGTCCGATGGAGATGGCAAAAATGGATAGTACAAAACCCCTGGTTTCCAAAGTTATTTAAGTTAATCGGTAGGCGTTAGGGTAGGGTAGGATTGGGTAAAAATTTTCACGATGATCAAAATAATAAGTAGGAGACCGCCCCACGAAAGTTGTGTAAACCCTAAGTTAAAGAATATGACATTGAAGTGACTGTTAGAGTAATAATCCACAAAGATATAATCCACGTAAAATACGGTAGAAGCATGCATCGAGATTTGACAGCGATCGGCATGGACTTTCTTAGTTATTAGATTGTTAGGACAGTGCATTGTTTTGTTAGGTTGTTTAGCAATGCAAAATGTGCGGGTGTGAGGGGGGTCCGGCTGGTGGCAGCGGCGTGCGCGGGAGTGGGGCGCGTGGAGGAGGCATGCGGGAGTGCGCTCGGCTCGAAATAACCCGTCGTATTTCGGTCGCACCGCCCCCCGCGCCGCCCTCGCGACGCCGCCGGCGCAGCGCGCGCTCGCACTCCGCACTACCCGCTAACTATTCGCAATCGACCGACGTCTTGGTTGTTGGACTTGGGTTATAATGACTTGACTTCTGCTAAATGAACCCGTGTACTAGTATAAGTTTTTCGCAGTGGCGTATTTATTTTTTAATACACGACCGCCGAAACGAGGATTGTTTTACGATAAGGACTAAAAGCGTCGAGTGAGAGTTTTTTGTGCGTTGTGCTGCAGTGGCGGCAAAATGGAGAAGCAGTCGAGGTGGTCGGAGCAGCGCTCCGAGCAGCGCGTGCAGCAGCACTCGGAGCGGCGTGAGCAGGTGGTGCAGCAGCGCACCGAGCAGCACTACACGCGCCAGATGCTCTCTCAGCAAGGTACGTCCCGTCTGCCATGCTGTCCAACCCGTATCAATCAATATCTGTGTACACAACATCATGAGCTCATAGCACTGTATTTAGCTTACAATTAAATCTAACTAACTTATAATAATCACTGCTAATGCGAATATTATTAAAAATCAAAATCTATCATGATCCTGAAATTTATGAGGAACCTAATTGCTTGTCCCGCGGAGAGCGCGGGGCGCGAGGCTGCGCGCGCGGCGCCCACGCGCGCGCCCCAGAATAGCCGCACTATCTCGCTCGCGGTGGAAAAGCGCTATGCACAAATAAAGTTACACCAGGAAGAAACTAAAGACACTCGCGAGCGGGTCGCCCAGCGCGACGCCTTGCTCATCGGGAGCCCGGCGCCTCGATATGACCCATTTATGCTACATTTGTATGTCCAAAAGAAATTTTTCTGATTCTTTAAAATGATTTTCTCCTATCAGTCTTATGTGCAATTAAAATGCAGCGAATTACCTATGATATAAAGATGAAGGATGACAAGTGACCTCACAGCTGTTAAGTAGTAACTTGGACACTGGTACGACCCCGAAGCAATTCTTTTATGCAATATTTAAATCTTAAATGGGCACCAGCTCGTTGTGGTCGCAACGTGAGATCGCTCGTCCCTCCGTTAAGGTTGCACCGCGAACTTGTTTTAGCATTAAGATCTTGTTTACTTATAAGGCGCAAAGACTTATCCTTATATGGAATCTGAACAAATATGTTTCCATTCAAGGATTATTTTTAACCCAACATGAATGCTTCAACGTCGGAGTTGATTTCAACAAATGTATTTACACGTATTAACAATTCGCTCACCTATCTCATAATCTATAACTCAGCAATCAAGTAAGACTGATTGACACTAACATAACAATGTTATTGATAAGTTTGCATGATACACTTCACTAAAATCCTGTTTTATTAGATTTATAAATATGTTTAAATATATCGCGATAGTGTTTACGTGACGCAAAATCTTCGGGACGTTAGAATTGCACAATATTTCGAGACTTCCAGAAATAAAATGAAAACAGCTCATCTTGAAATTTGATTACCGAGATACAGCTTAACATTTTTATCGCGCGTTATATCGGCAGCTCTTTGTATCTTTACTCAGAGATTTGGCATCCATACAAGAATTCTTATTTTTTCTAGTTCAGGGAATTACAGTAGAATTTAATTATCAGTAACTATAGAAACAAAGTATTTTTTTTTGTATGAAAAGTAATGCGAGTTAATCGTAATAAAAGACACATCATCGCATTATCGGCAGTTGTTCAAACTGACCGTCCCGTTTAGCATTACATTATGTTAAACTGTAACAGTGGTAAACTTGCACGCGAGACACGTGCGTGACTCACAGCCCACAGGTGAAATACTCCATGAATACCTCGTTGTATATTACTACAATTCATTGATCAACATGCCTTGCCAAGACCAATCACTAAGAAAAAATTCCTGATATAATGTATAATGTCCTGATTCCAAATGTAAATAAAGTAAACAATATCCAACTTGATCTGCAGTTACAAACCTTAGCTGTTACTAAAACTGTATTTGCATCCTAGCTTATCTCAACTCAAACTGTAGGTATATGATTCCATGTAATAAAACTTGAGATTAAATTTAACCAAGATGAATATGGCTAGCTGTGTACGATGTGAACATTAATAATTGAAAGCTCGAGGTAACATATCGATAAAAACTGTAGTAAGGCTCGTAAGCGAGTCTCCTCGACCCATAACAAGCACACACTATGTGAGTGCAGCAGACGTAACAGGGCGTGGCATTGCAAGTTTTTGCTACGATCGCTTTAATTATCGGTTTTCTATTTCGACGTACGACTGAGAACTCTAGAATAATAGCGTCATTAGAGTATGACGTGAAAAACGCCGGTAAAATGCCATCAAGTTTTCACTCTTTCTTCGCTATCGACGTTCAATAGAAACGGCATAAAATACCAATCTGTTCGAGAATCACATTCACTTTTTACAATTGAACAAGCGGCAGTATGAATGCGACGAGTGAATGGATGCAATCGATTATTTCATTAAAAAGTATGTTAACATGATGTGACATGACTTTGCTTTAACGAGAAAAACATGTAACCGGTATACGTTGTAGACGTAGTATTGTATGGCGGCTGGTCAACTGGCCGGGCTGCAGAGTCCGCTAGGTACATACTAGAGACGTACGAGAGTATAATAAAAGTGTGCGTGTCGGCCAACGGTCGGCGCCACAGCTAGATGATCATCTCGATGTGTTGGTGTTCCGTCTAGCGCGTAGCTAGAACGTGCTCAGCAGCCATTATAACGTAACAATGTTAACTGTAGCGCGTCGCGGTGGCTGGTGCTGCCGCGCTGCCGCCATGCCGCCATACCTCGCCCTGCCGGACTGCTCACCACTCCACGACTAAATAATATTATACGCTAAAACTACGGGCAAGAGTACCACCAAGCACACGATTTGTTAATAAATGTGTTGAGAAATTTTATAGATAACAAAAACAAAACTAACGATTAGAAGTAAATTACACACACTTTCTTCTTTAGCCATCAATCTAGGTATGACGTTAATGTAGTCATTTTTATTTACATCTGTAAGAAATTGTTTAGATAAAATATATCTACATCGCGAGAAAAAATTCCAACGTTAATGCGAAAATAATATTCGCATAGATCGATGTCTTCAATTTCCATCCCGAGAGCGGTATAGTGATTTAAATTTCACAACGAAAGTGCAAGTTAAAACTTTCGACCACGCTGCCTCTTCGAGCTGGGAACAAAAGTCGATAAGAAATTATTCACGACGAACGCTTCTTTGAACAGCTGATTCACTAACAAAGCATTAGAAAACACTTCTTGCTCAAATGGTCATTGTTTAATACAATGCGATCACTTCATAGACTAGTATGATATGCCGTGGATTTTCTTACTAACGATTAAGTAGGCACGGATGTTAGTTGACACGCAGGTAAGTCACGATTCGTAAACTATTCGAAAGCTCTGGATTCACATACAGCTCGCAGGCGAGATAATGAAATCATGGTCTGTGTCGAGTTCAGCGTTCGCAAATAATATGTAACATTAAAACGGGCGAGACAACACTTACTGCTCGTAGCGCACTTACTTTTACCGCTCTTATCTCCAAATTTATTATCTGAATGAACAGTTAAAAATGTAGCAGTCTTCGCTACTTTCGCCCTCAAGTCATAATGATTTGCTTATAGACTCGCTGCGTTAAGTTTCTTGTGATTATAATTATAATAATAATAATTGTCGGCGGTTTAAGTATCCATTTATGAAACACTTAATTTTGCTTTCATATTAACATAGAATAGGAAAAATATCAATTAATGGTATTTCAAATCGTTAATGTGGGTTAGAAATGTATCGTATTTTTACAATGTTTACTTAGGCACCTACATACCTACGTCTTGTAAATCACTATGAAATTAATCGACATTACTATTTTATTTTAATTAATCACTAGTTTTACAAGATTATAACTATATTTTTACAAAAGCCTATTAGTACAGTTTATAATAGGCCATTTGGTTAAACATTAATTTGTTTTTATTGAATAATTAATAGGTTACGGTTAGAGCAAGTTATAATTATGAGTCACAACAAAAAGATGATAACGAAGAATGAATACGAACAAAAAAAAAATAATATATTGAAAATTTAATCTTCAAACGTTGTAATTGGCTCGTGTTTGTGATACCTGAAACTGAAAGAGAAAAGTTCTGAAGCAATGCCATAAGGAAACTTAGGACATCAATCTTGATCTACCGATGAAAAGGTATCGAGAAAAGCTTTTACGACTAAGTACTGTTTCTAGACGATAAGTCTATTTCATCACAGATTAATAATAGATGAGTGTTGTGGTATTTTCTCTAAAAATTGTAGCATTAATTGCGACAGTCCATCAATTTGAATTACAAATCTAAACACGTGCATTAGGTAAATATTTATTCAAATATTTTGTAGGTAATAAATGCGAATAGTTCTATTACGATATTGTGTTAAATCCAGCTATTTTATCTGTATTGTCGCGCTTAACAACAGAGTCCGCTTTCTAATTTTAAAGATGAATTATGATTGTACTACTAAAACTTTTTAAATAAACGTGGCTATTTCATTAGCCGTGGTGCAGCATAATGCAAACATTTGTATTCTATGAGCCGTGGAATATTGCATAAATAAATATCTTAGGAAGATGCCCAGAGCTTTCAACGTTTCAGAATATAAATTGCATCGGAAAATAAAGGGTAACTAACAGCTTCTACTTATGTAAGAAAACCAGTTCCTGGAAAAAGTAATGCAGTTATTAGAGAGATAAAAACGGCTCTGTTTCGTTAAGTATTATAAGAATAAGCTAAGCTTAGGGCCAACTTCTTTGCCAAATTAAATGTTAGGTTTCCTACACCATGGTCTTGGACTCATTGTCTACGTGTGTGCCAAATTTTATCGAAATTCGTCTAGAAAGCATCATTCAACCAAATTCATTCAACTTACTTTGAGTTATGTAATAAAACCATGCCAGTGAGAAACAAGCATAAAAAGTGAAAAGCTAGCGTGTTCAATACATTTTTCTCGTAATTTATCAATGATAAACTTCTATTTAGCGATCACCTACATACTTTCCTAAATTTCAAATTTACAGGATACGAAAAACCCGCCAAGAGCGAGTCGGGCTCGCGCACCAAGGGTTCCGTACAAACTAATAACAATAGGTAATCAAAGTAAAAAGGAATTAACGAAATATCAACTTACACCAGTTTTAACATACGTAGGGAAATTAAATTTCCCTGTTCAATATTTTTTTGACAAATTGACGACACGGTTGGCGTATTGGCTGAGCGATCGACTGCTGCGCTGCGTGTCGCGGGTTCGGTTCCCGCACGCAACAAATATTTGTATGACCTGCAGATAGTTGTTTCGGGTCTGGCTGTTTGTGTATGTGAGTTGAAATGTTTGTAAACGCACCTACAATACAGGAGAAAGCCTAGTAGGGCAACGTTTCTATTTTTACAATAAAATGGTGCGTCTTTTTTCGTACGTTACCACAGCTAGTAGTTGTTCACGCCATTATCATTAAGTTAGTTCTAAGAATTTACTTAAGCTTCCATACATTAATTAAAATTAAAAAAAATTTTTTTTGGTTATGTTGAGCTACGGTAAATTGACACGTTTCAATAAGATTTTAATTGCGAATTCAGACATAATATGGGTGTAGGTACTACCTGAAATAAATGAATTTTATTTATTTTATTATTTATAATTGAATACATTACCTAAACAAGTTCAAATAATAAATGTGGCTAATTAATTAACTATCCAATGGAGCAGGAACATAATTGCATATTTTCTTCGCATTAGCGTTTTTCAGAGGAGTTATTAAAATTATGTCGATGCTTATGTTGTCCATAATCAGTTTCCCGCGTTTAACTACACTACTAAAAAAAGTAAAGGGTTGGGGCTCGAATAAAATTGGAACAGAAAAAAAAACTTCTCTAAAATACCTTTTCTGTCTATGGTGCAATAGGTACATAAATTATTCAAAACTAGCTGCGCCCCGCGGTTTCACACGCGTGTTGATAAAATAGGTATACAATATATCTTTATGAATGCCGATGTGTTACTCTGGTGTTTAAACTATATTATTGTAAAGTTTCAGTCAAATCTATTCAGTAGTTTTTGCGTGAAAGAGTAACAAACATCCAAACAAAATTTCGCATTTATAATATTTTAGTACGATGAGTGATTTCTATAAATCAAAGGGTAAGAAGAAAATAGTAATAGTAATATCAGTTTGTGTACGGTTGGTAATTACTTTGTTTTTGTTTATTCATTACACTAATGATGATGATAAACTCTTTTAATTAACCTTAACATGATGAAAACAAATCTTATTTGTGTTTTTGTGTTCGCTGTTGAAACAAAACCTTTTTTTTATATACTACTAGGTACTTATACTACTTATCTATATTTTAGTGAATTTAAATTATAAATAAAATTATTAACGTTTCATTATTTACATTGAATTAAGGAAAACTAAACTGAGGTAAAGGTCCAAAAAGCACGAAATCAACCTTTTTATTACGACTAATCGCAGCGACAATATTAGGGACATTACAGTTGGCTGACAGGCTGTCAAAGTTATCCACTGTTGTAGTGGCAGGCTAGAATGCCTGGAGCATCGACAACCAATCAAATCTTTTACATGCGTTTGTTTAGGTGTAACATATGCTTGATTAGTTTCATTGATGTCTGATACTAAGCATCTTTTTTGGGTTGAGAATTTACCAAATAACTTCCCCTGCTCTGGGCGAAGCGGGGGGAGTGTCAGACTTGTACTGACTAAAACGCACCCATGTTCCTTCTATTGCTCTTTACGTTCCGGGGCCGTGGCATCTCTTTCGAAGAACCCGCAACCTCGGCAGGATACTAACCAGCTTTACGATTGTACAAAATGTAATAGTACACAATACTCATAATTAAAATAAAACCAATAAAATATAATTTTAATAATAAAATCTGCAATGCACAAAAGATCTTTAAAACAAGGCGTTTAAAAAGGCAACTTACAAGACAAGCAAAGAAAAATAAATAAAAATGATTAAATTAATTGGTATTATGAAGCGGTCCGCAATTTCTTTTACGCGCGGCAAGTAGCGGAGCTAGCAATTATATCGACCATAATAACTTTGATCGTTGCCCGAGATAGCAGTAAGAAAAACATGAAATTTAAAAAAAAAGTTTGAATTATTATTATACACGCAAAAAATTGAAGCGAAGATGGACTTTATTAATAGACAAGATGTATGGAGGAGTTATTTGTTTGTAAGTAGGTAAGGCATGTAAATATATTGTATGTAGGTGCCTATTGAGGGAAATCAAAAGTTATTTTCGTGAAATGTCAATAATTTACTAAAATCATCATGGCGTTTTCATCAGCGCCGAATATTGGAAACTCGAATACATAATAAACATAGTAATTGCCCCATTTAAAATGTAAATAAAAATGTTAGTGACCATGTCAGTTTAAAATCTTTAATTATCTATTAACGAAGTCTATTAACACTCTCATGCGAATAGGATTCATGGATATCATGGGAATTTATTTACTCAGTTAGGTAGGTACATTCACATCGATGAAGATTGACGTATTAAATCTATGCCCAGCATTGAAAATGACTGTTCATTGTACAATGTGTCTTTATTGAGACGACACTTTTTAAAAATGTCATCTTAAAACAGAAAAATGAAATGGGATAATTCGGAATAGTGCGTTTTAAGTTCGTGGCTAATTGCTTCATAGAATACAATCCAATGGATTAGTAGAAAGGTACGTGTAAGTTTGTATCGTACATTTCGTGTAGCTCGAGTGTGTGATTCATAACGAGGGCCAGTGACCATATGGCGCGCACTGGGTCAGGTATGGCTGTGCTCCGACTACGGGCGGGCTTGCGGCAATGCTTTCGGCCGCGACAATGTAACAATTTGATATTACCGTAAAACGCTCACTCGGACAAGTGCTACATACATAGCATACTATTGTACATGTATTTTAGGAATGTTTTAATGTTTATTTTAAGATAGTAGACCACTCTCTTCAGTTTTGTATATTTTAGTAATCCTTACTAATATTATAAAAGGGACAGTGAGTTTGTTTGTTTGTTACGTCTTCACGCCTAAATGGCTTTTAATGAATTTTGCTACAGGGATAGTTGGGACCCTGGAGACGGACATAGGCTATTTTAATTTAAAAAGATTGAGATATGAAGGAGAAAGAGGGTAGAAAAGTAAAAACTTAGCATTACTATTACAATAAATTAGGCGCGAAGGCAAAAACTAGAGGTAGCAGGTACCTATAAATCAGGAAACAACCCCCGAATACCCCGAATTTAACGCGAGCAAAGCCGTGGGCAAAAGCTAGTTTATGAATACCTAGGTAGTAGACAGGACTGAGCCTGAACCAAAACAACTTTAACAGTCAGTCAGATACATAAGTATATTAGCTTTCATTAATTAATGACAAACCTATCATTAACACTTGGATCTGGATCTTTACCAAGTTTATTATCTATATTGAGTTGGTTTTTATAATTGTTAAAGTTGCTTATTAAAGTCGTTCTGGTGTAGGCTCCATACGTTGAGATAGAAATCATTTTGTAAACTCGTGTTTTTATATTTCTATTTGGTATCTTATAAACTAGGTATAAAGCGATGATACTGATGACTGGATTGTTTAGTGCTAGCTGAATTGACCAAATCGATTTTTCCAATTTCTCCTTGTCTGAACATAAATTATCAAAATCATAAAAAAAACATAAATACTGTTCTCAAGTCTAATACCATTTAGACTTTTGTTTTTCTTTCAGGGTTATAAAAAATATCTTAAAAAAATGTTGTATTTTATTACGAAAATTGGATAAGGAATGCTTCGGTTGTTTCAGGCAACAATGATCTCATCTTTTTTAATGTCACAGCAAACGGCCTTGTGCCCTTTAACCATAAGTTATCTGAATCTTGTATTTGACGAAATCATTACGCTATAGATGCTGTATCTGTAAGCTCAGCTTCTACATGGAATAAGGTGGCTATACTACACCTAATTCACATTCTACAGCTACACCTCTGTCTTACCTTCGAAGAATATATGCGTGATGTTATGTCCTAAATCTGCCCGTACAGATTGATAACGAAACGCATGTGAGATCAAACGAATGGAACCAATATGTTCAGTTGGCGGTCCGGTACGCTTTGCGGTTTACACCTATGCACTCAAATAAAACCAGTTTCATATGAATGAATGTAGCTTTATATATGAAATGAAATATGCTAGGCCTAAGCCTATTAAAATAATTATATTAAAATAATGCTCGTCTGTTGCTTAATTAATCTGAACTACAAATAGTATTTCTGTCCTCCTGACGTTTCGACCACGGTGGGCAAAATGTGAGATGAGCCATCGACGTGGGAGATATTATAGTGTACAATGTGTACGCTGGCAACGGCGAATCCTCTGTTAACTACATAGTAACTACATAACTTACATAGTCCGATAGGATTCCAATCCAACACGACCGGAGAGAGAACAGGCGTTGGAGCAATAGCTTACTGTGTTCTCCGAGGTAGGGGCGGTATTATACAGGCAAACTTTCTAACTCCCTGCTGCTATTGAAAAAATTAAAGGAAGGATAATCTAACAGTACTTTTTGCCTGATCCGGGACTCGAACCCTACCTTCAGCAAATTCCGCTAACGAGCAGTTACACTATGTAAGTAGGCATAAAAGTCGATCATTGATAAAATTAATGTTACGGAGCACATACCGCTTACGTGTCGGCAACATTAATTAATATGCGTTCAGTCACAGAATAAATAATAATTTGGTACATTTGACTTGTAGCCGACATGTCCGCCGGATTAGCTGTGTAGATTTCATTGGGATAGACAAAACTATTGCTTACTAACCATGTAGGCATGTGTTTATTGTATTCCTACCTACATAATGAAAGTATAATAAGTAGGTATTAAAGATTAAACAGCTGCGAACACTGAATGTGAGCGATTTATAAAGTTATTTTATAATTATTAAGTTTCGGTGCGATGCTGTCGTAAAATTTGGTCGATTGCCAATACGGGCCTGAACACAATAATTAGTTTCTTGATACGAAAACATCTTTAGTTACACCTACACAATAATGTACAGTTCTCAGAAAATCGACTTCGGAAGACTGACCAACATATACCATTTTCCATGCACGAGGTTTTATCATATTAAAAAGGATAAAGACAATACAAGTTTCGCATTGTATTGTAGAATATTTCAAGTGATTTTATATGTTAATGCACCATATGACCTTGACCTAAAAAGCAAACCTTGAATAATTTCCATGTGTAAGTTATGTCATTACTAAAACATATTACAGCTGCCACATTTTTGATTTTGCTAATATCTTACTAATACTAATAAGTAGGAATTAATACTATTACAATTAAAATACTCTTTTTGTATTGTATTTGTGTAGGAAAGAGCAAATTCCTAGATTTCAGTACCAGTTGAGGGTCTCGCGTGTTATTGTTTTAGGTACACATTTATGTGTATACGCGTTTAGTGCAAACAAGTTTCGCAACTGCTTGACATAACACCAGCAGAACCGGTCCTTAGTCCCGTGACTTCATCGGGGCACTCTCCATTCCTAACTGTGCTTTCGTGACCAAGTAATGTTTTATAAAATTATTATATTTCAAATGCAGACCTGCATACAATAAGAGATATATTACAGATATTATTTTTAATATTTGGGATATTTTATAGGAAAGCGAAAGACGTTCACCAAAATGGTGATCGTAACAAGATCCGAGTGGTGGATACTAAAATAGACGCGCGAAAAGAGCTCGCTCGCTTCGTCACTCCCATGACTCATGCGCATCCAATCCGAACAGAGCTGGAATACCGACGCACGCGCGTTCCAGGAACTAAAGATATTTATCACAAAACTATTTACGATTATGGACCACTTTTAAATTAAATAATAGAGCGCCATGTTAATATTTATAATAGTGTTTTACACCTTCTTAAATACTGTTAAACGTATACTTATGTTTTTTTACAAACAAAATAATCTTCTTCAAAACTTTTCTTGACATTGCATTCCGTGGAGAGACCACTTAGGTCTTATTAGGTCTGGTTCTAATATTCCTATTATTTTACCAATTGCAATAATAAGACTTGGCTTTTCCTAACTCCAGATAATTTAATTTAAAAAAGAAGTTAACAAAATATTCTTCATAAGACGATATATTTGCCAAACTGTACTTAATAATGCAATACATAATTAATAGAGCAAAACAACATAACTAAACTATTTATTAAAAGTACCCAATATAGATTTCATATATATTTGCTTCTGCTCTTTGTGTGACCTTGTTGAAAATATTCTACTAAAGCTTTGCTGTGTGATGCAACCCCAGGGTTTGATTCCCAGGTCGGACATGATTAAAGAAACATTTGCTGTGCGAATTTCGGGTCGTCCAACCACACTCTCATAGAATTTAGGTTTATGAAATCCTTGAACAACATCTGTCGTTGGCGAATGTGGTGCAATATTTCACCTCTGTGAACAACACCATCCTAGAGTGTACTTAACTAGACAGAGCTATGATAATATATATTATCCATCTAATAACAAAAATACACACAACCTAAATCACATCACATTTCCTAAATCAAGGATAGTAGTGTTTATCGTATATTTTTGTTTGTTCCAGTTGAATCTGCTGGCGAACGCTTGCCTGTCACTTTAGGCAGGCCCGGCGAACCTTCCCCCCCGATATTTGAGCAAATCTTTAAAAATGCCAGATTTGCACAAGGTGGAAATGCAAAATTCGAAGGGAAACTTAGAGGCAATCCTACCCCTGTTGTATCGTGGACAAGAAAGAAAGCCCCACTAGTAGAATGCAACAAGTACAGTATGAGCTACAATGAACAAACTGGTGACGTGTCCTTATTAATTAAGCAGATCGGCCCGGGCGATGAGGGGGAATACACATGCACGGCCCGCAACCAATATGGCGAGGCCATTTGCTCCGTGTATATCCAGCCAGAAGGCGTCCCGGTTCCCGCGCAGCAGTCCTCGCAGCAACAAAGCTATCGACACGTCAGCGAAAGCGTGGAGCATAAATCCTACGGTACACAGGGGTACTCCACAGAGCAGTCCAGACAAACACAGAAAGTCGCATATACCAACGGCACTGACTATTCATCCACAGAAGATTTCAAAGTAGATACCTTTGAATACAGACTTTTGCGAGAAGTTTCATTTAGGGAAACCATTACTAAGAGATACGTCAATGAAAGTGATATTCATATCAGTACTGAGATTGACAAAACGCTTGGGCCTGTGACACCACCCAAAATTGCACAAAAGCCAAGGAATTCCAAGCTGCAGGAGGGCACTGATGCCCAGTTTCAGGTACAGCTATCTGGTAACCCGCGGCCGAGAGTGACTTGGTTCAAAAATGGCCAGCGCCTAGTAAATACCAGCAAAAATGAAATCGTTACTACGCATAATCAAACAACTCTTAGGATAAGAAACACGCAAAAGTCTGATTCTGGCCATTACACTTTATTGGCCGAAAATCCTAATGGATGCATTGTTACATCTGCATACCTCGCTGTTGAATCTCCACAAGAGACTTATGTGCAAGATCAACGATCACAGTATATCATGGACACTCAGCAAACAGGAATTGAAGAAAGAGTAGAAATAAGTGAGAAAGCTCTCGCTCCGCAATTTGTAAGAGTCTGCCAAGACCGCGATGTCACGGAGGGCAAAATGACGCGATTCGATTGCCGCGTCACTGGCAGACCTTACCCAGAAGTCACGTGGTTCATTAACGATAGACAAATTCGAGACGATTATAATCATAAGATATTAGTAAACGAATCAGGTAATCATGCACTTATGATTACAAACGTCGAACTTAGTGACAGTGGTGTAGTTACTTGTGTTGCGCGCAACAAGACCGGAGAAACATCTTTCCAGTGCAGACTAAACGTTATCGAAAAGGAACAAGTCGTTGCTCCAAAATTTGTTGAACGGTTCAGTACTCTTAGCGTACGCGAAGGGGAACCTGTTATTTTAAATGCGCGCGCAGTTGGCACACCTACACCACGGATCACATGGCAGAAGGACGGTGTTCCGATAATACCCAATCCAGAGTTACGAATTAATACCGATGGTGGAGCCTCGTCGCTGGACATTCCGCGAGCCAAGGCGTCGGATGCGGCATGGTATCAGTGCACAGCCCAGAACGTCGCAGGCTCCACCGCTACTCGGGCAAGGCTCTACGTAGAAGTACCGAAAGAGCCTCCGCCTGAGCAAAAGCGTCTGCACTTGCCCCGGCCTACAAAGATTATCGAGCCAGAGTAAGTGTTTTTTTTTTTAAATTTATGTACACAAAACACACATAAGAGAAAAAAAAACATGAATCTTTTCCGTATTTTTCGTGTCAATGAAGTATTTGTTTATTTATGCAAATAATATTTACAGGCCTGCTCCTGGACCAGAAATTATTTACTTGAGGCACGTGGAAAGGGCAAGACCTTACATTCCTCCAGGTGAGGAAGATCGAGTTTATCCTCCACCGCAGTTTATTGTGCCACTCAAGAGTATTTCGCAAGTGGAAGGTGGCAAAATACACTTTGAAACGAGGATAGAACCAGTTGGCGACCCAACCATGAAAATTGAATGGTTGAGAAATGGACAAAGTATCGAAGCCAGTGAGTAACAACCATGTAAATTGTCAGTGGTTTTTATTTCCAGTATATACAATTAATTTAAATGTTAAATCACTTTTGCAGGTTCTAGGTTTACATCAATATTCCGCTTTGGATATATTTCTCTAGATATGCTCAGTCTTAATATTCAAGATAGTGGAGAATACACCTGTCGAGCAATAAGTGCAACAGGTGTTGCAGAAACGAAAGCAATTTTGCAAGTTACTCCTAGAGCAACTATTGAAAGAACGAGCCAACATCCAGAGAGCTTACAATATATTCAACAGTTGGAAGATTATTCCAGATATCAACACCAAGAGTCGATAGAAGAACAGATTTCTCAGAGGCCTCAGTTTATAAGGCCTTTGCAAGAGCTTGGTGAGTTACAAGAAGGCAGGAATGCTCATTTCGAAGCTCAACTTACTCCAGTCAGTGATCCTACAATGAGGGTAGAGTGGTACAAAGATGGTAGAGCGATTACAGCTAGCTCGCGAATCACGTCAATCTTCAACTTCGGTTACGTCTCCCTTAACATCATGCACCTACGGGCTGAAGATGCAGGTTCGTACACAGTGAGAGCTGTAAATAAGTTAGGCGAAGCCATTAGTACCGCTTCAATCAGAGTAGCTGCCCGGAGTACAGTTACTGCAGATCTTGGCATACCAGAACAACGACGATACATTGAAAAGACTGAGCAATTGGAAGCATATCAGCAACAGCAACATCAAAAGTATTATCAGGAGGCCCCTGAAAGTACGCAGAGGCCGGAGTTCAAAACACCGATCAAAGATCAAATAAATGTTAAGGAAGGTGGGTTCGCCCATTTCGAAGCTCGTCTCGAACCAGTAGGCGATTCAACTCTGAGAGTTGAATGGTTAAAAGATGGACGACCTGTTGAAGCTAGTTCGAGAATTACTACATTCTTTAATTTTGGATACGTCGCTTTAACAATAAAATCCGTGACTGTACACGATGCTGGTCACTATACTTGTCGAGCTTATAATGCTTTGGGTCAGGCAGCCACTAGTGCCAACCTAAGCATTGTGACAAAGAAAGACATCATCGCAGAATCTCAACACCCAGGTGGATACGAAAAAATTCAACATCTCGAAGATTCTAGCAGATATTCAAGACGGGCAGAAGAAGAAGTGAAGCTGACACAAAAGCCTCGATTTTTGGGACCATTAAAGGGTACTAATAAAATAGTAGAAGGGCAAAGCGCTCACTTTGAAGCTAGAGTCGAGCCACAAAGTGACTTGACGATGACAGTAGAATGGTATTTCAATGGAAAACAAATTAAGAGTGCTAATCGTATTCAGACATACCATGATTTTGGCTACGTAGCATTGGATATTGCTAGCGTCCGCGCTGATGATTCCGGAGTATATACAGTTGTGGCGCGCAATGCAGCTGGAGAAGCTCAATTGAGTGCTTCTATGACGGTTGAAAGTAAGTACTCAACCGTTAGTTTGTTATTATGAAACTATACCTAGTTGACGCAAAATATTGTTAATTATTGTTGTTCAAAGATTTAAAACTAAAAGCCTTATGCTTTTAGTATAAATCTAAAATTTATAAACAAAGATATAATCAAAGGTTTATAACTAAAAGCTTTACGCTTTTAGTATAAATCTTTTCCAACACACAACATATTTCACATAATTAGATCGACTTTGTATTCGTTGGCACACAACATAATTATAAATAAATAAATAACTTATCTTTTTTTTTAAATAGAAAACCAAACGTTACTTTTAAGGGGATTTTTTGTTTTGTTTATTTAATCTGTGTTTTGTTTTATTGTAGCTCGATCCAGCATTGACACGTCAAGTATTCACCGTGGATTATATGAAAAAACAAGGCACATTGAAGAATCAAAGTTTGTGGAACCTATGTATGAAATTGAAGAAATATCAAAGTCTAAACCAGTATTTGTTCAGCCATTATCTGATCCACCTCCAGTATCAGAAGGTAAAAATATTCATTTAGAATGCAGATTGGAACCTATGGGTGACCCGACCATGCGTGTCGAGTGGTTCCATAATGGAAGAGCTGTGACAGTTGGGTCCAGATTTAGGACTTATTATGATTTTGGATTTGTTGCACTTGATATAATACACGCAACTTCCGCTGATTCTGGAGAATATACAGTGAGGGCCGTGAACCACTTGGGCTCCGCTCACACTTCTGCAATGGTTCGTGTAATTGAACGATCAGATATTGTAACTGATACACAGAATGAGCAAGCAGTAGAACAAATACAAATGTTGGAAGATGCTGCACGTAGATCCAGACAAGTACATGAAGATATAACTGTGAGGCAGGCACCACAATTTTCACGAGCTTTACATAACATTGAGACTGTAGAAGGGACCAATGTGCATTTGGAATGTAGGTTACAACCCGTTGGTGATCCAGCCATGAGAGTAGAATGGTTCTGTAATGGAAGACCAATTAAGACAGGCCACAGATTCAGGCCCGCTTATGAATTTGATTATGTTGCTTTAGATCTTCTGAGCGTATATCCAGAGGATTCGGGTGTTTACACATGCCAAGCTACAAACCAACTTGGAGAAGCAGTAACATCCTGTGCTTTGCGAGTTATCGCTAAAAAGGATCTTATATTTGAGTCGCAGCACCCATCAGGACTAGAGAAAATTCAATATTTAGAAGATGCTTCTCGATACAAGAAGAGCGAAGTGGTCGATGAATCTATTAATATAAAGCCACGATTTATTACAAAACCGAAGTCTATTGATAATGTCGTGGAGGGTCACCATGTACATTTCGAGTGCAAACTTGAACCAGTTACAGATTCCAACCTTAAAGTAGAATGGTTCAAAAATGGGCACCCTGTTACTATTGGACACAGGTTCCGACCCATTCATGATTTTGGTTATGTAGCACTTGACATTATTGATTTGATTGCTGAAGATACTGGTGTTTATACGTGCCGAGCGGTCAACCATGTTGGCACCGACGAAGTCAGCTGTAGGCTGACTTGTCGCAGCACAGCAGACATTATTAGAGCTACACAAAATGAAGCTGGATTAAACCAAATTCAAGTATTGGAAGATAGGTCTAAACATCACAGGGCTGATTTCGCTGATGAAATCACAACACAAGCCCCAATATTTACGACTTCGCTGAAGAACATTGAAATCAAAGAAGGCCAACGAGCTCATTTCGAGTGCAGGCTGATACCTGTGTCTGATCCTACAATGAAAGTAGAATGGTATCACAACAACAAGCCGCTAAAGAGTGGTTCAAGATTCACGGAAACCAACAACTTTGGTTTTGTTGCTCTTGATATTATGTCATGTTTACCGGAAGATTCCGGAACATATACCTGCCGAGCCATCAATGCTCTTGGCGAAGCAGTAACCTCTGGAATTGCGATAGTACATTCTCGAAAATCCATTTACTTGGAATCGCAGCACGAAGGAGCTCTTCCAAGACTGAATCAATTAGAAGATACTTCTAGATATCAGAGACACAGTGCACAAGATGAATCTATAACTCAAGCACCAGTATTTACCATGCCTATGAAGGATATACGAGTTGCTGAAAACCAAGCAGCTCACTTTGAAGCCAGGCTTATTCCTGTCGGAGACCCCAAACTTCGCGTAGAATGGTTGCGTAATGGCGTGCCTATTGAAGCTTGTAAGTAGTAAACTTATCATTATCTAAATTAATAAATAATCAAGAGGATGAATGACTACTAAAGACATTTTATATTACAGCAAACCGTTTGACAACAATGCACGACTTCGGTTATGTCGCCTTAAACATGAAATACGTTAACCCTGAAGATTCGGGCACCTACACATGCCGTGCTATAAATGAATTAGGAGAAGCAGTAACATCATCTACACTGTTTGTGCAATGTAAGTCAACATAAATATATTTTCGAAGTGGAATCAAACTGTAACCTAGATAATGTATTTTTGTTGCTAACTATTTATTATTTTGTAGCTAAAGCGTCGCTTCAGCTCGAGTCACAACATGAGAGTGCGCTTGAGAAAATACAACAACTGGAGGACTCTTCTCGCTATCAACGTAGAGAAGACGTTGAAGTAGCGGTTAACCAAGCTCCAAGATTCATTACGCAACTTAATGGTCCTTCGAGACTTGTCGAAGGCCAGAGTGCGCATTATGAATGCCGAATTGAACCTTATCCCGATCCAAATATGCGGGTGGAATGGTATTTCAATGGAAAGGTCCTACAAAGCGGCCACCGTTATCGCACAGCGTACGATTTCGGTTTTGCTGCCTTAGATATATTAACGGTATACGGGGAGGACTCCGGCGATTACACTTGCAAGGTTATCAATAACTTGGGACAAGCCACATCTTCGATTAAATTGAACGTGCAATGTGAGTATTATATTATTGTAAGCTTTGCAAATACAGTAAACGGTAGTTATCAATAACAGACAAAAAATAACAACTTTTATTACATTACAGCAAAGGAATCTATCATAAGGGACACACAACACGAAAGTGCACTAGAAAAGATACAGTATCTCGAAGATGACAGTAGATACAAACGTGTTGTCCGTGATGAGAGTTTTGTGGCTGAGAAACCTCAATTCGGAAAACCCTTGAAGAACGCTGAGGTATCAGAAGGCAAGCCAGTACACTTGGAAGCTACACTTACGCCTGTTAATGATCCCACTATGCGTGTTGAATGGTACTGTAATGGCAGGCCTATTCAACAAGGACATCGGTTCAAGACTACATACGATTTCGGTTATGTAGCGTTAGATATCCTTTACGCTTACTCAGAAGATAGCGGCACCTACATGTGCAAAGCAACAAACGCTGTCGGTGAAGCGGTGACCACTAGCTCTGTGAAAGTAGACGGTGAGTAGTCAAAGGTGTTTATTTTTTACTAATACCAGACTAGAAATAACAATGCTGATTTTATTCTTATGATTTTAGCTAAAGCTGGTCTTTACTTAGACACATTGGACGAGCAACGTCTGAGAAAGATCCAAGAGTTAGAAAATTATGAGAGACCTAAACCAGTACAAGAAGAGCAGCCAGGTCAAAGACCAGTCTTCTTGACAGCTCTTACAAGCCTCGAGAATTTGAAAGAAGGAGACCACGCTCACTTTGAGTGTAGAGTAGAGCCGATCAACGACCCAGATCTAAAGCTTGAATGGTTCCTTAACGGGCAGAAGATAAGAGCGGGACATAGGTACAGAACAACACATGACTTCGGATATGTTGCTCTAGATATTCTGTACACTTACTCTGAAGATTCTGGAACGTACATGTGTAAGGCCACAAACAAACTTGGTGAAGCAGTTAACACATGCACGATGAAGGTTGCAGGTAAATATACAATTATTTATTATACAAAACCACTTAGGAAAAGGAAATAAAAAGCTTAAAAATTATTTAATGTTACAGGGCACAGAAGTATTATTTTAGACACTCAACATCCAAATGGCTTAGAAAAAATCAGACAACTTGAAGCACAGGGTCATCACACCAGGATGGAAGTTGAAGAACCCAAAATAAGTCCACCTAGGTTTGTCACAGAGTTGCGTGGCACGACTCACGTTTTTGAGGGACAGACAGCACACTTTGAATGCCAGGTGGAACCTGTACATGATCCTAACTTAAGAATAGAATTCTATCATAACGGCAAGGCCCTGCAATCTGCTGCACGGTTCCATATCACTTTTGATTTTGGTTACGTATCATTAGATATTCAGCATTGTGTTCCTGAAGACGCTGGTGAATACTCAGTGAAGGCAATCAATGCTTTAGGACAATGTGTTTCAGCAATATCTATGACAGTAACCGCAAAAGGTAGCATTATATCGGAATCTCAACGTCCTGAAGGCTTAGAAAAGATCCGAGAGCTAGAATCTGCAGAACCTTTCAAACGTCCAGAAATACCGGAACCGGTAACACGCCAAAGACCTGTATTTACACAACCACTTCAAAACATTGATAATATTCAAGAAGGTCAAACAGCTCACTTTGACTGTAGACTTATTCCAGTCGGTGATCCTACTCTAAAAGTGGAATGGTTCAGAAACGAGAAACTTATTGAGGACAGTTCCAGAATCACAAAAACTCACGACTTCGGTTATGTCTCTATGACCATCACCCATGTTCGTGATGAAGATGAAGGTGTTTACATGTGTAGAGCTTCGAATCTACTGGGAGAAGCTGTAACAACCGCTGCAATGAGAATTAAAAGTAACTATTTCATTGAATGAATATATGCTATTCATTAATTATTTTATTTACAATATGAACATCTACCGAAGTCGAAAACATTACTTAATATTTTCCTTTTGTTTTATAGCTAAAGCGGCTATCCAAGTGGACACACAACATCCGGAAGGCATGAAGAAAATTCAGAGACTTGAACAACCTCAACAAGGTAGGCCGGACGAGCCAGAACGAGAATTCGAGAAGCCTATCTTTACCCAGGTGCTTACCGGACCCTCAGAACTATGGGAGGGACAACATGCTCATTATGAAGCACGTGTGGTGCCAGTTGGTGACCCGAGCCTACGATTTGAATGGTACATCAATGGAGTAGAACTCAAAATGGGTAAGTAAAACAAATATATGCACAAGTATAGAATACCTACCAAATAACATACCTAAATTAAAATATATTATTTATTTTCACAGGTTCAAGGTTCCGCACAACTCATGATTTCGGCTTTGTTACGTTGGACATCAATTCGGTAGTAGCAGAAGACGCGGGTCTTTACATGTGCAAAGCCATAAACAGAGCTGGAAGCACAGTATCCTCGGCTGCACTTAAAGTTAAGACTAAGTCGACTATTGTCGATCAAACAATGAGACCTGAAGCTTGGGAACAAATTCAACTGAAGGAAGCTGCCATGAACAAAGTGCCAGAAATGTTTGTAGATTCAGGAGTGCAACAGGCACCTATTTTCACCACACATCTAAAGAGCTACGACAAACTCGTTGAAGGACAACATGTGCACTTGGAGGCTCAAGTAGAACCGCGAACTGATTCCAATCTGAGAATTGAATGGTTTAAAAATGGCATGTCACTAACAACTGGATCAAGATTAAAAAGCACTTTTGATTTTGGTTTGGTGACTCTTTCCATTAACAGTATTAGGATTGATGATTCTGGAATCTATACATGCAAAGCAACTAATCTTATCGGAGAAGCAGTTTCAACGGCTTCTATCAAAATTGAGGATCGTCACTGGTTACTCGGTGAAACACTTCATCCTGAATCACTAGATAGGATCGGTGCCCTGGAACAGCCGAAAGCAGAAAAGCCTGAAGCCCCAGAACCTGTCTATGAAATACCCGTATTTATTTCGCACTTGAACAATATCTTGTGCAAAGAAGGTGAAAACATACATTTCGAATGCAACGTGGAGCCTTCTAGAGATCCTACACTTAAGATTGAATGGTTCTTTAACAATAAACCATTGCCATCTGGTTCGAGATACAAGAGTACTCATGATTTCAGTTATGTGTCTCTTGATATTACTCATACGTACGAAGAAGATTCTGGTATTTATACATGCAAGGCTACTAACAGCAAGGGATCAGCGACAACATCAGGTTCACTTAGATGTACTGGAGATAAGAACATTTATTTCGATACGCAGCATCCGCAAGGAAAGGCTGGTCTAGAAGCTGTAGAACAGGCTGAGGAGGCTAGATTGTCTAAATCCAGAAGAACATCTGTGCCGGATGTTGATTATCCGAAGCCGGAATGGGTGGTACCAGTATCAGCTGAAAATCAATTAATTGAAGGCCAAGCCCTTCATCTTGAAGGGCAAGTTGAACCTAAAAACGACCCGAACCTTAGAATTGAATGGTACTTCAATGGAAAAGTTCTGGAGCAAGGTTCAAGATTTAAACTTACGAGTGATTTTGGCTTTGTTACATTAGATTTGACTGATGTGTACGAAAGAGACAGTGGTATTTACACTTGCAAAGCTTATAATAAGAAAGGTGAAGCCTTTACTTCATCAACTGTCTTTTGTACCAGTAAGGAAAATCTTATTGAAAGAACCCAACATCCTAAAGGTACTGAAGGATTGGAAAAGATACAAAACCTTGAAGAATCTCTTCGTAGAGAGCCAGGCCAGAAGCCTGATGATGACTTAGGTAGGGCTCCGGAATTCATTACCGTCTTCCAAGACATCGTTGACATTAGTGAGGGCCAGATAGCTCATTATGAAGCATCTCTTATACCTACTGGCGATCAAAGTATGGTTATCGAGTGGTTCTATAATGGAAAATCAATAGAAGCCAGTCATCGCACTCGTACGGTGTATGCATTCGGTATGGTTGTACTTGAAATACTGGGAACTAAAACTACCGATTCAGGTGTCTATTCTTGTAGAGCTACTAACAGATGGGGCCAGGCTGAAATAAGTGTAAAATTAGAATGTGTAGATAAAAGCAAAGGACAAAAACCAAGATTTACAACGCATATTCAAAAAATTGAGGGTTTGAAAGACGGACAATCTGCTCACTTTGAATGCACCGTTGTGCCCGTCGATGACCCCGACTTAAAGATTGAATGGTACCATAATGGCCAGCCGCTACGTCATTCTACTAGAATCAAAACGGTTTCTGACTTTGGTTTTGTTGTCCTAGACATAGCCTATACTCAGAACCATGATACTGGGGAATACGTATGCCGCGCTTACAATAAATACGGCGAAGACTTTACTAAGGCTACTATCACTTGCTTCGGAAGGGGTGGAGTATACCTGGACAGTTTACAACCCGATTCCTTGGCCAAGATTAGGGAATTAGAAAGCTTACAAGGAATTCAACAGCAAGCACCTGCTCCTGCTTCAGCTGTGCCACCGAAATTCATTACTCAAATACAAGACGTAACTAAGTTAGCTGAAGGTCAAAGTGCACACTTCGAGGCTAGACTGGTACCGGTTGATGATCCGGAGCTTAAAGTCGAATGGTTCTACAATGGAAAGAAGTTGCCACATGGCCACAGGTATAGGACTTTCCACGACTTTGGTATAGTTATTTTGGATATTCTCTACTGCTATGAAGAAAATTCAGGTGTATACGAATGCGTGGCTACTAACAAGTTGGGCAGTGATTCTACAAAAGCTACCTTAAAATGTACTTCGAAGGAGAATTTAATCTTGGACTCGCAACTACCGCGGGTGAGTACATCTAAATTAAGACAAGAATTGCAAAAGCTGTTTTTGTATTTTAATAAGTAAAACTAAAACTAGCATGGATATTAATAAGTAATTAAATTTTAGGGCATGGAAGGTGGGTTGGAAAAATTACAAACTCTTGAGGACTCAATGATACGCAGAAAAGATGTCAAGGAAGACGAAGAACGGGGTAAAGCTCCAGTTTTCACAGTTCCACTATCAAATATTGATAACCTTCGGGAAGGAGAGAATTCGCACTTTGAAGCTAGATTGACACCGACTGATGATCCTAACTTAAAGGCAAGTATTATTTATGCATCTTTGTTTTAAGCGATTGGATACTAACGCTAATGAGTTATGTCGTCAAGGATATAAATGATATCTTACACACTTTGCATCTATATCTTCTTAAATCCCAAAACTATTAGAAATGTCAATTTCCCGCAGAGTATCGTAACTGGGCTGACCACGTATCCAATGTCTAAAATTTAAAAGATGACCTTAATATTACGTGTTGTGTGTATTGTTTTAGGTTGAGTGGTACTGGAACGGTAAATCTCTCAAAGCTGGTTCCAGATTCAGAACATTCTGCGACTTTGGTTTTGTTATTCTGGAGATATCACCAACATACCCTGAAGATTCTGGCGAATATCTATGCAGAGCATACAATAACTATGGAGAGGCTGTTACTACAGCCACAATGAAAGTTCAAGGAAAACGAAACATTATTCTAGAGTCACAATTACCTAAAGGTATGGAAGGAACTATCGATAAGATAGCGGCTCTCGAAGGCTATACAGGCACTGTAGATTCAATGACTCCAGAAGCCGAGACTGGTAATCCACCAGAATTCACCACTACACCCTCTGATCTTATTTTGTCAGAAAATTCATCAGCTCACTTTGAATGTCGTCTCATTCCCGTTAACGATTCTAGTATGAGAGTTGAATGGTTCCATAATGGAAAGCCTCTTTTGACTGGGTCTAGAGTAAAGACCATTAATGACTTTGGGTTTGTCATATTAGAGATTGGTGGAGTTTACCAACGTGATGCTGGTCTTTATACCTGCAAAGCTACCAATCGCCATGGAGAAGCGACCGTTTCATGTAAACTGCAAGTCAAAGGAAGGCAAGGTATTATTTTGGAGCCACAGTTACCATCTCACTTCAAATCTGGTACTGAAAGCATCCAAAAACTGGAAGAGACGTTGCATAAGCGTGAAGAAATTACAATCGAAGATGAAAAGCCCAACCCGCCAAAGTTCACGGTAGAAATTAAAGACAACCTTGATGTTCCTGAAGGTGGACCCACTCACTTCGACTGCCGGGTAGAACCAGTCGGTGATCCCACGATGAGAATTGATTGGTTCTACAATGGCAGACCTTTTGCTACCGGATCCAGAGTTCATATGCTCAATGATTTTGGATTTATTGCACTAGATATTGACTACGTATATGCTCGTGATGCTGGAGAGTATACTTGTCGAGCAACAAATAGGTGGGGATCCGCCACAACTACTGCAAAGATCACATGTAGTGCTAAACGTGATATAGTGCTAGAATCTCAGCTGCCACAGGGAATGAGCGGAGAGAAGATCAAAGAGCTTGAACGAGGACGTGTAAGTGACGCACCGAAAGAAGAACCGGTTATAAGCAGCCCACCTAGGTTTATTACCCAGATTCAGTCGCACACTGTTGAAGAATCCGAAAGCGTTCGGTTTGAATGTCGTGTGGAACCTAAAGAAGACCCAAAACTACGCATCGAGTGGTACCGTAATGGAAAACCTTTGCCCTCTGGTCATAGGTATCGTACTGTTTATGATATGGGTTTCGTTTCACTTGATATTTTGTACGTTTACGCCGAAGACTCAGGTGAATACGTATGCCGTGCTGTTAACGACAATGGCGAAGATTTTACAAGGGCGACAGTATCCTGCAAACGTAAGTACAATACACATAAATACTTATTTAGATTTAAAATGAATACATGACACTAATAATACACTTTTTTTAGAACTGCCGGATATTATTCTACAAAATCAAGTACCAAGAGGTATGAAAAAATCTGAAGCACTGACACAGATGGAAGCTACTATCAAAAAATATACTTCAGAAATCTTTTTAACCGAGGACGACTTATACGACGCTGATAAGAAACAACCACCACGCTTTGTGACACAAATTGAAAGTCAAACCACCTTGGTGGAAATGGAATCGACCAAGTTTGAGTGCCAACTGGCCCCTGTCGGTGATCCTAATATGAAAGTAGAATGGTTCTTCAATGGCAAACCTTTATTGCATAGTAAGTTGAAAATTAAAGCATATCGTTAATTAAAACAACACATTTTAATGGATTAATTAAATAAAAAATATTATTTTTTTACAGAGAACCGATTCACGCCCATCTATGACTTTGGTTACGTAGCGATGAACTTTGGTTGGGTATATCCTGAAGACAGTGGCGAATACGTTTGCCGCGCTACTAACCTGTACGGTATGGATGAAACCCGAGCAGTTATCAAGACAGCCGGCAAACCTGGCATTGTTTACGATTCTCAATTGCCTAAGCATATGAAGAGTATTGAGAGGATAAGGGAAATGGAAGCTGCCTGGCAAACGTAAGCGATTTTCATGCTATTCTAGCACGCAATATTTTTCATATCTAATTTAGATCTTTCCCCTGCCTAGCAGATCGCAATAAGTGCAAGAATGGATGGCGTGTTTAGTATTTATATTTGTGTATTTAGAATTCGTAGGAATGAAGCTTAGATTAGTCGTTAAAATATTTGATTAAAAATATCTTTCCAAAACGATGTCTATTTTAGGGTACCGGAACAAGCGGCAGAGGAGACTAAGGCACGATCGCCACCAGTTTTCGTTAGCCGTCCAGACCCAGTTACCGTAGAAGAAGGCGAGTGGGCTCGCTTCTGCTGTCGCGTCACCGGACATCCCAAGCCTCGAGTGATGTGGCTTATCAACGGCAACACTATTGTTAATGTAACTATCGTATAATTTATCTTTGTTCTAACTAAATTACTTCTAAATGCACTGCTAGTGAAAAACCTAATTTTATTTATAGGGATCCAGATACAAACTGACCTACGATGGAATGTATCACTTCGATATACCTAAGACCAGGCAGTACGACACTGGTAAAATTGAAGTGATTGCAAGAAGCTCAGCAGGTGAAGCGGTTGCATCGACCGAATTAAAAGTAATACCGAGACACGACGACTACAGAGGAGTTTTAAAGAATGCTCCACGACGTAAGTTTTACTTACATATGGGTAAAAACATGACGCTTATTTTGCAGTTAACAGTTCGCATAAAGAAAATTGTTTAAGAATTTATTACATATAAAAACAGCTTATATACTGCTTTAACATACATTACCAAACCACGCACACTACAACAAACCGCTTACGCACAAAAAGTACCCCCCCAGCTTCCCGTTACCTTCCCTCTCTTAGTCCAAAAGGAGTGCAGCTAAATCAATTGCTTCTGCCAGCTTTGCCAACGGATTCTGGGAGAGGTATGTCTTGAAAATGTTTTAAATGTTGTCTGTGTAGATTTTATTTTTAATATATTAATTGGTTAATACACAGCATGGTACGATGAAACTACGCAGTATCAGCGCTCTGACACTGAATTGGAAAAAACATTTGAGGAAAGGCAAGTCTTACAACGACAAGGGGTAATTGATCACAGGCCTGAACTTAAACCGAAACTTATTAAGGAGCCTGAAACAGAATGGCAACAAACAGTTAAAAAGAAGAAAAGTGAAGAGTATTACAACAAACTTCAGGAACTGGAAAACGAACAGGTTATTAAGGAAAGTCGGTTCAGAGAATCAACTCACCAATATGCTATTCCTGGAGAAAAAATCGCGAGTAGTTCTCTTGCCAAAGGCATGGCTCAAAGATATGAAGACACCTTGTAAGTCATTGTTTTATCACGAGTTTTATTTCGATAGGTAAAATATTTTTAAAAGTAATGGATTACTTATTATTATTTTTATTCGCAGAGAGCAAACGGAAGTTACTACTGAACAAGTGCAAAAGAAGTCTGTCCCAAAACCTAGAATTCCAGGCCCGTCTGAATCCACTGTCCATGGAAAAGAAGTACATGTTGCTAAACAAAAACAAATCCAGAAAGAAGTTGTTGGAGACACTGAAATAACTCGTAAAATAACTTCGACGGAAACAACTGAAATGGAACATAAGGCTCAAACTCAAGAGAGAGTTGTGGAAGGGCCTGTAAAACCTAGCAAACCTCCAGTCTTTACAAAGAAAATGCAACCCTGCCGTGTGTTTGAACATGAACAAGCCAGGTTTGAGGTTGAGTTTGACGGAGACCCGTTACCAACAATCAAGTGGTATAGGGAGAACTTCCCTATTAAAAATTCTGCTGACTTCCAGATCCACACATTTAGCACCAAATCTATTCTAATTATCAGGCAAGTTTTTGTTGAAGACTCAGCTGTATTTGCTGCCGTGGCTGAAAACCGAGGTGGAACTGCTAAATGTAGCGCTAACTTAGTGGTTGAAGAGCGCAGGCGACAAGGAAGAGGTGGAGTTGCTCCACCAAGTTTCACATTAACTGCACAGAATGTTAATGTGACAGCTGGTCAATTAGTAAGGTTTGATACAAAGGTGACTGGAACAAAACCTATTGATGTTTATTGGCTTAAGAATGGCAAGAAACTGCAACCAGACATCAGAAACAAAATCCTAGAAGAAGACGGTACATATACTCTTCTTATTCTTGAAGCTTATCCCCAAGATTCGGGTAAATATGAGTGTGTAGCTATAAACAGCGCCGGAGAAGCTCGATGTGATGCCGAGTGCTCAGTTAATACTCCTGCTACCAAAGAAAAACCAAAACCTCAAACTAAAGCCGCTAACGCGCCACCTGAAATTATTGAGCCTTTGAAAGACAAGGTTGTTGCTGAAGGCCAAGCGATTGAATTTAGTTGCAAGATTGTTGGTAAGCCAGCACCAACGGTTCAATGGTACAAAGGCGAAAAATTAATTAAGCCTTCCAAGTATTTCCAAATGTCTCGTACAGCGGATGAGTACACCCTGCGCATATCTGAAGCCTTCCCTGAAGACGAGGGTGATTATAAGTGCGTTGCATACAATTCGGCTGGCCGAGTGACTGTTGCCGCAAAACTTAAAGTAACCCAGCCCGATCAGGCCGACAATTTGCCAACCCTAACACCCCTCCGAGATCTTGTTGTCTATGAAGGGCAACCCGCACAGTTCAAAACACAAATAACCAGCAAAATCAAGCCGACGATTCAGTGGCTCCGAGAAGGTGCTCTTATTCCAGAAACACCCGACTTCCAGGTAATTAATACTTAGATGTTTAATTTACTCAAAAAGTTTTATTTCACAACCTTGTGCCAAAATTAATATACGAGTAAGTTCTAGTAAAATACAAATAATGATCATGAACGAACGAATTGCTCAATGTGTAAAATGAAAAACTGACACCAAACACTTTTCACTCTGAAATAAAGATGCCAGTGTCCCTGTTCACCTTTTACTAAAGTTGTGTCATTTTCGGTTTCCAGATGATCCACGAAGGGAACAACGCCGTGTTGCTGATCGGCAACACCTACGAAGAGGACACTGGAACCTTCACTTGCCGGGCCACCACCGCTGCCGGCCAAGTCGAGACCTCGGCAAAGCTAGTAGTCAAAAGTAAGACATAGATACAGGCAGCGAGCTCGCGTCGCGCACTTTTAATCCATTAATGTAGTGTTTCTTTGTTTCATCTTTATATCACTTTGAGATCGGGTGAAAACTACTACAAAGAGTAAAACTCAGAAAGTTGACATGCGAGTATAGCATTAAAATAAATGGCTTTAAAATCGTAGCGGTTACCACAATAACGACTTATGTCCGCTTATAAGACACACCCCATGATCACCATCTTGACAATATGACACAAACTACCGCGAGTGCAGGTTTCTACTTAAAAAGAACCAAGTCTTGAACGACCTAGCCCCCTCGGAACATAGGCAATTGGATAGTCGCGACGAGATAGTACTATCACTACGCGCACATGACGTGTGTTGCTATGCCACAGTTGCACAGTGGTGAACGAAAAAAGTTATGGTATTTAAGAAATGTACAGACCTGTACGCAAAAACTCCATATAATTACAAAAAGTCTAAGGTGCTGGTAAACTGTAAAACATCACAACTACAGAATAGCACTTCTCTTAGAACACTTCACTTCTTTGTTACTTCTCTTCTTTTTTCTTTTCGTCATTCTATACTCTCCTATAAGTACATCCTTAGAATAAACAATAAAATTCTATGAAACACAAACAGTGCTCACAAGTGCGGTTACGGTTTCTTCAGAAAATAGAAGGACTGAAAAAGTAATTCGAATGTTTTTGCGTACACTTATGTACAGAAAAAGGTGCGTTTCTTTCATACCTGAAACATGTTGACCGCTGTGCTACGACAACATGGCAACACACCGCAAACCCTAACATTATTTACAAATCGACTCGATTGTAAATTTAACTTGTAGTACTATTTGGGCGAATTTCCGCATCTAACATCGCTGTATATTTAAGCTTTTTGTGTAAATAGTCCTAGTCTTACCACGAGGCGACGACAAGTGAAGAGCAGCCAGCGACGAGAGGAGCTTCCATATAGTTGGACACACGTAACTGTGATTAACATGAACACGAGACATTTTACGACTGTTTTGTTTTGCTTTTACCGCTACGATGTTTACTAAATGTAAATGTATACTTTGAACGATTATACTGTATATTAGAACAAATTGCGCGATAAAAACAAAGACGCGTCCTTCGACAAAACATCAAATGTATTTTTCACCCAATACTCATTTAAATAATGATAAGCCTGCTTAAGTTAATGAATTATTTATTTGGCCTTATTAACCATAATTATTAGTATTAAAAAGTTTTACGCTTTATGTGTTGAGATCTTCAGCTATTCTGTATAAACTCAGTATCGAGCTCACTTATGCAACCGCAGTTATCGAAACTGGACACTGACCCTGACACCTGTCGCTGCGGATGCATTAGTCGATTTAACAGTGAGTTTGTACAAAATAGCCTGGCTGACCTGTGAATCTAATGGAAATGATCTCAGTGATGTCCAAAGTTTACAAAGGTCATTTCAATTGAAGTGCAGTTAAACAGATAGTCATTGAAACTAGGACTTATGGTAGCTTCTGTGGTCTAGGATTAAGTCAAATGTCGATAGATGTGAACAGAATGACCACAAAGTTAAGAGGTCCTCGTTTCAACTATAACCTAATCTAAGCATGAATCATTGTTTGTATTGTCCGATTTAGATTTGGCACTATGTTTAAGATCAGTCACACCTAACAACGCTGCACGAGGGGTGCGGAGCCCGCCTCCCCCTGATGTTACCTAACAGCTACGACTAACTTTGTCAGTGTCACGTATGTATCGTAATGTCGATGTCAAGGTTTGCGATAGTGGGTTTAGCGGGCGCTGGGAGGGTCGTTCTCGCGGAGCACAAAGTTAATCGTGGTTGTATCTCGCCATGCCTCTAGTTCCGCTGTCAACTCTTCTATGACAAAGAAACATAAAATTAGTGTACTAAGTCGCTCACCCTTGCGGCTCACCACTCAAACGACTTAAAGTACGCACGCATTACTTGCCTTGCCAGTTTCTATGTTTTGACAACACTGCCGATGTTGATGACCTAATTTTTTTTTGCAAGTACAAATCCAAATTGAATGAGATTTTATAGTTTAACGTTACAGTGATCTTTAACTTAGTTTGTTTTAAGTGCACGATATTGTTAAAATTAAAAATGTGTTGTATGTTTCACCTAATTGTATTAAGTTATTAGGCGTGGCAGTATTTTATGACTAAATGAATTTTTAGATTATTTAATAATATTTATGACTTAAAATTTTGTATGTTACCTTTATGTGAAATCTGTTTAATAAATGCTATAAATTAATAATAATTTCGCATTATTCTATACACAACAAAACAATCTTCAAAACTTTCAAGTGTGAAATGCTCGTTTAAAGTCGTAGGTAGTAGTAGATTACAATCATCTTACATTAAACACGACGCACTCACACTTAGTGCCTGTTATCCATCAGTCATGTTAAAACTTTACAGTATTTAAAACAAAGAGCGTGTATGCTGACGTGAAGAGCATATTCCCTTGATGGATAGCGAGGTCGCTTTGGTTGCTTTCTTTCATCCAACTGGCACAACTCTGTCTAAACTTCTATTTTCTTTCTTCATGCCATCCAAATCTCAGTTGTGATTCTAATTAAATCACATGTTTTTTTTTACTGTTGTAACTAAACAGTTGATTAACTATAACTCCTAGATATTCAATTTAATAACGCCAGTTAATTGATGCCAGCTTTGATAGAAATCATTTACCTAAAGCAAACATAAGCAATATATTAATTTTAGCTTTATATTTGACAAAATAAAAACGTTGAAATTTTGCATTTATGCGTTGATGTCTTTTGAGAAGGCTATTTTAACTAATTATATAATATCAATATTTTTTACAACTTATACAAAAACACAACATTTACACACACCAAAACACAATATTGTTCAGTCTTATATATAATCTAACAGATTTAGCATCATTTGGCAAAGTACGAGAACACTTAATTTCGTAAAATTTTGTTGATTTGATATTAAAACCGCAAATGAAGGATTTCAAAGGAAAAACCTGCTGGATATAAGGTGAGTGGAACGGACGGACGGTAAGTAACGTATTGTAACAATGTGCAAAAAAATTGGTCACAAAAGTTAAACAAAAACCGCAAATAATAAAAATTTACCATGTACTTGGTCGCACCTCAGAAACAGCAGCATCGTCAAGAGGAATCCCGAAAACAAAAAGTTAGGATAATACCGATTCAGCCGTTTACTGTTTTTTTTTATTAAACTAGTTTTCTACAGAAAGATTGCGAGGTTTGAATGAGAAAAAAACAGTACACACTTGTCATAAGCCGTGCCTCCGAAAAGACACGTTCACAATGTTGGTTAACATAGCAGAAGGCACTGGTTGCTCCCTCATCTTTCCTATATTTGACTATGACTTGAATGCTGATCTCATCAATATCCTTAACCGCCTTCTCAGTAACTACATTCATTTTTCTTTGTTCGCGTGACCCCCAACACCCATTCGTCAGTAAATAGTTAGACCCCCGAAAGACTGCAAACCTGTCTTACCAATGTATTATTCAGTAATTGGGTTATGGTAGTCAGACAGTCGCTACATGTTCAATAATAGTATTCAACTGCACTGAAAACCGACCAAAACATAGTTAGGAAAAGGCATATGAAGATGACCTACTTCTACTCCCGTAGTAACAAATCAACCTAGACAAAAGGTTGAACATTGTCTATCAGCGAGAAGAGAGCGGAGATGTCCTCGACAGCACACTATGTATCGCGCTTTATTGTTGATAAATCCACGTCTTCTTACTTCTCTTTCCATATTCAATCATTTTGTTTTCCCATAACTTGTAAAACTTTTTGTTCCACTAACCAACAGATCCCTTCAACAAAAGTCGTTTTCATTCACTCTCCTTTCTTTAAACAACAGGACAACAATCAGCAGGTTATGCTTTACTGCTAGTCACACACATTCGCAAGAAAGTGGCAAACACAACCCGAACGGTCTTGTTCAAAATGGGCGTTAGTCTAACAAATTGAAACATACCTTAAAATTTGAGGTATGTTTCAATTTTGTTAGACTTAAGACTTTATTTAATTTAAGGCTTAAATCATAGCTCTTATTTATTATACTAAAATAGTATTCATAGTATTGCGATAAGTAGCAAAATATCTGGAGAGCAGATATAGGACCAATTCAGAGTGTTGGAATAACCTATTGTCGAAGATTTGATAACAAAAGTCTTTTGTTTTTTTTAGCAGACCATGTTGAAAACATTGTGGTAAAAATAAGCACACAGTAATTGATTAAAACTAGGCTAGCGAAGTTCTAGATTTGACTAAGGATTGTTAAGGCTGTGTAACAGTACCTGTTTGTTAACTAGGTTTGTTTGTGAGTCACTGTATAGGTATTATACAGGTTGTCACGGAATAAGCGCCTCTTGAATAGTGATTCGGATCTGATAACAGTCCGATTCATTCGCCGTAATACACGAGTCGAGTATACAAATCTGACATAACCCATGAGGTTGTCCAGAGATAAGTATTTGTTCAAAATGTATTTTTTTGTAAGCGCGTGATGGTAATAATGGTTTTAATCCTAATTTAAAATGTTGTTGATAAACTGTCTGAACATGTTTTCGATTAATGTTTTAAATTAATTGTTCTGAATTTCCTGTTAACATTGTTTTTAATTGTTACCCTGCAGTTTATAACAATTTTACTATCGACCACAAAGCCGGCTCACGTATCATCAAACTCTTGTCGTTTCGTACATTTGCATGAAACTCCGAGGGGATCTCTTCGCTCCTCAGGTTCCATTGAACAAATAACACTTTTATTCCACAACGTTTCTTGTCATTCATGACAACACATTGTGAATATTTATAACTACTTCCAAGAAACGAAAAGGCACTTGTTTGTAGACGTAACCATTTTCGAAGTTTTAATAAATCAACGGTCCCTCGGCACAATTTTCAAATTCAGTGAGAAGATTTTCTGAGGCGGATGAGAATTAAAATCTTGAGGTTATAATTAGTAAAAACAAGACAACGATAGCTTGAGTGTTGATTTTTAATTTTTTTTTTCAATCAGTACGGAACCTTCACCCTTACTCTGATTAAAAAATCAAATAAAACATTTTCATTTTGTTTTTATCTGGAGATATGGGGTTTTTATCCAATAATAATGGGTATAATGGTGTCTGTTCAGTTTGTTCCAATTAAAGGCTCACTCCTTCCCATCTCAAAATATTGATTTCTTATCTTCCTATCTAAAACCTTTTTGAAGTTTGAAATCCTTTGTGTAGAAGTTGGACTAAACGTGAGTTCTGCCGATTGATCAAAATAAAATGATAAGTGACTACTGACATCACGATACTAAGAAGCTGAGCAGCAGATGAAACGCTGGGTACAGTTAATAACTGTTCAATCAAAGTTAGTGCTAAGACGTTCGAGTGTTCATGTTCATCTAAAACCTTTTTGAAGTTTGAAATCCTTTGTCTAGAAGTTGGACTAAACGTGAGTTCTGCCGATTGATCAAAATAAAATGATAAGTGACTACTGACATCACGATACTAAGAAGCTGAGCAGCAGATGAAACGCTGGTTACAGTTAATAACTGTTCAATCAAAGTTAGTGCTAAGACGTTCGAGTGTTCATGCATTGTCGGTGGCCTGTTGTGCATTCCCAAATTTATTTTTCTAAACTTGCTATCACTAGTTTGTGAGAAAATAATGCACATGTATACTTCTCTTTTTTAATTAAACCAGTCGTCAAGTGGGTACTGGCTACGTCTGCATCAAATGGCCTTATCTTCTTGTTTTACACGGTTTACACAGCCGGATTAATCCCGTGCGTTTAAACGGATCGTCAATAAGTTGATTTTCTAATCGAAAATACTATTATCCTATAGCATTCAGTTAAATTGTTTAGAACAAGCACAATCAGTATCATCTATGGATAAGAATTAATTCTTTAAATTATGAAATATTATAAAAGAAACGAGTATTTTTAATATGTATGTCAACGTGTTTACTTTACGTTCACAATGTGAGCCCGTGCTGGGGCCTCTGGTGTTTAAACTTAAAAGAAGTAGCGAAATAAACTCAGCGTGTGTAAATTAAACCAAATCAAAAGTAACGCTGCTATTTTTAGTTTTAGTAAGAGTAACGAAAATTGGTTCATCGATATTAGCTTTCAGCAGTCCACAGTGCAGGACAGCCTTTACAATCGCACGCCACTCTACTCGATTTTCGGTACCTCTCATAAAGATGCTACCAGCCTTACGAAGATCATTGCCCTACCGAGCCAGAGAGCGTCTAAATTACGGTTGCTGATTCGAAGACTAAAGAACTCGTCTACCCTATCCGTCATCGGTTTTACGGCCAATATGGCTGGCCCACTTCACTTCTGCTTATTGTCGACAACTCTAGTTCTGTGTCGGATTACCTCCTATCAAATGTGATCAATCAGAAAAACTCCAGGCACAGCACATTGCATACCTCGCTGAGCGACCTTACATTTATGGACCAACCCTACCGTGATTGTAGATCGTTCGACGTTTCGGCCCGGTAAGTCATAACAGGAAGAACGCATTGGTTGAGGACTATAGTCGAAGAACCGACGGAGCTTTCTTAACGCTACCCAGCCCAGGTAAATTCTTCTTGCTAGTCTCCCTCTCAAATTTTTCTTAGTTATTTTTCAGTTTGTCGGAGTTAAGCATATTCTCAAACAACCTCTAGAGGACCGCCACTGATTTCGGTTGCGTGTTTTTAGCCTCAGGGGCCATGATAGGACGCTGAGCATCTACTGCAAGTCGTGCAGCGACTCAGACAGAATGGCGATGTACTCTGTAAATCTCAGTGTGAGATGTACTCGCTGTTGATGTTGATGCCAGGTCCTTCCAGTTTCAGCATCTTAAACACATCCTCCAGTGCGTTAGTGAACAACAACCTCTACAGCATTTTCATAGTCCACAAGGGCAAAACACAGCGTCCGATACTATTACTACTCTTCGGACTGTATAATAAATCGCGCTGTGTGGTTCTGGTCTGTATACTCCTCGAAACCCGGCCTGCTCCGGTGGTTAGAAGTTGTTGAGTCTTCGCGCTAGACGATTCGTGACGTCTCTTGAAAACGGTTAATACACGTGGCTAAGGAGCGAATTGTGTTTGTAATGCTTCAGTAGGGTGTTGTTCCTCTTTTAAGGAAAAGAACGACCACGCTTCTTGTCGGTAGCGAGTCAAAAGGCTTCTGAACCTCTGTTAATACAGAAGTTCCTTCTGCTTTTAGAGGGTCACTAGAATATCCTCACCAGGGGCTTTTTCATTCTTACGCTGACTAAGAGCCGCCTCGATTTCGTCTTGACTGCCTTTAGCAGTAGGTCTTCTGTAAAATGGTGGACTAAGGTGGCTCTGGAGTCCGGATCGAATCGACAAATCCTTTAATCAATCGCTTTTTCTATTGAGTGTGTGCTGTAACATCGAAGGTTGCGCTGTATGTTTTTAAATGTTTTGTTGAGTGTCTGTAGTTTTGCCAAAGAGACGGGTGGGTATCTATATCGGTCCGTCATAAGCTCTAGAGTATCCTAGTATAGTGGACTCCTTGCCTAAACACCGCATTTTCTTAAAACGCATCCATTTCTCAGTAAGAATTTCTACCATTTGTGGTGTTCCCGACTGGAACGATTCAGATACTAGCGAAATTTGAAAAAAAAACTAACGAGAACATAATTATTATTTATATTCGGAAAGAAGAACCTTAATCTGAAGTGACGCCTTCAGGTTAGATACCGATATCGTATTGCAACTTTGACAATTGTTAAGATGCAGCCCATGCTAAAAAAAGGTACTCGTCTCCAGCCTTCAAACTGCAAGCCTGTCTCAGACACATCCATTATTTGCAAGACCTGGAACGTGTCCTCCGACTGTGACCGAAAAACAGTCACTCCGATAAACTTTGATCGAGCGCTTAAACTTGTCTCTCAAGGCAGTCTCCGACTGGGGCGATACCAATCCGTTTAAGTTCAAAGCTGATTCTAAGTATTAGATTCAGAAACCATAAAGCACGAAGAACGGTCAATATTATTTAATTTTGAGCTATGATTTCAAGGTTATCCAAATATTGTGAGAAATCATATTATATGTATGTACTGCTTTTGCCCGAGGCTTCGCTCGCGTTAAATTCGGTAGCGCCTTTTGGATTTGTAATAGCAACGCTAAGTTTCCCGTTTCTTCCCTCTTTCTCCCTCATATCCCACTCCTTTTTTTTAGAAAACAATCTTTTTTAGACAGACATATATTTAAAAAAAAATTGCTTATGTCCGTCTCCAGGTTCCCAACCATCTCGGTACCAAAACTCATCAAAATCGGTTTAGCCATTAAAGCGTGAAGAGGTAACAAACAAACTCACTTTCGCTTTTATAATATTAGTAAGGATTCCAATATTTAGCTGTTTGACCTACATGATCTGTGTGCACAGTGAATCTGAAAATTTCCCTTTCAAAGAATTTTCTCAGCAATATACGAACAATTAACTGAGTTTATAAGGCTTTCGATTTCCATTTTTGTTGTGACCTTAAGCGAGATCACTGTGGTTTTACTCAAAAACTTTCTGCATGCACCAGCTAACCAAAACCGAATAGTTTTTATTGTTTAGTGTTAGACCCTTCATATCTAGGGGCAAAGCTTTATTTGGATACCGTCCTATTAGGAAAAGCGGACGTTTTACTCAACTGAGCACTCGACTGATATCAATGGGGATAAGTCGTGGGTTGTCTGTAATCAGCCTGCCATGTTTATGGGCTCCCCATCAGTTACAACTCTGCACGGCTGGCTCGGCTTAAGCTGAGCCTCTAAATATGCGGAGCGGGCGGGAGTTTCAGACTTTTATTGACTAAAACCTACCCATGTTCCATCTTTTGTATATTTGTTCCGGAGTCGCGGTATCTCTTTTGAACAGCCCGCAACCCAGGCAGGCGGTGGCATTGCCAGGCCCCTCTGCTTTGTCGATATCTCTTTGAGGTGCGCGTGGAACACGACACGCGTACACGCGAGATATTGCCGCCACCAATCGAGACGACACGAGAACACAGCGGTGCTCCGCTTAAGCTGGGCAGATCACCACAGTGTGCTCCACCGGACGATCGTCACAATGGTAACGATCGCCCGGAGATTTTTTTAGGAGCTTTCACACACGAGCTTTTCCTCTCGCCCGATTATATGCAGAACCTCCCGAAACTTCCGTGTCCGGTGAGGAACTGCGTCAGACGGTAGGTCAGGACTCCGTGGCGGCGCCTTTCCAAAGAGGGGATTTATCGCGACTGTTGTGGCATGGCCATCAACACCACCCTTTAAGTTAATTATGTAATAATGTTAATAAAGTAATTGAATGGGGTTAGATGAACTAAGAGAATTGTATGAATGATTTCAATGACTATAATTCTGTAAATTAATACATGCAACATTCGCAATGCATTTTTTAATCAAAATGCAACCGGTAACTGACCTGCAAATTGCAAAAACATAATCCTTATTTGGTGCCCTTGTCCCATTCTATTTTGGGATTGAAGCAACCATTTTTTTCAATTCTCCGTTCAATTCTCCGTCAGACATCACGGCATCATTTACTCGTTTCTCCTTCATATCATTCCTAACACAATCCAGCCATCTTTGTTTGGCATTCCTCTCCCTCTCGCTCCATCAACATTCATATCTATCAACAACGTTAGTAAATTGCAATATTGCGGGCTACCTTGGCGCATCCCCCTTAATATAAAACTAAAGTGGAATTTTATTTCACAACCCTTTAAATCGTTTTCACATTATAGTGCTGATCCAAGTGGATCATTGAAGTAAATTATACGTTTATTCATTTCTATACATATTTTTATATTTTCATAAAAAAAAAAACATTTAAAATATAAAAAATAGTAGTCCATCAGCACCGGGAACAGGGTCCAAGCTACCGGTGGTCAGGGCTCTTGAGAGAGGAACCTCCTAACAATATGGGCCGTGTCCAGAAGTACTGCTTTCTGAATCAAGCCCTTGATCCAGCTGCCAAGCGATAGCCTCCTCAGATGTTGGTCAAGCCGATTGGCTATTAAGCCATTGGCCGACACGACTATAGGCACAATGACTACTATATTTACGAGTCACATGACGACAACCTCGCGAGCTTGATCTAGATACTTGAATTGTTTATATTTCTTTGCCTTCACGAGGTTCTCGTCGTGCGGAACCGTTATATCAACAATCATTGCACGACGCTCCAATCGATGTATCACCACAATATCAGGCTTATTGGCAACAATAGTCCTGTCAGTGACGATAGATCGATCCCAATACAACGAGATATTACCGTCTTCAAGAACTGGGTCGGGCACATACTTAAAGTACGGCACTTTTGTTTCCACAAGGTTGTACTTCAAAGCAAGTTGCTGGTGGATAATCCTGGCAACTAGGTTGTGTCTATGCAAGTACTCTCCGTTAGCCAGACGAGAACACCCAAAAATAATGTGAAGGATCGATTCTCCCGGACGGTGACATGCCCGACATATGTCAACCGTGCCATCTTTCACAATGTAGTTTCGGTAGTTGTTCGTCATCATAACTTCGTCCATTATTGCACAAACAAAACCTTCCTTTTCCCTGAAAAGATAACCAAAGCGGAACCAGGATACGGACGCTGAGAAATCTACATCAGGCCCATGAAGAGCCCGGTAAAAGCGTCCATGGATATCCTTGCTCTGCCATACCTCCTTGCGATCATTGGTGTCTAATACTTTAGGCTTGCGCCAGTTTTCGTAAGCCAGGGAAAGCGGGGTGAGGCCCTTGTCCACTGATACCACATCTCGGTGCATATCCACATCGGCTTCTAAGAAGTATTCCCTGAGACTGCATACCTCACGCTTGTGCAGGGTTTTAGCGTTTAGGAAGCCACGATGCCCACACTTCCGTGGGATATACAGTCTCATCATCGACGACCGTGGGTGATGCATCCTATTTGCGGTCAGCAGTGTGCGGACCCTCCTATCTAGGGCATCGAGTCCATTTGAGTATGACCAAATAATACATCAACACCGGCATGACCCAACCATTAAAGGCCCGCACCATGTTTCCGCCTGACAAAGAATGCTTAACACCTTGTTAAGGCAGCCAAAGAAACGCTCCTTCAGCGATTGTTTCATGTCGGCAGTATTAATACCTAATGCTTCCGACATACCCAAATACTTACAGTAAATTATTATTTTTAAACATAAAGTAACACGATAAAAAATGCGCTTATCCTATTCATCACTTTCTACTTCCAACAATTCTTTGGATATTAAAAACTTGGTTTATTTAAACCTGATATACATGGATCAGATGTATATAACAAAACATGCAGAACGTATTCGTCTGTTGCTGATATGGAACACTTCGTTGAGTGATGAAACCCATATCTCTTGTAATCTTTATTTCGGGCTTCCTGGGCATCTTCAGATCATTTTGCTATAGGCAAAACTGCACAATGCTGTATTATTTTAGCACCATGTTTAAATACTTTATAGACCGAAAATGACATGTAGTATCAGCTATATTTGCTTACATATTATTGCACGGCCATCAATGTATACTGGCCGACTTTTTCTGCGTTTATAGGAAATCTCGATGACATAGTTTGAAGAATTACATTTAATCCCTTGATTAATACCTCATCTATTCCGGTTATCTCTGCTAAACCTGGGTAATTTTCGAAAAATGCGTTGCCATATTTTTTCATTGCTTTTACCGGAACTATGACGTGGTTTATGCAACAAACACTTCTCGGAAACGTTTTTGGATATTTTTTTTTTCAAGACTATATTGTAAGAAATATGGAGGATCATAAATCCTTACTAATATTATAAAAGCGAAAGTGAGTTTGTTTGTTTGTTACGTCTTCACGCCCAAATAAAAGCTAAACCGATATTGATGAATTTTGGTACTTACAGAGATAGTTGGGACCTTGGAGACGGACATAGGGTAACGTTTTTTTTAAAGTGAGAAAGAGGGTAGAAAAGGGAAAACTTAGTATTGCTATTTCAATAAATAAGGCGCAACGGCAAAAGCTACAGGTAGTAGGAAAGGGGAACTGTGTTACCCCGAATTTAACGCGAGCGAAGCCGCGGGCAAAAGCTAGTCCGTATATAAACGCATTTTCAACTCTCGTTGTAATTATTGAAAGATCATTTATTTGTCTGAGTTGCTCCACAATCACTGCAGGTAGCACTAGATGGTGATTTCGTTAACACTTTAGCAACTTTCATAATAAAAAGAAGAACCGTAATTTTTGGGTTTTTTTTTAGTTATCCCCGATTGGCATAATTGCTTCTAAATCAACACTGGCGTAAAAAACTTACCAGGTGTTTTTTAATTTTCATATTAGTAGGCAGCTTTCTGCAACAAGGAAAACCTCAATAACCAAAATTAAATTTTCTTAATAAACACAGTTTTTTTTAACCGAACGTGGTTTCCCAATGTTTGCGGTTCGTTTTATAAACGTCAATCAAAGTTACTTTTTTTCGGTAGTTCCGTCTTTGCAAAGTACAAAATTTATGAATTTACGACTTTCGTCAAAACCATTTTCGAGATGGAAAGTACTGTTTGGTCACACAGTCCGCGGGCCGAAAAAATATTGCAAGCAAGATTCAAGTATTGAAAACATTCATAGTGACTTATTTAGTGTTTTATACAGAGTGAAAAGGAAATCGACACACACACGCTTACCACCTATTCAGCACATCATTCCGAGTCCACTTTTGTCATAATTAGTTTAAAAAAACTATTTCCTACCAAAGTGCAATGCCTACTGTTACATGGTAGATAAATGTTTCACGGACCAAAATAATTCGCTAAGCTTTCACATTTATTGTGAGAACCTCCAGTCAATGGAATTCACTGGCGGCTTCTCTGTTCTTTGATCATGTGGAGCTCTTTAGAGTTGGCAAGCGTGCGAGTTACGTTTAAAAAAACCGCATTCACTTTTGGCAAAAGTAAGAAATTGACCTATTTCACAAAAATCTTTTTTTATACCGATCATGATATTGATCATGTTTTTATAAAGCTTCAAAATCTGATGTCTCGTTACTAAAAAAATCTGACTGACTGAAATCATAATAACGTACCTGCTATATTAAAATTCAAACCTGTCTACGGTGTGATAAAACCATTGAGATAAGTATATCTCAATGGTTTTATCACACCGTAGATAGATAGATGTAGACAGGTTTGAATTTAAAGGTTTAAAAAAATAGAATCTTTTTAAGGATTTATAAAAGGTGTAAAATCTTTCGTGTGGTAACCGTGAAAATTCATAGCTTTTATATCCATATTGATCATTTGATCGCGTCACCATTTTATGAAAGTCATAAAAACTAAGAACAAAAGGTTGTACAGTTTCATGGTCCAAGACATAACACGAGAACTTATGCATTTGTATGTTATACTTTGTATGCAACCGCTTGAACTCTTACTCCAGAAACTTAAAAGAATAGAATGAAAAATAATAATTGCTATAAAAACAACAAAATATACATATTTCTTAATATATTCTTAACATATTTCATAATCACTGTATTATGTTCTTTTTATGATAGTGTCTATCGCTGTGTATTAATAAAATAGTTACGAGATGCCTTACCCCAAACTCTAGGACAATACTTCTTAGGCTTTTGACAACACAAAATATTATCTCATTATTGGAATCTAACTATACCATACCATTTATCGTATGAAGTTATTTGTGTGTAAAATAATCTTTTTTTTTGCAGAGTCTCGTAAAACCGTCCGGAAGACATTCCAAGACAAGACCGATGTTACAATGTCGAGTTCTGGTGATATTGATATAACACAAGTGAGTAAATCATCATATCAATCAACAGAAGAAAGTAACTTACTGAACATTCAAAATTTGCAAGATGTAGAAACAACTAAAATAGTTTCAAACATACCTTGGCGAAAGCAATCACAAACAGATGTAACGCAAGACACAAAAGAAGAAAGTCTTGAAGTAAGGCATTGGAGGAAACCAAAACCAGACACGAAATCATTTTCGGAGAAAGTGTCAGTAACTGAAGACACTTCCCTTTTGAAAGTACAAGATGATACTGAAACAAGCAAAACAAACGAAGTCCAAAGCTTGGAAACCAAATCTTGGAGAAAACCTCGCCCTGAGGGCAAAACGGTACAACCATTGTCCGTTACAGAAGACGTATCAATATTAAAAACTGACCAATATGAAGACGAAGACCAAAAGAAGGTACCGCAATGGAGAAAACCTCGTAGCGAAGAAAAATTACCCACGCCTGGAGAAGAAAGAAAAGGCTCGATTCCTTGGACACAAGAAAGTATCAAACTACGACCTACAAAGGTTGAAAAGAGTGCAGTTGTGAAGGAACGAATAGAAGATGTAACATTAAAGCAAGTAAGAAAAGGATCAATTAAAAAAATTGATACAGAAGAAGCAGAAGAAACATTGACATATGAAGAAGACAGTGCCATATTGAAAATAAAAGACGAAGAAGAACAAAAAATTAAAACAAAAGACGATGATGTTCCAGTATGGAGACGCAAAACCGGAAAACCTGCGGAAGAGTCTGAGTTTGAAGAACCCAAGTGGCCAACTGGTATAAGGCGTCCGAAAGAAGAGGAGCCTAAAGAAGAAGTAGTCCTCAAGCCTAAACCTAAACAGAAGCCACAAGAAGAAGTAAAACCAGAGGAAGAACAACTGAAGCCTACCAAAAAAGAAAAGGTAGTCGAAGAAGCTAAGCCCGAAGAACCCAAGTGGCCAACAGGCAGAAGGCGCCCTAAGGAAGAGGAACCCAAAGAAGAAGTGGTTCTCAAGCCTATTCCGAAACAAAAGGCACCAGAGGAAGAAAAACCAGAAGAAGTACAACTGAAGCCTACCAAAAAGGAAAAGGTAGTGGAAGAAGCTAAGCCCGAAGAACCCAAGTGGCCAACAGGCAGAAGGCGCCTTAAAGAAGAGGAACCCAAAGAAGAAGTGGTCCTCAAGCCTATTCCGAAACAAAAGGCACCAGAAGAAGAAAAACCAGAAGAAGTACAACTGAAGCCTACCAAAAAGAAAATAGTAGTGGAAGAAGCTAAGCCCGAAGAACCCAAGTGGCCAACAGGCAGAAGGCGCCCGAAGGAAGAGGAACCCAAAGAAGAAGTGGTCCTCAAGCCTATTCCGAAACAAAAGGCACCAGAAGAAGTACAACTGAAGCCTACCAAAAAGGAAAAGGTAGTGGAAGAAGCTAAGCCTGAAGAACCCAAGTGGCCAACAGGTAGAAGGCGCCCGAAGGAAGAGGAACCCATAGAAGAAGTGGTCCTCAAACCTATTCCGAAACAAAAGGAACCAGAAGAAGTACATCTGACGCCTACCAAAAAGGAAAAGGTAGTGGAAGAAGCTAAGCCTGAAGAACCCAAGTGGCCAACAGGCAGAAGGCGCCCTAAGGAAGAGGAACCCAAAGAAGAAGTGGTCCTCAAGCCTATTCCGAAACAAAAGGCACCAGAAGAAGAAAAACCAGAAGAAGTACCATTGAAGCCTACAAAAAAAGAAAAGGTAGTGGAAGAAGCTAAGCCCGAAGAACCCAAGTGGCCAACAGGCAGAAGGCGCCCGAAGGAAGAGGAGCCCAAAGAAGAAGTGGTCCTCAAGCCTATTCCGAAACACAAGGCACCAGAAGAAGAAAAACCAGAGGAAGTACAACTGAAGCCTACCAAAACAGAAAAGGTAGTCGAAGAAGCTAAGCCCGAAGAACCCAAGTGGCCAACAGGCAGAAGGCGCCCGAAGGAAGAGGAGCCCAAAGAAGAAGTAGTCCTCAAGCCTATTCCGAAACAAAAGGCACCAGAAGAAGAAAAACCAGAGGAAGTACAACTGAAGCCTACCAAAAAAGAAAAGGTAGTCGAAGAAGCTAAGCCCGAAGAACCCAAGTGGCCAACAGGAAGAAGGCGCCCTAAGGAAGAGGAACCCAAAGAAGAAGTGGTCCTCAAGCCTATTCCGAAACAAAAGGCACCTGAGGAAGAAAAACCAGAGGAAGTACAACTGAAGCCTACCAAAAAAGAAAAGGTAGTCGAAGAAGCTAAGCCCGAAGAACCCAAATGGCCAACAGGCAGAAGGCGCCCGAAGGAAGAGGAACCCAAAGAAGAAGTGGTCCTCAAGCCTATTCCAAAACAAAAGGCACCAGAAGAAGAAAAACCAGAAGAAGTACAACTGAAGCCTACCAAAAAGGAAAAGGTAGTGGAAGAAGCTAAGCCCGAAGAACCCAAGTGGCCAACAGGCAGAAGGCGCCCGAAAGAAGAGGAACCCAAAGAAGAAGTGGTCCTCAAGCCTATTCCGAAACAAAAGGCACCAGAAGAAGAAAAACCAGAAGAAGTACAACTGAAGCCTACCAAAAAGGAAAAGGTAGTGGAAGAAGCTAAGCCTGAAGAACCCAAGTGGCCAACAGGTAGAAGGCGCCCGAAGGAAGAGGAACCCATAGAAGAAGTGGTCCTCAAACCTATTCCGAAACAAAAGGCACCAGAAGAAGAAAAACCAGAAGAAGTACAACTGAAGCCTACGAAAAAGGAAAAGTTAGTGGAAGAAGCTAAGCCCGAAGAACCCAGGTGGCCAACAGGCAGAAGGCGCCCGAAGGAAGAGGAACCCAAAGAAGAAGTAGTCCTCCAGCCTATTCCGAAACAAAAGGCACCAGAAGAAGAAAAACCAGAAGAAGTACAACTGAAGCCTACGAAAAAGGAAAAGGTAGTGGAAGAAGCTAAGCCCGAAGAACCCAAGTGGCCAACAGGCAGAAGGCGCCCGAAAGAAGAGGAACCCAAAGAGGAAGTGGTCCTCAAGCCTATTCCGAAACAAAAGGCACCAGAAGAAGAAAAACCAGAAGAAGTACAACTGAAGCCTACCAAAAAGGAAAAGGTAGTGGAAGAAGCTAAGCCCGAAGAACCCAAGTGGCCAACAGGCAGAAGGCGCCCGAAGGAAGAGGAACCCAAAGAAGAAGTAGTCCTCAAGCCTATTCCGAAACAAAAGGCACCAGAAGAAGAAAAACCAGAGGAAGTACAACTGAAGCCTACCAAAAAGGAAAAGGTAGTGGAAGAAGCTAAGCCCGAAGAACCCAAGTGGCCAACAGGCAGAAGGCGCCCGAAGGAAGAGGAACCCAAAGAAGAAGTGGTCCTCAAGCCTATTCCGAAACAAAAGGCACCAGAAGAAGAAAAACCAGAGGAAGTACATCTGACGCCTACCAAAAAGGAAAAATCTGTTGAAGAGGTTAAAGAAACGGTTCTCAAACCAATTCTCAAGCATACAAAATCGCTTGAAACAGTGTCAGCTGATGAAGACCAGCATGAAATAGAAGCACCCGAAAAAGTTACCGTTGACGTCAAGACAGTAGAAAAGAAAAAGAAAAAATATAAAAAAGAAAAGTCTGTTGAAGAGACAATTGTTCAGGAAACGACTATAGCCAAAGAAGAAGAGCCAGTTGAAGAAATTGAGGAAGAAGAAACAACGACAGTTGTTAAACGAAAGCAAATAAAGAAACAAATTCAAAAGGATAAAAAGAAAGGTACGATATTAATTAACAATTAAATTTTATAATTAAAAAATGATCCGATAGGTTATTATAGGATATTAAAATAAAACGTGTCTTTATAAAGAATATTTTCAAACAGATGCATGGTCACTTTCATTATTTTGTATCTAACAAACGCGATGTAAATACCAAAATATCTATTTACTTCAGAAACAAGTTCATCAACCTATTGTAGGAAATAAGTATTCATTGTTTATAGATTCTTAAAAAAATTACAAAAAGAAAACTGGCTTCCTATTTTAATACTTTAAAGTTAAAGTTTGATCAAATAATAATTAAGGAACATTTTTAATGATGACACTTACTGTCCTATGCAAGGCATATATTGGAATATAAATCTATAATAAATATTTATTGCCCTCTTGCTAAATACGTATTCTTTCGCATCATAATGCGTTAGGGATCGGGAATACCAAGAAAGCTTCTTAAAAAAAATGAAGTCATGTTTCAACAGACGATCATGTTAATATCGCGTCTCGGCAATTATGTAGTTAGTGCCCTTCATTTTAACAAATTGCATGTGACCTCATTGTGTTCAAATCCTTAGATTAACTAGTACACTATTTTACAGAAGGGGAACCATTGATAATTAAGCCCATTAAGGCTTTGAACATATTGGAAAATAGCACATTAGAATTGACAGTTGTGTATGAGCCTGCGGATGATAACATTGTGAAGTGGTACCGCAACAATCAACTCCTAGAACAAAGTGATGACTGTGTTATTCATACTGAAAATGGGATTTCAACAATAAAAGTACAAAAAGTAGACAAAAAGAAAGTAGGAAAATATGAAGTTATTGTTGAAAAAAATAACGTGGTTGCAAAATCAGGAAGTTCCATAAAAATACTAAAATCATTCGACGAAGAGCAAATTTTGCCACCCGTTTTCATAAAACCTTTACGACCAAAAACGGTTATTTTAGGGGATATTGTATTGCTAGAGGCTGAAGTTACTTCAAGTCCAACTGCTTCCTTCCAATGGTTCATAGACACTAGAGAAGTAACCACATATGCTAAACAAAATAAATTAACTAACATATATGTCACAGACAGGGAAAACGTGTCGTGTCTATGTATTGAAAATATAAGCAAAGATTTCTTAGGAGTCGTTACATGTAGAGCAGAAAATTTTGCAGGATCTGTTTCATGTTCTGCTTCACTACTAGAACAACAAGATAAGGAATTTATTGGGCAAGCGCCAATAATTATTACTCCCTTAGACTCAGTTATAATAATGGACGGGGAACCAATAAAACTTTCGTGTAAAATCAACGGTCAGCCGTGGCCACGAATAGATTGGTATCATGATGGTACTCCTGTTCAAAGAGCTAGAGATATAACTGTGGCTCGACAAGAATCAGGGCTATGTGAATTATGCATAAAAGAAGCTTTCCCCGAAATGACAGGAATATACCGTTGTGTAGCTACAAACGACTTTGGAAGTTGTAGCTGTGAATGTACTGTTGAAATTGAAGGTAGCGAAATAAATTCTACTTTCACCATTGCATGAAAAATAGTTTGCATGTATATTGAAATGTACGGAGTGTACGATTTTATCATATTAATTCACCCCAGGCACCTAATAATAACATTGACCACATTTGCCATGCATCTGTAGAACAATTATTTGAAGTTTGGTTTTAATAGACACTGCAGTGTTGAATCTTTATTTTCAAAGCTTAAATTAAAACAAAATGTAACACATTGGGTTCCATTTAAATAATATAAGGAGCGTAGTGATACTTCAGTTTTTACAAGCATAAGTTCTATACTGGATCACTTCATCGTTAGAAAAGTAAATCCACCTAAGAGTTTTTACTATAAGTTTGTGTACTACAATAAGATGGAAAGTTCAGTTAAAAAATAAGAAATCAATATGCTTGTGTTATGACAGCTTCTTGAATGTTAACTCCGTCGCATCCTGTTGTTGTGGGTGTTTTGGTGGTTGTGCGAAACGACCTAAAAGGGTATTTTTAACACATTAATGGCCAAGTTATGAGACTTGAATATTGCACAGGAATTAAAGCACTGGTGATTAATGTTAATCATAGAAATCAGTCTCCCGTTTAACTATTACATGTTTTATTTTCTAGCATACGAATATGTACCAAGTGCCTCAGAGGAAGATATACTAAGTGATGAGGTAAGAACATACATAGTTCTTTAAATTTCTAAAGATGTTCCTTATTGTGAACTTTTATTAATTGTTCATATTAACGTCGCAGTTGAGATTCTCTAATCAAAATGTGAGGAGAACTTCTACTTACATTATGAATAAAGCTTCTTTTCGCTAACTAGCAAAAAAAAGATGGATGTATATTCATTTTTTATTATATTAAGCATCTAAAATACTTAGATAACAACAAATTACATAGCCATCATCATTGTGTTACTATAAACAGAAACGTGCTCTATTTTTATTATCTTAGCGTTCTCTCATAATTTTCTTGTCAGTCTTAAGCTAGCGCCAGAGATGAAAATAAAATCTGGACATGACAACTTTATTTCACAGAAAACGAGTGACATAGAGGAATTCGCTCCGCGCATTGTAAAAGCATTGCCAACTGTAGTTGCTACTACCGAAGGAGAATTAACCAGGTTGGGAATTAATCTCTTATTCACTACTAATACATTATTGTTTTTAATTGAGTTTATTGGTTTAGTTTATTCGTTAAGTGACTAGCCACTTACGTCTAGTCACAATCATAACTATATAATAGCATGAAATAGTCTAAACTATTGCATGCTATTATACTCGTATAGCTATGATTTCAATATTTTCTTAAAGATTATGTCACCCGGCATTTTTTCCTCAATTTCACAGTTCAGACATAAGTATAGCTACTGTGCGCGAAGACTACAGGTTATAAAATCGGTGCATACCTAATAAATAATAAACATTGTTTAGGTTCGAAGCGAAGGCTGTTGGTATTCCCAAGCCTCAAGTAAGGTGGCTTAAACAAGGTGTGGAAATAATTCAGTCGCAAGAATACCAAATAGAGGAAATGGAAGATGGCACTTCGATACTAATTATATCTGAAGTGTATCAAGACGACACCGGGGAAATAGTATTTGAAGCATTTAATCCATTGGGAGTAACTTCAACAATCGCAGCTCTTTCTGTTGAAAGTAAGTATCAATAATTTACTAATCTATTATTAGAATCAACATTCTTAAAGTTGTATAATGACTATTTTATGCTTACAGTTACAGCGGTTTTCAGTGGATTGATTATTATAATGGTTAATGTATAAATATTGTTATCACCAACCCAAGCTTCCTTTTCCTTCCAGCCCATACTTACGTACAAATACTGTTGACTTACACTAAACACCTACGCCTAAATACCGAATAAAGCAGGCTCTTACAAGTTTCTAAAATTTTGAATAGGTTAGTTACGTTGCGGCAACCCTACATAAAGCGACCACATATGTGCTGTATGAGTTGAAGCAAGTTTTTAAAACGATTGTTTAAAATTTGATAAAGAAAAACATAATACGTTGCGTTGTGCACGGGACTGACATCAATTTAATTACATCCTTGTGCTTCATTTAAAATTTTCTGACCAAAATATTTCCAACTCAAACGCCACTTATATTACAATACGGATATAAACTACTGTTGACTTAAAAAATATTTTAAAATATATTCTTGTGTAATCTTAAAGGTATAATTGGAACCAAGGAGTACCGAAAGCCAGAATGGGTTACACACATGGAAGAGTTACAAGCGGCGTTAAAAGGTATCACGTTCTTATTTTAACAGCTGAACTTTGCTTATTTTACTACTACTTTGATACTCACTTCTGTACTTGAGTCCGTATGTTCACACTTCTTAAAACGCTTTCACACTGGAGCGCTAGCTTGCCATACTATAACAAAACAAGATTTGTTTTTGGAAGCCACTAACATTTGATTTGGAGTTAAAGACGTTTTACTGGGTTTATTAATTTACCGGGAGCATTACCCTGTCCGGCTAAAACAGTGTATCAACTTAATGATGACGACAACATGAAGTTTTAGAGCTTCATTGCATAGATGTTTCTTTACCACTCTGTACATATTTGTTGCGGTCTCAGATCAAACAGTGCTAATCGCAAAGTTACAAGAAACTCAAAAAGATTTGCACTTAGCACGTTATCTGTTGTCGTGTGTATCGTTATTCTGGGATATTTAAAAACCTTTAAATGTCTGCTTTAACTAAATCATTGTGGATAAAGCGTTAAACAATCATCAATCTTAAACATATGTGACTACTAACTACTTCTTATTCTTTACAGCGACTCAATCAGTACCTACTTTTGTGAAAGACATACTAGGAGAACGAGTCGACGAAGAAGAAACTGTAACTTTCGAAGCTTTATACAGTGGAAACCCTACACCAGGTTTGTTATGATGACGACACAGTGATGACTAATGACGTGTTTCCCCACCTTTGGAGAACTTATTTTTTAACTTAACTTAAATTACTTACGATCACTTTTATTTGTTACGTTCTATCGAATGTAATAAATAGTAGGTGTAGTTATAATACGTAGTTGGAAACTTGGAATGGGTACATAGACAACATAAAACACTGCGGACATTTATGTTTGAATAAACGAAAGTTATTATTTTAATTCATATTTCAGAAATAATTTGGTGCAAAGACAATAAGGTAATAAGAACAGATGAATGTTATACAATCGAAAATAAAGATAATCGAACGACTTGCACGGTTAAAAAGTGTGTAAAAGCTTCAGAGGGTACATACATGTGTAAGGCCGTCAGTGACATAGGTATGGCTATTACTAAAGCTAAATTACAAGTGTATGATGCTACAGACAAGATGCGAAAAGCAAAACATCTTAAACAGAAAGATAAAAAAGAAAAGGTCATTAAGCGAGAAGAAGAAATAGTTACAGAAGAAACTGCAAAGGTTACCGAAGATGTAATAGATTCTGCTGTAGTTACAGAGGAAGTTCAGGTTATGGAAAAATCTAAAACTGTAAAAAAAATTGACAAACACAAAGCAAAATCAGTTGTTACTGAAGCTGACTATGTTGAAACCGTGGACGTTGCTACTTATAAAAAAGCTGATAAAAAAGAGAGATCAGAACCAATGGAAGAGAAAGCAGAGCCGATTGTTACTCCACAAGAATATATAATATCGTCACAAACCGAAAAGGAAGAAATTGTACAGCCGCTCGAAGAGCCATTTGAAACCCAAAAAGGCATCATTAGAATGGTAGAGGGAGATTCTCGTGTTGTTGCAGAGATAAATGAACTATTAGAAGTAATCAACGCTAAAGAGTTTGGTCCTGGTGAATCACCATTAAGAGAATTAGCTAAAATTGGTTTCATGATGAGGAACGGGCTCACGACAGAACAAATAGAAAGTCTGTACGATTCTCAATATTTCCCTGCATTACGAGTTCCACAATCTCAGTCAGCTTTAGTTCGTTTAGTGGAACGACAAGGACATGGCGCACTTATTACCGAAGTACTTACGGAAGAAACCACTCAAGATGAAGATGTAATTGCAGCCAAAGTTGGATTCCGTGCTTTCTTAAAAATGGTAGAATTAAAACATTCATCAGTCGAAGAAGTAATTGCTCATTTTTATCCAGAAGACTTCAAACCGCGTTCCTGGGAACAAAAGGAGGCGCACGAGGTATAAATACTATTATTGATATGATTAATAACATTAAGTCAAGCCTATAATGAGCATAGAGTTAGGCAGAGTTACCCTATAGCACACTCCCATTTCGCAGGTTATATTTAAGTCCCGAGAATGAGCCTATTACCGTCAACCAGGCACAAATCTAGACTGCTACTGACGGGCGCTGCTCCTAAGATTTTTAAGAAGAAGTCAATAACACTTTGTTCGAAAAAGGGTATCGAACCCAGAAATAGACATAGTAGAATCGTTTGTAACCGCAACTAACGAGGCAATCAAAATAAAACATTAAATGTATTTTATTTGTTTTCTAACCATTAGGTATTAGTAGAAAAGAAGCTCATATAGTTCTGTCCGAATAATTTTTACTGTTTCCATAACAGACCATTAAGAGCCCATGTCAGTTACTACGATGCAGCCAAATCAAAATCACATGCAAATCTTAAATCTTGCTCTTATTTTATAGGTTATAGTGGAATCATCAGCTGAACAAACGGCGGAGATACATACAGCTACAGTTATAAAAGGTAAAATTATACACGCGAAACAGAAAGATTAACTTGGCAGCTTTAGTTATAGTTATAAATGATTATTGGCATTAGTTCTATCTTTTAACAGAGGTATTTTACACGTCTTGTAAAAACAATGTTCAATGTAGGTATGTTAAATAGCTTTTATATGAGTGACTCATGAATGATACTGATTTGAAATTTATGTTTTAGATACTACCAAGATATCAGAAATCGTTCAAGGTGAGTTTATTCAACCATATTTTATATGAATTATATTATTATCGGCAATTATGTATAAATTACGCTTTGAATGTTTTTATGCCATAATGCTTTGTTGGAATGGACTGTATGTTTTAATTTAATAAGTAAAAAACTAATTCATTGTATTGATTCAACAATGAATTATAAAAAATCTACTTAAGATAAAATGTGATTGCATTATTATACGTTCGCTTCAAAAATTCAAGATGTCTTCTTAAAGTTTAAAGAGATTTCTGGAAAAATCCATGAAAAAAGACTAATATACGTTCTTAACTATTATATAGCTGATAAGTTAGTAGCATGTCACGTTATTTGTATGTGAAAACATTAACATACAAAATATATGCAGATGACTTCTGCCAGTTATTTTATTACTACAGGACGGATTATATGCAACTTAAATGCACGAAATATGCAAGACAAAATTGAAATAAGTACTAAAAATGTGTGTTCGCAAATAAACCCAGCTTAATCGTGTGTAATTTTATTCTATACAGCATTTCAATATTTCGTATGGCTTCAAGAATGTGCTTCATTTTGAATAAAACATACTTTTTTTTAATCACGTGTGACTCAAGCGGGAGTTAAAGTAAGTATTAACATTAATTATGATTTCTTTATGATTTAAAATAACTAAATACCAGTATAATACAATATACCTACTATACGCCAGCTTAAATAAACACACAGTATGCCATTTTTAACATTGCAATTTATGTTTTTATATTTATATATATTTTCCACTTCAAACACTATACTATAATTTCACAGATTTCAAAGAAAAAGAACAAGTCAAACGCAAAAAACACACTAAACAGAAAATTGCTTTTGAAGAGCAGGAAATAGAAGATACATCATCAGAAGAACAAGTAGTTTCTTTAAAAACAATGAAATCAAAAGAAAAACAAGAACATTTCATTGAAGACGAAACCAGTGTACTTGAAAAGGATGAAATACCCTACCATACTACAATAGCTACGGACATTTCTGAAAATAAGGTTGAGATAGTACCTGCTAGCCAGGTGACTCACATACTTGCTGATAAGTCAATTACCGATGTAACAGCAAATCTGAAATTTGATACAAATTACTCTTTAATCGCCGATTTACAAGAAGTCCATGAAAAAGAATCAGATTTGCAAATAAAAGAAAATTCTAAATTAACAATAAAACCATCAGTAAATGAAATTGAGCCTTTGGTAGTAACCGAAGTCGAAATAAGTAGTTCTGTAGATGACTACCAAATAAATAAAGGTACTGCTGAAAATATTGCACACAAGGGTATTGTACCAGCAGAATCATTTGTTACAACAGAAATACATGCCAACATGTCTACATCAGACTTTAAAAAAGAAGAAAAGCAAGCAGAAAATGCAAAAACTACTATGATTTTAAAAGACGCTCTTAACATATCCGAGGAAATAATTTCTATGAATGAGTCACCACTTGATGAATTACCGACAAAAAGTTCGAATGCTACAATTGCATTTTCTCCTTTGGTGGGTCTTAATGTTTTAGAGATTAATGAGGAAATTAAAGAAAGCGACGTAGTAACTGTAACTGAAAAAACAGCAACGTCTAAACTCAACTTTAATTTATTAGAATCAATACAAGTTGGGGAAGTTTTTGTTGAAGATAAATCAGGAAAATACTACCCTGAGTTGATAGTACCCACTGAAATGGCACGTAAAGATGTTCTAGTTTCGAATCAAGTTGTTACAGAAGTACACAATGTTCAGGAACGGGAAGGCATTCTATCAGCTTTAAAGTTGCCACCGGCTCAGGAAGCAAATATAGATATTGCATCGAAAGATAGTTTAGTTATATCTATCGAAGAACTTCATGAAAAAGAAGGGGAATTTCCAGCAAAAGAAATGCCTGCTCAAGTTTCAGTCAGTAAAGACATAATGTTGCATACTGGCCTGCATAACACAGTCACAACATCACACATAAAGGAATCTGAATTCCAAGCCGATACTGTAGTTCTTAAAAATGCTAGTGTCGGTATCAGTGAATTGCAACATACATTTAAATTAGAAACTAGTGTTCACGATTCGGAGACTTCGTTGGAAGAAACAAAATCCATTCCTGGCTCTCGTGCTGATATAGCAATATCAGCGTTAGATAAAAATGTTGTGCATGAAGTCAATGTGCATGAAAGTGAAAAAGATCTTGTCTTAAAAGATGATAAATTAACGGTTAATGCTGATTTCGATTTTAAGGCATTCGAGTCACTTATAACTTCCGAGACTTTAGAAATGACTGCTACTGATGACATGAAATCATCAGAAAAGCCTATACAGGATTCTGCCACAGAATCTGTTATAACTTCTAATGCTAAAATTGTCACATATCCTCTTATTCACGACAAAGAATCTACAGAAGAATATAGATCAAAAAAACCCGAGATTGTACTTTCATCGCTTATTCCGAATTTACCAATAACTGTTTCTGAAACTGAATCTTCAGAATGTGAAAATAAGTTAACATTAAATAAAATACCTGAAACAGTACAAGCTCAGTCAGCATCTAGTCATTCTTTGAAGACTCCATTATCTGAAGAAGTAAATACATCCGATCAAATTGATTTTATGTCCGAACAACTAAATTTATCTGAAAATGCGACGGCAATCAGGGATCTGCAAAAAGAAATTACAGTACTTCAAACAAATGTAGAAGATCAGCTTTTACAGCTACAAGAAAATAAATTCCTGCAGAGTGCAGCTCAAGCTGTTTTTATTGGTAAAGAAAGTTTAAATATAACTGAAGTCGTTACAAGTATAAGTGAACAAAATCTCGATGCCGATAAACCAAAGCCAACAACATTTGCAAAGATTGACATAGATTCAGATCGTAAACTTGCAGTAGTTTCGGAAGTAAACTCACGTGATACCCTCTCAAATCTTGATACACTGACTCCGAATTACGAAGAAGCGCAAATTATTGCTAACAATTTGATTCCTTTGCAAATATCTCAAAATGAAAGTTTAGACAGTCAGTCCGTATTGCAAAATAATATTCAACCAGATTTAAAGTTTATAAGTCCTGAAATAGTTCCAACTGAAGAAAGCCTTAGAGTTACGGAAATATTTCAACATGAAAAAGAAAGTGAGTATGATATTACAACAGCTCCACAAACATTTACAGCATCTTCAGACATTACTGGGCGGCCAGTCGCTACGCTATCGGAAGTTACAGCAGATTCAAGTGTCGGCTATACGGATGATAGTGTTAAAGACGTACCCAAAAAAGCCACTATTCAAAACATTACTCACAACGAAATAATTGTTAGCACAACTAATTACAACGAGAAAGAAAATAAACTTGATACTAATGTAACAACGAATACAGCTTCGGCGTCATTTAATATTGATTCTAATCAGGCTATTTTAATTGAAGAAAACCGAAGTGAAATTGCACCGGAAGTTTTAGATAGTATGAATAAACTATTATGGGCTAATGCTAAACAAGGAGCTACAGTGACAGAAGCTATAAGTCAAGAAGAAATTATGGTTCATTCTTCGGAAGAAATATTGTCTCAGAAAGAGACTGATAATTTAGCAAAACCCATTATATCTCTGTCAACATTACAAGCACCTCAGTATGACGAAAAACAGGCTATGGAACAGGAAAATGTACTATTTGCAAACAAAGTACCAGATAACCAACAAGCGGAACTCTCAATAATTTGCCAACAAAGCTTAGAAACTTCAGAAGTTATATCGCATTCTGATAACACGGAAGATACCGATGCGATGAAAAGAGACTATAAAAAAGCAATACCTAAAATTGATGAAATATATGGAAAGACTGCTCATACCGAAGAAATTATTACAAGCGAGATGCCTAAAGAGTTTCAGGATGAGAAAATCATTTTACAAAATACAAGCGTAACTCCTATATTTAAAAATACATTCGAACAAATGGAAATAATACTAGGTGAAAGTGAAAAGTTGTTACACGAACAGCCATTGGCTATAACTACTATTACTGGAGACATTACTGAAACTGAAGCTGTCATTACAAGTTATACTGAAACTATCGACAAAGAAAATGAGCTTGATGCACAAATATTACACCCAAAACACGACGCTTCAATTGGCTATGTGCCTTATAGTAGTTCTATTGATACTGAAGTAATCATATCTAATAATGTTGAAGACTTTAAGGAAACTACTGTCAAAAAATCACAGGCTTCATTGACTCGTGATGACTTACAAAAACATATACATAGTACAGAAGTATTAGTAGGGGAAAAGGAAACGAGTTTAACAGATACTAAAACCGATTCATACAAAGCGACCGAAAATATTATTGAAACCACAGCTAAAGAGATTACAGAAATACAAACAGTAGAAAAAGAGAACACACTGGGTCAACTTACTGAACCATTTTCGACAACTGCTCATTCTTCAATCACTGAAAAACAATCTATACTTAGTACAGAAGTTCTAGCAAGTCAAGATGTTGAAGATTTCCATACAACAAAAAATGCAGTAACAAGCGCGATAACAACACATGGAGTGCAAGAAGCTATTGAAGAAATACAACCATTTATTTGTGAAACCGAAGAGTCCTATGAAAAAGCTGTGCTTGCTGAACGAAAATCAACGGGTATTATTGAAGAGCTAAAATCAGTCGATATAACAGAAACAATTGTTACAGAATCAGAGAAATCATTAGAAACAATGGCTCCGATTAAAAGTGAGACTGTGCATTTAAGTTTTCAAGCTAAAAATTATGTTAATGTTACTCAAATAACATCTTCTGACAAGGAAGAAGCTTTTCAAGAAAAAGTACTGATACCAGAGACTAGAACAATAGAACCTGCAGTTGATATGCCATTACATGCAAGCATTGGTGTAAATGAAACGATTCCTAGTGAAAAAGAAGTTATTTTAGAATCGCTTAGTCAAATAAAATCACTTCAGGTGGGTGTAACTGTAGAGCCGAGAGATAGCTTAAGCGTATCAGAGAATATATTAGCCGAAAAAGAAGAGGAATTAAAAGAAGATAAAATTCCAAAGGCCGTTACAAACGATGTAAGCTTAACTACACATAAACACATAAACACTGAACTGTTAGAAGTGTCAGAAATTGAAGAAAACATGGATTTGGTGAGTAATAAGAAAACAGAAATTGGCGATATTTCTATAGAAGCTGTGAAACCACTTCATGTACAAGAGACAAACTACGAAGAAAGACCAACCGAATTAAAGGCTTTAAAAAAAGTTAAAGAGCTTGTTCCTTCAGTTAACTTAGAAGTAGGTCAACACCTTACAGTTACAGAAGTTGAAATAACGGAGACCGAAAATCTGATGGACACGAATGAAATAAGTTCACCTAAGCAAGTTGAAGAAACATATATTACTAACTTGCCAATTCAAATAGAAGAAATAACTTTAAAAGAATCGGAAGTTAATTTGTCCCAAGACAAAGCACCACTGCAAGAGTTACCTGGAATTATAATCGAGCCCAAACAGCATATAACAATAACAGATACTGTAGAAGAAGAGAAAGAGCAAGATATGCCAATTCGTACCACTCCAATTAGTGGAAAACAGAAAGTAGATATAAAACCAATTAACCACATCACTACAACGGAAACCGTGCCAATGGAAGAATTTGAGATTTTTAAAGATAAAATTACAAAAGATGAGAAAGCTTTAGAAAAGCAAGAGACTTTTAGTGAACTCATTAATACTCAACCTCATCCGATAGAGAGCTTAAAAAGTATTGATGTCAAGTTTGAACCTACAGAAAGTGAAATTCGTTACGAGCTTGAACTACACAAAAGCTATATTACTTCTGAAAATTTGGTAAATGAAATTTCAAATGAAATATTAAGTCATGAAGAAAACTACAAAACTGCTGAAAAAGCGATAACAGAAATGAAATCAATTCAGCAATTTGAAATAATAGCAGGAGAAAAACCAAAAACTTTCGATAAACCAAATGATCAAAAAGTGGAAAAGGCGGACGAAAGCCATGTAATCCTTCAAGAAATATCTAACGTTAAACCAGATATTGTAGAAAAAATTGAAGATTTACCTAGTTTCTTTAAACCAGATATTAATACAGCATCTTTAGACGTTGAACCTCATAAATCCTACATCGTTACTGAAAATGTCACGGAAGAAAAGCCATGGGACATGACTGTCATCAACGAGGCCATCAAAGAAGTAACGGAACAACTGTTAGAAATGAAACCAATTGAGCAAATCGAAATTGTAGTCGGTGAGAATACTTCATCAATAAAATCTTTAGATCGTGAGGTTATAAACGTTCAAGGAAAACATATAGAAATGCAACCTATTACTCAAAGTTCTGTCGTTGTAAATGAAAGTGAAATAAGCTCAAACTTTAAACAAGTAGCACCTCTGGAAAAAGCTTCAGTGACTTTGAACACCATAGAAAGTATAACTGTTGACGAAATTACACAAGAAGATTCCCAAGACACTTTCAAAGCAGATCAAGTAAAATCTGCTAAGGCTGAAAAGTCTATAACATTATTGACACACGTACAATGCACTGAAAACGTAGCAGAGACTCAAGTTAAAGATTTAATAACACCAAAAACACAGACTGAAACCACTAAAATCACATCAACTAGTGTAACGCCACTAATAATTACAGACAGTGGAAGTCTTCAACATGAAACTGAATTACATATACCAGAAACTAAATCACAAAAAATAAAGAAAAGTTTTACAGTCGCCAATGAAATAGAGATTTCTACAGAATTTGTTGATGAACAAGCGCTACCATACTCCGAAAAGAAGCCAAAACTATCGGAGAGTACAACCACGACTGTTGAGGACCATCATAGAATTTTAATTTCAGAACAGGAATCTCAAATCCATGGTAAGTTTAAAGTTAAAATGCAGTTTTTTTTACTAACTCTATTTTATTTGGCCTAATTCACAAACCTGTGAACACGGTATTTTTCTCGGTTTAAATCATCTTACTGAATATTTACTCTGAACCGTTTAAGGTAAAAAAAACGATTTTTGCGAAACTTACTTAACGTCTGTCCGTTAACAAACCCATTTATTACCGATTTAATTGACAAATATTACCGATTTAATTGACAAATATTACCGATTTAATTGACAAATATTACCGATTTAATTGACAAATAATTAATTTAAGCAAGACTGCTTTATAAATGATGCTAACATAGAACAGAGGAAACACATCGACTAAACCTACTTAAAAGTTGTTTCATATAAAATACATTTTTAGAACTAAGGTTTTGAATTCTTGCTTCAAATACATAAAATTCTCGTGTCGCGGTGTTTGTTACCAAACTCTTCCGAAACGGCTGGACCAATTTGTATGAAATTTTGTGTGCATATCGGGTAATTTTGAGAATTAGCCAACTTCTCTTTTTCATACCCCTCTCCCGAAAAGGAGCTGAGCAGCTGGTGAAACAGCTAGTAATCTAATAAAAATATAACTATAGGTAAACACTTCCAACACCCATATCCAGTAAAACTGGCCGCGATTTATAAAGATTTCCCAAACAATGAGAAATCCATATAAACTGGTTTTGTGTAGCTTGATTGGTTGCCGCATGTCAAACAACTTAAAAGTCGTATATAATGAATGAGGTAAAACAATATTTAAACGAAACGCCGCTGATAGAGATCACTGTATAATCAAATATTTCATAAGCCAAGAAGATTAGTAGCAACTTTGTGTTTTTGTGCTTCCCAATTAGATATCAACTGTAAATACTTAAGAATTACAAAGTACTATTTGAGTCCTAAACGAACTATTGTTTTTATAATTAATTTATTGTAATCCGTTTATTAATTTTTACACATATTATTTACTTTTTAAATATTTCTTAATAAAAACATAGAAAAAAAAATCAATTAAAAATATTAAAATGGTAGCCCACCTGTATCGCGAACGGGGTCCAAGCTACCGGGCGTCAGGTCTCCAGAGAGAGATACCTCCTAACGACAGGAGCCGTGTCCAAGAGTACCGCTTCCTGTTTCAAAACCTTGATCCAGCCGTCTAACGAGAGCCTTCTCAGGTGTCCGTAGAGGCTCTTGGCAATAAAGCCATTGGTTGTAAAGACAAAATAACAATTTTGTTATTATCACGGAACAGTACGGACTTATACCATTAAGACTTAATAAATCTTAAGTTTTACTAGTTGTCTTGGTATAAATAACACACAGGCTGAAATTTTGTAATGCCACCTAAAAGGGAAGTACTCTTAATTCTTTAGATAGAAAGAAAACGGAATTCAAAGATTCGCTTGCCGCACACTGTAATCAAACGACTAAAATCTGTAAAAGTTGCACCCTGTACTTTTATTGCATCGATGGTTAGGGTCAATAAGGATGAAATCTCTTAATCAAACTTCATAAGTTAAATGAAAGGGAAACACACAAACATACAGGGAAAATTGAAATGATTACTAAAGTGTGGCATCTATCCCGACTTTACAGTAAATTCTATTTTGCCACCTGCGTAATATGTGTATTTTTTATTTAAATTTGAAATACAGCAACAAATTACCACTTTAATACTTTCGGAATGGCTACACTTATAATTTTTTTAAAAAATGTGAAAATTATCTAGACAGTGTTGGTTTAAGTACTTCGTGAAAAGTGATAAATTTCATTAAAATGATTATTCAAATAGGTACTGTTAATGAAATTTGTGGATTAAAATGTTTTATTTACATTTGTTAGTTTGAAAATATACCTTTAAAGTTGCGTAATTGGCTACATTTACCTGAAATACTTATAACACAATTGCATTCGCTGAAATATCATAGTTAAATAACTATTATAATCACCAGAAAACTAATGTTACCAAACACTGAAACAAAAACCACCATAAAAATCATTATACAGAGAAGAAAATCTGAACTGAAATGCTTGTGTCCTACACTAGCACACTACCACTTTTTAATTGAATACATTTCTACACACTTATTTTTTGGTCTTGTTTGAGTTGGTGCTCATTATTTTTAAAACGCCATTAAATCGTTTATTCTGTACACTTGCTTTTCTACACTTTTCGAAAGACTTAAAGTATAGTAACAACGTTAAAATTAAAAAAGGGTTTTAATTCGATAATCACTAACACACAAAAACTACTATTTCCAGAGAAAACTCAAATTTCGCCAAAATCCTCTGATATAGAAGAGAGTGAAGAAATTATTACAAAGTTTGTGCAAGCACCTGGAAATTCGGAACCTATCCAAATAAAAACAAAAAGAACAATACTAAGAAAGAAAAAGAAAACGAAACATGACGAATCTGAACAGGGAGATGTAGTAATCGAAGAAACAATTGAAGATGAAGATGCAAAGAAACCCACAAAGGATATTTGTCATGATTTAAATATTGTAGAATACGAAGGTGATGAAGCTTCTGAAACCGAAATTAACGAAAAAAGTACCATTGAAATGCCTGATGAGTTTTTACATATACCCAAAATGCATGCTCAGGTTCAAATTGAAGAGTTAACTGACGAAGTGAAGTCTACGGTAATTTTTGAACTTTTAGAAGACTCTGGGGATGATACACTGAACTACAAATCAAAACCACTAGACATGACATTTAAGCAAACTGAGATACCAATTGATAGCGACGAAGAAATTACTGATTGCTTAGCATCAAAACCAAAAAAGATAACCAGAAAAAAGAAGGCAGGTCAAAAGGTCGAAACTACTGAAATAATAACTGAACAGACAGACGATACACAACCCATAATCAAAGAGCACAAAACAGTAGCAATTATTGACGAAACCACTACACCTGTTGAAGACTTAAGTAAATCGGAAAAAACTAAACCAGTCCAGGAAGCAACAGACACTATAAATATAACAAAAGTAAGCACCGTGATCGGGGACAATAAGAACGTCAAAACAACTAAACGTACAATCAAGAAGAATCAAGGTCAAATACAAGAAATAACAACCATCGAAAACGATGACGAAGCTCCGATTACCACTATTACCGTCACAGAAGAACCAACTCTTAAAGAAATAGAGGACATCCAGCTCGTTGACATCGTGGAACTACCCGAAGAGACCACTGTTGAAGAAACTACGGCACCAGATGGTAAGCCAAAACACAAGAAAATCACTAAACGAATCATTAAAAAGAAGGTAGGTCCAAAAATAGAAACTACAGAAATAACAACAGAACAAACAGACGATACACAACCTATCATTACAGTACACAAGACAGAGGAAATCGTTGACACCACAGCACCTCTCGATGACTTACATAAACCAGAAAAAGCTAAACCAGTCGAAGAAGAACGCGAAACAGTTCAAGTAACACAAGAGCGCACCGAAACCGGGGACACAAAGAACGTCAAAACGACTAAACGAGTCATCAAGAAAAAGCGAGGTCCAAAACAAGAAGTAACAGAAATCACAACGGTTGAAAAAGACGACGAAGCTCCCATCACAACTGTTACCGTTACCGAAGAAAGAACTCCCGAAGAAAAAGAGGACATACAGCCTGTTGAAATCATCGAGCTCCCTGAAGAAATTACTCTTGAAGAATCTACGGCGCCAGATGGTAAGCCCAAACACAAGAAAATCACTAAACGAATCATTAAAAAAAAGGTAGGTCCGAAAATAGAAACAACAGAAATAACAACAGAACAAGCAGACGACACACAACCTATCATTACAGTACACAAGACAGAGGAAATCGTTGACGACACCACAACACCTCTCGATGACTTACATAAACCAGAAAACGCTAAACCAGTCGAAGAGGCACCTGAAACGGTTCAAGTAACACAAGAACGCACCGAAACCGGCGACATTAAGAACGTCAAAACGACTAAACGCATCATCAAGAAAAAACGAGGCAAAAAGCAGGAAATAACAGAAATCACAACTATTGAAAAAGATGACGAAGCTCCCATCACAACTGTTACCGTTACTGAAGAAAGAACTCCTGAAGAAATTGAGGACAGAAAGCCTAATGAAGTCATCGAGCTCCCCGAAGAAATAACCGTTGAAGAATCTACGGCACCAGATGGTAAGCCAAAACACAAGAGAATAACTAAACGAATCATTAAAAAGAAGGTAGGTCCGAAAATTGAAACTACTGAAATAACAACAGAACAAACAGACGACACACAACCTATCATTACAGTACACAAGACAGAGGAAATCGTTGACGAATCCACAGCACCACTCGACGACTTGCTTAAACCAGAAAACGCTAAACAAGTCGAAGAGGCACCTGAAACGGTTCAAGTAACACAAGAACGCACCGAAACCGGGGACATTAAGAACGTCAAAACGACTAAACGCATCATCAAGAAGAAACGAGGCAAAAAGCAGGAAATAACAGAAATCACAACTATTGAAAAAGATGACGAAGCTCCCATCACAACAGTTACCGTTACTGAAGAAAGAACTCCTGAAGAAATTGAGGACAGAAAGCCTAATGAAGTCATCGAGCTCCCCGAAGAAATAACCGTTGAAGAATCTACGGCACCAGATGGTAAGCCAAAACACAAGAGAATAACTAAACGAATCATTAAAAAGAAGGTAGGTCCGAAAATTGAAACTACTGAAATAACAACAGAACAAACAGACGACACACAACCTATCATTACAGTACACAAGACAGAGGAAATCGTTGACGAATCCACAGCACCACTCGACGACTTGCTTAAACCAGAAAACGCTAAACAAGTCGAAGAGGCACCTGACACGGTTCAAGTAACACAAGAACGCACCGAAACCGGGGACATTAAGAACGTCAAAACGACTAAACGCATCATCAAGAAAAAGCGAGGTCCAAAACAAGAAGTTACAGAAATAACAACAATTGAAAAAGATGACGAAACTCCAATTACAACTGTTACCGTAACTGAAGAAAGAACTCCTGTGGAAATAGAAGACAAACATCCTTTTGAAATCATCGAGCTCCCCGAAGAAATTACTATTGAAGAATCTACGGCGCCAGATGGTAAGCCCAAACACAAGAAAATCACTAGACGAATCATTAAAAAGAAGGTAGGTCCGAAAATAGAAACTACAGAAATAACAACAGAACAAATAGACGACACTCAACCCAGCATTACAGTACACAAGACAGAAGAAATCGTTGACGAATCCACAGCACCTCTCGACGACTTGCATAAACCAGAAAACGCTAAACCAATCGAAGAAGCTCCTGAAACGATTCAAGTAACACAAGAACGAACCGATACTGGGGACATTAAGAACGTCAAAACGACAAAACGCATCATCAAGAAAAAACGAGGCAAAAAGCAGGAAATAACAGAAATCACAACAATTGAAAAAGACGACGAAGTTCCTATCACAACTGTAACCGTTACGGAAGAAATCGCTCCCGAAGAAATAGAGGACATAAAGCCTGTTGAAATCGTTGAGCTCCCTGAAGAAATTACTCTTGAAGAATCTACGGCGCCAGATGGTAAGCCAAAACACAAGAGAATAACTAAACGAATCATTAAAAAGAAGGTAGGTCCGAAAATTGAAACTACAGAAATAACAACAGAACAAACAGACGACACACAACCTATCATCACAATACACAAGACAGAAGAAATCGTTGACGAATCCACAGCACCACTCGACGACTTGCTTAAACCAGAAAACGCTAAACAAGTCGAAGAGGCACCTGAAACGGTTCAAGTAACACAAGAACGCACCGAAACCGGAGACATTAAGAACGTCAAAACGACTAAGCGAGTCATCAAGAAAAAGCGAGGTCCAAAACAAGAAGTAACGGAAATCACAACAATTGAAAAAGATGACGAAGCTCCCATCACAACTGTTACCGTTACTGAAGAAAGAACTCCTGAAGAAATTGAGGACAGAAAGCCTAATGAAGTCATCGAGCTCCCCGAAGAAATAACCGTTGAAGAATCTACGGCACCAGATGGTAAGCCAAAACACAAGAGAATAACTAAACGAATCATTAAAAAGAAGGTAGGTCCGAAAATTGAAACTACTGAAATAACAACAGAACAAACAGACGACACACAACCTATCATTACAGTACACAAGACAGAGGAAATCGTTGACGAATCCACAACACCACTCGATGACATACATAAAACAGAAAACGCTAAACCAGTCGAAGAAGCCCCTGAAACGGTTCAAGTAACACAAGAACGTACCGAAACCGGGGACATCAAGAACGTCAAAACGACTAAACGCATCATCAAGAAAAAGCGAGGTCCAAAACAAGAATTTACAGAAATAACAACAATTGAAAAAGATGACGAAGCTCCAATTACAACTGTTACCGTAACTGAAGAAAGAACTCCTGAGGAAATAGAGGACAAACAGCCTGTTAAAATCATCGAGCTCCCCGAAGAAATTACTGTTGAAGAATCTATGGCGCCAGATGGTAAGCCCAAACACAAGAAAATCACTAGACGAATCATTAAAAAGAAGGTAGGTCCGAAAATAGAAACTACAGAAATAACAACAGAACAAACAGACGACACAAAACCTATCATTACAGTACACAAGACAGAGGAAATTGTTGACGACAACACAGCACCACTCGACGACTTGCTTAAACCAGAAAACGCTAAACCAGTCGAAGAAGCTCCTGAAACGGTTCAAGTAACACAAGAACGTACCGAAACCGGGGACATTAAGAACGTCAAAACGACTAAACGCATCATCAAGAAAAAGCGAGGTCCAAAACAAGAAGTTACAGAAATAACAACAATTGAAAAAGATGACGAAGTTCCAATTACAACTGTTACCGTAACTGAAGAAAGAACTCCTGAGGAAATAGAGGACAAACAGCCTGTTAAAATCATCGAGCTCCCCGAAGAAATTACTGTTGAAGAATCTATGGCGCCAGATGGTAAGCCCAAACACAAGAAAATCACTAGACGAATCATTAAAAAGAAGGTAGGTCCGAAAATAGAAACTACAGAAATCACAACAGAACAAACAGACGACACAAAACCTATCATTACAGTACACAAGACAGAGGAAATCGTTGACGAATCCACAGCACCACTCGACGACTTGCTTAAACCAGAAAACGCTAAACCAGTCGAAGAAGCTCCTGAAACGGTTCAAGTAACACAAGAGCACACCGAAACCGGGGACATTAAGAACGTCAAAACGACTAAACGCATCATCAAGAAAAAGCGAGGTCCAAATCAAGAAGTTACAGAAATCACAACAATTGAAAAAGATGACGAAGCTCCCATCACAACTGTTACCGTTACTGAGGAAAGAACACCTGAGGAAATTGAGGACAGAAAGCCTAATGAAGTCATCGAGCTCCCCGAAGAAATTACCGTTGAAGAATCTACGACGCCAGATGGTAAGCCAAAACACAAGAAAATCACTAAACGAATCATTAAAAAAAAGGTAGGTCCGAAAATTGAAACTACAGAAATAACAACAGAACAAACAGACGACACACAACCTATCATTACAGTACACAAGACAGAAGAAATCGTTGACGACACCACAAAACGTCTAGACAACTTACATACACAAGAAAACACTAAACAAGTTGACAAACTTCCTGAAACGGTTCATGAAACACACGAACGCACTGAAACTGGGGACATTAAAAACGTAAAAACGACTAAACGAGTCATCAAGAAAAAGCAAGGTAAAAATCAGGAAGTAACAGAAATTACAACAATTGAAAAAGATGACGAAGCTCCCATCACAACTGTTACCGTTACCGAAGAAAAGATTCCTGAAGAAATAGAGGAAATAAAGCCTGTTGAAGTTACCGAGCTCCCCGAAGAAATTACTGTTGAAGAATCTACGACGCCAGATGGTAAGCCCAAACACAAGAAAATAACTAAACGAATTATTAAAAAAAAGGTAGGTCCGAAAATTGAAACTACAGAAATAACAACAGAACAAACAGACGACACACAACCTATCATCACAATACACAAGACAGAAGAAATCGTTGACGAATCCACAGCACCACTCGACGACTTGCTTAAACCAGAAAACGCTAAACAAGTCGAAGAGGCACCTGAAACGGTTCAAGTAACACAAGAACGCACCGAAACCGGGGACATTAAGAACGTCAAAACGACTAAACGCATCATCAAGAAAAAGCGAGGTCCAAAACAAGAAGTTACAGAAATAACAACAATTGAAAAAGATGACGAAGCTCCCATCACAACTGTTACCGTTAATGAAGAAAGAACTCCTGAGGAAATTGAGGACAGAAAGCCTAATGAAGTCATCGAGCTCCCCGAAGAAATTACCGTTGAAGAATCTACGGCACCAGATGGTAAGCCAAAACACAAAAGAATAACTAAACGAATTATTAAAAAAAAGGTAGGTCCGAAAATAGAAACTACAGAAATAACAACAGAACAAACAGACGACACAAAACCTATCATTACAGTACACAAGACAGAGGAAATTGTTGACGACAACACAGCACCACTCGACGACTTGCTTAAACCAGAAAACGCTAAACCAGTCGAAGAAGCTCCTGAAACGGTTCAAGTAACACAAGAACGTACCGAAACCGGGGACATTAAGAACGTCAAAACGACTAAACGCATCATCAAGAAAAAGCGAGGTCCAAAACAAGAAGTTACAGAAATAACAACAATTGAAAAAGATGACGAAGCTCCAATTACAACTGTTACCGTAACTGAAGAAAGAACTCCTGAGGAAATAGAGGACAAACAGCCTGTTAAAATCATCGAGCTCCCCGAAGAAATTACTGTTGAAGAATCTATGGCGCCAGATGGTAAGCCCAAACACAAGAAAATCACTAGACGAATCATTAAAAAGAAGGTAGGTCCGAAAATAGAAACTACAGAAATCACAACAGAACAAACAGACGACACAAAACCTATCATTACAGTACACAAGACAGAGGAAATCGTTGACGAATCCACAGCACCACTCGACGACTTGCTTAAACCAGAAAACGCTAAACCAGTCGAAGAAGCTCCTGAAACGGTTCAAGTAACACAAGAGCACACCGAAACCGGGGACATTAAGAACGTCAAAACGACTAAACGCATCATCAAGAAAAAGCGAGGTCCAAATCAAGAAGTTACAGAAATCACAACAATTGAAAAAGATGACGAAGCTCCCATCACAACTGTTACCGTTACTGAGGAAAGAACACCTGAGGAAATTGAGGACAGAAAGCCTAATGAAGTCATCGAGCTCCCCGAAGAAATTACCGTTGAAGAATCTACGACGCCAGATGGTAAGTCAAAACACAAGAGAATAACTAAACGAATCATTAAAAAGAAAGTAGGTCCGAAAATTGAAACTACAGAAATAACAACAGAACAAACAGACGACACACAACCTATCATTACAGTACACAAGACAGAGGAAATTGTTGACGACACCACAGAACCTCTCGAAGACTTACATAAACCAGAAAACGCTAAACCAGTCGAAGAGGCACCTGAAACGGTTCAAGTAACACAAGAACGCACCGAAACCGGGGACATTAAGAACGTCAAAACGACTAAACGCATCATAAAGAAAAAGCGAGGTCAAAAACAAGAAGTTACAGAAATAACAACAATTGAAAAAGATGACGAAGCTCCAATTACAACTGTTACCGTAACTGAAAAACGAACTCCTGTGGAAATAGAGGACAAACAGCCTTTTGAAATCATCGAGCTCCCCGAAGAAATTACTGTTGAAGAATCTACGGCGCCAGATGGTAAGCCCAAACACAAGAAAATCACTAGACGAATCATTAAAAAGAAGGTAGGTCCGAAAATAGAAACTACAGAAATAACAACAGAACAAACAGACGACACACAACCTATCATAACAGTACACAAGACAGAGGTAATTGTTGACGACACCACAACACCTCTCGATGACTTACATAAACCAGAAAACGCTGAACCAGTCGAAGAAGCACCTGAAACGGTTCAATTAACAAAAGAACGCACCGAAACTGGGGACATTAAGAGCGTCAAAACGACTAAACGCATCATCAAGAAAAAGCGAGGTCCAAAACAAGAAGTTACAGAAATCACAACAATTGAAAAAGATGACGAAGCTCCCATTACAACTGTAACCGTAACTGAAGAAAGAACTCCTGAAGAAATTCAGGACATAAAGCCTGTTGAAATCATCGAGCTTCCCGAAGAAATTATTGTTGAAGAATCTATGGCGCCAGATGGTAAGCCCAAACACAAGAAAATCACTAAACGCATTATCAAGAAGAAGGTAGGTCCCAGGGTTGAAACGACACACATCACAACTGAACGCACAGATGACACACAACCCATTATCACAGTCCACAAAACATTGGAACTCATTGACGACACTGCAACACCTTTCGAAACTTTAAGCGAACCGCAAACGGCCAACGAGGTGGAAGAAGCACCAGAAATAGTACAAATTACACAGGTGCGTACGGAAACAGGTGACGTGAACACGGTAAAAACCACTAAGCGAGTGATCAGGAAGAAAAAGGGACCCAAACAAGAAGTCACGGAGATCACAACTATCGAAAAAGACGATGAAGCTCCCATAACCACGGTTACCGTTACTGAAGAGAAGACTCCGGAAGAAAAAGACGACATCAAGCCAATTGAAATCGTTGAACTGCCTGAGGAAACAACTGTTGAGGAATCTACAGCGCCTGACGGTAAGAAAACACAGAAGAAAGTCACCAAACGCATTATCAAAAAGAAGGTAGGTCCTAGGGTTGAAACTACACACATAACAACTGAACGCACAGATGACACACAACCCATTATCACAGTCCACAAAACAGAAGAAGTCATTGACGACACTGCAACACCTTTCGAATTTTTATGTGATTTGAAAAAAGCTAAGGTCGTGGAGGAAGCGCCCGAAACTGTACAAATAACACAGGTGCGCACCGAACTAGGTGACGTAAACACGGTTAAAACCACGAAGCGAGTGATCAAAAAGAAAAAGGGACCTAAGCAAGAAGTCACGGAGATCAGAACTATCGAAAAAGACAATGAAGCTCCCATAACCACAGTTACCGTTACTGAAGAGAAGACCCCGGAAGAATTAGACGACATCAAGCCAATTGAAATCGTTGAACTGCCTGAGGAAACAACTGTTGAGGAATCTACAGCGCCTGGCGGTAAGAAAACACAAAAGAAAATCACCAAACGCATAATTAAAAAGAAGGTTGGTCCTAAGGTTGAAACAACACAGATCACAACTGAAGACACAGATGACACACAACCCATTATCACAGTCCACAAAACAGAAGAAGTAATTGACGACACTGCAACACCTTTCGAATTTTTACGTGATTTGAAAAAAGCCAAGGTCGTGGAGGAAGCGCCCGAAACAGTACAAATAACACAGGTGCGCACCGAACTAGGTGACGTCAACACGGTAAAGACCACGAAGCGAGTGATCAAAAAGAAAAAGGGACCTAAGCAAGAAGTCACTGAGATCACAACTATCGAAAAAGATGATGAAGCTCCTATTACAACAGTAACTGTAACCGAAGAAAATGCTCCTGAAGAAACAGAGGACATAAAGCCGGTTGAGATCGTAGAACTACCCGAAGAGACAACTGTCGAGGAATCTACGGCCCCAGACGGTAAGACAACTCAAAAGAAAGTCACCAAACGCATTATCAAAAAGAAGGTAGGTCCTAGGGTTGAAACGACACACATCACAACTGAAGACACAGATGACACACAACCCATTATCACAGTCCACAAAACATTGGAACTCATTGACGACACTGCAACACCTTTCGAAACTTTACGCGAACCGCAAACGGCCAACGAAGTGGAAGAAGTGCCAGAAATAGTACAAATTACACAGGTGCGTACGGAAACAGGTGACGTTAACACGGTAAAGACCACTAAGCGAGTGATCAAGAAGAAAAAGGGACCAACACAACAAGTCACGGAGATCACAACTATCGAAAAAGATGATGAAGCTCCTATTACTACAGTAACTATAACCGAAGGAAAGTCTCCTGAAGAAACAGAGGACATAAAGCCGGTTGAGATCGTTGAACTACCCGAAGAGACAACTGTCGAGGAATCTACGGCCCCAGACGGTAAGAAAACTCAAAAGAAAGTGACAAAACGCATTATCAAAAAGAAGGTAGGTCCTAGGGTTGAAACAACACTCATCACAACTGAACGCACAGATGACACACAACCCATTATCACAGTACACAAAACATTGGAACTAATTGACGACACTGCAAATCCTTTCGAAACTTTACGCGAACCGCGAACGGCGAACGAAGTGGAAGAAGTGCCAGAAATAGTACAAACTACACAGGTGCGTACTGAAACAGGTAACGTAAACACGGTAAAAACCACTAAGCGAGTGATCAGGAAGAAAAAGGGACCCAAACAAGAAGTCACGGAGATCACAACTATCGAAAAAGACGATGAAGCTCCCATAACCACAGTTACCGTTACTGAAGAGAAGACCCCGGAAAAAATAGACGACATCAAGCCAATTGAAATCGTTGAACTGCCTGAGGAAACAACTGTTGAGGAATCTACAGCGCCTGACGGTAAGAAAACACAAAAGAAAATCACCAAACGCATAATTAAAAAGAAGGTAGGTCCTAAGGTTGAAACAACACAGATCACAACTGAAGACACAGATGACACACAACCCATCATCACAGTCCACAAAACAGAAGAAGTAATTGACGACACTGCAACACCTTTCGAATTTTTACGTGATTTGAAAAAAGCCAAGGTCGTGGAGGAAGCGCCCGAAACAGTACAAATAACACAGGTGCGCACCGAACTAGGTGACGTCAACACGGTAAAGACCACGAAGCGAGTGATCAAAAAGAAAAAGGGACCTAAGCAAGAAGTCACTGAGATCACAACTATCGAAAAAGATGGTGAAGCTCCTATTACAACAGTAACTGTAACCGAAGAAAATGCTCCTGAAGAAACAGAGGACATAAAGCCGGTTGAGATCGTTGAACTACCCGAAGAGACAACTGTCGAGGAATCTACGGCCCCAGACGGTAAGAAAACTCAAAAGAAAGTCACCAAACGCATTATCAAAAAGAAGGTAGGTCCTAGGGTTGAAACAACACACATCACAACTGAACGCACAGATGACACACAACCCATTATCACAGTACACAAAACATTGGAACTCATTGACGACACTGCAACACCTTCCGAAACTTTACGCAAACCGCAAACAGCCAGCGAAGTGGAAGAAGTGCCAGAAATAGTACAAATTACACAGGTGCGAACGGAAACAGGTGACGTTAACACGGTAAAGACCACTAAGCGAGTGATCAAGAAGAAAAAGGGACCCAAACAAGAAGTCACGGAGATCACAACTATCGAAAAAGACGATGAAGCTCCCATAACCACAGTTACCGTTACTGAAGAGAAGACCCCGGAAAAAATAGACGACATCAAGCCAATTGAAATCGTTGAACTGCCTGAGGAAACAACTGTTGAGGAATCTACAGCGCCTGACGGTAAGAAAACACAAAAGAAAATCACCAAACGCATAATTAAAAAGAAGGTAGGTCCTAAGGTTGAAACAACACAGATCACAACTGAAGACACAGATGACACACAACCCATTATTACAGTCCACAAAACAGAAGAAGTAATTGACGACACTGCAACACCTTTCGAATTTTTACGTGATTTGAAAAAAGCCAAGGTCGTGGAGGAAGCGCCCGAAACAGTACAAATAACACAGGTGCGCACCGAACTAGGTGACGTCAACACGGTAAAGACCACGAAGCGAGTGATCAAAAAGAAAAAGGGACCTAAGCAAGAAGTCACTGAGATCACAACTATCGAAAAAGATGATGAAGCTCCTATTACAACAGTAACTGTAACCGAAGAAAATGCTCCTGAAGAAACAGAGGACATAAAGCCGGTTGAGATCGTTGAACTACCCGAAGAGACAACTGTCGAGGAATCTACGGCCCCAGACGGTAAGAAAACTCAAAAGAAAGTCACAAAACGCATTATTAAAAAGAAGGTAGGTCCTAGGGTTGAAACGACACTCATCACAACTGAACGCACAGATGACACACAACCCATTATCACAGTACACAAAACATTGGAACTCATTGACGACACTGCAACACCTTTCGAAACTTTACGCGAACCGCAAACGGCGAACGAAGTGGAAGAAGTGCCAGAAATAGTACAAACTACACAGGTGCGTACTGAAACAGGTGACGTAAACACGGTAAAAACCACTAAGCGAGTGATCAGGAAGAAAAAGGGACCCAAACAAGAAGTCACGGAGATCACAACTATCGAAAAAGACGATGAAGCTCCCATAACCACAGTAACCGTTACTGAAGAGAAGACCCCGGAAGAAATAGACGACATCAAGCCAATTGAAATCGTTGAACTGCCTGAGGAAACAACTGTTGAGGAATCTACAGCACCTGACGGTAAGAAAACACAAAAGAAAATCACCAAACGCATAATTAAAAAGAAAGTAGGTCCTAAGGTTGAAACCACACAGATCACAACTGAAGACACAGATGACACACAACCCATCATCACAGTCCACAAAACAGAAGAAGTAATTGACGACACTGCAACACCTTTCGAATTTTTACGTGATTTGAAAAAAGCCAAGGTCGTGGAGGAAGCGCCCGAAACAGTACAAATAACACAGGTGCGCACCGAACTAGGTGACGTCAACACGGTAAAGACCACGAAGCGAGTGATCAAAAAGAAAAAGGGACCTAAGCAAGAAGTCACTGAGATCACAACTATCGAAAAAGATGATGAAGCTCCTATTACAACAGTAACTGTAACCGAAGAAAATGCTCCTGAAGAAACAGAGGACATAAAGCCGGTTGAGATCGTTGAACTACCCGAAGAGACAACTGTCGAGGAATCTACGGCCCCAGACGGTAAGACAACTCAAAAGAAAGTCACCAAACGCATTATCAAAAAGAAGGTAGGTCCTAGGGTTGAAACGACACTCATCACAACTGAACGCACAGATGACACACAACCCATTATCACAGTACACAAAACATTGGAACTCATAGACGACACTGCAACACCTTTCGAAACTTTACGCGAACCGCAAACGGCGAACGAAGTGGAAGAAGTGCCAGAAATAGTACAAATTACACAGGTGCGTACGGAAACAGGTGACGTTAACACGGTAAAGACTACTAAGCGAGTGATCAAAAAGAAAAAGGGACCTAAACAAGAAGTCACGGAGATCACAACTATCGAAAAAGACGATGAAGCTCCCATAACCACAGTTACCGTTACTGAAGAGAAGACCCCGGAAAAAATAGACGACATCAAGCCAATTGAAATCGTTGAACTGCCTGAGGAAACAACTGTTGAGGAATCTACAGCGCCTGACGGTAAGAAAACACAAAAGAAAATCACCAAACGCATAATAAAAAAGAAGGTTGGTCCTAAGGTTGAAACAACACAGATCACAACTGAAGACACAGATGACACACAACCCATTATCACAGTCCACAAAACAGAAGAAGTCATTGACGACACTGCAACACCTTTCGAATTTTTACGTGATTTGAAAAAAGCCAAGGTCGTGGAGGAAGCGCCCGAAACAGTACAAATAACACAGGTGCGCACCGAACTAGGTGACGTCAACACGGTAAAGACCACGAAGCGAGTGATCAAAAAGAAAAAGGGACCTAAGCAAGAAGTCACTGAGATCACAACTATCGAAAAAGATGATGAAGCTCCTATTACAACAGTAACTGTAACCGAAGAAAATGCTCCTGAAGAAACAGAGGACATAAAGCCGGTTGAGATCGTTGAACTACCCGAAGAGACAACTGTCGAGGAATCTACGGCCCCAGACGGTAAGACAACTCAAAAGAAAGTCACCAAACGCATTATCAAAAAGAAGGTAGGTCCTAGGGTTGAAACGACACTCATCACAACTGAACGCACAGATGACACACAACCCATTATCACAGTACACAAAACATTGGAACTCATAGACGACACTGCAACACCTTTCGAAACTTTACGCGAACCGCAAACGGCGAACGAAGTGGAAGAAGTGCCAGAAATAGTAAAAATTACACAGGTGCGTACGGAAACAGGTGACGTTAACACGGTAAAGACTACTAAGCGAGTGATCAAAAAGAAAAAGGGACCCAAACAAGAAGTCACGGAGATCACAACTATCGAAAAAGACGATGAAGCTCCCATAACCACAGTTACCGTTACTGAAGAGAAGACCCCGGAAAAAATAGACGACATCAAGCCAATTGAAATCGTTGAACTGCCTGAGGAAACAACTGTTGAGGAATCTACAGCGCCTGACGGTAAGAAAACACAAAAGAAAATCACCAAACGCATAATTAAAAAGAAGGTAGGTCCTAAGGTTGAAACAACACAGATCACAACTGAAGACACAGATGACACACATCCCATTATCACAGTCCACAAAACAGAAGAAGTAATTGACGACACTGCAACACCTTTCGAATTTTTACGTGATTTGAAAAAAGCCAAGGTCGTGGAGGAAGCGCCCGAAACAGTACAAATAACACAGGTGCGCACCGAACTAGGTGACGTCAACACGGTAAAGACCACGAAGCGAGTGATCAAAAAGAAAAAGGGACCTAAGCAAGAAGTCACTGAGATCACAACTATCGAAAAAGATGATGAAGCTCCTATTACAACAGTAACTGTAACCGAAGAAAATGCTCCTGAAGAAACAGAGGACATAAAGCCGGTTGAGATCGTTGAACTACCCGAAGAGACAACTGTCGAGGAATCTACGGCCCCAGACGGTAAGAAAACTCAAAAGAAAGTCACCAAACGCATTATCAAAAAGAAGGTAGGTGCTAGGGTTGAAACGACACTCATCACAACTGAACGCACAGATGACACACAACCCATTATCACAGTACACAAAACATTGGAACTCATTGACGACACTGCAACACCTTTTGAAACTTTACGCGAACCGCTAACAGCCAACGAAGTGGAAGAAGTGCCAGAAATAGTACAAATTACACAGGTGCGTACGGAAACAGGTGACGTTAACACGGTAAAGACTACTAAGCGAGTGATCAAGAAGAAAAAGGGACCCAAACAAGAAGTCACGGAGATCACAACTATCGAAAAAGACGATGAAGCTCCCATAACTACAGTTACCGTTACTGAAGAGAAGACCCCGGAAGAAATAGACGACATCAAGCCAATTAAAATCGTTGAACTGCCTGAGGAAACAACTGTTGAGGAATCTACAGCAGCTGACGGTAAGAAAACACAAAAGAAAATCACCAAACGCATAATAAAAAAGAAGGTTGGTCCTAAGGTTGAAATAACACAGATCACAACTGAAGACACAGATGACACACAACCCATCATCACAGTCCACAAAACAGAAGAAGTAATTGACGACACTGCAACACCTTTCGAATTTTTACGTGATTTGAAAAAAGCCAAGGTCGTGGAGGAAGCGCCCGAAACAGTACAAATAACACAGGTGCGCACCGAACTAGGTGACGTCAACACGGTAAAGACCACGAAGCGAGTGATCAAAAAGAAAAAGGGACCTAAGCAAGAAGTCACTGAGATCACAACTATCGAAAAAGATGATGAAGCTCCTATTACAACAGTAACTGTAACCGAAGAAAATGCTCCTGAAGAAACAGAGGACATAAAGCCGGTTGAGATCGTTGAACTACCCGAAGAGACAACTGTCGAGGAATCTACGGCCCCAGACGGTAAGAAAACTCAAAAGAAAGTCACCAAACGCATTATCAAAAAGAAGGTAGGTCCTAGGGTTGAAACAACACACATCACAACTGAACGCACAGATGACACACAACCAATTATCACAGTACACAAAACATTGGAACTCATAGACGACACTGCAACACCTTTCGAAACTTTACGCGAACCGCAAACAGCCAACGAAGTGGAAGAAGTGCCAGAAATAGTACAAATTACACAGGTGCGTACGGAAACAGGTGACGTAAACACGGTAAAAACCACTAAGCGAGTGATCAAGAAGAAAAAGGGACCTAAACAAGAAGTCACGGAGATCACAACTATCGAAAAAGACGATGAAGCTCCCATAACCACAGTTACCGTTACTGAAGAGAAGACCCCGGAAGAACTAGACGACATCAAGCCAATTGAAATCGTTGAGCTGCCTGAGGAAACAACTGTTGAGGAATCTACAGCGCCTGACGGTAAGAAAACACAAAAGAAAATCACCAAACGCATAATTAAAAAGAAGGTAGGTCCTAAGGTTGAAACAACACAGATCACAACTGAAGACACAGATGACACACAACCCATTATCACAGTCCACAAAACAGAAGAAGTAATTGACGACACTGCAACACCTTTCGAATTTTTACGTGATTTGAAAAAAGCCAAGGTCGTGGAGGAAGCGCCCGAAACAGTACAAATAACACAGGTGCGCACCGAACTAGGTGACGTCAACACGGTAAAGACCACGAAGCGAGTGATCAAAAAGAAAAAGGGACCTAAGCAAGAAGTCACTGAGATCACAACTATCGAAAAAGATGATGAAGCTCCTATTACAACAGTAACTGTAACCGAAGAAAATGCTCCTGAAGAAACAGAGGACATAAAGCCGGTTGAGATCGTTGAACTACCCGAAGAGACAACTGTCGAGGAATCTACGGCCCCAGACGGTAAGAAAACTCAAAAGAAAGTCACCAAACGCATTATCAAAAAGAAGGTAGGTCCTAGGGTTGAAACAACACACATCACAACTGAACGCACAGATGACACACAACCCATTATCACAGTACACAAAACATTGGAACTCATAGACGACACTGCAACACCTTTCGAAACTTTACGCGAACCGCAAACGGCCAACGAAGTGGAAGAAGTGCCAGAAATAGTACAAATTACACAGGTGCGTACGGAAACAGGTGACGTAAACACGGTAAAAACCACTAAGCGAGTGATCAAGAAGAAAAAGGGACCTAAACAAGAAGTCACGGAGATCACAACTATCGAAAAAGACGATGAAGCTCCCATAACCACAGTTACCGTTACTGAAGAGAAGACCCCGGAAGAACTAGACGACATCAAGCCAATTGAAATCGTTGAGCTGCCTGAGGAAACAACTGTTGAGGAATCTACAGCGCCTGACGGTAAGAAAACGCAAAAGAAAATCACCAAACGCATAATTAAAAAGAAGGTAAGTCCTAAGGTTGAAACAACACAGATCATAACTGAAGACACAGATGACACACAACCCATTATCACAGTACACAAAACATTGGAACTCATTGACGACACTGCAACACCTTTCGAAACTTTACGCAAACCGCAAACAGCCAACGAAGTGGAAGAAGTGCCAGAAATAGTACAAATTACACAGGTGCGTACGGAAACAGGTGACGTTAACACAGTAAAAACCACTAAGCGAGTGATCAGGAAGAAAAAGGGACCTAAACAAGAAGTCACGGAGATCACAACTATCGAAAAAGACGATGAAGCTCCCATAACCACAGTTACCGTTACTGAAGAGAAGACCCCGGAAGAACTAGACGACATCAAGCCAATTGAAATCGTTGAGCTGCCTGAGGAAACAACTGTTGAGGAATCTACAGCGCCTGACGGTAAGAAAACACAAAAGAAAATCACCAAACGCATAATTAAAAAGAAGGTAGGTCCTAAGGTTGAAACAACACAGATCACAACTGAAGACATAGATGACACACAACCCATTATCACAGTCCACAAAACAGAAGAAGTCATTGACGACACTGCAACACCTTTCGAATTTTTACGTGATTTGAAAAAAGCCAAGGTCGTGGAGGAAGCGCCCGAAACAGTACAAATAACACAGGTGCGCACCGAACTAGGTGACGTCAACACGGTAAAGACCACGAAGCGAGTGATCAAAAAGAAAAAGGGACCTAAGCAAGAAGTCACTGAGATCACAACTATCGAAAAAGATGATGAAGCTCCTATTACAACAGTAACTGTAACCGAAGAAAATGCTCCTGAAGAAACAGAGGACACAAAGCCGGTTGAGATCGTTGAACTACCCGAAGAGACAACTGTCGAGGAATCTACGGCCCCAGACGGTAAGAAAACTCAAAAGAAAGTCACCAAACGCATTATCAAAAAGAAGGTAGGTCCTAGGGTTGAAACAACACACATCACAACTGAACGTACAGATGACACACAACCCATTATCACAGTACACAAAACATTGGAACTCATAGACGACACTGCAACACCTTTCGAAACTTTACGCGAACCGCTAACAGCCAACGAAGTGGAAGAAGTGCCAGAAATAGTACAAATTACACAGGTGCGTACGGAAACAGGTGACGTTAACACGGTAAAGACTACTAAGCGAGTGATCAAGAAGAAAAAGGGACCTAAACAAGAAGTCACTCAGATCACAACTATCGAAAAAGATGATGAAGCTCCCATTACAACAGTAACTGTAACCGAAGAAAATGCTCCTGAAGAAACAGAGAACATAAAGCCATTTGAGATCGTTGAACTACCCGAAGAGACAACTGTCGAGGAATCTACGGCCCCAGACGGTAAGAAAACTCAAAAGAAAGTCACCAAACGCATTATCAAAAAGAAGGTAGGTCCTAGGGTTGAAACAACACAGATCACAACTGAAGACATAGATGACACACAACCCATTATCACAGTCCACAAAACAGAAGAAGTCATTGACGACACTGCAACACCTTTCGAATTTTTACGTGATTTGAAAAAAGCCAAGGTCGTGGAGGAAGCGCCCGAAACAGTACAAATAACACAGGTGCGCACCGAACTAGGTGACGTCAACACGGTAAAGACCACGAAGCGAGTGATCAAAAAGAAAAAGGGACCTAAGCAAGAAGTCACTGAGATCACAACTATCGAAAAAGATGATGAAGCTCCTATTACAACAGTAACTGTAACCGAAGAAAATGCTCCTGAAGAAACAGAGGACACAAAGCCGGTTGAGATCGTTGAACTACCCGAAGAGACAACTGTCGAGGAATCTACGGCCCCAGACGGTAAGAAAACTCAAAAGAAAGTCACCAAACGCATTATCAAAAAGAAGGTAGGTCCTAGGGTTGAAACAACACACATCACAACTGAACGTACAGATGACACACAACCCATTATCACAGTACACAAAACATTGGAACTCATAGATGACACTGCAACACCTTTCGAAACTTTACGCGAACCGCTAACAGCCAACGAAGTGGAAGAAGTGCCAGAAATAGTACAAATTACACAGGTGCGTACGGAAACAGGTGACGGTAACACGGTAAAGACTACTAAGCGAGTGATCAAGAAGAAAAAGGGACCTAAACAAGAAGTCACTGAGATCACAACTATCGAAAAAGATGATGAAGCTCCCATTACAACAGTAACTGTAACCGAAGAAAATGCTCCTGAAGAAACAGAGAACATGAAGCAATTTGAGATCGTTGAACTACCCGAAGAGACAACTGTCGAGGAATCTACTGCCCCAGACGGTAAGAAAACTCAAAAGAAAGTCACCAAACGCATTATCAAAAAGAAGGTAGGTCCTAGGGTTGAAACAACACACATCACAACTGAACGCACAGATGACACACAACCCATTATCACAGTACACAAAACATTGGAACTCATAGATGACACTGCAACACCTTTCGAAACTTTACGCGAACCGCTAACAGCCAACGAAGTGGAAGAAGTGCCAGAAATAGTACAAATTACACAGGTGCGTACGGAAACAGGTGACGTTAACACGGTAAAAACCACTAAGCGAGTGATCAGGAAGAAAAAGGGACCCAAACAAGAAGTCACGGAGATCACAACTATCGAAAAAGACGATGAAGCTCCCATAACTACAGTTACCGTTACTGAAGAGAAGACCCCGGAAGAATTAGACGACATCAAGCCAATTGAAATCGTTGAACTGCCTGAGGAAACAACTGTTGAGGAATCTACAGCGCCTGACGGTAAGAAAACACAAAAGAAAATCACCAAACGCATAATTAAAAAGAAGGTAGGTCCTAAAGTTGAAACAACACACATCACAACAGAACACACAGATGACACACAACCCATTATAACAGTACACAAAACATTGGAACTCATTGACGACACTGCAACACCTTTCGAAACTTTACGCGAACCGCAAACGGCCAACGAAGTGAAAGAAGTGCCAGAAATAGTACAAATTACACAGGTGCGTACGGAAACAGGTGACGTTAACACGGTAAAAACCACTAAGCGAGTGATCAGGAAGAAAAAGGGACCCAAACAAGAAGTCACGGAGATCACAACTATCGAAAAAGACGATGAAGCTCCCATAACTACAGTTACCGTTACTGAAGAGAAGACCCCGGAAGAATTAGACGACATCAAGCCAATTGAAATCGTTGAACTGCCTGAGGAAACAACTGTTGAGGAATCTACAGCGCCTGACGGTAAGAAAACACAAAAGAAAATCACCAAACGCATAATTAAAAAGAAGGTAGGTCCTAAAGTTGAAACAACAAACATCACAACAGAACACACAGATGACACACAACCCATTATAACAGTACACAAAACATTGGAACTCATTGACGACACTGCAACACCTTTCGAAACTTTACGCGAACCGCAAACGGCCAACGAAGTGGAAGAAGTGCCAGAAATAGTACAAATTACACAGGTGCGTACGGAAACAGGTGACGTTAACACGGTAAAAACCACTAAGCGAGTGATCAGGAAGAAAAAGGGACCCAAACAAGAAGTCACGGAGATCACAACTATCGAAAAAGACGATGAAGCTCCCATAACTACAGTTACCGTTACTGAAGAGAAGACCCCGGAAGAATTAGACGACATCAAGCCAATTGAAATCGTTGAACTGCCTGAGGAAACAACTGTTGAGGAATCTACAGCGCCTGACGGTAAGAAAACACAAAAGAAAATCACCAAACGCATAATTAAAAAGAAGGTAGGTCCTAAGGTTGAAACAACACAGATCACAACTGAAGACACAGATGACACACAACCCATTATCACAGTCCACAAAACAGAAGAAGTCATTGACGACACTGCAACACCTTTCGAATTTTTACGTGATTTGAAAAACGCAAAGGTTGTGGAGGAAGCGCCCGAAACAGTACAAATAACACAGGTGCGCACCGAAATAGGTGACGTCAACAAGGTAAAGACCACGAAGCGAGTGATCAAAAAGAAAAAGGGACCTAAGCAAGAAGTCACTGAGATCACAACTATCGAAAAAGATGATGAAGCTCCTATTACAACAGTAACTGTAACCGAAGAAAATGCTTCTGAAGAAACAGAGGACATAAAGCCGGTTGAGATCGTTGAACTACCCGAAGAGACAACTGTCGAGGAATCTACGGCCCCAGACGGTAAGACAACTCAAAAGAAAGTCACCAAACGCATTATCAAAAAGAAGGTAGGTCCTAGGGTTGAAACTACACACATCACAACTGAACGCACAGATGACACACAACCCATTATCACAGTACACAAAACATTGGAACTCATTGACGACACTGCAACACCTTTCGACACTTTACGCGAACCGCAAACGGCCAACGAAGTGAAAGAAGTGCCAGAAATAGTACAAATTTCACAGGTGCGTACGGAAACAGGTGACGTCAACACGGTAAAGACCACTAAGCGAGTGATTAGGAAGAAAAAGGGACCCAAACAAGAAGTCACGGAGATCACAACTATCGAAAAAGACGATGAAGCTCCCATAACTACAGTTACCGTTACTGAAGAGAAGACCCCGGAAGAAATAGACGACATCAAGCCAATTGAAATCGTTGAACTGCCTGAGGAAACAACTGTTGAGGAATCTACAGCGCCTGACGGTAAGAAAACACAAAAGAAAATCACCAAACGCATAATTAAAAAGAAGGTAGGTCCTAAGGTTGAAACAACACAGATCACAACTGAAGACACAGATGACACACAACCCATTATCACAGTCCACAAAACAGAAGAAGTCATTGACGACACTGCAACACCTTTCGAATTTTTACGTGATTTGAAAAACGCAAAGGTTGTGGAGGAAGCGCCCGAAACAGTACAAATAACACAGGTGCGCACCGAAATAGGTGACGTCAACAAGGTAAAGACCACGAAGCGAGTGATCAAAAAGAAAAAGGGACCTAAGCAAGAAGTCACTGAGATCACAACTATCGAAAAAGATGGTGAAGCTCCTATTACAACAGTAACTGTAACCGAAGAAAATGCTTCTGAAGAAACAAGGGAAATAAAGCCGATTGAGATCGTTGAACTACCCGAAGAGACAACTGTCGAGGAATCTACGGCCCCAGACGGTAAGACAACTCAAAAGAAAGTCACCAAACGCATTATCAAAAAGAAGGTAGGTCCTAGGGTTGAAACTACACACATCACAACTGAACGCACAGATGACACACAACCCATTATCACAGTACACAAAACATTGGAACTCATTGACGACACTGCAACACCTTTCGACACTTTACGCGAACCGCAAACGGCCAACGAAGTGAAAGAAGTGCCAGAAATAGTACAAATTTCACAGGTGCGTACGGAAACAGGTGACGTCAACACGGTAAAGACCACTAAGCGAGTGATCAGGAAGAAAAAGGGACCCAAACAAGAAGTCACGGAGATCACAACTATCGAAAAAGACGATGAAGCTCCCATAACTACAGTTACCGTTACTGAAGAGAAGACCCCGGAAGAAATAGACGACATCAAGCCAATTGAAATCGTTGAACTGCCTGAGGAAACAACTGTTGAGGAATCTACAGCGCCTGACGGTAAGAAAACACAAAAGAAAATCACCAAACGCATAATTAAAAAGAAGGTAGGTCCTAAGGTTGAAACAACACAGATCACAACTGAAGACACAGATGACACACAACCCATTATCACAGTCCACAAAACAGAAGAAGTCATTGACGACACTGCAACACCTTTCGAATTTTTACGTGATTTGAAAAACGCAAAGGTTGTGGAGGAAGCGCCCGAAACAGTACAAATAACACAGGTGCGCACCGAAATAGGTGACGTCAACAAGGTAAAGACCACGAAGCGAGTGATCAAAAAGAAAAAGGGACCTAAGCAAGAAGTCACTGAGATCACAACTATCGAAAAAGATGGTGAAGCTCCTATTACAACAGTAACTGTAACCGAAGAAAATGCTTCTGAAGAAACAAGGGAAATAAAGCCGGTTGAGATCGTTGAACTACCCGAAGAGACAACTGTCGAGGAATCTACGGCCCCAGACGGTAAGACAACTCAAAAGAAAGTCACCAAACGCATTATCAAAAAGAAGGTAGGTCCTAGGGTTGAAACTACACACATCACAACTGAACGCACAGATGACACACAACCCATTATCACAGTACACAAAACATTGGAACTCATTGACGACACTGCAACACCTTTCGAAACTTTACGCGAACCGCAAACGGCCAACGAAGTGAAAGAAGTGCCAGAAATAGTACAAATTACACAGGTGCGTACGGAAACAGGTGACGTAAACACGGTAAAAACCACAAAGCGAGTGATCAAGAAGAAAAAGGGACCCAAACAAGAAGTCACGGAGATCACAACTATCGAAAAAGACGATGAAGCTCCCATAACCACAGTTACCGTTACTGTAGAGAAGACCCCGGAAGAATTAGACGACATTAAGCCAATTGAAATCGTTGAACTGCCTGAGGAAACAACTGTTGAGGAATCTACAGCGCCTGACGGTAAGAAAACACAAAAGAAAATCACCAAACGCATAATTAAAAAGAAGGTAGGTCCTAAGGTTGAAACAACACAGATCACAACTGAAGACACAGATGACACACAACCCATTATCACAGTCCACAAAACAGAAGAAGTCATTGACGAGACTGCAACACCTTTCGAATTTTTACGAAATTCGAAAAAAGCCACGGTTGTAGAGGAAGCGCCCGAAACAGTACAAATAACACAGCTGCGCACCGAACTAGGTGACGTCAACACGGTAAAGACCACGAAGCGAGTCATCAAAAAGAAAAAGGGACCTAAACAAGAAGTCACTGAGATCACAACTATCGAAAAAGATGATGAAGCTCCTATCACAACAGTAACTGTAACCGAAGAAAATGCTTCTGCAGAAACACAGGACATAAAGCCGGTTGATATCGTTGAACTACCCGAAGAGACAACTGTCGAGGAATCTACGGCCCCAGACGGTAAGACAACTCAAAAGAAAGTCACCAAACGCATTTTCAAAAAGAAGGTAGGTCCTAGGGTTGAAACTACACACATCACAACAGAACACACAGATGACACACAACCCATTATCACAGTACACAAAACAGAGGAACTCATTGACGACACTGACACACTTTTCGAATTTTCACGCGAACTGGATATAGCCAAGGAAGTGGAGGAAGCGCCCGAAACGGTACAAATAACACAGGTGCGCAGTGAACTAGGTGACATCAATACGGTAAAGACCACGAAGCGAGTGATAAGAAACAAAAAAGGACCCAAACAAGAAGTCACTGAGATCACAACTATCGAAAAAGATGATGAAGCTCCTATTACTACAGTAACTGTAACCGAAAAAGAGATTACTGAAGAAACAGAGGCTATGAAGCCGCTTGAAATCGTTGAACTACCCGAAGAGACAACTGTCGAGGAATCTACGGCCCCAGACGGTAAGACAACTCTAAAAAAAGTCACCAAACGCATTATCAAAAAGAAGGTAGGTCCTAGGGTTGAAACTACACACATCACAACTGAACGCACAGATGACACACAACCCATTATCACAGTACACAAAACATTGGAACTCATTGACGACACTGACACACCTTTCGAAACTTTACGCGAACCGCAAACGGTCATCGAAGTAGAAGAAGTGCCAGAAATAGTACAAATTACACAGGTGCGTACGGAAACAGGTGACGTAAACACGGTAAAGACCACTAAGCGAGTGATCAAGAAGAAAAAGGGACCCAAACAAGAAGTCACGGAGATCACAACTATCGAAAAAGACGATGAAGCTCCCATAATCACAGTTACCGTTACTGAAGAGAAGAGTCCGGATGAAATAGACGACATCAAGTCAATTGAAATCGTTGAACTGCCTGAGGAAACAACTGTTGAGGAATCTACAGCGCCTGACGGTAAGAAAACACAAAAGAAAATCACCAAACGCATAATTAAAAAGAAGGTAGGTCCTAAGGTTGAAACAACACAGATCACAACTGAAGACACAGATGACACACAACCTATAATCACAGTCCACAAAACAGAAGAAGTCATTGACGACACTGCAACACCTTTCGAAGTTTTACGTGATTTGAAAAAAGCCAAGGTTGTGGAGGAAGCGCCCGAAACAGTAGAAATAACACAGGTGCGCACCGAACTAGGTGACGTCAACACGGTAAAGACCACGAAACGAGTCATCAAAAAGAAAAAGGGACCTAAGCAAGAAGTCACTAAGATCACAACTATCGAAAAAGATGATGAAGCACCTATTACAACTGTAACTGTAACCGAAGAAAATGCTCCTGAAGAAACAGAGGACATAAAGCCGGTTGAGATCGTTGAACTACCCGAAGAGACAACTGTCGAGGAATCTACGGCCCCAGACGGTAAGACAACTCAAAAGAAAGTCACCAAACGCATTATCAAAAAGAAGGTAGGTCCTAGGGTTGAAACTACACACATCACAACTGAACGCACAGATGACACACAACCCATTATCACAGTACACAAAACATTGGAACTCATTGACGACACTGACACACTTTTCGAAACTTTACGCGAACCGCAAACGGCCAACGCAGTGCAAGAAGTGCCAGAAATAGTAAAAATTACACAGGTGCGTACGGAAACTGGTGACGTAAATACGGTAAAGACCACTAAGCGAGTGATCAAGAAGAAAAAGGGACCCCAACAAGAAGTCACGGAGATCACAACTATCGAAAAAGACGATGAAGCTCCCATAACTACAGTTACCGTTACTGAAGAGAAGACCCTGGAAGAAATAGACGACATCAAGCCAATTGAAATCGTTGAAATGCCTGAGGAAACAACTGTTGAGGAATCTACAGCTCCTGACGGTAAGAAAACACAAAAGAAAGTCACCAAACGCATAATTAAAAAGAAGGTAGGTCCTAGGGTTGAAACTACACACATCACAACAGAACACACAGATGACACACAACCCATTATCACAGTACACAAAACAGAGCAACTCATATACGACAATGCAACACCTTTCGAAACTTTACGCGAACCGCAAACGGTCATCGAAGTAGAAGAAGTGCCAGAAATAGTACAAATTACACAGGTGCGTACGGAAACAGGTGACGTAAACACGGTTAAGACCACTAAGCGAGTGATCAAGAAGAAAAAGGGACCTAAGCAAGAAGTCACTGAGATCACAACTATCGAAAAAGATGGTGAAGCTCCTATTACAACAGTCACTGTAACCAAAGAAAAGTCTCCTGAAGAAACAGAGGACATTAAGCCGGTTGAGGTCGTTGAACTACCCGAAGAGACATTTGTCGAGGAATCTAAGGCCCCAGACGGTAAGAAAACTCAAAAAAAAGTCACCAAACGCATTATCAAAAAGAAGGTAGGTCCTAGGGTTGAAACTACACACATCACAACAGAACACACAAATGACACACAACCCATTATCACAGTACACAAAACAGAGGAACTCATTGACGACACTGACACACCTTTCGAATTTTTACGCGAACTGGATACAGCCAAAGTAGTGGAGGAAGCGCCCGAAACGGTACAAATAACACATGTGCGCAGTGAACTAGGTGACATCAATACGGTAAAGACCACAAAGCGAGTGATCAGAAACAAAAAAGGACCCAAACAAGAAATCACTGAGATCACAACTATCGAAAAAGACGATGAAGCTCCTATTACAACAGTAACTGTAACCGAAGAAAATGCTCCTGAAGAAACAGAGGACATAAAGCCGGTTGAGATCGTTGAACTACCCGAAGAGACAACTGTCGAGGAATCTACGGCCCCAGACGGTAAGACAACTCAAAAGAAAGTCACTAAACGCATTATCAAAAAGAAGGTAGGTCCTAGGGTTGAAACTACACACATCACAACAGAACACACAGATGACACACAACCCATTATCACAGTACACAAAACAGAGGAACTCATTGACGACACTGACACACCTTTCGTATTTTTACGCGAACTGGATACAGCCAAAGTAGTGGAGGAAGCGCCCGAAACGGTACAAATAACACATGTGCGCAGTGAACTAGGTGACATCAATACGGTAAAGACCACAAAGCGAGTGATCAGAAACAAAAAAGGACCCAAACAAGAAGTCACTGAGATCACAACTATCGAAAAAGACGATGAAGCTCCTATTACAATAGTAACTGTAACCGAAGAAAATGCTCCTGAAGAAACAGAGGACATAAAGCCGGTTGAGATCGTTGAACTACCCGAAGAGACAACTGTCGAGGAATCTACGGCCCCAGACGGTAAGACAACTCAAAAGAAAGTCACCAAACGCATTATCAAAAAGAAGGTAGGTCCTAGGGTTGAAACTACACACATCACAACTGAACGCACAGATGACACACAACCCATTATCACAGTACACAAAACATTGGAACTCATTGACGACACTGACACACTTTTCGAAACTTTACGCGAACCGCAAACGGTTAACGCAGTGCAAGAAGTGCCAGAAATAGTACAAATTACACAGGTGCGTACGGAAACAGGTGACGTAAACACGGTAAAGACCTCTAAGCGAGTGATCAAGAAGAAAAAGGGACCCAAACAAGAAGTCACGGAGATCACAACTATCGAAAAAGACGATGAAGCTCCCATAACTACAGTTACCGTTACTGAAGAGAAGACCCTGGAAGAAATAGACGACATCAAGCCAATTGAAATCGTTGAACTGCCTGAGGAAACAACTGTTGAGGAATGTACAGCGCCTGACGGTAAGAAAACACAAAAGAAAGTCACCAAACGCATAATTAAAAAGAAGGTAGGTCCTAGGGTTGAAACTACACACATAACAACAGAACACACAGATGACACACAACCCATTATCACAGTACACAAAACAGAGGAACTCATTGACGACACTGACACACCTTTGGAATTTTTACGCGAACTGGATACAGCCAAAGTAGTGGAGGAAGCGCCCGAAACGGTACAAATAACACAGGTGCGCACCGAACTAGGTGAGGTCAACACGGTAAAGACCACGAAGCGAGTGATCAAAAAGAAAAAGGGACCTAAGCAAGAAGTCACTGAGATCACAACTATCGAAAAAGATGATGAAGCTCCTATTACCACAGTCACTGTAACCGAAGAAAGGTCTCCCGAAGAAACAGAAGGCATAAAGCCGGTTAAGATCGTTGAACTACCCGAAGAGACAATTTTCGAGGAATCTACGGCCCCAGACGGTAAGACAACTCAAAAGAAAGTCACCAAACGCATTATCAAAAAGAAGGTAGGTCCTAGGGTTGAAACTACACACATCACAACAGAACACACAGATGACACACAACCCATTGTCTCAGTACACAAAACAGAGGAACTCATTGACGACACTGACACACCTTTCGAATTTTTACGCGAACTGGATACAGCCAAAGTAGTGGAGGAAGCGCCCGAAACGGTACAAATAACACATGTGCGCAGTGAACTAGGTGACATCAATACGGTAAAGACCACAAAGCGAGTGATCAGAAACAAAAAAGGACCCAAACAAGAAGTCACTGAGATCACAACTATCAATAATGACGATGAAGCTCCCATAACTACAGTTACCGTTACTGAAGAGAAGACCCCGGGAGAAATAGACGACATCAAGCCAATTGAAATCGTTGAACTGCCTGAGGAAACAACTGTTGAGGAATCTACAGCGCCTGACGGTAAGAAAACACAAAAGAAAGTCACCAAACACATAATCAAAAAGAAGGTAGGTCCTAGGGTTGAAACAACACAGATCACAACTGAAGACACAGAAGAAGTCATAGACGACACTGCAACACCTTTCGAATTTTTACGTGATTTGAAAAAAGCAAAGGTGGTGGAGGAAGCGCCCGAAACAGTACAAATAACACAGGTACGCACTGAAATAGGTGACGTCAACACGGTAACGACCACTAAGCGAGTGATCAAGAAGAAAAAGGGACCCAAACAAGAAGTCACTGAGATCACAACTATCGAAAAAGATAATGAAGCTCCTATTACTACAGTAAGTGCTACCGAAAAAAAGTCTCCCGAAGAAACAGAGCACATTAAGCCGGTTGAGATCGTGGAACTACCCGAAGAGACAACTGTCGAGGAATCTACGGCCCCAGACGGTAAGACAACTCAAAAGAAAGTCACTAAACGCATTCTCAAAAAGAAGGTAGGTCCTAAGGTTGAAACTACATACATCACAACTGAACACACAGATGACAAACAACCCATTATCACAGTACACAAAACAGAGGAACTCATTGACGACACTGACACACCTTTCGAATTTTTACGCGAACTGGATACAGCCAAGGTAGTGGAGGAAGCGCCCGAAACGGTACAAATAACACAGGTGCGCAGTGAACTAGGTGACATCAATACGGTAAAGACCACAAAGCGAGTGATCAGAAACAAAAAAGGACCCAAACAAGAAGTCACTGAGATCACAACTTTCGAAAAAGATGATGAAGCTCCTATTACCACAGTCACTGTAACCGAAAAAGAGATTACTGAAGAAACAGAGGCTATGAAGCCGCTTGAGATCGTTGAACTACCCGAAGAGACAACTGTCGAGGAATCAACGGCCCCAGATGGTAAGACAACTCAAAAGAAACTCACCAAACGCATTCTCAAAAAGAAGGTAGGTCCTAAGGTTGAAACTACATACATCACAACTGAACACACAGATGACAAACAACCCATTATCACAGTACACAAAACAGAGGAACTCATTGACGACACTGACACACCTTTCGAATTTTTACGCGATTTTGATACAGTCAAAGTAGTGGAGGAAGCGCCTGAAACCGTACAAATAACACAGGTGCACAGTGAACTAGGTGACGTCAATACGGTAAAGACCACAAAGCGAGTGATCAGAAACAAAAAAGGACCCAAACAAGAAGTCACTGAGATGACAACTATCGAAAAAGATGATGAAGCTCCTATTACTACAGTAACTGTAACCGAAGAAAAGTCTCCTGAAGAAACAGAGGCCATTAAGCCGGTTGAGATCGTTGAACTACCCGAAGAGACAACTGTTGAGGAATCTACGGCCCCAGACGGTAAGACAACTCAAAAGAAAGTCACCAAACGCATTATCAAAAAGAAGGTAGGTCCTAGGGTTGAAACTACACACATCACAACAGAATACACAGATGACACACAACCCATTATCACAGTACACAAAACAGAGGAACTCATTGACGACACTGACACACCTTTCGAATTTTTACGCGAACTGGATACCGCCAAAGTAGTGGAGGAAGCGCCTGAAACAGTACAAATAACACATGAGCGTACTGAACTAGGTGACGTCAACACGGTAAAGACCCCTAAGCGAGTGATCAAAATGAAAAAGGAACCTAAACAAGAAGTCACAAATATCGAAACAGTTGATGAAGCTCCTATTACCACAGTAACTGTAACCGAAGAAAACTCATCTGAAGAAACAGAGGACATCAAACCGGTTGAAATCGTTGAACTTCCTGAAGAGACAACTATCGAAGAATCTACGGCCGCAGACGGTAAGACAACTCAAAAGAAAGTCACTAAACGCACTTTGAAAAGAAGGTAGGTCCTTAGGTTGACACTGCACACATCTCAACCGAACACACCACAGATGACACAGTTACTATCATCGCAATACGCACATTCGAGCAACTCGCACCAATCATACCTACAACAATTAGCATTAAAATATTCAAGGAGGAACGCACAAAGATTGTAATTTTTAACAGGTAAAGTATATTCTTTGGAGACGGTTTAGGTACAAATAGTAGTTACGATTCTTTAACATTTGTTATGTCTACTTAATGTTAGTGAATGTTTTTTTAATTAGTACCTACGTTGAAGGTTGAACTCCTCCTCCGCCTCGGAACATCTAAGACAGTTTTTACTCTACAGATCATCTGGTTTTGGGGATCGGTTTAAGAAACAGATATCATAGGCACTTTACTAATACTGAAAAAAATCCTTATGTTTTTTACCAAACCTGACTGCCTAAAAAGGTGCAACGCAGCATTAGTTTCCGTTTTGCATGAGGTTCACGTTCGTTTTGCTGATCCGGCAAAGTAATATTACGTTTTTCCATCAGAAATTTATTTCTAGGTGCCCAGTATCTTAATTTGTGTCGTGATAATTGAAATTAAGACGATTTTATAACTTTGTTTTTATATTTTTCACCTCTGTTTATCGTCAAAAAACCTAGTGATGACAATTAATGATTCATAAAAATATACCTAATTTTTACTTACGTCATTGCGTTTTTAAGAAATGATTTTATATATTAGATTATTAAAAATAGTGGCACTGATCGATCTCAATTCTAAACAGCGCTTGATCAAATCTAAAACATTTATTTCAATAAGGCCATTACAGGCACCTTTGAATGGCAAAATAAAACAAAATGTTAAAGCTACAGTCCCGATCACAAGACATAATAACCTGAGAAAGTAAGTACTGTAGTTGCCCATTCCAAAGCGTTGATCTCTATGGAGAAAGAATAGCCAAGAAACTCCATGGACACTCTTTTAAATTAGAATACTATTACAAAATCGTATTTACATCATTCGTGTTGAGATTATACAAATATGTGAGAACGATGTAGAAAGACGTGCACACTGTGCACAGTAAGAGCGTCCAGAGTAAAAGCAAAATGTTGCCAAGGTGGGTCCATGGAGTTGCAACTATTTTTTACTTAAATAGAGGCATCTCCGCGCTTCGGAAAGCACGTTAAGTCAAGGCTTGCCGACTAGCAATAATAGATCTTTGACAGTCGTTAAAGGTTTTTTGTAGCCCAAAAGTTTGATAACCAGTCTTACCAAGGGGTATTATATCACCCAGCACTAACTGGGTTGTGGAGGTCACACATGCGATTGTTTCATGGTAAATACGAGTATTGAGCTGCATCCGGTTAGATGCAGGTGATCTCATCAGGATTTTAAAAGCCGAAGAGTGTACGACTATTTACAATCGACACTATGGGACCGTGCAAATTTTACTGTTTACGGATATAATTGTAATTTTACCAGATATGCATAGTTACCTATAATAAAATTTTGTGTTAAAAAATTTGGAGCACATAAATCAACGTTTGGTTTAGATATAATAGATAAACAGATATTTTTAAAGTTATTTTATTTTTTATATTAGATTTTAATATTACAACACGTTCGTTTTATTTCTTTGTTGGTAATTTACTGAATGTCAATTAAGATGTCTGATGACAATTATTCGAGTAGACCTTCTATCATAAGTATTAATACAAAGCAATATATTTTAATATACTTTCAAGTTTTACTGAAAGACTGTATAAAAGTAAGGTCCAACGCTTAAGAAGAAAGTAATTGGAATTTTATATGTTTGCAGATGTTAATGAAAAAGCTGACTACAAGAAACCAAAATTAATCAAACCTATCAAAGAAGAAACAGAAGATAAACCTCAAGATGCCCAACTACAAGACATCGCAAAACGAAAATCAACAAAAAAAATTAAACCAGTACCTATGCAAATTGAAGAAGTTAAAGTAACTGAAGCACAACATGCTGAAGAAATTCAGGGTCCACAATTCACGCAACTAAAACTTAAAAAGCCAACTCAGAAACCTAAACAAGAATTAAAAACAGTTTCACTACCAAAAGTTCAACTCAAGAGTCGAATTAGATATAACAAAGAATGGCCTCCTACAGAATTAAAACCTATAATATCGTTTTTGGGTAGTGTGAGACAAAATGGTCAGCTATCGAGAAATATAAAGGAAGCGGCAAAGTTGAAAAAGAAACCTCCAAAAATCAAGGATATTCCAGATTTGGATAAAGTAGAACTAGAAAAGCCGGAAGAGTTTGATTTCACATCAGAAAAACCACGAGTCTCTGAAATAATAAGACTTAGTGAGGATGTGGAAACAAAAATTGATCACCCTGATTTTGACGAACAGAAATCGAATAAGCCATTGCAACAATTTACTGAAGAAGTTGAGGAAAAAGAAGCAAAACCAGAACAAGTTCTACATGAAAGTGTTGTACAAAAACCTAAAAATGTTGAAACCAAATATCCTGAGACTATCACAAAAGATTACGTTGATGAATATGAAAGTGAGTCAACGACACCAGATGAAACTGAATTACCATATGAGGACATAACTAAGACGGAGATCAAGAGTAAGACAATTGAACAAAAACAGCCAACTGATGATGATCAAATAGTTGAGAAACCTATTGTTGAAAAACTCAAAAAGAAAAAGAGTAAAGAAGCTGTTAAATTTGAAGAACCTCACGATGTGAACCTAGAAATTGAGCAGACTATTCCTGATGAACAATTAAAACAACCAGATAAAATTCTTTTAACCGAAACTAGTGATAAACCTTCCATAGTAAAGAAACCAAAAGCGAAAAAAAAAGAAAACTCCATTATATCTTCAGTTCAAGATGAGCTTGCAAAAGAAGAGGCCGAACCAGTACATGAGAAAGAAATGTCTGAAATCTCTGAGGAGAAAGAAGCTAACATAGAAACAGAACCTGACGTTTCTAAAACAGACACTGAAGTTTCAGTGACGGACAAAAAGCCTAAGAAGACAAAGAAACCAAAACAAAAAGATACCCCAGAACCTGTTGAAGAAATACCAGCAAAGAAAGATTTAGTGGAAGTAGACAAAATTGTAGAAAAACCGACAAAAAAGAAGCTAACTCCTATAAAGATTGAAAGAAAAATAGTTGAAATAAGTAAACCCCAGCATGCAGAAAGTATAGAAGGGCCTCAATTTACTAAACTCAAATTAAAGAAATCAACAGCAACAAAACCAAAACTAGATACACCATTAGTGACTCTTCCCAAATTCCAGCTGAAAAGTCGAATAAAATATGTGAAGGATTGGCCTCCAGTAATAATTAAGCCTGCTGTAACATTTTTGGGCAGTGTCCGTCAGAATGGGATTTTATCAAGAAATGTTAAGGAGGCAGAAAAGATAAAGAAAAAGGTATATAAGCAGCCGAAACTACCTGAAATAGAAAAAACTGAGTTAGAAAAACCAATGTTTGGCTACGAAGATATAGTCGCTAAAACACAAAGTGAAGTTGCAGAAACAGATGAGCCAATGGATGTTGAAACATCTGAATTGAAAGAAGATGAACCTGAACAATTCACAATTAAACCTAAACGGCCAAGTATTAAAAAAACTACTGAAGAAATTGAAGACGAAGTTACGATCAAAAAGAAATTGAAAGCTATAAGAAAGCCTTCAGTGACACTGCCTGAGATCACTGAACCTGAAAATGTAACTTTCAGACCAAAATCCACAAAGACAAAAGAAGACGTTGAGCAAGAATTTAATATACAATTAGATTCATATGCTGAAGAAGAAATATCAATGTCGAGTAAAGTAAAACTAAAACCACTTAGGAGACCAACTTTTGGTGAAGAAGCTAATGAAACTTCTATCAAATTTTATGAGGACAACGAAGAACAGCCAGATGTTATAGAAATTTACGAAAGTGATGAAGAGAAATCCGATAAAGCAGCTAACGTGATGATGCCTCTGAAAAAAAATAAAAGTTTAAAAGAGGAATCACACGAAGAAATATCTTCATCCATAACGGTATCTAAACCAAAAGAAAAGGAGAAGTCTGAAGTTTTGCAAGACATAAGCATTAAGTTACAGAGAAAGCCGAAATACGCAGTTGATGATCAGGAAGAAGTTTATTTTGATGTAAAACCACAAGTCGATCAATATACAAAAGAAGAACTCTCTCTTTCAAGCAAAATTAAATTAAAACCAAAAAAGAAAATAACTTTATCAGAAGCAGCAGATGAAACTTCAATACAACTAAAACAAGAAGTAGAGGATGATAGTCAGGCTGAAGAAATTATAATAAGTGAAGGCGAAACTGATGACAACATTGAAATGACAATTAAACGTAAGCCCAAAAAACCAGTTTATGAAGTTAGCGAAGTAGAAGAATTAAGTGTTGAGTTAAAACCTAAAAGAGTTAATGAAGACGCGTTCGAAGAAGAACAAATCACCATTTCAACTAAAAGAAAACCTAGAAAACCCTCAAAACTGCAAGGTATTGAATTCAGTGTCAGAATTGACCTCTATGATCGCTTTAAAAGATTAGCAGGGTGATAAATATCTAATTAGCTTGTAATTTATAATAAATGTAGAATTGCTTTTAACTTATAAATATATTTAATATGCTTTTTATTTACATAAAGGTAGTCTGTAGTTCAACAAGCACTAAAATAACTTAAATAACCTATATATGCTTTAAATGAATTAAATTTATTTAGACTGAGCTCTCTATTCTGCCTTTATTCACAAAATGTGCTAAGTCTTTACATTACTAATGACTTTTTATACAAGGTAACACTAGGGACGAAGTAAAAGAAAAATATTGTTTTTTTAAAGCTCGAATCAAGCTCAAGTATTGAAACACTGTTATTGCAGTGTTTCAATAAATAATATTAGTGCAAAAATTAGGCATTGATTCAACTGTCATTAGTGATACTGTAAAAAAAAGCATTAGCCGTTCTTCATTAGAAGTTCTTGAATTGTTTAAATGAGCACAAACATAATTATAAAATTCATACCAATGTATGCAGGACACAGTTTTCTTTTTTTTAATTATAGTTCACATTTGTACTGAAAACATGAAGGTGTCACTTAAATCAGCATTTTGATCATGTTTTTTTTATCTGTCTAACAGTTTTCTTCTAGGTTTAATATTCGGAGCTTATTATTGAATCTTATTTAATTTACTAATACCTGCGCTCATTAAAGACAATAATAAATCTTATGTTTCATAAAAAGTTGTCACCGAGTTGTAAAAATGTGTAACACAGCATTATTATATTATTAAAAATTAAAAGAGAGTTGGCTGTTAGACAAAAAAATTGCTTTTTTATTTTTTTACTGACACAAATTATGATTTGAAGACATTCTTTAACATTAAAAATAATTTAATTACAGAAGCTGATGCGTCAATGAGCATTGCAAGGGAACAAGAATTTCCTGGTAAGTAATATTACTGTCTCCTACTAAAGTTTTGGCGATTATCGGTTTTATTGTACAAGAAATGAAGAATAGGGGTAAGAACTCAAAAGTACATATAACCGTAATTTTACTACTACAGTATCATTTTAATATTGACTCTCTGATTTTCAACCACAATAGGCTTAAGTTGAATTTGTATCTTTGAGATTCACACTGCGGGCAACGTATGCTTGAAAGATGGCACTGATGTTCTTACTCTAAATTGGATTTATGACGCTCAGATTTCCATACTTTTAACAAACATCTAAAAGAGGAGGTGGTTATGTATTCAGTGCATATCTTTTTTATGTATGTATACCGATTACCCGTAGACATTATTGGGCTGATTCAAGTGTTTTTCTTTTCATTTGGTAAAGAAAACTCCGCAGTCGCATACATAGTTTGTTAATAATATTGTATTTCTTTTTAGAAACTCCTGTGGACGTTCGCAGCGGTGATACAGTATTTGCTGTGTATTCTTATGTTGCGGAGACAGACGAGGCTATTAATTTGGTGGAAGGCGAACGGTTATACATATTAGGTAATAACTTAAAAGAATCAATCTAAAGCTAGCGTTAGGCACAGCTTTAAAAATCTAAACTCTAGATTTTTGTAATCAATAAATGACAAACAACAAAAACAAACATGTTTATGATATATTTTAATATAATACATACCTTGCGTTATTTATCATTTTAGAAACGACAAACCAGGACTGGTGGTTTGTGCGTAAACACCTCACAGAAGAAAAAGGATGGGTACCAGCACAATACTTAATGGATGAAGCAAACTACACACTGTATTTGCAAAAGAAACTTAACGAGAAAATTGATAAACTTCCAGTATTTGAAAGTAAGTGCAATACAATCTTTTAAAAAATCTTCATTCGTCAGTTTACCGTACTACAAGTTTATTACACAATTTAAATATTTTCTTTACACATATAGTGTCAATAACTGAATAAAAAATGTAAATAGCCTTTTGTAAAATTACGCAGGGAACTTAAGGAACGCCCTATGTACTGATGTAATTATTCTGATTTAACCGAGAATGCATGGTTGTTTTCCCTGGTCCTTTTAGCTCCTAGTATCTTTGCCTTTTCGGTTTGTATTATAGTTACCACGTTTGTTGTACATACATTTGTTGCATGTTTGACGAAACATCACATTATACATTACAGAACCAACACCAGAAGAGCAAGCAATTGCACCAATATTCATTGAAAAACTACGTCCAAAACACACGCCTGATGGCTCAACGGTACAATTCGAATGTCAAGTTGAGGGATATCCTAGACCACAGATTACTTGGTTTAGACAAACTGCTATCATAAAGCCATCACAAGACTTCCAAATGTATTATGATGATGATAATGTAGCTACTTTGGTCATAAGAGAAGTATTTCCAGAAGATGCGGGGACATTTACTTGTGTAGCTAAAAACGCGGCTGGATTTGCATCAAGCACAACTGAGCTAACAGTTGAAGCTCCCCTCTCTGATCACGGATCAGAAATGACAATTCTTTCTAGAAAGAGTCTTTCTCGAGAATCTTCTTTGGCAGATATTTTGGAAGGTATCCCACCCACCTTTTCAAAGAGACCAAAGGCTCAATATGTTGATGAAGGATCTCAAATATTTTTGGAATGCCGATTGGTAGCAATTCCAGAACCAGACATAGCTTGGCTATTTAAAGGTGAAGAAATAATACCTACTGAAAACATTTCGGTGGCTACTGAGTCGGACATGCATATGTATTGCAGTGTATTAAAAATTTCTGATGTTAAGAAATTCCAAGAGGGAACCTATACTGTTGTTGCCGTTAACAGAGAAGGTGAAGCCAGCTTACCCATTGTATTAAAAATAAAAACAGGTCAAAAGGAAAAACCACAAGTTATTGAACCACTTAAGAGTATGACCATAAGAGAGGGCGAAAGTGTGGTGTTATCAACTCAAGTCGTTGGTAATCCGCAACCAAAAGTAACCTGGTACAAAAACAATAAACCTGTTAAATCACTCCCGACAAAATCAGATGGGGATACTCATACCGTCACAATTATCAAACCCAAGAAAGGGAAAGACGACGGAGTTTACACATTGAAAGCGCTGAATTCGGAAGGTTCTACAGAAACCACTGCAGTCATAACCATAGAAGGTAAGACACAGCACTTGTTTTTTATAATACGTTTCAAATGTTATTTTGCTTTACATCGCGAATAGAAACCTAACAGATGTGATGGGTGTATCGATCTTTAATCTAAACAAGAAATCAGTAACTACATTATTAATCTAATATTGCTGCATAAAGTTATGTCTAAAACGGCGACAAAACTTAACATTACGTATCGATATATTAAAGATCTTTTGATTACCATAAAAACTGATCATTAAAGAATAAATACTGCCCTTTAAAGTATGTATACCTCTTATTACAAATGTTAGATCATTATTTGGTAAAAAAAATTATAAAATTTATAACTTAAGTTATAAACCACATAGAACCAAACAGGTTTGTGAGTTTTCTACAGCGATAATATAAAAAAGGAAGATAAATTTTGAATGACTTTTTAGCTGTATTTTTTATCTTTGATTTCAAATCATTTGATTTGTTGTTTCACCTAATGTTTGTGTTTTACTAAATATATATTTACATTTGTTTTAGAACCAACCGAAGAAAATGCAGAACCACCGTTATTTATCAATAGATTCCAGGAAATAACAGTTAAAGAAAATGAAATCATCAAATTAGTAGCAAAAGTAACTGGCAACCCTGTGCCTTCCATCACTTGGTATAGAAATAATCAGATAATTACTCCTTCCGAGACTGTGATACAAAATTTCGATGGCGAAAATATTGAACTAATCATTTCAAATGTTGATTCAGAGATTGATTCTGGTGACTATAAATGTGTTGCATCAAATAGTGCCGGAAAAGCTTCCCATGGAGCACGAGTAACAATTGATGTTGATAAAGTAACATTTGTAAAGAATTTGAGAAGTACTTATGAAATAGAAGAAGGCAAAACTGTAATTCTTGAATGTCAGACATCTCACACTGTATCAACTAAATGGTATCATAATAACAAAGAAGTAAGTGGAATGGATCATAGAGAAATAATACAAGAAGGACGAGTACATAAGCTTAGAATTAAGAAGACTAAATTAACGGATCTCGGTTTAATAAAATGTGTAGTGAAAGATCAAGAAACCAGTACCAAATTAACGGTTCATGAAACCATACCTGAATTTATTAGACGTTTACAAGACTTTGAAGTTAAAGAGAGAGATATCGCTATTTTAGAAGTTGAAATTAATTCCGAAACTGCAGACGTTTTTTGGGAGAAGGACGGAGAAAGAATTAAGGCTAAGAAAAATAAATATGAACTCGAAAAGCGAGGAAATGTACGAAAATTATTCATTAGAAATACTTCAGTTCACGATGAAGGCGAATACACTTGTAAGCTACGTGATGATTCTTGCACAGCTGAAGTAACAGTGGTGGAACTGCCACCTGAGATTATATCACGTCTACAAGATCAGAAAGTAAACAAGGGAAACAAAGCTACTTTTGATATCGAACTAACAAAGGGAGACGCTTTAGTTCAGTGGTTCAAAGATGGATCAGAAATTCAATTTTCGAATCATATTCAACTAACTATTGACGGTAAAAAGCAGAAACTTAAAATTTATGACTGTGAATTGTCCGACGCAGGAATTTATACTTGTGAAGTCGGAAATGACAAATGTTCAGCTAGATTGACCGTGGAACAGCCTTCTATTGACTTTATTTTGCGACTCCCTGAAATTATAGTAGTTCCCGCAAACACCGATGCCTATTTAACAGTGGAAATACCAGATGAGACTATGGATGTGACCTGGTACAAAAAGAAGACTGTAATTGAAGATACCGAAAAATTCACTCTGATATCGGATGTTACAAAGCGCACCTTAATTATAAGAAAATGTACTGAAGAAGATCAATGTGAATATTCATGTGTACTGTTTGATGCCAAATGCTCAACTAAATTGATAGTAGAAGGTATGAATTTATTTTTTTACACTACTTGTTTCTTTGGGCAAGGATTCTTAAAATTATAGACATTCCTGAACACATGATACTATATCCTTAAATCAACACAGTAAATAATTAATTTGATAACATAACACATAAATGTACTATAAACCTTGCACCACGCTAGGAATTTCTTCTGGATCGTGGGTGCATTTACAAACATTTACAATCACATACACAAACAAAACAAAACAACTATCTGCAGGTCATACAAATATTTGTTCCGTGTGGGAATCGATCCCAGGACACGCGGCGCAGCAGTCGATCCCTCAGCCACTGCGTCAACCGTGCCGTCATTTACTTGTTATTAGAATGTATCCTACTAGTTTATGTTATTTAGCAGCAGTGACACCTATACTAACAATTTATTACAATTAAATCTAGCAAGTGGAAGAGTTTTCTAAATAAAGGACGTATTTAAAATCAATTGCTCTCAGTTTTAGAATTCCCGCCGAAGATTGTCGAGTACGACAGCGAATACAGGATAAGGCGAGGTGGTGATATTACTCTGCATGTTCAATATGAAGCTGTTCCTCAGCCCAACGATGAATGGGTGGTAAACTCAAAAATTATTAAGAAAACCAAACATACGAAACCTTCAATAGACTCCAAGTCAGCAAGTCTAACTATTAAAAAAGTAGAAAATACAGATGCTGGAATTTATAAACTTTCTCTGGAAAATAACTGTGGAGAAGCAAACATAGAAATCAACTTAGTCGTCATAGGTAAGTTAATTGACTTAAGTTTTGAGACTGAAAGTTACCAAAGTTATGTTACATATTATACCTATGATTCTTACCTACCTACTTAAGTTATAAATCGGTTTCAAAAACAAATCTAAATACGTGTCAAATACGTTTCAAATTTACAGATATACCTTCACCACCCGGAAAGCCGACTATTCTAGAAATAAGAAACAATTCAATTAACTTATGCTGGGATGAACCTGACAATAAAGGAAACTCAGAAATTGATTGTTATATTCTTGAATATCAAGAAATAAATACTACAGAGTAAGTACTGCAGGAGATGATTATGTTAATACATTTGCCTTTTTTCTGTCCAAGGGAATACATTTATTTTAATACCCGTTGCAAATAACCTTTGTCAGCACTCACCAAGTCAAACAACATACCAAAATTGATAAACAAATCTATTTATTTTTATATCTGCTGGTCATAAAAAAAATTAACCATTTAATACTTTCAGATGGATATCGGTCGAAAACATCAAAAAGACACAATTCTCTGTAGAGAATTTGAAAACCAAGTCATCATATAGGTTCAGAGTATTTGCTGTCAATGAAGTAGGTGTAAGTGAATCATCTGAAATAACTGAATTTATTCTTGTACAAGAGATCATCGAGGGCCAAGCTCCAAGTGTAGAAAAACCACTTAAAGATATAGTTAGTGAGCCAAAAGAAGATATAGAATTAACATGCATATTTGGAGGCGTTCCGGAACCGAAAGTTACATGGCTCAAAGATAATAAGAAATTAAAGACTGCTAAGGCAACTTACGTCAATAGGGTAGCCACACTAGTCGTAACAGCTACAGAAACTACGGAAGGAAAATACAGTTGCAATGCTACTAACGAACATGGTGAAATAGAAACATCTTGTACCGTTGAAGTTCAACAAAAACCTATTATCGAAGTACCTGACGACGAGGTTAATCAAAAGCACAGAGTTGGAGAGCAGTGGTCTGTGCAAGCAATAGTAAATGGTATACCTAAACCTACAACTCATTGGTACATAAATGGTACTAAGATTGAACAATCAGACGATTTACAAATAATGACGAATGAGAATGTTAGTACTATCACAATAACCCGATTGACTCGTTCACACTCCGGTAAATACACAATTGAAGCCCATAACAAAGCTGGAAGTACTTCCTTCGATCTATCACTTAAAGTTTATGGTAAGTTAAGATACAATTAACACTAACTTTTTGAAAGAACCTTACGAAATAACATTTAAAATTGAAATATATATTTTTATCGGTAACTAATACGCAGGTTACTATTAAATCGGATTTTTTTTTTCAAAAATTACAGACAAGCCTAGCAAGCCTGAAGGTCCAGTCGTTATGCGAGAAATAAGCAGAGAATCAGTAACAATCGAATGGAAACCGCCCCTCGATGATGGTGGTTTAGAATTGACTAAATACGCAATAGAAAAGCATGAACCTGATACTAACAAATGGGTTAAGGTTGCTGATGTAGATAAAGATGTCGATACCTATTGCATACAAAGACTAAATGAGAATTGTGAATATATGTTCCGTGTAATGGCCCAAAATCCCATAGGATTCTCTGAAGCCTTGGAAAGTGAACCGATAGTTATCAAGACAGCACTCGGTAATAATTCATCATCGTTCTGTAATCGAATGAGCATACACATCGCATGAACTTACATTTAATGAGCCACAAGTGTTATGACAATTATGACTGTTTTTCTAATTTATAACTATGTTTCAGATGTGCCGTCGCCACCTTTAGGCCCACTGGGCTTGTTTGGTATTAACAGTGACTCCCTTACTATAACATGGTATCCATCTGAGAAAAATGGAGGATCACCAATCATCGATTACAGTGTTGAAATTAAACAAGAAGGGAAAAAATGGAAACATGTGGCGACTGTTACCAAGTCTAGTGCTAAAATAGAAAAGTTGACTATAAACACTACTTACCAATTTAGGATATGTGCAAGAAATGAAATCGGAACAAGTCTGCCTTATATTTCAGACGAAAAAATAACAATGGGAAAGACGCTGTGTAAGTTCTATTTAATTTTCATAACTATATTATTCTGTTATTACAATATTTAGTGGCTGGCGAATTTTTATGAAACATGTTATGATTTATTTTAGCACCACCATCGCAGCCACAAAACTTTGCTGTAAGAGAAACTACTTCAAGATCAGTGACTCTACAATGGGCTGCGCCAGAGAGTGACGGAGGAAGTGTTGTGACAAGTACGTAAATGTTAAAAAAAAACGTATAGTGTTAAAAACACCAAATTTGCATTTTTTTAAGCTATATCGCTTATCTATTTGATTCATGATACATTTATCATAACCGTAATCACCGAAGGGTGCACCAAAGGTGTACCTAATGGTACAACCCACCTTACGACAGTTAAACACTATGTAATGACGAGTGGGCAAGTCGATTGCCATTAACTGGGCACAAATTCTGACTGTGTGGCTACTACTAACAAATTTCTGATGGCAAAATCTGAGATTCGAACCCAAGACCTCACGCTCAGCGATCGCACTTACGCCGCTTAAGTATTAAAATATTAAAGCTCATTAAATTATTTCTTGACTTATTCATGTTGATGATAAAGTGAAGGCGAAATTGAGACCCTTGTTACAGTCATTTACTTAAATTTTAATTAAAATATCGTACTAATTATATTGTGTAAGCCTTCCTCTAGTTTTTATTCGCAATTTATTATGATACTAGCTTTCGCCCGCGCTTCGTCCGCGTGGCACAGTTAATTCGCTTTAAGTTAACTTTAAGCCGCGTGGTGATCGAAAAAAATCTTTCTCTCCCTTTTTCTTCCCTCACTATCCCCTTATTCTCACTTTAAAAAAAAATTGCCTGGGTCCCAACTACCTCTATACCAAAATTCCCGCCATTAAATAAAAGCCATTTAAGCATTGAGACGTAACAAACAAACAAACTAACTTTCGCTTTTATAATACTTTAGTAAGGATTACAAGTTCCCAGCACTCCTAAGTCACATGATACAAGAGCTGCTTAGTTTGGCTTTTGGCTCACCAAATTTGTGACACACACACAAAAAACTATTTAAGACAAAACACTCAACTTAAATTTATTTTTAGATTACATCATTGAATACAAGACTGCAAAAGCAAAGTCATGGACCAAAGTAATTACTGTTAATGGAACAGTTTACGAACACTGCATTGAAAATATTAAGGAAAAAGAAGAAATAGTCTTTAGGATATCAGCTGAGAATGCTATAGGCATCAGTTTGCCAGCAGAATCCCAAGGAGTAAGACTAGAGAAACATGCCAGTAAGTAAACAAAACCTGGCAGAAGATATTTTACAAATAATAGTTTTACAATCATAAGTGAATTAAAATTAATATTTTTTTTCTTTTCAATTTGTAGCTGTACCATCACCACCAACAGCACCACTTGAAATACGATCAGTGGGTAGCAACATCGTGATGACCTCATGGGGAACTCCTGAATGGGATGGTGGGGCACCACTGTTAGGTTACAACATTGCCATACGTGATGTCACTAAAACAATGTGGATGGAAGTTGGAAAAGTGGATGCACATACACTTAAATTTAATATAAAGGATTTAAGTGAAAATCATACTTACATGATAAGAATATATGCTCGCAATGAAATAGGAATTAGTGAGCCCTTGGAGTCGGATGAACCTTTCAAGGTTATCCCTGGAGAAGGTATGCCTTAATGCCCTTTATAACGTTTATCTTAAATTTAAACATTTAACAAATATTATACACTATTTTGTGACATATTAGAAAATGGATTTTAGGGTATTGATATAGTGTTTGAGATTAAACTTAAAATGTTCAGAGCAACTCAAAATCAAAAGTAGTCATTCTTTTATGGTCATTTGATTGTTAGGGAGACAGGAAGTATATTTTGATTAAAATGCTTTCAGACTCGCACGCGGACGAGGAGATTGGCGAGCAGACCGAGATGACGGAGCCGACGTCGTTCAGCACACAGACGACTACGTCCTGGATGCGTGAGCACAACATGGACGCCGATATCCGATCGTACGCGCGAGGCTCGCTCCTCAGACGCGATGAGTACTTCTTCAGAATATGGCACTATGCTAAACAACTCTTCAAGTGATGCGACCACATCCACGCATTCATAAACCTGTGATATTTAACGACAAAAATATTTAAAGTTCATAGTTGGCGGATAGTAGTGTATGGATACACTTACTCCAAGCAGACAGTCAATCCAACCACAAACTCTGTCATTTTTTAATTTTATATTATTATGTTTTTTTTTTGTATCAGCATGTATTATTTAATGATTTATTTTAGATAAGGATCAACTATTTATTTATTTAATTTTTTATAATGAAATACTTTGACTGGTGACATCATTTGAGTCTCATTCAATACTTTTAAGGGAGACGTTTTAAATATAGGTGCATAATATTTATTCGATAAATTGAGTGAGGCTCAAATTCATCATCAGGCAAATTTATTAAAGATTGAATATAACAATTGTAAAAATAGTGTTGTGTTTTATTGCTTTTCTAAATCTAAAATTAGCCAGGGTTAAGTTTATCACACACATATACATAATATAATGCTTTTTTTTTGTGTAAAACTGATTTGAACTTGAATCCACCAAAGGACGTTGTACGACTGACGCCGGTGTCACCTTAATGAAACATATATTTACTGCGTGGGAAGAGGCACAAGATGCAATAGGAATCTTCTGTGACCTTACGAAGGCATTTGATTGCGTTAATCATGAAACCCTGCTTTTAAAACTTGAGCATTACGGTTTAGATAAACTTGCGCTCAGTTTAGTAAAATCGTATTTAAATGATAGACAGCAACAAGTACAAATTAATGGCGTTAATTCAATGGGTTTAAAAGTTAAAATGGGTGTACCACAAGGTTCTATATTGGGTCCTTTCCTCTTTTTAGTATATATTAATGATCTACCCCATTTATTTGAAAATCAACCACAAATGGTGTTGTTTGCTGACGACACTTCTTTAATATTTAAGGTAAATAGACGTGCTACGAATCTTGACGACCTAAATAACGCCCTATTGCAGGTCCATAATTGGTTTACTGCTAATAACTTAGTATTGAATGGCAAAAAAACGAAATGCATAAGATTCGCTCTACCAAACGTCAAAAGTACTGATTGTGACATAGTATTAAATCAAGAGAAACTAGAATTCGTCAATAAAACTGTTTTCTTAGGAATCACACTCGACTCGAGGCTACAATGGGGTCCTCATTTAACATCTCTTGCAGGACGGTTAAGTTCAGCTGCATATGCCGTAAGAAAAATCCGTCAATTTACTGATGTAGATACCGCGCGACTGGTCTATTTTAGTTATTTTCATAGTATAATGTCATACGGTATTTTACTTTGGGGACGGGCTGCAGACATTGAGTCTATATTTATTCTGCAGAAAAGAGCCATCAGAGCCATGTACAATCTGCGTAGGCGCGATTCTCTAAGAGAACTGTTTAAAAAAATTAACATCATGACAGTACCTTGTCAATACATCTATGAAAACATCATGTACGTTAGGAAAAATCTGCATCTATTTAGTAAAAGAGGTGACAGACATCACTATAATACTAGAAATAGGGACCAACTGGTTCAGCCAGGTTTCAGACTAGCTAAGGTAGACTCCTCTTTTATGGGGTACTGTTTAAAATGTTACAATAAAATACCTCCAAACATCCTACAACTGAATGAATCGAAGTTTAAATCTTGTATTAAACGCACACTATGTAGGCAAGCATACTATAAGTTGGGGGATTACATTAATGATATAAATGCTTGGCTCAATGCCGGTCCTGCTCCACAACCATAGGGGCAAACTAACTATCATTAATCAGCATCTGAAGTTATTGTGGCAGCTGAAGAAGATTGTAATACTATCATTGCATTGTATAGACTCAATTTCCTAATATTGTATAATTGTAATGCCCATGTGTGAGTTCTATGTAATTTTATTGACTCGACGGTTGCCCTGGTGGTTGAGAGATTGTCATGCTCACTTAAATGTCTCGCTGATGGTGGCGGGTGTGTCGGGTCATTTAGCTCCCTTCAAAATGGTCGAGCTGAATGGGGCTGATCCATACGTCATGTTCGTGAACGGGCGCTGTCGGTTGGGACTGGTCATCTCTTAGCTACCACGGTTTGTTTTAATTCTTCTATTAAACTCGTGATAATTATTGCTTTTACTCTGGACGCTCTAAATGTGCTCGTTTTTATACATCGTTCTCACATTATGAATAATCTCAACATGAATGATGTATCCATGATTTTATAAAACATTATGATTTAAAAGAGTGTCCATGGAGTTTCTTGCCCATTCTTCTCCATAGAGATCTACGCTTTGGAATGGGCAACTACAGTACTTTCACAAGTTATTATGTCTTGTGACTGGGACTGTAGCAGCATCATTTCTTTTGTTCTTGTTTTTTATGACATTCAAAAGTGCCTGTAATGGTCTAATTGAAATAAATGATTTGAGTTTGAGTTTGAGTTTGAATCGGATTAAGCCAACAGGCTGTCTTCAGTGTCATATGGATATCTGTTGGAATTGAATGGCATTCTTTTTTTTTCTCCAGAACCAAGAGTTATTAAATAGTTATTACTATATTTGGCTAGACTCTGAGATGGCTGATTGAATAAGGTTGGCCAAGGATGGGCCTCAAAAGCTGTAGCCCTCCACAAGCGCAATGGGTTAACAATATAGGTAAAATCGCGAGAAACAGATGGATGAGGGACACAACACAGAGAGGAGTGGGAGATGAAATGGGAGGCATACCAGTCTGAAATAAAGATGATGAAATTATTTACGGGATCAAATTTAAGAATTTCCACATTAGGTCATTTGAAAGATACATTACAAACATTATTTAAATTTAACTTCAAGATTTAATTACATACCTATATCTTTCTTGAGCATATTTTTCATGGAGAACAAATATGTCCACTTTCTCACCTGCATACACAAGTTTATCCTTTCACGCATATTTTAAGGTCTAAAGTGGCGGATACTATAAGCCTTAGATCATTCTTAAAATGTTCTAACTGCCTTGTGAAATACATAGCTTCAATTTTTATCACACACAGTTTTTAACCACAAACACTTACCTTAACCTTCTGAAATATACAAATACGACGACTTCACTAATTTATTTAATGGCGTTTGTGGAAAAAGATACTACATTTTCTTTTCCAATATTTACAAATATGGGCCAAACCAAAAGTTTTTAAAGTTAGAAAATTGGCGGCTTCAAGGACTGTCAAAATGAAATGTCAGTGTCAGCTCAATGACAGAAAAGTAGTTGTGCCAACCTTAAAAGCTTATGCCCGTGCCAAGCTTATTTCTCTAATCTAAGATAACAAACCACCTTTGTATGAGTGTTTTTGATATTATTAATTTGGATATAGTGCAGACACTCAAACAAGAGTACAATTATTCTCTGCCCAGCTTTTATCATACAATGTTGTGGTCCAGTGTAATCTGATGCAGATAAGTAGGTACCAGTTGTTTACTTGGAGTGACTTTCTGACCTTTACATCTCAGTTAGCATATGGTAATTCAATACCCCATGGTAAGACTGTTTTTCAGTCTTTCAAGTCACTGACAATACTACCCATAACAAATTAATATCAAAGCTCCACAATACAAAAGCTGGAACCAACTCTTAATATTATGCTTTCTGAGGCACAAAGGCATGCAATGGGTGGTCACCCATTCATGGACTGACCTTGGTAAGCGCTGCTTAGCAGTCATTACAACCTGTGCAGTTGTTGTTATTTAGCCACTCATGTATACAATATCAGTAAATATCGTACGGCGTTTGATGGTCTATTAACAGTTCGCAGATAATATTTCCAAAATTGTGGTCTCTCTTCCACAAAATTGCATTAATGAAAAGTTAAAGTTACAAAAGTATAATTATAAATATAGTCAATTAAGGTCTCAATGCGATGGGTGCCAAGGATGGACTTTGTCCCCGAAACTGGCCTAGAAAGAGGTGAAGAGGCAATCTGGACGCGCATCGCGAAGGGTAGTTTGAGGTGGCGTGTAGAGAAGAGTACCTGGAAGGACTTTGCCCAGATGTAGGATATATAAGGAAAATAATAAAAAAAATACATTATGAGGGTCTTCGCGACTACACAACCACGAATTCTGGCCACGAAACTACGACCGGGATATAAGTTTCGTTCAAGTTAGCGGCCGCTCATGCGTTATTGCGTGGCCACCACAGGTTAGGTTAGCTGTCGGTCTGCAACCCGCATAACAGACATGCCTAGTCATTGCATAAACTTCAGTTGGATTATGTATAGGTAGTCATTGACTTTCCTTTCGCTCAGGTCTTTTAATTATATTTGACGGGTTTTGGCACACTTACAGAATTCCACATTAACGGAATCACTGTGTAATTAGAGGTATGAAGAACAGGGTGTAAAGTTCTACATCCTCTATGGAAAAGGTAGGTGGAGAAAAGGTGTCGTGTCTGGTGGGTCTCTCTCTCGCTCGTATATGTTAACTTAGCGTACAACTTTGCTTGCGCGTTGTAGGAATTTTTGTTAGTTCTTCAGTGTTTGCATAGATGGCGCTGTAGTACTTTTTGCCACTTCATATTTGTGTCACTACAATATGATTTACACCTATGGTTTACTTACCGAAAACAACATGTTTTGACTGTCGATCCACTGTCAGGTGTGACAGTCTTATTAGGTAGGTAACGACGTTAGTTGTTCTGCTGCAAAGCTTGCTGATGACATTTTTTTTTTAAAATTAGCTATGCGAAGTTCACTCGCTGTTGGAATCACAAGATCGTCAATTGCACAGGTCTCATGGTATGCAATGCAACACAGAAGCTGGGTTGTGCAGTACACATACATATTTATTAAATCTACGCCTGTTTCTTATAAAACCCCCATCTGTAGAGACTGGTTTTTGCTACGGCCGACTTGTGTTCTTGTTATTATTAGGTCCACTGTATAAATGAAATAATGCAACACCTCAGACAAGCAGGTAATTATTATTTATTTATGATTCCAGACTCATTTAATACATTGAGCTTATTACAAAGTAGATAAAATGGGTACCTATACAACCTACTCTTAACAGTTATGCTATTTATCAAATGAGCGGTCTGCTATGTTTACTTTGCCCAAATATTTGAGAAAAGTAAACTAAACAAAACGCTTTCATCAAAATAAAAATAATATTAGTGAAACTTTATGTTGTGGATTTTTGTATTTCCCATATTCTATTTCTGTAACATGTGGTAGGTACATTTAGCAAATCAAAAATCTACAAAAGAACTTACATCTAAGAGAAAATTATAAAATTGGAAATTCAAAATAAACAATCACCATAATTAAGTACTTATTTATTTAATAATCTTATTTGTAAAGAATTATTTTGATTTACCAGTATTAGTAAAGGGAATATGTACTACTTAACATTATCTAGTGTTCGTACAATTCAATATTAAGAGATAAATTGTACTGTGTATATTGTAGCTAATTATAGGTATTAATGAGTGTTTGTTAAGAAACGATTAAAAGTGTTCACTATTTTGGCACTATTGCATAAACAGATGCACCAAGACAAATGCAATAAGAAAGTTCAATCATAATTCAAGAGACAGTAAATCTTATTGACGATTTCGGCGACCTGTAACAAGAAAAACATATTAATACACTGTTTGGGAAACCTATCGTTAAATTATAAGGAATAACGAATAATCGCTTCACACCGATGCTGTTCGTAACCCAATACATAAAACACAGGTATTGTAAATACCGAAGACATTATACTACCGCAGTTAGCAGTAAACACTTTCGGCACCGGAATGTCGTAATTGGATGCATGCCAATACAAAGACAATAACCAAGAGACTCTCGGTGACAAACAGTTAATGAAACACCGGTTAGAATGCAAACAGCTATGTAAAGCTGAAATACCTGTCACTGACTTGGAAGAGTGTTTGGCAAATTAACATTTTTTTTTAAATTAGGACATCGGGACCTATTATTGTTAATTAATTAATAATAATGTGAGGGGGCAACAAACCTTTCTTACCCTTGTCTTTGGAGGTCTTGACCTGCTTGTTCTTGTTACATTTCTTAGTAATGCGCTTACTTGGGTCGCAACTAGAGTCGCTATTAGCCTTTAGCATATCAGTTCGGGACATCTCGCCGTTGGGGCTGCATTCACTCCAGGAAGACTTCTCATAGCGGCATGCTACATGTAACAATATAATCTCTATTGAAGATGTACTTCCGGTAAGCTCCTCCATACCCTACACCGCCGCACCGCCCGACCTTATTGCCATAACGAACAGCACTTTAGATGGTTAAGAAAATGATCTGTAACACTTGAAATATTCCGCAATCAACCCTAATTTTCTCCTGACTAAGATTTTTATTAAGTAGTTAAATATCTGACAAATGGCATTACATTAATTTGTGAGTAGTTTTGAATGTAGGTGTCGCCGACTGGCCCCTAGAATACACTAACTATCCCTGGCGCGGATTGATGCTTCGCGCCTAGATCGACCGACCTCTCGCTCTAAACTAGGTGCTCGGCATTATTATATTATGGTTTTCGGAAAATATATATCGAATGTAAGAATTTGGGTATTGTCGAACTTGGGTATTGGTAAAAGTCGAACGAAAATTCCGCGTCATGGCGTAATATTTAAACATTGATTTCTCAGGAACAAATGTTAGCAGCCTGGAAAAGCGAAAGACTGGCGTTTAATTCGTTTTGTACTCAAACTAGGGGCATGTTGGCAGTTCATTGAGAGTTTTTTCAGTTATATTTTTGACCCCCGACCAAAAACGAGGGGAGTTTTAAGTTTGTATGAGTGCATCGTAGCTCCTGAACTGGTAGACCGACTGTGTTTTTTTGAAAGATATCTTAATCGAAAGTGTTCTTATGTATTTTTCCAGAAAATCTGCTCAACCATTTGAAGATCATCACGAATTTTCTAGCCCACCGAAACAACGACGATTGGATAAAACTTTTTTTTTTAAGTTAGTAGGTACCTAAAGGGGTTATATTTCCATTTTTTTTTGTGGTTTTGTTACAGACCAATTTCGATATTCAGGTATCATTTTATGTGAAACTCATTATGTAACGTACCATATCGGAAGTAGATTTGTTGATTGATTGTTATGTCCTCTTGGTGTCATTGAATGAATACAAATTAAAACCTACAATGACTAAATATTGAAATGGCGAGATATGATAACTTCAAAATTTCCATCCTAAAAGTTTGGCCGGACGGTGCAAAACATCAAAAAAATTGGAAAAGGGGAAGCGACGTGTTTACATTGTATTGCATGAAAGCATCAAAATTAGTTTACTAAATGAAGAGGGAGCTATAAAGTAGAGGAAACAAGAGGACTCTGCACCCTGTTAGGTATTACGTACCTTTCTTGCATTTCTTCTGGATAGTCTTGATACTCTCGCAGCTGGCAGGGTCACCTTTCTTCAGGGTTAATTTTCTGGAGCGCATGTTGGTTTTGGAGTCGCATTCACTCCAAGCGCCACGAATGTAGCGGCACGTCTCTGTGTTGTTAAAATTGTGTTTCATTTGAGATGTGTAGGTAGGTAACATAACAAAACAGGTACCATTTACCATCTAGTTACTTTACTTTTTGAATACGTAAATTTTTAGGTAAGTTCCGGGGTTGCGGTTTGTTCGAAAGAGACACCGCATTCCCGGAACGTAGAAAGAAGGAACATGGGTGGGTTTTAATCAGTAAAAGACTGACACTCCCCCCCCCCCACCCCCGCTCCACCTAGTGCAGGGAAAATAATTTGAAGATTTCTTATCCGTGAAAAAAAAGTTTGTAAGTTTGAGTAAAATCTTTCATAATCACGTTTACTTAGTTAGTTTTATTTATTTATTTACCTGGTGTTAATGTTATTGATTAACACTGACTCGACTGACTTTAATAAGTTAGGTACTGAAACTGCAGTCACTTTACAAAATGTATTTCTATTTAGAACGTGGATAGATAACTAACTTCGTTGCCGAAAGAACGCAAACCTATTGATTCATCAACTTCATCAACTTCCGCAACCTCTACCTCTTATCTTTACAAAGTCAATCCCCTATAACCCGGACCCCTAATAATAATTCGTAACTAACTATTATTATAATTATCATTGTTTTATTCACCCATTTAACATAGGTATTTTCGGTACGAACTTACAATGTCGGACTCTGTTCTACATAAGTACTACCAAAGTTTATGAACCTTTGACAAAAAAAACGGAGTTTTGAATGTATCCCAACATGTGCAGATGGGGCACAGACAGCGACCCGAGGGATTTATTTTGAGCTGTCTGGAAGTAGGGTAGCAACACAAATAAGAAAACAAAAGGACCTCGATGTGTATACGACATCTTCGCGTCGTTAACTTGTACCTAAACGATCTAGATGCAACAACCTATCATAAATAGCTACAAACATTTTACCATCACAATTTTACGAAAATACAGAAAAAAATGTATGATATTTAAAAAAACAAGATTTTCTTGGCGGTTCTGCTTCAAAGGAAAGTGAATTTAAATGCGTAGACATTCCTTTTAAAAGTTCCTGTTAAATCCCTTTGTGTATAAACAATTGAATTGAGTGCAAATTCTGAAAACTCGACAGCAGAATGCAGCAATGTTGAAAAATACCACGAGTTAAAACGTTTGTTTGACAAACAACATTTTTGTGTGCTTAATTGAACAAATCATCATCAAAAGGCATTTCAATTTTATAAAGAGGATTCACTTTATTTATTTGTAAATGGAAACCATGTTGCGATTTGTAGTAAGTATCCGATCTGAACGCCTATTTAAATAGGTTAACAAGAATTACTGAAATATAATGCATCTGCATCGGAAGCGAGTTTAGTTTCGTGCGTTCTAAATACTAACCTCTATTTTTAGCGCCCCTCTCGCTGCGGATGAGGACCTCGTGGTCGCTCTCCTCCCATACCTCACCTTCTGCGGAGACCACGGCTGCCGACAGCAGGATCAGCCCAGCTACCAGGCGCCACACGTACTTGGCCTAAGACAATGAACACAACGAACAATAACTACATGCACCAAGGAAAAACGTTGCTGAACCTAAATATCGCCGGGGCCTCCACCAAAACGTACTGAACCTTCGCACGCACAGCATTTTGGAAACATAATAAAAAAGGAATGTTAACAAATCTATCGATGATAGCTAGAGTTCACGTGTTAATAATTTATAAGAACAAAGAGTTATAGCAATAGATAAGTAGCAGCGATAACTCGGTGCTCAGTCAATGACTTTAATTGTAACTCAGTCATGGCGCCCGCTAAAATTAACTGGATGTCTCAGAGGTCACTACCCAGTGCCATTGCGATAGTCCAGCCGTTATACAGTTTGAGTAATTTGTTATGCCTACTCTTGACAATCATTCCCGAAGTGATAGGCCCTTCACCGCGTCTATAAATAACAGACCAAACTATTGGTAAACATAAATAACAGCTGTTACTATTTTTATGTCACCATTGTTGAATTATAATTACTTTGTTGTGGTGTTCCAAAATTATTTGTATATTCATGACTGATAGAAATAGGTCCATTCATGAATTATATCAAATTGGTTGTTTAGAAGCCATAGTTGGCACGAACGGAGTAGGTACGCGATATCACTGCCGACTTTCCGGAGTTAACGCACACAAACAAATCTGTACCTACCCACCCCCACCGTCCCTCTCTGATTGTAGCGGGATGCTGCGCACTCATTTATATTATGTAACCAATTTAAATATTCCCTCACAATTTTGGAACAGATAGCATAATGTCCAATAATTACTAAAAACTAATTTGGGGAACGGATAAATACCCACACTTAAAATAAACAAAAGAAACAAGTAATTAAATTTAAAAGAAAATATTTAAAAAAACCATTAATTATCGTACATAATTAAATTGATCTACATAGCTTTGGACTTCTGTATTATTTTCTGTTGCACAAAGTAATGCCTATTTCTGGAAAAATATACATATTTTTCTTTCGCTCATTAAAATTAATGTAAGTAAATAATAACGTTCGAGGATAACGGCGCGCGGGATACACAACAAGTGAATGAGATGTACTTATTCAAAGTTTAGATGATGTTAATTGCTGGTTGAGCAAGCTTACCTCCATGACTGGCAGTGTGGTATCGCGGGATCGGAACGCGAGCGAGCGTCGCGGACGAGGTGCTGCGGCGGCGGGCGAACAGCGAGTGGCGAGAGGCGCGCGGGCGGGACCGCGGGCCGGGACACGCAGGACGCCTGCCTATTGATCTGCCTCTTGGGCTCTTGCACCCGGGACCACCTATACACTCGCTAGTCAGTCCTGTACGCATATTCACACCCCCTCCCCTCTCAAGCCGATCTCTCTATCTGCGGCTAGGCAAGATTTATTGCTTTTTCCGGGAATAGCCGGATTTCCTCCGGTATGATATGGCGTCAGAGTTTTTGCGATGCAGATTAGCTTTTGTATGGATCTAACGGTTCGGTCCTATGTTACAGTTAATATGTATGAACCCTGGAATCACGGCCACCAGGACACCTTCTTTAAACTATGTAATCACCAACGTAGGTAGTTAAAGAATTTTATTTTTATTTCACAAATACCTAGGTGCAATTTTATTTGAGATCTCAGTTAGCTTACATTGTATAAATTAAATTTGGTCACATTAGTTTTCTTGGTAGATTATGCCAAAATTAAAAGCTATTCTTGCTTTGCACCTACTTACATTTTCGATGAGCTTTTAACCATAATGAAGAATTGCTAGCCATTCCGTTTTAACATTATCTTACCTATAATCGTCACGACGAATGTAATGTCTTTTATGCCCCGTTCCAATAAACACAAACGACTCGTTTTGCTTACGGATAGTTGTATTTTGACATAAGTCTCATAGAACTTATGTCCGTTTGTGTTTATTGTAACGGGGCATTAAAAACCAACTAAAAGTTCCCAGAATTAGCGCCAGCTTTTGCCCTTAAGATTAATGTTGAGCAAGATTGTCTATTCGCGTCCTTTGCATAACGCTTTTATTAGACACTAGCTTTCGCCCGCGGCTTTGCCCGCGTTAAATTTGGGGTAACACAGTTCTCCTTGCGCCTTATTGATTTGTAATAGCAACGCTAAGTTTTCCCTTTTCTTCCCTCTTTCTCCCTCACATCCCACTTTTTTTTAAATGAAAAATAGCCTATGTCCGTCTCGTGGTTCCCAACTATCTATGTACCAAAATTCATCACAATCGGTTCAGCCATTAAAGCGTGAAGAGGTAACAAACAAACAAACAAGCTCACTTTCGCTTTTATAATATTAGTAAGGATACTAGCTTTTGCCCGCGGCTTCACTCGCGTTAAATTCGGTAGCGCCTTATTGATTTGTAATAGCAACGCTAAGTTTTCCCGTTTCGTCCCTCTTTCTCCCTCATATTCCACTCTTTCTTTAAAAAAAGCCTATGTCCGTCTCCTGGTTCCCAACTATCTCTGTACCAAAATTCATCAAAATCGGTTTATCCATTAAAGCGTGAAGAGGTAACAAACAAACTCACTTTCGCTTTTATAATATTACTAGCTTTTGCCCGCGGCTGTGCTCGCGTTAAATTCGGGGTAAAACAGTTCCCCTTGCGCCTTCTTGATTTGTAATAGCAACGCTAAGTTTTCCCTTTTCTTCCCTCTTTCTCCCTCACATCTCACTTTTTTCAAAAAAATATTAGCCTATGTACGTCTCCCGGTTCCCAACTATCTCCGTACCAAAATTCATCAAAATCGGTTTAGCCATTAAAGCGTGAAGAGGTAACAAACAAACAAAATAAACAAACTCACTTTCGCTTTTATAATATTAGTAAGGATACGTATATAATATATATAAATATAAGTACATGTCACTGTAAAAGCTCGAACTACGGTTAATCTTAAAATTTTCCAGTAAAACCTAAGATTTACCGACTATGAATGGTAAATGTCCATCATTCACTTGGTAAATCTTAGGATTTGCATTCAAGGAACGGTAAATGTCGAAAAAAATCATCATCACTTTCTCTCACTCACGACTCAGAGTACCCCGACTCGGATAGGTTAGGTTAGAATAGGTTGGGTTTTTTTTAAACCACCCAGAAATAGGAGGCCCGGGGCTCCGACAACCTATCTTAGGGCAGGTGGTAATCAGTTGCAAATATTAAAGATGTATTAAACTAAAACCAACATTTACAAGTCTACATTGGTAAAACCTAGCATGTACTGAATTGGAATGGCAAAAGTCCGAAAAAATCGTCCCTTTATAATAAATACTTACATTTACCAAGTCATGTCGGTAAATCTTAGGTTTTACTGGAAAATCTTAAGATTTTCCGTAGTTCGAGCTTTTACAGTAACATATATATGTATACTATAATATATAATATTAGTAAGGATACATTATACTGTCGTTATACGTTTAATAATACACACATCAAAAATAATCTAAGCAACACATACAAATTTCAATTTTACAATGTGTTTTCGTATTAAATCCTTAGTATTTTTTATCCATATTTTTAATACTTTTTTAGGGTTCCGTAGTCAACTAGGAACCCTTATAGTTTCGCCATGTCTGTCTGTCCGTCCGTCCGTCCGTCCGTCCTCGCTTAATCTCTGTGACCGTTAGCGCTAGAAAGCTGAAATTTGGTACCAATATGTATATCAAACACGCCGACAAAGTGGTAAAATAAAAATTTGAAAAAAATGTTTTATTAGGGTAGCCACCCTATATGTAAAGTGGGAAGTGATTTTTTTTTAATTTCAACCCTAACGTGTGATATATTGTTGCAAAGGTATTTAAAAAAGAATAGGGGTTTACAAAGATCATTTTTTGATAATATCAATAATTTCGGAAATAATCGCTCCAAAAGTAAAAAACAATGTGTCCCCCCCCTCTAACTTTTGAACCATTAGTCTAAAAAATATGAAAAAAATCTGAAAAGTAGAACTTTATAAGGACTTTCTATGAAAATTATTTTGAACTTGATTGACACAACAGTTTTTGTACAAAAAAGACAAAAAGTTGTACAAAATAATTTCTGGACTAAGTTTGTAGTATAATCGTATATGCAAGCTTTTTTTGTAACTTTGTTTACATATTTTATTATCCTGAACGTATCTTTTTTCAAACAAAAAAAGAATTATTGAAATCGGTTGTCGCAATCCAAAATTACCACCGAAATTGCACGTCTTTGTATTAATTAGTAACCCAATTCCTCGAGAGATGGCGCTGTAGGTACTTATTACATTAGATCGGGTATTACCGAATTGTTCGGTTGGCCTCATAACTGGGAACACTTATTGTGACGGACGGGAAACTACGGAACCCTGCACTGAGCGTGGCCCGACACGCTCTTGGCCGGTTTTTTTTAAATTAAACAACAATTGTTTTTTTTTTAATAATCTTAATTAACAATAATTACGAGTAATGTGAAAGCCGAGAAAGATAAGCAAATCAAGTATGTTGACTTGGCACGCGAGGTTGTCGACATGGGGGATGTGGACTCAGCGATCATTGTGCCGATAGTCGTATCTGCCAATGGCTTAATTGCCAAAAGCCTCTAGCAATACCTGAGGAGGCTCTCGTTAAGCTGCTGGATCAAGGACTTGATACAGGAAGCGGTACTCCTGGACACCTGGCTCGTATTGTTAGGAGGTTCCTTTCTCTGGAGTCCTAGCCACCGGTAGCTTGGACCCTGTTCCCGGTACCGGTGCGCTACTATTTTGATATTTTTAAATGTATTTTTCTAATGTTTTTAAGAAATATTTAAAAATGTGTAGAAAACAATAAAAGAAAGAAAAAAATACTTGTACCTAAATAGGTAGGTACTGTAAGAACGTAGTATAAAGTAAGGTGCCTAATCAACTAAACTGTAAAACCGGGATAGATGCCCCACTTTTCGAAAGTGTTTCATTATTTGAATACCAAACATATTTGCTTACATTGACCCTGTAATATAGTTAGTTTAATCATTCATAAAGCTTTAGAAACTGTATTTATTTACCTAACCATTACTGGTTTTGCAAAAATGAAATTCTTGCGAAACACATTTTTTGGGGATAGGTGCCTACCTATATGGATAGATGCCCCACTATGAAGTCACTTAGGAGGATAGATGCCTGTGATGCGGGATAGATGCCTTTTTAAATAATTAACAAGAATATGTAATCAAAATGTAATATTTATTTATTATCTACATGTGTAGGTAATATAAAATGCTTAACCATATTTATTTACATTTATGCATGTCTACAAAATATATAAAAAAATCTGTTTAAGCGATAACATATTAAAACTATCATATAGAATCATCTCAAACGAAACATTCCCGTTTTAACGTAGAAATAATTATTTAACATTAAAAAAATCAACATTCATATGAACCAAACTAAGCTGACTTTGGGAAAACATCCTGTCCTGGGTGGACAGGATGTTTTCCCAAAGTCAGCTTAGTTTGGTTTTTAATAGCGTAACGCCTTCGCAATGTTCTGGATGGAATCCCAAATTGTCTGGATATTTCATTGATCCCCAATTCTTTTTTATCCAATTCATGGAAAGCTGACTGTAGCTGCTCTGTTGTCCAAGAAACTACTCGAGCTCGTCCGCCCTCCTTTCTTTTCTATTTCCTTGGCATGGCTCACCTACAATAAGCAAAGTAAGTATAAATAAAACACTGTATCTACACTCATTTCATCATATTCGAATTATGAAATTAAAGTTGGATACATTTTTTTTGGTATTTTCTAATATTCTACTATTAGGAAATACGAAAATATTCACGACTATGACTTTTAAATACTTCGATAAGGCTCTTGGAGTATAGAGGGATAGATGCCCCTAAAGTCAACTATCCCTTGTAAACTCGGGGCAACTATCCTTTTCACTAGGGATAGATGCCTCTCAATATTTTATAAATAAAATAAATGCAAACATCAGTGATTGACTCTTAAATGTGTTCTCAAAGAACCAATGTATTAAAACAATTCAAATAAAATGTAATCATTTAACTGTTTATAAAGATATGAAATAGTGAATACTTACGTTTGAAATTTTGAAGCGTTCGTCGCGTCCGCTACGAATGTAATTCGACACACAAACGAGAAACGTCCGTCTAGCACAACAACTCGCGCGTCACTGAGGTGGGGGGTGCATGTGGCGCGTATGTAAACAACGAATTTGCTGTTTTGTTCTCTGGTAGTTGAATTTTTAGAAACGAGGCATCTATCCCAGCGCGGCATCTATCCCGGTTTTACCCTAAACTAAAATTAAATGGTTGTACAAAAATTGCATAAACTAATACAAACTGTGGCCTCCTCTGTTATTGAGAACTTGTTGGCACCGATTATTCATAGAATCGATGACACTGTTAATTTTATTCTGCGGCAACTGTTCCCAATGAACTTTTAGTAGGTCCATCAGTTGTTGGGTGGTTGTCACTCTATCCAAGTCCTTTAAAACACGCCTCTGGAGCATGTCCCATGCATGCTCGATGGGGTTGAGAGGTCTGGCGATGGTGCATGCCAAGGCAATAACAGGATGATTTTGCTTGCCCTTTCCCTTGCCAAGTATTCCCGTACGTACAAAGCTGTATGCGAACGCGCATTGTCTTGCATTAACGTTAAATCGAAGCCAAGCGTTTGTGCGAATTGACGGACATAAGACCATAGAATCCTCAACGTAATTTACAGCGTTCACGTTACCATTAACAAAAAACGAGCTCAGTTCGTCTGTTCTTCATAATATCCGCCCATAAGTTTTACGTTGAGCCGTTATATTGATGAACTTCCTGAACGCACCTCAGTCTTTCAGTATTTCCAGGATGACGATACAGTCATACCCTTAATGTAGTATCAGGCGTGAACCCAAATTGAGACTCATCGCTAAATAAAATTTTATCCCATTGTTACCGGGTCCATGTAATTGTGTTCTGAAAAATAAGTCTTTTGAAACCCTGATCTCCACGAAATATCGGGTTGAAAAGTGTGGGAAAAAGTGCTAGACATCCTGTATAACAATGTCTCTATCGCACAATGGAACAACATTGCGGGTCGGCGGGCGTTGCAGCATTTATGACTAAGCCAACAACTAGTTGATGAAAATCAAACATTTGGCCGAAAGACTGCCAAGAGGCCCTGAGTTCGATTCTTAGATCGGGCAAATGGTTAGTGGGATTTCCCTTCAGTAATTTCTCAGCAGCAGCCACGGAGACTGGGTTTGTGCCCGCTTGATGGTAAAAGGCTCACCACCTGAAAAACATAATTGATTAAGTACAACCCTTTGGCTGTACTTAATTGAATAGACCACTTATATGTTTCAATTAAATAATAAAAATAATAAGGATTACAAATGTGACGTTATGTTAAGTACTTTACATAAATTACTGTTATCCTCAAAAGGTTAAGTAGGTACTTCTTTAAAAGAAGGCAGAGAACCCAATTGGCTCAAAACCTGAAATCCTACAAGAAAATTCTTTTGGAAACACCAAACAAGACTTTGCCCAATCCAAAAACCAAACCAAACTATGCCAACCATTATACAATGATTCACTTTTAGTTACTCTTCGTCTCTTTAGTATAGTAACATCACAATCGAGCGTTACACCGCGAATCAGACAAGCAGATTATTAGTGTCAAAAAATAACTTTTTTTTGTTAAACTGATCAAATTGTTTTCATTTTAAAATAACTAGTAAAAAAAAAAAAAAAAAAACTGTTTATTTAGTCTCATAAATTGACATAACAAAATGTGAATGAAACAGCCCCAGTAAGTGGTTATTAACACTTGTGTCGGGGTTGTCTCGCTCCACCCCTGAAATTTGTTGACACTGATGAGACAATTTAGATCTATTAAGATAAATTGTAACAACATTTAAATTTTATAATTAAGTTCAAAACATAATATATAGAAAATTAGATTAATTTAAAATTAAATATAAAAACAAAATCCTGATTAAAAATTATAAATTAAAATTAATAAAATTATAGATTAACAAATTCAAATAACATAAAATAAAAATAAAAATCACACTTAAAACTATAAACAAAACGAAAATTCAATTTAATTACAGTCAAAATGGAAAATCCTTATGAGAATTTAAAACGGAATAAAATCTAAGTTAAAATCAATAAAAAATAAATCAAAAATAAAACACAAATAATTTTAAGCGCCTCCTAAAAATACGATATTATTATTTTTTTTTTTTTTTTTTTTGTATTTTACTAGGTTCGTTTTATAATGTACATTTGACAATAAATTATAAATAAAATTGTTCATGTGACAATGTGTGTGACAGGGTGTTTGTGTGTGTGCGTGTGTGTGTGTGTGTGTGTGTGTGTGTGTGTGTGTGTGTGTGTGTGTAATGTTTGTATGTGTGTGCGTGTGTTTGTTTTCTAAATAGTGCCATATGTTATAAATGAATAAGATAAGAACATTCAAGTAAGTCTAGCCAAAATATGCTCTGTTTCGTCGTATGTAAGAGATTGTAGCCACTCGGTTATTACGACTTTGCATTTCTGCGAGGCCTCTAGGTGAAAGTGTAGAGTTGCGTTTACTTTGTTGTATACGTAGGCCGACTGGCATACATACTGACGCCTCGCAAAAACTGTATGTACCCGTGAGGAGCAAGCCACAATATCTTTACGCCTTCTAGACTGTCTTTCCAGGTTGACTGGAATATGCTTATGTAGATAGAGTATTAGGTTTAAAAGGTATAATTTTCTTGCTGATAATAGGCCACTATTTATATACAATTCAGTTGTGGGAAATCTGAACGGTTTGAAGTACATAACCTTTAAAAGTGACCTTTGGGCTCTTTCTAGCTCTAGAAATTTAACTTTGGTGGCCCCGCCCCAAACCGGCAAGCAGTATGTGATTACCGACTGCGCAAGTGCCTTAAAAATGTCGTTGAGCGTCTTTTGAGGCATCACATGTCGTAGATTTTTAAAAATCCATATAAACTTTCTAACCCGCGACATAGTAACCTCGACCTGTGAGTGCCACGTTAGACACCCGTCGACTGTGACACCAAGATATCTTGTAGACGGCACTTGTTTGATGGGGTTACAGTCACAATTTGGTTCTAAACTGTCTGCACAGGTATGGATACGGATATTGAAATTAGTTTCTGGCTTAGATCTAGCGCTTGGGGAGAAACAAATGTAATTTGTTTTGGCAATATTGAGGGTCAGCAGATTTGCCTTGAGCCACCCATCCACAACAACCAACCCCTGTTCGACTTTACTACGTACTTGTTCCCATGTGGAGCCAATATAGACAATAGCCGTATCGTCAGCATATGAAAAGATTTCTCCTCCACTGCTTCGTAGGTTACAGAGCTCATTTATATACAACAAAAACAGCGGCGGGCCGAGTACGGAGCCCTGTGGAACACCGAAAATAACCTCTTCCTCATTGCTATAAAAATCGCCTATCCTAACCTGTTGTTTCCTACCCTGGAGATAACTTTCAAAAAGAGAAAGTGCTTTACCTCTGACCCCCACTGCCTCAAGTCTCTGAACAAGAATGGGGACAGATACGGTGTCAAAAGCTTTTTTCAAGTCCAGGAACACCGTGACGCACTTATATCCTTTGTCTACTTTATCAGTGATTTCAGACGTTAGGGCTATAACTGCGTCCTGGGTTGACCGGCCCTGTCTAAAACCATACTGGGAATCTGAAAGAAGTTTATATTTGTTCAAATAATTGACAAGCGTTTTACTTAAAATTTTTTCTATTATTTTTGAAATTGAAGTTAAGACAGAGATTGGTCGATAATTATTGACATCGCTCTTGTCCCCATCCTTGTGCACAGGCGTGATGATAGATCGTTTCAGCGCACTACAGAATATACCAGTTTCAAAACACAGATTAGTCAGCCTACAAATGAGTGGAACCACAAGGTCTCGAGCCAGTTTGAGGAAGCTTACGGATATGCCATCCCACCCCGTAGCACTTGTCGAGTCAAGTGCCATGAGTGTACTATCCACTTCGGCTGGATCTGTGTCCAGTAACACAAATGAGTTGGCTTGAGATGTTGTGACCAAGGAGACAAAACCTGATCTCTGTTCTTGCCCAGTTAGAGTCATGATTTCATCCGCCAATGTTTTTCCAATTGATACAAAGAAATTATTTACACGATTCAACGAGTCAAGTGGATGAGGAGTGTTTTGAAGTAGATGTATGCTAGATGTCTTGAGTTTTTTATAATGGGTTATGTCATTAATTCTTTGCCAAAGTAGCTTGGGATTTTTCACTGAAGATAAAATTTGGTTCTTATAATATTGTCTCTTGAGCTTCTTGATAAGGTTAGAGCAAAATGTGCGGTAACGCTTATATGTAACTCTCAAAACAACTAGTAAGTTCCTGCTTACTGTCAACAGAGGCCACGGAGTCTGGTTTGTGCCCCATTGAATGCTATTGCATTCAATGGGGCACAAACCAGACTCCTTTTTCTTCGCCTTCCTTCCTTTCCTTTTTTTTTGGTTCGCCCTCTATTTTCCTTACTAATATAAAAGCGAAAGTAAGTTTGTTTGTTACGTCTTCACGCCTAAATGGCCAAATCAATTTTGATGAATTTTGGTACAGAGACAGTTTGGACCCTTGAGACGGACATAGGCTAAAAAAAAGTGGTAGTCAGCAAAAGACCCTTCTTTCTCCCTCTTTTCTGCTGTAATGGGCTAACAGGTATGTTGTATAGGTCTGTTTGGTATGACAGGCTCTATAGGTATACCTTTTTATTCCAATAATATTATTCCGTAGGCTCTAACAACTCTGTAATTAATCTCTCTACAACTCTAACAACAGTTTCTGCGATTGGGATCTCGGGAGATTCAGTTGTATTTGACGAACTAGATGCAATTTATTACCTTGCTTCATCGTGAGGTTAGTGTTTAACATGGTGTCATAGTTTTATATCGCTCAAGGGCCTCTGACTTCAACCCAGCCGCCCACGCCGCGGGAGACGCGTCAGGCGCCGCGAGACAACTCCCGGCCACCGTAGATGCGTTTCTATGGACGGTGAGCAATGGTTGGCTCACCGTCCTTCCGTCTATTGACGACAGGACGTGTCGACGGCACGTTAGTGTTCCAAGACTCCCGCCTCAAAGAGATGTAAGCAAAGCAGAGGGGCCTGCCAGGGCCACCGCCTACCGGGGTTTCAGGTTGTTCAGGTTGCGACCGGTACTGACTAAAACCCGAAGGTTTTAGTCAGTACAAGTCTGACACTCCCCCCGCTCCGGGGAAGCGAGGTAAGTTGTTTGATGATTTCCCACCCCAAAAAGGGCGTGCTGGATTCCTCACAATGTTTATTCCTGATTAATGAGTTAAATTATTATCAGGATTTTAGAGATCTTAGTCATATCAGGAGCTGTGGAGGTTAACGTAGATATTCCGTTATCGGAAACCTCTAGCCGCACATATTTCTCGCTACAGAAACTAGTCCAAGGCCTCGAGACGCCCGGTAGGTACATTGATACTACATCATACTGTATGAGCTACTCCATCAATAAGTTTGTGTATCGGGGTAACGTACCTGGGAACAAATAAATCCAATACTTATGTTTTATGTACAACTAGAACTAACATTAGCCCTATTTCTCGGCGTTTGTTTTAAAGTTAATTGCTTACTTAATCATACTTTTTGGACGTTTAAGTTTTTTTTTTTATTTTAACTCTATATAACGTATAGTATTTGAGGCTTCCAGAGAAAGCAAATCCTAACTAATAAAACAAATGCTCTAGTAGGTTTGTTTGTACGTTACCTTTTCACGCCTAAGCCACTTAACCGACCATCGTAAAAAGTTTGAATGTGAGTGTATGTTTGTTACTTAACGCTAACGGGTAACGGCTTATTTTTGTAAAATTTAGAATGAAGGTAGCCTATATTATAAATATAATGTTTTATCTTACTATATACATTATTGAAACGTTATATGAATGTAATAACAATTACAGGGCGTCAAAAATTCACCCACATCGCTGTCGACGACACGGTTGGCGTATGGTTGGCGCAGTGGCTTTGCTTTTGACTGCCACACTACATGTCGTGGGTTCGATCCCCGCACGGAACAAATATTTGATTGACTTTCGGTTCTTCCGGACGTGACTGTTTGTGTATGCGAGTTATGCTTTTAAACGCACACACGATACAGGAGAACTACGTTTAAACAACAGTAAGAAATGTGCCTAGAAGGCTGGCAGCATTGCCACGTTAGATGGCAATGCTATTACTTTGGCCAGCGCAGGCCATGTAACGTGAAGAGTCGAACAACTGCTTGGCGATATCCCGAAAAACAATTTAAACACTCGTAGCCGGGGTCATAGACCTACTGCTTCAACCGTATACGGCTCAAACACATAACTACCAATAAAATTATTATAGATATTTGCGACCGATAGAGAGATATTTAGCACCGGCAGCAGCTGCGTGAAGTTCCTATTTTGGGTGATGGTTGTGCCAGAAGCCAAAAGCCAGAAGCCCGACTCCAATTTACCCACAACCAACAGGCGGGAACGCTCTGCATTGTTGTTTTGAATTGTTCCATACTAACCTACAGAGTAGCTCGTCCCACTGCCTCTGCAAAATAAAACTAAGTATTTCGGGCGAAAATTTTGTATCAGTATGTACATTTTGAGACAAATGGGGAAATAAGTCTTTAAACTGACATGGGGAAACTTTGTAATTGAAGGCGAAGCGGAATTCACAGAATATTTTGTTGTAAAACTAACTGCGCTGTCGGTTACATCCAAGTAGACCGGGATAAAAAATAGCCTATGTGTAAATCCAAGCTAAGCAGGCATAAGCGAAATCAACAAAGATACATATTTGAGCGTGAAGGGGTAACAAATATACATACTTATACAAACTTTCACGTTTATAATACAATTAATCGGACAAAAAAGGCCCCTATGTTGTCGAAAGGCTTGGTAAGGGGATTTTTTTTAAATTATATTTACCTATTAAAAAAATCAGACAAGGTAGATTCTTTGTCCAACCAAAACCTTTGTACTACCCAAGCTAAGATACCAGTGCGCCTGAAACGTCGAAGGAACAATGCTTCAGTGTGCCTCAAAACGCTAACAAGCTTTTTATTTTATTTTTTGCATTATTTTACTTTCATAATACGTTATGCTTCGACTATCGAGCTGAAGAATGTCACTGTCTTCCCCACCAAAACTTAATTAAAGTAGTGAAGAGATCCAAGATTTTTTTCTTTTGATGTTGATACTAAAAATGTCCTTCATCTAATCACTAGGAGCTCAAACGGCTCGCCCGAATGGAGGCGTACCCGTAATAATTCCTCTATAAAATCATTAATTTGCCGCAGCTTTCAGAGGGAATTTTTAATAAAATAAATAAACTAGAATATTTTTTCGCTAACGCGATCAACTGATTGCATTCTTCATGATTATATTCAGTGTTAGTTTGTTATGAATTCGTAGCAAACCATTATAGTTATTTCGATACGAAACTTAACAACCGTTACAACAGTTTAATTAAAACTTATCAATGTTTATTATAATCAGTTTATTGGAACTAAGAAGACAGAAGATTTGAACATTGGTTCAAGTCTTCTGTAGCATGAATAAATTAAAAATTCTATTCTTGATTGGTAGTTAGAAAACTTTTATTGTCATTACAGATGGAGTACTTTAATAGCTGGTTTAATCGAGTTGTTGGTTTTAGGTGCGTGCTTTCTACAATGCAAAGGGAGAGAGCCATTTAAGCCGGCTGCTGGATCGGTCCCCTTTGTGGTAAGTTCTGCCGCGTGTGCTGGTTGGTATAGGTACATCGGCGAAAATTTGGCGAGAAATGTTTATTTATAATATTATGTTTATTTAACACTACAAGCCAAAAAATTCAGACAATATTTACACAACCATTAGCTGTCAATTTTTGGTTGTGGATCGCTGGTGCCAGTGGTAGGTAGTAACACCTGTAGTACAGGTTATTTAGTAGGTAATTTAATTGAATCTAATCTTTTTTTGGTTTGGCAATCTTAAAATTACTTTTCCCGCTCTGGGAGGCGCGGGGAGGGGGGGGGGGTGTTAAGTGTTGCATGTACTTACATACATAATATGAGGAATTATTACTCTTCCTACATTCATCGTCATATTTATTGAAAAAAAAATTTGTATCAATATTTATCAAAATTGTATATTTTTATTCAAACACGGTGAACTGACATTTTGGTAGTTAGGTCATACTAATATGGTTTACTACAGGTAAGTTTCGCGTCCCGTTACCGTGGATTATGCGTCGGTGTTATGGTGTCCCGAGTGGCTGTCCTGACGGCTGCGGTGTGCGTCACCAACCCCAATGCCAACGTGTTGGACACGAGACCCATCAACGTGGTCCTCGGTACCAACTACCGGCACCCGCGTCGCGGTATCCGAGTTCAGGTTACTAAAATTCTCAAACCAAACAGTAAGTCCGTTTTCATTTTTTGGTAGCATACCTTTGACTTTGAAAATGTACTTAGATATTTATAACTGGTGAGACAATGGCCCAAAGAGATGTCAGCTCATCTCTTTGCGCGTGGAACACGAACGCGCCGTCGACGTGTATCCAGATGAATTAAAATTAAGTTAATACGTTTAACTCAGTCAGGGAACTTTCAGGTGTTCTACTTAAAGAGCCATACGGTGTTAGCATATAATACCCAAAAGAGAAAATGTACGGTCACAACCATATAACGTTAGTTCACGTATACGAAACACTTAACAACGAATGCACGCTACCATGAAAAACTTAACGCCGTAGCAATGTGATGTTCTCTCCCTCAAAGGCCCGGCCACCTCCTTTGCTAGCATTACTGCTTCGCAGAAGGTGGTGACCGCTTCCCATTCCCTCTCGCTCCGGACCATGGCCTGAACCAGGGCCGGACGCGAGAGATCGCCGCCGCCGATCGCCTCCACGAGGGCATGGCGGTGCTCCGCCCAGCTTGGGCGGAAAGTAGCTAGAGGAGCAGGATGATTGTTATATGAATAAAGACTTTTTACGATGACTTTTAGAGGTTTTGTTATTCGAGATCACAGTTACGGTGTTCAGTTTTTCGTGGTAGCGTCACAGATTACTAAATGTAGCGTGCATTCGTTGTTAAGTGTTTCGTATTCGTGAACTTACGAGGACGTGTTATTCGATGTTACGCTTTTCTAAGTCATACGTATCACACTCGGAAATTTAAGAAGTAAGTAAGTGATGATGATTTGATTGCACGGTTGTAGCAGTGGCTGAGCAATCGACTACAGCGCTGCGTGTCGCGGGTTCGATTCCCGCACGAAACAAATATTTGTATGAACTGCAGGTAGTTGTTTCGGGTATGGCCATTTGTGCATGTGACTTTAAATGTTTGTAAACGCACCCACGATACAGGAGAAATTCCTAGTGTGGGGTAACGTTTTGTATGAAAGAAAGAAAAAGATTAGTAACAGTTCTATTCTTGTTTGCAGTGGGTAATGTCAATTCAGGTAACCGAGGTTTTTTGATGTCAAAGTCACCGGCAGTTCTGCTGCTTAAGCGAAAAATTCCTGATGTTTTAATGGAGGACCCAGTGAGACCCATCGAAATAGATTGGAAAGGCGAAGAGGCATTGAATCTTCAAGAGGAATGCTTTATGGCCGGTTGGCATTACTTCTACAAAGGGGTGACGTAATAAATTACCTTTTTTAATATTTACAATATTAATTACAGTTTAAATATCTACGTCAAAAGATCCCAACACTACTTATATAGGTAAATTCATAAATTGGTCACGTTATGTCCCCAACTACTTAGGTACTTACCTACTCAATTTTGAATTTGGCGACGCACACCTTCATGCCAATCGCCTGATTTAAGGTGAAAGCGCCAGGGTAGTCCGCAAAATTCAATATTAGGACGTTTTTTGGTTTTTCAGGTCAGTGTCAAGTAGTTTTATTGCTTGATTTAAATATGAATTGTAAACGTTAAAATGTGGCTTTACTGAATTTTAAACACCAATACAACTCTCCAAAAACAATTTAATAATAAAAGCTGTCAAATACTCATAACTCATATAAAGATAAAAACCGGAAGAATGATTAACCTCATATAAATAGCAATAAACAAGGCAAAAATTACATAATTCCTTCATTACTCAATATTATCACGCAAAATATTATAAAAACCGGGCCATTCCTTTGACTGCGTAGACTTGAGGCTTAATTTTTTCACAGCATAAAGGGGTCACTTTTTAATTTCAACTCGATACCTCGATGCGTTACCGAAAGAAAGGGTCAAACAAGCAGACAACAGAGTGATCCTATAAAAGTTCCGTTTTTTTCCGTTTGAGGTTACGGAATACTAAAAGGAAATAAACTTATAAAAATACTTTTATGCCAACATAATTAACATCGTTCTTTATCAAAAGTAATAATAATTAGTAAATTTAATCATTTAACGCAACCAACACAAACAAATAACAAAATTAAAAACGTAAAAATAAAAATATCAAACACCTGTACGTATGTTTTATTATTAAAACTCGGTAAAGCTAAAGCCGTATTTGTTACGGTCGCAATTTAAATTGTAATCAACATACAAACCGACACTAATCTACAAATTGGAAAAAAAATAATAAAAAAAAAACAAAATTTAAGGGCTACCACCATAAGTTAAACCAAGAAGGCTATGTTAGTCTTCTTTTAAAAACAATAAATACTTATAAAGAGTAAATTTTTAAAATCCGAAACTATAGGAACAAAGAAACATTGTCGCAAACTAAATACATATTTCAGCCAGTAACTTCCTTATACCGACTGAAGCACATGTTTTAACTTAAAACATTTGCTGCACACATGTGTCGTTTCTTTTTATTTTCTCCGTAAAAAGAAGGACACAATATGCGTGAAGTCCATGTGTGAACTCTTGTGCCCGTATTTAACAAGGAACGCGTTATTCTCTGCTCGCTATTAGAGGCCCTAGCCAGGAGCTCGCGGAGTAAAAACGTCAATCTATTCATAGTTATCTATGGATGTAAAATGCTACAGCATAATTGTATACCTAATCAGTTCAAAAAAATATATCATTTTTTGAACTGATTAGGTATACAATAATGCCGTAATATTACGGTATTCACGTTTACACCACACACTCATGCAATACAACAATAGTCGTCGTTGTATGAAGTTTATGTCGATGTTCGAAGTGTCAGGAGTGCGATTCACTAACGCGAAACATCTTTACAACCAAGACATTATCATTGAAACATCTGATGAAAACATATCGGTATTCTTTAAATAAAAACTGCGCGATCGTCACGCCTCAACGATGTCGACGGCGCGACATAGAACTAAAAATGGTCCCGAATGTATGAAAAACGGTATTCGCAACACACAAATCATCCTCGCCTTCAACGACAACGGCGCCTTCGCCTTTGATTTTAACTGTCAAACCGTAAAGCTTGTAAATTGTAGATGTTTTCTTGGATGTAGAGTTGTAGACGATTAAAATGTAAGTAAAACTAGTTATTTTTTTAGTTAAAATGATAAATAGATATTGATTTTTTTTATAGTAGTTAAATTAAATTCCTATTAATTAATTTCAGGGGCCTCCAGTTTTGCTCTTAGGCTAGACATGATGGTTCCATGTAGCAACCTTGAGCCTGGATCAAGAGAAGAATATTATAATGATCTGCATGCCACTGCAAGAAATACTGCATAACGAACCATTGGCATACTTAATTACTTAAATACGGCCGTTTTAGGTGCCTTTTGGTTCATCGTGTTCTTCACTATGATCCAGAGATGTTGGGAAAAATTATGAAAGCTTGTTGTGTTGCATAACATTTACAATCAAGCTGGAGTTTCCCCAGTGGAATTACCAGCTCATTTATAGAGGCAAGAAGCGAGGGTGATCCGGTTATTAGAACAAGGAAGCCTGAACTCTATCTGTGATTTGGACAGTGGATGTCTTGCTAGAGCTCGTCTAATTAATCGACTGTGGTGTGGACAAAATAGTTAATAATAGAAAAAGAACAAGACTTAAGATATTACAAATTTAAGTTGTAAGAGAGTTTGTTATATAGTAGTGTACCTATATTGTTCATCATAAAATATAGAAAGTGGATGTTTTTACTTATATATTTAACCTAAAGATAAAATTAAGATAGCCTAACGAAATGGTAAGTACCTACGCAAGTTAATCTTAATATAATTTATTAAATTACTAATATAGGTTGTAACACAGTTTGTTTGTTAAAAATTATAGTCTTTGGTAAATAGTAGTGTATACTGTGTGAGTTAGTACTGTAAAGTAACTATACTGTTCATCATAAAATATAGAAAGTATATGTTATTTTCTTATATATTTTACCTAAAGATTAAGATAACCGCCTAACGAAATAGTATGTATATTGGCAAATTAATTTTAATATAATGAATAAATAAAATAAAGCAATCTTTTAACATACATTTTATTTTTACTTATTTATTAAATCTCTAATTGCACTACTTATTCCATCTACAGCCTGAGCCATAGCCTGATGGCTGCTTGATGACTAATTGCTTGGGTAATCAAGAGCTCCGCTTGTGCTCGACGTTCTTCTATGGCTATGAAACGCTGTGTGATGCTATCCATCTCAGAGCGATTTATTTCTAAGTTCTGATCTTCACAACTAACATTTTCTCCTCCCATAACGGTTTGTATTTTGAACTCCATTTCACTGAGTTCTTGCAAATCTCCAATGTCACCACCAGTGCAACGCCTAGCGGCTGTAATTAAGCTGGACTTTTTCGTCACTGCTATTTTTTTTATTCTTCCAGTACTGCAATACAAGAAAAAATACATGATAAATAGAACACCTATTTGCTCGGTTTGGTTTAACTTTTCATTGCATTTTCAAATGTTTTTATAACTGCAATTCGAAGACTTAAATAACAGTACATACTTGTAGTTTATACTTATTTAGTAAAAAGAACAAATTAGAAAAAAGAACAATTTAGTAAAAAAAAACAAAAGTAAAAGGATACTATACCGTAGAAGGCTACCTACTCAATGCAATAATTCATATTTAAATTACCAACCTTACACCACTGTTCCGATGTTTATACACCAACTATATCATCACTGTTCAGGGCTATTTTTATTTCGCACCATGCCTGACGACTAGACGAGTACGGCCCATAGCCAACCATGGTTTGCTTTCTAGCGTTTCCAGCTGATTCAATGAAGGAGCTGCGTTGCGAGACACTAAAAAATAAATATTTTGGTTACATAGATAGTAGTTCCAGAAACTGTGTTGTATATGTAAATAGAAATGTTATCGTGTACTTACTTTCGATAGATTTGGAACCAAACTAAAACTCGGTTCAAGTAGAACGCCATAGGGTACGGGTGCAGCATTTTTTAACAGTCCACTTAATACCACTTGGAGCTTTGGAATTTCGTATTTTGATAAAAAAAACTATAATCAAGATAAGATCAAGTTGTTTGTTTTGAACAAGTTTTGAAGTTTTGAAATAACATAGACTATACATAACCTACAATTACAAATGTCTGAGATTTGAATCAATATTTTCCAAATCGAAAATGATATAATTAATTTAATATTCGTTGCATAAAAATAATACGTGTTTTAGACATACGTATTGTGTATTTATATAAATTTAAAATGACGAAATAACTTAAAAATAGGTTAGTCGAGATTTTCTCGATTAAAAACTAGAGTTAATATAGCAACACTGTTAACATCGAACACATCATCGTTGTTCAGCAGATCGTCGACGAGCGTATGTAGCTAAGCGAATACGATTTTTATCAACGTTGTTTTTAAAAGCGATATTTACGATGAGACATCCGTGAACTCGTCGTTGTTAACATCTATGATGAGTCTGTTAGTGAATCGCATAGCAGGTTTCCTTTTTATTGGGCTCGCTGAGCGCAATAAAAAACTGCGACAATTTTTTTGCTGTATTGTGCCTTGGCTGGAGGCCTTATTCTCAAGGATTGAAGGTTGACCGGTTGAGCTGACGAAAACCTCATAGGATGAACTGCATTATGTCATTCTAAAATAAAAATAAAAATGCTGCAAACATTCCAACTTCCTGTATCCAACTTTATACTTGTTTGAATAAAAATAAAGTTTTAACGGTATAACTGCAAATTAGTTTTAGGTTATAATTAACATTATTTTGGGCATTTCTGTCACTAGAAGGGTTTTTACTGGACGGTTTTATGGTTATTTGTAAAATTAGCATTGCGAAAAAAAACATTATCAAAAAAAGAAAAAATATATGTCATAAAATATATAAATTAATAGAACAATAAATCAAGGGTTGTGATCTTAAGTAGGTAGGTACATACATGTTTCGCTGTAGATTGGCACACCCACTCAATTGGATCATCAGTTAACAGTGAAATACGATGTCATTAATTTCATTATAAGTACATATTACCTAGGTACTATCAGAGAAATGTTTGCGCTTATAAATGTGATTCGTATCTTAAAATATATATTTAGTATTTAGATTCTGTTTTTTTTTTTGTTGAGTATTTTATCATAGTAGGTATTCAGAATCGTAAAACTTATAAACAAATCCTACTTCCTACTTAGATACTAATCTTCTTCGTCTTTACATAAGTACCTATCAATGTAGTATAAAATGAAATCTCTTTTGTTCTCTGTTCGCTTAGTTAGATGATAAATCTTTTAGACTATTCAAGGGTATTTAATGCCGTTTTCAGCAATAGATAGATTCAAGAGGGAGGAAGCCAGATGTGATGCTGTTTGTTCCACCACTTCTTTTTTCTAGCTAAAACACTAGGAAATGGCGAAGTTCCGGGTGTTTTTGTGGGACAAACTCTCTTGTAATTTGACGTTCTAGAAGTGCTGATTGTCAATCAAAAGACATTAATTCAAATAAGGCTGTTATTTGAATTAATGACTTTTGATTGACAATCAGCACTTCTGATTTTGGAGTAATACATAGCACCCCGTGCGATTCCAGAACGAGTAGCTAGTATTATATAAAGTGACCGTGAAACTTTAAATCGTAAAAAACTACTGAACGGATTTGGATGTTTAGTAGGTAAACAGATAGATTATAACCTGATATTTTTAATCCCAGTTACCCAACTATCCTGTGGGACATTTACGAACTTCACACAGGCACACCATATGCATTAGGTACCGATAATAAACTTAAAATACTTTTAACTAAAGGCTACTCAGTTGATAGCGTTTTAAGTTTATTTTGTAATAAGCAATATCAAATAACCGACTTACAATAACAAACTGGCTAGGGGCGAGTTTGCTTCGCGCATGTAGGTTTCCGTAGAAACTTGCGACATAAACAGCCATATCTAAAGATAGACTTAGAGGGTTGATAGACTAGATTAGACTCGATACCTACCTCTACGCATTCTCGAGATGAAGGGTCTTGACAAACAGGCAGGCAGACCGACAACAAAGTTCAGGTTTTTGAGAACCCTAAAAATGGCTTTTTAAGTTCTTTTGAATAAACGACATTTTTACCTACTAATCCTTACTAATATTATAAAAGCGAAAGTGAGTTTGTTTGTTTGTTTGTTACCTCTTCACGCTTTAATGGCTAAACCGATTGTGATGAATTTTGGTACATAGATAGTTGGGAACCAGGAGACGGACATAGGCTAATTTTTATTTTAAAAAAAGTGGGATGTGAGGGAGAAAGAGGGAAGAAAAGGGAAAACTTAGCGTTGCTATTACAAATCAATAAGGCGCAAGGGGAACTGTGTTACCCCAAATTTAACGCGGGCGAAAGCTAGTAATATTATAAAAGCGAAAGTGAGTTTCTTTGTTACGGCTTCACTGAATGAATTTTGATGAATTTTGGTACAGAAAAAGTTGGAACCCTGGGGTCGGACATAGGCTTTTTTTTAATGGGAGAAATAAGGGAGAAAGAGGGAAGAAAAGGGAAAACTTAGCTATTACAATGAATAAGGCGCAAGGGCAAAAACTACAGGTAGCAGGTACCTGCAAATCAGGAAAGTGGAACTGTGTTACCCCGAATTTAACGCAAGCGAAGCCGCAGGCAAAAGCTCGTAATAAATAAAATTAGAAAAACAAATGCTGGTGGCTTCTAAAGTTAAGATTAATAGTTATGGCCAATAAGTATTCGTAATTTCAGGATAAAGTTTTTCCTGGCGAAAAGTATCTTCTCCAAAGGAACCTTAGAGTCCAGTTCATGAATATAGTGAAGAAAACCCTGTGGTGCGAAGCCTTGTCTATAAAGTTTCAGAAAGCTCTAACGAGCTTGGGATTTCATGGAATGATTGAAAAAGGCTCGAAAATCTGCGTCAGAGACGTGAGTATTAGTACTTCTCCCTAAAATGATGCATAATTTTTTACAAAATAAAATGTTTTTTTTACTTGGAAATGACAGCACACACATATTTTTTAATATACTGATATTTTTCATTCCAATAAAGAGCATAATTTTTTAGCCGACTTCAAAAAGGAGGAGGTTCTATATTCGTTTTTTTTAAATGCGAAATGTGGACCGATTTTTGTTATTCTTTTTTGTTCGAAAGGGTAGACCTCCGAGGTGATCACATACCTATCAATTTTATTTGTATTGCTTAGGTAGTTTATGAGCTATCGTCTATACTTAATACGTTTTTTTATACACGTTTATATGGCAATATCTTTTTAGTAACAATGGTAAATTAATACTTACACGATAAAACAATTGTGAGACCAAACTATTAATCCTTATCTATTTAAATAATTTGATAATTAAGAAGCTTAGGTTGGTCTGTGGATGGGTGACCACCCGTTACCTACATACCGAGTTTCCTCCGTGCCTCGGAAAGCACGCTAAGCTGTTGGTCCCGGCTGTCATTTGTAGATCTTTGACAGTCGTTACAGGTAGTCAGTGTTCCGAAAGTCTGACAACCAGTCTTACCAAGGGGTATCGCATTACCTAGTTCTAACTGGGTTGTGCAGGTCAGATAGGCAGTCGCTCCATGTAAAATACTGATATTCAGCTGCATCCGGTTAGCCTACTGGACCGGACTGGAAGCCGACCCCAACATAGTTGGGAAAAGACTAGGCAGATGATGATAATTAAGATTTTGTACCTACGAGTAAATAACACGTTAAAATCATTAATTCAAATTGGACAAAACATTTAAAAGTTAAGACGAGTGAAGCAATGCTCAAATTAAAATATCAGTGTGCTGGCGTAACGAACAGCCCTATCTGAAGAACTACATGTACAATTTATTATAACTTATCTATTTATTTTTTATTGCTGGGGAAAAACTTATGATTTCAAGCTCAAACCAACGGGACCGAGGCAGTAATCTAAACTCATATCTAGCTAGGGAGCTGGTCCTAGTTTCAACCGAAACCGAATTTAATTAAACATAAGTAGGCGATTCGAAGATGAAGACCTGTAGCCCTACTATGACCTCTTAAAGCAATTCTTATTCCGCTGAGGGAAAGAGACAGAGCTATATAGGGTGTCTAGCACCATCTCTTTCACTCAGTGGAATAAGAATTGCTATAAGAGTTCATAGTAGGGCTACTGTAGCCCTACTATGACCTCTTAAAGCAATTCTTATTCCGCCGAGGGAAAGAGACAGAGCTATACAGGGTGTCTAGCACCATCTCTTTCACTCAGTGGAATAAAAATTGCTATAAGATGTCATAGTAGCCCTTCTGAGAATAGACTTCGACAGCCGGTGGAATATCGTAGAGCACTTCCGACGTTTGACTCCCAAACCTGAGCGGGCTGGGGCTGCTTTCAAGCGGCTCTCGCCTTATCTGAAGGGGTTTAACACCTGCCTTAGGTTGTACGCGTGAAGTCGTGCGGACTATTGAATGGACCATAGACTCTATGGTCTTTTACGGGGCCCCAGTGTGGGATGTGGGCACGTTCCTTGGCCCGGCGCGCGGCGTGCCGCCCACTACTTCAACACGGGTGTTGGAGAATTTGTTACATTATAAGTACCTAATAAATTTAAAATATTTCATTTAAACAAAATATACCTATAATGATTATTATCACATATTTATGCCTATTTCCTTAAAAAACGACCACGAGGAATCTATTTTAAAACAAAAGTAGCATTCTATCTACATACTTTATCTTACAGCCTGACCGAGCAGCTCAGCCGTGTCACGTAAGTTATCTGGCCTATAACAAATATTATTTTAATTAGATGAAGCTCGTAAAACACTTCGGAACCAACACAATCCATAAATACTTAGGTACTACTGTACTACACTACACATTATGTAAAACTAACTCTGCTTGTACTTTTTAGACCTTAGCCATCTTTGTTTCTTTTGATAGATGAGGTCTAATTTTCAATTTGTCGACTTGTCGAATAAGTAATTAGAAATTGACGGATTTTTTCAAAACTTCCAAACAATCATCATTGTACAGTTCTTTTCCCAAATTTTTGAGGCCGGCGCAACATGTCTTGTTCTTCCATACTCCTGGTTATCGTCATCTTATCAGATACCTCCATTCTTGTCATATCATCCTTCACACAGTCCATCCGTCGTTTTATTGGTCTTACTCAAAACTTTGCTCACTACATTACAACCGATTACCAAACAACTTTTCAGTCACCGGCGCCACACTCAGATTTCCTTTTAAAAAGTCGTTCCTTACTTTATCAATTATTTTAAATACTCACACACTTAGAAGAGATGTCAAAAGTAACCATTACCTTAGGTCTAAGTCTAGTCTAGGTAAAATATTCTGTGGCTAAGGCAGTTTTGTTTGCATCTAGGGCATGTATGGCGCGCCGCTGATCTGCCGCGGTAAAGCTGTAGGAATGATGATGGCTCCAGACGGCCAGTGGTCCAACTGCACTGGCTTCAGCAACCTCATTCATATTTTTGCGAGTGATTACCTCAAGGCCTTTATGACCTGTGTCAGTAGGTGAGTTTTGTAGTTTGTCCTTTCGTTACCATCGAAACTGAGCTAGGCAGTAATCTAAACTCATATCTAGCTAGAGAGCTGCTACCTTACCATGACGTGTTAAAGCAGAACTTATTCCGCTGAGGGAAAGGGACAGAGTTATACAGGGTGTCTAGCACCATCTCTTTCACTCAGTGGCATAAGTTCTGCTTTAAGGCATCATAGTAGGCCTACTGTACAGTTTCAACCGAAACCGAATTTATTTAAACATAAGTAGGCGATTCGAAGATGAAGACCTGATAGAGAATAGACTTCGACAGCCGGTGGACACACATGGAGACACATCAAGCTATACATTTCCAGTATAACATGTCGCCGCTTTGTACAGATTTCCCATACAATGTGAAGTCCGCATAAATTAGTTTTGTATGTGTCGTTGTTAATAACACAGAATAATTAATAGTGCAAAATATTAATTAACCACTTTGGATTCATAGGAAGGAAGGTAGGTACCACCCGAACTACAGAATATATAGGTAACAAAATACCTATAACGTGGCTCAATAAATAGCCACCGACAGCACCTATGCCCATTGTTTTGATTAATCTAAATGTTAAATGTATTTTTCGGTATGCCGTAAAGGTGTTATAGAGATAGAATATACTTACCTACTTCATTATACCTATTCCGAAATTAAGACAAGAAAATATAGGTACCTATGATAGTGCCTAATACTATTATAAACAGGGTAGGTAGTAAATAATGATGAAATGAGGAATTAAAAACAGTAGGGTTACCATGACATCTCATAGCAGTTCTTATTCATGCGTGAGAAAGAGATGGTGCTTGACACCCTGTAAGGCTCTGCCTCTTTCCCTCAGTGGAATTAGTTCTGCTTTAAGACGTCATGGTAGGGTAGCAGGTTTCCAAAACCTTACCTACCAACCTACTCCGTTGCCTAAAATATTGACAAGGCGTTACCCTACCACTCTGTACTAAAAACTTAAAAAATTAATTTAAAAATCTGGGAACCAAAAATCTTAAAATATGTTTTCCAATCGTCATCATTGGCGTAAACCAATCCGATTTTTACTGATTAGGTATGTACCTACGTGCCATTTTAAAGGTACACACGAAGACATATCAACCTATACAAAACCAGTTTGTACTGATCTCTTAACAACGGATCGTACACCGCGGATTACTCGTACAGTTTTGTATAGGTTGATGTGTCGCCGTGTGTACCAACTCAAATATATTACTTATAACGTGTGTCAGTAAGAAATATTTTACTTTTTAAGCTTGTTTGAAGTGGATGAGAAGTTATCTTGGACAATGCAGAAAAAGAAGCTGTATGATGATTTTAAACCGGAGGCTTACGATTATGTGCCGGAGTTTTACGACAAGGTTACTAGTTCCAGTGAATCTATAACTGAAGAACACGCTGAATAATTTGAATCCTACGCGTCTGCATAAAGCACAATACCTACCCACTAAAGAAGAGGATTGTGTCAATTACAATTTGTTTAATAATATAATTTAAAATATAGTAGATTCAAAGATATTATTTGTATATGTGATATTTTTACTGTAAGTATTGCACGTCACATAACGCGAAGCGTATTAGGAAGTGCACTTAAATACATAACATGTCAAAGTCAAGCAATTTCCTGGCCATAGAATAACTCGTTTATTTCTATGAGACAATATGAGTACTTACAGGTATAATATGAAAATAGTAATTTATATTATACTAGCTTTAAATTCGAGATAAGACAGTTCGCCTTTCCTGATTTGCAGGTTCCTGCCACCTGTAGTTTTTGCCCTAGCGCCTTATTTATCGTAATAGCAATGCTAAGTTTTCCCTTTTTTCCCTCCTTCTCCCTAATTATTCATTCTTTTAAAAAAATGCCTATGTCCGTCTCCAGGGTCCCAACTATCTCTGTACCAAAATTCAACAAACAAACAAACCAACTCACTTTCACTTTTAAATATTAGTTTTTTCTTCATCTTGACGAAAAAACAGGTCCCTACTTAATAAAAAATTACTTGAACGTTCGCATGTCTGTATGTATAGTCTTTTTTTGTAATAACAATAGAAAAAACTGTTAGGTGTAGATTTCTGAGTGATCGCCTTTTCATTTCAATATTCTTATGCACACGGATAAGAATATTGAAATTAAATGGCGATCACACCCAGTGCGCTTTTGGTCATGTCCGCGAGTGTATTTAGTGTCCCTGCAGCATATACTTAGTTGCAGGTAGGTAATGTCAAGCCGAACAATGTCACTCAATGAAAGGTAGCCTTGAATTGGTCGTAACGACCTAATAGGTTATAAAAAAGAACACAGAAATACAAATATCATTCTCTTTATGATTATAATAAACATAACAATTTCTATATTTGAGGTACAGTGGGCTGCATGAATTAGGTACCAAATTGAAAGTTTATTTTAATACAACAGGGTTACCCAATTGACGCAGCCCACTGTACATGGAAGCAACTGTAAACAATTAACATACAATGTGATTTATAGTTACTTAAATAAAAGTATTGAGACAGAGGACACCAATTTAATAAGATTATTACAAGCAGGTGTTTCTGTTTGACATGGCACAGTGACTTACATTGTCTACTTAATTTTCAAAACTATTTAGACATAATATAACATCACGCCTTGTAAACCCCGGTTAGGCAGAGGCTTACCTAAAAATAGTGCCACATTTCGCCATTTATGTTCAAATCCCATGTAGTAGGTGGCGAGTTTATTCATCAACCGGGCACAGTCCAGACTCCGTCCGTAGCTGTTACTGAGAAATTCTTGATGGATGGAAACCCAATAACACTGCCCAAACTTGGAATCAAACCTAGGATACTAGGACCTCATACTCAGCAGTCCCGCTAGCGACCACTGGACCAACGAGGCAGGCAACTTCGCACACATGTCGGCAAGAAAAGCAATTAATGCAAAAATACAGACTTGATACAATCGTCGTTCGAAGAAAATAGTGATTGGAATGCCTATGATTCTAATTTATTAATATATTTAGAATGTTTTTATTAAATTGCACTCGGCGGCCCTATTAATAATATGAATTTATTTAGAATATGTTTGTGGCGTGATGGTTATCGTAGTATCAGGCCTTTTTATATAATGTGATGTTTGGAGAACTTAATTCTATGAATTTGATACTAATGTATCGTTTGGATAAAATCGACTTTCTAATTTATTGCTTTACCAGGTGACAGTATCGTCCAATAAAATTAAACGTGATAAAGGTTGAAACTATCTAGCTGTCATGTACCACCTAACTTTAAAGCAAACATACATCTTGACATTTTATGACTTGCAGGCAGGATTCGCAGTGATTTAAAAAGGTTGTTTATCTTGCTATTCACAAAAACAGATACAAAAAGCAACACACGTAACAACGTCACTTCAGGTGTATCCGAACGGGATTTGACGCTTCCGCAAGCAAAACGTAGAAAAAAAAATATGTTCACAAACATTGTATTTTTCCAACAAAAATAATGTTTAGGACCAGAGTTTGGTTTCTTAATCCCAGAAAATAAACAGCGTACTGTATCCGAGAGCGGTAAAACAACAGAAACAGTTCGAATATAAAATGCGAGAGACAATATAAGTATTAAGTAATCAAAATATCTTAAAATTTTCGAAACCTGCCTGCAGGTTATACAGTACGTTCTCACATTATTTATCATCAAGCATCATCTGTTAAAACCCATGAAAGTATCCCGCTAGTGAAGTTTTGTTCATACTTATATTGTATTGTACTTAATTATTAATTAGTCATGTGTGCCTACATAATATTGTGTACACATAGACAAGCTCTTAAATAAAGTGCTAATCTTCTTCTTAAATAAAGTACTTTTAAAAGTGGAAGCGAAAAGCCCGCGAATTTAAATTTTATTATGTTTTTTATTTTTGGAATTTGCAAGTGAGCGTCAGATTGTATGTTGATTAAAATATAAATCGTGACAGTAACGAATGTGGCTATACAGAGTTATAATAATTAAAAACATAAATATAACTCGCTAAGTCAATTTAATGGGATAACATGAACATTTATATGATTTTAATGGTTCAAACTTTTCAAGAACTATGTGTTATCGTCGTGATTTGTATCAACATACAATTGCACACTGACCTGTAAATAGTAAAAATCTAAAAAAGAAACTCGTGTGCTAATCTGGCGCTTACACCTTAATACTTTGCTGTACTACGGAATTCGCGACACATATTGTCGCGAATTCTATTGCATTTTTGTTCAGTGACAAGTAAGACGGCACTCTACCTCCTTGTCTATTGGAAACGAATAACCTAAGTATTTCTTAGAAATAAATGACCAATTATTCTCATTTAGATCATTGTTAAACACGACTATACTCATGGATTTGAAGAAATGCTATTATAAAGTATTGCAATCCGCAAATTAATCTATTTCGCTGTTTTCAGTCTACAACAAAAACACGGGCAATATTCGCCATCGCAATTCATACAATATACAGCTATATTAATAATCAACAAAATGTTCCAACCATTATTATTATTTATTTGATGTTATATCCATCCTACACAATATTATTTAATGTAATAAAAATATAATTTCATAAATGATCTTGATGTTACATGGTCGCTATCCGAATACTATTATGGAACTGGTTTTAGTTTATTAGAATTGTAACAAAACTGTCGTGTTAAAAAATAAATATTCCACAAAATGAGAATATTGTTATGGGCTCATATGATAAGATTCTCATTTTGTGGTATAATATATTTAATATTTATTTCTTGGCCATCAATATAATTAAGTAGTACACGCGGCGGCACATCAAGGTAACCATCTCCAGCATAAAATAGCCTCGTCTTGTTTAGACTACCAGCTACCCTACTATGACCTCTTAAAGCAATTCTTATTCCACTGAGCGAAAGAGACAGAGCTATACAGGGTGTCTAGCACCATTTCTTTCCCTCAGTGGAATAAGAAATGCTATAAGATGTCATAGTAGCCCTTGTGTACAATAAGTTATTTGTATGGATTGATTGGTCTTCGTGCCTACTAATAGATTGTTTAAAGTAAAAAGTGTAGTATGTGTTTATAATTAGTCTGTTCGACAAGGCATTAAAGGATAAACAGTTAAAAACAAATGCGATTGGTCATTCACGTAAGTCTAGTATAGCTAATTGTGCTGCCGGTACTGGCACCGACTTTCAGGTGTGAGAAATAGAACAGACTTTAACTTGAGTGCCAATTGGCCTTCCAGTTGGCACTCAAGTTAAAGTCTGGTCTCAACGTTACGTTAGTTCTTAGACAGCAATTTTGTTATCAATATCATTGCGAGACATCAAGATAGGCCAACAGAAAATAAATATATACTTAAATCAACAAGTCAGTTACAATCCTAAATGATAATATCTACATTATGATGGAATAGATTATTATTAGAAGTATTTACTATGACGTTATCATACAAGAATATATCACTTAGCTACGAACATGATTTAACATTTACACAAACAAAACGGTTCGATATTTTCTTCAAATTATAACAAATAGTATTAATATTATCATAAGAAGTCCTACTAAGATTCCTATTGCCAGCCACTGGCGTCGGTCTGGAAAAAGGAAAGAAAACAACAACAATTAATTACGAATAGAATATTCAAAATTAGAACAATAGTAAACCAAAGAAGTATGATCGCTGTAACTTATAACCGCAAACCGCGTCGATGTGGCAACGAGGTTAGTATTACATAGCCAGCGTGTTCAAGAATCAGGCAACTATATCCAACCTACTTTAAAACTAAAGAATAAAAAGAATTTACAAATTAATAATGTTTAGGTTTTTCACTGGCCATCGACGCCGGCCCAGAAAAAGGTGGCGAGCCGACCTGGAGGCATACCACAGGGTTCCCAACTTGGCTTCTAGGCCCAAATTATTGGGCTTTCTTAAGTCCCATAGGTATTTTAAATACTTATTTGAAGGAGCAAAAAAATTTACAAGTGTTATTGAAAATATAGATCTTTAATGAATTGGAAGTTCCAATCTGTTTTTAATATTCGTGGTTTCATATCCCTTGAATAAGTATAATACGGGGTTTTTTGGGGCTTTTCAGCTTGATCTTACGCATATTTTATTTTTTAACACTGGCATACTACGAGGGTTGGTTCAAGAAAGCTCGAGTAAAAAAAGTTATTAAAGGATTTGGGGGAGGCCTTTTGCCCAGCATTGAGAAAGTACGGGTAATTTATTTTTCAAAGTACTTTCTAAACATAGTACATACATAAAGCTAGTGGAACACTTAGTTGTCGCCGTTCTCGTTGGTCTAATTGAAGCTCGCAAGCCATCGCGCGAACAATATTTGAATGGGAAATTTTGATCTCGCGACGAGAACATATCGTGTCATCGTAAGATTACGCCTTACGACCCTTTATAAAGTACGTTATGTTGGTACTGACTTGGTAAGAATATACAGACATTGATGTGTTCAAACTCACCGTTATTCATATGGAGCACCTTAGCAACTTTCTTTAAAGTGGAGTCTAGCTTAGAATCGGCATTCTCCAGTTCTGTGTTCAGGTCATCTAACATCCTGGAAAGAGAAATGACCCGTGGTTTATTTATTGTGGAAAAGTCGACTTAATACATAACAGCCTTTTTGTCAAATAATCCTTACTAATATTATAAAAGCGAAAGTGAGTTTGTTTGTTACGTCTTCACGCCTAAATGGCTAAACCGTTTTGATGAATTTTGGTACAGAAATAGTTGAGACCCCGGAGACGGACATAGGCTATCTTTTTATAGAAAGTGGGATGAAAAGGGAAAACTAAGCTTTGCTATTACAATAAATAAGGCGCAAGGGCAAAAACTACGCGGGCCTGTGGACGGTGAGCAATGGGTAGCTCACCGTCCGTATGTCGATTGTCGACAGGACGTGTCGACGGCGCGTTCGTGTTTCACGCGCGCCTCAAAGAGATGTCAGCAAAGCAGAGGGGCTTGCCAGAGCCTCCGCCTGCCGGGGTTGCGGGTTGTTCGAAAGAGATACCGCGGCCCCGGAACGTAAAGGGCATTAGAAGGAACATGAGTGGGTTTTAGTCAGTAAAAGTTTGACACGCCCCCTCACTCCGCCCAGAGCGGGGGAAGTTATTTGATGATTTACCACACCAAAAAAAAGAGGTGGCAAGCAATAGGTCGCTCCTATTACATGGGACTAAAACATAATTTATGAAATGTGAGTGTAATATTAGGTTTGCCTGTATCTAACCGTTCGGGTATTACACGCGTAATGTTATGAAAAGAAGCAGTGAGTTGTCTCTTTACCTTTTGCATTTCATCCAAATAAAGTCACGCAAAAACATGATAATGACGACAGAACACCAAGCTATACAGTTCTAGTATATCATGGCCTCGCTCTGTATATAGATTTCCGTACAATGAGAGATTCGCATACAATAGTTTTGTATAGCTTGATTGGTCGGAACTCTAATAAAAGGTACTTACACAGCCTGTTCATCCAGTTCTATTCCAATTTGTTTGGAAACCGTTTTCAGTGAGCCGACAGAGTGGCTGATCACCTGCAGCTGGTCATTCTGACTGGTCAGCATCTTCTCCTGCATAGACATGATATCGCTGTCATAGCCGAAACCGTCGAATCTGTTGGGGCTGTCCGTCTGGTTTGCCAGTTTCGAGTACTTAGTATATTTAGGCGTGGCTGTCCAAACGTTGCTCAGATGCATTGGGCTTTCTTCGCCCAATAGTGGCTCCCGCGCCGTCCCGTCGTTGTCACGGTTCCTATTGAGACTCATTTTGCTCTTCATCACCTTAAACAGAGACATTTATGAATGATTTTGTAGAATTTTTCTTTTGCCACATATCTCTAATTCAATTTCAAATCGTCTTACCTTCACTTCCTGTTTCGTGGCTTCAATAAAACTTCGTCTTTCAGAAATTTCTTTGTTGTCAATTTTAAATTTTGACGAATTCTTCTCTACGATACGTGAAAAATAGGTTCAGGAAATCAAACGGTTTATCTGAAGATACAGACTGATGTTACCTAAATAATGAAAATGATTATACGCAAGGCTACGTTGGCTTTACAAACATGCACGACAAATTTTACTTTAAATGAAGGTCCAACACTCCCACAAATCTATGTAACTTTAAAAAGGATATTAATAGTATCTTCTAAATCCTCCAGGTCCCATTCGATACTACGGAGTGCGTTTCTCAGCTCCGTAGAAGTCCATTCCACTTCAGGACTGTTGGGTACAGAGGGCGCCTTAGATATCTCCTGCCACCTCAGGTATAGACCGCGAGTCTTGTTCAATGCTTTGAACACCTCACTGTGATCAAGGGGTTCACATTAAATAAAAAATACACAAAATTCTATCAAAGCCTGAAAGAAGCCGGGGTTGCGGGTGTTTAAAAACAATACCACGGTCCCGGAACACAGGCTAAAAGACGGAGAAACTTCTAAAAATCATCAAATAACTTCCCCGGCTCTGGGCGTGGCGGGGGAAGTTATTTGATTATTCCCTATCCCTAAAAAAATAAAAATAGGCCTGAAAAAAGAATTGAACGATAATGTTTTGAGTTAAATTATCCAGAGATGTATCAAATCGGGCATGACAGACAATGTTATACTACCCACATATTGTATTTACGAAAAAATAACGTAATTGTAATCTACAAAGACTACAATTAAGATTTTCCCCTCTCATATAAGGGAGCCCTGTGAAAATTGTTTTCATTAATTTATTTATCGATAAAGTTGATAAAGACCTAATTAAACTCTCATAATCTCATCACATTTATTGATTGCTTGCTTGGGTCCAACCAAACACAAATATAATATGTCTGTACGTATTTTGATATCCGGTACGAGGTAACTCCAATTGCAACTGTTTTTATTAGCAGTACAGTCCAATGTTCTATTTTTCAGATTTTTAATTAAATGTGCATGGTGTAGTCTTGTATGACTGAAAGAATACACCAGCTCTTTATTCATGTTTTATCTAATATTTTGTTGGAGAGCTTAACTAAACAGAATAAGATATACAGGAAAATATATTTAAATTTGATTTTTTCATTAACAGTGTCATATGCATGTGAAATTTTGTCAATGGGAAAGTTTCCATCCAGTACACAGCCTGTGCTTGACTCACTTAGTGTAAAATAAAAGACTTGAGTAAGTGTTACCATTACAATATTTTAAAAAGGTTTATAAATTAGCTGGGTCAGTGGGTCATCTCTGCTTCATGCTCTTTGCTTAACACATGTTCGTAGTGTGTTTATCATTATAAAAACGTATCATTACAATTGTTCTTCTTTAGGGCTCCGACACAGTTAGGTCAATGATTTTTATTTATCGGAACTTGAAACCAAATGTAGAATAAGAAGTTACTACTAGAACTACTATGTGTAGAGAAACAACAAAGGAATTTATAGCTTACTTCTAGCTGTGCCCACCAGATTATTTGTTACTCAGATCTCAGTGGTCTAAAACCATGTTCATTATATTGCATTTTTTAATGAAACGGTTTGGGGCACATTGGTTGGATGTACCTATTAGTCATATGTTTAAAACATAGGTAGAAATATTTTTTGTATTTTTTATATATAGATTTATCCAAGCTAATCTAAGCAAAGGAATAAAATTGGAAAATGGACAAACATGTGGTAAGTCATGTAACAGACTTACCACATGTTTGTTTGTTTTCCAATTTTATTCCTTTGAAATTCCTTTTTAAACATTTGGCATTATTAAGAACTAATAAGTATCCAGTTTAGAGTGGGTTAAGTAGTATAGACAACAAACAAATTACTTTTGAATGTTTAGCTAGACATATTGCGGATAAAGATATATTTATTGCGTGACTGTGTACATGAAGTTCTTGTTGATAAACATTACATTTTTGTTTTGGTTCCAACAGTCTACCCAAGTCGGATATGCAGTTGTATTTTATGAGATTTAGTAACATACAAGGATGTGCTAAGGCAGCCGGTAAAATGCATAAGAAAATTTTATTTTGCAGGCTATTTTTGTGTTCCCCCCTTATAGTATTGAGATTGAGACATTACAAAAGAGAGCATTACAGATATTAAACTGCCTTGTTACCTTCATAGCTCAATTATACCCTTGTTGTGAACCCTCATATTATGAAAGTAAAGGAATATAAACTCGTCTGGGTTTTCACACCCGCTTGTCGACTTGGGACATTGAGATTGTCTACTGTGACAGATTCGGTCAGGAGTTTATTAAATTTTTAAACTGAATAATAATGGAGTTGCTTTACTCAACCAATCTTAGCATTTAATTTATTTAAATTGAGATTTCACATCTATCACAAGTAGCTACTCACTGATCTTGATTGCAGAAATTGAATAATAAACTTTAGGATTGAACTGATAAAATTGCGTGATAGTAATACTATTATTCATAAATACAAAGCAACAAGTAGGTTACAAATTAAACTTAAGTTTGGTATGTTCAAAGAGTTCCTTTATGGTCCCATGCGGGGCAAAGACAGATTAATAATTTATGATATTTTTCCATTCTCAGTCACATGAGTACTACAAGCTACATTACAATGTGGTGATAAGTCAAAGCATTTAAATTTTATTGTTATTTCCAAGTTAATTATGAATATAAAATAAAATAACATTATTTGTCTTTTCCCAACTAGGTGTGTTGGGGTCTGCATCCAGCTTAACCAAATGCAGTTGAATACCAGACCTACAGCTATATGGGGTTTCCAAGGTACTGGGGAAAGATATACAGTGAAACCTGGATAAGTGAGACTTGAAGGGACGAGAGAATTAGTCTCACTAAAAGAGGTATTCCACTAACCCAGGGTCTCCACTAACAGAGGTGATTCAGGGCCAAGGTGTCGGGACCTCAGCATGAGGTCCAGTTATGGAGGTTTCTCACTTACCCAGGTCTCACTTAACAAGGTTTCACTGTATAAGGATGGTCACCCAGATATTTTATTTAACAAAAATAGGGAATCTGTTTTAGAGTAAAATTTGACTTTCCCAAATACCAACTTATTGCTTGGGGCATCAACATACTTATGCACTGTTTCATGTAAAAGTTACTAGGTATTTTTCTGTAAGTATAAATAGTATGATGCAAAAAAAAAAGGAATTATAAAAAAGTACCTATGTAAAATAAAATATTGCCTATGTTTAATTATTAATATAACTTTAAATTTGGTTGAAAATTATATTATTTAAGCAGTTGTTGCAGCTATCCAAGGACACAGAAAAAATAAATAAATACTTTTAAAAGCACATTAAGAATAAAATTGATCTATGAGCATTATAATATAAGCATGAGTATGAATTGGTGATTTGAGTTTTATTTGGGCAAATATAACTTAAGTTTTTTTGAATTAGCTTCAAATGATTAAGTTTAAAAACAAAACTACAAAATATGTCAGATTTGTTGGCAGATCCAAAACACTATCCATGTATTATTTTTGCAATAATAGACCATTGCGAATCTTGTATCTAAATGAAATTGTGAACCTATACAAAATTCATCATACAAGAGGGTGTGAAAATATAATTAAGTACTAAACTAATAAGTGTGTACTTACTCTTTGACGACGTAAAATGGATCTTCTAAAGTCATGTCAAATAAGAGTAACAACGTTCAAGCACAAGCTGATTCATGTGACGGACAAACTAGACACGAAAACTGGCAAATAAAATTCACACAGATAAACACAGGTGTATCCAGACGATCCTTCGCCTATCCCACAAAATATCGACAACATGATACGTACCTACTCTGTATAGAAGTCGCTCGATGAGAACAGTATTCTCCGTCCCTTGCTAACTTATGTAAAACAGGGAGAGCCCGAGCTGCGTAACAAGTCAATATTGCAATGCGCAATCGCACCACGGTCGCCGCGAGCAGTAGAGACGACTAGATGCGACATCAACCCCCTCACTCCCTCAAAATTATCACAGTACGCACGCACTTTCCTCCTCTTTTTCCACCTATAGCTCTCCGTCTCCCTGAAACCCCAACCCTCGTTATCACCCTCCTATTTATTTACGTCAAAAGTGCAATGTCATTTTTGACATTGACGACATGCAAAGTTATCAGGCTTAAACATGGAAATAATTAGTACTAAAAAAAAAGGCTTTTGTCGCAATTTGCGGCAATATGGCACGTTTACAAACCAACATAAAAATCGTTGGAACTAGGTATTTACTTGAATCCAAGGAATTCAAACTCAAACTCAAACTCAAATCATTTATTTCAATTAGACCATTACAGGCACTTTTGAACGTCATAAAACAAGAACAAAAAAAAATGATGCTGCTACAGTCCCAGTCACAAGACATAATAACTTGTGAAAGTACTGTAGTTGCCCATTCCAAAGCGTAGATCTCTATGGAGAAGAATGGGCAAGAAACTCCATGGACACTCTTTTAAATCATAATGTTTTATAAAATCATGGATACATCATTCATGTTGAGACTATTCATAATGTGAGAACGATGTAGAAAAACGAGCACATTTAGAGCGTCCAGAGTAAAAGCAATAATTAGCACGAGTTTAATAGAAGAATTAAAACAAACCGTGGTAGCTAAGAGATGACCAGTCCCAACCGACAGCGCCCGTTCATGAACATGACGTATGGATCAGCCCCATTCAGCTCGACCATTTTGAAGGGAGCTAAATGACCCGACACACCCGCCACCATCAGCGAGACATTTAAGTGAGCATGACAATTATTTTTACCATCACATTACTATCAATATTTTAAGACAAATAAAAATGAAATCTATTTTAATGATGCCTACTTCAATAGCAAATCCTTACTAATATGTATTAAAAAACTGAAAGTGAGTTTGTTTGTTTGTTGTCTTCATGCCTAAATGGCTTAACCGATTTTGATGAGCTTTGGTACAGAGATAGTTGGGACCCTGGAGACGGATATAGGCTATTTTTTTTTGTACTGAGATATGAGGGAGAAAGAGGGATGAAAAGGGAAAACTTACCATTGTTATTACAATAAATAAGGTCCAAGGGCAAAAACTACAGGTAGCAGGTAAATGTAAATCAGGAAAGGGGAACTGTGTTACCTCGAATTTAGCGCGAGCGAAGCCGCGGGCAAAAGCTAGTGAATGATAAATTAATTATCAATAGTTACTTTTTGCATTAGCAAACACCAAACAATTCATGTTCTATGCTGGTGGCAGCCAACGAAAAATTGAGTGAAGTAGAGTGCAATTATTAGTGGACTGCTGTAGACTGATGATCATGATGTATTAGGTTTCTCAAATAATGTTTAAAACTGAAATACTGAAAATAGCCCAAAAAATAACAGTTCCCCGCAGTTTTTTTCACACCGAAGCTATTGATCATTTTTGCTGTCACCTAAATGGCACCGAAAAGTAAAGGAAAATAAACTTCCTGCGCCGACCTCAAATAGATGACCTAATAATATTCGTGGGCATCAAGTCACCCAATGTTGTGCCATTATGAACGTACCGTATGGTCTACTGTCTTTTACTACACAGTACTTATAAATTCCATTTAGATACTCCTCTTTTTTGGGTTTTAGTCTATGGATTTGTAACCATAGAGTGTCATTATAGAGCACACTGACAGTCACAATGTAAAGTCGTAACTGTCGAAATAACCTGGGTCATTTTTAATTTAATCTATGTTGCTCCCCTTGTCTTCACAGCTCATGCTAGCTTACATGAAATATTATTTTAATACTGTTAACAACAATAATCTAATAAAAATTCAGTAAAATGAATTCTGTTCTGAATCCGGAGGCTCCAGAGTTTTACCCACACTTGACGTCTTTTACACAGGTACGTGATTCAGCGAGTTCCTTGACTCAATGACAACAAGCATGCTGTTTCTATATTTGCGTCCTTAACTTATGTGTGATTTTTATTGTTTACGTTTAGATTTCGTTTAAGAATTATGAAACGTAGGAGATTTTATTGAACGAATAATCAATACAACCAAACACTATTGTCATGAGATCTTTTTGTATGACTTCTCAAAGTTTGTAACTATGTATTGTGTAAGATTTAAACTTTGATAAAACATTTTGTGTAAAAGATATTTGAACATGATTCTGATGATAGTCTCCCTAATGCATAACAATCTTACTACCTACTTGATTTTAAAATAAATACATGTGGTTTAAACTGGTTGATTACATGTGATGGAATTATTGCATTGTTAGTTATGATCTAAAACCTTTTGTCTTAGAAAAACAAAAAGGTCAAGAACAAAGGTGACATCCTTATTAAAACACATGATTTGTCATAACCAAGGACTTTAAAACAACTTCACAGGTTTTCTATTGATTAACTCTTACAAAACTATTTGTAATATCTTTATTGTGCAAGTGATATTGTAGGTATATCTAAAGAATTGTACTTGGTAATGAAATGGGGTGGGACTAATTTTTTTTAACTTTTATTGGATTAAGATAAATATAATTTGAATTCATTTACTACTAATAAGTTAGTATTCTATTTTAACTTGGGATATACATAGTAGCCTCTCAAATAAATTGCAAAAAAAAACAAATAAGAAAATTACTTACTTAAGTTGTTGTTCAATTCAAATGCCCTTGTTTACAAGACTTGCTATCAGTATAATATACTTTTACAAGTAATTGACCTCAATATTTACAATCAGGGTTAAAAATACTTCTAAATTTATTTTCATTATTCAACTATGCATTATATTTTTCAGTCTTTTATTTAGTCTTTAAACTCCTTTTTTGTGTTATTTTTGTTGTCATTCTTTTTACAATTTAAAGTGTTGCTTATTCATGTACAGTAAATAACATAAGTGAAATAAAGTTACAACATTTTCAACTTTTTTTGCAGCCTTTTATCTAAAACCACACATAAATAATTTCCCCTATTAGGCACAATGTGTGATTACCTCTTTTTAATTTTTTCCCTGCTTTAATGAATGTTTTTTTGTTTTTAAAGAGGTATCCAGTCAATAGGATATACCCTGTCTCATGGGTGGGTTCACAGACACAAATCTCATGCACAAAACGGTAGACCTGGAACTGTGACAACTGGGTCGTATATTGCTGTTGTATGCATGCATCAGGCACATCTCATTCTATTACTGTCTAATCTTGAATTTTATTTCAATCTTTAGACCTTATTAACCTTGATGCAAAAGTATAGTGGCAACTTTTCATTTTCTTTACATGAATGCAGTCATTAAAATATGCTGAAAATATTGCAGACTTTAACAGTATTATTTTAATGTGTTGAATGTTTTCAGGGTGGTTATGTAAAAGTAAACAAATCAATCAAATCTTCAAATGCTTTGCCTACTGGAACCTCATATGGTCTCTTCAAAACGTATACTGATTTCAACATTGTATCAAGCCAATTAAGTGAAAATGTAGTTCTACAATCGAACCAAATAATTTCAACCGAACTACCAGCTGTGAAGTTAAAATGGTAAGCCAAATTTTTCTTAACCTTTCTTTTATTTTCATGTGGAATTCCTTGTTGGATGTCTTCTACTGAATAAAACCACATGGTGTTCCTTCTCGTCACTATTGGCTGGGGTGCGGGGACACAATTGCATTCTACACAATCACCCCAGCAGTGAAATAGTACTAGACCTAAAAATTTATTAGTGTTAGAAGAGTGCATTTTACATCTGAAATACAACTTTAACTTAATGCATAAGAAAATCTTAAGTACAGTTCATTTTAAAAAGCTTTTATCAGTGACTGATATTAATATAAATTATTGATAGTGCACAATCTTTATTTGTTTATGAATTATTTCTTTGTTTGCATTGCTTTGTCACTATTCCGATTCTGGTACTTGTTATAAAAACTATTTGCGAATGCTTAATAAATTAACATAATTCCTGTAATACCCAAAGGGCACCCAATATTACACCCACATTTAGCTAATTATGTCAAGTTTCATGTAAAAGGGGTGAGCATATTGCCAGTCTCTGGGCACAAATTCTTGCTAGACAAACCAAGGACATCCTGCTGGGGTAGCGGGTTGTTCGAACGAGATACCGCGGGTCCGGAACGTAAAGGAACATGGGTGGGTTTTAGTCAGTACAAGTCTGACATGCTCCCCGCTCCGCCCAGAGCGGGAGATGTGATTTTATGATTTCACACCCAAAAAAAAAAGAAAAGAGGATATCAACATCAGAAGTAGCGGTTGCGGTCACTTAACGAACAAGCTATTTGAAGCTTTACAAAGATAACAAGAAATACTCAATTTTAAACTTTTATTATTGAAAAAATTAATACTCACAGTCAAACAATTAGTTACAGAATTTATTTACAAGTTTATTTGGGATAAAGTCTGGTGCGAGCTATAACTGCGAATTTCATAAATATGCGAAAATTTAATTAAAATGCTATAAAATATTGGTTCCATAATACCTATTATAATCTGTAATTCAGTGTTTTTATTAAGACAATCGCATATCTATATGAGACATGCTTATAAAAAATTATGTTTGTCGTACTTATCAGAAAGGAATACATCGAAATAGCTATCTTTGACTTTACTTTATTTGTTTTGCATTTTTATCTAGCCACCACTGCTGAGCTTTCTTTTTTTGAAATGTGCTTAGAACTTAGAAATTTCTCTGCTTTGATTGTGTTATACGATTTTGCTGGCGTTTCATCAATCACGCTGGCAATCTTTGCAAATGACCTAAGCTTTTCCGAAAATAGTTTTATCAAATACTTTTCCACTTTTGTCACAGATAGGCATTTGCGAACCTAAAATCACAAATAAAGTCGGTACCTAAACAAAAAGAATGAGCAATATTGTAAAACAGTTGTTTTAATTTTGGTGTACCATAAAGTATTCTATTATCACATTACTGTCTATATATCTATTATTCACAATATAAATGCCCCCTTTACCAGTGTAAAAAAGAAGGCCTTCTAATCAAATTAATATATTTTAGCGATGAAGTCGTGTCGAACACTGAGAAAATAATTGACGTTAATGACAGCATCCTCGACAGGATCAACATAAACATTGACACTGCTGGTGGCGTAAACAAATCCAGAGACACGTTTTTAAGTGGAATACACACAAGACCCAATGGGACTCAGTGGAATTCCTCTCCGGTTATTGCAAAAATACAGGTTGGTATAATTTTACTTTAGTTTTTAGGCTTTTAGGGCTGCCTGCCGCCTGCCGGGCCTGCTGGTTGTTCTAATGAGATAGCGCGGCCCCAGACCACAAAGGGCAAAACAAGGAACTTGGGTGGGTTTTAGTCAGTAAAAGTTTGACACTCCCTCCTGCTCCGCCCAGAGTGAGAGGAGTCAGTTGAAGAAAAAAAAGGTTTTTTGATAAATTAAACTGCGTTAACTGTCAAGCGGCCTAGTAAGCCTAGCTAGTAAGCCAGTTTTATCAAAATATCAGATGTCCTAAGCTCTGTCTCAATGTACAACGACCGTCTCACGTCGGTCGATGCGACCTTACCCCGAAAATTGCTCGCAAGATAACCATACGTACCTATGACGCACAGATAACTCATATCGCATTTGCGTATCAATCGTAAATCGCGCTAAATTAAAGCAATCTGCTGTACGCTTGTGTATTAGTAGACTCCCACGCTAACGTACGCTAAGTACTATTAAATAAGGACGTTGACGCACGAAGAGCGTATCTATACTCTTCGGGTGGCTTAGAATAAAAGTAAGATGTGGATGACGTTTTCAGTAGGGAGAAAATCAAACAGGAACAATCATAAACAATTCATGTTGATTTTTGTGCCCCAAAAACAGACACAAAACAATACTTACTCATGTGTTGGACGTTTACTTTTCGGAGATAACAAACTCTGTCAATTCAGCTCATTCGCGAAATTAAACGTATAGGAAAACGCTTGAGCGTAATGCCGCGTTGTCTCCAGTCACCTTGCTTTACGCTTATTTTGAACACGTGCTATAGATAGGTAGTGCATGAAAGTCGTAATTTAGGTCGTGGCCTTGGGCCGCAGGACGCACGGATGCGGCCTCGTCAGCGGCGGTGATAAAGACATTGATAGTACGTGGTACACGTCACTACGCCACCTTCGCTATCATCCTTATCCTCCCATTTTCTGCGTTCTTTAGCAGTTGAGTGTGTGACATTCACGGCTTAAGTTTTCCTGTCCCGAAATGTACAGCTCTCATTAATAGTTTGATAGTATTGAAATGCTGTTAAAAGTCTTGAAAGTGAAATAACGATTTAAATTTCTCCAAATTTGGAATCATATGTTCTTAATACCATAGCTATCTGTTTCACTTATCATTATTTCTTTTAAAAACAAGCAACCATAACTTTGCTGCTTATCACAACAAGCAGACGCCAAAACAAACATGAGATTACCTTCACAGTTTCATTAGTAAATATTTGGCTCTATACGTTGTTGAATTATTTTTATGAGATAATTTAAAATATTTTTTTTTTTTGCTGATAACTTCAACCGTACTTGTTATCGATGATAATTGATTGAGATAGTATTGTTGTTTGACGTGTTTACATGCCGCAATCATCAAGAATAGACTGCAACTGTTCTTGGTTGATTGGCGATGATCAAAGCGTAGGTATTCTACTGGGTGCTATGCGTGTACACCAAACTTGACTGGTTTTAAAAGTAGATTTATATTATTGTTATATATATATTTATTTAGAGGGTTCCGTACTTTAAAAGGAAAAGTAACGGAACCCTTATGGGGTCACTTCTTGTCTTTCTGACTGTCAGGAACGCGTTAAGGCATCGAGCTTAAACTAATACCATATACACAAGTCTATGGTCCCTTGAAGCTGTGAAAAAAACAACCCTCTAAGTCTCCGCAGCAGTAAAAAGATATGGTCTTTTATGTCGCAAGTTTGTACGGAACCGTCTCGCGCGATTCCGACTCGCTAATGGCCGGTTTTGTTTTTGTTGCCCGTTTTAAACATGACTAATTGATAATATGAAAGACATTTACCATCTCATCGTTTTTCCGTGCAGTTGAAGGTAATCCTAAACGAAAGTTCGTAATATTCACAACATGTATTCGTACTTTCCTCTTGCGCAATTCTGAAATCTGTTTCATATTCCAGGTGGGCTCAGCAACATTTATTGGCGCTAAAAATATTACTCGACCTCAAATCAACTTCAAAGATGCGATCGACAATTCAGAGAGCTTGTGGGTGCCAAGAATATCGGACAAACCGAACAATATTAAGCCACTGGCTTTGAATATTTTGTACAGCGACGAAGGCGAGGCAGTTGGGTGAGTGGGTCCACGTGTATCTCTCGTAATTGCTGTTAAATTGCCAATAAAATCGATTAAATTGAATAATACCTCTGCTCGTATGCACGTTACCGCATGTCGGAAGAGACTGTGTGCAGCGACAACGTCGCAATTCATCTTTAACTCTATAATAACCACTTCGTTCCTGCTGCCATATATAAGCACCTGTATAGAATTGCATACAAGTTAAACGGTCAATTCTGCAGGCAATCAAACACAATGTTGTATAAGAGATGTTCTTCTATTCAATCGTGTTTCCTGGAGATGTTTACCACTTGCACTATTGGACATAAGTCACGTTCCGACTACACTCGCTGGCGTAACATACCTACTTGATAAACTAACAAATGTTTGTACATAGCCGAAGTTACCGGACGTAATATCAAAATGTTTCTTGTGAAATGAGACTTTGCAATCCTTGGTCGCTGATTGACATACAGAAATACACGTAAAATTATTAATTACACTTGAAAAAGAATATTTACCAAAACAAAAATATCTAAATAAAACAAGTAAATCATCATTATTACATCTAATTAATATCGGAAACTCAAAATAAATAGTAAACTTAGTACCTAAATATCCAGTTTAAAATGTTAGTAACAATTTTACTGACTATGTCAGTTTAAACACTCAAAAACTTCCTCAAATTCTCTAAAACTTTTGCTAAGTAGTTGGTTGACCCATTCATTGACCGCTCCACTGAGCGCAATAAATTGCCACCATGACGCCAAGCTATAAATTGACTTGCTCAATTTTCATCATTTATGTCTATCAGATACATAATGTATGACGGTAAAATGCCTAAAAAAATCATTACTCTTTTTGAATAACTTGTATTGTCCATTCATTAAATAGAAAGTTTCCAAATAAGACGTAACTAGCGCAATGACGATTAGTACAATATAGGTTTGCTAGTTAAATAGTACCTAGATCTGTATATATAATAAGTGCCTTCATATATTTTGACTACAGAATGCTCGTGTAGTTATTGATAGTTCTTCCTCCACATTTAAAATATAGCGTCATTAAAACTATTAAGGCATGATAAATTTAAACCCAAGACAATACTTTCAGATATGAACACCCATATCAAATTGAGTTGGATCAATATCAGCCGCCGTCGCAGTTCATTGACCCCATGGAACCCCTGCCATTCCCAGTTCCTCTGGAAGATACCATGTTCACGTACGTCGACACTGAAGCGAAGTTGGATGCTCTCGTCGAACACTTGAACACCGTCACTGAGCTGGCAATCGACTTAGAACATCATTCCTACAGGACTTATCAAGGTCATATAACTTCAGATGATAGATATTTTTTACAATAACTTATTTGTATATTGGCCTATCACACGAATTAGTACCCTAGTTGAATTAAGCCTTTGTTTACTTTGCCGTAACTTGGTATTGTTTTAAGTTTTCTTTAAAAGGTGTATCATTATCAAAATACTTTGAAATCCATTATTGGAAAAATAGTTCATGTTAGATCCTCGGACACGCTATACAGTTATTCAGAAATATTACACAAAAAATACACAGTATTGCCATAATTGGTTTTGTGTTGTGCCAAAGAACACGGTGACTGGAGCAATGGAGTTTGTTTATAAGGGAAATGGACATTGGTTCAAATTATTACATAATAATTTCGGAAACACGCGCCAGTCATTCATTTATGTCTTAAAATAAAGAATGTATTCACGCTCTTAAATTAGTACTAAGAAAGAAAGAGGTACCGCGGTCCCAAAACATAGAGCGCATCCGACACTCCACCCCCCCCTGGTCCGCCCAGAGCCGGGGAAGTTATTTGATGATTACCCACCCTAAAAAAAGAAAGTTATCTGATACTAATGTAATCAATTTGTAGGTATAACGTGCCTAATCCAGGTGACGACTACCGAGGGAGGCGACTTCATAATTGATGCGTTGGCCATTCGAGAGCACATCCACAAACTGAATGTTGCCTTCACTGACCCTAAGAAGCTCAAAGTGAGTCTTATTACCTACCCTCTTGATTAGTAAATGCGTCTGCTGCGCCGTCCGGCGTTAACTAGTTTTATTCTGTAAGGAACCCGTTTGCTTGTGATCAAAGCATTTGTTTCAGTTAAATCATTACAGGCACTTTTGAAAGTCTAGAAACAAAAGGATGAAGCTACAGTCCCCATTGCCTATTTTAAAGCATTAATATGTATGAAAAAGAATGGGCAAGAAACAAAATAAACATTCTTTTAAATCATAATGTATTTATAAGATCATTGGTACATCATTCATGTTGAGATTTTACAAATATTACGTGAGAAAGATGTATACAGCCATAGCCATGCACATTAAGAGCGTCCAGAGTAAAATCAAAAATATCAATCCTTACTAATATTATAAAAGCGAAAGTGAGTTTGTTTGTTTATTTGTTTGTTACGACTTCACGCCTAAATGGCTAAACCGATTTTGATTAATTTTGGTACAGACATAGTTGGGACCCTGAAGACGGAGTAAGGATTACTTTAAAAAAATATGAGTAATGAGGGAGAAAGAGGGAAGAAAAGGGAAAACTTAGCATTGCTTTTACAATAAATAAGTCGCTAGGGCAAAAACTACAGGTAGCAGGTACCTGCAAATCATTAAAGAGGAACTGTCTTACCTTGAATTTAACGCGATCGAAGCCGCGGGCAAAAGCTAGTTCAATAATAAATAAACGACGGCAATGGTGTTTAAGCAAAATAATTGATTTTAAATTTAAATTGATTGATAACAAAATGATTGATTGTGTACTTCAACTGAGAGTATACTATAACACTAGAAAGTGGAAAGACGGTGTGATGTTATGATGCTTTGTTTTGTAGGTTTTCCACGGAGCGGAACATGACGTGATCTGGTTGCAACGCGACTTCGGTGTGTACCTTGTGGGTATGTTCGACACGCATCAGGCAGCTGTCGTTCTGAACCTTCCCGGACTCTCACTCAAATACCTTCTCATGAGGTATTGCCATGTGAGCGCCGACAAGAAGTGAGTCACAATTGGTTTAAATAACGAATTTCTTTTATTATATGCCTTCAAGTGGCAAAGGAGGTTGTAAGCTGTTGCGCGCGAGTCTGATAACTACTCTAAAGCTGCGTATCCACTAGAGGCAGCCTCAGTTCGAGCAGTCACAACTTTAAGCTGTCTCAGATTGAGGCTGCTCGTTCTGAGGCAAAGACTCGAGGCATTACCCGATGAATGCTCAGATAGACCGATGCCGCTGTTACACTTTCAAGTCGATTGCAACATACTTGGAAAAGCTAAGGAAATAGGAAAGGAATGATAAACTTAATCAAAAACAGGCATTATCCGCTGGGATTTATCTGAATATTATCTGAATTTATTTTTAACATCATGCTGGGATGAGCCCTTTGGACTTGACACGGGTATTTTTGGCTATTGTCAGTATTTATTACTTCTTCACTGTATGTTTACAGGTTGTAACACGAATAGACCATGCGTGCACCTATTCTCGACGTTTTATAAGTGCTCGTGTAGACCTATGTGAAACGAAATATTTTGGTTTGATTTGATGCAACTGAACTTTATGCTATGTTGCAAAATTCATTACTTTTTAGGGTTCCGTAGTCAACTAGGAACCCTTATAGTTTCGCCATGTCTGTCTGTCTGTCCGTCCGTCCGTCCGTGACCGTTAGCACTAGAAAGCTAAAATTTGGTACCAATATGTATATCAATCACGCCGACAAAGTGGTAAAATAAAAATTAAAAAAAAATGTTTTATTAGGGTAGCCACCCTATATGTAAAGTGGGAAGTGATTTTTTTTTAATTTCAACCCTAACGTGTGATATATTGTTGGAAAGGTATTTAAAAATGAATAGGGGTTTACTAAGATCATTTTTTGATAATGTCAATAATTTCGGAAATAATCGCTCCAAAAGTAAAAAACAATGTGTCCCCCCCCTCTAACTTTTGAACCATAAGTTTAGAAAATATGAAAAAAATCTGAAAAGTAGAACTTTATAAGGACTTTCTATGAAAATCATTTTGAACTTGATTGACACAACAGTTTTTGTACAAAAAAGACAAAAAGTTGTACAAAATAATTTCTGGACTAACTTTGTAGTATAATCGTATATGCAAGCATTTTTCGTAATTTTGTTTACATATTTTATTATCCTGAACGTATCTTTTTTCAAACAAAAAAAGAATTATTGAAAACGGTTCTCGCAATCCAAAATTACCACCGAAATTGCACGTCTTTGTTTTTTTTTATTAGTAACCCAATTCCCCGAGAGATGGCGCTGTAGGTACTTATTACATTGGATCGGGTATTACCGAATTGTTCGGTTGGCCTCATAACTGGGAACACTTATCGTGACGGACGGGAAACTACGGAACCCTACACTGAGCGTGGCCCGACACGCTCTTGGCCGGTTTTTAAAGTTTTAGCATACTTGTAGATTGTAGTGAATTCTTATAGAAATCTATTTTTGCGACTTTCAAGAACTTTAAGAATAAAAGTTGTTCAGTAACTTAATCCGAGAGGAAATGGGAGGTCTTGCGTTTTTGTTTTAAAAACGTTTGTCCCTATTAGTAATTTCTCCTGTATCGTGGATGCGTTAACAAACATATAGACAGACCCAACTATTTGTAGGCCAAACAAATATTTGTTCCGTACGGATATCAAACCCGCGACACGCAGCGCGGCAGTCAGTCGTTTAGCTACTGCGCCAACCATGGCGTCAAGGTACCTGGTACATGCATGAGCCAAATAAAACGCGTTTTATCTACATATTTATTCCATGTCAATGTTCCATAGGTACCAGCTTGCGGACTGGCGCATGCGTCCGCTGCCCGCCGAGCTGATTCACTACGCGCGCATGGACACCCACTACTTGCTGTACATCTGGCGCCAGCTGAAGGACGAACTCACGAAAGACGCGCACACCCACCACCTGCTCAACGTGTTCGAGACCAGCCGGCAAATCTGTGGCACTGTAAGTTGTGACCGTACTCTGTGATTCTTCACCGTAAATAGTTTAACCTCTAGAGCCCCAGCGGCACCAAAACGGGCCAGTAAACAAGTGTTACCATTGAGCCCCGCTGGCACAAATTTGTGCCGCGAAACCCCGACCGATTTAAAACTGTATTTGTAGTAAAGATAAGTCTTAAAATCAGATTACGCTTACGATAAGAGTCCGTCCGGCGGTGCTTGACGGATAGTTGAGGTAAATAATGGCGGTCTTTGAGAGGTTACCTGATATTGGTAATAGGTTGTGTTGCGGGACAATGAAAAAATATGTCAAGACAAGAAAGCAGGTGAGTGATGACTCGACCTGGAAAAAAATAAATTGGTATTAGGATTAGAGACTGGTTCAGCGTTGTTTGATTTTGAAATACAGGAAAGTCATATCCACGTGCCATAATAATTCCTTTGTTTTTGACGTAAATTGCATTAATCCATTCGCAAATATCTGAACAAACAACGTCGTAAATGTATATGTGACGTTTGTTTGGACTTGGTAGCGGCTGATTGCGGTTGGCTTACAAATTCAGAATTATGTAACTGTCGAATTGCGCCGATGACGATCGACCATCGACAGGAAACCGACTCTCAGGCCCTTGTTTCATTTAGACAATTGTGCAGAAAAGAATCAGTTCTTCGTTAATCATTTAACCTATGACTATGTACATATTCGATTAATTAAATTGAGGTAACAAAAAATCACCTAATGAAGAATCGAGATGATAATATTTTCATAATTTCAGACCTACAACAAGGAAGTAGTGACGGAGACCAGCCACATCCCACTGTACGTGCGCTCTAAGAAGTCGTTCAACTCACAGCAGATGGCGGCACTCAAGATGCTATACAAGTGGCGAGATACGCAGGCGCGCGCGCTCGATGAAAGTACCACGTGAGTTTCTTATTCTTTACGTGTCGATTTCATTTAGGGTCTGACTAGTTCCTCTGCTACCGCCTGGTAACCCGAAAGTTCCTGCACATCATCAGGCGGGAGGAAACGCCCGGGTGTCACCATTGTGACGATCTCCCGGAGGACACGGTGGAGCACACAGTGGCGATCTGCCCAGCGTGGGCGGAGCACCGCCGTGCCCTCAAGGAGGCGATCTCTCGCGTCCGGCCCTGGTTCAGGCTATGGTCCGGAGCGAGAGAGAATGGTTGACGGCACGGTTGGCGCAGTGGCTGAGCAATTAACTGCTGCGCTGCGTGTCGCGAGTTCGATTCCCGCACGGAACAAATATTTGTATGACCTGCAGATAGTTGTTTCGGGTCGCACCCACGATACAGGAGAAAATCCTAGAGTACGACTCCTTCTGCGAAGTAGCCATGCTAGCGTAGGAGGTGGCCGGGCTTTGAGGGTGAGAACCTCAAACCCAGCCGCCGCGGGAGACGCCCGGCCACCGTAGATGCAGGCCTGTGGACGGTGAGTCAACGTCCGTCGCATCAAATGACCGCAGGCCGCGCGCCTCACAGAGATGTTGTCAAAGTCGGGGGATGTTATGTATAACGAGTAAATAGTTAATTTAATTGATGTTTATATTTTTGTTCATTCACTTACTGATGGATATCTGAGTGGCTATTTTCTTGTTCATATGATTTTATTTTTGTACTAACCATAGAATTTTGCAGTCCATTTGTACATAACAATATTAAATATTTTCTTGTGGCATACCGTTTAGAGCGAGACTTTTCAATCACTTATTCGCCAACCCGAGTTAAAGGAACAACGTCGATTAATATACTGTAATGTTTGTCTGTGACAGATATCTTCTCCCCAACCATATGCTGCTAGCTCTCGCCGAGTCGCTGCCACGCGAGGTGCAGGGCGTGATGGCGGTGTGTCAGCCCATGCCGCCCTTCGTCAAACAGAACCTCATCACCATACACAGAATGCTCCTCTCGGTACGCAACCACGCCTTTGTATTGTCACATACAATAGTCCGACAAGTTACTATCTTGTCAAAATGACACTTGAATAATTCTGTGTTGCCATTTTAACTAATACCTATCCTTTTTAGGAATAATCCCGCAGTAGGCTTTGTACTTAATTACCCAGCTAGAAATTAGATAGGATTACTGTTATGATCCATGCACGAAAATACGCATGTTCAGGTCATGGCAGCACAAAATTCGGTGATAGCAATACTGTCATGGAGTTAGTGCTCAAAAAACGCGGTTGTTTGTAAATGATAATGCAAGAAAAATATAAAATTGTAAAAAGAGCTATATGTGAGATCTTTACGGCACAGCTTAGAATAACAGATAAAAGTTAGATACATTTTAAATACAGTGATGCGATTGCATGTTGCATCGGATCTTGCATTGATATAGGCTGGGATAAGACTGACAGAAGATCCCATCAGCGAACAGTACACGAAGCGCTCAAGGACTTAAGCACTTAACTTTATTGAAGCCTGACAGGACTAACGAAGTTTAAGTGGAGTGACGAGTGTCTAGACGCTCAGTGTATTGTTACGTCTTGCATGCAGACCATGCAATCGGCGCATGCACATGTTACGAAGAAAATCTTCAGATCATTAATTATAGTACATACACTTTATTTATAGTCTTAAAAAAACAAGTTCAAGGAGAATTCAATCACCAACCCAACTTTCTAATTTAATTGTATACGAATAGCCTGAAAGTGAACAATGTGTGGCCATTTTTGTTAGTTTGTCAGTAGGAAGACATGCATGTGCTTTGCGGCATGCGGTATAAACACGTGCTCAGATGAAAAAGCTGCTAAACAAAGTTTTTCAGAGTAATTTTTGAGCGCGTTGTATTGTCCACATTGACGTAGTAGTATGCTGTTATAATAATGAAAGAACATAAAAATTCTAAGTTGCTCAAAGAAATAAGTAACATCAAGCATTCATACGGCTACTGGTAATTACCCCATAGTTTTGCCAGCTGCTTGCTAAGAACAATTTTGCTTCTTTAAAGACGTTGATGTGTAACTTCTGTGCTGCTGTCGGCCTATTCCCAGCCTTAAAACGTTTCAGTCGACTAGAACGAATGCATGTGGTCGTCTGTAGCCGCACTAACAGCCAGACACGATAAATAGGTGCAGTTCGCTGTATTCAAGTGCTGTGTGTGCTCGGTGTTGTTCGCAGTCAGTCTCTCGACTCTCTGCTACTGCTACTAGTTTTTAGCATAGGAGCACAGCTTTTCCTTTTACGTTGTCATTGGATTAAGGAATGAAAACCGATATGGATACGATTATTGTGAGTAATTTTATGAGACATTTCTTACTCTTGTTTCTATACAATGTCAATCGCTGTCTCTTACTTTTTTATTGTTTTTCCCGTGATTTGTCGCATATCTTCTTTAAAGACTGTATCGTCTCCGATTGTGATAAGACTTACCCGCAATTTAGTAAGGAATCACAAATAATGTGAACATTCGTGATCGAGTAGTGCTATGTAAACAAAAACCAACATCGGTACAAACCTAGAGTCTTTAATGTATTGAAAAATAAGCATAACAACAACTTCATACTACTAACTTCACTTTAGTACTACTTCAAACTCTATTCTACTCATACTTAGCCAATTGTTATTTATGAGCATGAAAACAATGCCTCTAGAGAAGACGGACACTGCTAGATGGCGCCACAGGCCTCGATAAAAGTATATGGAATAAGAAGAGTCTGTATAACTGTTTATAATATAAAAATAAATTTGTAAACGGACTTTCCGAACATTGCAGCGTTTTCTTTGCATAATTAATAAAAGTGTCCAATTAAATGCTTATCTATTTGAATCGCAACAACCGCTCGTGGCGCCAACTAGCGACTCGTAATAGAAGGTGTAGCTAATGTGGTCCTATGTTATTTAGTGTCGCGAGTTGCCGAATGAGCCGCAACTGTATCAGATGCCGACGAGTATCAGGAACATTATGAACGCTGCGCTGCAACCACTCACCGCATATTCAATGCACGATTTCGCGCATTACCCGGAGTTCTGGTAAACTTTATTTGCTTAACAACCTCTACTAAAAGTCTGTTTCATTTTCCCACATCTAAAAATTTGATTTAAAAAAAGCACAGCTTTATTGTGATCAGAAACTTGATCGGGCTTTTAGAAACTTCTTTTAAACATGACAATATTCGTTATCTTTATCATAACAAACTAGAGTTCAGCTTGTTTCACCAACATCAATTGTGTTAGATATACGCTTTCTTGCTAGATCAGTTAATAAAACTTGAAATTATCCCAGTACTTTTATAATAAACTAGATCGACACACCAATTTTCAACAAACATTCTTTCCCATGCGCACTCGCATACCACAGTACTGATGCACAGTAAATTCCGGTCATTCGAAGACCGCAGACGACATACAGGACGTATTTTATTTGTTTAAAGAATGATTTTCACGAATAAAAATCCAAGAGACATGCTGTTTGCACTGGAGATGGAAGCGTCCTTTAGAAGGTCACTTTAATCTACACGTGTGGTTTGGTAAAATGAGGAGCTATTCAACTAGTATACTTTTTTATGTCAATCAACTTCATGTAGAAGCTACAGAGTTTAGCCTTATGTAGGTAAAGCAACTAGCTAGAATAAGAGTACAATACTAGTTTATTTACAGTGAGGAGAATATGATCAATCTGGAGAATGCCGCTGATTTACTCGAGCAAGACTTTAAGCCTGAGATTGACGCCTTCTTGCCTTCAAACATGATATCATATGGAACATTTGTGAGTTTTTTTGCATTTCGACTATTATACAGGGTGGCCAGTTGATAGGCGTCCAAAGACAAAAATTAGATGCCTTATGCTAAGGGGTACCCGAATTACCCCCATGTATGTTCCGCGATTATTTGTAGTTTAGGAGCTAGAATTTTTTTAAGTACTTTTTTCAAAATATTCACCTAGCTGTGGTTTTTATTTTTTATGTCTTTATTCCTATCATTTTTAGATATTCTTTTTTGTGGAATCTATTAGCGATAACAATAGCTACCATGCAAAAAAAATCCGTTTGCCTAGGCATTGTAGAACTTACCACAAAATTAGTCCAAAGTTCAAAATTACCATTAGAGTTCGATAACCAAAAATGTTCAGAGCTTAAAAAAAAATAAGTGAGGGGTGCCAGAGGTTTCTAAAATGATCTTAAAAACTTCTATGGACCTTCAACAGACAAAATCGGTAAAAAAATATAGAGCTTGATCGGGGATTATTTCCTGTAATTAGCGTTGATAGCAATAAAGGTATTTTTACAGTTATTTTTATAATTTGGGATTTCTTTATTTTTGCCACTTTTATGATAAAAAAACACGGTAGATAGTTTACAAATTTTATTAAAACACGTTACAAAAGGTTTTCAAAGTGCCGCCTTACCACAGAAATGCACAATCTACATCTACGGAGGAAATTGTCTTTTAGTTGTAAACCATGTCTCGTGTCAGTGTTAAGTTAACGTCTGACAGCAAAATTGGTAATTCTTCAAGAACTCTTTGTAGGTGGCTCCATCGAGCTTAGACAGCGGTCTGGCTATGGATTCTCCATAGTCCGCTATCGAGAATCCTTATTCCGTAAGACCATCAAATTTTCAACACCGCTTCAGTGTGAAAATGTGGTCTGGCGTTCTCAACGGTGAACTACCAATTAGTTTACCACCACCATTCGAGCTGCCGTCCAGACTCGTGATGGTACGCACGGGACACTAACAATGAGGAAAAGCTAAAACGGAAAATTGAAGAAGCGGGAAATGTTGTAAGAAGTAACAGAGAAGCCTTTAGACAACTATAAGACAATTTCCTCCGTAGATGTAGATTGTGCATTTCTGTGGTAAGGCGGCACTTTGAAAACCTTTTGTAACGAAGCGGTGTTGAAAATTTGATGGTCTTACGGAATGAGGATTCTCGATAGCGGACTATGGAGAATCCATAGCCAGACCGCTGTCCAAGCTCGATGGAGCCATCTACAAAGAGTTCTTGAAGAATTACTAATTTTGCTGTCAGACGTTAACTTAACACTGACACGAGACATGGTTTACAACTAAAAGACAATTTCCTCCGTAGATGTAGATTGTGCATTTCTGTGGTAAGGCGGCACTTTGAAAACCTTTTGTAACGTGTTTTAATAAAATTTGTAAACTATCTACCGTGTTTTTTTATCATAAAAGTGGCAAAAATAAAGAAATCCCAAATTATAAAAATAACTGTAAAAATACCTTTATTGCTATCAACGCTAATTACAGGAAATAATCCCCGATCAAGCTCTATTTTTTTTACCGATTTTATCTGTTGAAGGTCCATAGAAGTTTTTAAAATCATTTAGAAACCTCTAGCACCCCTAACTTATTTTTTTTTTAAGCTCTGAACATTTTTGATTATCGAACTCTAATGGTAATTTTGAACTTTGGACTAATTTTGTGGTAAGTTTTACAATGCCTAGGCAAACGGATTTTTTTTGCATGGTAGCTATTGTTATCGCTAATAGATTCCACAAAAAAGAATATCTAAAAATGATAGGAATAAAGACATAAAAAATAAAAACCACAGCTAGGTGAATATTTTGAAAAAAGTACTTAAAAAAATTCTAGCTCCTAAACTACAAATAATCGCGGAACATACATGGGGGTAATTCGGGTACCCCTTAGCATAAGGCATCTAATTTTTTTCTTTGGACGCCTATCAACTGGCCACCCTGTATACTTAGGTTCGGGTTATTAATACAAGTGTACACGTGAATTACTAGAGGAGGCCTTTGCCAAGAGTTACGCTGAATTAAGGGACATTCTATATAAAAAAAAAACTAAAATGCAACAGAGACCCAATTCAGAATTACAAGGCTATTATTATAATTAATATAACATGTGAATTAAATAGAGGAGCTCGTGGCTAAATAATAAGACACTCGGTTCGTTCTTAAGCTAAGCCGCACCCATTAGTACCGAGTTTCTTCCGTGCCTCGGAAAGCAACTGGAAGTCTGTCCCGACAATATAAGAACGAGTCTTACCAATGGCTACGTATTAAATCCAGTAGTTGTAGAAGCCAGATAGGTATTCGCTCTATGTAAAATACCGGTATTCGGGTGAGACTAAGCCGACCCCAACATAATTTAATTTAATGTTCGCACGGAACATTTTGGATGTTAAGCTTTCTCTAGACTAAATATCTTACCGCGGTTGGTTGTCGCACGTCTCTATCGCCTCATATCAAATCGGCAAACTTTAATATTGTGCAATTTGTTTCAGATTTCGGATTTGAACGCAGAGGCCAAACTATTTTTTCCACCATACTTTAGATACAGAAAGTATCGATCTATTGCACAGGTAAACTTATTGATCACATTAAAGAATGTCATACGTAGCCAACTGTTTTTGTATAAGGTGCTTTGTTATACAAAACTTCGAAATCGAGATCAATATTTGAGGGGTGTTTGGACCCATACTTTTACTAAAATCACTGGCTGCCCAGGCCATAAATTATTAAACGTTATCTTCGGAATTAGTTTGATTTCTGCTTAGCTATGAGCATTCCTAATTCTAAAGAGTAAATGTGACGTTTTGTCAGTGTGTCCATAGAAAAACTGTCATAATGACAAACTTAATCGTCGGACAAAACTTAAATGGCGATTGAAAAACTAGCCCTAATACCAATTGCCCCAGTATACGTATATGTTTTTATTCTGGGTCCATATCTCAGCCCCAATATATTCTTTGAATAAATCATACATTGTTACAGCAATACGAGATCGAAGAATTCAAAGAGAAGGCAGCAAAAATAGCGGCCATCAGCAACGGCAACGAATTGATAAAATCGGAAGTCCTTGTAAAGCTAGAGGAAGCGAAAACAAAGATCGAAAACGAAGAACTGAAAGTAAAAGAAAATGACGACACACTGAAGATAACGCAACAACGCAAAAGGAAAATATCTGCTGTAAAAGTAGATCATAAGACGTCTGAAGACATAGTTACTGATAATAATATTACGATTAAAGAAGAATTAACAGGAAATAGTACAAAAAAAATTGAAAGTAACGTGAAACCTTTCGCATATAAATATGCGGACTACAAAAAGTTTTTTAACCAGTCTAACAAAGAACACAAACAGAAACAGCCCAAAATGAAATTTAAAAAATACAAAAAATAGCATTGCATATTTATTAAGCGAAACTATACATTAATATATATAGTTCGTTTTATTTTACTTTGTCGTTTTATTTACACCGAAATGAAACACTGACGACAATCTTTTCAAAGACATTCTTTAATTTATTTTATCCAGATTCGAGATAATTAAATATTGTACAAAAAATAGTGTTTAGTTCTTGGCACTAGTCGAATGATTCAACCTCGACGTGAGTGTCAAAAACTCCACAAACCCGACGAGGGGAACCCTATTCAGAAATATCTTCAGAGATGTCTTCTCTTACCTTTATTTTGTTCTTACTGACTCGTCGATTTGAGTAAGAACCGGACTCGTTCCTTTCCTTGACGACACCTTTGCCCTCGCTCTTACTTTTAACTTTGACACGGAACTTTGTAGAAGTCCTGGGAGGTTCTTCCTCGCGATTCACCTTCTTGTTTGATCTGTGTACGACGCGTGGTTGAGGAGCCTCCGTCATGGTGGTGGTGGGCTTTTCTTCTTCTGTTTGCACTTCACGTTTTAACACGCTCTTAAACGTTTGACCGCGACTCGGTTCGTGGAGGGAGAAGGTGATTCGATCATGATGTATCTGTTGATATAGGTTAGCGGGTTAGTGTTGAAATATGGTTATTAAGAGTATCGATCGGGGAAACGATTAGTGTTGTTTGTAGTATGAATAATTAGCCGAAACCGCTGGGCATACCCAGCTACTTAGCGCCTTAGTGTCGTAGCGTAATGATAGCTGTCTTAGGTAGAAACAAAATTTGTGTAATATATTGTACAGAACCGATAGGTCGATAAATGGTTGCTTACCCTGTATTCTATAGTTAAAAAGCATTCTTCCTCGTCTTCACATACGAGTGAGTTGACGTCAGCCGGCTTGATGGCGTTGGCAGACCGCCGTCCCACGCGGACGAAGCGCCACAAGGAGCGGATACGGGGACCACATGACCGGACCATTTCAGACACCTGCCAATCGATAATGCGGTGACATTACATGAGAGAAGAGGAGAAAATGTACCTAACTAAGGTACATTTTCTCCAAGATTAATAATTATACTACAGTTAACACATTCATTTCAAAAAGAGCCGACTACACTATGCGGATCGGATTTTTTGCCAAATAATTATGAATTTTCCGTTATAGTTACAATTTTATTTTAGCTTGAGTTAAAGTTTAGCTGTAGATGATATAAGTAAAATAGAGTAGGTACGTACTTTCATTTGCTCAGCGCCGTCACAAACACCGCTCGCGTGAGGTTCCTCGCCGAAGCTGTTGATGCAGGCGCGGTCCTCTGGTAGTAGGGAGTCTATCTGGAAAGCGCACTTCGGTAGGGTTTCCGTCCGTTCCTGTACACAAAAGGTTAAACGATAAATAAGAATATGTACCTACGGACAAAATGAGAAGAATTATAGGCCACCAAATATTTCATTCACATCGCTGCCAATAGGATAAGTGCTCAGAAGGCTGGCAGGAATGCCATGTTGGATGGCAATGATGATTCCTTGGTAAAAAAAAATGCCAGCCTTCTGATCACGTGTAGGATCGACTAAGCTCTTGGCGATATCCCGAAAACAAGGTGAGCACTGGGCTGCCATTTCCCATGGCCGTAGTGTTTTAACCCCAAACGGTTAAAACACAACCATGCCAATTAAGTTACTATATTTCAGTCGTTTGAGGTTTGCCTTCAGCAGCGGTCCTAGCACTGCCTGCCGTGCTAGAAAGACAGGACGGCGCAAGGTTAGGCATATACAACATAGATACACACAGAGGTCACATATAGATCCTTTGGCATCTTCGGTCAAGTCAAATTCAAAGATAACCATGCAGTTTCAAGTTGTTCTCAATAGAAAACAGATGCAAGCGTGCACACGAATACTGATATTTCTGAAGTGCTTGTTGGATATAAGCGGAATCGTCAGGAGGCTTCTTAAGCAGAATCATAAAAGGTTTAATATATGAATTACGTTAACAATCGTGAAATGGTCACTAAGTAACAATTCACACAATATTAATTGCGTCTGATCATTTTAAGAATTTTAATATATATATATATTTAAAGTAGCCATTTTACACCCTCTGATATAGGTGCACCATATATTTAAAAAACTTGTTATTATTGAAGATTCTTACCCAGCCAATTTCATCGCAACGTTTGGGTTCATCGTAGCATATGAAGTAATTGATTCCTTTTGAACCATCGGTTCTCTTCTCAATAGACCAAGTATACCAATTCTCACCGAATTTAAACATGCTATTAACATGGTTTTGGCGGTAAATTAACGGAAAAATTAATTCGTTAGGGTGTTGAAGTTTCGATTTATCTGTAGTTGTGGTTTTCTCGTCTTCGATGTCGACTTGTTTGTCTTCGATATGTTTGATAGCCTTGATGAAGGGCATCAGGGTCGCGTCAGATCGCTTCTTGTGCTCGGGCCAGGAGGGCTCGGTCCGCAGGCCCTCCTCCTCCTCAATCTTGGAGTCGTCCTGCTCCGAGTGCATCACCACCTTGACTTTGACCGCTAGCGCGGCATGGAGCAGACACGCACTCACCACCAGGTAACTTATCCGTCCCATCTTCGAGTGACCCTTTACTTCGAGTTACGATTTAGTATTGCTCGGTTTCAATTGTTTTATCCTGCGGAAAGGAAGTTGTTTCTTGCAGCTGACCGATAAGGCGAGTGTTTGTAAACATTCTCAAAGACCAGCCATTAAGGACGCAAAAGAAAGAATAGAATCTTTGTGTTTCAGGTGTTGATCTAACGCTGCTTGCATGTGATGGTGATAAGTAGGGCGGAATCAAACACACGCATTAGATTATTGCTTTTATTTGGGTACAAAGATGTAGAGTATAAAATAAAAATACTGCATTTGGTATCAACCTTTTCCATAAAACTTTGATTATGAAAATTAAGCATTTCGACAAATACATGTTAAACATCTATAAAATTAAATTAAAGCATAAGTTGTATTTCTAGACTAATTTTTATCATTATTTCTTTATCTATATAGAAATTGTATAATCGTATAGTACAAATAAAAAAGCGAGTGAAGTTTGGACCATTGTTAGGAATTAAAGTTTTCCATAGTGCTCGATATAATACATCAGCCATAAGAATTCGTATTTACAAGATACACTATAATTTCGTTCTAACTTGATATTTCGTTCATAGCATTAGGGTAAGAATAGCATCACTAAGGCAGAGAGGGTGTTTTATTGTACATTATTATTATTAGTGCCTAACAATACTAACTATCGATACATTAGCATGAGGGAATGAGACTTCATTACAAAACTACTCTTTCTCTCATCTATAGACTATCAGCTAGACAGTAATAATTAACGAACAAATTAAGGCCCGATCCATAATAAACATATCCTTAGTCTCAAGAGTTGTCCTACTTAGAAATAATTAGACCTTTATGTGTTCGATTAGCCTAGTTAACATTGGTTCCGTGTACGTCACAGCCGCAGCGTAGAGGACACTCCGAACACCTCCCTCACACAGGGAACAGTTCAGTTACTACAGACTTGTCGACACACTGCGTTTAAAATGTTTTCTATCACACTTGTGTATATCCTAAAAATTATTCTCACTTACTCTAAGCAACTTTTTATAATATAAAAAATATCACGTCTTAAGTATAATTTGTTTGTATGATAACTCAACAAGTAGTTTTATTTAGATTGTCTCTTTACATTTTAAAGTATTATGCCAAGTATAATAGCCTAAATAAATATGATATAGGTACTTAACAGCCTCACGGAAGATCTCATCGATAATTTCATAAAGAATAAATCATAATTGTTTCTGGCAACAAATAGTTAAGTTGTTTTGTTCATTTAAGTTTATCTTAACAACAATATTATCTGCTATCGTAATTAAACATGTAAGTACATTCAAATATTGCTTTCATAAGTTACGCGAAATAAATAATTTCATAGAAGAATAGTTTAAGATTTTTATAATTTTGTTTTTTTTTGTGCATAATATAGTATTCCAAAAAATATAACATCGGGTGTCCTCTACACTGCGATTAATTGTGATTTAAACTTTACTAAGTTGCAACCTAAATATCGCTCGCTTACATCTAATAAGTGCTTATTCTATTAGGCTCATAACATTAAGCCGTTTCGGTCCACGAGAGGGGAACGTAAGAACTAGTGATAACACTATGAAGCTCACGTTCGGATACACGCATGATCGTCAACAACTCTACAAAAATAGGCTTTGACAAATTAAATATATAGTCATTCTTCACCTAATAAACTTGTATAACAATATGATTTACAAGAAGTTATTTTAATAAATATAATCAAGATATAAAAGTAAAATGAGAATAAATAAAGTTTACAATATAAAACGAATCTCATAGTTTCGGTGGAGTCATCGCATGTATCTAAACGCAACAGAGGCGGCCGGCGCGGCGGCCTCGCTTGATATATTGTCAGAACAACTGCTCTCTAACTTCAACACAGCAAACTACGGAAAATAGACAAATCTCAACAGCTATATATTTATTTATTTCTAATAGAGTTTTATTTTATTCGATTCAGATGCAACTATAGCTAACAACTTACTATTATAATAATTATGTCCTAGTTTACTGTTTATAATGCTTGTGTTGTATGAAAATAAATGACTATTCAATTTGGTAACTTTACCTTTCAGGATTCCACAAACCGCGATAGCCATGACGTGTTCTATGCGGGAGCATGTGAAGTGGTGTTGAACATTACTTTCATTATAGTACAAAAAGCGTACAATGCCTTGTTAAAAACGATGTCAATAATGATACTGCATGGTCAGAAGTAGGAGGCGGAATCTCGCAAAACGTTCAGGAGGTGAAGGAAGATCGGTCGCTTATGTCTATTATACGTAGCTCACTCGTAAAGTTATGCAGTACAGATAAAATCTATAATCTATTCACCGGTATGACTAAGATCGGCGTAAGTCCATGAGCTGCCAAATGAATCACATCACGATGAACTGATTATACTAAAACTTGTGATGGCTCGCTCGGTAATGTTTCTGTCTGGCGCGATCCATCTACTGTTACAAACCAGAGCGTTCGACAAAGCCGTGCAAGAAGCCGATCGTACGTGTGAAGCCACCTAACACGATTTTCTATTAAGTACAAAAACCACGCGCGCTAGACAGAAGCATTCCTCTCCCTGCGATCACAAGGAAACGAACATTCGGAGCAAATGCTGAGTACGCTTCCACGCGACTCCTTACGGAACAGAGATCTCTTTGTTGCGCTGTATTGTCGACAAGTTATTATTACTCAATTCTACTTTGATTTAATAAGACTAATAAATATGATAGATTTAGAGAGAGAATACTCTAAGGAAGAAAGAGATCTCTGCTTAATAAGTCGCGTAACATACCAAAACCTTTCAAAACCTAGTGGTCATTTCGGCGGCGTCGTGTGTATTATAGCACGTACATCCGCCATGCGGCGCACTCAGTGGCGACGCTCAACTTTTGCTCCGTGTGGTTCGTTAGTAACTCATGCCCGCATATATGTTGGGGCATGGTAGGTGCCAGGATCACGTGGTGGCGTAGCTGAGGGCCTTGCGTTGTAGGAAGGGGTGGATCTCTGCGAAGGTGGGGCGCTCGGCGTCGTCGCGGCGCCAGCACTCGCACATGAGCTCGTAGAGGTCGCGCGGGCAGCCCGCCGCGCGCTCCACGCACAGGAACACGCCGTCATCGGCTTGCAGGTGAGACAAGTTCGACAGCACCTGCGGAAACGAGCTATTAATATACGACCATATACCTCAGCTTATTATAAGAAGGTTCAGTTGTATGTAGGCCTTTCAAAATACAGTTCCGATTGTGAATATTCGTTCCATGATAGATACCATGTGCCATAGAATATGTTTCATTAAGATGATTTGATTTTAATCAATTTGGGAAGAAAATGAAACAAAATCCTATTAATTTCTAGTGATGTAAGTACCTCATTATCAGTCATATGTTCGTAAGGCCTGCGTCTGCAGAGCGTGAAGATCTCGTGCAAGGTCACAGCGAAGGCCCACACATCACTCTTGGTAGTGTACTTCGCACGCAGCACCGACTCCCACGCTGCCCAGCGCAGCGGCAACGGGATGCGCCCGTCCACCTTGTACACACAATAAGAACAATTTACAAGATATCCTATAACGATACATGAACACATAAATAAGACAATTTATGACGCCCATATCGCCCTATATAACTATAATCGCATAGAAGATTAAAAGCGTGTTCCAAGTTGATGGTTTTGATTGATAACAACACAATAAGTAAAGGTACTTATAGACAATATCGGAAATTATGTAGTGGACACGACTATTATCTTAAAAAATGGGCAATATTTGTAATCACATCATCGAAAATGGCTCTGAACGATTCGACAAAAGCAATTTATGGGAATATAAAAAAATCGTATTCTCTATTTTAATCCGAACAGCCCTCGGTCACCCTAGTACTAGAAAAAAAGGTTCTTTATTGTTATTATTTTAATAAAACTTTGCTCCACACTAGGAATTTCTCCTGTGTCGTTGGTGCGTTTAAAAACATTTAAACTCACATACACAAACAGCCAGACCCGAAACAACTATCTTCAGGTCATACAAATATTTATTCCGTGCGGGAATCAAACCCGCGACACGCAGCGCAGCAGTCAACCGCTCAGCCACTGTGCTAATCGAAAAGTTTGACTATCCTTGACTGTCAAAAATGTCATAGGACATAATTATATCGTTTCCATAAGATAATTTCCAGTAGCATTACAATGTAGCTATTAATATTTTGAAAAATGTTACTCCACAGACTACCTACAGTACTGTTTCTCCTTCTTTAAATCCATCCAAAGGTTGTCTTGAAAAGATCGCTTTTAGCGATAAGACCACCCATTGTGTCACCCTATTTATAAGTTGTTTAATGTTATTCTTGTTATTTGTATGGTGTACATAATAAAGAATATTCTATGTATCTATCTAATTTCCAATCATCAAGTGACCGAAAAGTTAGTGAGTCACTCTTACTTGACTGTTCACTGTGTGTGTAGGTATGATAAAATTACCTTGTAATAGTCACAAGCGTAAGCTTCGTTGTCCGTGCCGAAGTCGCTGATCTTCAGTTGATAACTCTTGCCTATTAGGCAGTTCCTGGAATTAAAGGTTTAAAGTTAGGTAAATAAAGTCGATTTTTCGGTGTTGTCTTTTCAAGTCAAGATTGATGTCGTGTGTCGTATATTTCTGGAAGCCGGATATCTTTTCCTTTCTTTCGTTACGCTATTATTTACTTCATGTTCTTGATCATCATTTCTCACATATACATCTTTTGTAATATATTTAAAAAAATATATATATGCCAGTTATGAAATAAATTTTAATGAACGGAGAGGGAGGGACTGATAAAAATTAAATTTTATATCAAAACTGTTTTTTTTTATATTTACTAACTAATCGTCCTTAGAAGATCCGAGGCAAATTGCGGTAGGTAGTCGTCGAAACAAATGTACTTAAACACTATAAATATTATTGTTATTGTGTGTATAGACAAAATAATGTAATTAATCTATTATTTGTTTATTTTTACTCTAATAACGTGCTTTTAAAGATATTTGTTAGTATAAATAAACAAACCTTGCAGCCAAGTCTCTATGCACGAAATTGAGCGATTCTAAATATTGCATTCCAGCAGCGATCTGAGTGGCCAGATGCAGCAGTATGTGCGCGGCGGGAGGTACCGCGGTGCGCAGGAAGGCGCACAGGTCACCCAGCTCCAAGTACTCCAGCACCACGGCCAGGGGGGGCGAGCGACACGCGCCCAGCACACGGGCCAAGTGCGGGGAAGACAGTGCTGCTAGGATACGAACGTCGCGCTCGAACTCGTCCCTGAAAGTGTCATGAATCAGCCTACTATGTTCCTATACCCACGACTGCCTCAATTAATGCTGAGTTGGCCCTACAATGGATTTCCAAATCGGATAGTGTCACGGTTTAGTGGCGGTTACGAGTCTGGATTTGAGCCCGTTTAGTGACAATAAGCTCGAAGGTACCACATGAGACTAAAAAGTATTTTGTGAAATTTCTATCTTTCCAGGAAATACTGATATGATGTTGTATTTGTCGCAACTTGTTTCTTTAACTGGAAAATATGTTACATCACTATTATTATAAGGGTGAAATCACATTTAATCAGACTTTAGCAAGAAGTCAAATCGCATATTAAATACCTTGAGATGCGAATGAATACTTGCAACTGGACTTTTAGTTTTTACGCGACAGAATAAAATTAGATAGTGTATTTCTTTATAATCTGTTATAAATTTAGGGGCTTTTGGTTGCAATAAAACCATGCCAGCCCCATCTTAACCTTATACAAGTAATGCTATAATATTTATTTTATAAACTAGTATAGCATTAGAAAAAGGTTCTTAAGGCTAACTTTGAATAAAACCAAAATCTATCAAAATAATTTTAAAAACACATTCAACATCAGTGCTTTTCCAATATAACGATAACACAGATCCGCGCGTGCAATAAAATTTCACCCTAAAACACTTAATTTAGAAGAAAGGAATTAGACAATCACAGAAGATATTGGACGTCACAGAAGTAAGGCGAGAAACAAGCAAACATGTAATAGACATGTGGAATCTAATGCTCATACATGATATACCTCTCCTTAACGGTGGCGTCGTGGCAGAGGAACTTCACGGCTACGAGGCGCTTCTCTGACGTGATCGTGCCGTTGTACTCCGGCACACCATCCGCTTCCGCTACGTACACCTAGCGAGTAAACAATTGTTGTTAAACCAAATTAAATTAATTTTTCTGTAAGGGCCGATTTTTCAATCGCCAGTTAAGATTTATCCAACGAATAAGCCTGTAATTTTGACAGTTTTTGTATGAACACACTTTTAGTCTGTAGATAAAAGTTATCTGATTGTAAAATCGGCCCTTAATAGAATATGGAGGTTTTATATTTTGTCTTTTTTTAACACAGTTATTGACTTTACCAAAGTTAGCAAAGAATGTGACGTCATTCTAAAACCAATATCGCGACCTATCATAGATTGCGGATGAGTTTTGATGATGATCATTGATCATCACATCTGTTTTCATTTGTCTAGCTTTTTCCCAACGAAGTTGCGGTCGGAAAAGAATCTATACAAGAGTAAAAATAAAAGAATAATAATAACTAGGAGACTATTCACACCGATGTTGCTATCAGTACTGTAACTATTCAGAACAACGTTTATTTAAGTATGTGATTTGACAACTATCTGCGATCCCGAGATTCAAGGCCTTGACAGACAGACGGACAACAAAGTGATTCTATAAGGGTTCCGTTTTTTTTTTAATGTGCGATACCCTACTGGTGATGTGATATTCGAGTAGCATATGGTACATACCGTGCCAAATGCACCTTCAGCTAACTTGGAGATCATTCTCAGTCTGTGCCTCGGGAACTCTATCACGTTGGTCGTCTCGAGGCGTCTCTTTAGATCTATGAAAACTTCTTGCTGACTCGGCGACTGAAATGTAACACAAAATAAACGTACGTTGATTTGATAAATGAATATAGGTACAGGGCAAGAGGGTATATTACTATAATCAGCCATATACATAAAAGGTGTGCTTAAAATCGATACATTTATCAGCTTTATATTTCTTAACATTGGGTTTTTTTTTATCTGAGTTGTTATTTTCGGCAGAATTGAAGTTCATTGGGTCTTGTTCTCATGGTCGGACTAGAATATGTAGATAGATTAACCTCTAGAGCCCCAGCGGCACAAAAACGTGCCAGTAAACAAGTATTACCGTTTAGCCCCGCTGGCACAAATTTGTGCCACCAAACTCCGACCGATTTAAAACTGTATTTGTAGTAAAGATAAGTCTTAAAATCAGATAACGCTTACGATAAGAGCCCGCCCGGCGGTGCTTGACGGATAGTTGACGTAAATAATAGCGGTCCATGAGAGGTTAATATAACTAGCGAAATGTATCCCTGCCTAACTCTTTAGATGATCCTGGTGTAGTTACCCGTGTGCTATGCTTGGAGCGAATGGATCCCGCGCCTGACCGCCGTGTGTCCATGTCCATCTTGTCCTCTACGAGGTCCGTGCCGCGCTCAGAAAGCGAATCCAAGCGCCGCTTCGTCAGTAACGGCGCGGAGCTCAACTCCGGCACCGCGTAGTCGTAGTTCGAACTGTCTGTTAGTACAAATATAACGAGTTAGTCCCTCATCAACAAGTTGTTCGCTTTGGGATGTTAACACTGAGTTCAACCTCATTTGAAAATTACTTTTGATTTTGAACAAAACTTTTTTTTAAATTTACAGATCACCTTTGAGTGTTTCTCAAGTGCATTGCTGCATTTGCCAGCTTAAAATGCATTTCAAATTTGACTAATCAAGATTAAAATAATTAGCAGTTGATCATGACTCTTACCTGAAAGTGCTGTGTTCGAATCTTTGACAAAGTCTTTCATTTCCAACAATACAGTACTATAACTAAAATACGGAGCACACTTGAGCGCTTGATAGGGCTCCTGGTACTCATCCGACTTAACATCTAAGGCGCAGTCTATGATCATTTTGTTCTCCGGCAGCATGGAGGTTCCACACCCGCTGTAGTTGTCTATGGTCCGCTTCTGAGACACTGTTGACTTGGCTAAAGGTGACGCGAAGCATTTTCTATGCCTATGTCTATGGACTATAAGGAAGATGGCCACCGCGAGTAGTATGACTAGAGCGGTTAAAACGCCCACTACTATGGCCACGTATAACGGGTCCTCTTGATGCGCGGTTGATATGGGCACTTCTTTGGTGAGGGTTGTCAACTTTTTGTCTTTACCCCCAGCCGGTTTCTGGCTTTCTGGTGTGTAGTTACCCTGGGCTACGTCTGAAATTAAATTATTATATATGTGTTATTGCTTGTGTTCAGCACACAGACACGTACTTCTTTCAGATCTCTCGGATCTGACTATAATTACTCATAAATAGTATGAGGGTATTCGTATATCCATAAAAAAAAACAAAGAAACAGTAAAAAAATATTTTTCAAAACTTCTATCTCTATGCAAGTTCACTATGACTGTAACGGTGTCAAGGAAGAAATAAACAGTATTAAACTGTTTATCTTTTCATGTATGATTTGAACCCGCATCGAGTCAGACCGCAGGGATCAGATTCGTCAAATACTAAATAAATACCAACCCGAGTCAAACACAACTTCGCTGATGAGTATCCACCTGGCGGAGAAGCGCAGCTCGATGCGCACCCACTTGCCGATGCGGTGGTGCAGCTTGATGCTCACGTTCCGCGAGTTCTCAAAGATGTTGTCCTCCACGTATGTGTAGTGGATAGGCTCGTCTTGGAAATGCCGACCGCCGATCGAAAACGAAATTATTGCTTCCGAGAATACCTGCCATATTAAATATTGATTTCAAAATTTTGATGAACATCGAAAAGGTTTTATTTATACCAATCCTGTCCAGGAAAACAAATATAAACTCATATACCCTCATCATATATTTATCGGCTAGTGTGGTAAGGCGGCATCTATTTGTGCTATTAAAATCCTCGTAACACTATCCAGCCACTCCGAATTACACGATAGTTTTCAATGCACCTGAATATTTCAGTAGTTTCTGTCGTTCCTCCAAGTTTTAATCGTCCGTTTGTTAGTACCAAAAGTTAAGCGAGCGCTACGAATAGTTCTTATTAGCGTGATCCTTCGTCACTACCCTAATCAGTCAGCTGAAATACTAAAATTAACCTTAAACTAGTGGTTTGAAATGTCGCGACAGATCGTTAAATATTCAGGAGCTTTGAAAGTTTGTAAAGCGTGTACAAGCGTACAGATGGCACAATGGTGTGCGACGGTGCGTACCTGAACATCGCGCATGAATTTATTATTGCAGTACAAGTGGACGGCGCTGAACTCGCGCACTTTGTCGAACTCGAAGGTGAGGACGGGCGGTCCGGGGCGCGAGTCATTGCGCCATCCCACCCAGGCGGAGTTCTTGGCGGCCTCCCGGATCTCGTCGCCGCCGAATTTTCCGTCCACGAGCTGACCCAGCCCGCCGCGCAGCTCTTCGCCCCACTGCCCGTCATACACCATGTCGGTAAGCTCAATGCCGTTGCTCCGCTTGTCACCTTTCGGCATCGAGTACGCGACAATTCCCACTGTAATAGAGATTATTGATGTTGATAATTTTATGGCTGTCTCGCAGAGTGGTACTGGTCAGAGCAATAACCTCTGGCATAAAATGTCCTTCTTCAATACATTTGGTAAACGCATTAATAAGGACTTTTTCCAAAACGGCATTATATTTATCACAGCTTTTCAAAATCATTTTTAATTGAGATCATCTATAATTTTTTGTACAATCTATTCTATTCCTTATAGATCCACATTGTGAATATTTACTGAATGTAATTAACACTCATAATTGCCTTAATGATCACGCTAAACACATCGATTGGTAATTTAAGTATGATAATATGATGTAACATCCTCTTAGCATAATCTCTTCGCCGCTATTGCGAGACCCGTGAGAAAACTTGTATAGGAATGGTACATTTTGATTAAAGTGAGGAAATTTTGTCATAGCGTCCAAAGCGTATTTAAACTCAGGGCTGCTAGGCTAGGGTGTTATGGAGCCGAGATCAGCAGAGACAAATTCTCCCTTGAATCAAACGACGTTTTTTATAATACATATCCCGGGAAATTAAATAGCTGAACAAAATTACTTTTATCATTAATCACATTGAAACTATGATTTAATTTGATTTTTCCCTGCGGTTTAGCTTTTTAGGGTTAAGGAGAAACAATGAGTCATCACCTTTGTTTCTCCTTAATCGCTAAACAGCCTAATATTAAAAATAAGAAATTCAAATGTTTTTTAATTAAGTACTCACATAAATGTCAGTTTATTGTATAATAAGCAAATAATTTTATAAATAATCATGTTTAATAGTGTTTTATTATTAAATATGAAGGTTATTTAAACATGCGCCACATTGCTCTAAAAACTATAAGGGATATGAACTGTAGTTTATCTGTGGTGAAATCAGAAAACAAAATAAAACCCTCCTTGCGATAAAATAGAAAATACAAAGCGTGTAACAACTATTGCATGTTGAACCTAATCATAGTGCAATAAGAACCAGATTTTTAAAAAGTGTATTGAAAATACTATTTTTGCAGAAACGATGCATTGAGACGGCGTCTAAACTAAAAGCTTCGAACAGCTTTATATTGAAGACATGCTGGTTTGAAAGTCCGCAATAATGCTAAGGCCTTAAGCAGTGACAGGTTGTTAACCCGCCGCCTGTAGCGCCGGATCGTTTCCTTCATTTGACTCATACAACGTGCGCCGTATAATAAGCACTTGCGACAATTGTTTCTAGATCATTCTAACATCTAACGTTGATCTTGAACATAAAGGGACTGGACAACCAATGTCAAGTTTGCAAGTCAAAGTTATCTATACAAATATTGTAAAGCTGGAGAGTTTGTTTGTTTGTTTGAACGCGCTAATCTCAGGGACTACTGGTTGGAATTGGAAAATTCTTTTAGTGTTGGATAGTCCATTTCTTGAGGAAGGTATATAACAACGCTACGACCAACAGGTGCTCAGCAGCGTGGGTGAAACCGCGGGGAACAGCTAGTCGTTCACTAAAAGCACTAATTTCACTGACGCAAACCTTTATTCCAGTTTGAAATGTATCAGGGAACTAAAAGGTTCAAAGTGCAAATCTACTCAGGTATTTAAACGCAACAGTAAATGTAACCGGGATTAACCCGCTATCCGAAGCTAGAAACAATTTCGCTAAATTCCCGTTTCACGTGACGAACTTATATAGAGGCCCTTCAAAGCCGCTGATTGTTCAAAGCAAAAACATAAAAGCGTTCAGTCCTAACAGTGGTTGTACATAACATTTTGCACTTAAATGGTATTGCAATTAACGTCGCAAGTACAACGTGGACCAGTGACGCTCGCATACTTGTATATCGGATATCGTATTTGCACACACACTCCAATAATTATTGCTCTTTGCGAACATTGGAAAATTATATTGCACGATCGTCATATTGGAATTGTAAAGCAAAGAATTCCAATCAATGTATTAAACGGGAATTAGTTTATAAGATATTTTCATATTATATGTTAATAAACAACACTGAAACTGTAAATATTTGTTGTGCTGACCACATGCCATTACAATTAAGCTTTGATGAAGAGCACTCAACAAATGTTACTTTAAGCAGATCGATCATTTAGCCGAACGTTTCTCTGAACGAGAAATACATCATAATATTATTGTGTTCACGGAATTTTCGAATATCTGAGGAAATTGAGTATGAGCAGAAAAACAGATTTGAATATGTCTGGCCTCCTTCTTTTCATTCGTCCGAGTATCTCTATGGCTGTATATGTTTGCCTCGCTTGATTCAATGAGTGAAGGTGATAAATGTATCTCTATCTGAAGGGAATAAAACAATTTTAAACAAATAAGACCCGCCTTAATTACCCAAAGCAAGTTTCATCAACGGTAAATATATATACAATTCGTAGAAGCATAGAACTTTTAAAGACACGATCTAACCAAGTCGTTTTCCAAGAAAAAGGTCTGTAAAACAGCACGACGCGGTGGCTACGTATGTGACGAGGCTCCTAATGTAACTCTATGTATCACTGATTTATTTGTCGGCGAATTTCACAAAAACATGCACTTACTTGAAAATGCAGTGTTCGTGTGCCGCCGCGACAAAAAAAACCGTCCGAGGAATAACAACTGCATTTATTTATATTATATAAGGTGTGAATCAAATACAATGTGTTTTATTTATATTCTCGTCGACGCATTAAGTGGCAGACACCTGGCTAGTTCTTGCACAAGAGGGCAAGTGTTATGGTTTGTGGAAGCTTGTTTATATAACCTTCATCTAGTAGTTAATAATTTTCTTTGTTAAAGGAAATTGTGTAATTGTGTAGCGAACGACACGTCACCGTGGTAAGCCTGTAACAAAGCTCTGCAATAATATGCGATTGAGCGCACGTACGTAGAATATCCTGTTCTAAAGCTATTCACTTCCCTTGTACATAAACAGTTCTGATATTCACACGAATATTGAAATTAAACTGGTTTTACAAATTAGCTCGCGATTTGAGGCCGAACGCTACGAACTACTTGCGAATTTGCAAGTCAGGTACAACTGCACAAATATAGGTAAAACTATACAATTTACGATTAAACTAAACGTGTTTCTGTTATTTTTAGAGTCCAGTCGTTCAAAGGAACATCAACAATCAACAAACAAACACAATTACTCAGCCCCTTGAGGGGGATGTAAAATTAAGTCTTTGGATCAAATATGTATAGCCCTTTTGAAGTATTAGCTGAAGCCAGGACCTACCAGCGACGTTAGAGTACACAAACATTTCCTGAACGGGAATGCCGCAGGTAATGATAGCGAAGTATCAGTGGCGTGCCAGACTGCCCCAGCACAACGGCAAATGAAGGCAGTTTAAAAATGCAGACGTATGATTAACTCTAGTAATTTGCCACTTTTTACTTAATAACGCTTTGCATGCGGTCTCCGGCGTACGTTCGATAACAAAATTCCTAGAATTCACTATTACGGCCTTCAACAATGCCGTTGTAGTAACCATATTCAAACCGTGAACACAGCGCATTATAATTTCTGTGATACGCTACATTATTAACGTTATTTTAATGAACTTTGTACGCGGCCCACACATTATTTTGATTATTTTATGACCTATGGGAATGTAGACGCGTGTAATTACTTTTAGAAACCCTTTAAATATGAATGTGACAAAATGAAGGTTTTGTTTGTCTCGGGTGTACATTGTAGCAATTACGGAAATTAGCCGTGAGTGTACAAGAATACTGTATTTTTCGGCTGCTGCTAAGGTATTGTCGTAAGCTGCTTTTAATTAACAGTTCAAATACTGTATTTCTATAAGTTTTGCACAATATCAATAAAAGTTCAATGATGATATATGATTTAATGAATGATTTACTTTTTTACTATTTAAATCAACGTTACACCATCGGGGACTGCTTTGTAAATTTTGCTGTAAAATGTTAAGAATATCTTATATTTTCAATTAGTTTTGACGTCCCAACGACATGAAAAAAATACATTTACTTTAAATACATTTATAGAGAAGACCTTGGTCTTCTCTACCATGAGCATAGAATTGCATATATTGTTTAGAACAAACTTTTTACAACTTTCACATAAAAAAAATTGAGGAAATGGGCAAACAATTCCTTTTGATTGCAGCTAAGTAGGGCTTTCATTCATAAAGTTAAAAGAACAGAAATAAACTTCAGTAAAGAATCTATCCTACAAAATAAAAGCGTAAATAAAAATAAGTACCTGATTTATTAGATCATAATTAGAATGATCTTACATATTGGAGATTAATTTTTTTAGTAATACACAAATAGTACTTTTAGTGTAAAATCACGTAAATAAGCGAACTCGACATTTCATAAGCGGCTTTCTAAAGGGGATTTACAAACGTGCATTTTGATCGTCGCTATACGTCAAAGGGGAACATTGAAAAGACAATAATAGATTCAATAAACCGGTGTCCATGTGTTGCAAAGGCGGCGAAATTGCGCTTCGAGGGATATCGACTGGCGGTGCATTATGAATGGATCTGTCAAACCTTCACCACAGCTCATAATTAGGGTTGCCACCTGTAGTTTAGTATAAACTATTGACGTGATATCAGTCTATTCTTTATACCACCTATAAAGTACGCGAATATACTTTATTTTGCATAATTTTGAATCTCTTGGCATACAATATACCGAAACAGGTATATTGTAAAATTATTTGCGAGAACGTCATAATATGTATTTATTTACTTTAAAATGCTGAGGCGATATTCAGAGAAAATAATTATTTGATAATATTAGCTAAAAGTAATGAGAAACATATTTTCAAACGGTACTCCTATTAAAACAAAATAAAAAGTACTTTACTTTGCCACCATGTACTTTTTTTCTACCCAGAATATCCAATGTACATAATAAGAAAAAAAAACTGGTTTCCTAGGAGGAGGGTGGCAACCCTTTCACATAACAATAAAATAATAAAGTCTTTTTATTTCAGACATATTTAGCCCATATTATTGACTTAAAAGCTATGTTAGGAGGCAATCGTTGATATTGTTATGTAACGTTCTTTATGTTTAACACACTTTCATTCGCTTCCTCATAACATAACTATGTAAAAACAACTTGGAAGTTAAATTTGACCTTACACCCGGTTTCCAATTGAGCTTAAACTTTGCATACATGTTTAATTTGGATGCGTGGTTAGTTAGGTCACGTCATTGTTATCTTACAAGTAGGAAAAAAAAAGTAACTGTAAGATCTCTTTGCGTTCACAAACTGCTTTGAAATGACTGGCACAATAGAACAAACTTATTGAACAGCATACATTTATACCAATTGAATTAAAATAAACTTTGAAATAAGAATAAGGTTACATACAGCATAATACATCTGTATGTAACCTTATTGTTATGTCATCTACCGATAACAGGGGGACTACATTTTTTTTTAAATTCATATTTTTTTTTTATGTTTAAGTATCTCATATCAGCATAATAAAATTTCCCTAACTATGCACGTTTTTGTAATACATTATGATATTTATTAAGAATAATCCTTCAGTTGAGTTGCCTTAACCTAATCTTTTAAAAAGGAACCCTAATTTAAATCTAAAATCCAATATGACCAAATTACAAATATAACATTATAGTTGTTACTTACCGCTCCAGTAGCAACCGTAGAGTTCGACCCTCATGCAGACGGTGCGGCGATGCGAACTGTACGGGATGAAGCGGATCTTGGATGCCCAGATCGGCGGCTCCAGGTGGTTCTTCTTCTCCAAGTAAGTGTTCGTGTTACCCTGGAGAACCTGCAACAATTGTTGTGTGATTAACTTTCTTGAGATAGAACGTGAAAAAAAAATATTTTTTTTTTGTCGCAAACATCTTAACTTTTCTTTTCCAAGGTTTTGTATGGTAGAAATTCCTTTCAAAAGAAAGTCAAAAAGGAATACGTTCGTCCCTTTTGAAAATAAAAATGAAGAACTGGGGGCGTTCACATTTCCGCCTGGGAAATACGTAGCTTGATGGGATAAAGTGCCGACTTGACTGTAGATCAAACTGTCGCTTCACCCAGATAGCCGCGCAGACTAAGGGCTTTCTAACCCCGAACAGCCGAAGAAGATTCGTAATTTTACTGCTTTTACTCGTTTCCCTATATCACATAGGAAAAAACAGTATCGATACCACACCAATAAAGGCTTCTTTCTTCGTATTAGAAATTTGATAAGGGGCATAAAGTGGTACATTATGACCCAATGTCTTTCGAACTGAACTTAAACAACAGCTGTAAATAGAACATCGCTTACTTCGTTCTATTCTGGGCTTATTTTGAAGTCGTCTCATATTTAATTCGCACCCAGCGAAGTCTCCGAAACACGAGGTCGTAAACCAAAATTAGGATTAAGAAAAAATCATCTCTCACATAGTAGTGATACCTTGGTATCACGTTGAACATGAATGTATACATGAATATGTCGCAGATTTTACAATAGCTTAACCATTTTGCCGTTGTAATCCCCATTTTCCAAGCGCTATATTAGCAGCTTATAATATCACGAAGCTGTATACTGCAAAAATAATCTAGAATATAATTGAAATGGGCCTCGGAGATGTGTCCCGCCATGGTCCCGCCTCGATGGGTATTATTTTAAATCCGAGACCGTCGTACAATAGCGCTTACGTGATTGCACAAACAGAATCGATGCTTAGAATATTAAATCAAAACCTGAAGCATTATTAGGGATTGACACTATTGGTATATATTATTGTGCTTTATGTTGAATGTCAACGGATGCTAATAGTCCGGTCAATTTAGACATTCGAAGTTACGGGGAAAGATGGGGAACTTTCAAACTTTGTTTTTAATGATATTTTAAACTATCTTACCGATTTTCAGCTTGGTGGGAATTTAGGTAACTTAACTCTTATTTTTTGGTCTAATTTGACCGGACTATAATACCTAATGAGAAGGGTATTTAATACATAAGACTAAAAGTAAGAGTACCGAATGATACCGTCTTAGTTCAGGCGAATGTGAACAATACTAAGTGGGTAGATGATTGGTTTCTTTAGACGCCGATTTAATTAGCGAACTGTACTCTAAAAGCTCTATTAGCTGTGTGTTTGAGTTGTTGTGAATCTAGTAATGCTTTCATCTCGGGCTAGACAGAGTTTTAATTGGTAAAGTAACACCGCCGTTCAGACATTTAACTGTGAAAAAGCTTAGCGGATTAAAATGTTTGCGAAAGCCAAACACAGTTCATTTTGCCAATTTTTTTTCGAGGTCTAGACTTCCATTTACTGAGGTTATTAGTACTCATGTATGCATTAGAGTCCTACTAGACAAACTTTGGTATTCAGAGTTTAGATCAATTACATTCTAAGATATTAGTCATTAAGGGATCTTCAATTCTTGTTTGTTTTGCACTCTACGGTGACTCGTATTAAAGAGATTTGAGAAATTTAGAATTTCTAACGAATACAGGACTCCTTTGGCAGCAAAATGAAGGCATTGTACTTAATAGCAACTCAACAAAGAATAAACGTGTCACATCAAAAGATTGTCCAACCTTCCATGTTGCGAATAGCGTTTAAAAGTTGACGTAATTACAAGTTAGCGCAAGACCCGTGCAAATGTCGTGCATATGTAAGTAGCACGGGCGATAGTGAACAACGACAGGTGACTAAACGTCGTCTTTTAACTCCTTGCCAGCTCGTCTATTTCACATTTAGTGATTAAGTACGAAATAAATTAATATTTATGTTACTTGTTAAAAGCACTTATGCGTTTGTTTATTTATTTGAAAAGTGATTACTTTTCTGTAGAACTATATAAATGCGTATAATACAAGCATTTCGTCAGTTATGTCTAAATTATGCAAAAGAGGGCGAGTCTATTGTTATCAATCGGGTTCGAATCTCGACTCCTTTGGCAGCCACGTTTTTTTTTTGATAAGAACTCGTTAAATAACTTCTCCCGCACTTGGTGGAGTAGAAGGTAGTTTCCTACTTGTTCTGACTAAAACTTATCCACGTCCCTTCTCTATCTCTTTAGAACAAAATCAAAAGTCATTTATTCAAATTAGGCTGATCATCAGCACATTACAAGAGACAGACCCACAAAAACGCCCTGCCCGCCATTTCCTGGTGTTTAAGCTGGGAAGAAGAAGTGGTGGAAGAACCTCTCCAGCAACACATCTGCCCGTCAGGTTAGAACAACCAAAGAAGAACGTCACGTCACGCAGACCCGGAGTAGCTGTGCTTGCGAACCGCGACGCAGCGAAGTTCTATGAAGCTCTTCCTTATAGCCCTACCTAATCATCAGTGAGGCTACTATGACATCTTATAGCAATTCTTATTCCACTGAGTGAAGGAGATGGTGCTAGACACCCTGTATAGCTCTGTCTCTTTCCCTCAGCGGAATAAGAATAGCTTTAAGAGGTCATAGTAGGGCTACAGGTCTAAATACAAACAGTAAAAGGGATTACTAACCCGGTTCGGTAGTTATATTTTTTTTTAGTAACTACTGGGTCCTGGGTGTCTTCAATTCAAATTTAATCTATTCAACATTTTGTTTGTTTTCTTTCCAATAAATGTAACTTTATAAGAAACATTAGTGGATATTTAGGAATGTTTTATAACTGTATATAACCAGGTAGTTGTATCTTTTGCTGACTATATCCATAAAAATTGCACGCTCTAAACTAAAGTCAAAACGGTGAAACTTAAAGTTCAGAATAATAAGCTTATTCGTTCAAACTGGGGAAAGTGAGAACAGTGTTTATAAACTAATTTTCATATTGAAAACTGCAGCTCAAGTTGTTTGCTAACGCTTAATTCTCGTTCGTTCTATGAACACGGCGGGTATACAAGACTATGGGGCTATTCTGTACGTTTTATCATAGTCAAACATTCAGGAGAAAAGTTGTTAATCGTAAAACTGTCAAGAATTTGTTCACCAAGTATAGTGCAAGGATCGTAGCAGATGGTTTCTGAATATCCTTTTGATAAGGAAAGTTGTGAATTTATGTTAAACGTGTAATGTACAAATTAGGTGATAAAATGCTTAGACAGTATAAGCCAGTGCAATATTACGGTGAAATATATTTATTTTCCATGGAGTTTCTTGCCGGTTCTTTTCCATAGGAAACGACCAACCCGAACCGTGCATTTTTCCTCGACGTTTTATAAGTGCCCATGTAGGCCTATGTGAAATAAAATGTTTTTTTTTTTATTTTTTTGATTTTCTCCAAGGCAGGTATACATTACAAAACACAACATTATCTATACTAATATTATAAAGCTGAAGAGTTTGTTTGTTTGTTTGAACGCGCTAATCTCAGGGACTACTGGTTGGAATTGGAAAATTCTTTTAGTGTTGGATAGTCCATTTCTTGAGGAAGGCTATAGGTTATATAACATCACGCTACGACCAACAGGTGCTGAGCAGCGCGGGTGAAACCGTGGGGAACAGGTAGTCAAATACAAAACTACTAGAAAGCTAGGCTGTATTGTGCTGTAAATGCGCTTGATGTGTCGTCGTAAATCATTATCGAAAACAGTTTTTTGCCAAAACGGTTCCGCATAAAGGGCAAAAGAAGAAACATGGGTGGGTTTTAGTCAGTACAAGTCTGACACTCCCCCCACTGCGCCCAGATCGGGGGAAGTTATTTGATGATTATATATCTACCTATCCGCAAAAAAAGTTTTAGTTCAGGGTCCGCCTCTGCCAGTCAACAAAAGAGGCTGTCGAGAATATAAAAGCATTAAATACAAATTAATATACGAAATTACGAACTATTGAATAAGAACAAAGTCACATATAGCTGTAAACGTCGCCGCAACGATTATTCATACGTTTAATTAACAGTTGGAACAAACATGTATAAACAAGGCACTCTGCTAATGGGAGAAACCTTTTGTCGCCGTGTTACGGGACAAAGCTCTTTTCTGCTCGCTGCGTTGTCTTTATGAACTTGATTTAACTTTACAATATAATAATAAAGTAGACATTTTACCCCCATAAATGGTTTTAAGGTTCCCTACGTCAAAAGGAACACCTACAGGATCACTTTGCCTGTCTGTTATGGCTCTTTTTTTCAGGAACGCATAGAGTTGAAATTAAAACTGTGTAGGTACTCAAGTAGGTATATGGTCGTTTTTTTTTGGGTGAAAAATCATCAAATAACTTCCTCCACTCTGGGTGGAGCGGGGGGGGAACGACTTTTACTGACTAAAACCCACCCATGTTCCTTCTATTGCCCTTTACGTTCCGGGCCGCGGTATCTCTTTCGAACAACCCGCAACAAGTATAATGTCGCTTGGAGCAAATCAACCCGCTAAGTCTAGCATTCAAAAGATATGGCCGTTTATGTCGCAAGTTTGTACGGAATCCTCGATGCACGAGTCCGACTTGCACTTGTTTGTTTTTACGAAGAATGACTATTCTTTATTTATTTAAGACTAGCTTTTACCCGCCAATACGCTCAAGTGGCGGTCGGAAATAATTCCTTCGGCGCGAATAAAAAGTATTCTTCGTTAAGGTTCGAAAAGGAGAAAGACAGTTATTATACTTTCGCACTTATAAAATAATTATACATAGACTAGCTGTGCCCAGCGGTTTCACCCGCTGCTCACTTAGGGGTATGAAAAATAGATGTTGGCCGATTCTCACACCTACCCGATATGTACACAAAATTTCGTTTAAATCGGTCCAGCCGTTTCGGAGGAGTATGGGAACGAAAACTGTGACACGAGAATTTTATATATTAAAGATTGAATTGTACGTAGCGCATTGTATTCAGTTAAAAAGTATATGTCATATAACTTCCCATCGAAAAACAAATGCTACAACTGTATCAATATAGAGTTGTACTAGAAAGGTCAAGTAAAAATAGTTCATTCTGAAAGGTGCAGACGAATTTTTAAGCGAAAACAATGGGCTATATCTGATGGTATTAATAGTGACGTATACACAGGTGAATGGAATTACTTATCTTCCTGGAAATAATTCGCAGCCCACTCCTCTACGCTCGTGGGAATTGAATTGGACACATTCAAAACCAACACACGGCTTAATGTGACTTAAAATGAATTAACTTATGCCACTTTTCACTAGCACTTACCGACAAATAAATTAATGCCGGAATATTATTTCATCATCGGAATTCAACTGTCAGTGCTTAGCTGAGGATTGAAAATCCAACAAAGAGCTTTAATTTACGTAGTGTGTATCATCGCCAAAAGGTCAGGGGGGGTCTAAAATGGCACGCTTGAATAGAATCTTAATAGGATAATAATATGAATTACGTTAAAACTCTTTAAATTGTCAAAGACAGTAATATTGTAATCTGTTGGGCAATAATATCTAGCTGATAGTCCGTCGGGTGAAGATTAATAAGTGTCACGCTTCATACAATTACCATTCTACGTAATTTTATATCTAACTAGCTGGCGCCCGAGGCTTCACCCGCGTGATATCGAAAAAAAAGTATCCTATGTGTTATTCCAGAATATAATCTACCTCTGTGCCAAATTTCATCAAGATCACCATTCATCATTTTCCTGCCCCTGTCCCATTCTATTTGGGGTCGGCGCAACACGTTTTCTTCTTCCCCCCTATCAGACGCCACGGCATCATTTACTCCTTTCTCCTTCATATCATTCCTTACACAATCTATCCATCTTTTCTTTGGCCTTCCTCTCGCTCTTCGTCCATTAACATTCAGATCCTTCACTCTTTTAGTCACATGCCCTTCATCAATCCTCATTACATGTCCATACCAAGACAAACGACTCCCTTTTAATTTTTTCACCATAAGAGGATAAATTAAAGTTTTCGCTGAGTTAGTGGTTACAACCGTGACTGTTGAGTTCAAAAAGTAGTTGCAAAGTTAGGGTATGATTCCTGTGGGCTTCGGAAAGTCCTGCGCTTTGTCTCTCCGTTAAGGCGCAGTATTATGTCGTTGACCTTGTTCATACATTTTGACGTTGGACTTTACTGCATACGTTTGTCGTAAAAATACAAATAAATTTGTATAAAATTAAATATTAACTATTCAATCAAAAACAATCCATCATTGAACGCAGTTTGGCATTGGAAATTTAATTGTATACTTTTGATTATAATTACGATTAATATTGAAGAGATAAACTGCTTTAAAAGAGAATTTAGAGGTGTGTTTGAATATTTTTTTACACATTTTAGTAAATTTAATCATAATTTGAATTCCATCAATGTATGCAAAAAAGCCTTAAAAATATCATATTTTTTTCAGTGATTAAAATTATGTATGGTTTAAGAGATACACTGCGTTAAAAAACCTGATTTTTGGCCGTTCTCAAGAAATCTTCACCTTAAGATCGAATTGCGTTCTCATCGGGCTATGAAAGTAAAAGAACAGAGCGTACACACTTGTACACTATAATATCTCCCGCGCCGATGACTAAGCTCCTCTGAGACTGACTGGCGAGTCCAAACATAATTACGACTACTAATAACGAAATTATAATTTAATTGGCGAGTGTCTATACATTTGTTTTAACCTTGGTTAATTAAATACATTTCATAGATTATATACCTTATTTAGGTACATTCTTTATTTTCCTATGGCCGACTTGTCAGACAAGTACCTACAGAAAATTCGTGTGAGCGACAACCCTATTGCTGAATTGATTTCAGTGTTTGCGAACTGCAAACTTGTCCCGCCATCGCCAGTCCGCCACTTGCTCACTTAAACCCTTTGACTTTCTTAGCTCACGATGTTGTAGTCAAGGCACTTTTAGAGCTATTGCAGACACTCGTCGAAAATACCAACAAGTTTTACCAAACCTCGGTAGTTTTAACTCAAACACTTTCAGTAAATAAACTTGAATAACTTTTACTGTATTTCTCGCATTATATTAACTTATATTTTATATAACAAAACTCATCGTGTCTTTGCGTAACGAGTATGTTAAAAAAATAAAACCTGAATGTTAAAGAATAATTGTGTTTTCGATAAAAAAATCTTTGGAGTTTTCGTCGAGCGTTCACGATAGACCTCGAGTACTGTCAGTTCCGTCTATTTATTTATTTAATCATTTATGTACACACAGTAAACAGGACAGAAAAAATATATAAAACTTGAGTATAAAGGTACTGCTTATTTCTTAAGAAAATTCTGCCAGCAGACCTGCGAATGAAGATATGAGAACGACATGTAGACGATAATGTGTGAGAGAGTACGAGAAAAATATGTGCGTGTGCCTTAACCTATTATAACTTACATACATATATAAGTAAATACTTGTATAATTACATAATGCTTAAATATATGTATATCCATAAATAAATTACGATTGAGAGGAAATCTTCTAATCTCCGAACTTAAATAATTAATTTACTTGAATAACCCAATTAGGATAAATTAACTTGTTTAAATAAATAAATTGGTTTCGGAAATCTTGAAACATGTGAATAAAAGTAATTAGCACTTCCGACAGTTGGGCTCAGTGCTTAACGGATGCGGAATGAATAGTCAGTCCCCTACTCAGTGCCACTTGGGAGATGTAATTCGCTGGAGAATTCATTCCTTTTCCAATCTTGGATTTTAGTACAATAGTTAACGTCTAAACATAATCCTTTCACTGTGGTTTGTGATATTCTCAATAATCGGATTATGAACAACTCTAGTGACAATTTTATTAGTGAACTAGCTGTTCCCACGGTTTCACCCGCGCTGCTCAGCACCTGTTGGTCGTAGCGTGATGTTATATAGCCTATGTTACTCGGGGATAATGTAGCTTTCCAAAGAAGAAATAATTTTTGAAATCGGTCCAGTAGTTTCGGAGCCTATTCATTACAAACAAACAAACAAACAAATCTTTCCTCTTTATAATATTAGTATAGACTAATATGCGAAACTGCAATTCTGTGTATAAAGTGATACACACGTGTTGAGGATAAGATAGTTCGGACCTGTCTGGGCTTTCTTTGCTCGTTGTGTATTTTTTAATACCTTTAATCCACTTCCATGGCATTGTTATATACGATAGTTGCAGTATATTTTTATCCGTTACTGGATGTGGAGAAAGGTCAAAGAAACAATGCACGATTCCCGATTCTAACATTGGACAAAGTCAGAAATATATATATATATATATATTTATATGTTGAACATTAGTCAGCCACGTGTGAACCACCGCTAAGTGAATACATAGACTCCTTACCTCTGGTCCTTCCCCGGGCCGGTACCGCACCCACTTGCCCAGCTTGGGCCGCCAGTACTCAATGACGTAGGCCTCCGCGTACTCCTGCCCCTGGCCGTTCCCGAACCGGCCTTGCGTGCCGGTCCCGGTGATCACGTGCACCGAATGCAGGTCGATCTCCAGCCATTCTGTCGACTCCGTCACGATCTGCGACCGCGGGCACCAGGCGCCACCCTTTATGTCCTGGTTCAGCCTGTTGAAGCACCGAAACTTTCATTATTTTGAATTTAGGACCTAACGTTCTGTGGTTTCTTTTTTTACAAAAATCATCCTTAAAACAACTTTTTTGGATACGAAACTTGAAAGCTTGGAGCAGGTTTGCACAAAGCTAATTATGAAAAATATTTCAGCCTTTGTGAAATTGGGGATCGCGAACAATGGTGATCCGGAGATGGATCGTAATTCATAACAAAGGACTTATTGCGCTATTAGAATATGTCTGAAGTCATATTACTGCTCATATTTTCTTTTAATTCATAGCTATACGAAGTTAACTATGAATATGACACTGTTTTATGTCTCCCCTCGCCCTCGCTTAAGTTATTACGGCTTTGTATTAAATGCGTGACCCATGGAAATGTAGGATGTGGTGTCTGTTTAGTATGTAATCTGTGCTAGAACCTCGTTTAACTAATAAGTGCACAACTCTCGCCCACACGTTCCGGTATGCCCCTCGTCTTATCTCTCTAGCACCAGAGAACGAGCATGGCCGCCATTGGGTGACAGCAGTCCTCTACTCGACTCATTAAGTTAAGTAACATAATGTTTTTGCAGCGAGGGTTTTACACAGTAATGTTGTTAGTGAGCTATCAATTGCAAAGAGCCGTGTGGCCGCATATTCATCAACATCACGAACGCGAAGCGACGGGCCGCATGCCCGCACTCCGGTCTGCGGCTCGATGTTACGAGTCTCGTCAAAGGTAATTGACAGACTGGTGTTATATGTACATTTGTTCAAACAGATCGTCAAAGCAATTTCAACATTATATATAAAGCGAAATACAATTAGTTTCCGAAATGAGATTTTTCGAAAAGTTTGCCTTTGAAGAGATATAAAGTAGATGTAAAGTTGGGCGGATCATCGACCGATTTATTTCAAACACGGTCATGATAGCAAATATCTTTGTACCTATATTTTGTTAATATTTTTGTATTATGAACTGCTTTAAAATTTTTATAAATTTTATTGGTAGACATACAAATACACAGAAAAAGCAAGAAAAAGTATAGTCTTATTTACATATGTTGTCTGTGTATTTCTAGATTATAGCGTTCTAAAAAATATATTTGACAGAACGTGCCGGAAATCTTAGGCTTACATTTTTATGTATATTACTTAAAGCATGAAATTACTAACTAAAAGCAGCATGTTATAAAATTACATCAGAAGTTCTTAAAAAGTCCGTACTGCTATTGACTCATAAGTTCGCCTGCTACTAAGTTTATAAGTCATGAATGTACAAAGCTATTCGCTTCAATGCGCTGGACGTACAAAAACTAAGGCGCATTGTTGTTTCATAACGATCCAAGATTCCTCCTATAATATATCAATCAAAGCTAATAATAGTGGTGTTGTTATTAGCGCATTCAGTTATCGTGTGTCACTGAGACAGTGTAATCGTTCGCACCAATCAAATTCCGAGATGGCCAGTCATTAAGCTCATTGACGCGCCACTGACCGCTCTCTAGATATATCAACGAGGCGTGAACCAACTTTCATAATTTATAACTTAGCATATGCGTCGACTAATAGTTTTGATACTATTTCAACACGACACCAGAAATGTTGAACACTTCCTTTTGTCTAGCCTTACTGTGGCAAAACAAATAGTATCGCATTAAATCATTGATGGTATAACATAAACAACGCGTTGGGTGTTCGATATTAAAGAAAATAAACATGTCGCATATGAACTTTTATAATGAATGGCTTGTAATAAACAGGCGGTAACCATTGGTTCACGAGCAACGCAAACGTTGTAAACAAATGAACATTTCCATGGATCCCACTCAAGACTTCGACTGTCAATACAATTTGGGGTTTTATTACTGATCAGCATTTCCAAGTCAATGTTGATTATGGGTTTAAAAACGTCAAGAATGATACAGGAACCTATTTGATGAAGAGTGCCTTTACTTGTATTACGTTATTCGCTTCTGTCACCAATTATGGCACTGTAATTTTCTTCCAGCGTCCCTAGAGCACCTCTGTCGGACTGGAGGGTGGATCTGTTTATATATTTAGTATTAAAAGCTTGTTGTGATGACGACATTATGCATTGAAATCATAACAAGATTGTAAATGTGTAAGTGGATTCAAAAGGCTGTGATGCATTCTATTTCCTAGTGCAATAATCGTAGCTTACGAAGAAAGCACTATTTATATAGAAAATTAAAATGGTGTTGGGCAGGACATATGCTTAGAGAAAAGAAAAAGAAATAGACCAGAATAATAACGGAGTGGTACCCTAAAGAAAGCACAAGAAGCAGAGGAAGGCAGCCAAAGCGAGATGGGAAGACGATTTGAAGCAAGTAGCTGGACCAGAATGGTTACGTACGGCAAAAGACAAGAATGAATGGAAATTCTTAGAGGAGGCCTTTGTCGAAAGTCAAGCTGTTAAGAGGAGAGTTAATGCATTCTCTTTCCTAGTTCTATTATCGTAGCTTATGAAGAATGCACTACGTAAAGTTCTTTCACGTCGATATTTGAGCAGTGGGAACAAGCTCTTTAAGATAGTATAACCACTTCTACAGTATTTTTAAGAAAAGGAACAAGAATACCGTTATAGGATCACTTTGTCGTCCGTCTGTCTGTCTGTCAAGACCGTTTATTTCGGGAACGCGTAGAAGTATCGAAACCATATAGGTACTCAATTCTGTGGTTCCTTAGAGCTGTGTACGCAATCAAAGATTAGGCCGTATATGTCGCAGGTTTGAATGGAAACCTCGGTGCTTTATTCGCAATTGGATAGTTTTTTTTTAATTACTAGGGACAATGATCTTATTGTAATATCACATAAAAAAAATCAATTTTTTAAAACTCTGAAAGTACCGAACTTGTACTGTAGAAAGTCTAAATGACACAATGGAGGGTTATTGACTTCGAGTCGTAGAATTATTAATTTCTCATATTCATCGTGTCTATCGTTTTCACGGTTGTCGTGCTACGCGCGCTGCTGATAAAGATCAGTATTAATACCTCAAATTATTTTTTTCTCAGTACACCTTCAAACATTTCGAATATAAGCAAGTTGTATGTAAATAGTGGTAGTAAATGATACGAACCTTCCATTCTGCGGGGCCACATTGCCGTCGTTGTAACAGGAGCTAGCGCTGATATCCCTGTCAGGAATCAAACCGCTCTCCATTCCGAGCGGCGCGATACATTGAGCTGTAAACAGACACAGTATGTAGCGGCATACGTATTACGTGTTGTATCAATATGCACACCCGGTTTATGCACCACACCGACCCTCCCGCCGACTACGGCCAACTTAGATGACATTTAGATGCTTGTCTTGCCTATAGTTAAGATGCGCGTAAATCATTCAAGAGTCACAGAGTGACTAAAGTTACATTGTACACCATTAGAAAGCTTTTCGCTGTTAGCATTGCTTTTGCAGGGTTAAATAAATCGCTATATAAATGAACACATCTTACAACAAAACAAAACAGAACACAAAAATACGACAACACAATACGGAAAAATTAAAGATAATTGTGGCTCAATAAAAAAAAAGTAATAACCGCACTAATCACGAAGTCAATTTAAAAGTTTGTCGTGGTCGTGTCAAAAGTTGAACTGAAATCGATGGTTACTTCTAAGAACAGTCTGATATGCGGCGGCGGGTCATCGCGTGTGTTATATTTTTTAAACACAATTATACCTTCAATCTGCCACCCCTACCTCGGGCCAGCCAAGTAAAGAGAAAATTAATTATTTTCGAAACATCCGCACAGCATGTTTCCACTAAACATTAGCAAGCTAACGTAGACAGAGGTATTAATTAATAAAATGTAAAAGAGCACTAAATTAAATAAACATGAGACACAAGTTGTCAGGCGAATTTCTCATTGGGCTTGTACAGTGTAAGTCTCAACGGGGTCGCTTATTAGTCAATCTATCAAAGGGTTCTCGCGTGCGGTAGGTATTAGACGCAACAAACAAACTGATATACGTTACACAGTAGGTATGTGATATATGTTGAATCATTTAATTAGCTGCCAACGACTGATAACTTGTGTCGCATGTGGGGGCTACGCATCACTGACGAGCGCGCGAGCGGGCGCGTACGCCAGTTCTATTGTAATGTTCATAATTATCTTATTTCATTGTTCAGTTCCTTAACGACTTATAAATGATTTATTGTTGTAAACCTTTTCATGTCGGATACGACCTAAGTTATAAGAATTATTACAAGTTTATGATAACTGATTTTCAGGCTTCATCAGTCAAATCGCTCGCGCTTGTAGTTTTCACCGCCTTTAGATGTACTACAATAGCCATCAATCATTCCATTCAAGTTGCGTTGCGTGACCCTTATTAGACGAAAATTAAATTTTGTACTGTTTCACAATCACACATCTCTTGTACAAAATGAGAGCACAGGCGTGAAATATGTAACGAACGACGCTATCACTAGGTAAATATCTACTTAGTGATAGCCCTATCGTCGTTGGCGTCCACTGGGGGCCACACATGCTTAGCACGACTACTAAGTTTACATAAAAATATGTATTCATTTAATTAATAGTCTATTTTTACTTTATGGTGAAGTCATTAACCCAAATATGAATAATAATGGTTGATCACGAAATCAATCCTCTACAAGCGACGGCTAATTATGAGAAAGAGCTGCGTCCCGCTCTCGGAGCGGAACAGGAATGGATTTAAACAGCTATACAGTAGGTTCTTGACGTCCGCTCAATAGCCTTAATTTATATTCACTGAGCAACGGCGCTTACACACATATGGAACCGAATATAATTTATATCGATGACAAGTCGCACAGCCAATGAACGTTGTATAACCTGGTGTCAGTCTAGCCTAAACACGTGCTTCTCATAATCTATGGCACCTTGCAATCCTAGCGTAGTTAACCTAGGAAAAGCAGATCTGCATAAGTCATAAGTTTTTTTTTTGTAGATTGGATAACTTTTTAGCAAATAATTCCAATATTTTTGTCTTCCAAGCTGTAGTTATTTTTGAATTAAATCTAAACTTTTATTCGCGATGACATTAGACTTCGATGAAAAATGTTTGATCGAAGACATTAGAGGACACTTTCTTTGCCACATTTAGTCCAAGAATTAATTTTGAAACATGACAATTTTGAATGATATTTATTAGACTCAATCAGCCTAACGTGTACTTAACGTCATTTGACGGTAAAATTATATGCAAGTGGTTTCAAGTATTTTGTTAAAGAAACGCCATCTTAAGATTTGAAGACCTGAAAAAAAGGCTTTGAAACCTTAAACCGCCAAATGATCTCGGAATCAGCATAGTTAATTTTTACTTTACATACCAATTTGGAATCTATTGTGAGACCGCGCTAAGTTTTCCCCTCCACCAAACAAAAGACAAGCGCTTATAGGTCAAATGCAAATAGAATTCGCTTGTTGCGTGTCTCGTTATTTAAGCAGGCCTCTTGTTGCTCAGTGCTTGAGAACAAATTGCAAACGTCATAGAGCCAGTTTTGAATATTAATAAACACGAATAAATGATCTTGGTTTAAGCAAAAGCATTTACTTGGACCAGCGGTTCACAAAGTGAGCGTGCTTCTGACGTCCGGTAAATTGGATATACTTTTTTCACGTCTAGTTTAGCCCCCAAACAATGCCATAGCATAGAAAATAGTTTCGTTTTTAATTTCACTTTGACAAAACACTTTCGGTACACGGGTGAGTGAAAGGAATGGTAAAATTTAAAGTGGGGAAAGTTTCAGAAGCACTGAGCTTGTGCGTGCTTATGCTATTGCGTGACATGTAGTCGTCTAATGAATAATAAACAGCGCAGTGGCGACTCGCTGAGTCGCTACTCATTCATATCCATCCACGAAAAGCAATATTCTTTTTACATAAAACGATCGAATGTCAGCTTAAACCGCCTATTATATTGGCTACAGCTCGTATAAATTTGTTAGGAACAGCCAACAGCGGCTACTCCACGGAAGCTCTCCGTTACCTAGATACGTGTGCGATGTGCGTTCTCAACTCCTCAGCCATTAAACACGCTAACTTACAATGTCACTTGTTTTTCTTTTATGACTCGAACCACTTTGCGTGATATCGTCGGACTATTATTTTAATTACTTTCATTGTACGAGAGGGTCGTTAGCATTTTGTTTTTTTTTCATGTTCAGTAGTTTTCACGACGAATGTGTACGTTCACGTATAGCTTACAGCGATACCAGTCCGGCGAGGTAATGGCTTCCCAAACTATCAACATGCCACAACGACGGCGACGGTGACGTACGTATAAATGTACAGCAAGTAATAATTACACAGCTTTTGATGACAGATCGATAGAAGCAGGCCAGAGTCACAATGAATAATAAAATATACCTTTAAAATGTGCTCTTGGCTGTTTTAGCCCAGGACCACTTTAAAGGGCGGCACTTGCGTGTCTTGTAATCGATACCAGACGAATAATTAAACAAAACAACGTGATGTGCGAAGTGTAGGTATTACATGCTTTAGTCAAGGGTTACGTGGATTAAGGGTGCCGCGGGGTGAGTACGTGTGGTTCCTGCGAGCTGCGTGAGCACTAAGTACTCTTTGACGTTTTAATTAAAACAAGCATCGCGTACTCTTCATGTCCTTATATTTTTGTATTATCTGTGTCATAAACGTTTTAACAAAAACGTAATTTTAAACAATCGTGTAAAACTTTTAAATGAGTCAAATGTCTAGTTTCTCTCTCGACTCGACCACAATGTGTTAAATAAAGCAACGGTGCCGCTAGCCGTGTAATCGGATACATTAAGCCTGTTTATTAAAGTAAACTAATTATTCCGTAAGCTTAAAGCTCCATACAACGGAAATAAATGGTACTTTCACAAAACGCTTTATAAACTTTTCCTATTACGTATGCTCCTAATTTCATATTCGAAGGAAGTGAAATAAACTCGGTTACTTATTACGACTTGGTTTAAGTTTAATAAAATATTTAATCTGGTACAGGTCGAACTTTGAACCGTTTGATAGTGTAAGCATCTATTTATACAATAACTAGCTGTGCCCAGCGGTTTCAGCCGCTGCTCTCCTTCTGAAGAAGGCCAAACTTATCACTTAGGGGTATGAAAATAGATAACGAATCATTCTCAGACCTACAGAATATATACATATATACAGTACGGCCAACGAGAAGCGATACCAAATGTAAACAAAACCCATGCTAAAACCTCATCTAAATTGGCCGCCCGAATGTTGGCGAACCCGTCTTAACGTTGTCATGTTTTTGCCGGGAGAACGAGACAATACGACAAAGGCACAAGATGGAAAGAGATAAATATTAGATTGTCAACACTACAGTTGTTCTTTAGGTTAATGACCTTTCGTATCGCTTCTCGTTGGCCGTACTGTATGTACCAAATTTCATAAAAATAAGTCGTTTCGTATGAGTAAAACTGTGCCACGAAATTTCGTGGTGCTTCAAAACACCAGGAACTACTGGTTCGAATTGAAAAAATATTATAGTATTGGATGGTTCATTTATGGAGGAAGGTACGGCGACGTTATACGTAACGCTACAACACCAAGAAGCTGAGCAGCGAGGGAAACCGCTGCGCCCAACTAGTTATCCTAATAAAATTGGCTTATTTGGTATGAGATCACAGTATTCCCTGTTGGTATAGTTACGTCCTGAGATGCGTCTGTGGCTTCCGTTTTGATTCTTTCAAATCACGGAGCATGACGTTATTCGCCATTGTCGCAGACACCGGTCACATCTACGTGGACTGGTTACCAACGCGTCAGCGCGGTAACGTGAGCGTTCGCCACAAATAGTGAATGTCAACTGTCGCAGGACTTGTATGCGTAGCAACAAGCTGTTTAATTAAGCCCATAGATAAACTTAAATAGCTTTCCTGCACATTTTAAGTGTTGCCAGCCATGGATTGTCCTATCCTCAATTTATTGAAGAACCGTGAAGCTACATTTTATAAACCTACATGCAATTTTGTTTCTTGTCAGCAAACGGGGATTGCGTATTAAGAATTCAGGATATCGCGTGATTAGAATTCCGTATTTGATCGGTGTTATTTAGTAATTACCCTAACTATCTACACGTACAATTTTGTATGTGGAATTACATGGCATTTATTACGGGTAAATTATTTAATTAAGTCTGCTAAAGGAAATAATACGATAATTACGTTGTATCGACGTGCAATACGTGGAAAATGTTGGAAATATTTAAACGCACCCGTGTTTGAACTGAAGTAGATTAGTGGAAGTGATTACTGTTAAGTGCAACAGTACAAACAGTATTGGTGAGTGAAAAAACGAACGTTGAAGTACTGACAAAGTAAGATTAATAGGACTGTTTAAAAGTAGGCCAACAATGCCTATGTAAACGTTTCTTCAGTTAGTCTCGGTACAAACAAAACTACTTTTTATAAAGACCGGCAGAGTGCAAAAGTGTTCCCTGTTGTCGTTCACGAATAGTCAAAACAAAGACTGCTGAAAATATCATGCCCCTCAGCCTCGAAGGTCGAGTGGTCGCAAGCGACTGCTGACCATGGACTCCTGGATTAAATTTTCAAAGAGTTATTAGTTTTTTTTCCATGAAGAAGTTTTCGTTAGCAGCCATGGAAACTGGACTTGTACCCAGTTGTTGGCAATAAGCTCGTCTCCAATATCATGGGACGTAAACGTAAGTGGCGAAACGTGTAACTAACTATAAATAATAACTATTAATGCTACTAACTTTTGCCCGCGGCTTCGCTCGCCTTTTTTCGGGGTAACACGGTTCCCCTTTCCGATTTGCAGGTACCTACTACTTATAGTTTTTGCCCTAACGCCTTATTTATTGTAATAGCAAAGCTAAGTTTTCCCTTTTTTCCCTCTTTCCTCTGTCTCCAGGGTCCCAACTATCTCTATACCAAAATTCATCAAATCAGTTCAGCCATATAAGCGTGAAGACTTAACAAATAAGCTCACTTTCGCTTTTATAATATTGGTAAGGAAGTAAGGATTAGATTAATGTCGTGTACTATAAGGTACAACTTTGCTTAACCCTTCGGGGATCACAAGCGTGATGTTATCATTATGCCCGTAAAAAATAATAACATCAGTCATGCTGTAAAACGCTTTGGATGCCGATTTGTTACTGTGATCAATATGGGTCACACTGTCACAACATCGGATGATATGTCGCATTTCAAGAAACCTTGCTTATTGCGGTATACAGCTACACCGTAATAACCTATACCAGGTTTTCTTTCGTTTTGTTTGCCAATTATCATAACCGGTTCAAGTTTTCAAGAGCCTGAAAAAAAACGATATGAAAAGCACTAGTGCGACGTCTACTTGGTTTCCGTGCCATTGAAAAGAATTTTGCCATAATGAAAATCCAGATTTCTTCGCTATTTACTCACTGGATGCAGATTGCTGGATACCTCTCTCAAATATTAGTTTTGAATAAAGTCCGTAATATAATTAGTGTTTTCATTAACGATCCCACAGAGAAGTTTTAGTTCAATTGAAATTTTGAAATATAACAACGCTAAAAGCGACTGGTGGAATTTATAATTCTTCGTACAAGTTCACTGAGGCACGGCGTCCCCGTAGCTTGGGAGCAGAGAACTTTCTAATTAAATATTAAGGCGGTCCATGCACAGACATCGACGGGGGACTTGCCACTATAACTTTTTATAGCTGTGTGATATGGTCATAATGTCCCTTGGATCAAATGGGTTGATACTAAAACATATTTACTTTGTAAACTGTTTTGTTAACAATATGGCTGCAAAGCTTTGCGTTAATTTTTCCGCTATTTACTTAATAGCACGCACTTGAATCGAATCATATGTCAAAATGTACACAGTTTTTTTTTTAAACCAGATGTGTCGCATGGCTGGGCAAAAGCCTCTCCCATAGCCTTCTCAAACGATAACTCGCACCAGCCGTCGTGATGCGCATCGCGACAGAGAGATCGTCTTGCGACTAAATAATTAAATGTAAGTGTTAAAAACTTGACCAAAAAAAGCTTAATCTATCTTTACAGAGCCCATCTTCAGCAGCGAATTTCAATCTTTCTTCCCCATCTCATTTTGCAAAGGATATAAAAGAATAAAGGCTGCGTTGTCACTGGGTTTCAGAGATGAGTCGCTGGATAAGCACTGTCCCATTCAATAAATAGAAAAGAAGCCGCTTTGTTAAAATGAAATGTCGATGCAGACATAAAAGCATAGGGAAATTCCAATTGGGTATGGTATTCAACCTTCAGACGTTTTTCCATGGCCACAATAGCGCAAACATAACTACAAGAAGCATTATAAAGTAGCTGGAACCCGTTGGTTGGGGGTGACTAAGTGAAAACTTTTGTACTCTGTCAAATAATTAGCACTTACACACGGCGGCGCATTTCTAGTATAACATGGCCTCAATTTGTAAAGAGCTCTCGTACAATGAGAGATCCGCATAAACTAGTTTTGTAACGCTTGATTAGTCGCCGTGTGTACTATGTTTACCTCAATACTCGGTACTACTTAAATGTTTGTAAGCAGGAGTCATTTAACTACGTCGATTTCTTATTTTTCATGACAAACAAAGAATGTAAGCGGAGTGCTAATAATAAATTGCTAGAGGCCGACTGAAAGTCCATTTTTGGCCGAAATGTAATTCTTTAGGGTTGTCAAACCCCTGAGAAATTAAGTTCAAGATTGGTTAACAGTTAATAATTTAGTAATTGTTTAAACTTTTAACTTTAAAGCAAGTTAAAGGTTGTTGCTCAACAATAGGCTCACGATTAGGCAGCGCTTGCCTACGTGGGTCCGTAGATGGGTAGCCATTTATAGCTTACCAAGCAACACGAAAGCACGTTAAGCCATTGGATCCACGTGTCATTAGCCGCGTACCCACCTAGCGCACAGGCTCGCGCGGCAGCCTCGCGAGCCAAATGCCTCGGCTGGTGTGGACGTGCCTCGGCCTGCCTCGGGCGCGCGTTTGCTCGACCGAGCACGGCTCGGCCCCGAGCCATCTGTTGTCGGTAAACTTGACGCGCTCAAAGGTGCCTCAGCGAGCGCTGTGCGTTAGGTGGGGACGGTTATGTTTTGGCTCGCGCGCGAAGCTACGTCAAGTTTGTCTCTTGCCGTGTTTGTCTTGTGTAATTTTTATATCATGGGCAGTCAGGTGGAGTCCATTCGCTTAATCCAGAAGCGTCTAGGTTTTTTTCTTGATACGTGACTGTTTTCGTTTCTTTAAACAATAAGTAGCTAGGAAAATAGCTGCAGCTGAAAATGCACGACTGTCCATTACGAATACTCTCGGACTTATGATGGCTCAGCCTGCCTCGCGAGGCGGCCTCGTGTAAATTGAACAAAACTACTGAGGCTGCCGCGGGAGCCATCGCTCGCGATCCGGACACCGAGGCTGCCGCGCGAGCCTGTGCGCTAGGTGGGTACGCGGCTATTTGTAGATCTTTGACGGTCGTTAGAGTGACACTGTAGAAATTAAAAAATATTATATATAGCTTCTGCCCGCGGCATCGCTCGCGTTTAATTCGGGGTAACACAGTTCCCCTTTTGCTGATTTGCAGATACCCGCTACTTGTAGTTTTTGCCCAAGTGCCTTATTTGTTGTTATGGCAATGCAAAATTTTCCCTTTTCTTCCCTCTTTCTCCCTCATATCTCAATCTTTTTTTAAATAAAATACAAACAAACTCACTTTCGATTTTATAATATTAGTAAGGATAAAAAGGGCTCCTTTAAGGGAACAGTTTAAGGATATTAACATCATGACAGTACCTTGTCAATATATTTATGAAAACATCATGTATGTCAGGAAAAACTCGCATCTTTTTAGTAAAAGAGGTGACAGACACAATTATAATACTAGAAATAGGGACCAATTAGTTCAACCAGGTTTCAGGTTAGCTAAAGTAGACTCATCTTTCATGGGGTACTGTTTGAAATGCTACAATAAAATACCTCCCCACATTCTTCAACTGAATGAAACGAAATTTAAATCTTGTATTAAACGCACACTATGTAGGCAAGCATATTATAAGTTGGGGGATTATATTGATGATAAAAATGCTTGGCTCAATGCTGGTCCTGCTCCTCAAGCATAGGGGTAAACTCATTAATAAATATCCGAAGCTATAGTGGAAGCTGCAGAAGATTGTAAGACTATCTTTGCAATGTATAGAATCAATTCTCTAGTATTGTATAATCATTAAGCCCATATGTGAGTGCTATGTATTATCATTGACTTGACGAAGCCCTGGTGGTTAATAGTGTCATGCTCACTTAAATGTCTCGCTGATGGTGGCGGGTGTGTCGGGTCATTTAGCTCCCTTCAAAATGGTCGAGCTGAATGGGGCTGATCCATACGTCATGTTCGTGAACGGGCGCTGTCAGTTGGGACTGGTCATTTTTTAACTACCACGGTCATTTTTAATTTATTTAGATTTAAATTGAATTTTGCTCTTTATTTACTCTGGACGCTCTTACTGTGCACGTCTTTCTACATCGTTCTCACATATTTGTATAATCTCAACACGAATGATGTAAATACTATTTTGTAAAAATATTAGAATTTAAAAGAGTGTCCATGGAGTTTCTTGCCCATTCTTCTCCATAGAGATCAACGCTTTGGAATGGGCAACTGCAGTACTTTCACAAGTTATTATGCCTTGTGACCGGGACTGTAGATTCATTTTGTTTCTTGACATTCAAAAGTGCCTGTAATGGTCTAATTGAAATAAATGATTTGATTTGATTTGATTTATGCTTAGCGGTTGCGCTTGAGCCCACTCGATCAATGACGAAGTTCAAATTAATGTGAGATGTTGATTATGACAGAAAATGGGTATTATGGTCGTTGGGTATTTGTCAAGCTGTCTATCTATTACGACTATAAAGACAAGAAAAATTAACCTATATTGAGTGACAGGAAACAAAAAAGTTTTATTAATTGAATCCCTATTACCACTACTACTCACTTTAGTATATACATTTACCTCAATTATTTGAATAGTCGATAAATGATAAATGATGTTTATTTTGCAAGTAGGTTTTCACAAACACTTTTACACGTCATCTTTTTTTTTAAACTAGATGAGGCCGGTGTTTCGTACCCGACTACTCTGAGAAGAAACAGCCGAAACAAACTCAGAGGTCATAGTCTCTTTTAAAGTCCAGACAAAATAATCTTGGTCAACTTACATGAGGACTATGCAGATAGTGTCTGAAATGGTCTTTTTAAGAAAGCACCACACAGATTGAGTGGACCTGTCCAGTCAGTGCAAGCATTTGTCAGTTATCGTGTAGCTCAACTCATAACCCAAGGAGCTCAACGACACGACGAACAATACCAAAAAAAGGACATTTGTGTAGGTCGCTTATAGCACTCAAACTGCCAGACCTTCGTCAAAAAACAAAGTAAATAAAAGAAATGATCGAAATGGTCCTCACATTTACAATAAACAAATAAAATAATAAAAAAAAAAAATTAATGAGATCATAATGAAATCATAAAATGTCATAAATTAAAATAATAAGAAAATAAAATGTCACTAATCATAATAATAATAATAAAAAGAATGTAAAAATAAAGTAAACATTAATGTCAAAGTGTATAGAATAAAGGAATAGACAATAAATAAATGAAGCAAAGGCAAATTTTGACACTCACTGAGTAAATTAAATTGGAGCAGCTTAATCCCAAGCCTTTTTATCTTCAAGGTAATGATTAATATTATAGTAAGCTTTGAGACATAGTTTACGTTTTATAAAAGATTTAAATTTATTGAGGCTTAGTGTTTGAATATCGCTTGGCAGTTTATTATAATAACGTATACATTGGCATGTGAACGTACCCCCTATTTTTTTGAGCCTCGTTGCAGGAACAACAAATTTGTGTTTGTTCCTTGTATTTATGTCGTGGATATCACTGTATTTTTTAAACAATTTTATATTTTTATGCGCGTACAAAAGGTTTTCGTAAATAAACTGAGAGGGCACAGTTAGTATGTTAATCTCTTTAAATTTTTCTCTGAGGGAGTGTCTAGGACTTAATTTATACATTGAACGAATTGCCCTCTTTTGCAAAATAAAAATTGTCTGAATATCGGCGGCATGGCCCCACAAGAGAATACCATACGACATCACACTGTGGAAATAACTAAAATAAACTAAACGGGCTGTCTCTAAATCAGTCAAATCACGATTTTTTTTTACGGCGTATGCTGCTGAGCTAAGCTTTTTTGACAACTTATCTATATGAGGGCCCCACTGAAGCTTAGCATCCAAAGTTAAGCCTAGGAACACTGTATTATCTTCCGGTTTCAACTCTTCATCCTTGATTAGTACACTAGTTTCCACTTGTCTAACATGAGGTAACGTAAATTTAATGCATTTGGTCTTTTTCTCATTTAGAAGTAAATTATTAACGTTAAACCAATTAACGACCTTTGCCAGAGCGCCATTAACATCGTCAGTAGCTAGCTGCTGACGTTTTAGTTTAAATAAAAGAGAAGTGTCGTCTGCAAACAACACTACATCATGATTATCCTTTATGAGGTAAGGCAAGTCATTAATATAAATAAGAAATAAAAAAGGGCCAAGAATGGACCCTTGTGGTACTCCCATGCTTACTACAGATCCGGGAGATCTTTTCCCGTTTACATCAACTCTCTGAATCCTACCACTCAAATATGACGTAAGAAGATTCAGAGAGGCGTTCCGGCTTCCGTAGTGGTGTAGTTTTCTGATTAATGTTTTATGGAGAACGCAATCGAAAGCCTTGGACAAATCGCAAAAAATCCCCAAAGCATCGCATTTATCTTCCCAGGCATTATAAATGTGTCCTAGAAGTTCAACACCGGCATCAGTAGTTGAACGACCCTTTGTAAAACCGAACTGTTTATTATGCAATAACTTATGTTTATTGAAAAATCTTTGCATTTGATCTAAAATTATTTTTTCAAAAATTTTACTAAATGTTGGTAGCACTGAAATTGGTCTATAGTTAGTAGGGTCTGATGTACTACCCGATTTAAACAATGGTATTATTTTACTGTTTTTCATTAGATCAGGAAACTCACCACGGTCAATACAATCATTAAATATAACAGCTAATGAAGGAGCTACAATGGTTATAATGGACTTGGCAACGTCCACAGATAAAAAAAGAAAAAAGAACTAAAAAGTTACCATCATTATTTAGTTTGTGTAATTGTTTTATTTATAAACTACTACTTATATCTGTTACCAGCGAATCCTTACTTATATTATAAAAGCGAAAGTGAGATTGTCTGTTTGTTACGTCTTCACGCCTGAACGGGTAAACCGATTTTGATGAAATTTGGTGCAGAGATAGTTGACACCCTGGAGACGGACATAGGCTTTTTTATATAGGGGGAGAAAGACGGAAGAAAAGGGAAAACTTAGCTTTGCTTTTACAATAAATAAGGCGCAAGGGCAAAAACTACAGTTAGCAGGTAAGTACCTGCAAATCAGGAAAAGGGAACGTGTTACCCCGAATTTAACGCGAGCGAAGCAGCAGACAAAAGCTAGCTAAAAATTAAATAAGTTGTTTGGTCAGGAGGCTCTTAATTCTATTTTTGTTTACATTTGTTACCTGATGTTTACAGAATAAATACACTGTCAATCTGTCTAGCCTTTTCACTTGTTTATTCTAGTGGAGGACTGTTGTCAAACAGTTGAGAAACGTGGACTTAATGCAATATTGCTCACTCCCTAATTTATTAGCGTTGGTTGAGTGATCGCAAGCGCGACTGCTGAGTATAAGGTTCTGGGTTCGATTCCCGTATCCGAAAATTGTTATTGGGTTTCTCCATCAGGAATTTGGATTTATGCCCGGTTTATGGCAATAGGCTCGCCCGAATTACATGAGTCTTCAACATAATTAGAGAAATTCGGGTGTTCTGTCCTTACTAATATTATAAAAGCGAAAGTGAGTTTGTTACGTCTTCACTCCTAAATGGCCAAACCGATTTTGATAAATTTCGGTGCAGAGATAGTTCGGACATTGGAGACGGACATAGGCTAAATAGAAGTAAGAAAAGGGGTAGAAAGAGGGGAGAAAAGCAGAGAGAAAGATATCGCGTTAGCCCAAAATAACCACCACGCAGACGAAGTCGCGGGCTGATGCTAGTATTAGATAAAACTCTGCCTAACCCTTTTGTGATTAAAGGCGTGGTGTTATGTGATGTTTCTCCCCAGGTTGAAATATATTTTATTATTATCCGACCAGTCATCTATTCGTGAAAAGTAACAAACTTACAAACAATGAAATCAACAGACATACATACATACAAACAAACAAGCAAACGGAGTAACTTTCACATTTATTAGTAACGGCACGGAATAAATATTAGTAGGTACATACTACGTATATAAGTTAAATTCTGGTAAACGTCTCAATAACATAACTTCAGTAACTACTAATACCTACTTGAGTCATTACCAAAAATATGAAGTTTTTTTTTAATTCAACATGTGGTTTGCACGTTATTGTATAGCTACTCGATCCTAATTACTCTGGTGTTACAAAACATCAGTCTTGGTACAAGTCTTTCAGAAACTTACGTACTCACTTAACGTAAATGTAGCCTTGAAGGTTCCAGCAAATATGTCGATCTCAACTATTAATAACCGTTAAATCGATTTCTTCATTGTTTCAACGAAATATTTCGTATCTACACCGTCATACCCAGTTAATTCGAAGCACATCTGTTTTCGAAAAGTTTCAGCAAGTCTCCTTGTATTTCGAAAAGAATTTAAGTTTAGTTACTCGATAAAATGTTCTCGAAAGTATCTATCCAGGTTTAAAAGTGAGACTAAAACTATACCCTGAATTTAAACATGGAATAGAGAAGCTTCTGAAAATGAACCTCATTAATGTAGAGCAATGCAGGATGGTATATATTTAACTATCAAACAAACTAGATCCCTCAATGGGATATGAAATAAACTTTACTACATGAAAACATTTCAAATATCCTAACGAACCGCAGACGGGTTTAGTAATTAAGCCAGTGTTGGATTATCTGGAAATGCAGGTTTACACTAGATACATAGGTACAATATTACAGGTAAAGTTGAATATGCTGTGAGCTATCTCTGAAATTACCTGTCCTTTACACATGCTGCCTTTGTATCTCGTCCATCCAATCTATCGATCTGTGTTCTCAATAAACGGAGGCTACATATTACAAGATAGCTTCTCTCGTCGACAAAGTGAAATATTCCAAGTCAATGTTAAGGGGGTGTTCGGTCAAAGTAACTTTCATGGAAACTAGCAACTACGACGGAGCCATGCTTGTGGAAACATAAGACAGAGGACGTGCGGCATATTTTCAATCAAATTCCCGTATCTATAGACAAGTCAAAGTAATTACTCAAGTAAAAGTCATTTTCAAGACACGATTTTTATTCCAATTTTCAAAAAGTATAAGAAATAGTAAACTAACTACTACTAGCAAATAACAGAGTAAAACTCTGTTCAACGGTTTTTATTTCGTTTAATTTTTTGACAATTGCATAAGTAATTACCTACTTAGGATCAAGTATTACTTTAACTTGATTATGAATAAATACAGGGGGTAAGTATATTTTCCTTAACTTGCTCTTTGATGCACGATAGATACTAATAGAAGCTAAAATTCTTTGCCGGCACCGTAAATTATCTGCAATATCATATTTAATCAGATGCATGGTGCACTCCCCCTTAGAGTACCGATATTCTTAGCATAGCTTTGCCATACATATAGCCGGGTTGGCTACGTATATCAAGCACATATTGCTTTGCTTCAGATGCCTGTTTTTGTAGTTTATTAGTTATAATGGCTTTAAGTACAATGCCATTTTGTATAATTACATCATTACGCGACACGAATGTTTTTTGTCTAGCTCTGCACGTCATTTTAGGTCAAGGCGAGTGAAAAGGTCGACATTACCCTTTTATAATGTGTACTCTCACAGGTACCTACATTAATTTTATATAGCATTAACATGTTATGTCATTCTCTAATTTAGCGATCAGGAAGGTGTGGTGTTTATAGTTTTTGGGTTGGCTCGTAATTAAGGTGGATACTTTCAAATGGTTTACTAGTATTTAATTGCTAATAGAACAATAAAACAACAATAGAACACTAAACGAATTATCGCAGCGCTATGTCTTAGATTAGATGTACCTTCACCAAAACAAAAGGCTCGTCAGATATAGTAGATATTTTTTTAGAAACTGTTTGTCGTGTTCATCTAAATTATAATGTAATTATTAACCTGTGTTTTTGGCATTAATAAAAAAAACAAAAAGCCAACGCCAAGCGGTGTTCCCAGGCGGTCACCCATCCAGTACTGACCGCGCCCGATGTTGCATAACTTCGGTAATCGGACGAGAACCGGTGTATTCAACGTGGTATGGATGTTGGCGAATGAGATAGCAAAATGTAGGTATGTATCTGAAGAGCCTGTTTGCTTATGTATTTTATTGAGTGTACGATTTGTGCGGAGTACTCACATATGTCGAGAGCGAGCAGCGGTGCGGCTCCGCCAAGCAGCAGCAGCACTACCACACACAGCACCATCACGCCGCGCTCACTTCACCATTCTAGCGACAACACAAATCTGCAACAAAAGACATTCGTTATAACACCGCATACACTCGCGTGCTATGCTCCTGAAAATCAAAGGCTCTAATCAAGACCACCTACGATAGTTACCGCAAAATGCCAATCTGAACATCATAAGATATTACGAAATTCAATTTCATCGAGACCTTTATACATAGTGGGATGGGAAGCCCCGATCTACCAGTCAATTAGGATGGAAATGGCAATATCATTTACCATTTATAAGTTAAGCTTTTAAATTTTCAATTACTTAACGGACCCACCACGAGATCACGACCAGAACGTTCTATTTAAAATGCTGTAGTTTTCATATTCAGGTAGATTTTCCTTTCAGACAAAGCTTCAATTCCTACATGTCAGACACTCGTCTGTGAGGGCCATTCAGCTGTAAAACAAAAGAATGTCTGCGCTGCCTAACAATAGCGAATCTCATTTGGATTGGATGTAGCGCCGTGTCAAGGTCTGCCGTGTCGCTATGGGCAATGCACATTCTGAAGTAGCCATGAAACCGTTAAAGTGGCATCTGCATGTATAAAATATGTTTATGGTTATAATAAATATCGATAAATACTTAGGTGGAGACTGGAATGCCGCCGGGACGTAGGGACCGAGCACGGGGGAGCCGGGACGCAGCGAACGGCGCCGGCAACGACGAAGGAAATGATTCCAAAATGTAAGGAGATAAACGACGGAGAGCACCGCATGTACAGTTAGTAAAAGAGATAAGTAACCAAACTCAACAGATATAGTTAAAATTTTCATAGAAACGTCTTCAACTCAAATATATATATTTCTGGTGAACTGTTTGTTTTTGTATATATTTTTTCGAAATCATTCATGGATTTTTAATTGTATCTGACAAGCCTGGTTACTTTTCGCTTTTGCTGACTGTACAATTGTACAAACTTGGTAAGGTACCTTTTTCGACGTCTGATGGATTCGCCAACTACTGTATCGAAAAGGCGGATTTGCAAATCAACGATTTTATTAAATAACGAACGTCTAGTTTGCAGAATATTTTCTTTGATTTTTATAGTCTGTTTGCTATGTGTTTTTGAAAAGTATGTTGAAAAACAATATCCATCAAAGACAACGAAACTGTTTGTAAAAGGCCATGATTTAAACTAAAATGTAAGAATGTGTCATTAAGATATTAAACTAAGTAGCATTAAGCAAAAATTTCTGGGTTTTATTTTTCATACGAAAATCCGCTATTTACTAACGTAGCGCGCGAAATGGAACTCTATGATTTTATAACAAATATGTTATAGACCGGGACGAACAGCGAATGCAAGGTTGAACACAAAATAAGATTTGTTAACAAATAACGCAATATCCAGGACTATATCCGTTCTCAGAAAATTTCAATGGATAAGTTGTTTGAATGCGTTACTGTTATTAAACAACTTGACAAAAGAAAGAGCAATTAAAACTTAATGTAGGGCACATAATTGTTATTACATGCAAAGAGAGAAATAAAAACAATAAGATTTATGTCAACTTTCAGACCTTATGTAAATTTAGTTTATTACCGACCATGAAGTAAACACGCAGCTGTTTAATACTTTAGCATGAACAATATTAAATACTCTTTGTACGTTACAATGTTAATAATACCGTAGTTTACAATACTCCACACTACTTTCGAAAACCAAATAAAAGTAACAAACATACAATTTCTGACAAGTTTCGGTTATCAAACATGCTACCCATTTCTTACTAAAGGGCTAAAAATGTCGGGCTGTTTTCGTGGAACGGTGTTATAAGGCATTTCTTAGAAAAACTAAGCCTAATAACGAAATCAATTATAAATGGGATTTACTGCTAGTATAATATTGTATCGATACACAAAACATTTGTGTCACATATGTACTCACTACTTGAAAACTTAACTATTACCAAGTACCATACTTTGTGTTTCTTCGATGGAGACGAAGTCCGGGTCCGACGCTAGTTCCTAATAAAAACCAATACCTCGAGCAACAATAAATTAACGAAAAAAACTTACATTCAAATAAACCAATATAAAATACAACAGCGAGTTAAGCATAAAGCTCGGACGTACCAGCAGATTACAGAGAATGTGCAGCTGGACCGGGCAGTCAAAGCGACGGCCGAGAGCCGACTGCCTAGCCAATCAGACTTACAGGACAGCGCGGGACGCTAGGTTGCCTATATTTCCTGCTGTCTAGCGCATTTTCTACCTTAAAGCACAGCTGTGGTAGTGCCAAAGTGACACGAAGCCGCTGCGGGAACCAAAACAACAAGTGAACGATGGTCCCAGGGTACTGTGTGGGTTTTTGACGAATACACGAATGAGATGTTTCTTAACTTTAAAACAAAGTTTTAAAGGAGAATTTATATATTTTTTTTTTATCAATTAGATTAAGAATAAGATGCTTACTCGGATGTGGGATGCTTTTGAAAAAAAACTGTTATCTATAACATTTTTATTTAGGAGTAGGTAGATAAGTCGGTAGGTTACGCTGTAAATGGTATTAAAATAAAGTTGATGTATATTATTGAAAAACGTATTAGCCGTTCAGGAAACTTAAAGAAAACTAATGTAAGAACACTGGCATTACTTGCATTTGCAACTCTCAGATCAACTCCCCGAAGCGTTCTTCTCAACATCAACAAATTACCCGAAAGTGCTAATAAGGTCAACAAATCGCAAAATTCGTTTGCCCAGTGAACGAGGTAATGGCCGACTATTACCTCATTTGCCGGGCAAACTAATTTCGTTTAAGAAGCGTTCGGCGAGCTTTTCGCGAAAAAGTTTGCGCAGGATAGTTACACCGTTTATTTTGATATCGCGCAGTGCCAAATTGTGCTACAATTTAATGGTGGAACTCGTTATGGTTTCAGTAAAGGGACGGCACTTAAAACATACCGAGAACTACATAAAAGCATCTGATATTTTATTTGAATGGAAAACGTGTGGCATAGTGAACAAGATATATGTCAAAGTGAAAAGAAAACAAAAGTATACTATCATCATTATAGAAAATACACACGAAAAGGAAAAGGCGCATAGCTCATTTGCAGAAAATGCCAAAGGCAGTAAGCTGCTTCAAGAATTAGCATTATATAAATAGAATGGAATGGAGGTAAGTATGTTTGTTCCAATATGTTGCTTTACCTAAAGCCCAACACGGGTGTGTTCGCAAAACATCGGTATGTTGTGAGTGGATATTAGCTTATTTGATTTACTATCTCAGAATACTCTACGCTTAGGAAAATAATTATAAGTATTTAATACGAAAAAAAAAATCTTTGAGCCTCTTTACTTTTCAAGCAAATTGCGCGCATGGATGGCACTCATTGTCTTAGCTGGTTAATGTACAAAACGAAGAATGAATATTTAGAAAAGACGGTCAAAGAATGAACTTCACTTTTCATCTTTGATTGCATACAACAGTAGCTATAGTAATTAGTCGCATATTCCTTACAAGAAGACTTTCATTACCTGAAACCTGTCCAGCACAGTGAAGAGGAGGCAGACCTGTCCTTACGTTGCACCTGCATTATTATTGATTATAGAAAACGGAAATACCAGCTCAGATGCTGCCGGTAACCTTTCCAATACAATAACTACAAATCATAAATAGAAATAGGATTGAGGAAACTATTATCTCACAAGTCTCCTTTGTTGGGCTTTTATTGATATTAAAGTTTCATCTCAATAATAGGACAACAGTCTCGAGAACAACCTGGAACGTCTCGTCTTTAAGGTCCCTCTTTAGAAACAAGTATGCTTTTTGAAGAATAAGATACCTATTTATTTAAAGTTACGTTTGAGAACCCTTTTCACTTTCGACTTTAAAATAACAAGCAACGACTCAAAAGGACTGTTGCCAGAAAATCCAAGCTAACGTACGTTCACTGCCGACTTCGAGTTGATATGAATACACTTGAATCAAGTCAACGGAAGCTGTCCCAATCTGTCTACTAACGGATTAATAGGGTCTGACATGTTTCGTCAAATGACAGCAAATCCTCAATCCAGCTCATTTGATGCCAGTGGCTTTTTTTTTGAAGATGGGAAATCATTAAATAACTTCCCCCGCTTCAAACGGAGCGGGGGCAGGTGTCAGACTTTTACTGACTAAAATCCGTCCGTGTTCTTTTTTTGCTCTTTATGTTCCTGGCCCGCGGTATCTCTTTCGAACAACCCGCAACCTCAGCTGGCAGTGGCCCTGGCAAACCCATCTCCTTTGCTTCTGCTTTCATGCCAGTGGCTAACGCATTTCGTGGATTTCGTGTGTATAAGCTTATCATTATAAGCCAGCAAACAGACGATATCAACAGTATGCAAGCGCGCTGGAAGCCATAGTATGCAGTTGTATCGTTCAAAGACCTCTATTGTGCATACAGCGGCAGAATCACAGAACTTCGTCTAAGAGTACTACAGAAATCTTTTATCACATGTGACATGACTCATGCGATTTCTGTTGCTAACATGTGTACGTTTAATGTTGCGTTATTTTATTACCGAGGAAGGGCAATTAATGGAGTTTTTAGCAAAGGCATAAAATAAAAAAAAAACTACGGTCCAACATATCAGCTCAAAAAACTAAGTCGGACATACGGATATAATAAAAACAAGACGTGGCAAAAGGAGAGCTCACCACTACCCTTCTGTTTCGACAACGAAACCATATAAACCCGACTGTAAAAAAAAAACAAAAAACATGCATTCTTTTTTAATTTTCTTTTGATATGCTTTTACTTTGAGTCTCAGTGAGGAAAATTTTGTAGCAAAAAATTGTCATCGAATTTCGAATTTTTGATGGCGAGTTTTCTCAATAAGCTTTGGCAGCAAAAAAACCCAGACTATTTCGATCTAATATTCAAAAAGGCCCGGACTGCACGTTGGCGCGCTTCGTTCTAAAGACAGCATCTCCATCGATTGCTTTTATGTAACGAACAGACAGATCCTGTCCGCCTGTCTGTTAAGTAAGACCTCATAGTTTTTTGGAGTGTATTTTTTAAGATGATACATAAATATAATGCAAAGTAAAAAAAACATAAATAGGGGTGGCGCATGGCGTTCCATATATGCAACTGAGGGTTGAAAAATATCTTCGTATTTCGGATGTCTTAAAAATGATATCGAGGTTTCTTATATTATTGAATTTTTTTCTTATATAAGTGTTGAAATATTTGCTTCATAAATTAAAAATTGTGTCCCCTCTAATTGCTAAAGAGAGAGGAAGAATCTTAAAAAAACTAGAAAATACAAAATAACTTACAACGAAAACTAGTTAGAACAAGATCTGTAATTTTTTTATCATTTCATCAAACATGCATACGTTACTTTGCTTTTCATTAAAATACTATGAAAAACAAATTTAGTTTTGTAGTTGAGTGTAAATTTCCATTTAATTTGAACGAGCGTTAAACATGTTTTTATATTCTGCTTGGTGCTACAGAACCCTATGTGCAAGTCCGACTCGAGCTTGGCCGATTTTTTATATATTTTTTTGGCGTTGCCTACCTTTTTGTTATTACATATGAACCTGAGAATAGTTTGTGAAATTTAACAAAAAGGCAATTAATTGTTATAAAAGGTATTTGCTTGGTTATAACTTGACTGGCTAGTTCCGGTTTTCCCAATCTTCGCTTAAAATTATTCAATTGGCTGTCCAGATGCATAAGGTGCTGTCTAAATACATTAAAAGGCTTTTATAAACCCTTCAGCAAACGTTTGTAAATTACTGAGTTTCAACTTTCTATTGTAAAGCGTATTTGCGCAACCATTCAAATACACTTATCAATAGAATTTCCAAACAGTATTTAATAAAAACAGCTACCTTACCATGGCGTCTTAAAGCAGAATTTATTCCACTGAGGGAAAAGAGACAGAGCTATACAGGATGTCTAGCACCACCTCTTTCTCACACAGGAATAAGAACCGCTATAAGATGTCATGGTAACCCTACAGGTACATAAAAACAGATGTGTTAAGGAAAACTAGTATCCAGGATGTAACCGAAACATTTACGAAGCCGTCAATGATGCATTCTGCATATCAAACTAAGTTACTACGAAATATTTTTGCTAGAAAAAGCATTTTTTTAATATAAAAATCCCGTATCTCAACGTTGCGCAAGATTGTGCTGATGGATGAATTAAATATCACGGAAATCGAGGAAGTATAAGTAAAACAAAAGGTTAATAAAAGTGACATATTGAAACTTGACCCCCAATATCTCCGTAACTAGAACGTTCCAGAAGACTTGACCGCGAAAGCCTTTAGACTTCATTAAGGTATTTTAATCTTCTACATTATTTTTTCTGACTATAGCCCGGATTAATCCCCTAAAAGCTTTCCAAAAGCTTATCCGTTTACTAACTTGTGGAATATAACAATGGCATCATATTGTACTATCTTTCTTGTTTATAAAATTATTGTGTCACAATTTTAGTTCCCATACTCCTCCGAAACGACTTGACCGATTTTTATATAATTTTATTGTATATTCGGTATGTCTGAGAATCGGTCGTATTTTTTTTTTATCATAACCCTTTGTGATAAGGGTGGCCTTCTTCATAAGGGGACCTGAGCAGCGGGTGAAACCGCTGGGCAGCTAGTTTTGGCATATACCTATTCCTCAAGTTAAACGGATAAGCTTTTTATAATGATCAAAATAAGAAGGTCGTTTGTGTAATACATCACAAGTATAAATAATGATAGAGATGAAGATGGTCAAATCGGATTAAAGTGATTTAGCGAAAGTTAGCAACTTCTAACAAAGTTGGATCAAGTATTCGAAAGATATTTAAGTTTTCTCCAGACAAGTCTGTGCCTTTAGTAACTTGAAATAATGATGAAAGGTTTGAAAAATAAGTTTTGTTTGAATAATAATAGTTCCCTGTATAACATAACATTTTGCCTGTATTATCCAACGAATTGGGGAAAAGATAGACAAAGGAGAAAAGTTATCAGTTACAGTTGAAATATTCGTTAATATCCATGAAAGTTTTCTTTTCATAGAAAACAGATAGTTCACTAAATAAATTAAATTTGAGTTGTAGACATAACATGGTTTTCTAAAAAATGTAGTCTAGCTGTGCCCAGTGGTTTCACGCGCTGCTCATGTCGTTTCCTGCAGAGGGCCACACTTAAAATAATTTAAAAGCCTTGTGACTATTACTGTAAATTGAACGAGTCTGAAAGCTGTAACATGGATTAAGTAGTTAAATTAAGGAACATTCGCTTGTTCCTTGCATTACAGTAAGTGGCGAAGGTAACATTTTGATAAAAAACAAGTAAAAGTAAAATATTACCTTTTTGCGGATAGGTAATAAACAAATAACTTAACCCGCTCTGGGTGGAGGGGTAAGTTATTACCACGCTTCACCCAGATATTATATAGATATTGGGGGGGGGGGGGGAGTGTCAGACTTTTACTCACTAATACCCATCTATGTTCCTTATTTTTCCCTTCAAGTTTCGGGGCCACCGTATCTCTTTCGAACAAGCCGCAATCCCGGCAGAGAACAATGTTACCTTGAGGATGTTTTTGAAGAATAAAGTAGCCTTAGTTACTCCTCATAACATCAGATATCTGCCAGTAAAAGTCCCGTAAAATGCGGATCAGTCGTTTCGGAGATTATTCGGAACAAACAGACGACATATGGACAAACAGTCAAAGCTTTAATATTTTTTAAGACGCTTTTATTAGCATCGTTTAAGCCTGTTTATATATTTATTGTTTTATGTACCGTATATACTTTCAGTAAAAAGCTGTTATTTTTACATTACAACAATTTTACAAACGAATAATGGTGGTGAAAATATAAAAGAATTAAGATTTTCCTAAAAACTAAAGGACATTTCATAAGTGTTTCACCCCGTTACAAAAAATTGCAGAGCAGAGAGAGTACTGCATACTATTAGGAAAGCGCCAAGTTTATGATTAATGCTAAAATCAGCCCAAAAAACAAGCAGGACAACGTCTGTCGGGTTTGGTAGTGCTTTATATTTTTTCATCCATGTCTATATGGATGATCTGATAATCTTTTAGTAAAAACGAACATTCGAAAAAAGAATGTGGGACATAATCACATTTTGAATATCGGCCCAAAACTTCTTTTTTTTTCTTTTTGTTTAAAAATAAACGTTGCCCCACACTAGGATTTCTCCTGTATTGTGGGTGCGTTTACAAACATTTAAACTCACATACACAAACAGTCAGACCCGAAACAACTATCTGCAGGTCATACAAATATTTGTTCCGTGCGGGAATCGAACCCGCGACACGAAGCGCAGCAGTCGATCGCTCAGCTCAGGTTAAAAACATCATATCCGGATGTTGGAGAACGAGAGCATTCCGAAAACTACTTAGAACAGTCGTCTGTTTGTCAGCCCTGGATTCATAAGCCAGTAAGGTCACAAGTTCCGATGAGCGTGTCGGCGAACGTGGCAGGTGAAGCTGCCTTATGTCTGTCCCGAAGAGTAGAATTCTTATACCTATACCAGTAGATCTGTCCTATATAGCTTTGTCTATTGGGACAGACCAAAGAGTAGAATAGATGTAGTATTCTACTCTTTGGTCTGTCCCAATAGACAAAGCTACTTGAATCACGTAGTTTTAAAAGCCCGGTTTTGTCATGAGTATCCGATACGGTACAGTAAAATCTCACAAATGTGAACACCTTAAGCTTGTGTCTGAATATAACTCACAATTAGCTGCTAATTGAGAACAAACTGAGCCTGAATGTGACTAATTAAGGAGAGCGCTCGAACTGGGCTCTAACACCGACATTTAAAATCAACTCCAGTTCAATGCAGTTTAACCCCAGTGATAGCATTGAAAGACGATGTCTTTTGACGAATTCGATTGAATGGTGTATGAAGTGACGCCAGCTTGTTAAATTCTTGCTGCTTCGCACCGGGATAAAAGTAACGGGTGTGTTGTTCCGGTCATAATTTTATTGTGTGTGCCTAAATTCAACTTAATCGGTCCAGACGTTTGAGCGTGAAGGAGTAACAAACATGCGAACTTTCGGCTTAGAATATTAGTGTGATGTGTAGTTTATTTATTTCTGTAAACTTCTAAAACGGTTAAGGTACTCCATAAAATCATTCAAATGCATCTAATCAACATCTACAGGGACTGAAGTGGACATCTAAACATTTCTTTCAGTTGATGCTGGTCATGCATAGATGTCCACATCAACAAAAGGCACAGTGTCTACCTAGCTTAATCAAAGTCATGAAAAGTACTTCCGAGATTGAAGTCTGAAACCAAATATGCACATATCTGAAGCTCTGTCACAGTCCGCTGGACACATAGAGGTCGAGACGGGATTTTCGAATACAAAATTGGTCCCTATTTCAATCGCAACGATTTGTATACTGATACCAATCCGATACTAATCAATTCATTGGACCGGGAAGATCTAAATTCAAATTTACTTCTCGTACGAATTTGTGGACTATGGATTATCTTCTAGCATTTACCTTTACACTTGTGAAATATTTAGTTTAGTTTAGCAAGCCACCATGGCCAGAAGAGTAGTTGTATATTTATGCAGCTGCATTATGAATGGAAATCTAAATGATCGGAGCATAAACAGTGTTCCAAGACCCCATTTACCACCACGGATTGTGCTTAGTGTTGCTCGGGAATGGTGAGCTATCATCTTAGATCTATTCAACAGTTTTCGAGTAATTGATTCTCGAAATCGCTAAGTAAGCAGGAGTTGGGGAAAAAGCCTTGAGTCCCTAGTTCGGAACGGAATAACACATAGAAGAATATTAATTATCCATTTCCTTTACAGAATTTACATCGTGTAGACAGTTTCTTATTGAGACACATTTTTACGTTAGAAGAAACTTTTGTTCTGAAATGAATAAAAGCGGTCATTTCAATGCCTAATTTTACAAAAACTGCAAACTAACATGGACTTTGTGAAACGTTGTTTAAAGTTTTAGTGAAGACCTCATAATTATAGAGCACGCACATAATATATTTTCCACTAGATTACCGCGGTCAATGTATTCAACAGTAGAATAAATATTTTGGGGAATCATTGAACGACACACTGATACGTTATTTGTTCGAAGTCGCGGTAGTGTGGGGTGGTTAATAGTCTTTAAAAAGATAACTTTAAATGTATTCGAATCCGACCACACAGTTAATTCTTTTCTGTTTTTAGGGTTCCGTAGTCAACTAGGAACCCTTATAGTTTCGCCATGTCTGCCTGTCCGTCCGTCCGTCCGTCCTCGCTTAATCTCTGTGACCGTTAGCGCTAGAAAGCTGAAATTTGGTACCAATATGTATATCAATCACGCCGACAAAGTGGTAAAATAAAAATTGGAAAAAATGTTTTATTAGGGTAGCCACCCTATATGTAAAGTGGGAAGTGATTTATTTTTTAATTTCAACCCTAACGTGTGATATATTTTTGGAAAGGTATTTAAAAATGAATAGGGGTTTACTAAGATCATTTTTTGATAATGTCAATAATTTCGGAAATAATCGCTCCAAAAGTAAAAAACAATGTGTCCCCCCCCCTCTAACTTTTGAACCATAAGTTTAGAAAATATGGAAAAAATCTGAAAAGTAGAACTTTATAAGGACTTTTTATGAAAATCATTTTGAACTTGATTGACACAACAGTTTTTGTACAAAAAAGACAAAAAGTTGTACAAAATAATTTCTGGACTAAGTAGTATAATCGTATATGCAAGCATTTTTTGTAACTTTGTTTACATATTTTATTATCCTGAACGTATCTTTTTTCAAACAAAAAAAGAATTATTGAAATCGGTTCGCGCAATCCAAAATTACCACCGAAATTGCACGTCTTTGTATTAATTAGTAACCCAATTCCCCGAGATATGGCGCTGTAGGTACTTATTACATTGGATCGGGTATTACCGAATTGTTCGGTTGGCCTCATAACTGGGAACGCTTATTGTGACGGACGGGAATCTACGGAACCCTACACTGAGCGTGGCCCGACACGCTCTTGGCCGGTTTTTTTTCTAATAGTGTTGGAATAAGTTCAAGCTAATTACATTTGGAGTAGTTTTAGCGTGACATCAAATCAGCGTAATGCTACATTATTAGCTTTCGCAAAATTTGTGCTGAATTCGTCGAAGTTATATTATTTTGAAATGATAATCTAATCTTTATATATTATAATTCTTCTGTGAGTGTGTATGTCACTGAACTTCTCTCAAACGACTGGACCGATTTTGATGAAATTTTTTGTGTGTGTTCAAGGGGATCTGAGAATGGTTTAGATTCACAATTTTGTCCGGCAGATGGCGCTGCATCACATTTTTTTGTAAATACGTAGCGAAGCACGTACCGGGCCGCTAGTACATAAAATTCTCGTGTCACAATGTTCGTTCCCATACTCCTTCGAAACGGCTGGACCGATTTCAACGAAATTTTGTGTGCATATCGGATAGGTCTGAGAATCGGCCAATATCAATTTTTCATACCCCTAAGTGAGCAGCGGCTGAAACCGCTGGGCACAGCTAGTATATAATATACCTGTATAAAGTATGATGGTGATTCTTTAAGAAGCGAATTTAAGCTATTGTTGCTCCCTGTAATATTAGCTTATCTAAAAAAACGACCACGGCAAAATTGTGACATGTGAACTTTGCTTTGCAGTCAAAAAATCTTGAGTAATGGCATTTTTACCTACAATCGTAATTATATATAGTAACTACAAACAATAATAGTACATTCTGCATGTTCCTAATCCTATACTCGATCAATTTTTTTGTTTTGTTCTTCTGGGGTTGCTGGGATGATCTGTAGTTATCCTATAGTTGGTGCCGGTCACCTTTTTGAGAATATCCAGGAAGACACAAACACGTTTGTCAGTTAGTAACCGCAGCACTTTTATAGTCCAAGCTGATTTCACATAATATACCCTTTCTGTACCATGACCTACTTATATATTCAATATCTTAGCCAATGTACAAGACTTGGTCTTAAAGTTAGCTGGCTATTTATATATTGTGACTTTCATCTTTTATAATGCAGGAAGTTAAAGCTTGAAATACCATTACCGGTATTCATTCTTAGGCTTAGTACCAAAGGCTTTTTATTTATTATACTAGCTGTGCCCAGCAGATTCACCTGCTGCACACTTAGGGGTATGAAAAATAGATGTTGGCCGATTCTCAGACTTACTGAACATGCAAATTCAATAATTGGTTGAGCCTTTTCGGAGGAGTATGGTAACTAACACTATCACACGAGAATTTTATATATTATACTAGTCAACCATTGAGTGATCCATAGAAAAACAGTTGTAGTATTCCATTTTAGATGTAAATTATATTGTCTATTGATGCATAGCAGCATGTGTCTTGGACAGCAACTTGCTTATGTTAACTAAAGTAACTATGCAGTATATATATTATCTGAGTGTGTCAGCTGTGTGTGTTTGTGTGTGAGACTTGAGACACTGAGAAGTGTTTTTCTATTTTATTTAGGTGTAAAAGCAATTCTCAATTGTAATCGAAAAAGTTTTCAGCATAAATAAGCAACAACTATGTTACTAGTTAAACATTTAAATAAAACTATACATTACCACTATCAGGTTTGTCTAATATAAATAGAATCTTAATTACTTGCCCCAGTAAAGGAAAAGATTGTAAGGAAACCACTGTGTCTGAAAGATATTTCTCGATGACATGTACACACGGCGACAGATCAACCTATACAAAACCAGTTTATGCGGATCTCTCATTGTACTTGAAATCTATGGTGTACGATCCGTTGTTGAGAGAGCAGCATAAACTGGTTTTGTATAGGTTGATCTGTCGTCGTGTGTACAGCCAAGCCCCATGGGCAGCATGAAAACACTGACACCAGGTTAGGTACCACCACACAATAAAGAATTGAAATATCTTAAGTACCTAATTTATTTTGAACATAAGTCTTATATAGTTAGTACTGTCAGTGAACAATACAATTATTATTGCTGGGCAGTAATGATTTAGTTATTAGTCAGCCATTGTCCAGCCAGCATTGATTCCAAATTTTAAATTTAAGGATAAATTATTATTTTATCAAATTTATCTAGTAAAAGCATTTATTACATTAATATGAAAATTATTAGGAGGGTTTTATGGATTGTTATTTTTAATGAATCTTAAAAACGACTAAGCATACGAATTTTACAACTGTAATAAGTAATATTTATTATTAACATGCAGTTAGTAATATAATAATTAATTATTCATAATATATAATACTGGTTCATTCAATAAACCCATAACCAAACGGATAATGACCCCATTAAGCATGTTTAAATAAAACATAGAACATACGTGTGCTTTAACACATTCGCGTGCAGAACGTATGGATACGTAAAATAATCGAGATGCGATGTCTCACAACGTATCAATACGTCAAATTTTATGTGTCTCTATCAGTCAGTACGTTAGAAAACGTCAGTTTCTCATATAATGATTCTATAGTGACGTCACAGTGCCACGACATATCAAAATCTTGACTTCGTAGTGTCACACAGCATCGACATTTTATGCGTTTTGTGGGCGCTTCTCACACATACAAAGACACCTACTCACAAACGCAGAACGTGCATAGTCGTCAACTGGTGTATGCGCCGCCATACTGTCAGTCGAGCTGTGCACCGTTACGCGACGCACATGTACAGTGAAGTGAGCTCCCGAGTTACGAAACATTAAAATCGTAAGTTATCACATATTTTTAGTGGATTTAAATAATAGAGTGTGTATTATATAGAATACAATAATTATTTTCATATTTGAGCGACAAGAGAAGATTTATTTTAGTTATAATCAAAGAAATTCCATTGTTTTAGATGAACAACACAAAGCTAGCGAGAAGAAAGAAGAGTAATAAAAAAGCTGACAATACCAGCAAGGATCCATCACAACCATGTTCTTCGGGCATAACAGTAAGTACTAAATGTTGTTTATATAAGACTTACACATTATTTGACTAGTAATGTTAATTTCACTAACTTTTATTTTATTTCAGTACCTCAGAATCCAGACCCTGAAGTTCGCGAAGGCAATTCACACTGCGGTGCACCATCTTCGCCTCAGAAAATGGACCCTGAAAGGTCCGACTATAATCCACATCTCATGATGCCGCCCTCGCCTCAAATTCCAAACGCTAAAGACCCCGAAGGGAACTCATATTGCGAGATGCCGTTCTCGCCTCAGATTTTGGACTCCGAAGACCTAAAAAAGTGGCCTTGCCACGGATTCTAGTACCTGCAACCTGTACCCTCGCTTCAGATTATGGTTTTTGCGATCCCCGAGAACAACCCACGTCGTGAAGCGCCGCCTCAGATATCAGATTCTGTGAGCCCTGAAGGCGATCCATCCATCTGTTGGGGCGAGGGCCCCAACTGCCCCCAACTTGAAATTGGCCCCAATTCATCAGTTGAACAAGTATTTGGGAGGTTATTACCGCCAAACATTATAGACTATTCTTAAATAGTTGGGAAAACGAATGCTTATGGGCAAGCACTATGTTCAAAAAAGAAGACCAACTAGAAAGAACAACTATAACTTTAGAGATACGAATCGGCAACAAATGCTCGAATTTCTTAGATTATGTCTTTTCACGCGCAATGATCCTTTATATTTTCATCCTATATTTTATGCCAGACCGAAGATTTAAGCAACTTTTAAAATATGTGTATGTGGTCGAACTCGATTCAAAAGGCAAAAAGTTGTTTTGTATTTTTGTTATCTCTTTCTTTATTTCAATAATAATAAATACATACTTTCGTAAGACAGCGTTTTAATGTATTACGATTAGATGAGACAAAATGAAGCAAAACATATACATGCATCGACGTAATGACACTCTGCGAATAATATCATGGTAAGTTAAGATAAGGACGTTTCTTTACGTCGAGGTAATCAGAAGTTGCGCGAGACATAACAGGTAAAAAAGACGTTAAGGGGTACAACGTATTCATACGTCAACGTAGTAAGACGTTGCGTGTAGTACAATAGATTAGGAAATATATAATGTGGCAGAACGTAACTGCACGTCGACGTATCGAGACGTTGTGTTTAATAAAAAAAAAGAAAAATAATTATATGTTGCGGAACGTCACCATACGTTGACGTATAATGTCGTTCTAATCATAGTTAATTACTAAAATATATAGAGGTACCAATGAACGTTTATAAACGTTCAAAAAAATGTATGGGGAAAAACAGTGCTCCATCACAATTTTCGAAAAAGTGAGCACCGCGCGCGAATGTGTTAAATAAATAAGTAAAACAAAATTAATGTCAGTCCTAAAATTTACCACAGAATTATACATGAACAAATCGTTTTGTGAATGCAGGCCAGCGTATCAATCAACGAGCATAAAGGAGAATGTATTCGTGTACAAGGAGGGCCCTTCATTGCCCTAAACGCAAGTTATTTATGTTAGTGCGACTGTTGAATGAAACAAAGGCCCTAAGTATTCGCATTCTAACAGAAATGCTTACTGATTTAAATTTTAAAATAAACTAAACTTAACAAATATTTTATAAACATCATGCTACGCACCTTCAAGTGCCAGGTACATAGGTGGAACCCGGTGACATGGGGAGTAAATTAACATAACTTCGTCCTTACACTGTTTAGAACACTGGCCATAACTTATTAAAGTTAACACAGAAAGCTCATTCGCGACTGTAACCGTTCGACAGACACCATTCTACAGTCACGTTCAGTTATAATACTACGGATAGAAATTTCACCAAACGAAACAAAATAATATAACACCTCCAATTAATCGACCATAGCATAAAGCCCTTTGATGTGCGTTTGTAAAGACCGATGAAAGCATAGTCTATGCCAAATTTTCAGGCGAGTGAACATCGAACCAAAATAAAATAACCATAGACTGGGATTGACTGAGAATCAATGAATGAATGGTTCACGTCAAAGCGGAAGTAAACAAGAAGACGCAATTAGTCAGTTAATCTCCTGAATATTTAAAGAAAGAAAATATAATCATTTCTTTGAAAGAAATTTATTAATTAAAAAAGATTTTATAACTAATGTAAAAATCTATATCGTTTACAATATAGAGTCAGGACAGACCGACTAACAATTCTTTTTATTTGTCACGGATTTTTTGGTATCTCAAAAAGCTAAGCTAGAATGTTTTGTGTACTTTTCATCGATTTGGTGAACAGAGATACTAGCATAATTTTATAAAAATACGACAAAAAATAATTCAAATAATGACTTTTCTACCATATCAAGAAGCCAAGAAAGTGGTAGAATACTATAATCATCACCTGGTAACACTGTATTGCTATCTGCCATTCTGCCTGCCCGCTTTCAATATTGGTTCTCGTTCTCGGTTCTCATCTTAGAGTTAATTCGAATAAAATTTACCTTATTTAAATTTGTAATAATAATGGCAAATATAGCAGCCAAACGCATAAAAAGAGAATTCAAGGAGGTCATGAAGAGTGAAGAGGTGAGTAAACAACAAATTCGCTAACGTGTTTGGTTAAAAACAGACGGTAGCAGTTACTTGCACTTTTGTTAGATGTCATATTTTTAAGAAACATCGATCTGTGCGAGTACAAAGTGCGTTCCAAAGTAATACGATTCCGCTTAATTATAATGTATATATTGTTGTGGTTGGCTGTGTCTTTATTATGTTGTGATATACATGATTCAGCATGTTTTTTTTAGATAGTAATCGTGTGTTTATCTCTCCATCACCAATCCAAAGTTGGCATATTTTTACTTAATTTCGTAAATAACATGATGGTTCATTAAAAATTGACTAGTTATTATGTAAGAAAACCTAGTTAAATTGCTTTGCTAAATTTTAAATTTCTTCATTAGCAAAATTATTATCATCTACCCACTTAAGATGTTTGATGACCTACATACCTACATATACATAATTTTGTGTTGCGATTGCGATTCAGTTATTAAAATTAAAAAGTATGTTACACAGCTAATACTAAAGAAAAATGTGCTATTTAGTCTTGAATGAAACATTAACTACAATAATACTGCTTCTATTTGAATCAGATTAGCACTGATTAACTTCCAGACCTACCTTCATTAGTATTTTGATATGATATTTATGTTACTGTTATCTATGAATAAATGAGCTACAAGCGACCTGCCACATCAACTTATATGGTTAAAATGTTCAAATAAGGGAAATGACAACTGAGATTTCAAATAATCTGGTTTTCTTTCACAAATTTTGTCCTGAAAATTAAAAGCAGTCATATTGGATGACCCATCCTCAAGTGATGCTCCATCATACGTGTAGCAATTCACTGAAATTAATGTATCAGTGATTGACTATCTACTTGTCTGGAGGTATAACAGCATAAGTGAAACGTCACATCAAAATTGACAAATAAACAAATATAATATTGTTATAACCTAGGAACACCACTTTGCGTCAGTTCCGGCAGTATCCTGAGGATTTCTGGAAAGTGAGATATTTCATACTTTTACCATTTAAAATTATATTTAGGTATGTATTATGATTCTTTGTTGGTTGAAATAAATGCCTATCCTAAATTAAACACAACATCAAAACAAATTCAATAACAATTGAATAAACAGCCATGATCTTACCTACAATTAAACACTTATAATTATAGTTGAAAGCTATAATTCTGTAAGTCTATTCAAGTATTAAAGATAAATCAGTTAATTACATACTAGCTAATTGCTGACTTATAAGTAAAATATTAGCAACAGCAAGATGAATGAAATATCATACTTGAAACGTTTTTTTTAAAGTTTCATAACCAAATTTCAAATATGGAACTTGTATAGTTGCCGCATGACTATTCAACTACATGCCACACAGTCATTTTCTCTGTCCCAAATTTATGCACAGCTAAAAAATGGAATAGGTACTGTAAAGTAAAGTAAATAGCTTTATTCTATAAGAGAGCATTACACAAACTGAAATATCACTAGCTGCCACACTAGGATTCCCTGTGTCGTGGGGACTAGTCTCCTTCATCTTATAAGAAATTATATTAACAGGATATACATATATAAAAATTGAGGGTAGAACTTAATAATGCTTCAGTTGTATAATTAATTCTACCCTCAATTTTCTTTATAATGGAAAAATGTAATGTGTGGATGTAATAAAATAAATCCATGTAAAGTACTGCAGGTTGGCTTACATCCCATAGTTAAAAAGAACATGTTTCATTCTTTTTTCACATGTATCAATTACATGTATTTTTAAGTGACATTGTAATATAAGGTATTTCCTTAACAATCCATTAAAAACATAGTTAGTTCTAAACTGTGTTTAATATATTTGCAGATTTTGCGAAAAATACTATGATAGCTCTTTACATATGTGGTACGACACATACTAAGTATTTTAAAATAAATCAATTATTCATTGAATCATTCTGATTCCATTTTTACTGCGTCAACATCTCAAGACCTTGAGAATATCTTAAAGAAAGGTTTTCTCAGAACAGTAAACATATTTGAAGTCAGCATGACTTTGTTTACTCACTATAATAATAAAATATGCAGAGTCAGGTTTTTTGGCAGCAACATGCAACTTCTACTTGTCGTCTTTGTTTTTGAAGATCCAATAGTAGGTGTATGATTCCAAATATAGAAGTTACACTGCATAAAAAAATATTTGTTTATCAATACTAATATTATAAATATGGGAGTAAATTTGTTTGTTTTTACCTTTTCACAACTAAACAGCTGATGAGATTAAAATTAAATTTGGCAGGCATATAGATTTCTACTTGGAACCTATTCCAAGTAAAAAACTATATCCTTGCCAAATACAGTGTATGTCCTAACATAGACTTTATATTATCATGCTAATATAACATAGGAGGGTGAGCAATATAACGTTACATACATATTTCTTAAATATTTGTCAACTGTCAGAACTTAAATTAGAATAAAACGTCACTAAGGCAAGGCATTTGCCTTATAGCGATCCTAACGCCTACTAAGTCTCGTCTAAACTAAACAGCTGGTTGCACTTACAAATTGAGTGTAATTTGTAACCTTGTCCATGACTGAGTAAATCAATTCCTAATAACTTCTTTATTGGCTGTGCAAGTGTGCATCTCCGTTGTATTGTGTATTTATTATGCGAATCTTATTCATCATTGCAGTTGCATGCTCAATGCCAAATAAAATTTGTTGTTGTAATTTATTTTGCTTCAGCAAATTGACCAATATATGTACAGTCCACCTGATTGTATTCAGTCACGACGGCTCAGAGATTATCGCCATCGGCGCCATCGGCGCGGGAGTTATGTCTACAAGTGTGTGCGCAGGCACAAGTGCACTCTGTTCCCTCACTCTCATAATCTGATAAGACGGTAGTCCGACACGATCGGAGTGAGATCAGGGTGCAGGGCTCGTGCTTTCCGAAGCCACCAACTTCCAAACTCCAGGCTGCCACTGAGGAATTCTTTTATAAAACTTTTTGTCCTACCCTTGAATCGTCAGCGAATCAAGATCACATAACTAAATCAAAATAATTATCTGATAATCAACAACTTACACAAAATACACCTCCAAACAAAAGCCACTGCTAATGTATTTTTATTACATTTCATTTGGATCTTATGCTTGCAATAAAACATAGTCAATAATATGTGAAACAATAAAACATTAAGAGACAAATATCTCTTATCACATAATGACCATCGTGAAAAAAAATGAAAAGCAAGCCTGCTCGCGTTAGTCCTCATAGAGTAGGCTTAACTAAGTCAAATAGGAATTTGCTCTATATAAAATCTGGTTAGACTGAAAACCAACCCCAACATATTCGGAAAATAGGTTATTTTGAAATAGGTGGGGAAAAGGTTATCACAGATGATGTATGGAACATTTTACAGTGTATTGGACAGCATTAGTCATGTAATTAATTAATTGCAAGATAAAATACATCAAATTGTTACAAAAAGTATTTATTTTAAAAAGAATCCTTGCTTTTTCCAGGTAGCTGGCGGTAGCATTAAACTAGAGTTGGTCAACGACAGCTGGACTGAACTTCAGGGTCAGATCGCCGGCCCTCCAGACACACCGTACGAAGGTGGAACATTCCTTCTAGAAATAAAAGTACCAGAGACTTACCCATTCAATCCACCCAAGGTATTAAATTGATTTTTATAGACTACAAGATTTATTTTTGATCACACCAATTTTTTTCACCATTCTTATTGACAATATATTTTAAATTTATGACCCTGGACGTTCCTGTGTACACACAACGACATCAGCCCATACAAAACAATTTATGCGGAGCCTCTCATCGTAGGGGATCTATGGTGCACGGTCCGTAGTAGCAAGATCTGCATAAACTGGTCTTGCGAAATGTCGTCGTGTGACATGCTGTTCTGATATTTATCAAAACGTTTAAATTGTTATTTAGTTTGATACATAGAATGCGTAGTTGGTGACTTAGTGCCGCATGTTTTGCTGCCTAGGCTTAGTGGTGGATATTAGGCGTTCAGTTGCAGCCAATGTGAAACTGATTAGAGGTAATTATGTTTTCAGATTCGTTTCATGACGAAGATTTGGCATCCAAATGTATCATCAGTAACGGGAGCCATATGTCTAGACATACTTAAAGATCAATGGGCAGCTGCTCTTACACTACGCACAGTACTGCTGTCCATTCAAGCTCTGTTGTCAGCGGCTGAGCCGAACGACCCTCAGGATGCCGTGGTGGCAAAACAATACAGAGAAGATATTCAACTGTTCAACTTGACTGCCAGGTACTGGACTAACGTGTACGCTGGAGGTCCAACCGTCATTTGGGAGTTTAATCAGAAAGTTCAAGTTTTACTAGAAATGGGGATTGATGAAGATCAAGCAAGAGTTGCGCTGTCTACGTTTGGCTGGGAACTGGAAAGAGCAACAGAAAATCTTTTTAGTTAGGTTTACTTTAGATATCTCTAAGCAGCCAGCATTAATGCCAACAATGCTGCTGTAATGTAACTAAATTATAAACAAGCGATGAATATTTCTCCGATACATCGCCTGCACTTACTCACATGTCGTACAGGGTGGTTATTTAGAATGGAGCATCGAGCTTATCTACTTTAAGCATTGTAGCTACATAAAAACGTTCTTACAAGTTTGCAAAGCAATAAACTTATTTTTTTTGTGTTATATAATTCTAACAATAAAAAAATCATTCGGGTCAGGAAGTTATTTTCTTACGAAATGCAGCTTTTGTTTCAAGAGGTCACTTCTGACTTGACAACAAGTGAAATGGTTTATTGAGTGAAAGGAATACTACAAGATGGTGTCTCGAACCACAAAAAACTTTTTTTTTACGAATTCTTTAAACATGCTATAAATATTTGTGCTTTCAATAGAAACTGACAGTAATGTAGGTATAGTAAAATTAGAAAATAAGTTCAAATTCAGTGAATTTCCAAAAGTCATTGTATTATAGTAGTTCAATTTCATGGTTTGAGACACCAGACGAAAGGTTTTGCGTTAATCTTTTGAACGCCATTAACACATACGTGACAAGCAAGCGCCTGCGCCTTGGACGCCAACGACACAAATGTGTGACAAAAATGTATGTAAAATGTATTTCTCGGCGTGGAGGGCACGCTCTTGCGTTTATCATGACGTTCCAAAGGTTAATTACACCTTTTATATTCTACAAATATCATAAATGCGAAAGTTTGTGAGGATAGATGGATGAATATTTATTACTTTTATAAGCAAAAACTACTCAACAATTTTGAATGAAATTTGGCACACCGATAGTGTATAACCTCAATTAACACAAAAGCTACTTTTTATTCCAATCTCCGTGGGTGTAAATTCGGGTCACAGCTGGGTTTTTTTTATATAGATCATAATATCGAGCTGCCAACTCCCAACATTAACACCATTGAGAGTGTAAGAAGTACGAATAAAAGTTGCACATCCTCAAAACTATTACAAATTAGATGTGTATACCAACATAAAATTAAAAGGAATTTATAAAGAAAGCGGCCAAGTGCTAGCTGGACTCGCACTAACAAACAATAATATCAATTTAAAAATTAAATTTGTTTTTTGTAGTAGGTATGTTAATGTTACTGAGACACAAATCTACTGCTGCAGTTTTACGAAAAAGTTCCATATGTCAAAAACTAGATATCAAATCTTATTCAAAGTAGTTTACTTTGTAGCAGTTCATAGAAGATTTACCCTCCAATTTTCAAAATTGTACTGCACTGTCCAATGGCTGATGAGTTATTTGCTTTTAAAGTCATAAAGTAAGAAGAGGATAATTCTGACAAAAAAATTGGTTACTTTAGGGTCTGATATTTACTTTATGGCACGTGATTCTTTTTTATCGAACTGGAGCCTGTGACTCTGTATATTTTGTAATGTTTTAATACCAGATTTTGGATGAGAAATGATAAATTGAGATTTTCATAATATGTATTTAGAATTTCAAGGGGTGGTCTCTTATAAAAATGTTATTTTGTAATAGCAATGGTTAAGATAGTTGCTCCATCTACCCCATCTAAATTACCATCCTTAATTTTCAGTAAAATATCTGATCATATTACATAAGTACTACATAATATATCAAACTCCACTTAATTACTGTAGGTAAACATTTTACAGTTATTTTGCCATGATATATTTGTTAAATTTTAATTTATATATTAAAAAAAAAATATCTGTATTCAATTCAAATTCACCTGATTTGGATAAATGTATAATTGGACTATTTCTGAAAGAAATTAATTATTTAAACTGTACCGTTACACGTTACAAGAGGGTAGTTTTTGTTTTTTTCTATCACGTTGTAGTTGTAGATGTTACCTGGCGTAACAACCATATATTTAGGTTAATTTACCGAATTTGTACTTCAAGTTAGTTTAGGTATGAAAAGCGTCGTAAATTGTAAAGATGCGATGGTTCCAAGGGTTTATAAAAGTCGAACTTAAAATCAAGAACTTTGTGGACAATCTCGCATACCTGTTGATTTTTTCCTGAGCGTATTGTTCTTAAAGTTTGATAAATATTTTTATACATAAATTGTTATTTCAACTTCTTTTTTTTCAAAGCCAAAATAAAACCTCTACTCATATTACGATTGTGTTGTATTCTATATTTATCATTTCCATTTTGAAGTAACGTTTCTACTCCACACATGGCTGTCCTCTGGAAATATTAAATAGAATGTAATAGATTAGGTCCTAGTTATTATTATAATTATTCAATTTGTCAATGTAATTATAATGACTAAACTGGTCATTAAAGTGATGTAATTATATTGCCTCCAGTGAAATGAAATACGCCAACGGTAATGTGATAGAGTGAACGTTAAGATCTTAGACGGAAGATAGATAAGTGTACGTGGTATGTTGGCGCCCAAATGTTGATTACGATTTGTGCAATAAAGCATTTGATTAAATAACACTTTACAACGAATTTTTGTTGCAAATTGAAAATTTCATGCTCCCTGTGTTTCGAGTGTCTATCTATATCATCTACTCGTGTTGAAGTAAATTCTGTTGTCTAAGTATTTAAGAATAACACCGGTAAATTCACATCCATTCCATCATCACTAGAGCACGATTTATCGTTTTTCCTATAGTGCAGATATCACAGTGCATGTTGCGTCCATACACACGGCATATCGTGCACTTAGGCATTTTAAGTTCAACGATCAGTTTAACTCATTGATTGTCATTTTTCCATAGAATACCGACTCACCTTTAGTTCCCCTGAAGGCATTGAAAAATCGAACGTTACGTAAGCGTTGTATCGCCACAAATCGAGTAAGCAGCAGCAATTTTTATATGAAACTAATCTACTGCAACGGTGCAGTCACCGAGCTTAAGACTCATTACAAGTCGCTTAAGTAGCCTTCACGTCGTTAGTGTGCGTTGGTCTTTAATGCTTCTGATCTGCTACCCTACTATGACCTCTTAAAGCAATTCTTATTCCACTGAGGGAAAGAGATAGAGCTCTACAGGGTGTCTAGCACCATCTCTTTCCCTCAGTGGAATAAGAATTGCTATAAGATGTCATAGTAGCCCTTCAGATCACACGTGATTAAAAAAAAACTGATATTACCCATAATATTCAAACTCCTTTGAAGGCTCGTGATATGTTGAAATACCTTACCACAAGATTGACATCCACTATTGTACAGTGTAGTGGGTTCGACAAGTCTCATTAAATGCGTATTGACGTTCTAAGCAGCATGCAACGCCACAGATCTACAAAGCAATTTAAGTGCCGCTCTGTTGTGTGTATGTGGGGTCTATAACTGCCTGTGTACGTACGCTACATATGAGTTATTCATGCTATACATGAGAAATTTGTATTTATCCTGCCGTCAACTTAACGTATGAAGAGAATGATCTTGCGGCGGACTTCAGAAGATAATGTAATAAACATTAAGTCAAATCTTCCTAATCGTAACCTTCACATGCGAAATAAATCATAAAATATTCGTAGTTTTACATCTCGTTTGTATGTATTTATAGGCAGCTAGGTGGGTGAGAATTGTAACTACAATACATGTAAGAAAATTCTATGTTACTGTGTCTTTTATTTTCTACTAGCTATGCCCGGTATGCGTTGCAATGCATGCTCTTACATACCCTACCTATCAAACAACAAACCGAACGACGTGATCCTTTTCTGAGCCTATATCTGATATCTGTAAACTGAACTCTGCACCTTTTTTTTTATTAAATAAATATATAAATACGTAGCCATGCCACCCAGGCTAATATGGTTAGCCGCTCCGCTTTTGACGATTCATAAAGATCGAGGGTTGCTGACTTCAAAAACAGCTTGAAAATTTGAAAATTCAAGAGTGAGCGAAGTGAGCTCGATGCTATATACAGTACCTATATACAGTTTTTTGTAGGGATTGAAAATTATCCAATAACCTCCCTCGCTCTGGGCGGAGCGGGGGCAGTGTCAAGACTTACTGACTAAAAACTCATCCATGTTCCTTCGTGGCCTTTATGTTCCGGAGCCTTTTTTCTGAATGGCATTTCGCAGTTCAACCTAGGAGGTTGTCGTCTGCTTAACCTTGCGAATCTTGTGGATGCCTTAAAAATTAAGACCTCCAGCCAGGGCAAAAAACTTACAAACTAACAGACTACACGCTAAGGGCACCCTGTGGGGTACGAGCCTCGGTTTAGGGCGTCGCTGAGGGAGGGCAGCAAAGGGACAGGCTGGATCTGAGTGATATTATTTATGGACTGATTTAAACTTATTGGCTCAGCAGCGCGGGCTGGCTCTAGCAAGGGACGGGTGGGAATTTTGCGTCGGGTGCTCCCATACCTATATGCTAACTCGCGGATTACTTTGCTTGCGAGATGTAGGAATTCGCCGCCAGTTCTTCATTGGTTGATAAGAGAGAGTTAGATGGCGCTGTAGTAGTTTTTGCCAATTATAAACTCTAATATTTGAACCTGCAGTTCTAATATTTGATTTTACATATTTATATATATCGCAACACTAAACTATAAGAAAACTACATATTTACATATGTATGTAATTGCAGCAGACATTTTGGTTTTGCTATCTACTGGTTTTAAACAAACTACGATGGAACCCTGCAATGATAACGTTTTTAGAAATGGAACCTTTTTCTTCTTGTAAATGACGAAGTCAAGGAGATGGTTGACAATCCAAGCCATGGCGACTTGGGGGTACCTACAAGGTGGGTTGGATCTGAAACTATCTTGTTTTTCAAAGCCTGACGCTGAACCCAGAATATGAACAAAACTCTTCCAATCCACGGCATTGCATCCAAACGCAAAATGAAAATAAAAACCGATTTTGCGTGTGGTCGAAACACACTTGTCTAGAACAAACCTATTCACACGAACTTTGAAAAGATCCAGATTACGTCGTGTCTGGTTTATTACGTTTTGGATAGCTCTATCTTCTATAAATCATGCATTATGTTTGTAGAAGAGTACAAATTAAATAGAGCACAGATAATAATATATCTACCGGTAAAGCTATGATGATAGTCTACATATTCGAAAACGAAACTGACTTGCACGCAAGCATCACGCAAATTATTGCGCGGAGGTTGCGTGTGAGCCAGTTGTGTTATAAACTTTTTATTAATTGGATTATTTAATACCAACCAGGAAAACCGTCCTGCGCCTGATCAACTAGGTACCATCTTGCCAAATATTGTCGTAAAAAAAGTTATCGACATACCTACTAATATACAAAGTATCGTCAAAATGACAACGTCCAAATAACAATAATGCTTATAAAATAAAAACAAATAGACCAAACTGAAAGAAATTTTTATGGGACCATAGGGCAGCTTTTTCGCGTTGAACAAGAATCACCGAATCGGTCCATTAACCGCGACGTAATCGATGTACCATACATAGAAAGAGAACATACCGGCCGAAATGAGACCCTCCTCGTTTTTGGGAAGTCGGTTAAAAATGAATCAAATGGCAATCCAACGTAAACACATATTTTTTAAGCCTTTTACTTGATGAACCCTGTAGTCTTCAATGCATTCATCTTAGCAATGTTTTGAATGCGATATAAGGAGTACCTACCTAGTAAAGTCACGGTAGGTATACGGTACGTAGTAACCGTAATTTTTACCCCAAAAAGAGAAGTCGTCTCCCAGTTATATTTTTTAGTAGATTATCTTATTTTGACGTATAAATCATGCGTGGAATCCAAATAAGGAGGTTCTCAAATCGTCGGAATCATTATTGTGATCAGGAAAATTGTTATTTTGTTTTCTTTTAGCAAAAGAGTTTTCCTTTTTCAATTTGGTGATATTGGGAAACGCATGTGCGTCGTCATAATTATCTACCAGCATTTTTTAGGATAATCGCATTTTAGGCATGTTTTGTTTATAACGTAGAAATAAATTAAATGGTACCTTGCCTACCACAACTATAAATGCGTACGATTTGAAAAGCTTCCGATCACCATTCTAATGTTTGTAGGTGATGTCAACTGCTCTCATCAAAGGCCGTACAGTGAGTTTGTGGAACCCTGGACATACATAAGTACTTGGGCGCCTGCCTTTCCAGATCAATGGTTTCCATATTTTTACTGGCAGAATTAACGCAATATTGTGCGAGTTAGTGTCCAGGTTATGTCCGGAGTTTTTTTTTATTATACGGTCCTTGTAGAATATCCGTGCGTTCAATCGTTTTTACCCGACTGGCAAACGGAAGGTTATGTTTTTGCGATACCAGTATTGGAATCAAATATAACATAACATAGGACCCATTTTTGTGTCATTTTATGACGATGATGTGACCTGTATTCTTTCAGAAAACGTATTTAAAAAAACCAATTTATGGAATTAAGAGTTAGTAATGTTAGTATGTACTTATGTACGTACATCCCGAGCATACCATGCGCTGTTTTGTTAATAAAAGGTGTTAAAACAAATATAGGTAGACCTACCTGTTTTCGGCCATATTTAATTCGTTTAGGTGCTGAGCCTGTGACGGCTTCTGCCTACAATAAAGGTATTGGAATCTTAGTTTCTTTGTACTATCCTCATTCGGTCTGACAAAAGAATACCTACCTACATAGACAGAATGCAATGTTGATACAATGACCTAATGGAAACAGAGTGATTTTAAACAAACCATTATAAGAAAATGTCACCAGAATCTAACTGTGAGTTCCACTAAAACTATTAAGATTTATAGTACTCTGTGATTAAAATGCAAGATGTATTAACTCTCGAATTGATTGTAGCGCCATCTAGCGGCGCAAGTGATGACGACTGCAAGGCTGGTATAGAACCTGCGAGCTGCGCGAGGGCCTGCGACCGCGCAGCGCCGCGTTTGTCATGCATGAGCAAACAGCGAGCAGCGAGCGAGTAACTTGAACAACATACCAAGCAAGGTATCATTCATCAGTCACAGTTGACGCTACTCTGTGGACGGTGCTCTCGCGCGCCCCTCCTTTATGCTTTGCAACAGTACGGGGAAGGCAGAGTGCATAACACATCACCAGAATGTGACATTTTAAGTGCACTATTTAGTTAATACTTCCCTTCGCCTTCCCTAGTAACTAACGCCAACAAACTTTTTATTACTTTCTAAAACGTATTTAATTTTCCGCGTGTGTCTCGTACCAAGCTCGCGCCAACAAACGTGTGTGTGTATAAATAAATATTAATTTTATAGTGTGTTAAGCTGTACCAAACATGACTATATCATACGCCGGTGAAGTACCTAATGGCAGCAGTTTCGGATGTTTCTGGAGGATCCTTTGCAAGTAAGTTGAAATGTTATTAATGGGGCGGAGGCTTTAACCGCGGAACCGTTCTCGTTGGCCCCGGAGCCTGAAGGCGTACAGCTCGGGTGAAACAGCTGTTCGGAACGGAGCGCCTCGCTCCTGCATGACGAAATCACACACCGATGGTCCGTAACCATACAATATACATTGACAATAGCAGGTCTCTTGCCGTCCGCCTATTGTGACGCGCCACTTGTATATATTATTTAGTTTAATTTAGAAAATAACTTTGTTCTCACCGTGGCATGTTTACGTCGAAAAGTAATGAAAGTTTGTTATTAACTGCCGTGGCTAATGAGAGAGCGAGGATCACGACACCGACGCAGCCGAGGCTAGAGTCGACCTCGGTAGTCGATAGGCGCGGTGATGAATGCTACTTGTTGAACGCGAACTAGAATTGATTCAATGTCTGATCGCAGCTCGCTTGGCCCTGACAACGAAAGGCGGCGAAAGTAACCATGACGCGTGCACCAATCGATTAAAACTTTATTCAATCATGCTTATGATCACTTGATTTCCGTTAGTGTAATTCGAATTGAATTCCACTATAATTACTATGCCCAAACACTTCAATGATTACAATAATTAGCGTCAAAATTTTCGTTTTAAATCATTAGGTTGAAATAAGGACACTTATTTATAAATAGGCTAATAATTAAGTAGCAGCTTAACTATCCAATATTTTCTGTAGAATAGTTATTGACATGATTTAATTAGGTACCTAGTTGATTCTATGAAATATGTCCAATAATAACAATTAAGTCTAATATATAAAATTCTCGTATCTCGGTGTTTGTTACCAAACTCCTCCGAAACGGCTGGACCGATTTGTATGAAAGTTTGTGTGCATATCGGGTAAGTCTGAGAATCGGTCATCATCTATTTTTCATACCTGTAAGTGAAAAGTAGACCTGAGCAGCTGAGTCTGCCCCAAAGGGATGTCAACAAAGCAGAGGGGCCTGCCAGGGCCTCCGCTTTGCCGGGGTTGCGGGTTGTTCGAAAGAAACCGCAGCTCCAGAACGTACAGGGGAATAGAAGGAACATGTATAGGTTTTAGTCAGTACAAGTCGGACACTCCCCCCGCTCCGCCCAGAGCGGGGGAAGTTATTTGATGGCTTCCCAACCCAAAAAAAGCAGCGGTATCTGAAACAACAGGGAACAGCTAGTATGATATAAAATCTACTTACCTACAACAGTTATTGCACCTTAATTGGTTCAAAATAAAATAATCACATACGAAACTATGCATTATGTTCTGACGGAAAATAAATAAAAACTCAACCAATAACTTGTACCATATAGATAGAATACCGCTACCGCGACCGAACTATGTCTATTTCATTATTTTATTTTTCAAATGGATAACTGAACGGTAAACGCAATAAGTCACAATGAAAATAAGTTTGCTGTTATATGCGTACTACATAAGGAAACCAGTCTGAGCCATGTTACGGTATACCTATTTACACGAAAGCACTAACTATCACATTCACAAGTAAAATGTGTGTGACATTAGAGTCTTCGTATTGTAATGTCATTGCTACATTTTCCAACGTTTTTTTTTTGTTAGAGAAATTGGTTAATTGGTCATTTTTTTCTGCTTCGACAACTTTTTCGTCGAATATATTTCAAGCAGGAAGATATTAATCGAAGCAAGACGTACCCGACGTTTTCCAGTTGGAAATAATCAATCATTACAATCACGACAAAGACGAAAAAAGAAAATCTAACCGAATAGGTAATAAAAGACAGCAAAATAAAATCATAAAGTAAAAAAAACATATAACTTTAGGTTCGGGGAACATGCGTAAAAATAAAAGATTCCGACAAAATTGAAAACCTCCTTTTCTGAAGTCGATTAAATAAAAAGTAGTACTTTGAACATAAAATCAAATCAGGAATTACTTGTAATCAAAACTATTGATAAACAAAAGAACTAAGTCATTTATTGCTAGCAGAATGCTTTCGACATGAATCTAAAAAGTTGCTGGCTACTTTTGTTCTACTTACCAACTTAGTCATACATGAAGAATAGTTATTTACTGTGTACGCACGTAATTAAAATATTAGCTCAGCGTATTTAAATACAGCACTTATGTACATATCACACGAATCTACAAACGGCAGACTGACGTTGCAGTTCCGATGTTTTAGCACCCTGCGACTTACTTACAAGGTTACGACAATTATACAACCTTTATCTAACTTATAGAGCTATTATAACACCTCATGAGAATCAGTTGGAAGCCAGGGTGCAACTAGAAGTAGCTTCGCTGTCGATTCAGTTCCACAATAACGAGCCGACAATCCATTATATCCATTATTAAAATTAAATGCCCTGTGTATTAGCAACCACATCCTCTATGTCAACTTATTCTTTTTGTCAAAGTTGTTTTCTAGAAACAAGAAATTCAGACATGATAGTTACAGAGTAATAAGCTAGGCTAGCGTGTAGAATACCTACGTACTACTTGGGAAGACAATGACGCAGGAAGAACGCTGTAAACACACCAAACGTAGAATTATGTTCTATACAGACGTACCTACCTAGTATAATTATTTGACTCTAATCTCAGTATTAAAGATTTATAATCCGAGATCGATTAAGCATTATGTTTTTTGCTCTTAAGTACAGATTTCGAAGGTCGGTCGACACTGATATTAGTAATTAGTAAGCGGTGTTCGCTGACAGCTCGACCGTGGCCAGTTCTGACAAGGTCAAAGAATTTTGACGATATCTGACTTAGTATTCCGCCGATACAGGTGCTGTGCAACTTGGCAGTTTCTCTGATCATTCAAAAACCCATGTCATGGCCACCGAAAATGGTATATTCCGCAATTTTCAATATTAGTATTCGCCTCGTAAAATGCATCATACTCTTTTCGTAAGATACAGTTCTGTCAGCCAAAAGTTACGTTAAAGACTTTCCTGTTGTTTTCTTTTTTTTTTAAGTTTCTTCACACGCCCTTTGAAGGCCAGGGAATATAGTTGATGGAATCTTAATGAAACAGAAGCTATGGTCAAGCGTCTAACTTGTGTTTGTTACGAGTTTAGAGTACCGGTTTTTTCACGTATTTTTTTTTTCTCAAAGACTTGCTGTGCCCAACCCGCTGCTCTGCTCCTAAGAGCTGTAGCGTGACTCGATAAATGATCTATCCAACACTAAAAGGTTTTCATTTCAATTCGAACCAATAGCGTTTAGCCAAACAAAGTCTCCAGCTTTATAATATCACAATAGATTGGCCGATAACAGCTGTAGGGACAAGGAGGTTGGTAAAAACAGCCAGTTACTCTTTAGACAATCCATAAGTTAGTCCCAATAGCTCTCTTTTGTTCTAATTTTAAACCGAAAGGCACACACAATATTTTCTTCCTTCCTTGGTTCCCAAACCGGGGTGTCGCAATTCAATTTATTAATTGTTTACTGAAGAATCGGAAATTGTGTTTCGGTTGTTTGATTAGGTGCTCAGCGAAATGTAAACATACTGGTGTGCATCACGACTGACAAATATAACAACGTTTTGACCAACTATCTGACTTTTTCTAAGATGTTTTACACTGACCAACATGACCTTATGCCATTCCTAGGGTTATGAAAAATCGTAACCAACAGAGAAAGTTTTGAAACCTATTTATGGAATAGATTATCGAACAGTTTCAAATAGTTTCCAGTTCTTATTGAAGGGCACCTAATCTTCTGTGAACGTTTGATGAAATGAGGAATCCTTACTAATATTTTTGTGTTTGTTTGTTATGTCTTCACGCCTAATTTGATGAATTTTGATACAGAGATAGTAGGGACCCTGGAGAAGGACATAGGTTAATTTTAAAAAAACCGGCCAAGAGCGTGTCGGGCCACGCTCAGTGTAGGGTTCCGTAGTTTCCCGTCCGTCACAATAAGTGTTCCCAGTTATGAGGCCAACAGAACAATTCGGTAATACCCGGTCCAATGTAATAAGTACCTACAGCGCCATCTCTCGGGGAATTGGGTTACTAATTAATACAAAGACGTGCAATTTCGGTGGTAATTTTGGATTGCGAGAACCGATTTCAATAATTCTTTTTTTGTTTGAAAAAAGATACGTTCAGGATAATAAAATATGTAAAGAAAGTTACAAAAAATGTTTGCATATACGATTATACTACAAACTTAGTCCAGAAATTATTTTGTACAACTTTTTGTCTTTTTTGTACAAAAACTGTTGTGTCAATCAAGTTCAAAATAATTTTCATAGAAAGTCCTTATAAAGTCCTACTTTTCAGATTTTTTTCATATTTTCTAAACTTATGGTTCAAAAGTTAGAGGGGGGGGGGGGACACATTGTTTTTTACTTTTGGAGTGATTATTTCCGAAATTAATGACATTATCAAAAAATGATCTTAGTAAACCCCTATTCATTTTTAAATACCTTTCCAACAATATATCACAGGTTAGGGTTGAAATTAAAAAAAAAATCACTTCCCACTTTACATATAGGGTGGCTACCCTAATAAAACATTTTTCGTGATTGATATACATATTGGTACCAAATTTCAGCTTTCTAGTGCTAACTGTCACAGAGATTAAGCGAGGACGGACGGACGGACGGACAGACAGACATGGCGAAACTATAAGGGTTCCTAGTTGACTACGGAACCCTAAAAAGTGAGAAAAAATGGAAGAAAAGGGCAGAGAAAGATATTTTTTCTCTCCCTTTTTCTTCCGTCCCTGATCATCACGTGGGTTAAAGTTAGAATTAGTTCAAAGTAACTATGCCACACGGACGAAGTTGCGGGCGGAAGCTAGTTATAATATTATAAATATATATATTTATTCCACATATTCGTCCCACGAAGCGTTCTGCAGGACCCTTTACTATGCGCTTGCCCAAGGAGTGGAATTGTCAGCAATCATCATTAGGATAATATATGTATTTATGACTTTAATTCAGTATTTTTGAGATTCAGCCATAGCCGCCTAACTCGTAAAGAACTCTTTACTTACAAACGTAACAACATCTAACCTAAGAACTTTAGAAAGACGAGTGACTAAGGACTTTATTAAATGAAGATGGTAGGATTGTCCTTCATGTGCTGAGTTTCATTGAAGTATTGTGTCCAACATAACGAACAAAAGTTTAACCAACTATTTAATACTGCACATGCGACAAGACTTGGCGTGGCATACCTAGGGCTATTTGGTACCTGAAAGGCTTGCTTACTGGAGCGGAGGTATTGATGAATTCACCAAAGTTTATCGTGATAGTAAATGAAAATTGTCAATTTCAAGCACTATGTTTCAATATACACTATGAAGTATGTTGCCATGGGTCAATATGTAGAGCCAAAATTGCATGCCTTAGTTTGTCTGTGTCGGGAACACAAAACGGTGCAAATTATAAGCGCGCAGTTTACTATCAGCAAAATTTTGGTAACAAAATGTTTAAAATAAAAACACATTTTTTTTCGGGTGGGAAATCATCCAATGACTTCCCCCGCTCTGGGCGGAGCGGGGGGGCATGTCAGACTTGTACTGACTAAAACCCACCCATGTTTCTTCTATTGCCCTTTACGTTCCGAGGTCGCGGTATCTCTTTCGAACAACCCGCAACCCCGGCAGGCGGAGGCTCTGGCAAGCCCCTCTGTTTTGCTGACTCTCTGAGGCGCGCACACAACCCTTACCTTACAATCTGTTAAAGAGTACTTCATTACGAAGATTGCCTTTCACAACATTCAATTCAAAGTCATCTAAGTAAATATAATTAATGTCGGCTTTGGCTGCCTAATTAACCCTAGATAATTGTGCATCACTTTGTGAAACCTTGAGCGAGAATAATATTTTTTTCCAAGATCTCGGGCGATAAATGCGGGTAAATGATTCACTATGCATTTTTAACGTACTTATTAAATAAAAGTATGATATCTATTGTGTATGTCTAATAAGTCCTAAGCCTCTTCAGGATTTGACATCGGTTTGTGCAATCTGTTCGATCGACTGCTGCGCTGCGTGTAGCGGGTTCGATCCCCGCACGGAACAAATATTTGTATGACTTACAGGTAGTTGTTCCGGGTGTGGCTGTTTGTGTATGTGAGTTTAAATGTTTGTACACGCTCGCACTCACGCTACAGGAGAAATTCCCAGTGTGAGGCAACGGTTTTATATAAAAACAAACATTCTAAATTAATTTTAGTCACAATTCTTAAGAAATCGATTTTCAAAATAGCCTTTTTATTTGTTCTTCGGCCCGCTTAGGTAAGAGGTAAAACTGGAAATTCAGTACAATTAAATACGCGATTAAGGTCGGATGGAGTTAAATTCAAAATAATCCAAACTGCAATTTCTATTACCAATTATATTTATCTGTACAGCGTCAACCGTGATATAACTGATAAAAAAAAAACAATAAAAAATAATCTATTTGCGTTTTGAAACAGGCAACATTCTAAAAAAAAAACTAAAAAAAATTTATATAATTTTATTAAAGAAGTTGGAAAGAAATAAAGGCTGCCCTCAATCATCACCACAAAATGTTGTAAAATAAGTCTTGCCGACTTTAATAACCTTTTGAAAGAGTAATTTGCTACATAGTTATTCAGTTGTTGCCACGAACTAAAGCCAAGAGGTTTAATCATTTTATTGAAGAAATTAAAGGGAATTTTGTAAGCGTTACAACGTAATTATTTTTTTAACAATAATTATCTCTAGATTGGTTTGCTATCGCAGTTTTCATCAACTCGGTTGAGTTTACCGTCAATCGTACCAAATTTAAAACCAATTCGGAAGTATTTTCATCCAAAATGGACTAAATCTGGCCAAGTCCGAGTCTTGACTCACGCCAAGAGGGTTCCGTAAAAACTTGCCACATAAACGCCTATATATTTTGAGTGGTTGATTTCGACGCTGTTGCAAGGATCACATACTTGAATTAGTTTGATTTTAATTTCAACTCGATGATACTTCTACGCGTTTCCGAAATAAAAGGTCTTAACAGACCGACACACAGCAAAGTGACCCTATAAAGGTCCCGTTTTACTTTTGAGGTAATTTGAAACTTTCTGAGTAATATGAACAATGATGAATGTAAACAAAAATCCAATAAAATTGGGTCCAGCGACAAGTCCCAGGTTACATTTGGCATGTTGGCACACTGTAGCGAAGCGACTAAAAAGTCGACCTTAAAACTTAAGTATTCGAGGCACGCGTTGTCGCTCATGTAGCAAGCCTTAAAAGACATAGAGGTTCATACGTAATAAGATATACTAATTCAACAACCTTTACTTCCGACAAAAACAGGTGTCATGTGTTAATTCACTTTCCTAATTCGTAGTCGCTTACGCATACGGCAAGTCGACTACGAGCCACGGCCTAATAAGGATTTTGATTCTATTTTTATATGTATTACCCCAACATCGGAGGCAAGGGCACTTTTAATTAGCAACTAGAGCAGGCGTGCTCTATCAAACTTTTCCTGAAATGCCATTAAATAAAAAAGAACAAAATAAGAATTTAGATTGTATTGTCATAGCAAAGATTTGGCTTGTAAATTAAGTCATCAGTGTTTCTGTCGGTTCGTTCTATGTAATGTAGGCGTAATGTTTCGTTTTATTATTCTACAGTCCACTATATCATTCGCACATTGGTGTTAAAGGTCTTTTTATAATATCTATTTTGTTATTAGCTCATTAGCTATTTTTAAACTATGATAGAACACCCTACACAGTCAAGTATTCAGTTTAAACTTAAACATATCTTTCTGAATTTTATGAGATTTAAATAGGATTATCTTAGGATTGTTATACATACAGAAAGCTCCTTTTCTCTCCGTGCAATGAAATAATAAATTCGAAAAACAAAGCTTGTTTGATTGTAACATACTACTGCCTCTTTATTTTCTTACTGTTTAAATAAACCATCCCTCAACTTCCACAAATATTTCAAGATCAAAATTAGCCATATCGGTCCAGCCATTATCGAGTTTTTGCGAGACAGACGAACAGCGATTCATTTTTATAAACTAGCTGTTCCGAACGGTTTCACCTGCTGCTCAGGTGGCCATCTAATGAGTAGCACCTAATGACCGAATATGCATCGAAGAGAAGAGAGAAGAATGACAACTAAAACTGACACACGAAAATTTTATAAATTTAATATAGAAAGATAGATACGTAATTCGATTGGTGTTGTGTCATGGCAGTTGTGTGTAAAATGGTAACTTATCAAGAGATCAGGAGGCTGCAGCACTCGACAGAGGAATGTAGGCCGATGATCCGGCAATTGGCCAACAATTCAATTGAAGTTGAACTCATCCTACGATTAATTGTAATTTGTAACCCATCGATCCATTGTGTTAGCTGGATAATAGGCAGTGAGTGCGCGAGAATGAGAACAATGTGTTTTGGTTCATAATCCAATCCATTTATAAACAAAAAGTTTTTGTAACCTCGGTGAGGACTTTTTTGTGTTAAGCAGTACCAGAAATTACAGATACATACAGAAAATAAGACCTAGAAATTGGAATATTATGCGGTTAGATTTAAGAAGATATCATAGTAAAAGGAGATAGTGGCTAAATAATATTTGCTGCTCGGGGTGGATCTAGAGGTTAAGCCGCGCTTGACTAGGTTGGTCCGTGGATGGGTACTGTCAGATACACACTTGTAGATAATTGACAGGCGTTACAGATCGGCAGTGACTCGAAAGTCTAACAATCAGTCTTAACAAGGAGTATAACCCAGTCGTTAACCGGCTTGTGGCGGTCAGATAGGCAGTAGCTCCTTGTAAAATATTCAGGTGAATCCGATAAAGGTTAGGCTTATGATGGTGGTGACCTTTCACCATAGCCACTGGTACCTTTAGCCTAAAGTTGATCATATTCACTAGAACAAGAACGACTAGCTATCTGTATTTACCGATGAATATGTACAACTTTAGCTACTACTTTGCTACAGTATTGTAGAGTCTCTTAGTGTCACGTTCCTAGAATCATCCGGCTCACGGCTAAGCGATTAGACATGCAATTATACTCGATTTTTTATCTGACACCCCGCCGCTAAACAAGTTTTTAGAATCCCACATCGCTCGTATCACGTCACGGCCAACCAATTTAGTTTTATTTCTGATACCTAAATGATAATAAAATGTTAATTTGAATAACAAATCCGCGTATATCTGCTGTAATTTGTGTTTTTTTTTAATACTTAATAGCGTATCTGTGTTCTGTGCCTCTATCGTTTTTTTTTAAGGCTTGTGTAATACTGCGATTTCCCCATGATGATGGTTTAAGTTAAAAGCCATGTATTATCGGATAAGTTTTGTGATAAAACTGAAACGGCACGGGTGTACGTCACGTCCCCGGTCTCCGTAATAGTTGGCAAGGTCAACCGCGGGCCGTGTGGGCAGTCCGCGGTCGGCAAGAGCGCCGTTACACAAACCTGATAGCTTTCTTCCTTGTTGATTTTGTTATAAGTTTATAACGAGCTACAGCTTTACTTTCGCTTGCAGATGGAGAGGCAGCGTGTACAAGCTGGTGTGGCGCGAGTTACTAGCATACCTCACACTCTACTACACCATCAATTTACTGTATCGATTTGCTCTCACAGAGCAGCAGCAGAGGTGAGTTATATATCGTGTTAGCAGCACAGTGGGTTACCGCACATAACCTGGAACATAATACATCATACATAAACTCTGTCTTTTTCCTATGGGGTAGGCAAATACCACAGAACGCCACATACTACGTTCCTTTCATACTTCTTTTGTGTAGTCCACATTCACATCTTGTTAATCAAATCATTTTTCATTATTCAAATTATAGGTAACTTACGATGTCGCATTCACACTCAAAACACTTGTTCCGAGGCAGCCGACCCCTAAAATATTCATCACAGTTAAAATAAATATATGTAAGAAGCACAAATATTACTTTTCGTTGAAAACAATAAATGTGCCATGTAGTTTTAAAAGTCATATTGGACTCGTTGAACCTATCTATTAAAACAAGCAAGGTCAAAACTGCATAATTTTAAAACTGTTTTAATTATCAACCTAACGTTACGAACTCAGTTAATGTTACTTTACATTTAGAACAAAAAATATGGATACTTCATCATCAGGTTCCATAACATCGATAAATTATATTTGTCTAAAACGTGAGGTGAGGTGCAAAAACCGTAATTGTTAGCTTCACCTTATGAACAATGCCGAGGCGTACTTTGTTTTTTGGCTTACCCAAGCGATCTCAATGAAAAACCAGGACCAAGATCCAATAAATATTAAACTTTAACACACGGTGCATTAAATTGAAATTGCCATCGGCATGGAATTCAAAATGTACACGTACTTAGCTTCTCTGACAAAGAAAAATTAGTTACGAAGTGAGTAACAGAAACAAGTTTTGGATACAAGATGTCTGGACGGAATCATGTTCGAACAGCTTGTAACTAGAAGTCAGAACAACTAGGCTTGCCATACGTGTCGTGTCGAGAATTTTATCTTCATTTCAGGAATGCGGAGGATTTGTACCACTTATTCTGTGGCGAGGACGAATACAAAACGTCCGGAATTTTCGAAAAATGCAATATTTTTTTTATTTTATGAAATCAAGTCATACTGCTAATTCAAAGATATATTAGTCCGGAATGTTCTTAGGAGAACTGGTTTATGGATTTGGCAACCCTAAAAAGACCAATACCAATATGATACTCATTCGTTAAAAGTTATACGGCTTGTGTGGTCTCCAACAGAAAACGTACACTCGGTAGCATCCACAGATGGATATAAGTGTATGTACAGATACGACAAACAACAAAGAAAATGTGTATTAATAATTGTGTGAAGAAAGATCATAATTATTGGAAGAATGACTAAAAACAAAAAAAAAAAAACTGGAATAAATTAAGAACAAAATGCGCCAGCGAATAAATTGGAGTAAGAGGTCACTGAAATGGGATCGGGCGGGTCACGTAAGCCTTATGCACAATTACCACTGGGCAAAGTATCCTCTCAGTAGGTACAGATAGTCGGCGCCGACCCAGACTTGTAGGCCTACCATGACGTCTTAAAGCAGAACTTATTCCACTGAGGGAAAAAGATGGTGCTAGACACCCTGTATAGTTCTGTCTCTTTCCCTCAGTGGAATTAGTTGCGGGGGTTGTTCAATGGTAGCGCGGGCCAAGACTTTATCAAGGCCTTCTCCAAGTCTTTTGGAGAAGGCCTTTGGCATTGAGGTTAGCCCATTGAGGCAGAAAAAAGAAGAGGTAATTTATTTATAGACAAATTGTAGTACGATTGCTTTATTCCTTAATAAAGTTCTAGCATTAATTAAATAATCCCAGTAGTGCGGCATTAATAAGTACGACCTTAAGTCTATTATATAAATTAATATCATTCAAAGAATTTGCAAATGCCATTCGGGATTTTTCCTATGACGAAAAGCAACTCGAAAGTATACGGGCATATTGTGCCTAGTTATGAATAATTTAAGTGGAATACCTATGCATATGTTGACGATGACGTGCTGTTCAAATAGCATCTACTTACTTTCCAACGAACACGCCAGACTTGTAGTTTGTATTTTGTATGTCCTATATTCAAACATTCAAACCGATTTAATTCGAAATAGGTTGTAATGATGATCATTTGTGATGCAGAGAAAAATGACATTTTATTGATGTCAAAAACTACTAAGCGGATTTGGATGAAATTTGTCACACAGAAAGTTTATAACCGAGATTAACACGTAGGATACTTTTTATCCAGGTAGAACGAGGCAAATTACCGAACTTCATGCGGGCAACGCCATTGGTATAAGTTTATAAGGAATACATTCATACTCTACTCTTTCTGATTCAGTAGCATTGAGTGTAAGGGAAGACCATAGGAACGATACGCTGTCCCATCAAGTGTGTGACTACTACGCGTCGGCTATTTAGAAACAAAAGGAAAATGCTTGAGTCTATAATAACTTACGTTAGAGGCAGGAGAATAGGATTAACCTGGATTGTTACGGATTGGTTTTTCAGTATTTTGTCTTTGTTAGTTGCTTCTCGTGTTAGCTTACACAGATAAGCTTGCTGGTGTCCAGAACTTACCCGATCACACTAGCAAAACCTGCGCGAAAAGTACGCATCGAAAGAAGGGAAACTTGCGGCATAAACGGCCATATTTGTGACTGAGTAGAATTAGAGGGTTAAGTTTTTCACAGCTCTAAGGGACCATAAACTTGAGTATAAGGTTTTAATTTGAACTCGATACCTCCACGCGTTTCCGAGATAAACAGTTGACGGACAGATAGAAGGCCAACAAAGTGATCCTACAAGGATTTAGTTTTTTCTTTTTGAGATATCGAACCCTAAAAAATAAAGATTAAACTGATTTGCAGCTAAATAGTGAATAACAGAAAATCACAATACCACGTGACCCACGCGTCACGGGGCGATTTTATCCCCAAAGCTATTTTGATAAACGAATGCAAAGCAAGTCAAGTTTCGTGAGACAAAACGTACGGAAGTAGATAACTATATCTTAGTGAGTGGCTGCGAACATTTTGAGACTAACGAGTTTTACGCAATATTTAATATTCGGAAGAAAGAACAAGAACAAGAACAAGGCTGTGACGTATGCAGGTAAAGCGTTAATTCGGACGCTGGCCGCTGTGATTCCCCGAAACACGTTTGTGACAGTCACAAAGTATATTTTTGTAGAATTACGAACACGTAGTATAAATATATTGAGAAATTCTGCGAGAATTTTGTACTCAGGTAAAAGGTCTTTAAATGGAGAAAACTATCCGTGTGACGGAATTAATTAATTAATTGCCGCGATAAGGAAACAGTCCAATAGATAAGATACCTAATCAAATTCATGCAATATGTGATATTAGGCTTAGAATAAATGAACAGATCCAAGTATACTCAGTTTCCTGCTCTTCATGTGATCGACACAATCGTGATATTGATTGCTATCGATTGATTTCAAATTTTATTTACTCTCCATAGGGCGTTATTTTATTCAACAAAACATAAAAAAACTGGTATGTTCTCTGCCTCGTGCGTCACTAGCGCTCTATTGATGGCCGAGTTGATTGGGTAATTCCTTAAAATTGATATCCCTCTGATTACCGTCTGGTCATGTTTGGTTTGTTTACCACAAACTTGGATGGTAAGGGCAATGAAACTTGATAATATTTTCATGATCGAATCTAACTCCATACGGCGTACGGATATCACTGTACATATCTACAGGCCTATTCTATCTGATCGTGTTTTTCCAGTAAATAGTATAAAGATTCCGGAATTGTGTCCTGAATTTAGTGTCTCACAGATAATTGGTGCCGCGTGCGATAAGACTTTCACCCCCGAATACTGAAACGTCACTCAAAGTTTAAGTACCACTTAAATTTAACAGATACTCAGAAGTGACGGTTGCCAATACAAAATCTGAAGTTATGCAGCCATCTAATTTTGAGTGACGTTTCAGTATTCGGCGGTCAATCTAGCAGATGGCGCTTCTCAGCGACGGAAAAGAACAGGGGTATGGAAAATGCGATTACGTTTTGAGAGATTTAACCAAAAATGACAGTAATCCTTTCAGTCCTCGTTGTGACATTGATTTGATTTCCGGGATATTTTTGAAGGATAACATTATGACTAAGACAAAGAGCTTATCCTATAGAAACGGAACCTTTTCCAGCCAGGAAAGGGTTTGTGTCACCGCTTGCTGATAACGTCCCCATAACGATATCTTATCTGACAAATTGCTTTTAAATGTTTCGTATACTAATATCATTTTAATTAACCAGAGAAAGGGGCACAACCGCCAAAGAATACCAAGGAGATTCAATCTGAACAATAGGGATACAGTATTTAAAAAAAAAAAATCCAAACCTGGAAGGTGAATGATTCGGAAAAGAAAACATTTAAATTTTCTAAAGAAACCATTCAAAAACTAACTCAAATGCGTCTTTATGGATTGAATGAGCCCTATGAACGAACCCACTAGATATTTCATTGCTTATATTCGAAATTTATTTTTGTACAGAAGAGCCTATCAAAATAGTTAGCCAAATAAAGTTTGTAAATGCTAAAAGGGCAGCAATCTTACTGGACAATTTGTAATGCGAGAATACTTGGTGTCTTTAAAAAAAAATGATTAAGTATTTTGATTTGTGTTTTTAACAACGTTTTAATAAAGTGTACTCTCGTCATCGTAGGAACATTATACAAGCCTTTGTTCTCATGTTTCAATTGTCAGTTTATACGTATTCGTTGTTCGTACTTTTTCCAGACTAAATTCAGGGTCTTCGTTGTTCAACGAGAAACTCGTGCACTGGTAGGACAATAAACTCACGACAAGAACTAAAAACCGGCCAAGTGCGAGTCGCACTCGTGCAGGAAAGGTTACTTATACATATTACGATTACCTATAAAAATGGCAAAAAAAAACTTCTTTTAAATATTTATTTTATTCAGTTTTTTTTTGTATTAATCGTAGTTAAAGCGGTAACAATTACATCACCCGTGAAAAATTCAACTCTAACTATTCATCGTTCATGAGATACGGACAGGGCGGACAGCGGAGTCTTAGTTATAGGGTCCCGTTTTACGCTTTGGGTACGGAACCCTAAAAATGAAAAAATATAATACGACGAATTGAGACTAAGTGGGTCACTGCTGCCGGGGTGGCGGATTGTTCGAAAGAGATACCACGGCCCCGGAACGTAAAGGATAATAGAAGGAAAATGGGTAGGTTTTAGTCAGTACAAGTCTGACACCCCCCCCCCGCTCCAGAGCGGGGTAAGTTATTTGATATATCCCATAAAAAAAGGTGTGTCACAGCTCAGCTTCTTGGAAGCTCTTTTATTTTGTAATTGTATGCATACACCCAAGTGAGTCAAAGTGGCAGGTACCTACCTAACAACGTTATGTAAATGGACGAGTACCTACATAGTTTTCACTTTAATCGAAAAAAAAACAGGCTGTTTATAATTTTTCAACTCTAATCGCTTTGCTATAAGGTTCAGGAGGCAGTGTATTTTACACTCGTATTTATTTCTACTAGTGTTTTATTTCCATAGGCAGAACTATTTAAAACGTTGTCCGAAGTGGTACAAGAGCTATATGGTCGCCGGTGTTTTTTTAATCTCATTTTTATAGGATTTTTTATTGCATTCAAAGCTAAATTCACACACGAGCCTTTAAGCGAGGGTGTTTTTTAGCTGAGAACAGCTGTCAAAAATCCCAAATGAATCTAACGACGTTTTTTTACACTTACAAATAATACACCTATTAAAATAAATACTGAGATAGTAAAAATATACCTAAAATATATAATTATGCAGAGTATTACAGTAAAGAGGAAAGTAAATGCTCTTTCATTTGTTTTTTAAAGATAAATAAAGTTTTAGAGTGTCAAATTGACGGGCCTGTTGGTCCAGTGGTTAGTGGCCCTGACTGCTGAGCCGGAGGTCGTGGGTTCGATTCCCACCCAGGACAAACTTTGTGTGATGAGCATGATTGTTTGTTCTGTGTCTGGGTGTGATTTATCAATAATATGTATGTATTTATAAATTATATAAGTATGTATATCAGTTGTCTGGTTGCCATAACACAAGCTCTGCTTAGCTTGGGATCAGATAGCCGTGTGTGAGTGGTCCCAAGATATTTATTTATTTATTATTTATTAAATGTCAGGCGGAAGTGAGTTCCACAAACGTACTGTTTTTCATATTGTATTGCCGGAAACAGTTGATAATCATACTTTAAATTATATATTGTTGTCCGTTTGTATAGCTCAAATGAGAAAACATGTAATGACATAGCAATATAAAATTAAGTGATGATCTGATGGTAGATGACAAACCAGACTTAAGATCGTAACAATCGAATCATATTTAGCCGACTTCCAAAAAGGAAGAGGTTCTATGTTCGACCGTATTTTTTTATATGTTCACCGATTACATTTCGGGACCGATTTTTATAATTCTTCTTTGTTCGAAAGGGTGTACTTCCGAGGTGGTCCTATATCAATTCTTTTTAAATTGCTTGGGTAGTATATGAGTTTATTTATTTGTCTACTAATATATCTTTATGAATTGTATGCAGCCTATGTGTTATTTTGATGTATAAGTTTCATTAAAATCCATTCAGTACTTTTGCGTGCAAGACTGACAAACATCCATACAAACTATTGCGAAATAATGAATGATCTACTAATATGTTTAAGTAACAAAAGAAAATGATTTTTTTATAGTTGTTTTTCATTTTGGCATTTTTAATTATGGTATAATGATTAATGATAATCACATTTTTTTTATATACTATTCATTTTTCTGTTACTAAAAGATTAGCGGATCATCCATATAACTAAACAATATAACTATAATTGATATGGGAACTTCAGAGAACAATACCTTATCAAAAAAAAAATGCTAATCTATCTAGGCATCTGTGAGTAATCGGTGAACATACATAAAAAAAAGATTCCGACGAACTGAGAACCCCTCCTTTTTTGAAGTCGGTTAAAAAGTGGAAAAAATCTTCCTGAAGTGTGACCTTAAAATTCGAAACTATAAAAATTTGCGACAACTCATAACATAACATCACGCCGGTAATTCACGAAAGGTTAGGTAGAGCTGTGCGTAATAGTACACCCACATTTCACTAGTTATATTAAGTCCTAAGTAATAGGGGGTTTATTGCTATCAACCGGTCACCACTGGTAAATACTTACCCCTGATATAAATCATTATAAAATAGTTATTTATATTATTCCTTAACAAAATTCTATACAGAGATAAATTGTAATAAATTAATGAAACTAACCATGAAGATTGGTTAGATCTTTGGTGTGGGAAGCAACTTGTTTTGACACTTAAAACATCCTGACTTCCTAGCACGGTGGGTGCTGAACTGAAAACCTACTACAATTACAATTTTAAATATTATATATGTAATATTATGTAGTATATTATGTAATATTTAAATATTACAATTTTATTGCTATGTGTTTGAGCCGTTTGGGGTTAAAACAAACAAAACACGTTTGGGGTTGAAACAAACAACGGTTGTTGGCTATGGGGTCAGAATGCCCACGTATTTCAAGAAATCGCCAAGCGGTTTGTCAGCTCTTCTCGTGACCAGCTACCCTACCATGGCGTCTTAAAGCAGAACTTATTCCACTGAGTGAAAGAGACAGAGCTATATAGGGTGACTAGCAGCATCTCTTTCTCTCAGTGGAATAAGTTCTGCTTTAAGACGTCATGGTAGGCCTACAGAGCTGGCTTTTGTTTGGCCAAAAAAAATTGAATTGCCATCCAAAGCACTTTCCCTGTTGACAACAATGTGGACAAAGTTTTTGACGTACGTACGTACTTGTAAAATAAACTAAAAATAAAAAGATAATTATGACTTATTACAACTTGTTTTAAGACATCCAAGTTTATAAGGTAACCAAATATCAAGATATTACTTCCTATATCAATCGTATCGTATATTTTTATTATCATATAACGTGAATGCCCATTTGTTACGAAATTTTCAAGTTGTGGTAGAACAAACCTGTTACTAGTGCCAATGTATCAACAGAACATAACACAAGATCTCATGTTTTTTTTACAAATTCCTAATAGATATTATAATTGAAACGAGTTTTTCATTAAGATATTAAATCATTAGATAATGTATGTATATGGTAAAAAATAACATCATTGAGGAAAACGAGATGATAAAATGAATTCAACATGAGCTTATTGATTGACGGTGTAGTATATTCATATCTTTAAAACATCAACGTTTTTTTTATACATAACATATCATTCTGAGATGTACCTGCGATCTCAATACCACGTTCTTAATTCTATAAAAGAGGCACCAGTATCAAACTTTAAAAAAAAAAAACTAACTTCAGTCCTATTTAGCAAATGTTACTACTCCGTAATATTTCGTGAACATCTTTAGAGGAGGCCTTTGTCGACAGACAAGCAGCTGCCCTACCATGACGTCTTAAAACAGAAGTTATTCCACTATAAAAAAGAAAGAGACAGAGCTATACAGGGTGTCTAGCACCATCTCTTTCTCACACAGGAATAAGAACTGCTATAAGATGTAATGGGGAACCTTACTTGACGGGCCTGTTGGTCCAGTGGTTAGTGGCCCTCACTGCTGAGCCGGAGGTCGTGGGTTCGATTCCCAGCCAGGACAAACTTTGTGTGATGAGCATGATTGTTTGTTCTGTGTCTGGGTGTGATTTATCTATAATATGTATGTATTTATAAATTATATAAGTATGTATATCAGTTGTCTGGTTACCATAACACAAGCTCTGCTTAGCTTGGGATCAGATAGCCGTGTGTGACTTGTCCCAAGATATTTATTTATTTATTTATTTATTATTTACTGGATTGTCAAAAATTGTACACCCGTCTCATTTTTGGATAACAGTCAGTTGTTTTTGTAGAATTAATAGGTTACCCCTTCTGTTCTGCAAAAACAACTAGTTGCCGATAATTGTAATACAAGTTTGAATTAATTAAGTTAACCAATTTAGTTTGATGTAGGCATGTATTAACCTATTGTAGAAATTTAACAGCAATAAAGGCTATTTTATTTTATTTATTATTTTATTTACTACTCTTATCGGATCACCTGACTAATAAATTTTAGTTGTGTAAGATCTATGTTTAAAATTAAATGTGTTTGATGATGAACTGCATCAATGTTCGCTTGCTGAAATGGTAGAATGTACAAGGTTTCTTCTCAATGATTGATTATAGATATTCTATTTTTTCTAACATTGACCTATTTATGCAAAGAGGAACCAATCCACATGCATGCCAGAGTTAAGTTGAGTATGATATATTAAACAACACAACAACACATTTTAAATTGTCAGATCATTTCGATCTCTATAGGGTTGCTAGAAAGTGCAATTTTGAAGCTTTCTGTATTTCTATCTCAACTGTGGTACGCATATGGATTGGTTCCTGTTTGCATAAATAGGTCAACAAGTCCCCTGTAATCCCCGAAGAGTAAGGCAAAGGTATGATTACTAGCACACCTTCCGCCAATAATGTTTTAAGTCCCATGTTATCGAGGGCGAGCCTTTTGCCATAAACCCGGCACATACTGACAAATTTGTGAAGGGAAAACTTTACCCAAACCCATCCTGTATCCAACCCAGGACCGATTGCTCAGCGGTCGCTAGACTACAAACGTCTGTTTTTGTCTCTTAATTTTTTCAATGAATTCCTACTTTAAAAATCTTATTTCATTAAATCGAATTAACTAGGGAGTGATGCCCTCCTAACACTTTATTTTTGTCTGAACGACAGCGGTATAAAAAAGCAGGATAACTCCTGCCTTTCCTATAAGGATCGACTCCTCGAATCAGTTTACGTAAATCTTTTGACTGAAACGAATGTATTCATTTTTAGCTTCTTTAATTAGCAAGTTAAATGTATTAGAAAAGCTCACTTGTTCATGCTGTGTGTTGTTGTTATCTAATATATAAAATTCTTGTGTCACAGTTTTCGTTCCCATACTCCTCCGAAACGGCTGGAACGATTTAAACGAAAGTTTGTGTACATATCGGGTAGGTCTGAGAATCGGCCAACATCTATTTTTCATACCCGTAAGCAAACAGCGGGTGAAACCGCTGGGCGCAGCTAGTACCAAAATAAAATACTTATTATTTTCGCCATACATCCTCAAGCCGGGCGGTTTTGAAGACTCATTGTATTCATAATTTTAATTGATGAAGTTATTTTGATCATTTTTTGTCGTCTTCTTTATTGCTCAGGTTTTCCTGGAGCTTCTAGATTCTTTTTTTCTTAAAGAATTTGAATATATTTTTCGATTATTTCTTTACAAGCGGCGTCTCGCAGCTTCACCTGTCTGGACCGGGATAACAAGTAACCTGTGTTAACACAGGTATAAACAGTCAAGTTATAAACATCTAAATACGATCAATCGTTTTTGCGCGAAAGAGTAACAAAATTCGTCTATCCTCACCACCTTTTGCATTAATAATATTAGTAGGATTAAAGTGAAATTTTAAATGATTCTATGCATAACATAGGTGTAATATCCGCTGTTATACCAAACATCTCCCGGTCAAGTTTGTCGACGATCTAATCGTAATTCCGAGAAATGGCCGATCGATTATAAGCTAAAGGTTTAAAAGCTGGACAGTTGAGCTCAATGTGCACGTTAAAAGCATTTTCAGCTTTATAATTATCAGCATTAAATCAGATAATCTAACATATGTAAGTGGCCATAAGTAACATATTTTAAACTAGCTGTTCCCCACGGTTTCACCCGCGCTGCTCAGCACCTGTTGGTCGTAGCGTGATGTTATATAGCCTATAGCCCTCCTCAAGAAATGGACTATCCAACACTAAAAGAATTTTCCATTTCCAACCAGTAGTCCCTGATATTAGCGCGTTCAAACAAACTCTTCAGCTTTATAATATTAGTATAGAAGTATAGATAGTATTCGGCTTCGTGACGTTCAACGTCAAGTTTTATCCAATGACGAGATCTAAGGAATACTTTACATATCTGACTAACTGGGATAAAAATAAAAACTATCCGATGTATTACCTAAATAGTACTATCCCGTGACACAATTAACAAAATCATGCAAGCAAAGCCGCGGGTATTAGATAATTGAATAATAAAACTGAAAATGCTAAACGTGCGAGTCATTTTGCCACTAAAGTTTATAGAAAATCAATAAATTCGCGGAATTCCTAACTTCTTTTCAACTCGGTTAAACTTGTTGTTAGAGGACACACATGTTGTAAGGCACTTAATTTACGTTCTTCCTATGGTATACTATATAACATATTAAAGCAAATTACTAATTTATGCAAACTTATAGGTATATATATTTTACAACCACAAAGTCTACTGCCAGTCCGGTCGAACAGGTCAGAAATACAATCGACACTTAAAAACATTCATTTATTTAAATAATAAAATTAATACGTGGTCACAGTGCAATTAAAAGCGGATATTGAAATGATTACGTTCATTTTATTATCTAGAATACCGTTACTTAACAGATTTTCTTCCTCTGAAGCTGTCATTTATCTCTTAGAGCTGCTTTCGTAAACATTTATTAATGAAATATTAATGTCAAAGCTGTCTGACTGGTTCTCAAGGATTATCAATAATGTTTATATATCGTGTGGACAAGTTATAGGCTCTATTGCGACTTTAGAAACTTGATTAAAATTTACTTTCCTAAAGTGATGTCATCAATATTGATAAAAATATCATAGAAAGAAGATAAAAATACGAATAAGAAAGCTATGAGAGAGGTGTTTCTATTGGCACTTGGATGGCATTAAGGGGGTTCTGTTGGTAAACGTGGGTATTGTTTGAGAAAACAAGATGGCGGCGTTAGTTCCGACTATGACCGCGCGCCAAAACGAACACGCAGCATTGTAATGTCTATCTATATCATTCGTAAATCAAAAATGTTGGTGGGATACGAGACGGATCATCTTGTAATGCATTAGTAATTTGTTTGTTTACTTGAGTTATGTAAATGTTGTGTGTATTTAGTTAGGTAGGTAGTATGTATTAAGCTAACTTGCCGGATAAGATGTTAATTCAATGGCAAATATGAATACACAACTGTTAGTCATCTGATTTTCCTGCAATCCTAATCGTCCACGTATTTGCTAAGATCATAAGGAAATAACAAGAAGTATCTGTTTAAAGTTCATAAATCATCAGGAACTTTTAAACAAGCTGATTTCGTACAATATACAATTATTTTAATAATTATGTAATAATTTGTTTAAGAAAATGCTCAATAAAGTATAATAATTAGTAATCTAAGCAAATATATTTTTAGAGGAAAAAAATGCAATGGAAAACAAGTACTTTGTAACAACATTTCTGAGTATTTTACAGTTTGAAACTCACTTTAATTAAAATGAAAACCAATAGTCGTTTCGTATGTCTCTGACTATCGACGAAGAATAGATACAAGTACTGTAACGCTCGCTCGTTGCTCTTCAAGCGAGGTCGTAATTTTCAGGAGTTAGAGGTGTACAAATGATAGCCACTACGGGTTTTAAAATATCTTTATTCCCGAGAGAGGACCCTTTAACAATAAAAATAACAAAATTGACACACTATAACACAAAAACAAGGTAGAAGAGGTAGAACACTACCTAATAGGGATCCTCCTGTGGCAACACTGCAGCTAACAGCTGATTTTTAAATGTCCTCTAATTTTATACTTTAAATATTAAATTTCTTTGTTTTTAAAGCATATTTCCAATTGCTCATCAACTAAAAAGTTTATTTATGTGTTCTTTTGTATTAGTTTTGTATTAGATTCACCTAACAAGTATAAATTGATGTTAAAATCTCTAAGTGAATCAGTGACAGTTACCGGCTAAAGGGATTTTTTGCATTGTCATCGATATCAGGTACAATACATTTTATTTTACTTGCTATAATATTGTTCGCGTGCTATAATTTCGCCATATAATAAATAGTCTACCTTTGAATTAGATTATTTACGAAACTAAAGACCTTTAGAACGTAAACATAACCTTGCTTGGTTTGGTGACAGCACTCGCTAATTAAGCTATTTAATTTGTTTTTGTTAGTTTGTTTCCCCTTTTATACTATAATATCTTAAACCTGCTGCCACAGTTACCTACTCTCTTCCAATTTCTTTTCCTGTCTTTTTTTATTAATTTATTTTCTCCTATTCAATCATGACTTTAACTCGTACCGCCTACGCCCGCGAAGAAGAACTCAAGTTGGCTTTGAGCGAATTAAAGTCGTCCAAGCAGTCCTGTGACCAACTAAGTAGGGAATTGGATGACAATGAGAAGGTTCTCTTTGAAGCCCACGAAACAAATAGGAAATTAAAAAAAGAAATGGGTCAGTTATACACTCAATTCACTGTCGCCATAGAAGACCGGGATAGGCTCCAAGTTATTGTGGACGGGTTCAGCCAGTGTAGCCAAGAGTATGAACAAGCTCTGGATCACAAACATTTGTTACAACAGCAGCTACACGAGGCTAGGAGTCAAATTACAGAACTTGAGACTACCAATTTCAACATCACTGCCTCCCTGAATCAAAGTCTGTTCAGTGAATTGGTGCCTATTGCCCCGTCAATAGTTTCTGCCAGTAATCCCACCTATACCATAGATTTGACAGGTGAGGATGATTCTAAGATATCTCACTCAGTAAGGGCAGTCACTAGTAAGAATAAAATAAAAAAATACATTAAAATCAATAAATACATTGTCAAGACACAGAGAATGGTTAAAAGGCAAAAGTTTTTCATTAAAAATGTTAAATTAAATAGAGAAAGATTGAATGTAATAAAACAATTAGACATGTATTCATATAATTTAGAACAAAGCACTAGGAAGTACAAAATTGACACCGAACACTTGCAATCCAAACTTGACCACCTACAAGAGAAGTTAAGTTCAATGACTACCAAATATAATACCTCTGAACATCTAATGAGGGAATATGTGTTGGCAATGAATGATCTGGTGAACTCACAAACCAATAGCTGTGAGCACTGTCAACCAACTTCAGATGTACTTACGCCAGACCATTCAATGACAACATGTAATGCCACCTTACCGCAGCCATGTGTTAACTTGCATATTCCTAGAAATAGTTTTAAAAATCACTGTAAACCAAGTTTAAATAATGACATAGTAATATATTGTGATGAGATTGGAAAAGACCTAGGTAGTTTGTTAAAAGATGAATATCCAGGGCACTCAGTTATAAACAACTGTATGCCAGGGTGTTCATTATATTATATAATGAAGGAAATAATTAAATGCAAATTTGATAAGGACACTGTATTAGTCATTTTGATAGGTAATAGAGGAAATGTCAACAAAGGGGAATTGCTCCAATACCATAATACCTTATCCAGCTTGAATTTAAGACAAATTGTATTGTTTACATTTCCATATAGTACAAGTTTGCCACAGGAAGAAAATTACATTCGATATAATATGAATAAGACATTACATAATTTGACATTTCATAGTAATGTTTTCCATCTGATTGACACAAATAACTTTATTGGTAACAATTTTTATTTGACAAAAGATAGATTTTTTGTGGATCGGTACTATCTTGCAAACTATTGTAGAAGACAAATAGCTGTATCGCTATCATATTTTTTTACAATTACAGCCAAGAATTTGGCTAAGCGAGTTGCCTCTATTGAACATTGCAATACTCAGTCAAGTTACTCAGCCAATAGTTTGCTCACAATTAATGAATCAGATCATCATTTAAATTAGAGATTGAGACAATAGAGGCAACCTCTTGCAATCTTGTAAGGAAGCCAGATAGTAAATCAGTTGAAAGTATTGGGAATTTTGATTGTATCAACCTGGTGCATCAAAATATTCAAGGGTTTTTGAACAAAGAATTAGAAGTAGGGCTTTTCCTGAATTGTAACAACATAGATATTCTTTGTGTCACAGAGCATTGGCTCAAAAGTCACCAATTAATTTTTAATTTTAGTAATCACCAGGTTGGTAGTTCATTCAGTAGAGTAAATGCTATACATGGCGGCGCATTAATCTTAGTAAATAATCAGCTCAAATTTAAAGAACGCAAGGATATTGTAAACCTGTCTGTTGAGAGAACAATTGAAATAGCCTGTATAGAATTGGAGCAGTTTATCATATTAAGTGTGTATAGACCCCCTTCAGGTTTGTATGATTGTTTTGAAAAGATAATGGATGAAGTGTTGCATAAAATCTGTAGTAGCTCAAAGAAATCTATAATCACTTGTGGTGATTTTAATATTAATTTGCTAGAAAAATCTGTGTTAAGTACTAAAATTACAAACCTGTTTCAGTCATACAACCTTGAAAACAAATTTTTGGAGCCCACTAGAATAACCCAGACTAGTGCCACTTGCCTAGATAATATTTATACTGATGTTATACCAATCCACAAAGTAATTATTAACTTATTAGATTCAGATCATTGCGGGCAACTGATTACAATTCCAAATGTAATAAAAAAAGTAGCTAAGATGGATATCACTGTCAACCCAAAAACTAAAAGTCGCCTAGAAACTTTTAAAAATAAACTTTCAACTAAATTACCACTTTTGTCAACTAGTGATGACCCCAATCAAAAATATAACAATTTTTTTAGTATGTATTGCACACAGTTTAAGACCATGTTTGTTCCTAAGACTATCTCTGTTAATAATAACGCTTCTTTCAATGACTGGGCCACCTTTGGTATTCATAAAAGTAGAAAACGGCTTTATGAGCTGTATGAAGAGCGAATTTGTATTAATACTGTAGAATTTAATTTGTATGTTAAGAATTATTCTAAAGTTTTTAAAAAAGTTTGTGCTATAGCTAAGTCACATTATTTGAGTTCAAAAATTAAAAATAGTAGTAACGTAATTAAAACGACTTGGAACATTATTAATAGCGAAGCAGGAAGGTCTTGCAAGCGAAATAGTGACTACAGCCTTGCTATCGGCGATAATATCATAAAATCAGATACTCAAGTTGCTACAGCGTTCGAAAATTTCTTTGCGGATATTCCTGTATCGACTACTAAATCGCTAGACTCGTCACCTGCTGCTGCAGATGCTTTACTAAAGGAAAATGTTCCATTCCATGATTCCGAATTTAATTTTCAATATGTCAATTGTAATGATGTAATTAAAACTTTTCATATGTTAAATGTTAAGAAGACCGCTGATCTATGGGGTCATTCTGTGGACGTTGCCAAGTCCATTATAACCATTGTAGCTCCTTCATTAGCTGTTATATTTAATGATTGTATTGACCGTGGTGAGTTTCCTGATCTAATGAAAAATAGTAAAATAATACCATTGTTTAAATCGGGTAGTACATCAGACCCTACTAACTATAGACCAATTTCAGTGCTACCAACATTTAGTAAAATTTTTGAAAAAATAATTTTAGATCAAATGCAAAGATTTTTCAATAAACATAAGTTATTGCATAATAAACAGTTCGGTTTTACAAAGGGTCGTTCAACTACTGATGCCGGTGTTGAACTTCTAGGACACATTTATAATGCCTGGGAAGATAAATGTGATGCTTTGGGGATTTTTTGCGATTTGTCCAAGGCTTTCGATTGCGTTCTCCATAAAACATTAATCAGAAAACTACACCACTACGGAATCCGGAACGCCTCTCTGAATCTTCTTACGTCATATTTGAGTGGTAGGATTCAGAGAGTTGATGTAAACGGGAAAAGATCTCCCGGATCTGTAGTAAGCATGGGAGTACCACAAGGGTCCATTCTTGGCCCTTTTTTATTTCTTATTTATATTAATGACTTGCCTTACCTCATAAAGGATAATCATGATGTAGTGTTGTTTGCAGACGACACTTCTCTTTTATTTAAACTAAAACGTCAGCAGCTAGCTACTGACGATGTTAATAGCGCTCTGGCAAAGGTCGTTAATTGGTTTAACGTTAATAATTTACTTCTAAATGAAAAAAAGACCAAATGCATTAAGTTTACGTTACCTCATGTTAGACAAGTGGAAACTAGTGTACTAATCAAGGATGAAGAGTTGAAACCGGAAGATAATACAGTGTTCCTAGGCTTAACTTTGGATGCTAAGCTTCAGTGGGGCCCTCATATAGATAAGTTGTCAAAAAAGCTTAGCTCAGCAGCATACGCCGTTAAAAAAATTCGTGATTTGACTGATTTAGAGACAGCCCGTTTAGTTTATTTTAGTTATTTCCACAGTGTGATGTCGTATGGTATTCTCTTGTGGGGCCATGCCGCCGATATTCAGACAATTTTTATTTTGCAAAAGAGGGCAATTCGTTCAATGTATAAATTAAGTCCTAGACACTCCCTCAGAGAAAAATTTAAAGAGATTAACATACTTACTGTGCCCTCTCAGTTTATTTACGAAAACCTTTTGTACGCGCATAAAAATATAAAATTGTTTAAAAAATACAGTGATATCCACGACATAAATACAAGGAACAAACACAAATTTGTTGTTCCTGCAACGAGGCTCAAAAAAATAGGAGGTACTTTCACATGCCAATGTATACGTTATTATAATAAACTGCCAAGCGATATTCAAACACTAAGCCTCAATAAATTTAAATCTTTCATAAAACATAAACTATGTCTCAAAGCTTACTATAACATGAATCATTACCTTGAAGATAAAAAGGCTTGGGATTAAGCTGCTCCAATTTAATTTACTCAGTGAGTGTCAAAATTTGCCTTTGTTTCACTTATTTATTGTCTATTCCTTTATTTTATATACTTTGACATTAATATTTACTTTATTTTTACATTCTTTTTATTATTATGATTAGTGACATTTTATTTTCTTATTATTTTCATTTATGACATTTTATGATTTCATTATGATCTCATTAATTATTTATTTTTTATTTGTTTATTGTAAATGTGAGGACCATGTGGATCATTTCTTTTATTTACTTTGTTTTTTGACGAAGGTCTGGCAGTTTGAGTGCTATAAGCGACCTACACAAATGTCCTTTTTTTGGTATTGTTCGTCGTGTCGTTGAGCTCCTTAGGTTATGAGTTGAGCTACACGATAACTGACAAATGCTTGCACTGACTGGACAGGTCCACTCAATCTGTGTGGTGCTTTCTTAAAAAGACCATTTCAGACACTATCTGCATAGTCCTCATGTAAGTTGACCAAGATTATTTTGTCTGGACTTTAAAAGAGACTATGACCTCTGAGTTTGTTTCGGCTGTTTCTTCTCAGAGTAGTCGGGTACGAAACACCGGCCTCATCTAGTTTAAAAAAAAAATGACGTGTAAAAGTGTTTGTGAAAACCTACTTGCAAAATAAACATCATTTATCATTTATCATTTATCAATACTAAATAATTTTACACATACATCAACATTCGGTTTTATCGGTTGAGTTAAATATCATACCTATAGTTATTATCACAAACTGAACAAAACTAATACTTATCACAAATTATCACAAATAGGTACAAATTAGAAAAAACACAATAACTGGCACAAGTGGCTGCTAGCCGAGATCCAGAGACTAATTAATGAAAAAGTGACTGTTGAAAATGAAATGACGGAATGAAATTCGAAATATGAATATTTAAACAATTAAAAAACAATCTTGATCTAAAAGGAAAGAGGTTGAGGCAATAGAGAGGGTAAAATACCCACTCTGTTACAGTACTAACCTACCGAATACTACGGAAAAGCCTTCTTTCAATCTTCCTATAGGCTAGCGTTCGGTTCTACTTTATACTTATCTCAGGCACAGATAATATAATACTAACGTCTCAGAGAAGAAATCAAGCGATAAAGTCATTACGCCATCTGCTTTGTGGTACACCGTAGGTCCCATATCGTTTTCTTCAGGGCATCAATCCTGTGTTATATAGACCCACAGCTCGTTCAGCATGTTACATACATGTCCAGTTTTGTAATGGGGTAGATGGTAATGAAAAAAAATAGGAACCGCATAGCTGCAGAACCTACTACAAAACTTGTCGTTTACAACATTAATCGAAAGATTCTGAACTTTGATATACTTAATTGTAATATAGTTCCTGCCACACAATCAATTTGTAACTTTGCCTTTTGTTTTATGATTAACTCATATTAATATCATTACGGTCGATCTCTAAATTAAAATGCTGCACGTCTCTATCGCGATTGTTCATGTCTTTTGCTACGTGCTATAATTCATAGCTGCGAAGAAAACCATTTTCCTTAAGACCTACCGGGTCTGCAGTGCGCAATTCTAAATACTCTGTTGCACAAATATGATTGACGTGTGCCTTTAGAAAAGGGAAATCGTGAACAAAAATCACGGACACGAACTTACCACATCAAGGTTTTTAAATTACTTATTGACTGTAAGAAATACTTGGTTCGAAAAACCTGCGATTTTATTTGGAACAAAGTTTTTAGGGTTCCGTAGTCAACTAGGAACCCTTATAGTTTCGCCATGTCTGTCTGTCCGTCCGTCCGTCCGTCCGTCCGTCCGTCCGTCCGTCCGTCCTCGCTTAATCTCTATGACCGTTAGCGCTAGAAAGCTGAAATTTGGTACCAATATGTATATCAATCACGCCGACAAAGTGGTAAAATAAAAATTTGAAAAAAATATTTTATTAGGGTAGCCACCCTATATGTAAAGTGGGAAGTGATTTTTTTTTAATTTCAACCCTAACGTGTGATATATTGTTTGAAAGGTATTTAAAAATAAATAGGGGTTTACTAAGATCATTTTTTGATAATGTCAATAATTTCGGAAATAATCGCTCCAAAAGTAAAAAACAATGTGTCCCCCCCCCTCTAACTTTTGAACCATAAGTCTAAAAAATATGAAAAAAATCTGAAAAGTAGAACTTTATAAGGACTTTCTATGAAAATTATTTTGAACTTGATTGACACAAGAGTTTTTGTACAAAAAAGACAAAAAGTTGTACAAAATAATTTCTGGACTAAGTTTGTAGTATAATCGTATATGCAAGCTTTTTTTGTAACTTTGTTTACATATTTTATTATCCTGAACGTATCTTTTTTCAAACAAAAAAAAGGGGTGTGTGTACTTATGTACACGCGTTAGAAGTTATACTTCTATGGTGTAAAGAAAAAAAACTTTGGTAACCCATCCATTTCCAAACCTTGGTGAGAGTTGCTAAACCAGACTCCGTCTGCTAACCCATCCATTTCCAAACCTCGGCAAGGATTGCTTAACCTGGCCCCCTGTGGTAACCCATCCATTTCCAAACCTTGGCAAGGGTTGCTTAACCTGGCCCCCTGTGGTAACCCATCCATTTCCAAACCTTGGTGAGGGTTGCTTAACCTGGCCCACTGTGGTAACCCATCCATTTCCAAACCTCGGCAAGGGTTGCTTAACCTGTCCCCCTGTGGTAACCCATCCATTTCCAAACCTCGGCAAGGGTTGCTTAACCTGTCCCCGTGTGGTAACCCATCCATTTCCAAACCTTGGCAAAGATTGCTTAACCTGGCTCCGTGTGGTAACCCATCCATTTCCAAACTTTGGTGAGGGTTGCTTAACCTGTCCCCGTGTGGTAACCCATCCATTTCCAAACCTTGGCAAGGGTTGCTTAACCTGTCCCCGTGTGGTAACCCATCCATTTCCAAACCTTGGCAAAGATTGCTTAACCTGGCTCCGTGTGGTAACCCATCCATTTCCAAACTTTGGTGAGGGTTGCTTAACCTGGCCCACTGTGGTAACCCATCCATTTCCAAACCTCGGCAAAGGTTGCTTAACCTGGCCCCCTGTGGTAACCCATCCATTTCCAAACCTTGGCAAGGGTTGCTTAACCTGGCCCCCTGTGGTAACCCATCCATTTCCAAACCTTGGTGAGTGTTGCTTAACCTGGCCCACTGTGGTAACCCATCCATTTCCAAACCTCGGCAAGGGTTGCTTAACCTGTCCCCGTGTGGTAACCCATCCATTTCCAAACCTTGGTGAGGGTTGCTTAACCTGGCCCACTGTGGTAACCCATCCATTTCCAAACCTCGGCAAGGGTTGCTTAACCTGTCCCCGTGTGGTAACCCATCCATTTACAAACCTTGGCAAGGGTTGCTTAACCTGTCCCCGTGTGGTAACCCATCCATTTCCAAACCTTGGCAAAGATTGCTTAACCTGGCTCCGTGTGGTAACCCATCCATTTCCAAACTTTGGTGAGGGTTGCTTAACCTGGCCCACTGTGGTAACCCATCCATTTCCGAACCTCGGCAAGGGTTGCTTAACCTGGCCCACTGTGGTAACCCATCCATTTCCAAACCTCGGCAAGGGTTGCTTAACCTGTCCCCGTGTGGTAACCCATCCATTTCCAAACCTTGGCAAAGGTTGCTTAACCTGGCTCCTTGTGGTAACCTATCCATTTCCAAACCTCGGCAAGGGTAGCTTGGAATGTGAAATTGATTTAAAAGCTATGCAATAGCTTAATAAAACACCAAAAGAATATTTATTTATTAAAAATACTAGAATATACAACATGAACATAGTTACTAGAACACCTATAACTAACTTCACGATGTCGCTGTGCGCGCGCAAATCACTCTCATCATTTTTCTCCATCGCGCCAAAAGAAGTATAACTTCAAAAAGAATTATTGAAATCGGTTCTCGCAATCCAAAATTACCACCGAAATTGCACGTCTTTGTATTAATTAGTAACCCAATTCCCCGAGAGTTGGCGCTGTAGGTACTTATTACATTGGATCGGGTATTACCGAATTGTTCGGTTGGCGTCATAACTGGGAACGCTTATTGTGACGGACGGGAAACTACGGAACCCTACACTGAGCGTGGCCCGACACGCTCTTGGCCGGTTTTTTTTTTAGTTTGTAGGTACATCATTGTTGGGACGCGGACGTTACAAAACTTTACTTATATTTGATATTTATTTTTGCGCGATGTCTCTGTCGATTGTGGGCAGTATTTTGTCTACATATATCGGTTATCTTCTATTATACATATTTGTTTCTCTAACATCTTTGGACGATATAATATATTAATATTTTATATAATACTTATATCTTAATAGCTGAAAAAATAATACTCAATGAGAATTGTTTGAGATACTATCATACCACAACTAACAAGGCTGAAAAAAAAACCAAAGATACGAAAGTCGGTGGCAAAAGACCTATGAATAAAACAGAAAACCCCGACTTCCGGAAGTTTTTTTTTTTCGTAGTAAGTTTGAAGAAATGTCTTTTTTGGAAATAGTTTTTTTTTGCAAACGGATAATATTATGAACACAATTCTAGAATACATTTCCGCCTATTATTTGTTTGTCAACCTTCGCTCATACTTATTAAATCCACATGCTATCATCAAAGTCTCGAAGGTTTTTCGCCAAACGTGACGGGGTCACTGCGCCGTTTAAACACGATTACTAGCTATTATAATTGTTCTATCAAGAGTGATGGTATATTTAATTAATATTTTTCTCATGTTAAGACTGTGGGGGTCGTATGCCAATTTTTTACATAAATAGTGCCTTTATACATAATAATATTACAATAAACAATTATACTTAAACAGGTGTTTCTTACAACACCCGAGCAACTTAATGAGCTGTTTTCACAAAGGCGTGACGTGGGTGACTGTTATCCAAAGATGAGACGGGCGTACAATTTTTGACAATCCAGTAAGGTTCCCCATGACGTCGTAGCAGTACTTATTCCAGTATGGGAAAGAGACGGCGCTACTCACCCTGCATAGCTCTGTCTCTATACCTCACTGGAATAAGGACTGCTTGAAAACGTCATCATACCCCAACCGTACACTGCCAACTACTGTGTGTTATTTATTGTAAATCTAAGTCTGATTAACTTGTGTTTCGCCTACAGGGTATTCGAGAAAGTCCGTCAGTATTTCGGTGCACAAAGCGAGTCGATCCCCATGTCATTCGTACTGGGCTTCTACGTGAGCCTCGTGGTGAAGAGGTGGTGGGAACAATACAAACTGCTGCCCTGGCCTGACACACTCGCTCTCTTCATATCGGCGGGAATACCTGGAGCGGTTAGTAAAGTAAAGACAAGTATTAAATTTATTAACTATCTACACTTTTCACTCTTCGAAACGTCTTTCGTCATCATCACCATTTTTGCCTTAGCGAAATTAACATTTCCTACCTTTCATTATGCGATTGAGAGATGCAATAAAAGCGAATTTCTGCATACGTGTTTGTGTTTACGTAACTACAATTTGATAACATGCTTGAATTGGTTTCGTTTCTATTGGAGGAACGAATGGAAGATTTCTGTATTAAATATTGTCTGTACACAAAGGACCTAGCCAATTGACAATGTTTTAGAAAATAAATTTACTATCTTATGATGCAAGCGCCATAATAGACTTTTTTAAATGTCCTAGTTGTGATGTAATATTATCCAATCTTTTTGAAGATTGTTGAGATTTGATTGCGTTTTTGAGGATTGTTTTACTATTTACTAGGTCCAAATTCATAGACAAAGAAATAGCCGGTATCCGACCTACTTACTTGAAATAATTGCTTGGGACTGAATATGGATATAAGCCTGTTAAGCTAAATGATGTAGCGTGGGTGTTCATTACAATGATGACATGAACTCCAACAGCATATTTGTAACACAATAATTGTGCACCCGTGCCACGAAGCTCACCAATCTGAGTCAGTCGTTTCCTCATACAATTTGCTATGTTGAAACATTGATTAAGTACAGTTTCGCGAGCTCCGTAACCACCGATTATGACTAGCATGATGATAACAGTTTCGTTTCTTCGCTAACTATGAAACCTTACAATTCAACTATATGCGACATTACTGGCTTTTTTTCTAAGAAGAATAATAACTAAAATGTTTTGTTGTGCTCATTATAAAGCCTTGCGAATTCCAGTATGAGAACTGTTAAAAGTCTTCCAGTTGATATTTTAGGTGTCTCTACAATCAGCAGATTTTCCCAGCAATTGAGAACAATCGGGAAGCAACTACAAGGTAATGTATGTTAATGATGGAGTTAATTAATGTTTTTTATTGTGTTGTTGTAATGTTATTATTGTAGCAATGAATGAAGTTTATTTAGCGTCGGTAGTGCCTGACGCACGCTTATGCAGTAGTGCTCAACAAGTGTCGGTTTATGTTAACCAACGGATTCTTGAACAATTAGTTACTAAATGCTGTGCTCACTACGTGTTTTTTTTTAAATTTAGAACTCCTCTCGAACGCACCTTTTTTCAACGTTCTTTAGAATTATATAAAATTATTTTGATTTTGGAATATGTGTCATATTCCTAAGCTGTTTCTAATTGATAACATAACGGCTAGTCTAATACTCGTAGTAACATTTCTAAACGTTATATTATGATGTTTATGGAAAACGTATCCTTCTATTGAGGTCACACCCATATAGCCTCAATAGATTGCATTCAGACTAGTACTAGCTAGATTAATCAAAATATCAACGTCTTAGCTATAAATCAATCTAAATAGATGTCCGTTAATATTGTACGTTTGACAGACATCAGGTTGTAGTCAATAGTCATCCTCGTTACTTATTAATTTGCGATTGTTCCTATTTATCGACGAAGCATTTTAATTGGATACTTAACGCTGAAGGTTCGTGTCCATATTTTTATTCGCTAATGTTTTAACCTTGACCACAATGCTACTTTGCACTCTTAGAGGCTTCGTACACCTATAACTGATTGGGATTGATATTTTTTTTAATTTTCAGTTTTGTCGCGTGTTTTTTTTTGCTAATAGACTTCAGTACATATGTACTCGTCCTTAGAAGCCTTCCGCTAAATACTACCAAGTCATTGTATTGTAGTCGTTGTTATTTTATGGAAACAAAAAACCGTACAACTAATTGTATTGTGTATAAGACAAAAAGGTACGTGTCAGGCGAGCCGCGAGGACGTTTCATATAACACGTGCCATTTTGCTTCACGGCTTGTTTTACTTAACTGTTCGTTAATTTACCAGAAAAATTTCCTCATCCAAACAATATTGGTCAATTCTCTACCACTAATAGACACGAAATTGAGTCTTTGAATAAAAGCGCCCTGTCCCACTTCCAAATTTTGGCGCCCTGCTGAGTGTTTTTCTTTTTAAAAGTAGTTCTCAATTGATCGGAATCCTATTTTGATGTAGTTATTTCCCCCGATAACTCAATGACAAAGAGAAAGACAAAGTCCGGACCGGACCGGTTTTGAAAATCTTTTAGGGTTTGAAAGAGTAGACCTAATTCCCACGTCAGGATCTGATAATGGGATCCTGGAGAAATCAAGGGTATTCTTAAAATTTTATAAGCACATTTAAAACGATTTTGGTATTTTTGTGACTCGTGCATTTGTTCGTTTATGATATTTTAGCCAAACAATTCAAAATAATATTTTTTTTTCCAAAAATAAAAACGTTTCGTGAGTGAGTTTTGATTCAGTTTTTGTGCCACCGATTTCTGAAGCCAAAGTTATTATTTTTTACTTCTAGGTGTTATTTTGCAGTCGGACCTTGATATGCATACACATCACCCTTTTTAACGAAACTAAAAACTTTGATTTGTGACACACATCTTGGACAATCTTGGTTCTTATATATCCTACTTGGCGTTGATTAACATGATTATAGAATTTTTTCCTTTACTATGATTTCCTTTTCCTTATTAAGTTTCGCCAATTTCATACATATTAATGAGATATATAAGTTAGTTTAACAATCGTAAAATCTTTACGTCATTAACTTGATCAACTTTCGTTTTGTAAGCGGTGCAAACGTCACATACAGCCTTACTTGTCAATAAAACAGTCTTGTTTACGAATGTAATGTAATTTATTTATACATATTATACTTATAGACATATATATTATACCAAAGTGTTTGTTTGTTTGAACGAGCTTATATCAGGAAACCCTGATTGGAATTGAAAAAATGCTTTTATTTTTAGATTTATCGAGAAAAAGTATAGCTTTATAAAATCATGCTATTTTATTTTATTCCATTTGATGGCGGGACTAAGTAAATGGATTCATAATCATAATAGTTAATAAATCGTAGCAAGAAGTACTGTTAAATACAAGCCTAAAAGGTTGAAAATAAGAAAATTCATATATAGGGTCTGTAAGTTTGTGTAGAAATCGTTTGTCTTTTCGCGATGGGATATCCTCTCGAGGCAACTTCTTGTTCAAGGATAATGGTGTGAAAAATAAGTAAAAACCGAACTATTCCGTAATGCTGTGTCTGTTCTATACCTGGTTCCATTATTTGATCACAATCTTTATCTATTGTGTCTTTATTCATCTTAATAAGGCCGAGCGTCTCGGAGTTATTCGAGTCATTAGGATTTTCCGTGATGCTTTGGCATTCAGTTTTTGTGCCATAATGTAAGTACGTTTTTTTTTTCATGTTTCTGAATATTATTAGCAGTTTCTCGGCTTTAATAAAATTTGTAGATCGTACTTGAATTTACTGGTTCCAAGATCGTTATTCTTGCAAACTCTAAAGAGTGAAAGAGTTATTTTCTAGGAAGAGAAGGTTTTATAAGTTCTAGATTGCTTCATTCATTCAGATTGGATTCATTTTCTATCTGTAGAGATTGAATGGTACTTGTACGTGCTTCCACGTCCCGATTGTTTGTCAATCGCTTTCAATATTTTCATCACCACATAAAAATATTGTGTCTTTGTTTTTGTTATTCATAAGGAAAATAATACAATAAACCTACTAGTTGGTATTATATTGACGCTATATGGAGACGGCTCTAAACGTGGTCGTTATGTAATATATCTTTGTTAGTATCACATCAATCGCCACACTTTTTCGTATATTTTAATTGGTGTTAGGCGAAGAAGTGGTACAATGCAAAGGTTATGTCATTGTGTAGCATAATTGATAAATATCTGCGGTATTTTCACGGCGCGAAAAGAAACAATGTATCTCGGATATCAAACATCCGTACAAGACGCAGAGTGACCAACTTTGAAGCTGACAATCGTGGAGCCACTTTGCCTACCGTGCCTCTGTAGTTTTGACGACACTGCGAGTTTATAGCACCGTCATTTTTGCACTCAAAATCAATTGTGTGCTGTCATGTTGTTTATAATCCATAATTGTTTATTAACGTTTCATTTCCGTGATTACACGTCAAAAACAATGATCTACTAGAACGTCGAGCGCGACGGCGACGTAATGTAACAATGAAGTTACATCGCCGTCGCGTGCTTATGTGGCCTATGTATGAAAATCAAAATCAAATGTCATTTATTCAAATTAGGCTGATAATGAGCACTTTTTGAACGTCACATTACAAGAGAGTCCCATGAGTCCAACAAAAACGCCCTGCCCTTCGCCACTTCCTAGTGTTTTAGCTGGGAAGAAGAAGTGGCGGAACAAACTCCCCAGCAACACATCTGTCTGTCAGGTTAGAAGAACCAGATTTTATACAATGTATATTATCACAAAAAAATTATAAAAAATATAAGAAATTATTCATTCATTGTCACTTGTCAGCTAGCAAACACCAATTATATATAACTAGCTGTTCCCCACGGTTTCACCCGCGCTGCTCAGCACCTGTTGGTCGTAGCGTGATGTTATATAGCCAATAGCCTTCCTCAAGAAATGGACTATCCAACACTAAAAGAATTTTCCAATTCCAACCAGTAGTCCCTGAGATTAGCGCGTTCAAACAAACAAACTCTTCAACTTTATAATATTAGTATACCTAGATAACAAAAAAAATACCCAAGTCGAAATAATAAATTCACCAGTCTAACGGTGACATGGACTTTGCTGAACTTATTACCTATGGGATAAAATTTCCTGTAATTTACATCCTTTCAGAACCAAGTCTTATTTTTTTTCACCCCTGACGTAGGTGGAATGGTTTGTAGCGTTTAGATTTTTAATATAGTTATTGAAAACTGTTTTTCTGCCCAAGTGATCACTGGTCAGAAACAATATTAAAAACGTACTAAATAATATATCTTAAGGCTACTACACACAGTGCCGGCGGCAGGGCCGCCGGGTAAGCCGCCTGCCAAGCCGCCGTGCACCCGGCGGCGTACAAAGCCGCCGGCTATGCCGCACAAAGGAGCCGCCGGGATGGCTGCCGGGGTGTGCCGGCGGGTTACGCGGCTTGCCGGCGTCAGTTTGAAAAAAAATCACTTCACTAGCGTTCTATGTGACTGTCACAACCGGAATGATGCTTGACGGCTTTGTGCGGCTTGTGCCGGCGGATTGTATTGCCGGCGGCATAGCCGCTCGGCATGAACCCGGCGGCATTGCCGCCGGCATGTGTGTAGTAGCCTTTAGCTACAACTATCGTATATTTAAACAGACTTTTTTTAACACAATTATACGAGTATGTATATTATGCATATAAGAAACGACATCGGTCAAGTGCGTGTCGTTTAGCGAGTAACACATGCTATTTCAAGGCGCCAGACTGCAAGCACGGGTTGTTCGAAAGAGATACCGCGGCCCCGGAACATAAAGTGCAATTGAAGGAACATGGGTGGGTTTTAGTCAGTACAAGTATGATTCTGCCCCCCGCTCCGCCCAGAGCGAGGCAAATCAAATCATTTATGAGAAGTTAATATTTATGCCAAGTTATTTATCCGCAAAAAAAAAGGCTGCATGTACAATTAACAATGCTTCTATGAAATCTTTCTTTTCTTTCTTTCTTAACTTGCTTTCTTTCTTTAAATCAGTTTGACTTTCACATGGATCTTTATTGCGCTTTTCAAGTATGACATTGTAAGGACGGCCGCTGCACTGGCGCTATTGCCAAACATTTGTGACATTGTTTTGAAAACAAGATGACGGGTTTAGTTTTGGTCCTCGATGCTTTATTGGTTTTAACTTGAGATGTATCTCGTACGACAATGTTTTGCTATAACACTCGGAATCACTCGGAATTCATAATAACCCTCTTTTTTGTTGTCGGGTAATTTATACAATGATAAATCTTTGCTTGTTTTGCTAATGGAAATAAATAAAAAGGGGAAATTTATCATTTTTAATCTTTCGTGTGCCTAATGTGGTAGTAATGCGTGCCTATGCTGGTGTCAGGCTGATAACCGTCGAGAAATATCCCTAAGGCTTGGTGGTTCCCTCACTCATTGGTTTTCTGGGTTACCAAGATTGCGATTTTATGGTTTAAGACTTTTGCGCTCATAAAATAAATAACTGGAAATACGTGTTCGGACGTATGTCAAAGAACATATTTATGTTTCGAGTTAAACAGACTTAATTAAACATCAGTTGATTGGCAGACTTAATGGCAGCAGAACCTTCAGTTCTAATGAATATAATTATTTATTGTTGGAATAAAGCATGTTGTTTGTCGCCTGCTGGCGTGGATCGATAGCCTGCGTGCGCGCATGCCGTGCAATGCCGCAACGAATGCATGATGGACGATAAGCATTATGGAAAGGATTTGTTATGCCTTCGCTACACACATTCAAAGAAAATTATTGATTGTAGCTAGCGCTTGAGTTTTTGCCATTTGCGCTCAATTCTATATTCATTGTGAGAAACAAACGAGCGGTTTTTATGTTGCAAACGTGATTTGATGGACGCTTAGTTTACATCGTTTGTAATAAGGTACTATATATTTTTTGTTTCATCTGAACATGTATTGACGATGATCAAAAAGAAAAACTTTAACTAAGTAGCCTAAAAAACTGCCGGGGTTGCCGGTTGCCCTCTATATCCGGATATAAAGGGCATAAGAACGAACAAAGATGAATTTTAGTCAGTAAGAGTCTGACACTCCCTCCCGCTCCACCCAGAGCGGGGAAAGTTATTTGATGAAATCATCATCATTTTCCCACCCTTGTCCCATATTTGGGGTCGGCACAACACGTTGTCTTCTTCCATTCTCCCCTATCAGACGTCACGGCATCATTTACTCCTTTCTCCTTCATATCATTCCTTGCACAATCCATCTATCTTTTCTTTGACCTACCTCTCGCTCTCCATTTATTTATCCCTATTTGATTATATCCAATCCTTAGTAAACATGACAAATAGATAAATTACACTAAGTGTTAAAATAGGAGAAATAAAGTTAGATTTTAGTGCAAACTAGTGTTTTAGGCTAAAATTTGAAATACCTATACTATACTAATTAATTAGTCTTGTTATCATAATATATTATTAGACTAGCTCGTGCCGTAAAAATGGATAACGCATAAAAAAGCGTAGCAGAAAACGTTAATAGGAAGAACTTTATATTTTATCCTTTTTATAATCGCTCTCCTTTGGTACGCTTAACTCTTTCGCTGCCCAGAAGTCAGCGTTTGAGTCCAAAATCATCATCATTTTCCTGCCCTTGTCCTATTTTATTTGGGATCGGCGCAACACGTTTTCTTCTTCCATTCTCCCCTATCAGACGTCATGGCATGACGTATGAGTCCAAAATGTATGGTATAATTCGAAATGGGCAGCGAAAGGGTTAACCGTGTCTTTCTCAAGAATCTTAGTTATATTATCACTGATGAATGCCGTCTCGTTCTCAATCCGAGAATCAAACAAAAGTATCACATTTTCGATATTCTTCCATGAGAAAATTCACAGCAGCATACAACTTTTCGGAGAATTTTAATGTTTTAATATTGTGTAAAGCAACGCAGGTTTCCTGTTCGTTTTGTCCGTATTTACGTTTTAATTGATGACGTCGGCACGGTTGGCGCAGTGGCTAAGCGATCGACTGCTGAGATGCGTATCGCGGGTTCGATTCCCGCACGGAATAAATATTTGTATGCCCGCCCTGCAGATAGTTGTTTCTGGTCTGGCTGTTTGTGTATGCGAGTTTAAAAAATGTTTGTAATCGCACCTATGATACAGGAGAAATCCCTAATGTGAGGCAACGTTTTTGAAAAAAACAATTAAATTTGTACGAATGGCGTTTAAGGGTTCCATTAAGTACAAATACGAAACCCTTATAGATTTGATCTGTCAGTTTGTCTGTCCGTACGTCACTGCCATTTTACTCTTGAGACTTGGCACTAAATAGTTATAATTTGGAGAATAGCCTTCTATGAACCGCTTAACAAATAAATAGGGGTGGCCATACTAAAATCACTAACTTAGTGTTGAAAAAAAGCAGCGTTGTCTATCGATGTCTTAAAAATTTTAATATCGAAATTTGGTGGTTAGATGATTGATCACATATTTGCTTTTAAAGTCGTATAAAACATGGAGATACTATACTTTATATTTGTACCTTAAACACCTATTATTTTATTTATTATTTTATATTTATAAACCTCTGACTTTGTGTCAGTCAGTGTTCTCCGATGCTATCTTCCGAACGTAAAATGTCACGTAGCTGTCAACACATGGCGATTTTACTATAATAATAAGTGTCCTATGTGTAACTAGTCCTTGAGTCACATTGTTTCAGCTTAACATGCTTTGCGTAGGCACGTCCATAAACGTCGCTGTGCGTTCTACCTACTTAGCACTTTTAATGCAATCTCCGAACAAAAAAAAAAAAAACATACAGTCGAATTGAGAACCTCCTCCTTTTTTTGAAGTCGGTTAAAAAAGGCATTAAATTAAAAAACTTTTTAGTAAAAAAATAAAACCGACTTCTAAAAAAAACTAAAAACTGGAAAATAACTTTATTTCCGGAAGTCAGTGAATTTTGTTGGTTTCGTTGACTTTATTGGCCACCGACTTCCGGAAATAAAGTTATTTTCCAGTTTTTAGTTTTTTTTAGAAGTCGGTTTTATTTTTTTACTAAAAAGTTTTTATTTCAACATTTTTAGTTATAGTATTATGATATAATACGCAAACACGGTTAAAAAGTTTTTCTTTTTAGCTAAGTTTTTATTTCAACATTTTTAGTTATAGTATTATGATATAATACGCAAACACGGTTAAAAAGTTTTTCTTTTTAACTTTAGTCCCGTCTTAGATACAATTTTTAGTTCCACATCAAGCTATAGATTAAATACTAAGTATCTATATTATGCTTTAGTATTAAACCAATTCAGAAATCATATGCATCATCCCCTAGGGGATACAGCTGATACTTGATCTGATGTTTATGTTTCTTAATGACTAGGTGAGGGGTGGGGAGGGGATACGGTCACCCTGCTCCCACTCGCCTGCCTACCCTGGCGAAACCCATACTTATACATGTGATTGCAGCAATCACGGCAGATTTGCTGTCATTTATTAAAGAGTGCCGTTGTATATCACTGAAGATCTATCACCAAATTACTGCGATGACCTTCCAAACCATAGTAGTACCTACATACCATTTTTTGATCATTTGTCTTCGACAACTTCTAAAATATAATCGACGAATGAGTATATCATCAACGTACACGAAGTCAATCTAATACGTATTATTAAAGATAACTCAAAAACTACTTGTCGTATCTTGATATTTTTTTTATGGGACCAAACGACAACCACCAGCTTTCGAATAAAAAAAGAATCATCAAAATCGGTTCACTCAGACCTGCGTTATGAGGTAACAAACACAAAAAAAAAAAAAAAAAAACATACAGACGAATTGAGAACCTCCTCCTTTTTTTGAAGTCGGTTAAAAAAGGAAACTATTTAGCGGATGCTCGACTCTTCATATAACCAGAAGGCTTTCATTTTTTTCTGGCCAAAGAATTAAAATTGCCGTCTAACGCGGCCAACCTATGAGAACCTACTTTTTCTTTTGATGGCAATCTGAACAAATTTAAACCATTTTCACTTGGTGCCATTTATCAGATTATTTGGTGTTAGTTGAGCTGCTGCAACTGTGTACTTCAACCTTGTCATAAACACAGATGTTACAATGTCTCTCTCTTTGTTACAGGACGAGACAGGTCGACTAATGAGAAGAAATATTGTGAGATACGCCATCTTAGCTTACGTCATCACGCTCCAGAGGGTTTCGCTGAGAGTAAAGCGTCGGTTCCCTACGTGGCAACATGTTGTGGACTCCGGTAAGTGCAAAAGATACACTGAAAGCCAAGTAGGTTATCTAAAAAAACTACTTATGTAATTAATGTTCTTGGCTCTTTCAGGTCTTATGTTGGAGAGCGAGAGGAAAGTTTTTGAGAAGATGGATGGAAAAAGTCCGATGTCAAAATATTGGATGCCGCTCGTTTGGGCAACCAATATAATAAATAGGGCAAGGAAAGAAGGCTTAATCACCAGCGACCACATAGTGCAAACGCTGCTGGTGGAGCTGTCGGACATCAGGCGCCGGTTGGGCGCGCTCATCGGGTACGACACCGTGTGTGTTCCTCTCGTGTATACGCAGGTTTGTAAACTACCGCGTCACACAAATCTTAACTATTATGAACGTTTACTTACACTTGTTGGTTTCGGATGCCATGCTGACCTTAAACGTATCATTCTGAGAATACCGAACAACGAGACAAAATGAACAAGTCAAATTAAGTATAACTAACTATTTACGGTTTCTACTTATAATTAAGTAACTACTAGGAAAAATAAAGTTTCAGAGCAGCTGGTGGTGACGTAATAATGTAAATAACACGTAGGTAGACATGAGCGCATTTATCCGGCATCGAGCATCAGTATTGTCATCTAAGAAGACAGCTCGTCTTGAAACATTATACGTGCGATGCGAGCGTCACTTGACAGAGAATGAATGTTTAAATACCTGTAGGAAAACAAGACGTGACGACCGATATGATCTACCATGTGTGATGTATCTGAGCTAATTCGTTCTGATGATAATACTGCAGTAATACTGCTACTTTTATCTGTGAATGCGGGCGAGGTCTCACGCTCTGACATCGGTATGTTGTGAGGTTTTTTGTTACTGGATAAGTGGTCGATGTTAGTGTAATTTTTAAGGGATCAAATTTACCGATGGTAGAGGAGCCCAGGAGGATTTTTAACATGCAAATTCAGCATGAAAACTTGATAGCTGAAAGCAGGTCGTGATGATAACACGCCAAAATTAGATATATTCTAAAGTATCAGATAGAAATCCTGCGCTTAAGTATACTCATTGTCAAAATATTCAGTACTTGCGAGGCTTATTTAATTTTCATCTTATGGATTCGAAACCTACATAATTATCTAAATCTATCTATATCTATAATCTTGTATGCCGTTTACGTTTAGGTCCATACGATGAGATGAACGTTTGGTTAGTATCTAGCTGAATCAACATTACAATTATTTCCCTTTTAATATGGTCAATTTTATTTTATAAAAGAAAAATCTTCATCTTCCTTCTGTCAACATAGAACTTGTTACCGATATATGCATGTATACCGATATTTGTTATGATGTTAGATCTTCCTTCTTATTTTTATCTTTCATATCATCATCTAACAAGGTTTTTTTCCAACTATCTTGGGGTCGATGTCAAACCAGATACAGCGTAAAATAACCAGTATTCAACGTGCAGCGCTTGCGTATCTGACTTCCACAACCCAGTTAGTACCGAGTAATACGATACGATACATGACAGCCGGGAATAACGGCTAAACATGCTTTCCGAGGCACGGAGAAAAGGCAGTATGTCATTGATCCATAGATGAACCACACTAGGCGTGGCTTAAATTAAAGATCGACCCGAGTGACTGTTACTATTTAGCCTTGAGCTCATCTCTTCCACTTTATTTTCATTTACAGAATTTTAACTACATAGCATATTTTTCTCACTAATTTCGTAAACCACTGTGATGTGCATTTTGAAACGTCCGCATTGTTTAAGTAAATGCGACAAGCGAAGCGATATCTATGTCGCAAAACAGGTCATCTAATAAATGCGATCGAGGTCGCAGGCGCAACTAACTTGCGCATTGTAGTGTGGGTAATGTAAAACGAATATCACTTGTGTTTAAAAAAAATAAGAAATGCAGAATTGTTACTGCCAAAATTACGATCCCTGTATTTTACAGCGTTTTCTCATTGGCGGAATCAAGAATAGATTTAATTTAAGCTATAACCTGGGGGTCTTCAAGTCAAGAGTGAATAGGTTATTTCTAGGTGAGCGTGCTTCATCGTCGACCACATCATCACTTACCATCAGGTAAGATAGTGGTCAAACGCGAGCCTATTAATAATAAAAAAAAAAAAAAAAAATTGGGAAGACTTTTGTATAATGGTGACCGTAGCTCTCCGTGCCAATTTTTTAAAGTCTCACTACCAATTTTATGAGCTGTTGAGGTCAGATAAACAGTCGCTCTGACTATACTGATATTCAGCTGCGTTCGGCTAGACTGGGAGCCGACTCCAACATAGTTTTGAAAGAGCTAAGCAAATGACGGCTAGACCTACTTTCATGCTGATAAATCATGGCTAAACGAGAACGTCAACGACAAGCACAACCTTGATTATAAATTCTAGAAGTGCTAGACTTCATTGTTGATTTGTAAAAAAATACGAAACAAATGAATGAAATTATCGATTGTTTTTTTTTATTGTGTAAATTAATTATTTACTTATAATTTTTAAGCTTCATCTGCCTTTTTCTATACCTCTTATACATACTTTCGAACTCTTAAAGATAATATCGCGCCTGTAACGCCCGAAGGTAAAGCTGAGCTGTACTTACTACACATACGTCTACATTCCGAAATATGATCTAAGTTCTGTCTGGACTACCTCGTTGGTCTAGTCTAGTGGTTTCAAGCGTCACTGCTGAGGCTTCGATTCCCGGGTAGGCCAAAGTGCTGTTGGGGTTTTCCAACAAGAATTTCTTAATAGAATCCACGGAGTCCGAATTTATGACTGGTTAATGGCAATAGATCAAATCAAAAGCAATTAGTTCACGTAGGCCAGTTACAAGCACGTTTGAACCGTCGAAACATTGACTACAATAAAATGCAGCTACAGTCCCAGTCACAAGGCATAATAACTGTGAAATAATATATGATAGGTACCGTGGCTACTGCTGCAAATTCGTATGAAAAAAAAAACAAAGAACACCTCCCAAAATCGGGCCAGGACCTGCTCAGCAGTAGTGTGACCCCTCGAGCAACGCCGCAGTCCAAACTATTATTAATAATAATTTTTATTATTCAGGTTGTAACGCTGGCACTGTACACATACTTCGTGGCTGCCTTGATGGGGCGTCAGTTGGTGCCGCCTGCCCCCGGGAGCACCTCGAAGTACGAACCCGATGTGTACTTCCCACTGTTTACTGCATTACAGGTATTGTAACCTTTAAAACTACCTGCTACCCTACCATGATGCCTTAAAGCAGAACTTATTCCGCTGAGGGAAAGAGATGGTGCTTGACACCCTGTATAGCTTTGTCTCTTTCCCTCAGTGCTGATAACAAAACTGGTATCTTGACACAGTGAGCCGTAGTCACGGCAGTCCACGAGGGAGACGGGACAAACTAGACAGGTTCCGTAAGAAGGAATTAAGAGGCGCCAAAACAAATGAAAGAGTTTTGTTCAAATGACTGTAAGATGGTAGATGTTGTCAGTCAATACAAATCTACCACGATTCTGCTAAAGAAGAAAAGCTCTTAGTAAAACACGTTACCGAAGATTTATCAGTCACGTTACTTCAATTTTTTAAAAACCGGCCAAGTGCGTGTCGGGCCACGCTCAGTGTAGGGTTCCGTAGTTTCCCGTCCGTCACAATAAGTGTTCCCAGTTATGAGGCCAACCGAACAATTCGGTAATATCCGATCCAATGTAATAAGTACCTACAGCGCCATCTCTCGAGGAATTGGGTTACTAATTAATACAAAGACGTGCAATTTCAGTGGTAATTTTGGATTGCGACAACCGATTTCAATAATTCTTTTTTTGTTTGAAAAAAGATACGTTCAGGATAATAAAATATGTAAACAAAGTTACAAAAAAAGCTTGCATATACGATTATACTACAAACTTAGTCCAGAAATTATTTTGTACAACTTTTTGTCTTTTTTGTACAAAAACTGTTGTGTCAATAAAGTTCAAAATAATTTTCATAGAAAGTCCTTATGAAGCTCTACTTTTCAGATTTTTTTCATATTTTTTAGACTTATGGTTCAAAAGTTAGAGGGGGGGGACACATTGTTTTTTACTTTTGGAGCGATTATTTCCGAAATTATTGACATTATCAAAAAATGATCTTAGTAAACCCCTATTCATTTTTAAATACCTTTCCAACAATATATCACACGTTAGGGTTGAAATTTAAAAAAAAATCACTTCCCACTTTACATATAGGGTGGCTACCCTAATAAAACATTTTTTTCAAATTTTTATTTTACTACTTTGTCGGCGTGATTGATATACATATTGGTACCAAATTTCAGCTTTCTAGCGCTAACGGTCACAGAGATTAAGCGAGGACGGACGGACAGACAGACATGGCGAAAGTATAAGGGTTCCTAGTTGACTACGGAACCCTAAAAAGGTTTCTCGGAAACTTTTGTCTATTGATAAAGAGTCAGTTTAGAACAGTTCGAGCAAATCGCCAGCCATAGGTCATCTATCATATATTATGGTTCACATATCATGCATAATTTATAGTTGAATTAAAACAGATAATTTAACAGTACCTACCTACTTATGTCTGCGCCAAGCAGCGTTTACTGCAGTAAGGTTAGAAGATTGTGTGTGATAATCATAACAACATTGTCGTTAGGGTAGCTTACTTCTAGTTTTGTTGGCGACCATCAGGCCACGTGATTGTACGCTACCTATATATTTATCAATAGAACTGATGTTAAATGCAAGATAGATCGATATACGAGTTGGTAAGCACAAGCCAGTCTTTAAATCACCTCATCACATTTTACCACTTGTGGAAGTAAAAGGCTGACATCTTTGTTGCTTGGATACAGTTGAATGACTCCGTAACTACTATAAAAAAAATATAAATTACGTTCCAGTTTTGCTTCTACGTCGGCTGGTTAAAAGTTGCGGAGGTGCTAATAAATCCATTCGGGGAAGATGATGACGACATCGAGTTGAATTGGCTCATAGACAGACACATTAAGGTAAGTCGCACACTTTGAGGATCATTTAGGTTGTTTGATATTATATGATGGAGGATATTGATATTATGGTGCGAAGGGACGCTCCGAAATACAAGAATCTGTCAGGCCACTAGTGTCTAATTCTAACTCTTTTCTCATTCTGTACATTTCACTTAAGTCACACATCCTATCTCAGCCATGTGCAATTTTAACTTATTTCATTTTGTGTATGTAGGTATACTTAACCCTACGATGTAACTACATAGTTGTAAATATGTTTGTCACTAGAAAATAACAAAGGCTTGTTATTGCTGATTCGCAAACGACTCCTACCAAATGGACTCGTTCGCGAACCAGTAATCTATGGTAGGCGGTAGTAGAAGATTTTATTTTGATGCTATAAACTCAAAGTTCCATATTAATTACTCAGGCTTAGAGCCCGGAGTCCCAGTCACCGAGGCAAATATTAAAATATTTTTTGCATTTTTTCGGAATTCTATATTCTAATAGGGATACTTTTAATTATTTTGATATTTGTAAAACATAACAGGCTGCCTACATGATAGTCGACGAGATGCACGAAGAGCATCCGGAACTTTTAAAAGACCAATACTGGGAGGAGGTGGTCCCGAAGGACCTGCCTTACACCGTGGCTTCAGAGCACTATCGCAGACACGAGCCGCCCTGTTCTGCTGACCACTACAAGGTCAAGGCTGAAGATGCTGTCTACGCGAACGTACAGGCTCCAAGAAAAAGTCATGATGAAACTTACGCTGACTATGTGAGGCCAATTTGACTATTTTTTTTTTGTATTCCTGACAGCAAATCCTTTTATTCGATACCCATATCATGGGGGTGCATTTCAAATAGCCTGTCCGCCATCTTGGGGATGCCGCCATATTGGATTTGAAATGACGTTTCTTAGCTAGTCATGTATTGTCATCAGAACTCAAAGCGTGTGCAAAATTTTATTCTTTTCGGCTAACCGGGAAGTGGGTCATATAAAATTCCAAGATTTTCTTACATACCTGCATAGTTACAAGTAAAGCTAATATAAGCGTGTTCAAAAAATATCTTGATTTGTGCAGTTCTATGAGCATTGGGACGGACAGTCTTAGCTTCTGTAGTTAAACTCGTCTACTACTGGGTCTTTCCTTATAAACAGAAATAGACTTTCTAAAACCAGCATATGACAAAACTATGATTTGTCTTTGGTTTCCTTTGCTAATTCCGCAACCCTAAAATATATCAAAAACTGATCAGTCACAATCAAACACTTTTTTCTTTTTCCAGGAAAGCGTTGATACGCCATTAGTAGAAAGAAGGAAAAACTGGTTCCAAAGACAAATATCAAGAATGGGGTCGGTAAGGTCTGCTTCGACCGCATACTCTTCGGGCGGATTGTTCGGCCGGAATAGGCACAACTCGGTGGTGTACTCGAGTCCCGAGGCCGGGCAGCCGGTCATGCCGCCGCCACCTCACCATAAAATGTCATTGTATGAACGCTTAGTGGGCCGCAAGTCCGGTCGCGGACAGCACAGACCAAGCTCTAGACATGGTAAATCTTTATTTCTGGTTTTATTTAGGTATGTGGATGCGTCATAGGGAAAGTTGTTGGAAGTAGTCAATAAGATTGCAATAGTAAACGTTGCGTAACGTTGTCTATTGCAATTTCACGATAAATTACCTAAATTTACTACAATACACCAGCCATCTTGTGCCAAGGGTACGAAGCTTCAAAACAACCTCTAACCAACTGTCTCCTGTTAAGTAATTAGATGACTAAATCCTTAAACAAAAGTTAATATCTTTTTTACTTTCAGGACAAAAAAGCAATGGTTCCGCAGTTCCAATAACATTACGCAACAGGCCTCGCATACCAACACCGGATGTTACAAAAGAGGTTATGGACCGTGAAAACAGAATTGCCATGGGAATGCAAAACATGGGCGTTATCATGGCACACCAGGGTTACCAGAACGAGGTACCTGTTCTTGGTGCTCTCGTACTGTCACCTATTCAGGAATTAGATAGTGGGTCAGTTAACAACACACTGCACGCAGGCCAGCCCGGCACGACGGCATTGGCTCAAGCGGTGTTGTCGCCTGCTTTGGGTGGCGGTGGCATGCCTCCCATGATAGCCGCGGCGCCCGTGACCTTGGGTGTGTCGCAGCTTACCAGCTTGGTGAGTTCAGCGCCGTCCACGCCGAGGGCCGAGCGCGGCGCCGCCGACGGGTCGGGCGGCTCGCCGCACACCCCGCGCGCCACTGTGACGGAACTGCCTCCCTCGGACCGCGACAGCGAGCACAGCAACGCCAGCACCGGTACGCCCCCCGAGTTTGCTCGAAAACGCAACAGTTCCAAAAGAGGAGAAGTTTACGTATAAATGATATCCGCCCCTAACACGTGGTGCTTATGAAATTGTGATCGATAAAGTGTTATTAGTCGAGATTTACGTCTGATAATTAATCTTACTAAGTACATGTACTTAGGTACTCATCATTGTTAAAATGAGAGAGCTCATTTATATAGTTGTAAGCGGATTTCCATTGTAATAATGGAAATAATTGAGTTTTACGCACAGACAGGGATTGAAATGTATTTTTATTATAGTTTTTCATTTAATATCTTTGTTTTCTTTCCATCACCTGATTAAGTCAAAAGAATGTCGTGGTAGTTACACTATTTATAACTTAAGAACTTGTGAATTTATTTGGCTGGTGGGGAAGTAGCTTAAAACCAGGAGAAGGCCATAGGATACTTTTTATCCCGTTCTTTTTTTCTTTTCAATCCGTCTTGCATTCGCCATTAAATAATCACAAGGCCAATCCTTGTAAGTTTTTGGTCTGAATCTTGAAATCCATGTTGCAATGTAATGTAACCCATATTTGTCATGTCCACGGGTCGGAATACCATTACGTATTTTGTTCTTGCGCCTGATAACAAACGAACAATGTCGTCTACCACCAGGACGTGCTTCACTGTTGAGTTTGCACTCTTCACTGAAGCACCTTGAGATAGACGACATTTTTCTTTTATAAATATTCAATAGAGACAATTCATCTCGGGTTCATTCATTCATTTGTTGCCCCATGCATCAAAATACATGGCCAATAAAGATTTATTAACATACTAGCTTTTGCCCGCGGCTTCACTCGCGTTAAATTCGGATGTCAATGCTGCTACCCTACCACGACGTCTTAAAGCAGAACTTATTCCGCTGCGGGAAAGAGACAGAGCTATACCGGTTGTCTAGCACCATCTCTTTCACTCAATGGAATAAGTTCTGCTTTAAGACTTTATAGTAGGCCTACAGTTCTCGGCTCTATAAAACCGTTCGGCTGTCCAAAATCAAAACCTAGTAAAATTAACTCAGATGTACTTACATCTGAGTTAATTTTACAGGAGAAGACATGAAACATTTTTAGCTGCCATTTAGAATATAATTCCTTTTTTAAACATATTTTGTTTTCATGGCAATAATTATGATTTGTTTTATTTTACGAAATAGATAAATTAAATGAAAATGCATTTGGACAAGTTTTATGTGCCTTACTAATGACTTCTTTGGATACTTCAAGATAATGTATGATACTAAACCAATAGCAAAAACCTAGTTAGATCTCTACCTAGGTTTGTTAATTGGTTTCTCTATACATTAGTTTTTGGATCTAACATTGAAAATCTAGCAAAAACACTTACTAGGTTTTGGAATTGGATTTTTTATTATTTTTAATACCTTATGTCGTAATTCAACCTAGTAAGTAGCATAATTATAGTAAAAAAAAAAGTTGACTTAATATAATGTTTGATAATCGTGTTCAACGCTTCAGTGATATTGTAAATAAAAAACCTAGTAAGGGACAATTCCAACTTCAAAAACTTAGTAAAAAGACTAATTTCAAATTCAAAACCCTATTAAGTCCATTCACAAATTCAAAAACCTAGCATGTACCCTACTTAATAGGTTTTTGTATTTGGAAATGTTACTTACTAACTTTTTAGGGTTCCGTAGTCAACTAGGAACCCTTATAGTTTCGCCATGTCTGTCTGTCCGTCCGTCCGTCCGTCCGTCCGTCCGTCCTCGCTTAATCTCTGTGACCGTTAGCACTAGAAAGCTGAAATTTGGTACCAATATGTATATCAATCACGCCGACAAAGTGGTAAAATAAAAATTAAAAAAAAATGTTTTATTAGGGTAGCCACCCTATATGTAAAGTGGGAAGTGATTTTTTTTTTAATTTCAACCCTTACGTGTGATATATTGTTGGAAAGGTATTTAAAAATGAATAGGGGTTTACTAAAACCATTTTTTGATAATGTCAATAATTTCGGAAATAATCGCTCCAAAAGTGAAAAACAATGTGTCCCCCCCCCTCTAACTTTTGAACCATAAATTTAGAAAATATGAAAAAAATCTGAAAAGTAGAACTTTATAAGGACTTTCTATGAAAATTATTTTGAACTTGATTGACACAACAGTTTTTGTACAAAAAAGACAAAATAATTTCTGGACTAAGTTTGTAGTATAATCGTATATGCAAGCATTTTTTGTAACTTTGTTTACATATTTTATTATCCTGAACGTATCTTTTTTCAAACAAAAAAAGAATTATTGAAATCAGTTTTAAAATTACCACCGAAATTGCACGTCTTTGTATTAATTAGTAACCCAATTCCCCGAGAGATGGCGCTGTAGGTACTTATTACATTGGATCGGGTATTACCGAATTGTTCGGTTGGCCTCATAACTGGGAACACTTATTGTGACGGACGGGAAACTACGGAACCCTACACTGAGCGTGGCCCGACACGCTCTTGGCCGGTTTTTTTCACTTTGTAAACACCGAGTACGAAGTGCACTTGCTAGGTTCATACATGTTCATATCTCCGATTCTATTTAAGATAGAAATACAGTTGTTTTTGCTATAGACGCAGCAAACATTTTTGGGAATATTGGTTGAAGAAAACGTGTTTCATCAAAAATGTCCCTTGTTAGGTTTTGATTTTGGACAGCCGCGTTGCCTAGCGGCTTGGGAACTAAATCCACTTATTCTCATAGTCCGATGGGACGGCAATCCGACACGAGAGAGATCGGGCACCAGGACGGCTAAATTTTCTTTTCAAGGCACGTCTCATACTGCAATGTTACAAACTCCGTGCTGTTACTGAGATCTTCCTAATCGAAAAAACCCAATAACTCTTTGTCAAACCCGGGAATTGAACCCAGGATCCTTGCTCTCTCAGACGCGGTTGCGCCAGCAAGATCGACGAAGAACGGAGACCAAGGTAACCGAAGAAATGAGTTTTCGAAAATCCATACTAATATTATAAAAGCGAAAGTAAGTGTTTGTTACGTCGTCACGCCTTAATGGCTCAAACAATTTAAATGAATTTTGGTACAGAGATAGGGGACTCTGGAGACGGACATGGAATATTTTTTTTTTTTTAAGAAGATGAGGGAAGAAAAGAGAAAACTCAGCATTGCTATTACAATCAATAAGGCGCAAGGGCAAAAAATACAGGTAGCAAGTACCTGCGAATCAGGAAAGGGGAACTGTGTTACCCCGAATTTAACGCAAGCGATGCCGCGGGCAAAATCTAGTTTAATATATGTGTAGTTTAATATACCATGTTAAACCAATTGCAGTTGCATGATCCACCGAGAGTATATAAGTACCTATGCGCTATTTTTTGTTAGACTTCATTGGTGGATTAATTGAATTTGGTGGTTTAAACTGGATTACTTTGGTCTTTGAGATATTGATCGTCAGTAGGTTAATGGTAAGCCAGTCTATAATACCTAGTTCACGAAGTAAATTCAACGCTTTCACATCGGATATCAATATTTCAATAATGCTTTGTCATCGGTGTAGGTAAAAATGTTACAATGGGTGAGTAAAAGTAGACAGGTCGTTTATATAGGTTAGAAAAAGTGTGGGTCCCAAGATACTACCTTGAGGAACATCGTAGCTGATATACTCCTCATGACTAAGGACGCAGTCAATTTTAACACATTGGCTACACTCTCGAAGGTAACCTTTGAAGATATCTAGGGCCACACCATGTACTCCCATGTACACCATTTTGGCCAGAAGTCTGGGAATAGACACTATCAAAGGCCTTCGTTAGATCTAAGAAGAAACCATAGCATTTAAGGCGACTATCTAGTCTATCGACTAGGGTATTGCTCAAATCAGCGACAGCGTCTTCTGTGGAAATTCCAGACCGAAATCCGTTTTGGTTTTGAGCAACTAAATTATTTTTTGATAGGAATTTTGTCCGATTTGTGTTGAGGATTCGTTCAAGTATTTTAGATAGGGAGGTAAGAACTGAGATTGGCCCATGATTGGAAACGTCATCAACGTTTCTAGAACTGAAATATTAAAAACCTACTTGTACCAGGCATTTTACTTATAAATTACAAGCACATTGGTCTATATTTTATTATTAAATCTTCAAATTTTGATAAAATAAAAAATAACGCCGATTGGCGTAATAAAGAGCGGCGGCGCACGCCGAGGCGTGCGCCGCATTGAATGGGTAAAATGGGTTAAAGAGCAAACATGAATGCAGAGGAAATTCAGAAACTTGGCAACCCTGTTTGACTGACAGCATAAAGTACCGAGATTGGTCAATTACAACAGTAGCAGGGTTCTTAGGGTTCCTCTTACAAATACATTACATTAAGGCTGGGTTGCACCATCTTACTTTAACATTAACAAACATCGAAAATTCAGTTAAAGTAATGGTTAGGCCAAAAATGAGTTGTACCATTTGACAAATAGTTAAATGACGTCATAACTTTAACCGTAACGGTAACCGAGCACTTTTCGCTGGTTAGTGTTAGCGTTTGTGTTAAATTAAACGTCAACTGTCAAACGCGTTGAATAGACAAATCAATAAAAAGGTATAGTACGAGATCCGGCTGCAGAATCAGTGTACTCATCGAGTGTTTGCTGAAAACCAAATTTTTATACATATTCATGATTAGGAGAATTTATATCCACCAGGTTGCCTATCAAAATGTGGCCGCTAGTATTTTTAATTAAATTATTAATAATTCATAATCCGTAAGAAATTTCATTTACTTTTTTTTTCAATGAAATGTCGTCTACTTTACGGCAACATCTATAAAGACTGAAAAATTATGGTTGCCGTTGCACACCTGGCCGCACCTCTTCGCAGCCAGGTATACACAGGTATGAATTTGTTACATTTATACACCCACAACGTACATTTATAATTTATATATCAAATTAAAGCTATTTTTTTTCTGTATATTATTATATACGGTTGCTTAATTAAATCTGGCCGCCAATAAGGGTTGCTGGCTAATAAATATAGTAAATATTAAAAGTAGAGTGAAAGAGAGCTAGCGCGTAACACCACTAGTCAGACGAGGATAGCGATTGCCAGCTGTCGGACGGTTTAAAGACATTGCGCATGCGTCAGATGTTAGTGTTCTCAACCTCCGATTCAAACAATAGTAGGTACGACTCAAAATAATAAATACTCCAAAAGAAACGTCTTTCTTTTCTAAAATTATTAATAATTTAATTAAAAATACTAGCGGCCACATTTTGATAGGCAACCTGGTGGATATAAATTCTCCTAATCATGAATATGTGTAAAAATTTTGTTTTCAGCAAGCACTCGATGAGTACACTGATTCTGCAGCCGGATCTTAGACTAGTAGGTACTTTGTTTGAAAGCTTGCAAGCAAATTTTCGTCCATGTTTTTATTTTCTCCCACAGTGCACCAGAACCCGAAAGATTATTAAATTAAAAATATTTCTAAGCTTCCTTGAGAAAAATATTTAAAATTAACCGACACCGAGCTAACATCAATAAAATGAAGTGACACCGATGACAGCGCAGAAACGAGTTTTTACGTTTTTTATGATTAGTATTGCCATATTTAAAAATGTTACCCGCGTCGAACTTGGGGTAAATCACGCCTCATTTGACTTGCAACACTTTTAACTTTAACAAATCTAATGAATTCGCTGGTGCAACTCATTTTGCTGCAACTGTTAAAGGCAGCGTTACTGTTAGTGTTAAATTTGACACAAACCTTTACTATAACTTCTTCTGTGGCGCAACCCAGCCTAACTGAATTTTCGATGTTTGTTAATGTTAAAGTAAGGTGGTGCAACCCAGCCTAAGTTATTTGCTGTCTTCCACAAAATGTCATCTGTCAAAAACGTTGTTTTGGATTCATTCACCCACTTGAAGTTTTTCCAGTATAACAATACCAACTTGTATAATAAGGAATATGATTAATTACCCTTTTTTTAGATTATCAATTTTTAACAAAAAAAAGGGGTGTGTGTACTTATGTACACGCGTTAGAAGTTATACTTCTTTGGTGTAAAGAAAAAAAACTTTGGTAACCCATCCATTTCCAAACCTTGGTGAGAGTTGCTTAACCAGGCCCCCTGTGGTTACCCATCCATTTCTAAACTTCAGCAAGGGTTGCTTAACCTGTCCCCGTGTGGTAACCCATCCATTTCCAATCCTTGGCAAGGGTTGCTTAACCTGTCCCCGTGTGGTAACCCATCCATTTCCAAATATTGGCAAAGGTTGCTTAACCTGGCCCCCTGTGGTTACCCATCCATTTCTAAACCTCGGCAAGGGTTGCTTAACCTGGCCCCCTGTGGTTACCCATCCATTTCTAAACCTCGGCAAGGGTAGCTTGGAATGTGAAATTGATTTGAGCTTAATAAAACACACCAAAAGAATATTTATTTATTATGAAACGTGTTCTAAATATAAAAATACTAGAATATACAACATGAATATAGTTACTAGAACACCTATAACTAACTTCACGATGTCGCTGCGCGCGCGCAAATCACTCTCATCATTTTTCTCCATCGCGCCAAAAGAAGTATAACTTCAAAAAAAAAAACAAAAGTAGTAGTAGTGTAAATATAATTTAAAAAAACTACTACTAAATTTGAAACATTTCATTTCGATTAGCGCTGTGTCAGATGTCAAACATCACAGCCTAATAAATGTTGTGTGAGGCTTGAAAGAGATTACGAGATTTTTTCCAGTGCGATGATTTCTGTTTACGGTTGGCAACCCTAGTCTAAAGCGATAGACATTTTTTAACGTCTACCACTATATCACCACAGGTTAAATAGATTGATTTTGGCACTGAGTGACTCAGTGTTGCCAAGTTGTGGGGAGTTCCCCAAACTGTGGGAAATCTCAAGTCGATTGGGGATTGACATTATGTGGGGAAAATGCGGGGATTTTGACATCTTATTCTCATATGTAAATATTTCATAATTCATTGGGCATGCTTGTTTTTTTTAAACCTTTCTTTTGTTTTACATTAGCCGCGCACGATGTTTTTAATAAATTAATTTCATAGACACGTTTGTGATAGTACAAAAATTAAACGATGAGTAGCGAGTTCACGCTATGTTGGATTTCCATCAACATGGGATTGAAGTTAGTGCCGATCAATATGATGCTGAATGTTACTGGCCTAAACTGTTTCCCTTGAAAAACGCAACGAATACGTTGCGTTTTTGGGAACAGGAGTTCCCAAACATAAAAATTGTTATTTCGTTGTTGCTGATACTGCTTTTTTCAAATGCATCGGTCGACCGCAAATTTAGTGATTTAAAAAAAATTAAAAATGCAAACCGCAATCGACTATAATAATATACATTGTTTCAGTACTGGCTGCAAGCGAAAGGGATTAAAAAACTGGGCGGCAGTGTCAAGTTTAACCCTTCAAACCAAATGCTCTCCACTAAAATATGGAAAAAAAATATAAACAATAAAAACTATGTGAATAATTGAATATAGTTTCATTTCTTATAAAACTTTGATTGACTTTGATTGATTTTTGTCTGAATTTAGGGAATTCCATCCGCATTTGTGGGGAATGGGATAAATTAGCATTGGCAACCCTGACTGAGTCATCATCTGCGTAATATAGTTATCTATGGTAGTGTGGTCACTGTGCCACCTTGTTTGTTATTGTAAATAAGTTATCAAGCATAACTAGTGTCATATTAATGTTCAGTGGTCTTGTTGTTCACCACAGCTCGTTTGCTAATAGCTTTGAGTGTCTTTTTTTCTGTTTGATAAATAACATTTATTCAACACGTGGGCTTTCATGTGTGTGTGTTATAAGAAGTTATACAATAGTCCCACGTATGTTTTAAAAAGGATAGGCAATGCAGTTTGCAGAGGAAGGTAATTACTTGCTAAACCCTAATTTGTTTTTACTAATTATGCTGTAAGTATAATTTGTACTACATAAGAACATACGCTTTAATTTGTTGAATTATTTTCAGAATTCACCACGTTAAAAAGTATGTGTGGTTTTTTTATTTTGTAGGCGGGATAAAACTTAGTAGGGTGGGTAGATGGGTTTTCTTTCACCATAAATAAATCAGTTTATCCACTGTTACTGTCAGACGACATAATCCTAATTATTCTCCTTCTTCTATTTAAATTAAATAATATATAATAATAATATTTGTTCACTTCATTATTTTCGCCCAGTGATTTGCCTCATTATAGTGGTGTTTTTAACATCATTAAATTGGAGATAATGGAGACACCCAAACAAGAGTTCAATTATCCTCTACCCAGCCTTTATCTTGCAATGTTGGCGTCCAGTCTAAATGAATGCAGCTGAGTACCAGTAGTTTACTTAAAGTGACTGCCTATCTGACCTTTACATCCCAGTTAACACATGGTAATTCAATACCCTGTTGTAAAATACCCTGTTGGTGTGCAATAAAGTATATTCTATTCTATTCTAACAATACCTTTAGTGGGGCTATAGCTAAATCTTAAATATAATTATCTTTCAGATCTTCAAGCCAAGTGTCGCAGTGATGAAGAACTAATAAATTTTAGGCCCTCACCCAACTTCAAGCATAAGAAGTACTTGAGATCAAAATTTGAAGAAGCTATGATGATTGAAGCAAATTCATATGTGGAACCAAATGCTGCATTGTTGGGACACAACAAACAAGAGAAAGTCATTAACCAATCGGTTGCAACTGTAGCAGCGCAGCCACCTTTACCACCTAACTCACCACCACCAGATTCACCACCCATGATCACAAATTTAAAGCAAGAAATTGAGGATGATGAATATAAATGTGATACCTCTGAAACTTCATCAGAGTTCAACCAGCCAGACGAACTAAAGGTGGCCCCTGCTATAATTAAAACTGACCAGTCTGAGAATAAGCCTAGTGTCACGATGTGCCGCAACTTTGCACGTGGCACTTGCAAAAAGGGTGCAGCGTGTATATTTGTACATAAACTGATTTTATCACAATTACCGGGGGTTTACACATTTTGTCGAAACTTCCAAAATTCGGTTTGTTCTTTTCCCAAGTGCAAATTTGTACACGCCTCTGTCTTTGAAAAAGAACATTTCTACAGGACAGGATTTTTACCGCCCCATACAGTAGCTCATCTTAAAGAACCTGGTGTACAGCAACCCCCGCCCCCACCACCACAGGCTGAAGGTAATACTGTTCACTATTTATTTATTAAAACTTTATGCACAAGTAAAAAACTGTACAAAGGCGGACTTAATGCCTTTGGCATTTTCTACCAGTCTACCTTAGGGTGATGCAGAGACCAAAAACAGTAGGTGCGATAACAATAATAAAATTTAATTTAACCTTTCCACAAAATATATTTATATTAGCTGCAAAAAATATATTTTTGGGTTATTTTTATTTTCAGAAACACCAGCACCAGTAGAACAACCGCAGCCACAACCACAGCCACAACCTGCAGTTTATTGCAATGCTCCACCACCACCCCAAATATCATGGTAACTAAGTCTTTTGTCTGTAGCACATCTCCAATATAAATAATCGAATGATTTAATATCCTTGTATAGTAGGTTTGTCAACAAAAACGTAATTTGCAAAAAAAAAATTAACACAATTTGCAAAACCATTAAGGGGTCACACATCTAAACATTCACATTTCGTCGTTGAAGTTGTTACATCATGAAAGTCAATAGCAACTTTATAGAAGAATGTAAACACTGCTTAATTATATCTAGGTAGTGGCACGAAACTATTTAAGATTTTGTGTTCACCTCGAATTCAGAGACGTTGCTTGTTTCAAATTGGCCGATATAGCGTCCAAAGAGTGGATTGCAGCATCAAAATGTCAAAAACGTAAAAATTACTTGCGTGGTGTTAGATTTTTTTTGCGATCCTCGATGCCGATTATAAGATGAGTGACTATTCTTGCTCAACTGATTCTTTCATTGTGCATCAATTAGGTCTCACTGGTTTTAATATTCACATTTAAGTATCCCGCCCGTGGCAGCAAGATACACTCCGGAACCCGTTATAGAACCAGAAGTATTCAGGATACAACCAGACACAAACACAACCACTCAGAAACGTGTGTGGAGCGAGATTGAAGAAGGTATTTACTTTAACTCAAAATTGTTTGCTACTGAATCGAATTGGGTCTTTTATTACCTCTGTACATGTAACCTTTTTATCTTTTTCTGTTAGCCGTCTTCTCCAAGTATAGTGTTCATATCGAACTACAGAGTTCGGGTACAGGCAACTCAAAATAGGTTATATGTAAACGTCCACGGAGTCTTGTTCACCTTTTCAAAGAAGAGACCGACCACGTACGCATTTGAATTAAATATATTTATCGGGTCGAATTAACAGTACCCCATAATTCTGGATCTAAACGAAATGAATGTGAACACTGCGATTATCGCGATTGTACTTAATTATTCGTTTTTATCCCCAGTTGGCAGCCCTGCGCGCAGCCTCGATTCCGTTGAATCACTGCCAAAGAAATGCAAGAGTTGTGATGATAGAAACAGAAATGACCTCAGGTATCATTGAATCTCTTAGCTGCGATTGTTCAAAACAAGGGTCAAGTTTGCACTTACCAATCACTCATAATGTACAGTCAAGAGCAATATCTTAGTACTTACCAAATTTCAAAAGCGATTTCTTCCTATTGTATTAATTAACGTTTTACGGTTCCACGAACATAGTATTTTGGAAGCCACATTATTACGAAATACGTCTTGTCTCAAAGTAGAAACCGTTTTTCACCAGTAAATTGCTATTGATATTTGGAAAGACAGTTTATACATGGTCGCGACTGTACTCAGGGTTTATTATCTCTTTAAATTGTCGTAATTATGTAGATGATAATATGCTCATTGCTCAAGTCTGCCATTACGCTTAGTTTTATATTTATAATAAGTAATATGAATTGACTCCACCCCGTGTTTTGAAACGCTCACTACTTAAAATTTTTTACTTATTATCTGTGAGTTTTTAAAGTTACCTCTGAACTGTTTTCAGCAATTTCTTTAATTAGTTATATATAAGCATTAACTATTATACGATCTTGATTATGTTCATATAAAAATGTTAATCATTATGCACCAATTTTCTGACATACCTGTATTTTACAGTGAGCGGTTACTCGATGCTCGAATAGAGCAGACTCGTCGCCGTAACCAAGAACGAGCCCAGAAGATAGCTGAGATTACCAAGCAAAACAATTTAATAAGTAGCTTGCTAGCAGTCGCTTTAAAGCCGGTATGTGAAAATTTATAAAACTCTTATATCTTTAAGTTAAAAATCTGAATCTGAATTTATTTCAGTAAAGAACAACAAAAACCTATACAAGAACAGTTTAAATAGATATAGGTATCTTATAGCTCAGTAGTAGGTTTATATACTGTTAATTGACATTCCTTACTTTGTTCTACAACACAACAAATCATGCTGCAGATCTGCAAATCAGCGCTGACAAAGAACTTAATGTAAATATTCTAACAATTGCCAAGCTTAGTTATAAACAGTATTTGTGTAGGCGATTTGCTGTGTTTATATTGGTCTGATGTACAATTTAAATTTTCAGAGTGTGTCTCCGAACGACAACTTAAGATCCATGCTGGCGAAGATGCTGATGAACATGGATTCGGGGTTGTCGCCTGACGCTTAGTGATGAACTTAGAACACACAAAAGTGCGTTAATTAAGTGTAGTTGTAGATTATAAATATTCTGAGGTTAGACAACATTTTAACTGCGAAAAAGCTACAAAATAAGTCTCTAAGTGATTTTATATTTGATTGAATAACTTTTGAATGGTACATTATTTTGAGCTTTTTATTGCTCAACTAATTACTAAGAAGTCGAGATGAGACGAATCCGCCAACCGTTAACCGTTTCGGTTGTTCCCGATGTGAGACCAGCGACTCTGGGGGACAGCGAGACAACTTTCAAACATTATTCTCGTTGTTCACCACTGGGGGACAGCGTCACAACTTTGTAAATTATTTCCAGTCGCCACCACTGGTGGACAGCGACACGGATTTTTTAACATTCCCTATGGCCGCCGTTGGGGGACAATGGCACAACTCTTTTGATACGATTCCCACTGGCCATCAATTTAAATTGCTTTATCTAGAGACCGGTAAAGTAGTAGCTTAATATACTTACTACGGATTTGATTTTTAGCAGGGCTAAGGGTATGACTAATTTAAATATTCATAAATTATATGGTAGGTAAACGCTGTCCCCCGGCGGTGGACAACGAGAATAATGTTTTAAAGTTGTCTCGCTGTCCCCCAGTGGTGGCGAGACGAATGGTGGACATCGGGAATAATCAAACAGTTTCAGAGATTCAGCACAATCAGAAACTTTACTCTAGCAGGAACTTTTAATTTCGCAACCGAAGTGAGAACAAATATAAATATAATATTCGGACTCGCTAAAGTCATATCTTTCATGGGGTACTTTTTTTAAGGTGTCGTAATAAAATTCTACAAAGTAATTGTAGATACTATAACTAGCTTGTAAGATGTCCAAGATTTTTGTCTTGATCTTAAAATAGACTATGACCTCTGAGTTTGTTTCGGCTGTTTGTTCTCAGAGTATTCGGGTACGAAACACGGGCCATCTAATATTATCTATTTTTTTAAAAGACGTGTTTAATGTGTTTCTGTAAACCTACTTGCAAATTAAACATCATTCATCATATATAGCATTGTATAGATTCAATTTGTTCGAATTTTATTTTATTATTATCTTTTATTCATTTTCTTACATATTTTTTATATCTTTAGATATTTCTATATACTATTATATAAGAAAAATAAAACTAACAAAAAACATCTAAAAAATAGTTTTGGTAATAGTCCCGGCTTAATTAATATTAAGCAATCTGAAAACTAGCTAAGCTATTTCTTTGAATGATGTGGACATTAATATTCTAGCTATAGTGATCCCGCACAGTGGGCTGAAAATCGACTCTCATAGACATATAATACTTTTTCCCAAATGTCCACTTTTATGACTTGGAAATGTTTTGGGAGACTAAATACATGCCTAACAATATCAACATTATAGAATAGCATTGCAAACAACACAAACAGATTTTTTTAATTAAAAAATACTATGGAGCTGACATGAAAAAGTCTTATATCTCCGCCATCATTCAATTGGCCCTAATTCCCTTGCAGGTGATTACATCTTGAATTATTCAGAATTTATTGACATACTTTTCGAAACGGCCAGAGTACCGAACTTTTATTTAAAAATCGATTTCGATTTAATATTTTCAAGAAATATTTTTTATCTAATGTTTGACTTAATTTAAACTTAAAATCTACACGGACTACTTAAACGAGGAACCCAATCAATTCTTTGTATAAACACGCCACATAATCGTAAAAAAAATAGTTTCAAAGACCTAATTATGTAACAATCTTAATTATCGTCATTATTTTATGAGTTTAAGTAATATTGTTATTCGTATCTATTCTATGAGTTAGCTAATGAGAGTAGTGAGTTAATGAGTTAAATGATTACAGTAATTAACATCGTTGCAGTAAATAGGAGAACTAAAAATAAAATCGATTCATTTCGCTTTACGCATAGCATTACTGCTTCGCAGAAGGTGGTGACCGCTTTCTATTCCCTCTCGCTCCGGACCATGGCCTGAACCAGGGCCGGACGCGAGAGATCGCCGTCGCCGATCGCTTCTACGAGGGCACGGCGGTGCTCCGCCCACGCTGGGCAGATCGCCACTGTGTGCTCCACCGTGTCCTCCGGGCGATCGTCACAATGGTGACACCCGGGCGTTTCCTCCCGCCTGATGATGTGCAGGAACTTCCCGAAACATCCGTGTCCGGTGAGGACCTGTGTCAGGCGGTAGGTGAGGACGCCATGACGCCTCTCCAGTAACTCCTCAAAGAGGGAACTTACCGCCACTATTGTGGCGTGCCCTGCACGGGGTTGCGACAGTCGCTCTCTCCATGCCACCATGAGATCGCACCGGAGGTCTGTCCGCTGAGCGGCAATCTGCCGCGGCAACGGGTTTTCCCCCCGGTGTAGTGCCTCCGCGCGGCACTCTAACAGGCGCGCGAGCACTATCGCCTCCTAATCCCACGGTGGCAATCCGGCAAGGAGGCTCGCTGCCTCGCCGGATATCGTGCGGTAGCCCCGGATCAGCCGTATGGCCAGCGCCTTTTGGGGCGCGTTCAGATAGTGGGCGGCCCGCCGCCCTAAAGAACGCGCCCATACCGGGGCCCCGTAAAAGGCCATGGACCGCACGACTCCGGCATAGAGCTTACGGCAGGAGGCGTTTGGCCCCCTCAGATTGGGCAGGAGCCGCTTGAGAGCAGCTCCCGTGCGCTCGAGTTTGGGAGTCAAACGTCGGAAGTGTTCCACGAAGTTCCACCGGCTGTCGAGGACGATTCCCAGGTACTTCATCGTCGACCCGACACCGATGCGAACCCCTCCTACCGTCAACTGGGATCCCGAAGGTGGGGTGTTTCCGCGGCCATGAAATACCATGGCCTCGGATTTGTGCAAGGCCGCGTGTTATATTGTCGGCCGCCGCCTGGTGCGACCCCCCCTGAGCCAGGACGAGCGTGTCGTCAGCGTAGCAAACTACAGTGACGCCGCTGGGGAGGTCGGCGCGCAGCACCCAGTCGTAACCGCTGTCCCACAGGAGCGGCCCCAAGACCGATCCCTGTGGGACACCGCACGACATCTCTCGCCGGTTCCACTCTCCTGAGCGACTAACGAAGGTAGGTCGGCATCCGGTGGTATCGGAGTGCCTCCCTGATGCAGCTCCAAGGCATGGTGTTGAATGCGTTGGCGATGTCGAGGGACACCGCCACGACAACCCCACCCCTGGACACTGCAGCCCCCGTAGTGAGGGCTCTCACGCGCATGATGGCGTCCACCGTCGAGCGCCCCTTGCGGAAACCATACTGGTGATCGGCAAGATCCGGCCCCGTCCCCACAAGGTGCCCGACGAGGCGGTTTGCAATTACTCTTTCAAAGAGCTTGCCCACCTCGTCGAGCAGCACAATGGGCCGGAATGCGGACGGAGTGTTCGCAGGGCGCCCCGGCTTCTGTATCAGGACCAGTTTTCCCGTCTTCCAACGAAGTGGGAACTGGCCCCTCTCCAGGCATGCCGGGGGCCCATAGTCGGGGCCCCAGAGCCTCCAGGGCCAGGACCCAGGCTTTGCCATGCAAGCCATCGGGTCCGGGCGGTGTTTTTGGCTTTGAGCCTGCCCACCGCCACTCTCAGGTCTACCCCAGTCACCTCCGGAACGTCGTCGTCGTCGTTGTCCTCGTGGTCCGCTTGTGGCACCGCAAGCGGCGGAGCCATGGGTGGAGGAGCATGCTCCCCTCGCGAAGGGAACAGAGCGCTCACCACATCCTCAACTAGTTGGGGCCGGAGACTGCGTCAGCGGGGGGGCCCTGGTGCGGAGTTTATCCCGCACCATCTTGTATGGGCGCCCCCACGGATCTCCATCTAGCGACTCCAGCATCTCCTCGCGGGCCAAGTCTTTGGCCTGCAAGACACCTTCTAGGAGGGCGGTCTTCGCCGCTCTGTACCCCTCATACAGCTCAGCCTCAATGGCTGCCACATCCGGTGCTCGAATGCGGAGCCTGCGGTGCCTGGCGTACAGGGGCCTAAGTCTGCTATTACAATAGTATCATAATGGTCGATCACTGATCGCATAATGGTTAATTTAGGCAAGTTTGGTAATCTGCTACATACTAAACTTGTCAAAATCAACGATCAGTGATCGACCATTCTGACACCATTAAATAAATAAATAATGCCGCATGCCTCTCGGTGCCGTCAGCTCGCGCGACCATCAGTACACCTGACGCCGGGCGCTTCCAGACCGGACTCGGGGCATTGCCACGTCACAGATCTCTGACATGGCCTCCTGGAACCAGTCCGCCTCGTGGTTGGTGTCGGCAGGCCTGTCCGGAGATGACACCCAGGCCTGCACGATCGAGGCTTCCAGGAGGAGCTCCCGGTTCAGCTGTTGCAGCGCCCACCGCGGACCACTCGGGGCCTGTAGGACCGGCGCGCTGGAGGTCTGGGTGGAGACGTCGAGCCGGATGTACCGGTGATCGGAGTAGGTCTCCACCTCCTCCTTGACGCGCCAGTCGACGACACGCGGCGACGGAGCGGGGCTGGCGAACGAAATGTCCACCACCGACTGGCCCCGCATCCGCACACACGTGGAAACAGAACCCCGATTTAGGACGACCAGGCCCATCTCCAGTGCCCAGTCCTCCACCATCCTTCCCCGCACATCCGTGCAGCGAGAACCCCAAGCCAAGTTCTTGGCGTTGAAGTCCCCGAGCACTAGCACGGGGAGGGAGCAGTTACCGACAACAACGGTCAACTCTCTGAGGGAGTTGTGGAACTCTGCGAGAGTTCGGCTCGGGGAGAAGTAGACACCCGCTACGACTATATCCCCGAACCGTGCTGCGACGCACCCCTGACCCTTCCTGACACATCATTGGTGCCATTAAAACTGATAAGTGAAGAAAATACAGTTTGGCAAAACCCAAAACCTTGCTCTGCTTTGTTTTGCCGACCGGTACAATTTACTTTTATTAAAGAAAGTGAAGCAGTCGTGAAAGCAGAAGAACAGAAAATGAAGGATGAAATATCTGCCTTACGACCAACTGAGTGCAACAGCAACACAATTACCCACAAGCCCTTAATGACGATGATCGATGTTAAGATATGCACATACCTTTCAGCAACTAGATCAAACGCGTCTTGCTACATATGCCTAACGAAACCGTCTGAGCTAAACAATTTAGAAGCAGTCTCAAAACTGGCAACATCGGCTGAAATGATGGAGTTTGGGATTTCTTCACTTCATGCGCGTATTAATATGATGGAATGCCTTTTACACATATCCTACAGATTGGACATTAAAAAGTGGGCTGTTAAAGGAAAAGCTGACCAAGACGTAAAGGACGCAAGGAAGAAATTAATTCAAGATCGCTTCAAACAGAACTCGGTCTGCTAATTGACATGATGAAACAGGGTCATGGAACTACCAACGGTGGCAACACCAGATGATTCTTTGAATTTCCAGAAAAAACAGCTGCTATCACAGGATTAGATGAAGAACTAATCCGAAGATTTGCTGTAATTTTACAAACAATAACGCCAGGAGGACGTGTAAACATTGAAAAATTCAAAGACTATGCGTACAAAACTGCTGAGATATGTAGAACTATATAACTGGTATTATATGTCTGCAACAGTCCACAAAGTTCTTCTTTATGGAGCTGATATCATTGCTTCTAACGCAATTGTCCCAATTGGGAGTCTTTCGGAAGAGGCATCGGAAGCCCGGAACAAAGATTTTAGAAGATTCAGGGAACACCATCACCATTCCCGTAAGAAGAGTAGAGTGAGTTCTAATCAGGATATTTTTAATTTCCTTCTCCTTTCATCAGATCCACTTGTTTCATCAACAAGACCCATTTTGGACGCAAAAAAAAGAAAACTTTCTTTGAGGAAACGCTGACACTACTAAAACTTCAAGAACTTGAATTCGAGTTTAGAGATGTTTTACAGTTAGACTCCGACTCTGAGTTAGATTCAGATGACAGTGATTTAGAATAGGTTTAGTTAGTTAGTTTTTTCCTTTATTTTTGTTAATATTTATAATTATGTATTAGGTTTAACTTTTTATTAACACTGAAAATTGATTTTTTTTCTTTTTCCATAGTGTTTCTTTTTTTTGCCTTTATATTTGTAAATATCTTTATAATTAGAAGCTGATTAAAATATATAAATTATTCCATTATAATCTCCAGATTTTCATTTAATTCATTAACTCACTACTCTCATTAGCTAACTCATAGAATAGATACGAATAACAATATTACTTAAACTCATAAAATAATGACGATAATTAAGATCGTTACATAATTAGGTCTTTGAAACTATTTTTTTACGATTATGTGGCGTGTTTATACAAAGAATTGATTGGGTTCCTCGTTTAAGTAGTCCGTGTAGATTTTAAGCTTAAATTAAGCCAAACATTAGATAAAAAATATTTCTTGAAAATATTAAATCGAAAACGATTTTTAAATAAAAGGTGGGTACTCTGGCCGTTTCGAAAAGTATGTCGATAAATTCTGAATAATTCAAGGTTTAATCACCTGCAAGGGAATTAGGGCCAATTGAACGATGGCGGAGATATTAGACTTTTTCATGCCAGCTCCATAGTAATTTTTAATGAAAAAAATCTGTTTGCGTTGTTTGCAATGCTATTCTATAATGTTGATATTGTTAGGCATGTATTTAGTCTCCCAAAAAATTTCCAAGTCATAAAAGTGGACAGTTGGGAAAAAGTATTATATGTCTATGAGAGTCGATTTTCAGCCCACTGTGATGCCGATATTTTGATGTAAGTAGTGCATGTAGCGTGTTTTTAAGTATTAATGTATTCCTGACATAAATAATTGTAAATTAAATGAACTTTGAAGAGAATGGAAAATTTTATTGATCCTTCTTATAGCCATAAAAGGAGCCCTTATGGTTAAGTTCTGTCTGTCTGTCTGTCGGTATTTTATTGGAATATTATTCCAAGATAGCTCTACTCTAGTAACCACAAAGTTGCAATTTGAAGAATAAGTGTTTCCAAATTAACCATTTTATTAAAAAAAAAGCCTTGCATCACACTAGAAACCAATACACAAGTAATGAGGAATTACGAAAAAAACTGAAAATTGAGGAAAGATTTGTTCGTTTGTTTGCAATACAATACAATAGTGTTTTTCTCTTTTATACAAATACTAGCAGTCTTTCGCGGTTTCACCAGCTTTAGTTGCCACCCCGGTGCCGTGGGCAGTAGCTTGATATGGTTAAAATCGGTCCAGTACAGCAAAGTGCTTAGAGGATTCAAGGCTAAGCAGAACCAAAGTGGACTCAAACTATCGCCCTGGAATATACCTCGCTCTATCTTTATCGGTTCTATATTTCTCTTGAAACTGCTGACATCCTGGATAGCGAAGGACCGTACTCCATTGCCTCATACACGAGATCAGGAAAGTGCGCAGAGTTGCATAAATTTTATACAAATCTAGCACCATCATGAGCCATGTATGTGGCACGGAGTCATTGGCCTTCTTATAGTCTATACAACATGTCGACAGATGCCTTCGGGAACGGCGAACCTATTGACTAATGGCCATATCAATGAGGAGTAGCTCCTTAGTACCGCGGGACTCGTTCCTGCATCCATTCTGAGAAGCAGACATGATAGAATTTAGGTAGCGACCCTGACTCTAAGGCCGACTGGCCGCAGGGCCGCCAAACGAACGTGCGACCTCTAAATCCACTTTATCCAGAAGTTGTGCAGTCCGTCCGGCCCTGGAGATTTCCCATTAGGCAATGGACGGACCGCACAAGCTATATCTTGCGGGCTGATTGTTATGGCCCCCATTTCTGGTATTGGATCGCATGCTCGCTCGACTTCCCGAGTCCATTCACCTTCGGTATGACTGACAGGCACCGACCAGATGCTACGCCAAAACAAACACATGGCGTCATCATCCGGTAGGCGCGTGTCAGACACACCTTGGTCTGGTCGCTCCCATGCTCTAAACACCCACCTTCCATCGCTTTGGAATGTGCGATTCTGAGTGTACCGTTCTACCCGCCGCTTATACCTACGAATACGATTTGCCCATGCATACACTTTCTGTTTCAGGAAGTGTATGCATGGGCAAATCACTTATTATTTCAATAGTAGTAGTTGTGTAAATATAATTTTACACAACTACTACTAAGTTTTAAACATTTCATTTCACCGCGGCGCATGCTGAGCACGGGCGCATTTTAAAACTGAAATTCTAAAAACCGCTCTGCGATAAGCGAATTGTAAATAGTCATGGGTCATATTCGTGTTCTCCAGTGGAAACGTAGTCCCACGCTGACAGCGTTGAGCTATGTAACCGCTTATTCGAGCAAGCCACGAATGTATTAATGACGTCAATTCATGCATAGCTACTCCGTGGGTTGCAGTGGACACAACCACATACATTTTCTTACAAAGCGAAGCTTAATACACGTGCGTAGCCTCTCCGTGCACCGCGGTGGGCACGCGCCTTTAGCGTCAGCGCTGTGTCCGATGTCAAACATCACAGCCTAATAAATGTTGTGTGGTGTGAGGCTTGAAAGCCAAAATACGAGTTTTTTGCAGTACGACGATTTCTATTTACGGTTGGCAAGGTTGGCAACCCTAGTCTAAAGCGATGGACATTTTTTAATCACTGTAGCACCACAGGTTTAACAGATTGTTTTTAGCACTGACCCCCGAATACTGAAACGTCACTCAAAATGTGAGGGCTGCTTAACATTTGAGCAGCTCTTAAACTTTAGATTTTGTATGGTCAAACGTCACTTCTGAGTCTCTGTTAAATTTAAGTGGGACTTAAGTTTTGAGTGACGTTTCAGTATTCGGGGGTTAGTGACTCAGTGTGGCCAATTTATGAGGAATTCCTCAAACTGTGGGGAATCTCAAGTCTATTGGGAAAAATCGCATTTTCCCCACAAAATGCCAATTATGTGGGGAAAATGGGATTTTGACATCTTATTCTCATATGTAAATATTACATCATTCAGGGGAACGCTTATTTTTTTAAAACAATTCATTTGTTTTACATTAGCCGCGCACGATGTTTTTATTAAATTAATTTCATAGACTCGTTTGTGATAGCACAAAAATTAAACGATGAGTGGCGAGTTCACGCTATGCTGGATTTCAATCAACATGGGCTTTAAGTTACTGCCGATCAATATGATGCTGAATGTTACTGGGCTAAAGTGTTTCCCTTGAAAAACGCTAAAAAAAATATTTTGTTGTTGCTGATACTGCCTTTTACAAATGCATCAGTCGAGCGCATAATTAGTGATTAAAAAAAATTAAAACTACAAACCGCAATCGACTAAAATATACCATTACTGTTGTTCCATTACTGGCTGCAAGCGAAGGGATAAAAAAAACTGGGCGACAGTGTCAAGTTTAACCCTTCAAACCAAATACTCTCCACTAAAATATGGGAAAAAAAATATAAACAATAGAAACTATGTGCATAATTGAACATAGTTTCATTTCTTATAAAACTTTAAATGACTGATTTTTGTCTGAATTTGGGGAACTCGATCCGCATTTGTGGGGAATGGGATAAATTAGCATTGGCAACCCTGACCGAGTCATCTGCGTCATAATCGTCATCTACTTATCTGTGGTCACTGTGCCACCTTGTTATCTTGTAAATAAAGTTAGCGTAACTAGTGTCATATTAATGTTCAGTGGTCTTGTTGTTCACCACAGCTCATTTGCTAATAGCTTTGAGTGTCTTTTTTTCTGTTTAAAAAATAACATTAATTCAACACGTGGGTTTTCATGTGTGTGTGTTTTAAGAAGTTATACAATAGTCCCACGTATGTTTTAAAAAGGATAGGCAATGCAGTTTGCAGAGGAAGGTAATTACTTGCTAAACCCTAATTTGTTTTTACTAATTATGCTGTAAGTATAATTTGTACTACATAAGAACATACGCTTTAATTTGTTGAATTATTTTCAGAATTCACCACGTTAAAAAGTATGTGTGGTTTTTTTATTTTGTAGGCGGGATAAAACTTAGTAGGGTGGGTAGATGGGTTTTCTTTCACCATAAATAAATCAGTTTATCCACTGTTACTGTCAGACGACATATCTACGACTAACGACTACGACTACAACCTAATATTATTCTCCTTCTTCTATTTAAATTAAATAATATATAATATTTGTTTACTTCATTATTTTCGCCCAGTGATGTAGTGGTGTTTTTAACATCATTAAATTGGAGATAATGGAGACACCCAAACAAGAGTTCAATTATCCTCTACCCAGCCTTTATCTTGCAATGTTGGCGTCCAGTCTAAATGAATGCAGCTGAGTACCAGTAGTTTACTTAAAGTGACTGCCTATCTGACTTTTACATCCCAGTTAACACATGGTAATTCAATACCCTGTTGTAAAATACCCTGTTGGTGTGCAATAAAGTATAGCTAATTCTTAAATATAATTAACTTTCAGATCTTCAAGCCAAGTGTCGCAGTGATGAAGAACTAATAAATTTTAGGCCCTCACCCAACTTCAAGCATAAGAAGTACTTGAGATCAAAATTTGAAGAAGCTATGATGATTGAAGCAAATTCATATGTGGAACCAAATGCTGCATTGTTGGGACACAACAAACAAGAGAAAGTCATTAACCAATCGGTTGCAACTGTAGCAGCGCAGCCACCTTTACCACCTAACTCACCACCACCAGATTCACCACCCATGATCACAAATTTAAAGCAAGAAATTGAGGATGATGAATATAAATGTGATACCTCTGAAACTTCATCAGAGTTCAACCAGCCAGAAGAACTAAAGGTGGCCCCTGCTATAATTAAAACTGACCAGTCTGAGAATAAGCCTAGTGTCACGATGTGCCGCAACTTTGCACGTGGCACTTGCAAAAAGGGTGCAGCGTGTATATTTGTACATAAACTGATTTTATCCAAAATTCGGTTTGTTCTTTTCCCAAGTGCAAATTTGTACACGCCTCTGTCTTTGAAAAAGAACATTTCTACAGGACAGGATTTTTACCGCCCCATACAGTAGCTCATCTTAAAGAACCTGGTGTACAGCAACCCCCGCCCCCACCACCACAGGCTGAAGGTAATACTGTTCACTATTTATTTATTAAAACTTTATGCACAAGTAAAAAACTGTACAAAGGCGGACTTAATGCCTTAGGCATTTTCTACCAGTCTACCTTAGGGTGATGCAGAGACAAAAAACAGTAGTAGTCTGGTCAAATTAGACATACGAAGTTACCTAAATTCCCACCAAGCTGAAAATCGGTAAGATTATTTGAAATATCATTAAAAACAAAATTTGAATGTTCCCCATCTTTCCCTTGTAAGGAAAAAAATTTATTCAAGGTCAAAGGTAAAAAAATGAGTTGATGAAATGAGTTGAGTAGAAAGATGAGTTTTTCGCGATTTTCAGCAAAACGGTAGTAAGTTTTATCATAAAAATATTTCAGACAAAAATTGTAGATCATAAAATTATCTACAAAAAAATAATTTATACTTTTTTTTCTACGAGCCACCGTTTTTGAGATAAAATTCAAAAAGTTGTAATCGTCATAATATGCACACGTTTCCACGTCACCTATGAGGTAGTGTACTTAGCGCGTTTTTTTTTTGGTTTCCCCAGTAGGCCTATTCCACGGGTCAGTTTTGATCTCGTTTAATTTGAAACTATTGAAAAATAATGGATATTAGCAGAAATTGAAAAGATAAAAGCAATTTAAGTTAAAAAAAGTAGTGAAATTTAATTGTCCGAGTCGTAACTTTCAAAATCTTCTTGATCTTCTTGTTCTTGTTCTTCTTCATCTTCATCCTGAGTGGATGTAAACTGCATTAATAGCGATGTATCGCATGTTGCCTCGTTGGAATCAAACGGATCCTCTACTGTTGGTGATTCAATATTACAGCACAACCGGCCTTGACAATGTGTACATGCCGGAGAACAGAACAGTCCGACCGTTTTTGCAACCACATTTAGCACTGCATCCCTTTTTGCAGTTGCAAAAAATCGAGTTCAGCAATTTTTCCGGCGCAGGTGGAAGTAAAGTGTGCACTGGTTCTAATAAATTGTTGACCAACTTCCAACCCCAATCTGTAGGGTCTAGCTGATAACCAATCCACACTTGAACTTGGTAATATACCCTAAAAAGATGTTGATGAGCAGCAACTGAGGTTGGAGGAAGACAAGCTAATTGTACTTGTTTTTTACTTTTGGTGTTTTTAACGAAACATGCATATCTATACTTATCTAAGCAGGTAGTTTTTTTTGGAGCTCCGTACATAGAAAGAAGAGAGCGAATGCCGTTAGTAATAATTTCTTGTCGAGTAGAATTACTATTTTTGAAAAGTTCAGCACATTCAAAGTGTGTGGCGAACTCATGCATATTATGACGATTACAACTTTTTGAATCGTTATATCTCAAAAACGGTGACTCGTAGAAAAAAAAGTATAAATTATTTTTTTGTCTGAGATATTTTTATGATAAAACTTACCCTTTTGCTGAAAATCGCGAAATATCATTTTTTTGACCTTTGACCTTGAATATTTTTTTTTCCTTACAGGGGAAAGATGGGGAACTTCCAAATTTTGTTTTTAATGATATTTCAAACAATCTTACCGATTTTCAGCTTGGTGGGAATTTAGGTAACTTCACTCTTATTTTTTTGGTCTAATTTGACCGGACTATAGGTGCGATAACAATAATAAATAATAATAATAATATTTAATTTAACCTTTCCAAAAAATATATTTATATTAGCTGCAAAAAATATATTTTTGGGTTATTTTTATTTTCAGAAACACCAGCACCAGTAGAACAACCGCAGCCACAACCACAGCCACAACCTGCAGTTTATTGCAATGCTCCACCACCACCCCAAATATCATGGTAACTAAGTCTTTTGTCTGTAGCACATCTCCAATATAAATAATCGAATGATTTAATATCCTTGTATAGTAGGTTTGTCAACAGAAACGCAATTTGCAAAAAACAAATTAACACAATTTGAAAAACCATTAAGGGATCACACATCTAAACATTCACATTTCGTCGTTGAAGTTCTAACATCATGAAAGTCAATAGCAACTTTATAGAAGAATGTAAGCACTGCTTAATTATATCTAGGTAGTGGCGCGAAACTATTTAAGATTTTGTGTTCACCTCGAATTCAGAGACGTTGCTTATTTCAAATTGGCTGATATAGCGTCCAAAGAGTGGATTGCAGCATCAAAATGTCAAAAACGTAAAAATTACTTGCGTGGTGTTAGATTTTTTTTGCGATCTTCGATGCCGATTATAAGATGAGTGACTATTCTTGCTCAACTGATTCTTTCATTGTGCATCAATTAGGTCTTACTGGTTTTAATATTCACATTTAAGTATCCCGCCCGTGGCAGCAAGATACACTCCGGAACCCGTTATAGAACCAGAAGTATTCAGGATACAACCAGACACAAACACAACAACTCAGAAACGTGTGTGGAGCGAGATTGAAGAAGGTATTTACTTTAACTCAAAATTGTTTGCTACTGGATCGAATTGGGTCTTTTATTACCTCTGTACATGTAACCTTTTTATCTTTTTCTGTTAGCCGTCTTCTCCAAGTATAGTGTTCATATCGAACTACAGAGTTCGGGTACAGGCAACTTAAAATAGGTTATATGTAAACGTCCACGGAGCGAAACGGGTCGGTAATTCTTTAATAGGGTCTTGTTCACCTTTTCAAAGAAGAGACCGACCACGTACGCATTTGAATAAAATATATTTATCGGGTCGAATTAACAGTACCCCATAATCCTGGATCTAAACGAAATGAATGTGAACACTGCGCTTATCGCGATTGTACTTAATTATTCGTTTTTATCCCCAGTTGGCAGCCCTGCGCGCAGCCTCGATTCCGTTGAATCACTGCCAAAGAAATGCAAGAGTTGTGATGATAGAAACAGAAATGACCTCAGGTATCATTGAATCTCTTAGCTGCGATTGTTCAAAACAAGGGTCAAGTTTGCACTTACTAATCACACATAATGTACAGTCAAGAGCAATATTTTAGTACTTACCAAATTTCAAAAGCGATTTCTTCCTATTGTATTTTAACGTTTTACGGTTCCACGAACATAGTATTTTGGAAGCCACATTATTACGAAATACGTCTTGTCTCAAAGTAGAAACCGTTTTTCACCAGTAAATTGCTATTGATATTTGGAAAGACAGTTTATACATGGTCGCGACTGTACTCAGGGTTTATTATCTCTTTAAATTGTCGTAATTATGTAGATGATAATATGCTCATTGCTCAAGTCTGCCATTACGCTTAGTTTTATATTTATAATAAGTAATTTGAATTGACTCCACCCCGTGTTTTGAAACGCTGACTACTTAATTTTTTTTACTTATTATCTGTGTTTTTAAAGTTACCTCTGAACTGTTTTCAGCAATTTCTTTAATTAGTTATATATAAGCACTAACTATTATACGATCTTGATTATGTTCATATAAAAATGTTAATCATGATGCACCAATTTTCTGACATACCTGTATTTTACAGTGAGCGGTTACTCGATGCTCGAATAGAGCAGACTCGTCGCCGTAACCAAGAACGAGCCCAGAAGATAGCTGAGATTACCAAGCAAAACAATTTAATAAGTAGCTTGCTAGCAGTCGCTTTAAAGCCGGTATGTGAAAATTTATAAAACTCTTATATCCTTAAGTTAAAAATCTGAATCTGAATTTATTTCAGTAAAGAACAACAAAAACCTATACAAGAACAGTTTAAATAGATATAGGTATCTTATAGCTCAGTAGTAAGTTTATATACTGTTAATTGACATTCCTTACTTTGTTCTACAACACAACAAATCATGCTGCAGATCTGCAAATCAGCGCTGACAAAGAACTTAATGTAAATATTCTAACAATTGCCAAGCTTAGTTATAAACAGTATTTGTGTAGGCGATTTGCTGTGTTTATATTGGTCTGATGTACAATTTAAATTTTCAGAGTGTGTCTCCGAACGACAACTTAAGATCCATGCTGGCGAAGATGCTGATGAACATGGATTCGGGGTTGTCGCCTGACGCTTAGTGATGAACTTAGAACACACAAAAGTGCGTTAATTAAGTGTAGTTGTAGATTGTAAATATTCTGAGGTGACAACATTTTAACTGCGAAAAAGCTACAAAATAAGTCTCTAAGCGATTTTATATTTGATTGAATAACTTTTGAATGGTACATTATTTTGAGCTTTTTATTGCTCAACTAATTACTAAGAAGTCGAGATGAGACGAATCCGCCAACCGTTAACCGTTTCGGTTATTCCCGATGTGAGACCAGCGACTCTGGGGGACAGCGAGACAACTTTCAAACATTATTCTCGTTGTTCACCACTGGGGGGACAGCGTCACAACTTTGTAAATTATTTCCAGTCGCCACCACTGGTGGACAGCGACACGGATTTTTTAACATTCCCTATGGCCGCCGTTGGGGGACAATGGCACAACTCTTTTGATACGATTCCCACTGGCCATCAATTTAAATTGCTTTATCTAGAGACCGGTAAAGTAGTAGCTTAATATACTTACTACGGATTTGATTTTTAGCAGGGCTAAGGGTATGACTAATTTAAATATTTATAAATTATATGGTAGGTAAACGCTGTCCCCCGGTGGTGGACAACGAGAATAATGTTTTAAAGTTGTCTCGCTGTCCCCCAGTGGTGGCCAGACGAATGGTGGACATCGGGAATAATCAAACAGTTTCAGAGATTCAGCACAATCAGAAACTTTACTCTAGCAGGAACTTTTAATTTCGCAACCGAAGTGAGAACAAATATAAATATAATATTCGGACTTGCAAAAGTCATATCTTTCATGGGGTATTTTTTTTTTAAGGTGTCGAAATAAAATTCTACAAAGTAATTGTAGATACTATGACTAGCTTGTAAGATGTCCAAGGTTTTTGTCTTGACCTTAAAAGAGACTATGACCTCTAAGTTTGTTTCGGCTGTTTGTTCTCAGAGTATTCGGGTACGAAACACCGGCCATCTAATATCATCTATTTTTTTTTTAAAAAAGACGTGTTTAAAGTGTTTCTGTAAACCTACTTGCAAATTAAACATCATTTATCATATATAGCATTGTATAGATTCAATTTGTTCGAATTTTATTTTATTATTATCTTTTATTCATTTTCTTACATATTTTTTATATCTTTAGATATTTCTATATACTATTATATAAGAAAAATAAAACTAACAAAAAACATCTAAAAAATAGTTTTGGTAATAGTCCCGGCTTAATTAATATTAAGCAATCTGAAAACTAGGTAAGCTATTTCTTTGAATGATGTGGACATTAATATTCTAGCTATAGTGATCCCGCACAGTGGGCTGAAAATCGACTCTCATAGACATATAATACTTTTTCCCAAATGTCCACTTTTATGACTTGGAAATGTTTTGGGAGACTAAATACATGCCTAACAATATCAACATTATAGAATAGCATTGCAAACAACACAAACAGATTTTTTTAATTAAAAAATACTATGGAGCTGGCATGAAAAAGTCTTATATTTCCGCCATCATTCAATTGGCCCTAATTCCCTTGCAGGTGATTACATCTTGAATTATTCAGAATTTATTGACATACTTTTCGAAACGGCCAGAGTACCGACCTTTTATTTAAAAATCGATTTCGATTTAATATTTTCAAGAAATATTTTTTATCTAATGTTTGACTTAATTTAAGCTTAAAATCTACACGGACTACTTAAACGAGGAACCCAATCAATTCTTTGTATAAACACGCCACATAATCGTAAAAAAAATAGTTTCAAAGACCTAATTATGTAACAATCTTAATTATCGTCATTATTTTATGAGTTTAAGTAATATTGTTATTCGTATCTATTCTATGAGTTAGCTAATGAGAGCAGTGAGTTAATGAGTTAAATGATTACAGTAATTAACATCGTTGCAATAAATAGGAGAACTAAAAATAAAATCGATTCATTTCGCTTTATGCATAGCATTACCGCTTCGCAGAAGGTGGTGACCGCTTTCTATTCCCTCTCGCTCCGGACCATGGCCTGAGCCAGGGCCGGACGCGAGAGATCGCCGTCGCCGATCGCTTCTACAAGGGCACGGCGGTGCTCCGCCCACGCTGGGCAGATCGCCACTGTGTGCTCCACCGTGTCCTCCGGGCGATCGTCACAATGGTGACACCCGGGCGTTTCCTCCCGCCTGATGATGTGCAGGAACTTCCCGAAACATCCGTGTCCGGTGAGGACCTGTGTCAGGCGGTAGGTGAGGACGCCATGACGCCTCTCCAGTAACTCCTCAAAGAGGGAACTTACCGCCACTATTGTGGCGTGCCCTGCACGGGGTTGCGACAGTCGCTCTCTCCATGCCACCATGAGATCGCACCGGAGGTCTGTCCGCTGAGCGGCAATCTGCCGCGGCAACGGGTTTTCCCCCCGGTGTAGTGCCTCCGCGCGCCACTCTAACAGGCGCGCGAGCACTACCGCCTCCTAATCCCACGGTGGCAATCCGGCAAGGAGGCTCGCTGCCTCGCCGGATATCGTGCGGTAGCCCCGGATCAGCCGTATGGCCAGCGCCTTTTGGGGCGCGTTCAGATAGTGGGCGGCCCGCCGCCCTAAAGAACGCGCCCATACCGGGGCCCCGTAAAAGGCCATGGACCGCACGACTCATACGCATAGAGCTTACGGCAGGAGGCGTTTGGCCCCCTCAGATTGGGCAGGAGCCGCTTGAGAGCAGCTCCCGTCCGCTCGAGTTTGGGAGTCAAACGTCGGAAGTGTTCCACGAAGTTCCACCGGCTGTCGAGGACGATTCCCAGGTACTTCATCGTCGACCCGACACCGATGCGAACCCCTCCTACCGTCAACTGGGATCCCGAAGGTGGGGTGTTTCCGCGGCCATGAAATACCATGGCCTCAGATTTGTGCAAGGCCGCGTGTTATATTGTCGGCCGCCGCCTGGTGCGACCCCCCCTGAGCCAGGACGAGCGTGTCGTCAGCGTAGCAAACTACAGTGACGCCGCTGGGGAGGTCGGCGCGCAGCACCCAGTCGTAACCGCTGTCCCACAGGAGCGGCCCCAAGACCGATCCCTGTGGGACACCGCACGACATCTCTCGCCGGTTCCACTCTCCTGAGCGACCAACGAAGGTAGGTCGGCATCCGGTGGTATCGGAGTGCCTCCCTGATGCAGCTCCAAGGCATGGTGTTGAATGCGTTGGCGATGTCGAGGGACACCGCCACGACAACCCCACCCCTGGACACTGCAGCCCCCGTAGTGAGGGCTCTCACGCGCATGATGGCGTCCACCGTCGAGCGCCCCTTGCGGAAACCATACTGGTGATCGGCAAGATCCGGCCCCGTCCCCACAAGGTGCCCGACGAGGCGGTTTGCAATTACTCTTTCAAAGAGCTTGCCCACCTCGTCGAGCAGCACAATGGGCCGGAATGCGGACGGAGTGTTCGCAGGGCGCCCCGGCTTCTGTATCAGGACCAGTTTTCCCGTCTTCCAACGAAGTGGGAACTGGCCCCTCTCCAAGCATGCCGGGGGCCAATAGTCGGGGCCCCAGAGCCTCCAGGGCCAGGACCCAGGCTTTGCCATGCAAGCCATCGGGTCCGGGCGGTGTTTTTGACTTTCAGCCTGCCCACCGCCACTCTCAGGTCTACCCCAGTCACCTCCGGAACGTCGTCGTCGTCGTTGTCCTCGTGGTCCGCTTGTGGCACCGCAAGCGGCGGAGCCATGGGTGGAGGAGCATGCTCCCCTCGCGAAGGGAACAGAGCGCTCACCACATCCTCAACTAGTTGGGGCCGGAGACTGCGTCAGCGGGGGGGCCCTGGTGCGGAGTTTATCCCGCACCATCTTGTATGGGCGCCCCCACGGATCTCCATCTAGCGACTCCAGCATCTCCTTGCGGGCCAAGTCTTTGGCCCGCAAGACACCTTCTAGGAGGGCGGTCTTCGCCGCTCTGTACCCCTCATACAGCTCAGCCTCAATGGCTGCCACATCCGGTGCTCGAATGCGGAGCCTGCGGTGCCTGGCGTACAGGGGCCTAAGTCTGCTATTACAATAGTATCATAATGGTCGATCACTGATCGCATAATGGTTAATTTAGGCAAGTTTGGTAATCTGCTACATACTAAACTTGTCAAAATCAACGATCAGTGATCGACCATTCTGACACCATTAAATAAATAAATAATGCCGCATGCCTCTCGGTGCCGTCAGCTTGCGCGACCACCAGTACACCTGACGCCGGGCGCTTCCAGACCGGACTCGGGGCATTGCCACGTCACAGATCTCTGACATGGCCTCCTGGAACCAGTCCCCCTCGTGGTTGGTGTCGGCAGGCCTGTCCGGAGATGACACCCAGGCCTGCACGATCGAGGGTTCCAGGAGGACCTCCGGGTCCAGCTGTTGCAGCGCCCACCGCGGACCACTCGGGGCCTGTAGGACCGGCGCGCTGGAGGTCTGGGTGGAGACGTCGAGCCGGATGTACCGGTGATCGGAGTAGGTCTCCACCTCCTCCATGACGCGCCAGTCGACGACACGCGGCGACGGAGCGGGGCTGGCGAACGAAATGTCCACCACCGACTGGCCCCGCATCCGCACACACGTGGAAACAGAACCCCGATTTAGGACGACCAGGCCCATCTCTAGTGCCTCCACCATCCTTCCCCGCACATCCGTGCATCGAGAACCCCAAGCCAAGTTCTTGGCGTTGAAGTCCCCGAGCACTAGCACGGGGAGGGAGCAGTTACCGACAACAACGGTCAACTCTCTGAGGGAGTTGTGGAACTCTGCGAGAGTTCGGCTCGGGGAGAAGTAGACACCCGCTACGACTATATCCCCGAACCGCGCTGCGACGCACCCCTGACCCTTCCTGACACATCATTGGTGCCATTAAAACTGATAAGTGAAGAAAATACAGTTTGGCAAAACCCAAAACCTTGCTCTGCTTTGTTTTGCCGACCGGTACAGTTTACTTTTATTAAAGAAAGTGAAGCAGTCGTGAAAGCAGAAGAACAGAAAATGAAGGATGAAATATCTGCCCTACGACCAACTGAGTGCAACAGCAACACAATTACCCACAAGCCCTTAATGACGATGATCGATGTTAAGATATGCACATACCTTTCAGCAACTAGATCAAACGCGTCTTGCTACATATGCCTAGCGAAACCGTCTGAGCTAAACAATTTAGAAGCAGTCTCAAAACTGGCAACATCGGCTGAAATGATGGAGTTTGGGATTTCTTCACTTCATGCGCGTATTACTATGATGGAATGCCTTTTACACATATCCTACAGATTGGACATTAAAAAGTGGGCTGTTAAAGGAAAAGCTGACCAAGACGTAAAGGACGCAAGGAAGAAATTAATTCAAGATCGCTTCAAACAGAACTCGGTCTGCTAATTGACATGATGAAACAGGGTCATGGAACTACCAACGGTGGCAACACGGCCAGATGATTCTTTGAATTTCCAGAAAAAACAGCTGCTATCACAGGATTAGATGAAGAACTAATCCGAAGATTTGCTGTAATTTTACAAACAATAACGCCAGGAGGACGTGTTAACATTGAAAAATTCAAAGACTATGCGTACAAAACTGCTGAGATATGTGGAACTATATAACTGGTATTATATGTCTGCAACAGTCCACAAAGTTCTTCTTGATGGAGCTGATATCATTGCTTCTAACGCAATTGTCCCAATTGGGAGTCTTTCGGAAGAGGCATCGGAAGCCCGGAACAAAGATTTTAGAAGATTCAGGGAACACCATCACCATTCCCGTAAGAAGAGTAGAGTGAGTTCTAATCAGGATATTTTTAATTTCCTTCTTTCATCAGATCCACTTGTTTCATCAACAAGACCCATTTTGGACGCAAAAAAAAGAAAACTTTCTTTGAGGAAACGCTGACACTACTAAAGCTTCAAGAACTTGAATTCGAGTTTAGAGATGTTTTACAGTTAGACTCCGACTCTGAGTTAGATTCAGATGACAGTGATTTAGAATAGGTTTAGTTAGTTAGTTTTTTCCTTTATTTTTGTTAATATTTATAATTATGTATTAGGTTTAACTTTTTATTAACACTGAAAATTGTTTTTTTTTCTTTTTCCATAGTGTTTCTTTTTTTTGCCTTTTTATTTGTAAATATCTTTATAATTAGAAGCTGATTAAAATATATAAATTATTCCATTATAATCTCCAGCTTTTCATTTAATTCATTAACTCACTACTCTCATTAGCTAACTCATAGAATAGATACGAATAACAATATTACTTAAACTCATAAAATAATGACGATAATTAAGATCGTTACATAATTAGGTCTTTGAAACTATTTTTTTTCCGATTATGTGGCGTGTTTATACAAAGAATTGATTGGGTTCCTCGTTTAAGTAGTCCGTGTAGATTTTAAGCTTAAATTAAGTCAAACATTAGATAAAAAATATTTCTTGAAAATATTAAATCGAAAACGATTTTTAAATAAAAGGTCGGTACTCTGGCCGTTTCGAAAAGTATGTCGATAAATTCTGAATAATTCAAGGTTTAATCACCTGCAAGGGAATTAGGGCCAATTGAACGATGGCGGAGATATTAGACTTTTTCATGCCAGCTCCATAGTAATTTTTAATGAAAAAAATCTGTTTGCGTTGTTTGCAATGCTATTCTATAATGTTGATATTGTTAGGCATGTATTTAGTCTCCCAAAAAATTTCCAAGTCATAAAAGTGGACATTTGGGAAAAAGTATTATATGTCTATGAGAGTCGATTTTCAGCCCACTGTGATGCCGATATTTTGATGTAAGTAGTGCATGTAGCGTGTTTTTAAGTATTAATGTATTCCTGACATAAATAATTGTAAATTAAATGAACTTTGAAGAGAATGGAAAATTTTATTGATCCTTCTTATAGCCATAAAAGGAGCCCTTATGGTTAAGTTCTGTCTGTCTGTCTGTCTGTCGGTATTTTATTGGAATATTATTCCAAGATAGCTCTACTCTAGTAACCACATAGTTGCAATTTGAAGAATAAGTGTTTCCAAATTAACCATTTTATTAAAAAAAAAGCCTTGCATCACACTAGAAACCAATACACAAGTAATGAGGAATTACGAAAAAAACTGAAAATTGAGGAAAGATTTGTTCGTTTGTTTGCAATACAATACAATAGTGTTTTTCTCTTTTATACAAATACTAGCAGTCTTTCGCGGTTTCACCAGCTTTAGTTGCCACCCCGGTGCCGTGGGCAGTAGCTTGATATGGTTAAAATCGGTCCAGTACAGCAACGTGCTTAGAGGATTCAAGGCTGAACCAAAGTGGACTCAAACTATCGCCCTGGAATATACCTCGCTCTATCTTTATCGGTTCTATATTTCTCTTGAAACTGCTGACATCCTGGATAGCGAAGGACCGTACTCCATTGCCTCATACACGAGATCAGGAAAGTGCGCAGAGTTGCATAAATTTTATACAAATCTAGCACCATCATGAGCCATGTATGTGGCACGGAGTCATTGGCCTTCTTATAGTCTATACAACATGTCGACAGATGCCTTCGGGAACGGCGAACCTATTGACTAATGGCCATATCAATGAGGAGTAGCTCCTTAGTACCGCGGGACTCGTTCCTGCATCCATTCTGAGAAGCAGACATGATAGAATTTAGGTAGCGACCCTGACTCTAAGGCCGACTGGCCGCAGGGCCGCCAAACGAACGTGCGACCTCTAAATCCACTTTATCCAGAAGTTGTGCAGTCCGTCCGGCCCTGGAGATTTCCCATTAGGCAATGGACGGACCGCACAAGCTATATCTTGCGGGCTGATTGTTATGGCCCCCATTTCTGGTATTGGATCGCATGCTCGCTCGACTTCCCGAGTCCATTCACCTTCGGTATGACTGACAGGCACCGACCAGATGCTACGCCAAAACAAACACATGGCGTCATCATCCGGTAGGCGCGTGTCAGACACACCTTGGTCTGGTCGCTCCCATGCTCTAAACACCCACCTTCCATCGCTTTGGAATGTGCGATTCTGAGTGTACCGTTCTACCCGCCGCTTATACCTACGAATACGATTTGCCCATGCATACACTTTCTGTTTCAGGAAGTGTATGCATGGGCAAATCACTTATTATTTCAATAGTAGTAGTTGTGTAAATATAATTTTACACAACTACTACTAAGTTTTAAACATTTCATTTCACCGCGGCGCATGCTGAGCACGGGCGCATTTTAAAACTGAAATTCTAAAAACCGCTCTGCGATAAGCGAATTGTAAATAGTCATGGGTCATATTCGTGTTCTCCAGTGGAAACGTAGTCCCACGCTGACAGCGTTGAGCTATGTAACCGCTTATTCGAGCAAGCCACGAATGTATTAATGACGTCAATTCATGCATAGCTACTCCGTGGGTTGCAGTGGACACAACCACATACATTTTCTTACAAAGCGAAGTTTAATACACGTGCGTAGCCTCTCCGTGCACCGCGGTGGGCCCGCGCCTTTAGCGTCAGCGCTGTGTCCGATGTCAAACATCACAGCCTAATAAATGTTGTGTGGTGTGAGGCTTGAAAGCCAAAATACGAGTTTTTTGCAGTACGACGATTTCTATTTACGGTTGGCAAGGTTGGCAACCCTAGTCTAAAGCGATGGACATTTTTTAATCACTGTAGCACCACAGGTTTAACAGATTGTTTTTAGCACTGACCCCCGAATACTGAAACGTCACTCAAAATGTGAGGGCTGCTTAACATTTGAGCAGCTCTTAAACTTTAGATTTTGTATGGTCAAACGTCACTTATGAGTCTCTGTTAAATTTAAGTGGGACTTAAATTTTGAGTGACGTTTCAGTATTCGGGGGTTAGTGACTCAGTGTGGCCAATTTATGAGGAATTCCTCAAACTGTGGGGAATCTCAAGTCTATTGGGGAAAATCGCATTTTCCCCACAAAATGCCAATTATGTGGGGAAAATGGGATTTTGACATCTTATTCTCATATGTAAATATTACATCATTCAGGGGGAACGCTTATTTTTTTAAAACAATTCATTTGTTTTACATTAGCCGCGCACGATGTTTTTATTAAATTAATTTCATAGACTCGTTTGTGATAGCACAAAAATTAAACAATGAGTGGCGAGTTCACGCTATGCTGGATTTCAATCAACATGGACTTGAAGTTACTGCCGATCAATATGATGCTGAATGTTACTGGGCTAAAGTGTTTCCCTTGAAAAACGCTAAAAAAAAATATTTTGTTGTTGCTGATACTGCCTTTTACAAATGCATCAGTCGAGCGCATAATTAGTGATTAAAAAAAAATTAAAACTATAAACCGCAATCGACTATAATATACCATTACTGTTGTTTCATTACTGGCTGCAAGCGAAGGGATAAAAAAAACTGGGCGACAGTGTCAAGTTTAACCCTTCAAACCAAATACTCTCCACTAAAATATGGGAAAAAAATATAAACAATAGAAACTATGTGCATAATTGAACATAGTTTCATTTCTTATAAAACTTTAAATGACTGATTTTTGTCTGAATTTGGGGAACTCGATCCGCATTTGTGGGGAATGGGATAAATTAGCATTGGCAACCCTGACCGAGTCATCTGCGTCATAATCGTCATATAGTTATCTGTGGTCACTGTGCCACCTTGTTATCTTGTAAATAAAGTTAGCGTAACTAGTGTCATATTAATGTTCAGTGGTCTTGTTGTTCACCACAGCTCATTTGCTAATAGCTTTGAGTGTCTTTTTTTCTGTTTAAAAAATAACATTAATTCAACACGTGGGCTTTCATGTGTGTGTGTTTTAAGAAGTTATACAATAGTCCCACGTATGTTTTAAAAAGGATAGGCAATGCAGTTTGCAGAGGAAGGTAATTACTTGCTAAACCCTAATTTGTTTTTACTAATTATGCTGTAAGTATAATTTGTACTACATAAGAACATACGCTTTAATTTGTTGAATTATTTTCAGAATTCACCACGTTAAAAAGTATGTGTGGTTTTTTTATTTTGTAGGCGGGATAAAACTTAGTAGGGTGGGTAGATGGGTTTTCTTTCACCATAAATAAATCAGTTTGTCCACTGTTACTGTCAGACGACATATCTACGACTAACGACTACGACTACAACCTAATATTATTCTCCTTCTTCTATTTAAATTAATTAATATATAATATTTGTTTACTTCATTATTTTCGCCCAGTGATATAGTGGTGTTTTTAACATCATTAAATTGGAGATAATGGAGACACCCAAACAAGAGTTCAATTATCCTCTACCCAGCCTTTATCTTGCAATGTTGGCGTCCAGTCTAAATGAATGCAGCTGAGTACCAGTAGTTTACTTAAAGTGACTGCCTATCTGACCTTTACATCCCAGTTAACACATGGTAATTCAATACCCTGTTGTAAAATACCCTGTTGGTGTGCAATAAAGTATAGCTAAATCTTAAATATAATTAACTTTCAGATCTTCAAGCCAAGTGTCGCAGTGATGAAGAACTAATAAATTTTAGGCCCTCACCCAACTTCAAGCATAAGAAGTACCTAAGATCAAAATTTGAAGAAGCTATGATGATTGAAGCAAATTCATATGTGGAACCAAATGCTGCATTGTTGGGACACAACAAACAAGAGAAAGTCATTAACCAATCGGTTGCAACTGTAGCAGCGCAGCCACCTTTACCACCTAACTCACCACCACCAGATTCACCACCCATGATCACAAATTTAAAGCAAGAAATTGAGGATGATGAATATAAATGTGATACCTCTGAAACTTCATCAGAGTTCAACCAGCCAGAAGAACTAAAGGTGGCCCCTGCTATAATTAAAACTGACCAGTCTGAGAATAAGCCTAGTGTCACGATGTGCCGCAACTTTGCACGTGGCACTTGCAAAAAGGGTGCAGCGTGTATATTTGTACATAAACTGATTTTATCACAATTACCGGGGGTTTACACATTTTGTCGAAACTTCCAAAATTCGGTTTGTTCTTTTCCCAAGTGCAAATTTGTACACGCCTCTGTCTTTGAAAAAGAACATTTCTACAGGACAGGATTTTTACCGCCCCATACAGTAGCTCATCTTAAAGAACCTGGTGTACAGCAACCCCCGCCCCCACCACCACAGGCTGAAGGTAATACTGTTCACTATTTATTTATTAAAACTTTATGCACAAGTAAAAAACTGTACAAAGGCGGACTTAATGCCTTAGGCATTTTCTACCAGTCTACCTTAGGGCCTATGCACACCACGTCTTTTAAACGCGCCGTCGACGCGCGTTTTGGGAACGCGCGTCGCCGGCGCGTTTTTATCCTGCAGAGCAGTTTGTTGTCGTTTGTATCGATACAAACGCGCGGCACCGGCGCGTCTGTATCGATACAAACGCAACGAGGGAAAGGGAAGTGTGAAACTACGCTAGTAGCAATCGAGCGATTTGGTGCACCGCACGTCTTTGGAACAAAAAAATGGAGCCTTTCGACACAGAAAACTTCATAACTGAAATTCAAAACCGGCCAATATCGTGGAATTCACGATTGCCGGATTATTCGATACACACGCGCGTTTGCATCGCGTCTGTATCGCTACACACGCGCGTTTGCATCGCGTCTGTATCGCTACACACGCGCGTCTGTATCGCTACACACGCGCGTCTGTATCGCTACACACGCGCGTCTGTATCGCTACACACGCGCGTCTGTATCGCTACACACGCGCGTATGTATCGCTACACACGCGCGTCTGTATTTATACAGGTGTGCAAAGGTCTACAGGCTGCGTCTGACTTGCGTGCGTATCGCGTCTGTATCGCTACAAACGCGCGTCGACGGCGCGTTTAAAAAACGTGGTGTGCATAGGCCCTTAGGGTGATGCAGAGACAAAAAACAGTAGTAGTCCGGTCAAATTTGACATACGAAGTTACCTAAATTCCCACCAAGCTGAAAATCGGTAAGATTATTTGAAATATCATTAAAAACAAAATTTGAATGTTCCCCATCTTTCCCTTGTAAGGAAAAAAAATTATTCAAGGTCAAAGGTAAAAAAATGAGTTGATGAAATGAGTTGAGTAGAAAGATGAGTTTTTCGCGATTTTCAGCAAAACGGTAGTAAGTTTTATCATAAAAATATTTCAGACAAAAATTGTAGATCATAAAATTATCTACAAAAAAATAATTTATACTTTTTTTTCTACGAGCCACCGTTTTTGAGAGAAAACGATTCAAAAAGTTGTAATCGTCATAATATGCACACGTTTCCACGTCACCTATGAGGTAGTGTACTTAGCGCGTTTTTTTTTTGGTTTCCCCAGTAGGCCTATTCCACGGGTCAGTTTTGATCTCGTTTAATTTGAAACTATTGAAAAATAATGGATATTAGCAGAAATTGAAAAGATAAAAGCAATTTAAGTTAAAAAAAAGTAGTGAAATTAAATTGTCCGAGTCGTAACTTTCAAAATCTTCTTCTTGATCTTCTTGTTCTTGTTCTTCTTCATCTTCATCCTGAGTGGATGTAAACTGCATTAATAGCGATGTATCGCATGTTGCCTCGTTGGAATCAAACGGATCCTCTACTGTTGGTGATTCAATATTACAGCACAACCGGCCTTGACAATGTGTACATGCCGGAGAACAGAACAGTCCGACTTTTTTGCAACCACATTTAGCACTGCATCCCTTTTTGCAGTTGCAAAAAATCGAGAGCAATTTTTCCGGCGCAGGTGGAAGTAAAGTGTGCACTGGTTCTAATAAATTGTTGACCAACTTCCAACCCCAATCTGTAGGGTCTAGCTGATAACCAAGCCACACTTGAACTTGGTAATTTACCCTAAAAAGATGTTGATGAGCAGCAACTGAGGTTGGAGGAAGACAAGCTAATTGTACTTGTTTTTTACTTTTGGTGTTTTTAACGAAACATGCATATCTATACTTATCTAAGCAGGTAGTTTTTTTAGGAGCTCCGTACATAGAAAGAAGAGAGCGAATGCCGTTAGTAATAATTTCTTGTCGAGTAGAATTACTATTTTTGAAAACTTCAGCACATTCAAAGTGTGTGGCGTACTCATGCATATTATGACGATTACAACTTTTTGAATCGTTATATCTCAAAAACGGTGGCTCGTAGAAAAAAAAGTATAAATTAATTTTTTGTAGATAATTTTATGATCTACAATTTTTGTCTGAGATATTTTTATGATAAAACTTACCCTTTTGCTGAAAATCGCGAAATATCATTTTTTTGACCTTTGACCTTGAATATTTTTTTTTCCTTACAGGGGAAAGATGGGGAACTTTCAAATTTTGTTTTTAATGATATTTCAAACAATCTTACCGATTTTCAGATTGGTGGGAATTTAGGTAACTTCACTCTTATTTTTTTGGTCTAATTTGACCGGACTATAGGTGCGATAACAATAATAAATAATAATAATATTTAATTTAACCTTTCCAAAAAATATATTTATATTAGCTGCAAAAAATATATTTTTGGGTTATTTTTATTTTCAGAAACACCAGCACCAGTAGAACAACCGCAGTCACAACCACAGCCACAACCTGCAGTTTATTGCAATGCTCCACCACCACCCCAAATATCATGGTAACTAAGTCTTTTGTCTGTAGCACATCTCCAATATAAATAATCGAATGATTTAATATCCTTGTATAGTAGGCTTGTCAACAGAAACGCAATTTGCAAAAAACAAATTAACACAATTTGAAAAACCATTAAGGGGTCACACATCTAAACATTCACATTTCGTCGTTGAAGTTGTAACATCATGAAAGTCAATAGCAACTTTATAGAAGAATGTAAGCACTGCTTAATTATATCTAGGTAGTGGCACGAAACTATTTAAGATTTTGTGTTCACCTCGAATTCAGAGACGTTGCTTATTTCAAATTGGCTGATATAGCGTCCAAAATGTCAAAAACGTAAATATTATTTGCGTGGTGTTAGATTTTTTTTGCGATCCTCGATGCCGATTATAAGATGAGTGACTATTCTTGCTCAACTGATTCTTTCATTGTGCATCAATTAGGTCTTACTGGTTTTAATATTCACATTTAAGTATCCCGCCCGTGGCAGCAAGATACACTCCGGAACCCGTTATAGAACCAGAAGTATTCAGGATACAACCAGACACAAACACAACAACTCAGAAACGTGTGTGGAGCGAGATTGAAGAAGGTATTTACTTTAACTCAAAATTGTTTGCTACTGAATCGAATTGGGTCTTTTATTACCTCTGTACATGTAACCTTTTTATCTTTTTCTGTTAGCCGTCTTCTCCAAGTGTAGTGTTCATATCGAATTACAGAGTTCGGGTACAGGCAACTCAAAATAGGTTATATGTAAACGTCCACGGAGTCTTGTTCACCTTTTCAAAGAAGAGACCGACCACGTACGCATTTGAATAAAATATATTTATCGGGTCGAATTAACAGTACCCCATAATTCTGGATCTAAACGAAATGAATGTGAACACTGCGCTTATCGCGATTGTACTTAATTATTCGTTTTTATCCCCAGTTGGCAGCCCTGCGCGCAGCCTCGATTCCGTTGAATCACTGCCAAAGAAATGCAAGAGTTGTGATGATAGAAACAGAAATGACCTCAGGTATCATTGAATCTCTTAGCTGCGATTGTTCAAAACAAGGGTCAAGTTTGCACTTACCAATCACACATAATGTACAGTCAAGAGCAATATCTTAGTACTTACCAAATTTCAAAAGCGATTTCTTCCTATTGTATTTTAACGTTTTACGGTTCCACGAACATAGTATTTTGGAAGCCACATTATTACGAAATACGTCTTGTCTCAAAGTAGAAACCGTTTTTCACCAGTAAATTGCTATTGATATTTGGAAAGACAGTTTATACATGGTCGCGACTGTACTCAGGGTTTATTATCTCTTTAAATTGTCGTAATTATGTAGATGATAATATGCTCATTGCTCAAGTCTGCCATTACGCTTAGTTTTATATTTATAATAAGTAATATGAATTGACTCCACCCCGTGTTTTGAAACGCTCACTACTTAAAATTTTTTACTTATTATCTGTGAGTTTTTAAAGTTACCTCTGAACTGTTTTCAGCAATTTCTTTAATTAGTTATATATAAGCATTAACTATTATACGATCTTGATTATGTTCATATAAAAATGTTAATCATTATGCACCAATTTTCTGACATACCTGTATTTTACAGTGAGCGGTTACTCGATGCTCGAATAGAGCAGACTCGTCGCCGTAACCAAGAACGAGCCCAGAAGATAGCTGAGATTACCAAGCAAAACAATTTAATAAGTAGCTTGCTAGCAGTCGCTTTAAAGCCGGTATGTGAAAATTTATAAAACTCTTATATCTTTAAGTTAAAAATCTGAATCTGAATTTATTTCAGTAAAGAACAACAAAAACCTATACAAGAACAGTTTAAATAGATATAGGTATCTTATAGCTCAGTAGTAAGTTTATATACTGTTAATTGACATTCCTTACTTTGTTCTACAACACAACAAAACATGCTGCAGCTCTGCAAATCAGCGCCGACAAAGAACTTAATGTAAAATTCTAACAATTGCCAAGCTTAGTTATAAACAGTATTTGTGTAGGCGATTTGCTGTGTTTATATTGGTCTGATGTACAATTTAAATTTTCAGAGTGTGTCTCCGAACGACAACTTAAGATCCATGCTGGCGAAGATGCTGATGAACATGGATTCGGGGTTGTCGCCTGACGCTTAGTGATGAACTTAGAACACACAAAAGTGCGTTAATTAAGTGTAGTTGTAGATTGTAAATATTCTGAGGTGACAACATTTTAACTGCGAAAAAGCTACAAAATAAGTCTCTAAGCGATTTTATATTTCATTGAATAACTTTAGAATTGTACATTATTTTGGGTTTTTTATTGTTCAACTAATTACTAAGAAGTCAAGATGATACGAACCCGCCAAACCTTTTCAGAGATTCAGCACAATCAGAAACTTTACTGTAGCAGGAACTTTTAATTTCGCAACCGAAGTGAGAACAAATATAAATATAATATTCGGACTCGCTAAAGTCATATCTTTCATGGGGTACTTTTTTTAAGGTGTCGTAATAAAATTCTACAAAGTAATTGTAGATACTATAACTAGCTTGTAAGATGTCCAAGATTTTTGTCTTGATCTTAAAATAGACTATGACCTCTGAGTTTGTTTCGGCTGTTTGTTCTCAGAGTATTCGGGTACGAAACACGGGCCATCTAATATTATCAATTTTTTTTCAAGACGTGTTTAATGTGTTTCTGTAAACCTACTTGCAAATTAAACATCATTTATCATATATAGCATTGTATAGATTCAATTTCTTCGAATTTTATTTTATTATTATCTTTTATTAATTTTCTTACATATTTTTTATATCTTTAGATATTTCTATATACTATTGTGTAAGAAAAATAAAACTAACAAAAAACATCTAAAAAATAGTTTTGGTAATAGTCCCGGCTTAATTAATATTAAGCAATCTGAAAAACTAGCTAAGCTATTTCTTTGTATGATGTGGATTAATATTAGATTAATATTCTAGCTATAGTGATGCCGCACAGTGGGCTGAAAATCGACTCTTATAAATATAAAACTTTTTCCCAAATGTCCACTTTTATGACTTGGAAATGTTTTGGGAGACTAAATACATGCCTAAAAATATCAACATTATAGAATAGCATTGCAAACAACGCAAACAGATTTTTTTCATTAAAAATTACTATGGAGCTGGCATGAAAAAGTCTAATATCTCCGCCATCGTTAAATTGGCCCTAATTCCCTTGCAGGTGATTAAACCTTGAATTATTCAGAATTTATTGACATACTTTTCGAAACGGCCAGAGTACCGACCTTTTATTTAAAAATCGAATTCGATTTAATATTTTCAAAAAATATTTTTTATCTAATGTTTAACTTAATTTAAGCTTAAAATCTACACGGACTACTTAAACGATGAACCTGATCAATTGTATAAACACGCCACATAATCGTAAAAAAAATAGTTTCAAAGACCTAATTATGTAACGATCTTAATTATCGTCATTATTTTATGAGTTTAAGTAATATTGTTATTCGTATCTATTCTATGAGTTAGCTAATGAGAGTAGTGAGTTAATGAGTTAAATGATCACAGTAATTAACATCGTTGCAATAAATAGGAGAACTCAAAATAAAATCGATTCATTTCGCTTTACGCATCAAAAGTTTAAACAGTAATAATATCACATCTGGATATGTTCGTTATTTTAAAAGGTTCAGCCAAAAAGAAACGATTTTTAGTTTTTATTTGACAGTGTTATCTCGATTGAGATTGAGTTTATCTGTGGAAGATCGTGTGACGTTTAAAGAATTTTGCCGGAAATTTACGAGAGCAGTAGAGAAACGTTGGCATTTTGCAAGCCAAAAAATGGAATTATTCCGAAAGGAATATGGAAACTGGCTTGAGAAAAATGTCGACCGGCCTAGCTGCATCAAAGAAAATGTTCAGGAACCTTCGACATCTGCCGCTCATGAGGAAGAAGAGCCATCAACATCATCAGTTGGTACTATGACCAAAAGGAAACTCCCCAGAAAACCTTTTGTAGAGTTGGGTGGGAACGAAGCAAAAGAAGAGACGGAGTGGTGATCATTTGAACAGTGATTGCAGTGAACTTGTTTATGCAGCTTGCACCAAGTTGAAGGAAGATGCATGTGATAATATTGCTTCTGTGTTGAATACCTAATGAAAAATCCAGAAACAGTTAATAGGTTCCAAGACTTGACCAAAAAACCGGCTGGCAAGGAAATCCTATAAAGTCGCTTGGATTAATGCTATCTCTGAAATTATCAAAATGGCAATATATAACTTTGAGAGAATCAGTAAGAAGGTATTAAAGAAGGTATTATATCCATCCTACTACAGAGTGCAAAAAGCAAAAAAGAGTGTTATCCCCCTGAATCTGAAAATTCTATCACGGTTACAGATAGCTCAGCCAGAATTTCTCTGCAAGCTCTATTGGACTTAACAGTAAATAGAATATTTAAATCTTTACCAGAAGATTTAAAACAAAAAGAAATGATTTTAATCTCTAAATGGGGTTTTGATGGAGCATCTAGCAAAAATTGGATTCTATTCAGGATGACTCTAGTATTTTTATGATATCATTGGTGCCATTTTGTTTTTTTTTTGGGGTGGGAAATCATCCAATGACTTCCCCCGCTCTGGGGCATGTCAGACTTGTACTGACTAAAACCCACCCATGTTCCTTCTATTGCCCTTTACGTTCCGAGGCCGCGGTATCTCTTTCAAACAACCCGCAACGCCGGCAGGCGGAGGCTCTGGCAGGCCCCTCTGCTTTGCGGACTCTCTTTGAGGCGCGCGTGAAACACGAACGCGCCGTCGACACGGCCTGTTGTCAATCGACGGACGGACGGTGAGCTACCCATTGCTCACCGTCCACAGGCCCGCATCTACGGTGGCCGGGAGTCGTGTCGCGGCGCCCGGCGCCCGCGGTGGCTGGGTTGGGCAGATGTTCTCTCCCTTAAACGCCCGGCCACCTCCTTTGCTAGCATTACTGCTTCGCAGAAGGTGGTGACCGCTTCCCATTCCCTCTCGCTCCGGACCATGGCCTGAGCCAGGGCCGGACACGAGAGATCGCCGTCGCCGATCGCCTCTACGAGGGCACGGCGGTGCTCCGCCCGCGTTAGGCAGATCGCCCCTGTGTGCTCCACCGTGTCCTCCGGGTGATCGTCACAATGGTGACAACCGGGCGTTTCCTCCCGCCTGATGATGTGCAGGAACTTCCCGAAACATCCGTGTCCGGTGAGGACCTGCGTCAGCCGGTAGGTGAGGACGCCATGACGCCTCTCCAGCCACTCCTCAAAGAGGGGACTTACCGCCACTATTGCGGCGTGCCCTGCACGGGGTTGCGACAGTCGCTCTCTCCATGCCACCATGAGCCGCTTGAGAGCAGCCCCCGTCCGCTCGAGTTTGGGAGCCCAACGTCGGAAGTGTTCCACGAAGTTCCACCGGTTGCGAGGACGATTCCCAGGTACTTCATCGTCGACCCGACGCCGATGCGAACCCCTCCTACCGTCAACTGGGATCCCGAAGGTGGGGTGTTTCCGCGGCCATGAAATACCATGGCCTCGGATTTGTGCAAGGCCACCTCGAGACCCAATAGCCGGATCCTTTCCGCGACTATCGCAACCCCGCGTGTCATATTGTCGGCCGCCGCCTGGAGCGACCCCCCCTGAGCCAGGACGAGCGTGTCGTCAGCGTAGCAAACTACACTGACGCCGCTGGGGAGGTCGGCGCGCAGCACCCAGTCGTAACCGATATCCCACAGGAGCGGCCCCAAGACCGATCCCTGTGGGACACCGCACGACATCTCTCGCCGGTTCCACTCTCCAGAGCGACCGGGATAGATGACGTCCATGTCCGTCAGATATGCCCCGACCACACGACAAAGATAGGTCGCCATCCGGTGGTATCGGAGTGCCTCCCTGATGCAGCTCCAAGGCATGGTGTTTAATGCGTTGGCGATGTCGAGGGACACCACCACGACAACCCCACCCCTGGACACTGCAGCCCCCGTCGTGAGGGCTCTCACGCGCATGGTGGCGTCCACCGTCGAGCGCCCCTTGCGGAAACCATACTGGTGATCGGCAAGATCCGGCCCCGTCCCCACAAGGTGCCCGACGAGGCGGTTTGCAATTACTCTTTCAAAGAGCTTGCCCACCTCGTCGAGCAGCATAATGGGCCGGAATGCGGACGGAGAGTCCGCAGGGCGCCCCGGCTTCTGTATCAGGACCAGTTTTCCCGTCTTCCAACGAAGTGGGAACTGGCCCCTCTCCAAGCACGCGCGCTCTTAGGAGCCTTAGTAGTCGGGGCCCCAGAGCCTCCAGGGCCAGGACCCAGGCTTTGCCATGCAAGCCATCGGGTCCCGGGGCGGTGTTTTTGGCTTTCAGCCTGCCCACCGCCACTCTCAGGTCTACCTCAGTCACCTCCGGGACGTCGTCGTCGTCGTTGTCCTCGTGGTCCGCTTGTGGCACCGCAAGCGGTGGAGCCATGGGTGGAGGAGCATGCTCCGCTCGCGAAGGGAACAGAGCGCTCACCACATCCTCAACTAGTTGGGGCCGGAGACTGCGTCAGCGGGGGGGCCCTGGTGCGGAGTTTATCCCGCACCATCTTGTATGGGCGCGCCCACGGATCTCCATCTAGAGACCCCAGCATCTCCTCGCGGGCCAAGTCTTTGGCCCGCAAGACACCTTCTAGGAGGGCGGTCTTCGCCACTCTGTACCCCTCATACAGCTCCGCCTCAATGGCTGCCGCATCCGGTGCTCGATTGCGGTGCCTGCGGTGCCTGGCGTACAGGTATCGCATGCCTCTCGGTGCTGTCAGCTCGCGCGACCACCAGTACACCTGACGCCGGGCGCTTCCAGACCGGACTCGGGGCATTGCCACGTCACAGATCTCTGACATGGCCTCCTGGAACCAGTCCGCCTCGTGGTTGGGGTCGGCAGGCCTGTCCGGTGATGACACCCAGGCCTGCACGATCGAGGGTTCCAGGAGGACCTTCGGGTCCAGCTGTTTCGCCCACCGCGGACCACTCGGGGCCTGTAGGACCGTCGCGCTGGAGGTCTGAGTGGTGACGTCGAGCCGGATGTACCGGTGATCGGAGTAGGTCTCCACCTCCTCCATGACGCGCCAGTCGACGACACGCGGCGACAGACCGGGGCTGGCGAACGAAATGTCCACCACCGACTCGCCCCGCATCCGCACACACGTGGGAACAGAACCCCGATTTAGGACGACCAGGCCGGTCTCCAGTGCCCAGTCCTCCACCATCCTTCCCCGCACATTCGTCCAGCGAGAACCTCAAGCCAAGTTCTTGGCGTTGAAGTCCCCGAGCACTAGCACGGAGAGGGAGCAGTTACCGACGATGACGGTCAACTCTCTGAGGGAGTTGTGGAACTCGGCGAGAGTTCGGCTCGGGGAGAAATAGACACCCGCTACGACCATATCCCCGAACCGTGCTGCGACGTGCTGCGACCCCTGACCCTTCCTGACACATCATTGGTGCCATTAAATAAGTGAAGAAAATACAGTTTAGCAAAACCCAAAACCTTGCTCTGCTTTGTTTTGCCGACCGGTACAGTTTACTTTTATTAAAGAAAGTGAAGCAGTCGTGATAGCAGAAGAACAGAAAATGAAGGATGAAATATCTGCCCTACGACCAACTGAGTGCAACAGCAACACAATTAGCCACAAGCCCTTAATGACGATGATCGATGCTAAGATATGCACATACCTTTCAGCAACTAGATCAAACGCGTCTTGCTACATATGCCTAACGAAACCGTCTGAGCTAAACAATTTAGAAGCAGTCTCAAAACTGGCAACATCGGCTGAAATGATGGAGTTTTTGATTTCTTCACTTCATGCGCGTATTAATATGATGGAATGCCTTTTATACATATCCTTCAGATTGGACATTAAAAAGTGGGCTGTTAAAGGAAAAGCTGACCAAGACGTAAAAGACGCAAGGAAGAAATTAATTCAAGATCGCTTCAAAACAGAACTCGGTCTGCTAATTGACATGGTGAAACAGGGTTATGGAACTACCAACGGTGGCAACACGGCCAGATGATTCTTTGAATTTCCAGAAAAAAACAGCTGCTATCACAGGATTAGATGAAGAACTAATCCGAAGATTTGCTGTAATTTTACAAACAATAACGTCAGGAGAACGTGTAAACATTGAAAAATTCAAAGACTATGCGTACAAGACTGCTGAGATATGTGGAACTATATAACTGGTATTATATGTCTGCAACAGTCCACAAAGTTCTTCTTTATGGAGCTGATATCATTGCTTCTAACGCAATTGTCCCAATTGGGAGTCTTTCGGAAGAGGCATCGGAAGCCCGGAACAAAGATTTTAGAAGATTCAAGGAACACCACTCCCGTAAGAAGAGTAGAGTGAGTTCTAATCAGGAAATTTTTAATTTCCTTCTCCTTTCATCAGAAAAATAAAACTTTCTTTGAGGAAACGCTGACACTACTAAAACTTCAAGAACTTGAATTCGAGTTTAGAGATGTTTTACAGTTAGACTCCGACTCTGAGTTAGATTCAAATGACAGTGATTTAGAATAGGTTTAGTTAGTTAGTTTTTTCCATTATTTTTGTTAATATTTATAATTACAGTACGGCCAACGAGAAGCGATACGAAAGGTCATTAACCTAAAGAACAACTGTGGCGTTGACAATCTAATATTTAGCTCTTTCCATCTTGTGCCTTTGTCGTAATGTCTCGTTCTCCCGGCAAAAACATGACAACGTTAAGACGCGTTCGCCAACATTCGGGCGGCCATTTTAGATGGGGTTTTAGCATGGGATTTGTTTACATTTGGTATCGCTTCTCGTTGGCCGTACTATATGTATTAGGTTTAACTTTTTATTCGTAAAGTTAATTTTTTTAATAACACTGAAAATTGACTTTTTTTTGTTTTTCCATAGTGTTTCTTTTTTTTGCCTTTATATTTGTAAATATCTTTATAATAAGAAGCTGATTAAAATACAGGGTGGGCCAGTGCTAAGTTCACTTTTCATTGGCTAATAGATCGTTGGTCGCGAGGGGTAGCGGGGAGCGGGGTATGTCATCGAGTAACGCGTTTCTTGCAGTTTTAGTCACCATGAGTCCGTTTACGGGAGAGCATCGCGCGTTCGCTGTTCGAGCGTTTTACGAAAATGGTAAATCTTACATTACTGTGCGGCGTATGTTCCGAGTGAAATTCAATTTAAGCAGTATCCGGCAGTGTCCTAGTACTCAGTTAATCAAACAATGGTTAAAAAGGTTTGATAAAACCGGTTCAACGCTACCAATGAGACGTCAAGGTCAACCCCGTACTGCACGCACGATGCAAGCGATTGAAGAGGCTAATGAATCTGTGCGAGAAAATCCGGAACTCTCTACGCGGCGACGTTCGGCGGCTTTGGGGATTTCACGAAGCAGTTTGAGGCGAATTTTGAAATTTGATTTAAAGCTTCACCCCTATAAGATACAGTTGGTTCAAGAACTTACCCATGATGACCATACAAAAAGGGCGTCATTTGCCACTTCCATGTTAGAGAGATTTTTAAATTTCGGAAACATCCTTTTCTCGGACGAAGCCCACTTTCACCTTAACGGCTTCGTCAATAAACAAAACTGCCGTTACTGGAGCGCTGAGCAGCCTTCGCGCAAGCATCAAAAGCCACTTCACAGCCAGAAAGTGACGGTTTGGGCGGCCATATCAGCTAAAGGCATCATTGGGCCTTATTTCTTTGAAAATTCTCGAGGTCTCTCAGTAACAATTAATACCGACCGATATGTGACAATGCTGCAAGAGTTTTTAAGGCCAACTCTTGCTGGGCTGCAAGAATACAACTCCCAGACTTGGTTCCAGCAAGATGGCGCCACCTGCCACACATCTAACGCCAGCATGGACGTCGTAAAGGAGATGTTCCCTAATAAAGTTATCTCGAAGAGAGGCAACATCGAGTGGCCACCACGAAGCCCAAACCTGTCCCCACCTGATTTCTTTTTGTGGGGATTCTTAAAAGACAAGGTGTACTCTAATAAGCCGAGGACAATAATAAATTTAAAAGAAAATATCCAAGCGGAAATGGCCGTAATATCGACAGCAACGTGTCGGCGCGTTTTTGAAAATTTTCGATTCCGCTTGGAAGAGTGTTTGCGGCGAGATGGAGAACATCTAGACGATTTCATTTTTAAAAAATAAATTGCACTAGTAGCAGATTAAGTTACTTGTTAAATAAATACTTCAAGTATTATCAGTCTTTTTTTGTATAAGTTTCAAAAGTGAATTTAGCACTGGCCCACCCTGTATATAAATGATTCCATTATTATCTCCAGCTTTTCATTTAACTCACTAACTCACTACTCTCATTAGCTAACTCATAGAATAGATACGAATAACAATATTACTTAAACTCATAAAATACTGACGATAATTAAGATCGTTACATAATTATTAGGTCTTTGATACTATTTTTTTTACGATTATGTGGCGTGTTTATATAAAGAATTGATCAGGTTCATCGTTTAAGTAGTCCGTGTAGATTTTAAGCTTTAATTAAGTCAAACATTAGATAAAAAATATTTTTTGAAAATATTAAATCGAATTCGATTTTTAAATAAAAGGTCGGTACTCTGGCCGTTTCGAAAAGTATGTCAATAAATTCTGAATAATTCAAGGTTTAATCACCTGCAAGGGAATTAGGACTAATTGAACGATGGCGGAGATATAAGACTTTTTCATGCCAGCTCCATAGTAATTTTTAATGAAAAAAAACTGTTTGCGTTGTTTGCAATGCTAGTCTTCCAAAACATTTCCAAGTCATAAAAGTGAACATTTGGGAAAAAGTATTATATGTCTATGAGAGTCGATTTTCAGCCCACTGTGATGCCGATATCTTGATGTAAGTAGTGCATGTAGCGTGTTTTTAAGTATTAATGTATTCCTGACATAAATAATTGTAAATTAAATGAACTTTGAAAAGAATGGAAAATTTTATTGATCCTTCTTATAGCCATAAAAGGAGCCCTTATGGTTAAGTTCTGTCTGTCTGTCTGTCGGTATTTTATTGGAATATTATTCCAAGATAGCTCTACTCTAGTAACCACACAGTTGCAATTTGAAGAGTAGGTGTTTCCCCATTTTATTAAAAAAAAAACCTTGCTTCACACTAGAAACCAATACCTACACAAGTAATGAAGAATTACGAAAAAAAACTGAAAATTGAGGAAAGATTTGTTCGTTTGTTTGCAATACAATACAATAGTGGTTTTCTCTTTTATAGAAATGCTAGCAGTCTTGCGCGGTTTCACCAACTTTAATTGCCACCCCAGTGCCGTGGGCAGTAGCTTGATGTGTTTAAAATGGGTCCAGTAGTTTTGGAATAGGCTCCAAAACTACTGGACCGATTTTAACCATAATGTATAAAAGAGAAAACCACTATTGTACTGTTGTCTCACTAATTCAACACGTAATCTCAGAACCTACAAGTGTTAAGTGTCAAATTTTGTGGGGGGTTGAGTATTCTTTACGAAGTAAGTGCTCGCTACGACTGGGGATTTGGCAAAATTCAAACAGGTTTAGGTGCAACAGAATAGCAAAGGTTGTACGGGAGAGCGCGATTCCCATTGACTGGAAATTCGCATAGGTATTCTTCCACGAAATTAATAGACATAATAACATCACGATACGACACTAAGGACTTGAGACCGCTCGGTACAGCTAGTAGGTTATTTATATTATTATCACGCTAATTAAGTTATTATGGTGTGGGTAATATTGCGTTATGTAAATATTCCTTAACTGTTTGACTACTTTTACATGTTGAATTGTTGATGTTGCATTAAAATACAACATCTATTAACTATAATTACTGCTGAACACTTCGTCTGACGATTACAAACAATAAGAAAATTAAGAAGTAAAAACTTCTTAGTATAAAGTAGGTAATAATATTTTCCTAGCAGAAATCTGGTAACAATATTTTCCCAACTATGATTTCGTTTGATAGGTTTGAATTACTTATTGATATTTGGTGCAATTACTGCAAGATCTGACGTCGGCATGGTTACGAACACGAGTGGGTAATACAAAATCAATGTCCCTTCTAAACGTGTTACGTTTTCATATTATGCTGTAAAGAAAATTGAAAATGTTATCAACCGTTCTATGCGGAATGATCGAGATAGGTAAGTAGGAGAAGTCTATATTTTACCAGTTAAACCTTTGGTTCTTTCAAGAGAAACTTTGGTTATTTGTATAAAAGTACATAGTACAGTCCTTACTGGAATCGATCAAGAAACAATCTGTGGAAAACACACTCTAAATAAAAAAAACAATCTGGCTCTTAAAAGAGTTCCCCGCGGCGCGAGACACTCTTTTGCTCGAGTTTAGCGCGATGAATCCGGCTCGCAATCCAGGAAATCGTAAGGTGTCTGGGCGTACAGTCCCCGTCCTTTCAACATGTTCAAAAAAAAATAGCAAACCATAAATTATATACTAATTAACTAAATTAAAGAAAACTGCAACAATTCGACCTATATTTGAGATTACCTTTTTTTATAATCAGAAGATCATCAGAAAGGCATTTGTGTGGTATCCAAATTAAAGTTGACATTAGGGAGGCGGCCAGATGATTGTTTAGCAGTGATGTGTTGGCACCTTATTCTCCAGAGACGTTGTTAACCGTGGAGGGTAAACATCCAGCACCTTCGGATTGTCTCAACCCGTCCGGACCGACCGGCGGCCGCCTCGCTCAGGGTTAACCTTTTTTTCCAAAACAGCCCCACAATTAATCGTCGTGAGTTCTTTCCGGAGTAGTTCTGGCGGCCGCGACGGTATACCTAACTCTTTAAAATTTGGAATTATAATATGTTGTTGTTATGACAATACGACGTTATAAAGATCTTATTTGATTTCAAGATGGATGATGGAGACGGAAGACACTTGCAACTTGCAAGATGTCCTCAACAGTATACAGCATCGATATAACCAGTTTTAACTCATTTCATAAACGGTGACGAGAACTTTAGAGAATGGAGAATGGCGCTGTCATCGAAGGGTCCGCATGAATTGACAGCAGCTATATTGTGTCTGGGCTCCTTTCTTTCACCTTGATGGGAACTGTAAACCTAGCTGGAGAAAGACTGTCACGGAAGATCTGACGATGGAAACGGAAGGTATTTACAAGAGGATCACAACAAAAAAGTTAACAGCAATTGTGTTTAGGCTAATTTCATGCACCTCGATGAGAATTCTCCAGCTGGGTCTAACCTAGCTGAGTATGATTGTCAAAGGTCTGGCGCTGGAAACGGAAGACAGTTGCAACAGATCACTAACAGTTTCCAGCAGTTTTATCGTGCGTGGGTTAATTTCGCCCACTTAATTGTCAACTTTAAACCTAACTGGGTTATAGGTATCATCAAGTGTCTGTTTCTGAAAACGTAAGGTTGTCGAGGGGTGCCCTTGTCATAAAAAGCGTATTATAGCAAAGAATGCAAATATTTCCGAAAAAAAAATGAATACTTGACAATCAAATGTATGTGCAGAACAGGGTGAGCCACCTTTCTCTGCATTCCAGTAAGAGCGCCTTCATCATGCCTCTAGAATAACACCTTAATGGTTCTAAATCTGAAAATGCTGTTAAAACTTCGTCTTAGATCAATTCATGCTTTATCTAGGGTTGTCCCTTGAGGTTTAAGTACCGTGACGACCCAGTCAAAAAATATCGGCAACATCATGCGTTCAATGTTACCTTGAGTATTTGTTATTTAAAAAGTTGCAACCATTAGCAATAGCAACACAGCCATCGTTATCAGTCCACTTCCTATGGTTTCATCGTCACCACAACTGTTCAGAATTTTCGGTAGGTACTATACCTAATGTTTGGAGGTCTCTTCCCAAGGACTGGTTTTTTGTATTCATGGTAGTCATATTGCTATACTTGTTAATCTGTTTGAAGATACGGAACGCTTTTATTGGAACACCAGCCTTGAATTCTTCATCTTACGCCCCTTTCTACGTATTAACAATTTTTAAACATATGGCGACCAAAAATGATCACGAAGTACCTACATGTTATCAAAAAAAGACAACAATTAAATTAGGAAGCAATAAATTAATTGTATGCATGCTATGAAAATAAAAAAAAGCCGTCCACTATACCATTATTTATACTACCGATACCTATTATTATTTATTTGAACAACCAGTTGTTTATTGGTATCTGTAGAGAAGTAAAAAAAATAATTAAACTCTACATTGCATATTGAACCTAAATGACTGCAGCAAGAAACAGTTTTTGCGGAAGTGTGTTGAAAAGAAAATTAAATCATTAAGGTCGAAATTTATATTGTAATCACTTTAATTTCGAATGCACTTTAGTTTCTAAGAGTACCTTGATAACCAAACAACATTTGGTCAATTAATTCTCACACCGCGTAAACCATTCCATATAACCAATCATCTTGAATACCAACCATATAGGTACAACTCAAAATGAAACAAACAGCTACTTTACTCTACCGTAAATGAGACAACTTACCCAACAAGGAGATACTTTAACTAAGAGCATAATTTCCTAACATATTTGAAAATTTAATCACAACTCAAACATGTAGGTAATGGACAACGATGGACAACACAAGCCATGAAACAATCGGAACACTCAATAAAAGAACATCTCAACTAAAGAAACAAGTTAAAAAAAACCTAAAGCTAGCGTTACCGGATGTCCCGCTTTTGGCGGGACGTCCCGTTTTTTACCCCCCTCAGGACGCGTCCCTCCAAACGCCTGGGCGGGACGGCCGAAATCTCGCTTTTCAAGAAAGACGCAACGCACCAGTTCTACGCCATCTAAGCACACACACTGGCTATTCCATCTTCCGGCCATAGAGCGTTTAGTGAAATCGTACGAAATAAAATCTTCATCACCACGACTAACTTTAATCCACGTTTTAAAATAAGGGGGTTAGGGTTTGATTCATCTCAGTAATCTGTAGTTTTTAATAAAGAATTTTAATTAAAATCTTTTTTTTACGTCCCGATAATTTCATACTAGTCCAGTTTAAGTCCCGATATTTTAAAAAATGGATCTGGCAAGTCTACCTAAAGCCCTCCACAGATGATACCGAGCCTTCCTGAGTGCCACACCTTAACGAAGCTAAGTCGAACGCATGGCTCAAAACGAGGCGAACTCTGTCCCGAGACGGAGGGTTTTATGCTGGCGATCCAAGAACAAATAAAAAAACTTTTTGTAAAAAATACAACTGACTTCCAAAAAAAAAACTAAAAAATTGAAAATAATTTTATTTCCGGAAGTCGGTGGCAAAAAAGTCAACGAAACCAACAAAAGCCACCGTTTTTAGCATTTTTAGTTGTAATATTATGATATACATATCTCATACTTTTAATCAAGTATTCATTGTTACTAAATATCAAATGACCGGGCTTGAGAAGAGACCAACTGGAGGATGGAGAGCTACCAGAAGCCGTGTAGGTACATTAAATTTGACGACGAAACCATTGGTCTTAATTTCAAGGACACAGATAGTTGCATACCCATAGCTCCATCAAGAATTTCGTTTCAGGCAACATGGGGTTATGGAGGTGTGGAGCGCCGTATGCTGCCTCCAATATTAAGCTGGGCGGTCACAGTGCCTAAATTATAGGGCACCACTTTCGACACAACCGTGACCGACCTCGGCGAAAAAACTTCGCAAGAGGACAAATGTATGTCGCACTCAGTCGTGTGAACAGTTTAGATGGCATAGTTTTGTCTGATTTGGACGCCAATAAACCACTTATTAAGCAAACAGCACTACGAGAGATCATTGGCCGAAATTATGAGGCTACGAAATCTGTCTCCCGACAACGAAAGGGTAAGTTTTACCTTTTCTTCACTCCTTATCTCTCATACCTCACTCTTTAAAAAAAATGTCTATCTCCATCTCCAGGGTCCCAAATAACTGTCTGTACCATAATTCATCAAAATCAGTTTAGCCATTTACGCGTGAAGACGTAACAAACAAACAAACTTACTTTCGCTTTTATGATATTGTTAATAAATTGATTTAATATTAAAAATGCGAATGTTTGTAAGGATGGATGTTTGGATGTTTGACACTCTTTCTCAATGCTGGTCCTGATCAACAAGCATAGGGGTAAACTGGATTAGTATCCGAAGTTATAGTGGAAGCTGCAGAAGATTGTAAGACTACCTTTGCAATGTTTAGAATCAATTCTCTAGTATTGTATAATTATTATGCCCATATGTGAGTGCTATTTATTATCATTGACTTGACGAAGCCCTGGTGGTTGATAGCAGGGATGTAACGGAGGTAGTTTTATCGGAACCGAAATCGGAATCGGAGTTTTCAAATTTGGTTTATCGGAATCGGAATCGAAAACGGAATCGAAATCGGAGGCAGGGTCAGTTTGTTTAAGGACAAATAAAACATGATTTATAGTCAATTCTTTTCATTTTTATTTATAAAATAAAAAACAACTGTGAAAAAAAATTGGCATAATTCCAAATAAACAAAAGAAAGATAAAATTAATGAATTTAAAGTTTAATTAAAATTAAAACCCAAGGTACCGTGTTACATTTGGTTACATTACAATAAATGAACAAAAGCTAAAACAAATTAAATCAAAATGGACTCCAAAAGTAATGTATTGTACTTTATGAACAAAAGCTTTGATGCTTCGGCACAGGCCGTCGCGCGCCGCCCGCTTTGTTTCGTCCGATTAACATCCGATACAAAAGTATCGGAACCGAAAGTGTAATAATAATCGGAAGTTGCGACTTAACAAAACCGGAATCGAAGCTCCGTTACATCTCTGGTTGATAGTGTCATGCTGATGAAGTCTCGCTGATGGCGGCGGGAGTGTCGGGTCATTTAGCTCCCTTCAAAATGGTCGAGCTGAATGGGGCTGATCCATACGTCATGTTCGTGAACGGGCGCTGTCAGTTGGGACTGGTCAATACTGGTCATATTTTAGCTACCACGGTCATTTTTTAATTTATTTAGATTTTAAATAGAATTTTGCTTTTTATTTACTCTGGACGCTCTTACTGTGCAAGTCTTTCTACATCGTTCTCACATATTTGTATAATCTCAACATGAATGATGTAAATACGATTTTGTAAAATATTATAGTTTAAAAGAGTGTCCATGGAGTTTCTTGCCCTTTATTCTCCATAGAGATCAACGCTTTGGAATGGGCAACTACAGTACTTTCACAAGTTATTATGCCTTGTGACCGGGACTGTAGATTAATTTTGTTTCTTGACATTCAAAAGTGCCTGTAATGGTCTAATTGAAATAAATGATTTGATTTGATTTCACTTCAAAACGGCTGAACGGATCTTGATGAAATTTGTCACAGAGATAGATTATAGTCTGGAATAACACATAGGTTACTTTTTTATGTCACGCGGGGGAAGCCGCAGACGCCAGCTAGTGTATAATAAAAGAGAAAATCAAATTGGCCAACTGTAAATAGCTAGCATTAGCACAGACTGGCTATACACTTTATGCCCAAGTTAAATCTGCAAAACGGCAGACTTAATGCCCTTGGCATTTCCTACCAGTTTAGGTAGGATATGCTATTAGGGCATATAAGGCACATAGGGTATTCAGTTTTCATAAATAAATAAAAAAAAAGTACCTAATGTTGTTACAAAAAAAACACACCACAGTATGAATGTTTCGAACCGCATAATATTGCAATCCCATGATACAATACAGTACCATTTAATAAATTTAGTGTTTTTTCATACTTTACATAGCTTTAGTTTTTTTATCGTATAAATAGGGTAGACAGTGTAGGTAAGGTAGAAATATTCCATTGCAACGGCACAGCTAGCTAGCAATAAAATTACAAATTATTTAATTCTCTCAAAATACTATAAAAACATTATTATTCTATGAGCAATGACGATGGAAATGCCTTCATCATGTATGATGTATATGTCCCACTTAGGCTACAGAAAAGTTAATGAAAATCCAGCTAAACATTTAAAACCGGCTAAAGAATACATTTAAAACCTTAATTTATTTAGTTTAATTCTTTTGTGAAGTGAGTGTTTATTATTCGAACAATAATGTAGCAAAACAAACGGCGGTTATCTAACAATTATTTACAAGCCGACGACGATTCGTGCAATACGTAGACACCTGTAGCTTCCTTCAGACAGGGTGGCTATTTTTATAGAGCAGTTATATTGTTTTCATTCGGTGTCGAACATAAAGTGAAAACGCAGCAGTCTAGACTTGAGCCAATACTGCGCCGGTCGCCATCCCGGCCGGAGCTTCCCGTCGTCGCGGTGCTCTACATTCGGGACACTTAGTCGTTGCACTGTGTCGAGGGACGCAGCGCGCATGACTCAATCGAGCCCGGACTGGTTGAGTTTACACCGAGTATTGGCTAGTGTATCTGGAATCAGTGTTTGCATCGCGCTCAGCGCGATGACTGCGTCGAGCATTCGCACATAGGAAAATACTTTAAAAGTTTTTCATCGTACTCGGATATGAACTTTAAAGTTTGTTTAGTTTGTGGCTCGGATATAAACTGTGAAACTTTTTTATTTGTGACTCGTATATAAACTTACGAATATTATGATTCATTTTTATTTTAATAATTTTATTTAACCTAATAAACCGGGTGAACTTTTCAAGTAGACGGTAATGGCCAAATCCAAAACTTGAAGGCGTCTAGAGCCCCAATGTTTTGAACACCTTCGTATAATAGGTAGGTACTTAAAATAATATAAATTAAAATTAATATTTCTATTCAGGAATTGAACCTGTTAATTTCTAAAAAGAATAACAAACTGCATTATTAGACCATTTGTTGGTAAACAGCAGCGCAGCGAGCTTAGAAAGAGGTAAACTCGACTCTTTTGCAAATATTCCAATAACAGAAGAAAAAAAATCCATGGAAGAAGGGAAAGAAAACAGAACAGAACAATGCAGGAAAGCTCGGTGCAGTGGGAATGCAAAAAGAGATACTTTTTATTAATTCTCCCTTTTATTCAAAGGCAGGTAGATAATTATATTAAAAAATATTTACTAGTATCTGTGAGCAGTGTGAAGAAGAAATCTTCAAATAATTTCCTCTAGGCGGAGCGGGCGTCAGACTTGTACTGACATTACACCCATGTTCCTTCTACAGCCCTTTATGTTCCGCGGTATCTCTTTCGAACAACCCGCAACTCCGGCAGGGCAGTATAAAGCCTTCATCACCATTAACATAGGTGTAACCTTTACGACTAAAATCCTTAAAGAGGTAAGCAGACATGTCCCATGTATGCTAAATTCACAATTGGATGCATTTATGAGTTGAAATGATCTGTTTGCTAAGTTATGAAGATAATATCTTTGCGACTATTATCCTTAAAGGGATAAGCAAGCATCCTATCGTATACTAAAGTTCACAGTTAAATGTATTAGTAATTATGAGTTGAAACGAATACCAGATTACTGAGTCCTGAAAACAAAATCTTCACGACTATTATCCTTAAAGGGGTAAGCACACATATCCCATCGTATGCCGAAGTTCACACGCCGCACTAATTATTATGAGTTCTATTTTGTTTATACTAGGAATTCCTCCTATATCGTGGGTGCGTTTATAAAAATTTAAACACACATACATACACTGCCAGACCTGAAACAACTATCTGTAGGCCATAAAAATATTTGTTCCGTGCGGGGATCGAACCCGTGACATGCAGCACCGCAGTCGATCGCTCAGCCACTGCGCTAACCGTGTCGAAAGTTGAAATGGTCTGTTTACCAAGTTCTGAAGACAATATATTCGCGACTATTATCCGTAAAGGGGTTGGCAGATATATCTATCGTTAGCCAATGTTCACACGGACGCATTAGTTAGGGTAAGCAGATATGTCCCATAACATACCAGTATTTATGTTCTTAACAAAAAAAAGTCTTTAATAAGCTTTAAAACGGTGTATGAGTCAGTCACCGTCGTTCCTTTTAATGAATACAATCGTTAATAACAAACATTATTTTAAATGATCCATCATTTTTTTTCCGTCGAGGTACAGTTTTGGTGCCATAATAAAAATACCGGCCAAGCGCGAGTCGGACTCGCGCACCGAATGTTTCGTACAAACTATGTGTACTGTATGATCGTTGTTGGTTGTCATAAATCGAGGACATTAAAAATAGGAATAAATTTACTAAAATTTCATCAAACATTTTAATAAAACAATGTGTAATTTATTTCAAAATAAACGGGTTTGATTACTGGCTAGGAATATTGTTTTTTTCAAAAAAACAAATAATGCAATTTAATATTGATAAAAATTAGCTCAAGGCGCCTTTGAGTTTAATTCGGTATTTCTTAATGTTTTAGCCCTTAACGCCCACTTGAAAAGTTCATTATAAAATAAACAATGGACAGAGGAATGAGGAATTACCAAAATTTGGAAAGGCAGTCGCCTGGTTCCATTCATCAACATTCCATTCAGCAGCACATTCATGGAGGAACGCCACCGCTTCCCGTCTACGGGCTGCCGGCTACACCAAGCTTCTTGCCCTATTACCCAATGATGGCGCAGCTCCCTTTTTGGGCAATGACGTACGACCAAAGCGCCTACATAGCGAGAATACAACTGTTGTATCAGATGCAGTTACACCAGTACTTGGCAGCTAAGCAGGCCGTGGCGGAGGCGGCAGCGGCAGCCAATGCTGCGCGCGCTGCAGCAGTGGTGCCGCTGGCCCGCTATAGTCCTCCTGTAGTGGAAGCAATCGAGGAAAAGTTTGTGGCAGTGCCGGGTAAGCTTTCTAATAAATATTCATCTATTTTTAGCTCCTAAGACTTTTCGATTGAGAATATTTAAATAGTTACCTTATTTTATTGTTCCGAAGGCAGAGATTGTTATGGGTTACGCCGTCTGTCTGTCGTAATAAGTTTAAAAGCTTCAAACTTGGGTGTATACAGTGTGGAAGGGAATCCGATGAACACGTATTTAGTACATCATTGTGAACACAGTTACCGTCTGTAATTTAAGGGTTTTCCTTAAATTTTGACCTTGCAGCTGTAGGAACCACTTTGCTTTTTTGGGGTTACGGAGGCCCTTAAAAGGGTTAATCCATAAGAACCCTTATGGTTTTTCCCTGTCCGTATGTCACAGTAATTTTATTACGAGCACTATTGGCATCACATTACTGAAATTTGGAGAGTAGATGCCTTAATTGTAGTACTTACGTCTAAAATCTATTGAGTGTTTGAGATATGGCACTTTAGCAAACTGTAGCCATAATTTTGTTTTTCCTTAAGAACAGAACAAATATAGATTTGCGGTTGATTGTAAATTTTCAGTTAATATGAATGAGTGTAAATAATTGGTTATTAGAATCCTGTTTGTATGAGCAAGACTTGCTCTTGACCGGTTCCTTAAATAATCGACATTTCATATAGGTGGGTTCAGAACGGTGTAGTGAATATGTGCTTCCACTCTGTATACTACGTTTGGATTTATAAAAGAAACATAAAAAATCACGGTACGGCACCGTTATTCACGTCAGGATAATGACATGACATACCATTGCCATATTTTCGTTGAGTTGTTGCCGATTTAGTTTCATACTTCAACCATTATTCATTTTAGATTAATACCAAAGTGGATGATTTAATTGTATTGTTGATTTAATTTAACTAGGTCGTTAAAATATGAATTACAAGTTTTTTTTTATGAGTAGGAAGAACAATTATTAAGCCATGTGTATTTTGTTTTTTATTTTTGTACAAAGAATTACGATGACCTTCCACAAACTAGTAATGAATATCACATAGTCGATCGTTCCATGTGAAATACTCGTATTTAGCTACATCCAGATGTACTATAACCCAACCCCAACATACATATGAAAAGCTGCACATGAGGATGATTTTATGAGTCTTTATTCTTGTATGATATGAAGAATTAAGTAGATACCAACACAGGCTTAACAAAATGAAGGGTTGCTGGACAGCTAGGACATGTTCGTATCAAGCTCAACTCAGCCTATCACAGTTCACAGAAAGACACAGAGGACTCTCTAAAAAGCACCACAATATCCACAGTACCCTGTCTTCCGCCTTACGCCTCATTCAAATAGCTAGACTGTGTTACACCGAATTGGTTAATAATATGGATTCCGTCGCTGTTGTATACGTCCGAAAGGGAATAGGAAGCGGTCATCTCTTTCTACGAAGCAATTATGCTAGCGAAGGTTGTAGCTGGACGTTTGAGGGAGAGCACATCAAACCAACCTAAGCGCCGCGGGAGACGTTTCGGCCAACGTGGATGCGGATCTGTCAGTCAGTCTGCGAAAGCCGGGAGTCGTCTCGAAGTGCGATTGGGTTGAATTGAGGTTCTCTCCCTCAAACGCCTTGAGCCTCAAACGCCCCTTACCCAACCGGTCCGTTTACACCGTATATATAACATATTTATTTTCCTAAAATGAATCATTCTTCTTTTATGGCATTTACAAATTTACTTTTCTAGCGTTACTTTTAGGTATTTTAACTAAATACATGAAAAGCTAATTGAATATATTCTAGAATGTCTTAATCATTCCCTGGTTTTGGCATAATATGAGATTGGAGATATTACGAGACAATCACAATTAAATAGTAACTAATGTTCTTAGAGATGGCGCAAACGTATTTGACACATTTTGTGTAAATAATATCCTACTTAAGTAGGGTATTATTTTGTACTTATTTTTCTGTTCCTTTCTTATTTTCTGTATTCAGTGTGCATAAACCGTTAAATAAATAAAATACGACTTACAGAAAAAATATTGAATGTCTAAAGGATTCTATTAACTTATTAACTTTTCGGGGGTACCCTGCACTCATAGACAAGACAACGATGTGTCGACTTTCAATGATGAAAGCCACCATTATTTTATAAAAAAGAACATACTTGACACTACATGACTACTTTTGCGCCACTCTATAGACTTTAAACATACCTTTCTTGTTATTTTAGGGACTGCCAGTTCGCGAGAGTCACATGTCTTGGAATTTTTTGGTTCTAGGTCCATGCAGTTTCCTCACGATGATTTCTCTTGCAGTTATGAGTGCACTGGTGCTGATACATTGCACAAAGTAGAATGTATTCACAACTTTGTAAATCGTAAGTCGGATCATGACCACTGGGGTACCTTAAATTAGTTGATGCGTGTGCCAGATAAGCTATGTAGTAAACCTAATTATTTATTGTTAGGTGAACTGCTATACATTATAAGTTCCTTAACAATGTAGATAAGGACATTACTGCCGTAGCTCTCCCACTAAATTGAATAAACACATTCACCGGTAGTTATAGTTTTGATATTTTCATTCAGCATTCTTGCCTTGCTATGCTAAAACCGTTACGAATACTTGAAATTGATATGGTTAACGAATCAATAATAGTTGTAATGATGGTCGTATTTTATCTATCGAAGTAGACCAGGTGTTACGTATCGCTGCAATCGCTGCTTGTGCTGGCATTATAAACAAAACAGCATCGTTATACAGGATGTATCAAAAGAGTGTAGTCATAGAAATAAGGATACGGTACAACAGATTCTTTTTCGGTCATAATGTTGTATTTGCCATGAAAAATACGAGTATGTGTGGGTTCTATCACCTATACCAACCTGTCATGGTTGCCAACTGCCTAAAAAACAGGCAAACGGGAACTGTCCCCAAATGTACAGAAACGAGAAATAACTATTTGAATATTTGTATCACTTTTGTTAAACGCAAATCAAAACTGCTCAATCAATTAGTTTTTATTTTTTGGAGTATTTTTCTTGCGATATGGCACATTCAATCGATTTGTAGCCAAATGGCTAAAGATTCGCCATATTACTACTATATACTCCGATACTGTTGGCACCACACATTCGATGCTACAATAGTGATGTTAAATTAAGTACCAATAAAATTAAAACTATAATTAGTTTACACTTTGGTGGCTCTCCATACACGTAATCGAAGGTTGAAAAAAATATTTCAATGCATATAAATGAGTTATTGACACGGCATGAAAAGTCATATTGAGGTCCCTAAGGTTTTTTCTTTAAGTTTGTGTTGATGACATATTTGTTTTAAAAGCCGTAAAAATATTGTCCTTCGTAAAACGGGACAATTGGCGTCCCATAGACACGTGTCGCGGGACGTATTTGTTATTATTATATTTTATTTATTTCCTTTGCAATGAAACGTCGAGGAGCTCGTGGCTAAATAATAGCAGCCGCTCGGGTCGATCTTTAGTCGAGAAAGTTGGTCTGTGGATGGGTGACCACCCGGTTACACACCGAGTTTCCTCCATGCCTCGAAAAGCACGTTAAGCCGTTGGTCCCGGCTGTCATTTGTAGATCTTTGACAGTCGTTATAGGTAGTCAGTGTTCCGAAAGTCTGACAACCAGTCTTACCAATTGGTAACGCATTACCCAGTACTAACTGGGTTGTGGAGATCAGATAGGCAGTCGCTCCATGTAAAAACTGATATTCAGCTGCATCCGGTTAGACTAGAAGCAGACCCCAACATAGTTGGGAAAAAGCTAAGCAGATGATGATGATGCAACGAAACGTCTAAACTCACGCGTGACAATTAGCAACAGGCCTGCCTAAGCCCTACACGGTACACGGTGGAGCACACAGTGGCGATCTGCCCGGCTTGGGCGGAGCACCGCCGTGCCCTCGTAGAGGCGATCGGCGGCGGCGATCTCTCGCGTCCGGCCCTGGTTCAGGCCATGGTCCGGAGCGAGAGGGAATGGGAAGCGGTCACCACCTTCTGCGAAGCAGTAATGTTAGCGAAGGAGGTGGCCGGGCGTTTGAGGGAGAGAACATCTGCCCAACCCAGCCGCCGCGGGAGACGCCCATGGCGCCGGGCGCCGCGAGACGACTTCCGGCCACCGTAGATGCGGGCCTGTGGGCGGTGAGCAATGGGTAGTTCACCGTCCGTCCGTCGATTGACGACAGGCCGTGTCGACGGCGCGTTCGTGTTTCACGCGCGCCTCAAAGAGTGTCAGCAAAGCAGAGGGGCTTGCCAGAGCCTCTGCCTGCCGGGGTTGCGGGTTGTTCGAAAGAGATACCGCGGCCTCGGAACGTAAAGGGCAATAGAAGAAACATGGGTGGGTTTTAGTCAGTACAAGTCTGACATGCCCCCCCGCTCCACCCAGAGCGGGGGAAGTCATTGGATGAGTCATTGGATGATTTCCCACCCGAAAAAAAAAAGCCCTACACGGTACACCTTATCCTTAAATATGACAACACATTTCTGATACACGCTGCATGGCAATAATTATTGTCTTATTTAGCCAATGCTTTTTAACGTTTGGCGCAATATAGTGATGATGGGTGCTATTCGGTTATACCGATTGCCGACCATCATAATGGCATATAACTTAGTGACTGATAGCTATATAGTAATCTGTGCTGATAGTCTAGTCTAGATAAGTTTAGCATTTCCATATCGAATAGCATTTAAATAAAAATCTTGATCCACACTAAGAAAGACCCGGAACAACTATCTGCAGGCCATACAAATATTTTTTCCGTGCGGGGATCGCACACGAGACACGCAATGCAGCGGTCAAGTAGTCGGTAATATTATTACAGGAGAGTTAACATATAATACTAACGTAATAAATGTATGTGTTCCCTGGTCAATTCTCAAAAGCCGAATAGGTGCAAACACACTGCGTTTGTGTGAAGAAGTTCCTGAAAGTGTGACACGTCTCAATTAACACGTATTTATGTGAAGACCCGTCCTGTCTTATGATTTCTTTATATTTGCGTGCGAGCACGTACTTTATAAAAACATTATTCACAGTGCGGCTTAAAGTCCTTGTCCATGCCAATAAATATATATTTTTTATGACGTACATACAATACAAATAGTTTATTGGAACGAAGTTCCTTATCGCGCGTTGTGAAAGGGGGCTAGACGGAAAAAATTCTTACAAAAAGTTGTCACGACACTTTTTGCTATAGTAAGCTATTGTAAGCTGTGCGGCGACGCATGTTTCTCTGTCTGTCTGTCTCTCTCTCTCTTATAGAAATCAAGCCAGATATTTTCATTTCCATAGGAACTTCGTTCCATCCGGGTGTCCCTTGACACCTCTAATTTTTTTTTTGTAATAACACACATTTGTTAAACAAATTGAGCTTCATTGCAAAACACATTTGTTTAGTTGTCCCTACTGTACTCATTGAATAAGAAACCTCCACCATATGACGGTGAGAAGTGCGATGTTGGAGGCCGCACTCTGGTAAAGTCCACTCAGGCCTTTTACTGTTCCCTATGGATGAAAAATGTTCACAAATAAGACTGCAATTGTGACACGTCACCGTTCGTGTAAACCGTTAGCGAATGTATTGGCGGAGCGCCGCGCGTCAGACGGCCACGAGCGGTGCCGTGTGAAACACATGCACGTTAAAAACGTAGAAACATTTAAAACAAGAGTTTCTTAAATTATAAATTTTGAAAGGAACAGCGGTAAATTAAAAAAAAACTAAAAGCTGAGATATGATAATATTGTCTCATACCATTAATAACAAACCTATATTTTTGGGCAGTTATTTTATTATTTACGGATCCTTTGGGTACTGATGCCACCCATTAGTCCGTGGTTGCGGGTTTGGTAAGCCCTGCTATAGTCATATTCTGTAAAGCCAATAAAATATAAATAGGTAAGGCTTTCATTTAATTGCTTCCATTTCACCTTCATGCTATTTATAAAGTTGACAACCGCAAACAATTTTAATTGAATGAATTATTAGTTCATTGTATTAAAATTATCATAAGTACTATTTGTGACATTTACATGTAAGGTCCGTCAAAGGCGGTGGAAGCCTCCTTGCTGTGAAAGTCATATCCCGATGACTGTCAGATCCCTGGCTAACTTCGTGCAAGTTCTTCCTGCGATTTTACTATGTCGGCACTCCAGCGTTTGCTGGAGTTCCAGGGAGCTCCAGCTCTACTTTGTTTGGCTACGTTGTAAAATGAGTTGATTATTAAGATTTTATTTGTATTTGCTAATCGCAGTGAAACTTTTGTTTTGGAGTTACTGAATTACGTTTCTAGATTTCGTTTTGTGATTCCCTTCGGATGTACTTCGGTCTTACTCAGCTGTGTACGCTGCACTCCCTAAATTCCTTACATTGCTGACACATGAATCTTTTTTTTTGGGTTGGGAAATAATCAAATAACTTCCCCCGCTCTGGGCAGGAGTGTCAGACTTTTACTGACTGAAACCCATCTATGTTCCTTCTATTGCGCTTTACGTTCCGGGGCGGCGGTATCTCTTTCGAACAACCCGCAGCACACATGAATCCTTACACATCTATCGAACTAACTCAGTCAGTTGTCTTCCAACCTTCATCACGGTCACACACATGAGCTAACAACACTCGCGCTAACTGTAGTTCAAGTTAAATAAATAGTGTATTTACTCACAGCATAAGTATTTCTTTAAAATGTTAAGTTAAAGTTAATTAAGATAAACTGGGATTGAAAAATCCTGAAGAAACGGTGAAGGACAGTGTGTGTGTATTCTACGAAACGATTCGCATAACTAGATGTATTCTGTACACCATACCGATAACCTCATAGCTGACCCACTGTGCAATAACTTCAGGAGAACTTTCGTGAGAACTCCTTCAGGAGAACTTTCGTGAGAACTCCCGGTAACCCAATACCGATACTGGGTTACCAGTTCTCACGTAGTATTAGTAGACGTAGGACAAACCTGGTTCCATTTCCAAGACTGCAGCCCAGCCTAATCATGAAGAACGCGTGTTTATTGATTCTTTGAGTTCAGTAAATATTCTCCCTTATTATACAAGTGATACTTGTAAACAATGTGTGTTCGGAAACAAGATGACGAAAGTAAAATCGTTTGGCTTATCTCCATACATTGTAACGAACGACATTGACATTGTGACATTCTCATTGTTTAGTCTTGTTGCCCACCGCTGCACTAGTGAATAAGCGATAAGAACATTGCAACGATATACTATTATATATAGGTATACTATTGGCATTGTAAACTTATAGTAGAGTGCCGTGAGGCATAAAAATGGTCATACCTCGGAACCCAGGGCCAGTCAATGAATCTGTATATCAAGTGTTAGACTGCATTGTTAAAACCTCGAATAAAAAAGTTAAAAAAAAAAATTTGGCCGATCTCGATTACAACAATTTTTAACAACAATTTACTGAAAAATGAGAGGCGGAAAGGGGAAAAAGTGTTTATAGTAAAAAAAAAAAAAAAATTATATGTTATAAATTATGTTTGCCGAGTAACTTCAATGTTAATTTATTAAATTGTCGTAAAAAATAATGATTTACAAAAATAATTTATCGTTAACTATACACATTATTACATCATTGTTCATTATTGTCATCGTCGTCGATCTCGTTGATGTAGATTGTAGGTGAAAGATTAGTACAGCTGTCACCATTGCATTCTAAGCAAGCTGCAAAAAAGAGATATATCTTTTTTTTTTTAATAATAAATCATTTATTTTTGGACCAAAGTTGTTGTACATTTAGTAAACCCGCCAAACTGCGTAACAGTTTGTCGGCGGGATTAACTTAACGCATTAAGATCTTTTATTTTTTGGGGGGCACCGTATAAAGCAAGAGTGCAAACATAGGTAGTTACAACAAGTATGATTTTTCAGATACGTGGTTTTGGTTGCTGAAATGCAGTTTTTAGGTGTTAGTTTATTTTAATTTGTATGTATGTAACCGTGCTGTTGGTGTGCTTATTATAAATAAATAATTAAATAAAAGCCAGTCTAGTCTTATCCAGAGTTTTCATTTATATACGTATTAAAAGAAGAAAGGGAGGCATTCGCCCAGCAGTGGGACGCTATAGGCTAGATTAAATTAGATAATGTGTTCCACTATGCTGGATTTTTGCAATGACAGTCGATTTTTATGTACCAATCGTAGAAGAGGGCATTACCATAATTATCTCTAACACAGCTTAGACCAGAAGGGCTACTATGACATCTTATAGCAATTCTTATTCCACTGAGTGAAAGAGATGGTGCTAGACACCCTGTATAGCTCTGTCTCTTTCCCTCAGCGGAATAAGAATTGCTTTAAGAGGTCATAGTAGGGCTACAGCTGAGGGTTCTTCATCAGATACTTCAGACCTTCGTTTTTGACATCAAATGAAGCGGCCTACCAACTTGAATATTTTTTGTAAAGGCAGTATGTCGATCTCTAATAGTTTGGTTGGGCTCTTGTTCTTTCTAATCAGGGTCACCAGGTACTTCAAATCTTCGGTTATTCTAGTTTTTATAGTTTTTCCTTGATGTGGCCATTAAACCCTAATTCTGTACCAAATTTCAGCTCTCTGAGTTTATGGGAACTACTAGTTATATTTTGATGATCATGAGTGAGTGAGTAAGTGTCATAAATGCTAAACTTTGCTTTCTCTTAACTTCGGAATTAAATAGCCTACAGACTTGAAATTTTGGATTTTAAGTACGTAATTATAGCTTACTGGATGACGAAAATTTCTGCGTTCTAGTCTTATCCAGAGGTTCTTAAATAGGGGCCTAAAAATGCGGCGAAATGGTAAAGGATGGTACGGCTTAACAGCTGCTGTTATCCCCTCTATTCCCCTCCCCACTCTTCATCGGTATACCTGCAGTCCCTAGAAATCCAAGATCAAGTTTGTTCTTTTTAAAATATAACTTTAAACTAATATAAATAAAAGAAAAAATCCAAAAAAAAATATTAAGTAAATATAAAAAAAAAAGTTGAGATCGCATAATATTTTTTTTTTAACATTTTTCTATATACTATCAAAAACATATTTCCAACGTTTATATTAAGATTCATTGACTGGCCCTGGATTCCGAGGTATAAACCTTACGGCACCCTACTAAGTGCCAAAGACAAGCCCAAAGAAGGCTTAACATTAAATGTAATTTTAAAATATATAAAACCACTAGCTTTTGCCCCCGGCTTCGCTCGCGTTCAATTCGGGGAAACACAGTTCCCCTTTCCTGATTTGCAATAACCTGCTAACTGTAGTTTTTGCCCTTGCGCCTTATTTTTTGTAATAGCAATACTAACTTTACCCTTTTCTGCCCTCTTTCTCCCACATAACTCAATCTTTTTTTTATAAAAAAAAAATTGTCTATGTCCGTCTCCAGGGTCCCAACTATCTCTGTACCAATTCATCTAAATTGGTTTAGCCATTAAAGCGTGAAGACGTAACAAACAAACACACAAACAAACTCACTTTCGCTTTTATAATATTAGTAAGGATTGACGTTTAACAGTCAAGACCATATCCAACCAGCATTTGACAAAGACAGGTCTTTATTTCGATCCTATCTGCTCTTTCAAATCGACTGATGGTACACTTGATCGTCATCATTCCCATAGATCTTTTGTCAAACCGCAATAAGATAACGTAAGAGACACTCTACTTTTCCAACCATTGTCTTCCCGTTTTTCTGGTTTATAGAGATTTCGACTCTAATATTTATATCAGTTTGGCTTCATGATCAGGTTTGCTGGATGGTTCATTTATTAAACAATTGTTTGGTAATTTGGATAAATATTACGATGAACAATACAGGGATGCTATCTGAACTTAAGAAAATTACCAATATAAGACATCACAGTAATATTATTTAAGTGAAAGTTTGTATGTTATTCTTTCACGCTCAAAATGCTTATAGGATTTGAACCAAATTTATATAGCTTTAACCTAGGCAGGCTAGGCAAATGATGACCTTGGATTTTCAAATTTCATCTACATTTGTTAAGTCTTTGAGTATGAAGGAGCAACTAACATACACACAAAATTTCGCTTTTATAATAGTACTAGCTGTGCCCCGGCATGCGTTGCAATGCAATTTTCTACCTTTCTACCTACCCTATCTTTTAAGTTGGATCAAACGGCACACGGTGTGCAAATTTAATTTAAATCGGTTAAGTAGTTTAGGAGTCCATCGAGGACAAACAACGTGACACGTGATTTATATATATTAAGAAGAAGATTGTGATAGAGTACTTTACTCTGTTGAATTTAAATCTGTAAACAATACATTGTATTCTACAGTATTTCATCTTTCTTATAACTCGGTGATCGTTTGACTATAGGAAAATATTTAGGAAAATAACGTCTTTAAATGTTTTTGGGATATTCGTAGTGACATTTTTTTTTTGTAATCTGTTACTCCATCAGGCAATTTCCAAGCCTTTCTGTTTTTATTTATGACAAATTCTAATGCTGACAGAAATTAATTAACGTTTCTCCTCTTTTGTTTTAAACCGTATTTTGACTGGAGTTACTACGAGTGTCACATTCATGTCACCCATGCATATCACATTTTATTGCATTTAGTAAAAGAATGAAAATGAAAGAAAGAAACGTAAAATTCTTCATTTTCTTCTTCTGGGGCCTATTCCGTGGTGCGTAAAACGTAAGTACGACACAGCGGGAAAATTTGAAAACCACGGTTAGTAGATAGCGAACTGGTGAATTGACAAAGTCAGGTCCTAAACTAAATAAGCGATAGTTTTGTTATGAACGTTAGAGACTAGTCTCTAATCGTATATAATTAGTTGTGTCGTACTATAATATACTTACCTTAGCAGTCTGGTGAAATAAAAGTTCCAAGTTTAGGTATTTTTTTTATTTTTCTAGGATCCTCTAGAAGTAGTGACGAAAATGTAACGAACCGAAGGGTTTTTAATGGCTATGCTGACCAGCAAATACCCCTGGGATCAGAGCAGCCGCCGCTGGAGGCCGCGGGTGCCACGCCTCCTTCGTTCTGTGCATGGTCCGAGTCCTCGAGGTCTGAAACGCCCCTGCCTTTGAGGGATTGGAGTCAAGTAGATTTTACAACTTATAACATATATCTTCCTGATATCCTAATGTGGCACCCACCGCCGTTCTTGTATGTTAGACGTCCGTGGACTATACCTGTAGAAGATCTCGACTATAACCGTGAGTTTAATAATAATTAACAACTACAAAGTAAAAAGTAGTTAATAACGCACTATTTTTGGCCAAAGCTTTTTTGGCATTGCATCCAGTCTTCAGGGCGGATGACAGGGATGTGGAGACTAACTGTACTTAGACGCCTAATTGTCCTGTTGTAATTTTATTAATGTTTATTAAGCTTTCATTATTTTAGTGACCTCTTATATTATATGGATAGTATATTCTAAATTTCCGAAAACTAAAAAAAATCCAACGTACCTACTATAATTAAGAATACAAATATAAGAAAAACCAAAAAGGGTTACTGATTGAAAACGCTAATAGTAACGCTGTGCGTGTAAGTCGTTATAAGCATTCACTGTACAGCGTATGTGTCATAATTATTATAATTGTCTACTTTATTAGATTGAATATCTTCTGGTTTCTTTTTATTTTCAAAATTTCTGTTGTAGTTCTATTTATCACTGAAAATATATAAGATTTTTAGTAAATATATTCTTCTTAACGTTCGGAGTACTTAGATAAACAAGTGCAGCCAGTATTTGCAATTAATGCGATTTTTAAACATTATTTAACAGGTTAGTTAATGCAAAAATTTCCTTTTCAATATGCGAATGTAAACACTTGCTGTGCAGTTTAATTACAAAGGCTACTGGAAGCTTCAGAAATTGCGAAATTCTTTAGTACACCATAAAGTAGTTTTGTTGAAAATGCGCGCCTCAAATGTGTTTGTTTGTACACATTAATTAAGGATATAAATATACGTGTTTTTTTCAGCTGCCGCATCTACGCATCCTTCGTTCGTACAGTCACCTCCGGCAACACCAGCAGCACCTGCCCAATCCGCGTCACCCGAGGTTGTGTCAGTAACACCTCCCGCGCGCTTGGTTGACTCACCGATGCCACTACCGCTTTGTTTAAAACGCACAATTGACCCCAATGTCACGCACTTTTCGGAGCCATCAAATTTGCGCTCTAGTCAGCTCCGAAAACAGCGGGCTTATAGACCGTCACCGGTCAGTCGCTCCATCAATCCCTACACCCAAAACTCACCTATACCCCATCGAGTGAGCACACCATACAATTATCGCACTCCTCCTCCAGCTCACTCAGGTGAGCCTTTGTGGAGTCCACCATCAATGCTTGTCCCAGCGCACACTGCGGTTCCTTACCGCGCACACTCACCTCTCTCGGTGTTCGCGACCGGGCCTCCTCCAGCTCACTCATCGATTCCGCCTCCTGCCCAATCACCGATGCCATTCTGGATGCAACCACAAAAGCTTCTCCGGACAGATTCGCCCACAAAATATATACCTGTCTCAAAGAGCTCGCCCGTACGACACCAGCCGCACTCACCCAATCAGACGCGCTCGCCTAAGTTCCTCCGGACAGAGTCACCCATGCGTGTCCCGGAGGTCTCGTTTGCATCGCTCCCAGCGCATTCCCCCGTCCTTCCCCCGGCAAATTCGCCAATTTCATTTTTAAACATTCCAATGCCCCCTCCTGTCTTCACGCCTCCTCATGCAGTACCCAGAACCCTGCGCCCTAGGACACCCACAACAGTGCATCCTCGGACATCCGCAGCAAAACGCCCTCCGTCGCCCTCACTCATGAGCTCTGTGGCGAGCATGCACATGCGTCCTGCGGCATCCACACCCATAGGCCCTGCCGTGCCCGAATTCTACAACTCAGCATTTAAATTGTACTCTGCGGCGCCTTCACCCGCACCTGTGCCCAGTGTGACGATGGCACCCGCGCGCCATTTGTCGGCATATGTAGAGCAGGAGAGCCAGCTTCAGTATGTGTCGAGTCACCGTGGGATGCAAGGACACATTCCCGAGAGCATGACACAGGTGCCTATGGAACGCCTGGCAGTGAATTATCCGAGGTAATTATAAAATAATTTACCAACAAGCTTAAATGCTCTCTGCAGTAATGTACTAAAGCGTTCTATTTTTTTTTCGTGAGTATATTAAAAAAATGTCGTTTTATTCACTTGGGCATTTGCCACTGCAGTTCTATGTTCCACATTATACTCGCCTTCGGTTTAGGTATAAATTCTGCTTCGGGTTCAGTGACTCAGCTTCCCACATGCCATATAAAACGCGAGCATTTATTTCCAGAAAAAACAATTAAACAGTCCATAATTGAAATTGTAAACGATTAAAAAAAAAATTATAGTTCAATGCTCTCATGCTTTATTGACAAAAATCCTTTGTTGCAGTGTTATCCAGTCAACTGGACAGTTAAGAAAAAGAAGTAATATTTGGAAGCAATGAGGTAAGTCGGTAGTCCTTAAATTCACGGTAGAGGCTAATTAAATGATCGCCATCAATACTTTATAGCCAGAAACCGAACCCTCGGTTTTGGTCCCATTTTTGGCGAAAACCTAAATGTTACCTCCCCCATTTCTTTTTAACTCTCTCGGTGACTGGCTTTCTCTGCCCGATTCGAAAGAAACAATTCTAAATCGTCCTGCCAGAGTTTATGGGCTTTCCTCGGTGACGAAATGTATGTCAATGTTTATTTTAAAGAGAGCCATCATCAATCATCATTATATCAGACAATTAACTGTTAAGTACTGTCAATTACTTGTTAATTAAATGTTAAGTTAAATAAGTGGCTTAAAAGTCTCCCGGACCGTGTCCGATTTCACATTTAGAGAGTAGACATTAGACATTTCATTACAACATGTGTGATAAACATTTTCTACTGTACTGTACCGCATGAAAAAAAATTCAAACGGCACGGAGGTAAACGAATTTAATGTTGGTTGTCAAGTGCTATATTAAATACCTTTCGTTAGTGACTTTCTGACAAAATACTCTGACAATAACTCCGTTCTAAATATAACTCATCATCGTTGGAAATATGTCCCGAGAAACTTAAAAAAAACTTTCGAGGCGTGCGCTGTATTTATTTGTTTATAGATAACGTAGCTTCCTCTTCGGAATCGCATTACCCTCATCTTCGAAATTTATATCTTATAACGTTAGCTAACTAAATTTCAAGACACTACGACAACTAATTCTGTTTTTTTTTTCAGAATGAACCGGTTGCTAGTAACAGCAACCAAAAAGACTCAATAGATAAAAGACTCAAAGAATGTGTGAATGTGTTACAAACATAATATGTGTGTCCCAACTAACCTTATGGTTATATTTTAACATTACTACTTTAAAAAATATGCTTTATATTTCCTCGACATTCACAAATAAATTAAGTCCTAGATACTCCCTCGGAGATAAATCTAGAATTTATTTACTTTACCTTTCAATTTATTTGTGAAACTACATACACCGCTCTTAGCACATAATATTTTTTTATAAGAAATTGCGAGCTCATAATGCTCAGACCAGTAAAAATAATATTCAAGCCTAGTGCTTGACAAGCATGAAGCCTGCATATTATATATAAGGCTCAGGGCTTGTCAAGCACTAAATATAATTATGTTTCGTACTAAATAAATTAAAATTAATTGACCTATAATTTTAACTACAGTTTTAATCAATATTTTGAAGAGGCTTGAGATTAAGCTGCTTTTTAACTTTAATTAACTAACTTTTTGTTCGTTTGTTCCCTTTGGTTTGAACAATTGTCTGCTAGCCTATTTGAAAAATGTAAATATTGACGGTTCCTACGTACATAAGGTTAAGTCAAAAACCGAGGTTTACAGGAAAGAGTAATTTGTGTTCAACACGCCCTAGAAATAATTTTATGAAAAATAATAAATATTTTCTTTCTACAATATTTTAACAGTTTTAAGATATTTATAATGCTATTTACACATAGGTAAGTATTATATTTATATGATAAATTACCGTTTCTACGACACTTATTCGTTGTATAATACTTGTTCTCTTATACGATTTCTATAAAAATGCCATTTTCGACATGTCTTTATGTACGTAAGGTACCCTTGATATAATTTATCAATAAAATATGGGGTCGCAGTATCCGAAATTAATGTAAATATAAGAAAATGATTATTGACAGACTAAACTCGAGGAAATATAAAGAAATTCTCATTATAATTTACGTAAATGTTGTGTAAATAAAAAAGTTTGCATTAGAGTTAAAATAAGGCGATTCGCACGGCGGTCTATGCTGATATCCCTGACAATCGTACACCGGCCAGCTTTGCGAACGTCTGGCACTCATCTCCTCTACGCGTGGGATACCGCCATACTCCGCACCCTCCAGTCCCAACAGCTTAAATGAGCGGTATCATATGAGAAAATCCTGATGTTCTTTTTAAAAATGTGAGAGTGAAAAAGTGTAAGAAAAAAATAGTAATTAGGAAAAACCAAAATTAACGAAATTTTGTAAATCACGGTAATACAGAATCAAAGCTCTTCAGGGAACAAAAAATATATAACATAAGTAGGTTTTTGACGCGTTTGAAACTGTGGAAGCAGTACCTTTACAAATTATTAGCGAGTCGTGACGACACAGTTAGGCGAAGCAAGATAATAGTCGGTATAAACAGGTTTCATAATAATAATATGTAAATATTGATGTTTAAATTAATGGCTGTGTTATGTGTTATAAAAGTGGTTGTAGAATTGCCCGATTATAATGATAAAATTGAAAACAGGATTTAAATTAAAATGTATTTATACTTTCCATTATAAGCTGTCCAAAATTGAATTAAATATGTAAATTACATCGGTAAGGTAACTATTAGGATAAATAACTATTTTTATTTACTTTTTTTTGAAAATCAAAAAATACATCTTAAAGTGACTGATTGTAAAATAGCTTTATAAAAAATCTTTACCTAACCGATAAAATTATAAAAAAAAACTTTTAGAAACAAATATAAAAATTTACATTCTGTCATTTATGCAAGCTTTAATTTACTTGTCCCGGTTTCTGTCCATTATCAAATCTTGCGTGTTTTTGACCTAATTTCTGCATAATCGAGACAAAATAGTATGTTTTATCCACGAAGAATCTCGTGCATAAATATTTGAATTTAAATATTTGACCGGAGTTGCGCAGGCCTAACTTCATATAGGGTTGCTACACACTCTGTCTAGATTACTCGCTCGCTCGTCGTTTCGAATAAATGCGTTATTTCATTTCTGGTGTTTGACTACAGAAACTACGGGCGCTAGTTTGTTTTATTCAAAAACACGTTAGGTTTGGCAACTATTACATTTTGTAAATAATAATTTAATTATATAGTACAAAATATAGGATATTTCGCAAGATTTGATGTGTCCCGTCCCCCTTTGTAAATATATGACAATATTTGTGTCTATTTACATTGTAATCTTAGATAATAGGCCATATGATTTAAGTGTTAACAAATGTTGGATATTTTGTAATTTTAACATGTATGAATTTTTCGGTTGCTGTATAGAGATCGGGAACGTCTAGTCTAGACGGATGTTAGAATGTTTCTAGAACCCGATTCTAACATATTGATATTGACGTACGTTTGTCAGCCCTAGGTTCCATTGTGTGTATGTTTTGATTGTGAAATAATTGTTTTATTGTGATATTGTTGGGTAGATTATTGTATAGTTGCATTTTCACCGTAATTAGTTGTACGTCTTCGAAATTTAAGCTATGATGTTTTTATTTTTATATTTTGCACAGGTATGCCTAAGTAATCTAGTAAGTACCTATATTTAATTAATGTAGTTTTCTCATTTACGGACTAAATTAAATCTGCATGAAGTATAAGTAATGAAGAATAAATAAATAAATTCGTGTAGTGCAGACTACAACACCCGTAAAAAAGGAGCACTAATACTTATAGGTAGACACATATGTCATATGAAGTATACACTGTAAAGAATCATAATTAAAATCAATGATTCATCTTGCCATACATTTGTTCATTGTACTTACATACAAGTTACCCTAGGCGTTCAGGTCAATGACCGACGATAGTAAGTACTAAAAGTATTAAGTACGAATGCTCTGATAGCTTACCACCTACTACTACTTACTGGAATAACTTACTGGATCTCTACATCCAGATATCTACCTACCTAATTAAACGAACTTAGAAATAAAAAGTTCCCAGCTGATTTTAGGGTTGTGCCACGGACTTCGTGCAAAAAACAAGTAAAATGTCTTTGCTCTTTGAGAATCTGGGGACTTTCACACAGATTGCTTATGACCTTGGCTGTTATGCCTTTTAAATGTTAATGGTCCTTTTTTCACATTGGAGATCTGTCATACAGGTCCCGAATCCATTATAGACTCCAGCTCTCACAAAGGTTACAAATCTGATTTGACTTAATATGACATGAACCAAAGAATGTACCTTTTTGAGAGAAAATAAAAATCTATTCTATTGTATAATCTTAATTAATTCCATTATTTTTACTGTTATTCTCATAAAGACGATTTTAATATACAGTTTAATGTTATTTAGTCACATAAGATCGTTTTTTTGTTTTTAAGATCTAATACTCTGCAAAAAGAACAAAGTTATTTGTGATTTAATTGTTGTTCTTAAAATATTTCAACTCTAGCATTTACTGCAATTTCGTTCAGACTATTAGAGATTAATGAACATACAATCAAATTAAATTCTCCAGACTTAAGATATCTGTAATTTATATTATCTCAAAATATATCATTCATCATAATATTAAATATGTCATTCATGGCATTAACTTTTAAGATTGAAGTCTAAGCGAGGAAAAATCAAAAAACATGTGTGTTTAAAAAAATGTGTTAAAATATTAGTGTGTAGGCTTCTTACAGAGATTATGGAAAAAGTAATTAAATTAAATTAATTCAATTCAGATTCTAGATGTTGTAACAAAAATAATTGTTAATTAAAACAGTTGGTTTAAAAATAAACCTGTTTCAAATCTAAGTGTTAAAATATAATTCATATTTAAATAAATTAAAAAAAAACTTTGGTAATAATATTTCGATGGTTTTATTTTCAACCGTTCCCGCCTCTTTTCTTCACCTAACACCATAAATACACATCGCTTGATGATGATATTGATTGTCAATGTGCGTGTATTACGCAATAGCGTTGTCTCAAGGACCTAGGTCAACTGGCGATGAATATCATCCGTATCTCTACATAAATATGACATGGTTTGCAAAAGCAATTAATCTAGTTGGACACGACACCAAAAGATGCCGCCTTCACCTAGTACGACAAAAAAAGCAAAATTTACAAGAGGAGAAAAATGTTTATTTGTCCACCTTATAATCACATTCGTTATCATCATGATTATGATAATAACGTACTTTGTTCACCTATGTATTGTAAATCACACACGGAATGATATATTCAAAATATACAGGCGAAGTTTTGACCCGAGTAAGTCCCTAATTTAATCAAATGCATGTAGGAGACGTATTTTAGTTGCTAAATTAGTAACACAGAATTCATAACACCAGAGAAACGAAACACGTTAGAATAAATGTCATTTAAAAAATTATCTCTTATATTTTATACATAAATAATTAGCATTCATTCCAATAGACAATATTGTTACAAATTCATATACACACATAATTCGAGCATTTAAATCTAATTCTCATAGCGAAGAATAAGCGAAAGTAGCTGTTGTAGCTACGATCTATGATCTCTACGCTTCCTATTGTGCTACGCTAAGAACAGCGCTACGCCGCGCCGTAGCGTAACCGTAGCACCTTGCTACGGTTTCGACAACTAATGCCATACAATGTTAAATAAAAATCAAATCTTTGCCTTAAATTGGTGTAATTTAACTTTACATATATTAATTAAAAGTAGTAGGTAAAAGATCGTCACGATTTACCATCAAATACAAAAAATCTTCACGAGTGGCATGATGTTCGTTTAAAATCAAAATCAAAATGTGAATTGCACAAAACAAAGTACTAACACAGAATAAAAACTATGTCAAGTACGAAGCTACGTCCGAGGCAATTAGTTTGCGCCAATCAAACATATCCTGTGACACTCGGTCAGTGATAAAGGTTTTGAAATCGAGTGAGTAGTTTGAACTGCTATATATAAAAAAATATAACTTTAAAGTTATTACATTTTTATGTTAATAAAATGATACGTTTCGCAACGTTTTTCTCAGTAGAATTTTTCATTTATTCATGTTATTTGAATTCCAGTCTGTATGTATTACCTGTATCGCTTTGCTCGATAGTTTACTCAAAGCTCACTCGAACCTGCTCGCGAGCTCTAGAATGACGCGAGAGGTAAGATATTGCTTTATACCCGTGGTGCATAATCTTGTTTATGTTTTTTTTATGCTTATGGGAAATTACCAAATAACTTCCCCCGCTTTGGGCGGAGCGGGGGAAGCGTCAGACTTTTACTGATTAAAACCCACCCGTGCTCCTGCTTTTGCCCTATATGTCGGAACACGGATAATGTGGCCCTCCGGGGATCTCGTTCGAACAACCGGCAACCCCGGCAAGCGGTGGCCCTGGCAGGCTCCTCTGATTTGCTGACATCTCTTTGAGGCACGTGTGGAATAAGAACGTGCCGTCGACAAGGACTGTAGTCACAAGACGGACGGACGGTGAGCTACCGGGGCCCTCCTCCAGCCATTCCTCAAAGAGTGAACTAATCGCCATTATTGTGGCGAGACCTGCTCAGGTTTGTGATGATCGCTGTCTCCATGCCACCAAGAGATTGCTCTGGAGGTCTGGGCGCAGCCATTACTTTTTGTACACAAGTAAAAACAATAAATGTACAAAGAATGGTCGTGTGTTCCCATGCATAAAACCTGGACGACGCGTATGACTCATACATGTTAGGATCAAAAGCAGTTGGCGTTCTATAGTTCCTGTCTGCCATGGCAAAACGACGAAATTTTATATTTATTAAATGATAAGTCATTTTATTTTTAATCCAGTTTTGAGGACTTTTCTTTATTTGGCACAAGCAAACTATAAAATTTGAAAAAGTTAAGGGAGACCCAGCTGTGTAATGTAAAATGTTTTTCAATGTTGAAAACCAGAGTTGAGTCGACGCTACGTCGTTGTACATAATATTATTATGGGTCAGAACGACGCATAATAATATTATCACTATCACGACATAGTATAAAACAAAGTCGCTGTCGCTGTCAGTCTGTTGCTATATTGTATGTATGCTTAAATCTTTAAAACTAAGCAACGCATGTTGATGCGGTTATTTAGGTAGAGTGATTCAAGAGGAAGGTTTATATGTATAATACTTCACGCTATGACTTTTAGGAGGTGAGCAGCGGGTGAAACCGCTGGGCGGATCTACATGTAGAATAAATAATTGCAATACTTGTAATTCATTTTGACTTTCAAGTACCTTCTTTTTCATTTCCTGTGTGTTAACTATTAGTAATAATATTTCATAAGGAAAAATCACTGACTCGCTCATCGGAAAATCTCAAAAACTACAATTTTATCAATTATTGCATGTGGGTCGATCTTATTACTGCGTAGGTGTGTATTTATTCCAGCAGTTTGGTCTGTACAAATGGTTTTGGATAGAAACTACTTACTTTTTATCCCGGTCTACGGGGCGGGGGGGGGGGGAATGCCGCGGGGGTTAGCTCTTGGCTTTATAACACCACTTTTCTATATTTGGAAGCTGAGCTAGTGATAATAACTCTGTGATAATAACTCATGACATGGAAAAGACATGGGCTTTGGTCCTTGTGACTTCTAAGGTGATTCGATTAGATAAATTTTTCTCTTATTGACATTTGCCTTAAATTTACGACAGACTTCTGGTAACATTATTATTATTTTAGTGTTATTATAAAGCTTGTGTTTTGCATGCCGCAAGGTTTAATATGATTGGTCTGTACTATTTCATTAACAACTTTATGTAATTACCCATATTAGCAAATAAATGATTATGAATTATGAATATTTCTCATTAGGCGCTGGCTGGCGTTTCTAGAAAAAGACCAACCCGGACTGTGCACCTATCTTTAGTGTCAATAAGTGATTATGTAATATGTGAGATGTGCACTCCGGTGTCACATCTCATCTATACTAATATTATAAAGCTGAAGAGTTTGTTTGTTTGTTTGAACGCGCTAACCTCAGGGACTACTGGTTGGAATTGAAAAATTATTTTAGTGTTGGATAGTCCATTTCTTGAGAAAGGCTATAGGCTATATAACATCACGCTACGACCAACAGGTGCTGAGCAGCGCGGGTGAAACCGTGGGGAACAGCTAGTAATTCATAAGACCATTGTTCATTATTTTGACGTAGCCGCGTCATGATTGAGTTACTAAACCGCATTGCTGGGGTGCGATGAAGCGATGCATCGGCAACGATTGTGTCTATTACTGTAAAGGCTTATTGTTGCAGGTGTGTCCGGTCTGTCTATCTCGGACCAGCAATCCGTTGGCGTGGTATTCCTGGACATAACACCGCCAACCATAGTATGTGTCACGCTGTTGTTAGGAGAAAGGTGGTCACTAGCCCCCGCACAGTGTACCTCAATGAGAGATGATCCTGACATGTCGAACTATTTGTTCGATTGGAAAATTAAGTATAAAGTTGGTGGAAAACATTTACGTAAGTTGTTCATATTTTCATACCTACTGCACTCGTTAGCCAAAGAGCTGTATCTCGGTGTACGTGGTAGATAAACAAAGCCTTGTGAGCGACTGCATCGATAACGCACATAATCTTATCTCAATAAGTTTGAGTGTTATTTTAGTGTGTAGTTTGTGATTAGTTATATATGATTTTAACGTAGTCGTATAACGTAAAATAAAACAAAAATGTAAATTCACTTAACTGATGCATCTCATAATAATCAAATGAAATTAAAATTATCAGCTTTTTAATTGCCGAAAATAATTACGACATTTTTTTCTTTCTTTCCAACACCGAAGCCAACAAGTCAGTACTACTCTTAAACCCAACTACGCAGATTTAATAAAATAGTACCTACGCAAACAATATGTGTGGGTATTCCGTCGTGTGTCGAAAACAAATAACTCAATTTCACGGCCCCGTCGATATCGATCAAGGGCTTAAAAAAGATTCAATTTTGCTAGCGGATGCCCAGATAATTACGCAAGTGAATATTGACTCTGCATATGTATACTGTATACGCAATACTTGTGTGTGCATTGCTCGGGTTCATTTACCTGCAGCTGGCAATCAAATCAATACATCGTTGTAATTCGGTGATATATCTGAAATACAGAGCTACCTACAGATAGTGATAAAATATGTATATTTTTAAATTTTTAAATTATAACATTTTTAAATGTTAACCTGTGACCTACGGATGCTCTTCAAGTTAAAGGGAAAATATACAAGTCTGTGATTAGACCTATTGTACTGTATGGGCCAGAATGCTGGGCTGTAAGAAAAGGTGGATGAAAAACAATTGCATGTAGCGGAGGTGAGAATGTTGAGATGGATGTATATGTGAGTGCTATGTACTATCATTGACTTAACAGTGTCATGATCACTTAAAGGTCTCGCTGATGGTGGCGGGTGTGTCGGGTCATTTATCTCCCTTCAAAATGGTTGAGTTGAATGGGGCTGATCCGTCGTCGTCATGTTCGTGAACGAGCGCTGTCAGTTGGGACTGGTCATCTTTTAGCTGCCACCGTTCATTTTTAATTTATTTAGCTTTTTTAATTGAATTTTGCTTATACTTTGGACGCTATTACTGTGCCCGTCTTTCTACATCGTTCTCACATATTAGAATATCATTATATATCATATCATTTATCTCAACACGAATTATGTAAATACGATTTTGCAATAATTTTGTAATTTAAAAGAGTCTCCATGGAATTTCTTGCCCATTCCTCTCCATAGAGATCAACACTTCGGAATGGGCAACTACAGTACTTTCACAAGTTATTATGTCTTGTAGTCTATTAGTATTAGTTATTATGCCTTACTCTCAAGACCTCCACAGGAATTGTCCGTTAAGCAGACGATAACCTCATAGGTCAAACTGCGAGATGTCATCCATAAAATAAAAAAATAACCACCACGAAGAAAAAATACCGTTAAGTAAACATCTTATTGCGGCCGGCAATGCATTATAAAATCTTTTTAACGTTCAGCTTAATTACGTTTCTTCTCACAAACAAATCGTATTCCTTGAAGAAGGATGAAATTACAACTTGTTGGAAATATCTGAAGCTTAACAAACTGTTTTGCTGCAGCTATTCAAAATATCCCTTTCCTTATCAACTTCGCAGAAGCTTCTACCATCCATACCGTCTGCAGTCATTATTTTATCTGCATTCAATTCATGGAAAACTTTATTACGATTCATTTTCAGACAACTGGGTGCGATATAAATTCTGAATTTAAATACGAACTATTTTGAAATGTAAAAAGTTTTACGTGTAAATTATATATTTATAAAAATACTAGCTGTGCCCAGCGGTGTCACCCGCTGCTCACTTAGGGGTATGAAAAATAGATGTTGGCCGATTCTCAGACCTACCCGATATGTACACAAAATTTCGTTTAAATCGGTCCAGCCGTTTCGGAGGAGTATGGAAACGAAAACTGTGACACGAGAATTTTATATATTAGATTGTAAATAAGTTAGAATATAATATATCGGTATGTAGGTAGGTAGATGTGGTAGGTACATTTAGTGGTGTAGGTAGGTGGAAATGGTAGGGTAGGGTAAGGTAGCCAGATATAGTATTGTAGATAGGTGGATATATTAGGGTAGATAGCTAGTGTAGGGTATGGTAGGTTGGTAGGTAGTTAGTAGGTTGGTATTTAGGAAGGTCGGTAGGGTAGTTAGGTTAGGACAAGTAGTAGATAGGAAAAAGTGCATTGCAGCCTATATGCACAGCTAGCTGTTTTATAATTTTAAGAATTTAAATTACATTCCGAATTGTGCTCGACAATATTATGATGCAATATAAAATATAGTCAATCCTAATTGACTATAACAAATATGTTCTTGTATTTAACGCATCTCATAAGTTCACTCATAAACATTGATATGAGAAGAAGAAAAACATCTAATATTCTGAGGCTGCATTTAAACCCAGTTCAGTAACATGATCGAGTGGCGCCTGACTGAATCGATATCCTAATACCTACATATCTGTTCTGTATCTTGGCATTATCGTTTTGGAAATACATAAGACTGAATAGCCACCTCGATTCCACGTTTGGAATGATAGATTAGTTCAATATTTTTTACAGAATTAATAAGAGTCTGTGTGTTGGGTCACTGTAGCAAAGTTACATCCAACTGAACAGCCCAGCCTTTTTTGAACTTCCAGCCTAATTTATTTGACCTCCACAATGCAAATAGTACTGGGTAAATCGATACACACAAACTTTCGGGCAACTGACTATCTGTATTACTGTCAAAGATCTACAAACGAAAGCCGGGACCAAAAGCTTAACTTGCTTTCTCAGGCCACCCATCCACAGAACAATCTAGGCAAGCGCTTAACGATCGACCAGAGCGGCTGTTATTATTTATCTGCGAACTCCAAATCTTCGTGCAACTGTACAGCAATAAAGCAGTAATTAAATTTCTAGGATTGGCCGGAAGTGGATATACGCACTGTACCTAGAAAACTTAAATATATATCTATACTAGCTGTGCCTAGTGGTTTCACCCGATGTTCAGGTCCCCCTTATCACTTAGGGATATGAAAAATAGGTAGTAGCTGATTCTCAGACTTACTGAATATGCATAAAAAAAATCATAAAAAATTTGTAATCACTGGCTTCATTCATTGGTTGATCTTGACAATGAATTGAGAAAGATATATGCAATGATCGTCATCAGATAAGATTAATTAATTGTAGTAGTATGAACGGGCCTGTTGGTCTAGTGGTTAGTGGCCCTGACTGCTGAGCCGGAGGTCGTGGGTTCGATTCCCACCCAGGACAAACTTTGTGTGATGAGCATGATTGTTTGTTCTGTATCTGGGTGTGATTTATCTATAATATGTATGTATTTATAAATTATATAAGTTTGTATATCAGTTGTCTGGTTACCATAACACAAGCTCTGCTTAGCTTGGGATCAGATAACCGTGTGTGAGTTGTCCCAAGATATTTATTTATTTAACGATTCAAGAAGATATTATGGGTAAGTTGTGTATAACTTTGGCCGGCTAGCCTATTTATTGGCCGTGTACTCGATGCGAAAATCCGCTGATTAGTCAGTCACGTTTATCGTTGCTTGCGGTGGAGTTCACCAGTTATGTCCGTTACATGTGCATACAATGCAGCAATCATAGCTTTTGATACGAATATTTAAATACTTCGATATTTATTTGAAGAATTCATGTAAAAAATTGGTGTACTGTAATTTATTTTATTTGGAAGCTTTTGCACAATATTAGTGCATATTAACAGTAATATGCGTTAAAAGTTGTTGTTGGTGAAGTCACATGTTTTATCAAACACACCCAAATTTGATTTTTTATTTATTGGGTCACGTATTTATTACAAAACTTAAAACTGCAATTCGTAAGGAAAATGAATGGAGTTTTGCGTCCAAACTGTATTACATGAGATCTGAGGTCAGTCAAACTACTAAAATGCTTGCAATTTTTTGTGTACTGGATGGGAATTTTTATTACCTCGGTGAACGAAGTTGATTAGTCCCCTTCATACGTACGTAAAGTAAACAAAGACATTATTGAGTTAGTCCATAATTGGTACTTTGTACAACTAAGTGTGGCTTTTCTTTGTATTAATAATTCACTGCTTTGCCCTGTCGCGGATGCCAACTTAGCAATGCAGCCTATTTTCGGTTACGAGAAATCAATAAACTGGTACAGTGATACATTGCACGATTGTCATTATTAATGTATGGACAGTGGCCTAACATAGTGGCTGCTAACAAAAACTGTTTTGCCGGTACTTTAACATTCTGTTTCCAGGAATTACTGGAAACCTCATTACTACCGTTTAGTTGAACATAATTTCTAAATTCGAGACTAAATATTCACAGCCGAGTTGATCTATAGGTAAAACTGCGCTTGCCTAGGTCAGCATTTGAATACCCATTCACATGCTGACCTAGGCAAGCGCAGTACCATACATTTTACCGAATTTTCTTGATGCCTCAGAAAACACAGTAATCAGTGGTCCGAAAATTAGACAACCAGTTTTATCCCATTGAATTAGTATAATCCAATCCTAGCCGGGTCGTGGAAGTCAGATAGGTAGTTGCTCCATGTTTTTAATGGTTTTAAAGATCGTGAATCCATTACACCAAAAACTAATCAGCGATCTAATATACCGTATCTTCACAAACAATAAATATAACTAGTGGACTGGCAGACGTGACTGATTTGGTGAAATACAGAGAGCAGGGGCACCTACCGCGTCCAAATATATTTTCAGACCAACAAGGATCGCGATCGAATTTACAGATTTACAGTTCAAAGGTACAGAAGAATTATAAATAAGATAAATTTGAAATGAATGTGACCAGTAACATGGTCACATTCGCCGCACAAAATAGTTAATTTAATAACTTTATTTAACCAGTTTGCATGATTTGACGCACTGCACTTTATAGCAGCTTGCTGCCGAGGTCAACCAGAAAGAAATAAAGAAAATACGCGTTTTTTTTGTTTTAAAACGTTGCCCCACACTAGGAATTTCTCCTGTATCTGTTTACAAACATTTAAACTCACATACACAAACAGCTAGACCAGGAACAACTATCTGTAGACCATGCAAATATTTGTTCGATGCGGGGATCGAACCCGCAACACGCAGCGCGGCAGTCGATCGCTCAGCCACTGCGCCAACCGTGTCGTCAAAACATGTGTTTATTCGGCACATGACACAAGTGCACACAAAGAAACAAACAAAAAGAACAACTGTGAATAAATAATAAAACATATATTTTTAAATAGCGAAAGATGGAATTCACAATATAAATTTCACAAAGGTTTGATGCAACACGAATCTCCTGCTGAAATGTAACACAGTTTGTCAGTGAAATATAACGGCTTTTATTTGGAATCTGCTCTGGCATATTCTCAATAATTGAAATCTGAAATGAAGCTGTCCGTTTCCTGAAAATAATTCATTTGATAGAATATTTGCTAATTGGAGGAAATATCATGCAATTTTCGGAATCGAACAAGTTATATTTAGCTTTCAGGAGCACGTTGAGTATGAAAATCTAGCTTAATTAAAACACGGACGGAAAAAACGTTTTTTTTTTTAATTGGGTAAATGATTTGTTTAACTTGTACTAGGTAACGATAAGACGAAGGTTTAGTAAAGATTAAAATTAGAGAAAAATCAGAAACGCTTTTAGATATCAGATATCTTCACGACTGTAATCTCGAGGTACCTGATAGTACACCCACCTTTGGGGCCAGTCTATTACTATGGACTGGGATCAATTCTACGTTATGTGGCAGCTTTCAGATTTTTTATGGAATGAACCCGATAACAATTTGCCCATGCTCAGCTGTCGATTACGACCACTAAGCTACGAAGCCACGCTACGAATCCATGCTACGAAGTCGCGCTACGAAACCGCGTTACAAACCCACTCTACGAGGCCGCGCTACAAAGCCGCGCTACGAGGCCACGTTACTAAGGCACGCTACGAAGCTACTCATTGCGATTTCAAAGGAAATGTGTGATGTTAATTCTGTAAAGAGAATCCTTTCAGACCAGAATAGAGGTTGAATAGATAGTTTACGGAAAATGTATTGCTCGTTAAATTAATTTAAAATAATGAAAATAAACATAAGATACATAAAAGATAGGATGATATGAAAGGTAGGATAAAAAGTCCCAAAAGTTGTGTTATTTCGTTATGCGTTGATTTGGGTGGTAATCATAATTGTTCATTACGGGTTTATACATGGTAAATGGTATTCTTTTTAAATTTAAAATCTAAAGAAATAACTTTTACGGAAACATGATTAAAAATGTTGGAAACAGTTCTAGCATTTTGTTTACCTAATCTTAGCACAAATTAATCTCAAATTGTCTCAAAATAAACTAAAAATCATAATTTGGAAGCAATTCTCATTAAAATATCTCATATGTAACACTTAGTCAGTTTACAAATTTGCGATAACCACTTGAGCTACATATTCTGCCGTAATTGGTAATAATAGTGTGCACGTTTCACGTTAATGCGAAATACGAAATTCCATTGCACTTGATTGAATTAGTTGTACTGCGAACTTTGGTGCATCATCCGGATTTAAAATAATTATTCTGACTATTTAAAAGTAGTTATCGGAAAAGCAATTAGTTACGTTTTAAAATTAGTACGTTTAAAACTATAAATATTTTTTGTTAAAATATTGGTAAAAGAGGAAATTTTATTCGCTGAAAAGTTTGTGAACTTTGGTGTACAGACAGAACTATAAGAATTCCAAATTAATGTAGGTCATGACATGGATCATCAAAGGGTGCACTTTTGTTAATGCTAAGAAGATATAGTAAAATGAATATGCGAACCAGATCGCCAGATCTTACGATGTGTCGTGTCAGCTCAGAGATTTTAGCGGTGTGACGTCGCATCGCAGTTTTGTGTACAAGCCCTTAGTTAGCCTCGTACTTACCTCTGCAAAGTGCAGGACCTACCTGAACACAGCAAACAGAACATTTTATTATTATTATAAGCGGTTTCACTCGCTGCTCCACTCCTTAATGTCGCAACGTTAGTTAGGATTTAGTGGGGCACATCAGTTGGATGATTTAAGTCTACAATGGACGATGTAGGAAACAATGTTTGGATTTTATGTACTTACTAGCACAGCTAGTGGTGTCACCCGCTGCTCCAGTCGTCCTTGTCACTTAGGGAGTTCGAAAGATAGATAGTAGCCAATTCTCAGACTTATTGAATATGCAAAAATAAATGCATAATATTCGGTCGAGCCGTTTTGAAGCGGCAATAACTAGCGGACCCGGCAGACGTTGTCTTGCCCCTTTTTTGCGGATGGGAAATCATCAAATAACCTCCCCCTCTCTGGGCGGAGCGTGGTGGAATGTCAGATTTGTACTGACTAACCACCCATGTTCCTTCTATTGCCCTTTATTTTCCGGGGCCGCGGTATCTCTTTCGAACAACCCGCAATCCCGGCAGGCGGAGGCCCTGGCAGGCCCCTCTGCTTTGCTGTCATCTCTTTGAGACGCGCGTGGAACACTAACGAGCCGTCAAAACGGCCTGTCGTAACTGGACGGACGAACAACTACTCATTCCTCATCGTCCACAGACCTTCAACAACGGTGGCCGACCCCTAGAGCGTCTCCCGCGGCAGCTGGGATAATTTTAGGTTCTTGTGTTGACCCTTACACAGCAAATAAAAATTTCGGTTGGTTTTCAAACCATACAGGAACACATTGAAATATACATACGAAATCGGTATAACCGTATTAAGCGAAGTTACGTGACAAAGAATTTTATAAATTTATAATATTCAACATAATACAACATAATAATTACAAAATAAATTCATTTTAAGATAGCACACGTCAATTTAACATAAGGAACGATTATTATACCTTGAAAATATAGCCACTACTACCTAAATTTGATACCAATATTTTCATTATGCTTGGAGGCTTTTCTCCAAGCATAATGAAAATATTGGTATCATCATCATCATCAGGCTACATTAGTCCACTGCTGGACATAGCCCTCCCCTAATGAGCGCCATAGCGTCCTGTCTTCAGCTTGCCGCATCCAGCATCTGCCTGCAGTCTTTCTTAGATCGTCATCCCACCTGGTCTGGTTGAAAATATTGGTATACGCACATAAAACTGTAGTGTGTATCAATTGTCGAGTTCGCTATCACAAAAAATAGTAATGAGATTTTGAGAGAAAAAATAAACACAAAGTCTAACAAAATAACATTAAACATACAATTCAATGAAATATGTTCTCATGCGTACTCATATAAACTGCCGGATATTTGACTAACTATTTTTATAATTAATAAATCGTTTTTATAGAATAGTATGCTGTTAAAAAAGCAAACGTACACAAAGGATATATGTAAATAGAAATCTTTCCCACCAGTAACAATGAGCAATAAAGTCATACCTCAAAATAATAACGCATAATACTTGGACATGCATATTGCATATAGATACAAGACTCACGTTCCAAAAACATTTCCGGACAAAGACTCGGCTCTCGAAACTGGTTAATTGGACGCCACTCACAACTGAACGTGAAGGATAACAGCAAAATGCGGCTGTACAAATCTTACATAAAACCAATCTGGGCTTACGGCATACCACTCTGGGGAACCGCCAGCAACAGTAACATTGAAATCCTAGGAAACATTCCAAACTTAAGCTAAATAAGTAATACAAAAATATAAGTAATAAAAATATTTCGATGTCGGCTTGAAAACAGCCCGGCAATAAATAGCGCAGAATAGCTTAAATACCAGGATACACAGCGGGCAAAAGGAAATTTGCGTCAGAAATCTACACAAAAGATTTTCCATGTAAAGTCAAGACATTCGTGGGAAAAAACCCAAAAGAATGGCTCTCGTAGATGACAATCATACACGAAGAAGTGGCTAATTGTTCTCGAACTGATCTGCTACCCTACTATGACGTCTTAAAGCAGGACTTATTCCACTGAGTGAAAGAGATGGTGCTAGACACCCTGTATAGCTCTGTCTCTTTCACTCAGCGGAAGCTGATCCCCATAAAGTGATAAATTCAGAAAAAAAACCAGTCATTTACTAATTGTAAAATATACTGTACATATAATGAAAACGGTTTTGTGATCTCATTATCTCAGTACACCTATGATCAACAGTGCCGTATTATCCAAAAGGCACTTTAGGCCAGTGCCTAGGGGCCCACTATAACCAGGGGCCCAGCCAACCCAATCAAAAAAAAAATTAAAAAGAGTAATTGTGTGGTTATATGAAACCAAGGTAAAAGTGAAACTTTTTTCACTTGAAGGAAGGCGTATACCTTTAAAATGTGATGACTGAAGTCTGATGATGATGGTACATTAATTCTATTTCGTAATATGGACAGTAAAAAATCCAAATATCGTTGTTGTGGTATGAAAAGGGGGGGGGGGACGAGCTGTGCCTAGGGGCCCCGAGATGGTTAATCCGGCCCTGATGATCAATATTGATATTATTTAGTAAATTTTATTATTATCTGTTGAGTTGAAATAGGTTGGCGGTGTCCTTTGAACACATCAAAATTTAATTCTAATTTTCTATTCTAAGGTTATATATAACCCTTCAAATATATTCGTCATGAATTTTATGAAACCACGTGGTTGTAGTTGGCGCTCTGTTGTTGCTGCTTACCTCCGTTAAACGGCGGGAATATCATATGAATAATGTTGATAAAGACCTTAATATTCTTAACTACCAGTAACCAGTCTCAACAAAAGATCATACTGATCACAGATAAAATATTCTTTATTATGTACACCATAAACATTACAGCTTTCATTATAAATACAACTTACTTAATTATGCGAGGGGTGGTATTCTCGCTAAAAACTACCTTTGAATGCATTGTAAAAGGAGGAAATACAATACTGTAGGTAAAATGTAAAAATATATACATTTTTAAACCATAATTATACTTATTTAAAAACATACTTATCATAGACAAAAAAAGTTAAGATCTAAAATCTAACAACGACAAAAACGACTAACATTTTTATTTTTAAGATTACATTAAAAAGATTAGATTATTACATATTTTAATATATACCTTTCCTCTCAATTGTGAATATTTATAATACTGTATTAATATATCTGTTTATATATTTTAGTGTTAAGTATTTATACAGGTATGAATTAATATACTTATGTGTACTTATATTTAGGTTAAGACATTCATATTTTAGTTACTATTCCCTTCTTGTTTTCACACACTACTGTCTACGTTACTTTCTTCATATTTCCTCTGGTAGACCTGCTGCTAGAAATTTCTTTATAAATAAGCTGTGCTTGTACTCTATGTTTTTTTATGATGTTTCCCTGTGGGTTCTCCTGTATGTACATAAACTATTTAATAAACGACAAAAAACAACTTTAAATGCATATAGTAAACATATGACAAATTATTAAATGCTACGAGTTCATGAAATCCTGACTATTCCGTAAAATGTGTAGACTAATTTGTCTCTTGGTTGTTGATCTGAGTTGGCCACCCCGTGGGGTGCAGGCTACAGCACTGAATTCACCCCTTTTGTAGGCATCGCTCTGAAAGCTCAATTAAGTGCACCAAAACCTTGTTAAACTCGTACGTAGGATTTGTGCGCGGACGAGCTTTGTACGTGAGCGTACCGAAATTCAGTATATTGCACCCGACAGTACTAGTTAAAACTGGAAGCTTCTGTTTGCCGATTTTTTTTAATTTTTGCTGTTTCGTGTTTGCACTTCATTGTTTGCCAATACGTATGTTGAAAAGCTAGTTTGTATTCTGGGAATAGAATGTAATATCCGAACCTCGGTTATATTGTTGACGGTGTAAACTCTATATTTAAAAAACAGACACTGACGGAATCTGAACAAAGTTGGAATATTCTACATTCGATTTTCAGTTTATGCATTTCGATTTTTTTTTTACCTGGTATTTATTTATGCCAGGAAAAATATCAGCGAAATCAAATCAAAAGTTACGAATTCATGGCTTTCATTCCATAAAAAAATCTTTCAGAGTTGCAGTCATTAATTTTGATGTTTGATATTATTTTTATGCCTATTTTTTTTTCCAACTATGATAGATTTGGTTTCCAGTCTAACCGGATGTAGCTGAATAACAGTATTTTACTATGAAGCGACTGCTTATCTTATCTCCAGTTAGTATCGGGTAATCCGATACCCCTTGGTAAGACTGGTTGTCACATTTTTGTGACACTGACTATCTCAAACGACAGTCAAACATCTACAAATTACCACCATTTTAACGTGTTTTCCGAAGCTTGGAGGAAGCTTGGCATATAACCATAATAGCTGCACGCATCATAGTAATATATATATATTTTTTAATTTAGTTCTTTCTAGAAGATACGGATTCACGCCATTTTGGTCCGTTAGGAATTTGTATTAAATTAATATTTTATTTTGAATCTATCTCAGTGCTAACCGATGTCAATACGAGCCCCATAAAGTTGTTGTTACATATAGGAACAAGATAGAAATGATTATTTATGTCATAATTATCACCATATACTATATTTTTTTTTTCATATTACGTGCCAGGATTTATTTCTAAATGACCGTTAAGGTTGAGGTTGTAACAGTACGTCCCTAATCCTAGTTACATACAGCTCTCACGAATACGTGGAATCAAAGTCAAAGCGAGTAGTTGCAGCGAACAACTCTATTTGTCTGCGATTCAGCGTACTCCGAAATAGAGAAACTAAATAAATAGAGAAACTGAACTATTATTTCACTACTGGATGGACACACAATGAATAAACCGGTGAATACATGAACAACGCATTTCCAGGTAGACATATATATGTATTCCTAGTACGTTATGTACGTATTACATACATGCATAAACTCACGCATCTTTCTCAAGGGGTAGGTAGAAACCAAAGAACGCACCTACCTACTTTTTCTTTTGCTTCGTCCATGTTCATACAACTAGCCATTCACGCGCGCCGTTTGCGAGTACTACGAAGCTGACTTTTCAAAAGAACCTCATCAATAAGGTCACTGCATACCCTTCTAGGACGTCCCCTCCTGGCTTATGGTGTTTGTAATAACCAGGTATATGTCGTACCTAATATTGAATTTCTGGGAGCTACATGTTCCAACTAACTGCGTTACAGTTTGTAAGAAGTAATTGTTCTATATGAAATTATGATGTCTAATAAACGTTTTTGTTTTACTGAAATAAATAAACCATAAAAACTGCGTGTTCATTTGGTCCTGCACATCGGTTTTGAGGTGTTTCAAGACCACGCAAATTTTGTTTATTCTACGTCTATCTGTATCAGGACTTGATAGGTCGATTTGATTTCACCCAGCCTAGACTCTGTCATTGCAGTAGTTATTTATAGCCTGTGACATTGGTTACGTCGCTTTAAGTCTACGGCGTACATGAACAAGGATAGGTAGGGGGATGTGGGGTAACTGCGCACATCTTAGAGGGAATGTGAATATAAAAACTAGTATTAGAATCGATACAACTCCCTACCCAAACCCTACCTACCCCTATTTCATGGAACTTACAAGTAACTGGCAAAATGGGGGTGTACCTACTATTAGGTGCAATTCTGCCCACGCTTTCAGGGAATACTGGCGTGTCGTTGTTATTGTTGTTGTGATATTCTAAGAAATGAATCATATTGTTTTCTTATAGTCGAGTATTTTCAGACGAAAAAGTAGCAAGCAGTTTATACTGGTCGGATTTTCATGGGACCTTTTGTTTTTTTTTAATATAAATATTTAAATTCGTTATCTGCCCAGCCATTACCCAACTATGTTGGAGTCGGTTTACAGTCTAACCGGATGCAGTCGAATACCAATATTTTACATTGAGTGGCTCCCTAACTGATCTCCAGTCAAAAAACTTAATCTAATCTGTATAAAATTTTTGGTTGTTATTCGAATTCCAAATTTTTTTTGTTGAAATATACTTCCTACTCAATATGTGGTAGCCATTATTTTGAACCCACATTAGTTGCTTTTGATATTTAAAAATCCTTGATAGGCGAAGAGAGGCGTAAGTTGAAGAATTCAAGGATGGTGCCCCGATAAAAATGTTCCCTACCGTCAAACAGGTTGACAAGTACTAAGATGACTACCATGATTTCGAAACACCATCGAGTCCTTGGGAAGAGACCTCCAGATATTGAAGTACCTACCAAAAAATCGGAAGAACTGTGTAGCAAAGAAAATAGAGTGATAACTATGGCTGTGTTGCTAGATCTCTATTGATTGCAATTTTCGAAAGAACAAGTAGGTACTCTAAATGTTTTTGAACGCATGATGTTGCCCGTAACTATAAGCTGGGCCGTCACGGTACATAAACTTCAAGGGACGACCTTCGATAAAGCAAGTATTGACTTAGGATTATTTTTTTTAGCATCATTATCAGATTTACTACCAAATAAGGTGTAAATCTATCCGCATGATGAGCGCGCCGACTGAAATTCTGAGACTGAAGGTCTAAAGTTGTCATCAACGTGCATGTAATGAGTTGAAACACGATAAATCGCTGCTTTAAACTGTTGAAGACCTCTTGCAAGTTGCAAGTATTTTCTGTCTCCATCGTCCATCATCAGATCATTATAACGCCGGATTGTCATCAGAACCACATAATGTGTGCCAATTTTAATCAAAATTGGTTTACAATTGAAAATTCAGTATGAAAAAAATCAATCACCCCCTATTTTTCCACCTTAGGGGCAAATTTTATTTTTCAATTTTAAATGGGACCAACTTTGGAATATACTCTCTCTATCTTTAAAAGAAATCTTTGAAAGAATTTTTAAAATCGGACGTAAAAACTTATGCGTGGCCGTATATAAAAAAATAAAATAAAATAAAATACACTTCGAATTGAGAACCGCCTTTTTTCGTCGGTTAAAAAGTCTTTCAGTAACGGTATCCGTATCTTAGTACTACAGCGCCATCTATGTCACATTGGAAGAACTGATATTAAAATAGCCCACACGAAATATCACTCGTTTTGTCAGGGATAGGCTTTTCAATATGGGAAAAAGTATTCGAATAACTTATATTATGCAAATTAGAATGTATGCAAAAAAATAATTTAATTACTTTATCTCAAACTTTATATGGACCTCTATAATCGTAACCAAAATTATCTGATATCCGAAATAAAAAAAACCGTAATCGATATATAGTTTCGGATAAAGGCGGATTCTAAATGACAACTAAGGAAGGATTTTTAATAAAAAAAATATTTAAACTTTGCCCCACTCTAGGATTTCTCCTGTATCGTGAGTGCGTTTACAAACATTGAAACTCACATCAAACAGCTAGACTCGGAACAACTATCTGTAAGCCATACAAATATTTATGTCATGCCGGAATCGAACCCGCGACACGCAGCGCAGCAGTCAATCGCTCAGCCACTGCGCCGTGTCGTTTTGCCCTGTTGAACCGTCATTTGTGTCACAAACCCCGCGTGTGTCTTGTTTGATTTGTTTATGATTTATTACGTGATTATGGATGCACAAGAACATTAAAAGTATTTATGAGTATTTACTAAGTTTCAAAGTGTTGTGTAATAAATTGTAACAGTCTTGGCAAAACAGTCCACAGCCTAGCTATTATCTTGCTACTTGTTTGTACTATTAAAATTAAAAAAAAAACCGTTTCCGAAACTTTTCGAAACTAGCGGATGGTCAGAAATCATTTCATATTCCTATGAATATCAGAGAAAATATTATAGATACTAATATTATTATTTTATCCGTATACGGGATAACGGCAGGAGAATACCGACCCGTATCCGTATTTACTATATCCAAAATATGATATACATAATATCTCTGGTATAGAATACGTTTTACTTTAATTAAATATAACAAGAAAAATGATTCAGAAACAGATAGTTTCAAGGCTCCGAGAGTTTTTTTTTCTATTTCTATTTTCTATTTTTTTCTATTTCTATTCTTTATTTGCCAACTAGCTTTTGCTTGCGTCTTCACTCGCGTTAAATTCGGGGTAACACAGTTCCCCTTTCCTGATTTACAGGTACCTGCTACCTTTAGTTTTTGCCCTTGCACCTTATTTATTGTAATAGCAATGCAAATTTTCCCTTTTCTTCCCTCTTTCCCTTCATATCTCAATCTTTTTTAAAACAATAGCCTATGTCCGTCTCCAGGGTCCCCACTATCACTAAAAAATTATCAAAATTGGTTAAGCTATTTAGGCGTGAAGACGTAACAAACAAACAATTAAACTCACTTTCGCTTTTATAATATTATTATTAAGGAAGTAAGGATTCTTTGTGAATGAGTGGATATTGTTGTCCTTGTAGATTCATTCATTTCACGTTATGTAAAGTTAGCAATGACTTATTGTTGGGCCTACGCTGTCCTTTTATACTTAAATACTAACGCTGTAACAACAACATTATAAAATCAAATGACTTTAAAAGAGTAACCATGGAGTATCTTGCCGGTTTTTCTCCATTGTAAACGACCAACCCGAACCGTGCACTTTTTCTCGACGTATTTTAAGTGTCCATGTAGGCCTTTTTGAAATAAAAAGAATTTGATTTTGCTAGGATGTTACTTTCTTACAATAGCCAATAGTCAATACACTAGTCGGTAATTTCGTTACTAGCCTAATAGATTAACTATAATGGGGGTATTTACATTTACATTATATAAGCACGAAATATTGAAATAATATTTTCTAATGAAATAGTAGGTACTTCATATTAGTAAGTTTTAACTTACGAATGGCAAAAAATCATGGAACTCAAATGGTCAAAAATAAAAATACGTGTGTAAGTGCGCTTGAGCTATGTTATGCCCAAGCCCGTACAAATATAGGCAATGATAATTCATTTTAATGACAGTCAAATGTGTTAAAATAATAAGAAATGAAAATGTTTATAAATAAATAGTAACTGTAAAATTTACTGAGTGTATGTACAACATTAAAAACGTTAAAAAGGGGAAAATCCTAAGAAAGTAAATAAAATAATGTCTGTACAAACACAAAGACTCCAACAAACAACTAAGAAATACATATTATTTAAAAAATACAGTTTTGTCAAGGTCATTAATGAAGTAGTATTTATCATTCTGCCATTAGATTTTTATCTGTCAAAAATTCAGATATACTGTAATATGCTCTATTTACCAGTAAAAAGTATCTTAGCTGTTTCTTAAATAGGTTAAGATTTAATTCTCTGATTGGCTGCGGCATGTAAGTAAATATGACTGGTGCCATGCTAAACACACTTTTATGCATTAATGCTTCTTACGCCTAAGCTAGTATTATCCCGTCGATTTCGGTAATTAATATCTGACATCTTAGTAAATAATTCTGGATTGGTTTTTAAAAACTGCAGCTACTTCAAAAATATGTAAGCATTCCTTGCTTATTATCGTGTCAATATTTTATATTTAACTAGCTTTTACTTGCGTTTTCGCTCGCGTTAATTTCGGGGTAACGCAGTTCCCCTTTCCTGATTTACAGGTGCCTGCTACCTGTAGTTTTTGCCCTTGCGCCTGATTTATTGCAATAACAATGCTAACGTATCTTATTATTATTATTTATCTTTTCTTCCCTCTTTCTCCATTATATCCCAAACTTTTTTTAGCAGCAGCAGCCGCTCGAGTCGATCTTTAGGTTAAACCTCGCTAGTCTAGGTTGGTCTGTGTGTGGGTGACCACTCGTTACATACCCAGTTTTCTCCGTGTCTCCGAAAGCACGTTAAGCTTGGTCTCGGCTGTCATTCGTAGATCTTTGACAGTCGTTACAGTCTTACCAAGCGGTATCGCATTGCCCAGTACTAACTGGGTTGTGGAAGTCGCTCCAAGTAAAATACTGATATTATAGTCGTTACAGGTAGTCAGTATTCCTAAAGTCTGACAAGCAGTCTTACCAAGGGGTAACGATCAGAACCATATAATAACCATAGTGTTGATAGTAATAACCAACAACAACTGTGAGCGGACCGTGATTTCAAATAAATTAATTAATTTAGATTTTTAATTGAATTTTGCTGTTATTTATTTATTAGCTCTAGACGTTCTTACTGTGCACATCTTTCTACATAGTTATCACATATTTGTATAATCTCAACATGAATAATGTAAATAGGATTTTGAAATAATATCAATAATTTAAAATAGATTTTTGCCCTTTCTTCTCCATAGAGATAAACGTTTTGGAATAGGCAACTACAGTACTTTCACAAGTTATTATGCCTTGTAACCGGGATTATAAGTTCATCGATTTATTTCTTGACATTCAATAATGCCTGTAATGGTCTAATTGTATTAAATGCTTTATGTTTGAATTTTGAGAATTCATTGTCGTAGTTTGATTCAGTTTAAAAAGTTTATACTAACGATACAACATGTGACATGTTCGTTACAAAATTATCTTCATCTTTTGTCAAGAAACAAAGTAAACTGAAAATCCGGATTTTAACCATGCCGGAAAAATTGTTATAAAGTTTTCCAACCACTAGTAGCCCTAAAAAGTCTAATTTGTTTAGCCACTGGATAGCCCTGTACTCTCCCTTTATTAAGTACATCAGACTGAAACATAGACGGCGATACGGCTATTATATTACAGGGACACTTCTGCTTAAGCCTTCGTAGGTTACGGGCGTGGTGTTGTGTAAAGAATAATGATTATTAGACCTTGATTTATTTAGTGACTTAGCTTCAGATCAGCAAAATATCAGCCCAAATTTCTCATAATGAGCAGGTAAGCAATGGCATGAAATTCAATAATTTAGATTTTAATTTCGTGCCTACAGATACTGACATCAAGAGGACTTTAACGCATTCTCATTTCAACAGAGGCGATTACCACAATAACATAGGATTATTTGAGCATACGGAGAAGATACATAAAAAGCTATATTATGTTGGTAAGTAGACACATACAGTTAATACATTGCAACTGGAAGTCCTTGTTACTGAAACATTTTATCTGTGCTGAAATCACAATACTTGACGGCTAAATGTAAAAAAAAAAACATTTAGTTTTCATTTCGCAAAATACAAGTATAAATACTATTTGATAAAAGACAGAATGTACGTAAATATTGTGACAGTGAGACACACTGAGTTGTGAATAGTGTTCGACTAAGTGTGTCGATGGTTCAGTTTCGGCATGCCTCTGTCCGGTTGAGTTGATAAGCACAATCTGTTTAGTTATTCTACAAGACTACAAGGTTGCGTATATACACAACGTTGTATCCAGGATTATGTATCGATAACTTGCTTTGAAATCTGTATTTCAGAGCAAGTTAAGTTACAAGTGTTACAAATAGCAAAATCACATTGTAACCAATCCATCATCACTGAAATAGACTTTTGTAACTAATAAGCCTGATATAGCGGTGGTGGATCATTAGAGAGTCGCGCGATAGTTGTTAATTGGTAATATTTGTTAGTTATGATTGATAATTGGCAATCACAGAAGCCCAACAACTCATAAGGGTGCGTTTTTAATGAATTCGAATGAGTTCATCTTCCTGCCGATGTTCCATTTTACTTAGGGTCGCTGCAACACTTTATTCCTTCCACATCTAGCTCTCATTAATTATACTGAATAATTTTATTTCATTTTTTCATCATCATTTAATTATCTTAAAAAAAAACAAAAGTGTGTGTGTCAGCTCCGACGCACGACTGTAGTTTACTCTATAAGTACGAATATCTAACCATACGCAAAAAGAGTTTATTCAACTCAAAAAAAGCTTAATATCATATGAAAGGGTAAATTCACAAATTAATGAAAAAAAATAGCAATATAAATACATCGACACTGATAGTAACAAACAAGCCTAATAACATATAGTATATAGGTATAGTCGCCTATACGGCATACCATATGTACGTCTTAATACACTCACAGCCAAATTAGAAAATTGCGCACTAAAGGTGCGCACCAAAAACGTGACACATTTTCGTTACTTTAGTAGGTTTTACCCCTCGGATTTTCCTCATACCGAGCGGGCGCCTTATATATGAAAATCGATTGTTAAGGAGTAAACTCCAATTAGCAATGCCTCTAATTGGCTTAAAATGAGCGTGGAGTGCAACTCTCAATGTTTCTGTTTTGCCTGAAACTGGAACGCTTGAACTCTGTTTTGGTAGCTTTATCATATTATGTGGTGAATCAGATCTCACATCGCATTGGCTTGAAAGTACTTAGTCCGCTGGTGCATAACTCATGAATGTACAGTCGGGGGCACAATTACAGAGGCAAAATTGGAAAGTAACAGCTTGACGTTTAGTTTGACTTACGACCTTATATATTCAAGCATCGCTAAGGTTATGGTCCTAAGGAACTACTTTAGATTCTCACACGACACCGCTTGCCCGCGCGGTCAGCGGAGTACGTTACTCAAACTAAGGCAATAGCACGAGTGCGCGGTCTAAACGTCACGTAAATATACGTATTTTTTTATTTATTTAAAGTACCTGCTTCATATATATTAAAATATATTTTTTTTTGGGTTTGTTAATGTTAACTAAAATACTACAGAATACTTATATGTTCCTACCATTCAAAAATCAACGAACCGATAAGATACTTAATTATTATAGATGATATTCAAGAATTGTACGAGAACGATATTTTTTTTTCCAAAATCTGTATTACTATTTAAACAAATAAATTAATTATACGTTTTCTATAAGTAACTAGCTGTGCCCAGGGGTTTCATCCGCTGCTCACTTAGGGGTATGAAAAATAGATGTTGACCGATTCTCAGACCTACCCGATATGTACACAAAATGTCGTATAAATCGGTCCAGCCGTTTCGGAGGAGTATGGAAACGAAAACTGTGACACGAGAATTTTATATATTAGATGAGGCGTTTAGAATTAAGTTAGCAATATACAAATCATAATGTAATATCGTACTCATTGTTGAGAATCCCAATATTAAATAAATATTGCTGAGATAGAAACCTGTTTTAAATAAATTGACAACTCGTATTTTTTAAGACCTTTACAAAGCGGCAGACTCGCTATAGACCTTGAAGGAGATTATGTTGAGATGTTTATAAATAGAGATGGTTTTATAAATTTTGCCTCTTAATTTACGATAATATCTTAGAATTTTATACCCCACTTTGTGTTTTCTGATTAGAGATGATATTTTACATACATGTTTTTTTTTGGTATCTTTATAATGTATAAATTGACAAAATAATGGAATTAAATAACTAATAAATTACTTAAAAAATCGCGTCAAAAAATTCGTCCTCAACGATGTCAGTTCGCAATGTCCCCAAGAGAATGGCTGCGTTGCCACGTTGTATGGCAACACTAATAATAATAATAATAACCCCACCGCCGTATCTCTACGTTGACGTCGTGGTGGGGCTTGAGTGCCCCGATGAGCCCTGGACCTGTACCGGTAGGATTTATTTTGCCGATATAGTTCTAGGGTGAGGGGCCAGACCAAGAGAGATACAATCCAAGCCAAGGTTGCACATGCTGAGGGCTGCATGGCTAGGGGAGAGACTAGCCGCTAATGTGCCAACTCTGGATAATAGGGGACCTCCAGTTTTATTCACCCTTGCCACAGTGAATGCAGGGCTCTGCTGTGGTCGACTTTGTAAGTCCCTAGCTTCTCGTGGGAACAACATGAATACCAGATCAAAAACAAAAAAAAAACTTCTGGCAAATCTGCCTCAAATGGATGACGAAACCTCACATTTTTCTTCGTCATCTTCTTCATCACTTTTTCCTTCAATTCCATCATCATCACAATCTTTTCGCGTCACTCCGACACCCTCATCGCCATCAATCAGCATACAGTCAGTGGATGTTGTACAGGAGACAAATATTGTCGAAGATACTGTACCCACCGCTAGAACTGCAAGAAGCCGTAGGAAATGGAGCATTGATATGAATAAGTTCATCCTACGCACATATCTTCACCTCACTCATATAGAAACCGATAAAAATGCTTACCTACCTTCACTTCACACTAAGTTTTTAGAAAAATACCCAGATATGCAAGTAGGCCGACAACGAATAGGTGACCAACGAAGAGCCATAGTTCAAAAGAAATTATTACCACAAGAAACAATAGATCAGATTTATGAGGAAGTCAGAGCCGAATTACAAATAGTTCACACTCAAATACAACAACACTCCACACAGTCCATGACACAAAATAACACACAACCCGGTCAGCGTATGAAATGGACGAATGAATATAATGAGGCAATAATCAGAATATATTATACTACTACACAACTCGAAACAAATAAAACAGCATATAGAAAGCATTTACATGAGGAATTTATAAATATTTATCCGGAACTAGCACATTTAACCGAGCAAAGATTATCAGATCAAGTAAGAGCAATCATAAATAACAAATACATTCACAATGACAGATTAGAAGAAATAAAAAACCAAGTAGCTATAGAATTAAGAAATAACAACATCAACATAGAACACATAAATAAAGACTTGCAACAATCAGATGAGAACGTTATTTCTTTAAATACTCAATATACAAATATTCACATTTCTGACACAACAAATAACATTATAGTTCTGAATAATGACTCTGATACTAACACAGTCTCTCGAATTCCTATAAATACAGTCGACGAAAACTTTCTCAACCACATAGACATAGGCCTATTTGAACCCACGCAAAATAACCCAGATTGTGCTCCTGAAAAGAACCTAGAGATCGAAGCCACATTTCAAAAAGCTCAACAACTTTTTTCTGATGCACACCCCACTAGTAGACCATTCATTCCAAAGCAAAAGACATCTAAAAAGTTTTCCGCCATAGTAACATACATAAATTCTATCATTCTCCCAAACATCGTAAATATCGACACCGACTTCGTCCAATTGCAAACTATAATATACTGTGCAGCATGGACGGCAGCAACATGCAACGGAGCTAAAATATCAGACACACAAAATGAAAGCCGCACATACATAAAAAGAAAACCAAAGTGGCAAATCAGGATGGACAGGAAAATTCAAAATCTAAGAGCAAATATAGGTAGGCTAACACACTTTATTAATGGTAGCAGAAGTCCAAAATTAATAGCAGCAGTAGAAGAAATAAAGAAAAAATATCAAATACACGCACAATACGAAGACCCAAACACGCAGTTAGTACACTTTTTAGACACCCTAAAACAAAAATTGAACGCATCTTCTAGTAGACTCAAAAGATATTTAACATGCACGAACCGCAAATTGCAAAATTCAAAATTTATAAACAACGAAAAAACATTTTATAGGAATCTTACAACTAACAATAGAGACACCAATAACGAAAACCTAGAGACACCTACGCCCGAATCACTGCGGGAATTTTGGGCCAACATATGGGAAAACCCAGTAAATCACAATCATCAAGCTGACTGGATTAACGAAGTTACACCAGACACCCCAGAAATGGAATTTGAATTCATACCAATAGAAACATTTATAGACGTCATCAAGCGCACACACAACTGGAAATCGCCTGGCACTGACAACATTCACAATTACTGGTACAAGAAATTCTCGAGCATACATCCTTTCTTACATAACCATTTAAACACATTCATCCAATCACCACATTTACTCCCATCATACATTACTCACGGGGTAACTTATATGATACCTAAAGACAGTAACGATACTATAAATCCAGCGAAATACCGACCGATCACTTGTCTGCAAACAATTTACAAAATTTTAACAGCCTGTTTAAGCGAACTAGTACATGAACATTTAACCAAAAATAACATTTTATCAGAACAACAAAAGGGATGTCGTAAAAATAGCCAAGGTTGCAAAGAGCAATTAACTATCGATGCAGTTACTATGAGCAGCGCTGTTAAAAGCAAGACTGATATTCACACAATGTTCATAGATTACCAAAAGGCTTTCGACTCAGTTCCGCACAGCTGGTTATTAAACGTCTTGAGTCTATATAAAATACACCCAACACTGAAACACTTTTTAGAAACTACTATGCAAAGTTGGCAAACCGTTCTTAAAATTAACTCCATTTCATCAACTGTAGCTACTGAACCAATTCACATAAAACGTGGGATTTTCCAAGGAGATGCCTTAAGTCCACTATGGTTTTGTATGGCACTCAATCCACTCTCGCACCTTCTTGATAAAACAGAAGCTGGGTACGCACTAACGAACATCAATACACATTATAAACTTACACACCTTATGTACATGGATGACATCAAGTTATATGCAGCCGACAAAGATGCACTTTTCGAATTGGCTGACACAACTCAACAATTTTCTGATGATATTTGTATGTCATTTGGAGTTGATAAGTGCAAAATCTTGTCAGTAGTAAAAGGAAAAGTACAAAATAACAGTTACACACTTGGGTCAGGCCAAATAATAGAGCCAATAGATGAACAGAGTTCGTATAAATATCTTGGTTTTAAGCAATCTAGGCAGATACACCAAAAGATGATAAAACAAGAATTAGTCAATAAATTCTCACACCGCCTAAACCTTATTTTGAAAACCAGTCTTAACTCTAAAAATACTATAAAAGCAATCAACACATTCGCAATACCCATCCTCACATACTCTTTTGGAATAATTCGCTGGTCAAGCACAGATATCAAAAAATTACAACGCACTGTTAATACATCTCTTACTAAATACAGAAAACACCATCCAAAATCAAGTATACATCGAATTACTCTACCGCGACAAGAAGGAGGAAGAGGTCTGATAGACATACACAACTTACACAACAAACAGATTCTCTCACTCAGATCATACTTTCATAATAAATCCGAAAATTCAACACTACACAAACATGTATCGGAAAACGACATAAAACTTACGCCACTTAACCTACATAATAGGAACACTCAAATAAATGAGCAACTCATAAACGCACAAGAAAAAATTGCCGCATGGTCTGCCAAAGCTCTCCACGGGAGACATCGAGCCTTCCTGAGCCAGCCACACGTCGACAAAGCTAAGTCGAACGAATGGCTCAAACGAGGCGAACTGTTTCCAGAGACGGAAGGTTTTATGCTAGCGATCCAAGATCAAATCATAGCCACTCGTAATTACAGAAAATATATAATTAAAGACCCTCATCAGCCGACTGATTTATGCAGACACTGCAACACAGCCTCTGAGACCATACAACACATTACAGGAGCTTGTAAATCACTAGCACAGACGGACTACAAGCACAGGCATGACCAAGTTGCCGCTATTATACACCAACAGTTAGCGTTCCAACACAAACTCGTAAGCGAAATAAAACCATATTATAAATATAAACCGGAAATAATATTAGAAAATAATAACTATAAAATCTATTGGGATCGGACGATAGTAACAGACAAAACTATACATTTTAATAGGCCAGATATAACCCTTCACGACAAAGCCAATAAAATAGTTTACTTAATAGACATAGCTATCCCAAATTCACACAATATTCAAACCACAATGTCAGAAAAGCTAAATAAATATCAAGACCTTGCCATTGAAATAAAAACTCAGTGGAAAGCACAAACTGTCCACATCGTCCCTATAGTACTTTCTTCCACTGGTATTGTTCCAAAATCCCTTATGCAAAGTCTTAATACTTTACACATGCCATCCCACACACTCCATCTACTCCAAAAAGCCACCATTCTTAACACCTGTCGCATCACCCGGAAATTCCTTACTTCTTCTACAATTTCATCCACATTCTCCATTTAAACTTCCCCCTACAAACTTGGCTCCGGCCCGTGGGTAGGGTATTTGTACTCTCTTACTCGTAAGAGAAGGAAATTAAAGAACAACAAAATAATAATAATAATAAAACTTTTATTTGCAGACCTTAGTCCATAGTGTTAGTAATATATGAAATAGACTTAGTTAGCTAATATTAGTATCACACATAATCAACAAAAAACAATTCAAATATAATTGACAATAACAAAACAATAACATTAATACGACACAAAATAGAAATGGACATAAAAACCACCTGCCCGACACAGGTCGACTCAAAGCATCTACTTTGAGTCAACCTGTGTGTGCAGTCTCATCCATCGACCAAGCATAGGGCAGTCCCACCGGTTACTCAACGCCCTCAACATGCTGTGGGAGCTGTCATCAGTTCTGCGCCGGACAGAAGCGCACCGCTTGCGAATGATGGCATAAAAATCATCTATCCGCGCATCGGCAAACATACCCGAAGCGCTACAAAAACGCGGCAGCCCCACAAGCATCCTGAAGGCATTATTATATTGGACACGCAGAGCATTGTATGCTTTCTGCGTATACTTGACCCACAGGCTGCAGGTGTAAAAGGTCTGACAATAGGCTCTAAAGAGCGTCATTTTTGCCTCACAAGAACACCGAGCAAACCTGCGAGCCAGCATATTGCTTCGAACAGACAACGCTCTGCGCTCCCTCTCTATGTCCAAGTCATCACACAAGTCCTCGGTGACCCAGTGACCCAGGTATTTAAATTTTGATACTCGCTTTAAGGGTATGTTTGCTAAATAGACACACGGCACATATAAGTCTCTTCTGGTGCCAACATTAAACACAATTAACTCACTCTTAGCGACGTTATACCTAAGCCCATGAGCCACCGCGTAGTCATCACAGACCTTCAGCAATCGTCTTAAGGCACTGATTGATGGACTCAGCAACACCATATCGTCTGCATAGCTGATGTTGTTCATAGCAACCCCATCAACATGACAGCCAACCCCTGTATTACTGAGCTCAACAATCAGCTGATTTACATACAGGTTGAAAAGGCGAGGGGAGGAGATTCCCCCCTGCCTCACCCCGCATTCCAACCTATCTTCATCGGACAGGGTCCCTGCCCACCTCACATTGTTTATTTGGTTTTCATACCAGAATTTTAGCAGGAAAGCAATCTCGGGTCCCACTTTTATCTCATTACCTAACTTATCCCACAGTTGGTCATAAGACACAAGATCAAATGCCCTGGACAAATCTAAGAAGCACGCATACACCGGCGTTTTTCTGTCTGTATAGTACCTGACAGTCCGCTTTAGACACATAATGGCACTTTCTGTCGATAATCCGGGCTTGAAACCAAACTGCGCATCGTGCAGACTAATCCTAGGTGCCATGTATGTATCCAGCAGACTGTCCAGCACCTTAGCTATGACCGTGGCAAGGGATATTGGTCTGTAATTGGTGGGATCCGCAGCGTCACCAGTTTTATTTTTTATAACAGGTACGACAATGGTTCTCATTAGCCCACTCGGTAGATACGAATGACTTATACACAGCCGAAAAAACATAGACAACACTCTCGGCAAGTGCACACCTGCATACCTAAGGTGCTCGACACTAAGGTGATCATGTCCGGGAGACTTACCTCTAACCATATTTTTAATCACTTTTACAACGTGTTTAGTATCGAAATACCCCCCCAACTCCATGCTCACCTCAGTGCCGGACACTAAGCCTCAGGCCAAAGTAAAAGTCAGCCCTTGGGTCACGGGAAGTGTCAACCAACCGTTTTGAAATAATTGTTTTGTTTGGATAACAGTGCTTGGTTAGCTGAGTGACGTTAGTGTGAATCAAATAAGTCGGACTCCCAGAAATAGTTTTTTGTATGCATTTTTGTGTTGCGGATTTTTCGAAAGAGCCAAAAATACCACAGCCCCGGAACATGAAGGTCAATAGAGGGAACACGGGTCTGCTTTAGACAGTACAAGTCTGACACTCGCCCCCCCCCCCCGCTCCGCCCATGTAGGGATTTATTTGATGATTTCCCACCCGCAAAAGGAAAAAAGCGTTTGATCCGAAGAATCAGTTTTGGTTCTTTTTTAACCATAATACATTTTTATTGGCAAGAAGGCTGCCAGGCTTAAATGGTGGGTCAAAAAACAACATGCACGAAAATCCGCCACCGAGGTCTACCCATAAAGAGGTAGCGTGACGACCTGGATGCGTACCGCAGGGGTTCGTTCGAGGCGTCTTGACATAAGTACTTACGGAAAGACTTGGGAAGGTCTTTGGACAGTAAAGGCTCGAAACACAACCTGTTTTCTAATTATTTGACTACAGTGTTAACTTAGCAGCCTGAATAATGAAGTACTAGCTTTTGCCCGCGGCTTCGCTCGCGTTAAATTCGGGGTAACACAGTTCCCCTTTCCTGATTTACAGGAACCTGCTACCTGTGGTTTTTGCCCTTGCGCCTTATTTATTGTAATAGAATTGCTAAGTTTTCCCTTTTCTTGCCTTTCTCCCTCATATCTAAATCTTTTAAAAAAATTAATAGCATTTGTCCGTCTCCAGGGTCCCAACCCTGTACAAAAATTCATCAAAATCGGTTTAGCCATTTAGGCGTGAAGACGTAACAAACAAACAAACTCACTTTCGCTTTTATAATATTAGTAAGGATTATCCGATTGATGTCATTAGGGTCGGCTGTCGACGTATTATTTGAGGAAGGACATAGGTGTGGGTACACCTATGCCTATCTCTTGAACGATTACAAGAAATATATAATCTTTATGTAAAACATTAATAAATATTGAAATATAATGTAAACAAAAACGAATTAATGCAATATCCCCATGATAGAGTTTCGGGCACGGTGGTCAATTTCAACGTAGACTAGCCACACAGGACCAAATTGAAGTGCTTAGATCCTATGATACATAGCAATTTATTCAGCATGCTTCAGACCAAAATGTTTGTTTCTATCGAGGTTTTACATAAACAGGTACGAGAGAGAGTTGCTCATAAGTGGCTTAAAATAATATTTGTTAACATGGTATTGTAGTGAGCCCAAAATAGTTGGTTTTGTATGTTTGGAGTCGGTATTTGATTTCGACGGGAAATAAGAGAGGGGATATATACTATAGTACGGCCAACGAGAAGCGATACCAAATGTAAACAAAACCCATGCTAAAACCCCATCTAAAATGGCCGCCCAAATGTTGGCGAACCCGTCTTAACGTTGTCATGTTTTTGCCGGGAGAACGAGACATTACGACAAAGGCACAAGATGGAAAGAACTAAATATTAGATTGCCAACGCCACAGTTGTTCTTTAGATTAATGACCTTTCGTATCGCTTCTCGTTGGCCGTACTGTAAAAAGGCTTGCGTTACGGCTCACTCGCCTGATGTATAATGATGAGGTTTTGGGTGGAGTGAGTGTGTGTGTGAACGTAAGCTAGTCTAGCGTGCACATATACTGCCTACACACAATCATATAACAGCACATTCTAACAGCTTTCTTACGCACTTATGGACCTTTTTTTCGAATGTGAAGTCAAATAAATTTTCCCACTCTGGGCGGAGCGGGGGAGAATGTCAGAAATGTTTGCTTTTTTTAAAAAAAACCTTGCCCCGCATTAGTATATTATTATATCATCTTTCACACAGTCCATTCCATCCATCGTCTTTTCTGTCTTTGGCCTTCTTCTACTCTTGTAGCCACCCACATCCATACTCATAACTTTTCTCACGACATTTTTCTTATACCTACACATCACATGCTCATACCAAGCTAGTCTACAAGATAACAAAATAAAAATAGTTTCGACGAAACGGATGAGACGACGAGGATAGCGCAGTGTCTAACCGTTGTTCTATTGCGCTACATGTTGCGGGTTCGATCCCCGCACAGACCAAATATTTGTATAACCTACATGTAGTTGTTCTTAGTCTGGCTAGGTGTCGTATGTGAGGTTAAATGTTTGTAAACGCATCCACGACACATTAAAATTTTAGGAAAAATTTTACCTAACTCATCAATATGACACATTTGAATTTGAACTTCTGAAACAAATATATATTTCTCTCTTTCTCTTTGATGAGAACAAGTATCGCAACAATATACAGCTTTAAACGCGATCTTTTAATAATAATAAGAATTTTATCTGTAGAATGAAGAAAGTAGGAATTTGGTACCTACAATAAAAGCGCCTCATACCCCAATAGTTTTGGTTTCTCATGATCTTGCTAATGCTCCTTTCAAACGCCAACGCTACCTTTTCGTATCTCGTATTGGCCTTAAACAATACCAGTGAAACTCATTTACATTAAAAAAAAACTGTTAAAATATTTGGGGTATGTTAAAGAAACCTTAATTACACCGGTTCTAGAAAAATTTCAGCCTCCTTATTGTATCGTTTTATTATCGTTTGATTTAATTGTACCATGTAAGTTGTAAATCTTTAGATACTATCTATTACCTCCATGAGCGAAAGCGATCTGTGATTCATTTATTATAATGCAACAGTTCACTTACTCTCTGGTAGAGAACAGACGTGCGCGTGCCAATAAATTGCATCCGCGATTCACTTACCCAACTCTTTTCGGTCGACTTAAGTGACGAAGGTTTTATTAAAACTAATTTGCTGACTAAGAAATCATCAACAATGATGGTGCGAGGGCCTACCCATTGTATCATCCACTCTCAAGGGAATTCTAAAAGTGTAAGTAGCTTTTCTTCACTACTTTCTAACAACTAACTTTGTTTCAGCGCCTAAAAACATTTTGGTAAATGATGAATTGTTAGAAAAATACGAAAAACAAATGGCTATCGTTGATTGGGAACTCAATTTTTCACAGAAAGGTCTGTATTTAGCCCTAATTATTTAATTAGGGCCTTCTGGGTGATGTTAATTCTGTGCGACTTTTAATTTTCTTATGCGTAATGTGAGTTGAGGCATGAATTTGGGGTTTATGTGAAAAAGCTGGACCAAACTTAATGATACTTAATTACTTTATAATTATAGTTATTGGAAGTACTATTTTAAAGGATTGCCTCTTCTTTTATCCCGTCATTGTAGTTATATTATAAACAGCGCTGATCCTAATTATTTGATACTGAAAAGTATTTGCACCTGTTGAATGCCTCGGGGCTGAGAACCACTGTTTTTGTTCGTTCAAGGTGACGTTTCGGTATCCATCGCCAATCCAGTTCGGCCAATTTTTTCTGACAAATGTGCACTCTATTCTATTTCCATCATCGGAAAAATAAGGCCGTATGAATTTTGTGTGAATTTTGAAGAAAATGGACCAAATGCGGGTTAGTTTAAGTGTAATCAACTAAAAGTCTTGCAATTTTATCTCAAAAAGATTTATTTCTCGAAAATAAGTTATTAGCCATGCAGTGGGACACAACAGGCTTATAATGACTAATACTTTAACAAATCGGTATTAGAGAGAGAGAGAGAAACCTTCCCTTATTTTTGCTGTTACTTTTTCATGCTACGTTGCAAAGTTTGTATAAATTTTCCGGGATACTTTCAACAGCAACGTATTGGCAGCTGATAGTTATAGGTAGAAACTTGTTTAAATATCTTCTACATTGTTAAAATATTGTACTACTCTTTGCACGGTTTATATTTTATCTTTCTCCACCCACGCGATACTAATAAAGTTATTCGCTATATGAAAATAGACTTACTTATGAACCATCTCATAGATCGACATGAAATGTTCGATTGCCATCGAAATAGTTCTTTTGTAACTTAATGAAAGACATGTAGCATGGCCAGAAATATAATAAAAAAATAAATTTTGGTTTTAGAACGTTAGTTTTCAAAGCTTTGAGACATCTCATAACGCGCTACGCCATAGGCTCGTAGCTCCTCAAGTAGTAAAACACAAAACTCTAATCTTTAAAGTTAATTCGGTATATCTCAAAAATCATATACTAAAAACTAACTATACTAGATAAATATGTAATAAATGAAAAATGTTTTGCAACTTTTTCAGGGAGAGATTAAGGTCTAGACTTGCTTGCATACTTTATAATTATTGTAAATATTTATTTATGAAACAGAACGTAAATAACTTCATTGAAATAGTACAATGAAAGTTTCCTCATTGTTTAGAAGATATCAAGACAATTCGTAGCGTGTGCTACGCTGGGGCTACGGCGTAGCGCTATAAATTCTAGTTCGGGACAGATCTACGTTACAATTAAATGTTGTAGTTAAATAAAGTTAAGCTAAGTTAACTTCAATAACGGCTAGATATGCGCTGGTATAAAAAGCGCTATTTTGGGTTATACTAAATAGACACTAAAATAGAATTCTGATATAATACGTCTCGCTAAATTACATATATCTGTTAGAAAGCTATTTATTTACTTTAAAATTAAGGGCTAGAATAACCTCAAATTGGGTAAATAGCCCTCGTTCTAACTTTACAGCAGCATTCACTTTGTTGGGACTACGTCTAAGTATTGTTTATATAGAATTTGCGCACTACAGTGTGGGCTACGCCATATGCCCGCCGCGTAGCTATAAACGTGTTACTATTTAAATCATCTTTGAAAACTTTGTTTGAGGTGGCATAAAGATTGTTCCATAATCAATTCAATGTACTTAAATGATAAGAATGTTTAAGTAAAAATAAGTTGGCTTCACTAGCGGTGCCTGTGCTTACCCTGCTAAAAAGTGGCTGTCAAAAAATCGAGTTTAAACAAAATAAACCCTTTGGCAAATCTACTTCTACACTGGACTTAGTATTAAAATTATAAAACAATCCCTTAACTGCGAAGTTCAAGATAGTTTTCAATATAACCGGAGCAGGCAGGATGATTCAAGTAAAAAAAAACCGGCCAAGAGCGTGTCGGGCCACGCTCAGTGTAGGGTTCCGTAGTTTCCCGTCCGTCACAATAAGTGTTCCCACTTATGAGTTTATTATATTTACACTAGAGAATTGTATTTCCTAATTAATACTTTTTTTAATAATTTTGGATTGCGAGAACCGATTTCAATAATTCTTTTTTTTGTTTGAAAAAAAATACGTTCAGGATAATAAAATAAGTAAACGAAGTTAAAAAAAAATCTTGCATATACGATTATACTACAAACTTAGTCCAGAAATTATTTTGTAAAACTTTTTGTCTTTTTTGTACAAAAACTGTTGTGTCAATCAAGTTCAAAATAATTTTCATAGAAAGTCCTCATAAAGTTCTACTTTTCAGATTTTTTTCATATTTTCTAAACTTATGGTTCAAAAGTTAGAGGGGGGGGGGACACATTGTTTTTTACTTTTGGAGCGATTATTTCCGAAATTATTGACAATATCAAAAAATGATTTTAGTAAACCCCTATTCATTTTTAAATACCTTTTCAACAATATATCACACGTTAGGGTTGAAATTAAAAAAAAAATCACTCCCCATCCCATATAGGGTGGCTACCCTAATAAAACATTTTTTTCCAATTTTTATTTTACCACTTTGTCGGCGTGATTGATATACATATTGATACCAAATTTCAGCTTTCTAGTGCTAACGGTCACAGAGATTAAGCGAGGACGGACGGACGGACGGACGGACAGACAGACATGGCGAAACTATAAGGGTTCTAAGTATTTGACTACGGAACCCTAAAAAGATTTTGAATACTAAAGATCGAATTATTTTTTTGAATATTCTAGATCATGGTGCGATGCTCGTCATCAACTCCACGATTATTGGATTCTTCACTTGGGGTGACATAAAAGGAAGAGGCGTACCTTTAATTATTTTAAACATTTTACATTTTAGAGAATGGTTTGAAAGTATAACGAACTTATGAAGTAAGTCTGTTGTTTATTCTTTTAGAACATTTGGCCTTTAAGACTATATTAAAATATACTTTACAGCTCTTTAAACGTAGAAACCATATTTTGACAAATAAATGCTGTTGAAAAAAAATATAATTCAGAAAGTATAGTACTGAAATTTAACCAATAGTTTAAACCGAAGCAGCCATATAAAACTTAGTATGCATTTAATTTGGTCTGGACCCGTTACTCAGCTCAGTGACATTGAAAGAATTAAAAGTTTATTTTTTGTGTTTGTGGGTTCAGGTTGCAGGTTCCAGGTTCCATAGAGGTTCCAAATTCATATTTACAAATCAATCACTCATTCAGTTTAAACAAAACGCTTTTAGTTTTTCGTATTATTTTTAACATCAATCATTGATCAACATTGCAGTTTTTGTTCGGTAAAACATAAATTAAAAAACACACTTCCAACAGAAATTCTTCAAAAATAAATTATTCAAAAATACGTCACTTCGGTAACCCATAGAGGGTCAGTTGGAAGTGTGGTTTTAAATTATTTTTCAGATCTTTATAATCCAATTTTCTTGTATATCAAGTAAACGGACTATTCGCCATTCTGGTACGATTTAAATCTTTCTCAACAATTGTAAATGATTGCAAAATGGAAAGACAAAAGGGATGTTTTGCTCAGGATTTGGACAAAAAATATATAAAAATACATATTATTCAGACATTTGTATTTATTAATATTATTTATTATTTTTTTTATTAAATAAGAAGATAGTATGTAAACGTGTATAAAAATATGTGAAAAAAATAATAAACGAATATAGTGGAAGAACAATTTTAATTATAAGTGTTGGTTTGTCACATTCTTCTCGGCGGAAGCTGCATTAACCAAAAAAGGCAAAATTATTGACTTCCAAAGTCAGAATCATTCTCTCGCTATAACCCAAGATTCCATCTGGAGTACCTTCCACTTGAGTTCTGTAGCAAAAGGCTTCTCAGTAATCCTGAACAGGATTTTATCATTTCTTCAACAATAAAATTTAGCTTTTGTTTAATGATTATGAGAAACACGTAAAATATTGCATTGTACCTACGCCCGCGGTTTCACTCACGTGATAGAATAAACAATATATCTTTATGAATTGTAGCCTATATGTTATTCTGATATGTGAGCTATATTATTGTAAAGTTTTATCAAAATCCATTCAGTAGTATTTGCGTGAAAGAGCAACAAACATACAGACATCCTCACAAACTTTCACTTTTATTATATTAGAAGGATATTAAGGGGTCTTTTCTATAGGCAGCTGTAGATCTTATTAATTTAATATCTGAGGGAACCTCTTGAGAGATACAAGCTGCCTATAAGCTCTTCTTAGGCTAGTTCTTCATAATAAAATAGCAGTTAATTGTTTTTTCATTCTAATGAGTTTATATTTAAAACAATGGAAAAGTAAATGTTTCTCTTTCCTTTTTGTAAAAAAATATATTAACACGTTTCAAGGCGTAGCTATATGATTAGATTCTAGATGCTTTTTGTGCGAATGGGAAATCATCAAATAACTTCCTCAACCTGGGCGAAGCGGAGGGGAAGTCTGACTTGTACTGTCTAAAACCCACCCATGTTCCTTCTATTGCCCATTATGCAAACCACAACCCGTCAGGTGGTGGCCCTGGCAGGCCCTTCTGTAGATGATGGCCAGGCGTTAGCGTTCGCTAAAATCTTCAATTTTGTATTAATATTGATCAATCCAAATTGGTAAGTGTACCATATTACTTATGAATTGATGTAGAAATATATGTGTATTACTATGTACAGACGCCTGCACATCAAGCTACTACAATCTGTCAGATTTCTTTGATAGATTTTCGACTTTATTTCTAATGTATTAGGTTGAAGGTTCATTGGGAATTGACAGTTTCGGGTAGCTTGACCTGCTGGCGTCTGTACAATTCACAATATACCAGTAACCCTTTTTATCTGCTCTATAGATATTTTAATTAATCCATAAATTATTAGAACGTGTGTCCATTGCCTTCGAGCTTTTTTACAATATCGTTTTAATACACTTCCTCAAAAACTGGTTCTTATTGCACTACGATTAGGTTTAACATGTAATGTATTTCAATCAAGTGCTTTTTTCTCATTTAGCACAACAAGGGCTTTAATTTTTTTTCTATATCATCACGGATAACAATCCCTAAAACCGGCAGTATTTTTTTTTGAACAAGGTGTTTTTTATTTTATGGCACTAATACTTATTAAAAAAAATGTTTCATCAATAGAATATCACCAATAAACATGATCATTTATAAAATAATTTGCTTATAACAACCAATTGATATTTATTTGAGTTCCATAATATTAATTACAATTTTTCAAATTAATTACTATATGGGTCGTTCTTCTTTTTTATCGACAATGACGTGTCTTCTCCGCAAAAAAAATAATATTTTGCTCATAAATACTCAATTACTTATGTTTTTTATATAAAAATACACTTGATAATGCCATAATTTTAATATCCTCAAAACTAGATGTTATTCATAATTATTTTTTACAAAATCACTGTGACAGAGTATACAAAAAGCGTGACGGAGGTGTTATACATACAAATAAAGTGTGTCCCTCTATGACTAGTACTGTAAAGAAACTGCTCTCGTAAAAAAAAAACACTTTGAATGTTTCTATCCAAAAATATTTACTGAACTACTTAACCTTTTTTATTACATTAATAAGAAGAAATATTTTTTAATGTTTAAATTATTAAATAAAAAAATATTTTATTGGCTGTCTCTCGATGTACATAATTTTAGTTGCTACCTTCTGTCACTCATTTTATGGTAGAAAATAGTGTGCGTTAGAAACTTTGACGTTGGTGACTAGGTTCGAGAATAGTCCCCCTCCACCCCGAGCTCGCGCTGTACGTTCCCACTCCTCGGAAATATCAGTCAGTCGCTCGCAATCAGTAAAAAGAGGTGCGTGTGTTTATTTAGCGACCGCTCTGTCACCTTAGTTACGACTTTCAAATGTTTTTCTAATTTCAGGGTTTTAATTTTATTTGGTTCATTTATGATAAATATATCATATAAACAAAGTTTTATTCGTAAATTATAATTAGGAAAATACTGAATATCTCGAACACTACTTTTTTACACCTCTGTCACATACCACCTCTGTCACGAAAATGTGTGACGGAGTGGTATAACTCGTGACGGAGTGGTCATTTTTGTATGGAACTTAGAGCCTTAGTTAATATCCATAATAGATGATTGCTAGTTTTATTATGTTGGTTATTCTATTTTCAACTATTTTGATAATTTAAGGTATTACCATCAAGTCAATGAAAAAATGGCATTTTCTGCGGCTGAAAGACGGCGACGGTGTCGTGAATAAAGAAAGCTTCACCCTGAACTTGTTGCAGAAGTAAAACGTAAAGATTTACAAGATAAAATGCTCAAAAAAAGTTAGTTAAGGATATGACACCAAAAGAACATAAAAAAATAAAAAGACTGGCAGATTAGAAATAAAAAGAGAAAGACAGAAAATTTTGCAGAACGTTTTGATTAACACTCTGGCTACACCGTCTCTTTCAAGTCCCAGACTACTTCCATTAAGTTCCATATCTCTTTCACTGACTCCAGCCTCGTCTGTTGCCAGCAGCAGGGGAAGAAAACAAGTGCGACGAGATAGATCACGCCTTTATAGACAAAATATTCAACTTCAAAACCAAACACAAGAGAAGACTTTGATTTTGATTGTGAAAAGTACAGAAATACAAGAAAAAACTTACAGAGAAATTGGTAGAGACTGATGTGTCTGATGTGATGTATGAAAATTTGTTACAAATTATTCCGCCTCCTTTACGTGTAGGATCAACCAGCAGAAGTTTTTGAAAAGTAGAGTTAGCAAAAAGATATTGTAAGACTAAATTAATATCTACCAAAGAATGAACACCAATCATCAAGACTTGCAGTAACATTTTAAGTATTTATACTATTTTTGTTATTGTTTATTCACTTCGTTAACCACTCGGTCACAATTTTGTCCCCCTTAAAATTTTAGTTCAAAGTGAGTTATGAACCACTTTATTGTTAGTATTTACAAAAATCACGGTTTCTAGTCTTTTATGCTAAATAATAAAGGTGTTCACTAGATTTTTAAGCGACTTTATAGGGCGACTTTCATAATATTAAAAAGTTTTATGTCTTATGAAGCAAAAATGTGACAGAGTGGTATTGGATGATTTAAAAAAAATGATTATTTAAAAAATTCCGTCCAATGGAGCTAGATAATGGTAAATGTTTATATTCTTGATAAGAAAGTAATAAAAAACTGAAGTTCTGATTTAAAATGAGACATAAAAAAAATAATTACTTTTGTGACAGAGGTGTTATTTTTTTCATACCACTCCTACGAAATTTGAAATAAAACGAAAATGGCATGTTATACTTCGCTGCATTATATGTTCTTGTAATCTACAATAATGAGCCAATAATTTAAATCACATTTCACTAAATAAATCACAAGTTTATTTTTTTATCAAATATAAAAATTTGCGGGTCAGATTGTCGATAAAAAAGAAGAACGTCCCATATACAAACTAAAAATAGACACAAACTAATAAGGGCGTCAAAAAATTCGTCCGCATCGCAGTCAACAGGTAAAGTGCCCAGAAGGCTGGCAGCATTACCGCCTTGGATGGCAATGCTTATTTTTTGTGCAAAAAACAGGCCAGCCTTCTGGTTACGAGAAGAGTCGACCAACCGCTTGGCGTTTTTTTTCTATTTCGAGTTCTAAATTCAAAAATGATTTGAATTTCTTATTTATAATGTTCGGTTGTTTAGCTATATGTCATCCTTTGTTTGTATGAGAAGACAAATTGTAGTTTCATATTGATTTATTGTAAAACGTCGTTTAATTCACGTGAGAATTTGTCATTGCTGTTCTCGGCTCTATGACGCATTCGCCTGGCGACTCTAAATCCGCTTGGTCTGCAATGACAAAGTTTCCTCACTTGAATCAAAATGTACTGTAAGAGGTTTTATGCCTTAATCAACGCTGGCTTGTTGGCCATGACGTTCCAATACTCATGGGTTACCATGACATCTTATGGCAGTTCTTATTCCTGTGTGAGAAAGAGATGGTGCTAGACACCCTGTATAGCTCTGTCTCTTTCCCTCACTGGAATAAGACGTCATGGTAGGGTAGCAGGTCATTTTAAAGAAGAAACTAAAGAATGACAGAGAGTAGTAATGGAATAGCAAGTGTGAGATGTATCTTTAAAAAATTCTAAAAATCTTAAAGTATTAGGTATATGCGCCTTTATTATAGTAGGATTAGCGTATATCCTACAGTACTATTGTACACATCCTCTTACCTCAAATCACATTTCCTTTGTCAGAGTAAAACCACAAATGTTTGATGATTATATGAGAGTAAACTAAACACCTAGTAAATTTTGATTGAACTTCTTTTATTTTATTGCATAGAGTGATAGCATACAGTGTTGGTATTTTTTTAATCTATTAATTTTATTATAAACTACTTTCCAGGGATATTCAAACTTGGAAACTTATATTACATTGTTAACAGCAATTTATGTACATATGTAGACTAGCACTATATTATTGTAATAAATATCGCTGCTCCTTCTACTCATAAATTATCGCTTTTGAATAAACATAACTAAAAACACATCTTAAACTAATCAATTTCAAATAAAAACCACTCAAAAGTAATACAGCACTCTTAACGCAAAGTCAACCTCTTATAAGCAAGAAAGTGGCTTCCTTACTGCAACGCTTGCGTAACACTTGTAACGGAAAATGATTGCTGGTAGGTCCGACTGCCCCATTCAAGGGCACTGGGTGAAATTAGCCATAGGTTCGTGTAATTAAGTAGTACTAATAACACTAACATAGTTTATAAGCATGTTCTGTTACTAATTCACTAACAAATTATGGATTCTGAGTATTTAACGAAATAGTTTTGCTCCGTAAAAATAATTGTTGGGAAAAATTACGACTAAAAACATTGTCCTTAAGAATGCAAAAATATTACAAGGATCACGGAGGTAATAAAATGGCATAGCATTTAAAAACTTAGATTTGCAACTTAAACAATGAAATATTTAACCTTTAATATTTCGACCTGCGAGTTTTAATAAACAGGATTTAATGTTTTTTTTTATTAAACTAGCTTGTGCTGGCTTTTCTAAGGTCCTTGTCTCGAAAAAAAAAAATCGCTGTTAAGAGCAAAAGTCTGACAACTAGTCTTAGTATCGTATTAGTCAGTACTAAATGGGTTGTGAAAATTCATCTTGAATAGGACATTGTAGGCTCTGCAAGTTCTTTAGCAATCAGTATATTGACACCACTGTTCCTACAGCATGAGTCAGTTAGATATATTTGTGCTTATAAAAAAAAAGTAAAAAACAGTCCAATCAAATAATCCAGCTTACTTCTAGCAGAGTAATATTGAAGTTTATAAATACATTGTCGACAGAATTCTTATTGATTTTATTGTTTAGTTCCAAGTAAAGGAAGGAAATAATAAAAGAAGAAAATCCGAGCTACAACAATTTTCCGTTATTTATAGGTTTCTGAGTATCTCACTTGTTTTATTTGCTTCAGTAATGCTACAGTGAAATAGCGATACCTAGCTACATTAGTTCATTATCTATTAATACAATTCATGATAAATATATAGTTTGTCTGTTAGAAAAAATCAATAAGTTGCTTAAGAAAAACAATGTGTCATTAAAAAACAGCTACCTAGGTATGTAGTAGAGGTCAGATCATGTCAAGTAAAATACTGCATCCGGTTAGACTTTGAACATAGTGAAAAAAAATCTGCAGAAGATTAGAAATAAACATCATATTTCAAGCCCAAAAAGAATGCCCAAAGTAAAATTAAAATAAACAACCAGACTAATAGTAAAAAAAAAAAATATTTGCTGAATAACAGACCACAAAGCAACAAAAAAAATTAAAGACTAAACTGTTGTTCCTCCTATTTGGGTGAATATTACCGGATTCCCTATATAAAAAAAAACTTTCTTTTTCCACGTAAAGTTTTAGTAAAAGTCTTAAAATATATTGATACAAAGAAATGGGTTTTGACTTTTAAATTGATTGGGTATTTCGAAGATTCGTGTATTTTTACAAACATTTGTTTGACATGTACCTAATGTTTGGTCTAACAACCAGTCTTACTAAAGGTATTGTATAACCCAGTACTGACTGAATTGGGTTGTGGAGGTCAGATAGGCAGTTACTTTATGTAAAGACTGGTAGTCAACTGCATCTAGTTAGACTGGAAGCTGACCATAACAATTTTGGGAAAAGCTAGCTAGGCGGATGATATGACTTGTACTTCATATTTCTGCCCTCGCACAGAGTTATGAAGACCATTTTTCGGACATTGCTTTTTTTTGAAAAACTGATAACCTAAATTATTTGAATGCACGAACTGGTATTCCTACTTCAGTAACAAAATCATTTTTGCCAATCGACAATTTTTGTACCGGATATTTAGAAAAACAAATATTTCTCTAAAACGCAGTCCTGAACGCAATTGTGGTCTAAGAAAAATCGACATATACTACGACTTATAATAATATATTAGAGCATAAATGAACCTCGAAACTTTGTTAGATCGGGATATAAATCGGGTTTTTTTTTCTCGAAAATTCCGTTGTATTGGGATAAGTTATGTTCAATATTTTCCCTGCATACAAAATAAGTAAATAACAAACCCCAATTGCATGGATTCTAGAAACCACAACCTGATCCGTTTCATTCTATTCGGGGTCGGCGCAGCACGTTTTTTTCTTCAATTCTTCTCTGTGATTCCAGCGTCAGTATTTCCAGTCCATATAATTTTACATCTTTTAATTTATTTATAAATAGGCGAACCAATAGCTATAACAGATAGATAAACAATTTGTAAAAGTAACACAGAAAATTACAGGTTCTAACGAGTTAAAAATAGAGAAATAGAATTTTTAGGATTATTAACAAGCACGATAAAACATATTAAATATTTAATTGTTTGATTGAAACAAACCAAAAAAACAACGAAATAAATTCTTAATGAGCCTTAGTTGGCGATATTTAATTTTATAATAAAGTATCATTAACGTTATCGACAGCAGTTTTACTAATATTAACACTAAGTATAAAATTACCTATTATCTGGGAACACCAGCTACAAAAAATATATATGGATGTGATTGAGTTCTACGAAATGGACTAAGGATTGACTACAACGCAAACGGATATCTAACTTCAGCGCAATTCCTAGAAGTTTCAGACCTGCTAAATATAATTTTATCTCAATTATTTTCTATGTCTACTCATTCATATTGTGTTCAACAATCTATTCTATATTGACGTGAAAAAAGTGATTGCTATAGTGCGCTGAGTGGGTTTTCCGTTCAAGATTAAATAGATTAAAATGTAATTTTAGTGAATTATGAAAACAGAAATAAGAATGGCTTTTAATGGGTTAACAGCCGTCATCAAATCACCTGCTTGGTGTATTACCTGGGGGTAATAATACACTAAGCAGGTACATAGTACCTAAACAAAACTAAAACGAGTTGAACCACCGAAAATACGTAAGTGTAAACTGCCTCATACCAAATATATATTTTTATTATTGTAAGATAAAGAATCTGGTAATTTTGTCAATGCCACTGTAGGAATCAATCTTTTTACGTTTCATTCAATTTGCAGGTCAGTGTCGGGCTTCCATAGAGGGTAGGTTTATTGTGGAACAAAATATGATACACCTCCACCGCAAACCTTTATAACTGCAGAATAATTATAACTACTAAAAGTTTTTTTCTCATCGCTAATGAGACTGTACATACATCCCACGGAAGAAGATTTTTTTAACGCAAAGACCCTCCACAACCGACAGGTGACAGTTTCAGAGATTTTTTTTAAAAGCCGACGTGGGACTCACTGTAGTACTTATTCTCCCGATGACCGCATGGAAGTATGGCAAGGAAAGGATTTTCACGGACGCTTCTACAGGGCTCTTCATGGGCCCGATGTTGATTTTCTAGAGTCCGTATCGTGGTTATGATGATTCGGTGACCTCTTTGGGGAAACTGAAGGTTTTGTTTGTGCGATTATGGACGAAGTTATGTTGACGAACAACAGCTTTCGGAAATAATATGATAGCCTGACGGATGACGCGTGTCGGACATAATAATATGTCTGATGATCACCCGGGTGGTATACTACTGTATTTCTGGTTGTCCTCGTCTAGCTAACGGTAAGTACTTGCACAGGCACAACAAAGTAGCCAGGAATAATCCTGGCTACTTTGTTGTACCGGCCACTTGCCTTGAAAAATAAAACGTACTACAAGTACGTGCCCGACCCAGTTCTAGAGAAAGGCCATGTCACGTTGTTCTGGGATCGGTCTATCATTACTGACAGGACAGTTGTCACCAATAAGCCTGACATAGTGGTGATAGACCGATCAGCGCGCCGCGTAATGATATCGATATTACCATCCCGCATGACTAGAACCTCGTGAAAGCTAACAAAGAGAAACAACTAAAATATCTCACACGAGGTTGTCGACATGTGGAATGAGAACTCGGCTATCATTGTGCCGATGGTCGTAACGGCCAATGGCTTAATGGCTTAATAAAATACCCAGAGCCTCGAAGAACATCTGTAGAAGCTCTCCTAAGGTGGCAGGTTTCAATACGGCCCGCTTTGTGAGGAGGTTCCTGTAACTGGAGCTCTAACCACCTGTAGCATCAACCCTGGTCCCGTTACCGGCAGAAACCTATTTTTGTTTATTTTTTAATTTATTTTTAAAAAATATTTAAATTGTAACTTTAACAAAAAAAATGCATAAAGAGATAATATTTTGTGTAAAATACATTATTACATAACTAAACATCAACTAACTTTAACGTAGCAGTATTGCCACATTTTTTTGCGGTTGGGCAATCATCAAATAACTTCCCGCGCTCTCGGCGGAGCGGGAGGAGTGGCAAAGTTATAGTGTCTAAAACCCACCCCTGTTCCATCTATTGCCCTTTATGTTCCGGGGCCACGGTATCTCTTTCGAAAAACCCGCAATCCTGGCAGGTGGTGACCCTGATAGGCCCCTCTGCTTTGCTGACATCTATTTCAGGCGCGCGTGGAACACTAACGCGCCGTCGAAACGGCCTGTCTCCAGTGGACGAACGCACGGTAATTGCATTGCTACATTGCTCTCCGTACGTTCGTCACAGGCCACGGTGACCGAGAGTCGTCTCGCGGCACCCGATGCCCGGTGCGTGTCCCGCGGTGGTTGGGTTTGCTTGAGCTTCTCTCAGGCCATCGCTAGCGAAGGGAGTCCTACGCTAGCATGACTGCTTCTTAAAATTAAGTGACCGCTTCCTATTCCCTCTCGTCCCGGACCATGGACTGAACCAGGACCGAACGTGAGAAATGTCCGCCGCCGATCGCATCTACGAGGGCACGGCGGTGCTCCAGCCGTGCTGGGCATACCGCCACTATGTGCTCCACTGTTTCCTCCAGGCGATAACATTGCCACATTGAATGGCAACACTAATTCTATGACCAGGGGAAGCTCTGTTCAGCTCTCTGGTAATGCCAAGTGTCCACGTTTCGGCAAGAAATTCCTTTACAAGTAGCTCTAAACCAGGAAAATGATTGAATTGAATTCCGCGGGGCAACTTACGAGGCATTATAGAAATTTCATATGGAATTATATATATATCATAAAAAACCAGGCAAGCGTGCTTTATCCTGGATGACTTTTTTTGTTTAACCCAGAGCTCTTCTTCTATACACAAAATGTAATGTGGAGAAATGCGGTGTTTCCATATTTTTTCTAGCTCTATGGTCGCGAAAAAGATTTGACGTTTGAAAAACAATGTTGCAAATTAAAATAGTCACTACTAGTTTGGTATAAATAACAGGAATATGCATAAATGAAGAAAATAAAACATGATATAGAAACAATACAAATCAATGTTAATCTTTATTTTTTAAGTAAAATAAATAACAACCAAGAAGAAAAATAATGTTGGTTCAAAATTTTGTTCACAAAAAAGACGAAATATAAAATTTGTTATTATTTAATAATAATTTAAAGTTTAGATTTAAGTTTCATGGATCAAATTGAGAAGCATAAATATATCTCTTTTCGAAGAATATAATAGATCTATTCATCAGTTTTCAAATTTTGTAATAGCAGTAACTACGGACGGCCATCTAACTTTTCGGTGGCCATAAAATAGAGAAAAATCAAATCCATATGATAGAATTTCGCCTTTAGTCAAAAAAATAAACACAAAATTTCAAAAAATCATAATTTATAATATATTTTTTCTGTTAGCATTATTCAATATTTATATGGTTATTTATTTCTAACAAAAAATCTAGTTTGTAGGGCTGGATCAAAGTCGTGATAAATGTTGACATTCAATATGGCGGTATGTCGTCAGTGCTATGCTGTGTCGTGGTGAGATTTGATTATTTTATGGTTTAGTATTTATTCGCTTCCAAATACACTCGATTATTATTGATTAAACTGTTAACTACCGCGGTGTTAGTATGTGATAAGCAATTTGCCGTAACAGAAGTAGTAAGATGAGCAGTCTTTTCTCACGGCGTTGTAATTTTACTCATCGTTCTATCGGACTGCCGATGCCTACCTACAATAGATAGTAATATTAAAATTTAGCGATGTACCGACGCAACGCTTTGTATTAATTCGGCGTTATTCTTTGTTTTAATTCGGCGTGATAGTAACCATTTCGAATTTCTTTTTGGTAAGTCAAACGTTTATAATACAGAGGCTAACGAAAGTGTCTATTGCAGCTTGTGAACATCGAGTTAAAGCACGTATAGATAGCAACGGAGTTATACGAATCTACCTACATCCAAGCTAATGCACCACGAGCTCCGACTCAGCAAGCATTGAAGACATCTGAGGATTTAGCATAACATAATCATAAGTAGTTTTATTTTGCAACATTAGTGGTTTTGGTGTTAAATTGTGAATTTTGCGATAAAGACTATAGTGTTCTTATGAACACAAAAGACTAAAAGAAAATGTGATTTGATGTAAAAATTTGTAACCTCTACTGAAAACTTAACACCACACAATATTCTGTGATATTAATAAAGTCAGTACCCTAGGTACTGCGTTTTTCGACTTTTGTACAAGGAAACTACCGCCGACCAATTATGTCCAGCAATCCTCAGTGGAAGATGTTCCAGCCGCCAGATTCCCATTCATCACCTTTACAAGATATCTTAGATCTCCAGCATTCGAATATGCAGCCCAAATCATCATACCGTAATGGTGAGTGTGTTCATAGACATCACTTGCTTGTTATGTTGACATTGACATTTGTATCAATTGATGGCACAGGAACTGCTGGTATTCAACTTTTTTATTCACTGCTATGCTTTGTATTAAATTGTAAAAGTAACTGGTGAATTGTAATATGGTCAAGAATTTTTATTATGATTTCAATGTTAGTTTTGCACTCATCAAAGTTCACATTTTTAAGCTGATGAAGGTTTAATGGCCTTGTTAAAGCTTTTAGATATTTTGTTGTATTTACCTGATGTCTTACTAAATTGTCCCAGTTTTATAAGGCTTTATAGCGACAATATCCAAAGACAACACAAAAAAAAAAAACTTCATCTGTATTGATACCATAAGCCTCCAGAAGTACATAATAAACTTAAATGTATATTATACACCTGGTGACAGGCTAACAATTACTGAACTCTTTGATATTACAACTCTTCAAAAGTGAATTTGACCTATTCACTTCATTGTTAATGTTTTTACAAGGCTTTGCACTCTTATACTAAGGATCTCTTTCTACACTTTCTATTGTAAAGAAGTTGTGCTAGGTAAAGTTATTTTTATCAGTGGGAGTTTTATGTTTTGCTTCAAAGCATGTTTATGTCTTTATAATTTTTACCCGACAATGGTGAATGCCAAATTTGCACCGTTTCAGATATTATTACTCTAATCCTAAGCCTGCTCGCATCACAAAACACTAAATTAGTTCAGAACTATAATACATCATAAACACATTATTTTGTCTTGATCATCTTCAAATTATTTACATAATCATAAATATGTTTAATAATACACTCATTTAGTAGTTTTTGGTAAAAGCAGGCCTTTTTCATTTGGCTGACAACTGTAATTTTATAATTTATTAAATTGTAGCAATAGTATAATTAAATTTTATGAAACTTTAATTTGCATTTACATACATAGTGCAATATTTGTAAATATTATTTATACTATATAATATTTTGTCTTGTTTGCAGGTGAGTACCCGAGTTCACCGAGGGATAGTTACAACAGTCAGTCTAAATCTGGAAATGGTGGTGGAAACCGCTTTTCTCTTGGTTACAACATAGACAGCTGCCCAATGGGGGACTCAGTTTACTCTTCTGGCTCTACTAACAATTCTTCATCTCAGAATTATGATTCAATGAATCACCCACCTATTAGAGAGACAGGAATTATTGAGAAGCTTCTTCATTCTTATGGATTCATACAATGCTGTGAGAGGCAGGCCCGCCTGTTTTTTCACTTCAGCCAGTTTAGTGGCAATACTGAACATCTCAAGATAGGAGACCCCGTAGAATTTGAGATGACGTATGACCGTCGCACTGGAAAACCGATCGCATCGACAGTCACCAAGATTGCGCCGGAAGTGGTAATATACTCTACCCTATTTTAATTCTGATATTAATACAAACCTTTTATTTTATTGTTTTGTTTATTTTTTTTTAAGGTGTTGAGTGAAGCACGTGTTACTGGGACTGTGACAACCGAAGTTAAAGGGGAAGGTTCTGGGGATAATACTGGGAGAATTTCTTATGAGAACCGTGGTGAATGTTTCTTTTTACCTTATACTAAAGACGATGTTGAGGGTAACGTCATCTTGCGTACGGGCGACGCTGTGAGCTTCCAGATAGCAACTAATCAGCGGTGAGTAACTGTCAATTTTGTTATTTTACGTAATCTAAGATGTATCTAATAATAATAATATTCTAGAGGTACTTTGGGAGCATGCCATGTCCGCTTTGAAAATCCCGTGCATCCCGTCAAATATCACGGCGTGGTATGTTCGATGAAGGAAAACTTTGGATTCATCGAGCGCGCAGATGTCGTGAAAGAGATATTCTTTCACTACTCGGAAGCTAAAACTAAAGAAGAGTTGGTTTTGGGAGATGATGTCGAGTTCATCATACAAACTAGAAACGTAAGCTTGCATTTTGTGAAAATGAAATAAGGATTGCTGAATGTTTCTGTAATGTATGTAATTATTGTGTAGGGGAAGGAAGTGGCTTGCAACATAACGAAGTTACCAAGCGGTTCCGTGGTGTTCGAGGATGTGAGTCCGGAGATAATGCGCGGACAAGTACTGAAGCCCTTAGAGCGCGGGACTTTGGTGCGCGTCGCTCAGAACGATCCGCTGCCGGGACGCATCCGATACCGCGCGGCTGACCACTCTGAAGTTGAGGTAAAATATTTGTACCTATGTCATAATTATAGCACTTTTTAAGTTATGCCTATGTTTTTCAAAGCAATCATATTAAAAAAAAAAAACGTTTCCTCCGAAACAACGCCTCGGATAACTCGTTAATGTAGATTTTTATTGAAAAAAAAAATAGACGCATGTATAAATATTAACTTACATTATAAAAATACATTATTTCATAGTTCTTTAAACCAAAAAACCGTTACGATTAACATCGGGGTGAGGCGAAAATTGACAGGATGTCTTAAATTTTTTATGCACACATCAAAAAGTTGTACCTTTGCTACTATCGAGGATACGAATAGTTACGAGTAGGTAATAGTAGCATGGACATGTTGTTGGCATTGTTTTAAGACTCCCTTAAATTATGATATGTAACGAGGTAACCATAATCCCTAGATGCCTTAGACCGCAAATTCAGAGGAGCTTATTACGCAGCGAGCAGCGGGGCGTTACAAGGGCAATTCCATTAAACTCCCCGCTAAAAGATTACAAAGTAAAGGCTTACAATACAGTCCATGCAAAAGGATACGTATGGCGATGGCGTCTAAAACTTAGTCCTGCTTGTATAGGCAAACCGTCTAAATACTGTCCATCAGTGTCTTGACCCTTAGTCGCGTTATCGCGTAGGCTGCTTAACACCGCCGGCTACTTTTGTCGTTTCTTCAGACTATGATCGGCTTGTCTAGACGTTTACTGCATTCGCCGATTTAGCAAACCAAAAATGTTGGTAAACATAAAGTCATTCTCAGAGTTGACAGAAATGATAACTTAATGTTTCCAGCCTCGAACCAATTGTAAAGTTACGGCCAAGCTAGTGTCTAAAACGCAAAATTTAAAGTGCACACCTGCGTGACTGAAGCGACTACGCAATTTACATGTATAATATCATTAATCTGTGGCTTATTAAACGCCCACGTCCCGCTCTTTTGCCGCGTAGGTGTGAGAGTGTGTGGCTAAATTTAAAAACAAGGTTGGCGTTTGCCACACGTCTGGCGCTCCCGTATCTCATTGATTCAAAATACGGTTTTTTGGAAGAGCTAGCCAGGAAACCTTTTAATAACACATAATTATCATGCCTGTAACCCCTTCTGATCCCTTCTGTTAGAAAGAGGTCTGTATGGTACACCAAAATTTCACCAGTTACAGCGACAGGTTACTTTTGCTACTATCCGAACACAAATCCTGACTTCGGACTGCTAAACCTTAATACATTACTATAATTATATTAAACATACTATAAACTTGGCGGATTTAAACGCTGGCATTGACATCTGGTCCACATAACGATCAAGTATTTACTAAGTTGCCAGGAGCGTGTCAAAGACGCCACATCTGTTCATTCCCACAGGATTGTTTACGCCGCGGCCGGCAAAACGCTACCTACAGCGACTAAACATGCCGTATAGGTACATCTAATGACGTTTAATAGAACTTCACTTTAAAGTGAGCGTATAAAGCTTTTGGGCTAGCTAAGAAATATGTTGTGTTCACCTAGGTGCCTTTCGGTGACAAGGACCAGTGTGGCGAATTCACTCTTCGCCACGGAGATTGGGTTCAATTCCAAGTAGCCACAGACCGTCGGGACCAGCTGAAACGGGCCACGAATATCTCATTGTTGGACGAGTCATTCTATGTATCTGGCGAACGGTAAGAAAATGGCAGCTGTTATCTAACCATGCTCTATATATTGTGTATTTTATAGATTATTATCAATATTCTATCCCCCGAGCTACCTGTCAATATCTCCCCTAAATATCCTCCTTGAATAACTATACTAACAAACGAAACATCGCTTTTCTCAAAAACGCGTCAGTTAGATAGTTCTGGTATTAATAAACATACTTTCATCCTAAACACAAGTATATGAATCGATCCTACCTATTTTATTAGTATCCAGTCTTAGAGCACATCCTCATAAGTTCGCTCATTATAGATCTCTATAGTACGAACTATTTCCCTTTTGTTCTACCGAGTTACTGAAGCGTTAAGGTACTTATTAACAATGGCTTTGATTGCATGTTTGATTTAAATCGCTATTCATGCCTTTATGTCTAAACTCTAAGTAATAACACAAATTATTTTGTAGCTGTTACAGCTTTTACAGATGACGTTTGCACGAGTGTTACAATCCTTAACTTCGAGATTGTTTGAAATTTGTAGAATGCGAAGAAAATATTGTGTAGAGTATGATGTCGTAGTTTTTAGACTATTTTGTAAAATGAGATATTTAATGAATCTAAATGATGTATGTATGTGGAAACAGACGGGAGCAAGGAATCGTAAGCTCTCTGAGGGACGGATTCGGATTTATTCGCTGTGTTGAGAGGGAACAAACAATGTTCTTCCATTTCGCCGAAGTGCTTCGTCTAGGACAAGAACTCAGCGTAGGCGATGAGGTTAGTGCAATTAGGGCTTTAAAAAACTTGCGATTTACAAATGCGTCGTTCGGCGATTTTGTGTCGTCATCAATTTTAACTCGTTTTATGGCAGTTTAAAAATTACTTCGACTTGCCTCTTTAGGAGTCTTATCAGAGTATTTGAGCATCGGGTTTTCCGGCATCTTAGGTTCTCTAAACGACATCGATTGGCACCCTAATGCGTGCGAGGTGAATGGATCGGTCAGTCGATAAATCACTGATCGCCGCCCGACGCTAAATCTAGGTGGTGGCAACCACTCATAATCATATAATTTTTAATTATGGTGGGTTGGCGTTTACATATTGTCAAGTGATACCCATATTACAAAATGAAAAAGCTTAGTGATTAACTTAACTGACTATTTCGTTTATTTAAATAACAATGTTATCTGTTGACTCCTGCAATTCATATTTACTTTCATATTGAGGTTTATGTCCGGAATCTAACCAACATACAATATTTATGTATTTTCTGATTATTTACACACGATAATCAAATGAAACAAACATAACAGGAAATAAATGTGTTTGCCAGGTGGAGTTTACTGTAGATCCAGTGAGCTCTTTTTCAAACATGAACAACCGCCAGTCTGGGATCCGTATCAAGCACCTATCGGCCGGAACTGTTAAGTTTGAGACTCTGATTGAACACGGCGCTCGAGGTATAGTCACCAAGGAGGCTCCGATGTACCCGTCTTCCACTTCTAGCCCAACAAGGCCTCAACCGTCGGTAAGTACACAACACACAATCTACCTATACCTTAGTATCACATTATAAATATTAGTATCAAATGTATTATATTTAATTACTTACTTGTATTATTAATAATACATAGGTATGTATTATTATATAATATGTAGGTAAAGTCTCTCACTGGCACTTTCATAAATCACAAATTGGCCGTATTTTTCCATTCCCAATAGAAGGCGTTTCACAGGAATGAGATCCCATTTCATCGCTTTTTTAGCCCATATTTTTCATCTCTAGCTGAATACTTCTTTAGTTTAGCAGCCATAGTCAATCCGACGCGCAGAGTAGTTCTTCATTTAATAATTTAGTTTAAAACTGTAGAATACTGTGCTTCATGACTTGACAAAAATTGAGTTTAGATTTGTATGAGTGATTGTAAGAAACCTTTTCACTCACAATATTAAAACACACCACTACGAGTCTGCATTTAATTTTGGTCAACTTACCAACTCCAAGCCACTTTTTAAATGCTTCGTAAAAAGCTTCATCGGATAAGATTTCTGAAGATATCTGCTATCCGATATCGCAACGATGCTGTTGGTAGTCCTGAATAAAAAAAACATTATGTTTTAACCCTTTATTCAATAGGGGTTGGTTCGTAGCCTGCTGCTTTATAGTGAAGGTGCTACACTGCTAGCAGCTTAATAGATGTTTAGAATTAACTAGATAATATTAGGGCGTGAGTAGTTAGTGGGAAGAAACGTGCGTGCCGAGTCTGAAAACTTTCACTGTTAGGAAGCCATATTCAACATGAATTCTGACAAGAATTGCAGAATTACTATAGCTATTATTTAATACGGTCTTGAAAAAATCTCCAGAAAAGTCGACTAAAGTATAGTATATTATTATATCTATCTATTTTTTTATGGATAAGTATAATATTTATCGATTTATTATTTATAAAATATAATATTTGTAAATAAATAATCAGTTAATTAATCTTTTATAGTTTGCTTATAATACAAGTTTAAATAGTTGTTATTGATAAATGTCACTTTTAATACTTGCAAAAGGAATTCCATTGTTTACAATGAGAATTGCGCATTTTGTTGATAATGTTTCTTGCGTTGTGACTTTTGATCCCGCAAAGGGAGCAAACACAAATAAATAACGCTTAAAAATATGATCTCAGTCTGTTACCTTTTTATTTCTCCCGTATCAACGGGTCGAGTAGTTAGTTGTCTATACTTGGTTCTATTCGTTGTCTGAATGTTCCAAAGCTGCGAAAATGGGCCAAGAAGCCGCAGGTGCAAACGCCTTTGCGTATGCTACGCAGGCTTTGCCAACTGGTAAGTTCCTAAGTAATCTTCCCTAATGTTGGCATACTTTTTGGTGTAGAAAAACTACGATTTTAGGTAGAATTCCCAAAATTAAAGCTTTTTGGGTTGGCTTCCTGGAGTTATTCTTTCTTTGATGCACATGACCGTGTTGTATTAGAGCCTTATTGGTGTGTAGGAATTATGCTTTTGCTGATTGTCCTCCTCAGGAGAAGTAACTGAACATGCAATGAATGGCAAAAGCAGCGACATGTTTGAATGGCGTAGTGAAAATGTACTTTTTATTTTATTCTAAAAGTAGATCTAAAGTTTACCTTACATGGAGAGATATTTTTTTAGTACTGAACAGATTGTGACTGTGTGTTGAAGGAGTATGCTTGGAGCAAACGCAAGAAAATATCAAGCCATTCCCCTTAAAAAAACTTGTAATTTGCCATAATTCTTACACCGATATAAATGTTGAACTCACCATGTATGGTAACTTTATATTTTTGAATGTCTTCCAAAACATCTTATTATTATTCTGACAGTGTTATATATTTTTACTATTATGATTTTAACCATTCTCTTTTTCTAATAGGAATATAATGGTGTGATATCTTGGCAAGTAAACCAGCAAACAAAGAAATCAGTCCCATACTCTTCCAAAAAATGTGAATCTAAGATGCTGCCCTGTACCGGTGACATAGTCACTTTCGACGTTTTCCAGGTAATTTGAGTTTAACAATGAGAGTTTCATGCCTTTATCAAAAGATTAGTTTCCTAGAAATGTGTCATTACTAAAGTAGACATCACCACCAGACATGTTTAAAGTAACTTGATAACATTTCAACAGGTGAAACGGACAAAAGAATTGGTAGCTAAGTCAATCCAAGTACAACATAGTCTTGTTAACGGCAACAGCACCAACAGCAGCAACAGCAGCAATGGAGCTGGCGGCAACCGACCCATCATGCAAGGATTCATCGCTGCTCTCAAAGATGGATTCGGCTTTATAGAAACTTCAGATCACAATAAAGAAGTGTTCTTTCATTTTAGGTAAGAATACATCTTTACACTTCACACACTTTTATCTCAAAGTTGTTCAGAAATATGTTTGCAAAAATCTGTTAAATTAAAGTTATTTATTTGAAGGGGTTTAGTTTGTTTTAGGTTCCCAAGATTATTCTAAAATGGTAAATATTTTAAAAATAGTTTTGTGGTGACTATTTTGACAGTCTAATTGCTATATTTATTTTCATGTACATATTTTCGGTTCAATAGGAGATCTGCACTAATAGTTTTTGTATACCTTGATGAGTCATCGTGTGTACATCGGCAGACTATTAAGTCTGCCTATGTACACCTTGAGGCATTAGCCTCAAGGTGTTCTGTACCAGTTATTATGGGCCTAATGTGTTCCACGGCATGAGATAGGCTTCCTTTCCCAGCTGCCAGCTAGGCCCAATCCCTTCTTAAGACTTCAGCTCCTTACGCCATCTTCACCTAGGGCTATCGCGTCATAGCGTGTGGCCAGCCCAGATCCTTTTAAGTTTTGCGGCCGTATTGCAAATGTCTGCGATTTGTGATGGATGGAGAGGGAGAAGAAGGCCAAAAATAGATGGATGGTTAATCTAAGGAATGATATGAAGGAGGAAAGAGTTAATGGTACCGTAACGTCTGACAGGAGAGAGTGGAAGAAAAAAACGTGTTGCGCCAACCCTAAATAGAATAAGGGGCAGAAAAGTGATGATCGAAGCTTACTGTTACTTATACGGTCAGAAATTTTGCTTCCCAGTATGCTTCGTTCCATGGCTCGCTGGCATACCAAGATTGCGGTCTTATGACGTTTCGTCATGCCCACGTTTGCGCTCCCTAAGTGAGGGCGGGAAAGATGCACATAATTGTCCATAATATGAACTTTCTTTTGAGAGAAAGTGGTCCTTTTAGATGTGTTTCTACTACTTAACCTATATTATTTCATCATCATCATCTGCCTAGCCCTTTTTTCCAATTACGTTAAGGTTGGCTTCCGGTTTAGCCGGTTCTAATTTATTTTGCGTTCAAAAAATTACATATAATATTATTTATACTTTTAGCACTTGTTTTTATTATACTGTTTGCTATGCGATTACTTTTGATTTGCTGTTTACTCATTTAAAATTGACTTGTGCGCCCGGCATGCGTTGCAAAAACAATCCAAAATTTTATTCTATTTATAAATAGTTGCTGGGCGACTCCCTCATGCAACCCTATGTTGCAACTTTCGTCAAAATCTTTAGTCGTTTTCGATAAAGTGATCACAAATATTTCTATAGGATATGAAACGTAACTTCTCGGTAGAGCTCTCGTCTGTTCAACATAGGAAATGTCTTGTTGAAATCTTACTGCATGAAGCTCCTGTTTATTCAATTGTTATCCAATTGTATGTAGCTACTACAATCAAAGTCAAGGATTACTACTGCATGTTGGTTGCATGGTCAGGCAAAGTCCAGTAAAAATAAACGATCTGAAAAATATTCTATGTTATTTATCAATTTATTTTTGCAAATGGAAATGCTATTCTAGAATTTAAAATTCAAATGGCCATAAGTTTATTAAGTTTTTGTTTTGCTTATTTTGTTTGGTTGCCACCCAAATTGCGAGGGTTTGTGTTTTAGCATTTGCGACTTTGATATAATTAGCAGATGACTGCGGCTTCACCATAACCTTTTTTATTTGAGTAACACGAATAATGTAACTTTCAAGAGTTTCTAATCCGTGAATGCGTTTTTTTAAGGGCGATAATAATAGCTAGAAAGTAAGTGGGCAAATAATGCTTGTTAACTTCTAAAAGTTTTAATTGGCCTAAAATATAACAATACACTTGCGTATTGGAATGTGAAAGTTTTGCAAATATATATATTTATATATGGTCACTAAATTCACTCATGTAACGAGCTATGCGAGAACATGGAGAGATGTCAACAAGACCATATGAAATCAACTTAATTTTGGTCAGATAGCACAAAACATAGATAATGTTGGGAAGGTTTGGCTTAGCTCTACCTTTTAGTTTAATTTTGAATAATGAACTAAACATCAAAGTGAATAAGTCACATTTCAAAGTCAAAGTTCAAATGCATAAAAACAAACATCATTGCGACGCGAGGATTCTTATCTTTAAAGACAGACGTGTTTTCTGTAGCAGCATTTAAATAAACTGCATTTTTTCAATCCGTAGTAGATTCGTGTTTTGCTTTGCGCCTCTAAAAAAAATAATTAAAAAAGAGTATGCATTTATCCATTTTATTTATTTGTGACCTATGTTACTATCAACGCTTGTACATATTTTAATGTTGTCTCTTAGAGTTGTGCTTATAGCTGGTGCCAAAGTTGTCATTTCTGATTTTAAAATTAACTCAATCAGTACCTACCATGTATTTTTTGGAGCGTTTATTCACATCTTTTATATAGCGTCAAGGCGTTAAAAAGGACACATCTTACCACCTTAATATGTTGATTTCAGTAATCTGGAAGGTAATCCAGATGGGTTGGAACTGGGCTGTGAGGTGGAGTATACCCTGGGGCGTGTGAACGGCTCCGGCGGTGGATGTGCGAGCGCCGAGTACGTGCGGGTACTGCCCCGCGGCTCCGTGACCACCGCTAAGCCCCTGGACCCCACACTTAATGGAACAGTCACCAGAACTCTGCGGGCTCTCAATCCCGACCAGGCGCTCTATTCCGGTACGTATTTAAACAACAAAACATAGCAACACGCCTTTATTTCCTCGAAAGGATAAACTGGGGTATACCATGGTACACCCACATTTCACCACATATGTTAAAAGTACCATGTAATCAACCAGGCACAAATTCAAACTCCGTGCCTTTACTGAAAAATTCCTTGTGGCAAAACCTAATAATACTTAGCCCAATCTAGGAATCAAACTCAGGACCTGATGTTCAGCAGAGAAAATAATAACGTTCTAAATACAGTTACTGTAAAATATCATCTGTGTTTTAAAAATCGTCATCTAAATGCCGTAAACCCCTTCTTAATCTTCAAAGTATCTACTGCGCTAAGCATCCACTTTAGGAGCAACGTTGTACGTTATTTCTTATTGCATTGCGTGACTTTCATAACAGAGCACGCACTTTGATGGATGTAGGTAACCTTTAACTAGCTTGCGTCCTAGTGGGAATACTGCACACGGCTAAAACATGTGCCATGGCTTCAATTATATCACTTGTCTGATGACATTCCCCTACATGACATACAGAATTGGATAATTGAAGTAGCTCTCTAGGCCATGTTTATCCAGAATGCAAGCATCCGCTTAGACTCGAGACTTTGCAAGGTCAAAAGTTTGTGCCAGAATATAGTTACTCGTCATAAACAGATAATCCGAACAGGATGTCTGTGATCACTGCTAGTAAACAGTTACTTTATTATATTTTTGTTGTCATTTGCGTGCAGGTCTTATTCAAGTGGAAGGCGGTACGTCATATGAGTTCGGAATAATGGGCCTGGCGTGCAAGCGCGAAATACTACAGGTTGGGGACCCTGTCACTTTCCAAGCAGATGTAGAGGGCCGGGCCACTAACATTGTGCCAATTAGGAAGAAGAGGCGTGCCACAGTCGATGCTATTAAAGGTAAACTTATTTTAAATCTTTACATCCATACATGTGGTTAGTTAATAGTAAACTAGCCTTGGATCTAAACGTCAGTTCTATAGATCATCTGAAAATATAGGACAGGGTGTGGTCTTACTTTGAGAGCCTGATGAATTTCTGCTCACACCATTTGACCAAATATAACCTAAACAACAATAATATCGATACGATTAAATCAACAATGGTGAAAATAGGCCCATTCAGTGAAGAGAAATGATCTACATGTTGGATATTAGCTATTTTGTTAAACACACACACAAGTCAGTCTTCCAATATAACTACATTATTTAACTTGTGTTAGTCATAGTTATTTACCCAAAAACTTAGTGCACACAGTTGTAGTGCCAATTGTCAAAGATGTGACAGGTGACTCATCGGACATGTCTAATTACAGACCTATCTCACTTGTGACTGTCATAACTAAGGTGCTGGACAGTTTGCTTGACCAACAGTTGGATAACCACCTCCATTTGCATGATGCTCAGTTTGGGTACACCCGGGTTGTCAAGTGAAAGTGATACCTTCTGCCTCGAACAAATAGTTCAGTACTATATGGACAGAAGCACACCTGTATATGCATGCTTCTTAGATTTTCAAAAGCATTCGATTTGGTGTGTTATGACAAGCTGTCGCAGAAGCTACAAAGAGAAACATATGTGCCGGATGAGATTGTATTTTTGCTCCGGTACTGGTACAGTAAGCAGCAGAATACTGTTCGATGGATGGGTTCACAGTGAAACAAAGTGGTTTATCCACTCCTCGTCTTTTTAACCTGTACAAGAAAATTATCATTAAAAATCTGCTTTAATAACTTGCTACCCTACTATGACCTCTTAAAGCAATTCTTATTCCACTGAGGGAAAGTGACAGAGCTATACAGGGTGTCTAGCACCATCTCTTTCACTCAGTGGAATAAGAATTGCTATAAGATGTCATAGTAGCCCTTCAGGAAACTTACTATTGATAAATAACTATTGTTGTGTATTAATAAAATTTACTTTAATTTTTCAGGTGGTTTTGGTTTTCTGTCACTGGAGGCTGAGGACAACCGCCGTCTATTTTTCCACATGTCTGAGGTGCGCGGCAACCACTCGGAGCTCCAGCCCGGTGACGTGGTCGAGTTCGTCATGCTGACTAACCCTAGGAATGGCAAGTCTTCTGCTTGCAATGTTGTAAAAATTGGGTAAGTTTACTGTTTCTTTTTATTATGCGTGTTTTTTAGATGCTATCTTTAATTGTAACGGGGTAAGTCAAACATATGGTGGATTACAGCCCATTCCCTCCTAAAGAAAAGGCTGTACGTACGCCATACGCAAAATACGCGCCTCAGACGTGGAGTTGCGGACATCAGTGCGTTATACAATACAAGAGAAGGCTGTGTCCCTCCTTGTAGTTGGAACATTATAGGTTGACGAGCAGCAAATATTCACTGCGAGTGAAAAATAAATTTGGGATATTTGATCAAACCAATATACGATACGAAATTTCATCCAAATTCGTTAATCCGTTTGAGCGTGAAGGAGTAACTAACATACACATATAAACTTCCGCTTTCATAATATTAGTGTAATACTTATGCCGACGCCTAACAAACCGCAGGACCGAGGAATAATTTCAATCACTACGAGTGGCACCGCATGACACAACACCATTATGTCATGTGCTTGTAATTTTGTTAATTCCATTGAGAATTCTAGCCCCTTACCTTTCAGATAGACACTGGATCATTAGTAACTTATGCCTGTAAATTGTGTGCGGGCTGTACACTGTCCCCATCATTGATGAATGACTTCCGGGACCACAATATCACAGTCTACTTATATTAACTCTCGAACAATTCTCAATACCAATTTGATTTAGGTCCTGTCAAATGTGAGGGTGCTTAAACCAGTGGAAGTAGGATTGGTGAAATTTTTTTCTGTTCTTTAGCTTTTATAAGGGATCATAAAATTTTGCCTTTATCCTTCCCACTAAAATAGAATATAAATATATTATGGAGCTGCAAAAAAAAATAACAGTTATGAATAAAATATTTTTGTCACTTACAGTGGTAAAGGTTCCGGGGCCAAGGCTCGGTGTGAGCGCCCGGAGCGTTTGCTGGCGCGGCTCCGTACGGCCTCGCTGGAAGAGTCCAACGGACCGCGGGTGGTCGTGATCCGCGCGCCTCGTGGACCGGACGGTACTCGCGGATTCCGCCCGCGTCGCACGGTCGCAGGTAACCATCACAAATTACTAAAGATTATCATTTTCCTACACTGTTCCTAATTTATTTTTAGTCAGCGCAATATGTTTTCTTACTGTATACTTCACTATTAGTCGTCATCTAGTTCCACAATATTAACAGAGACTGGCTATGTCTGTCGAAAAACAGCAACCATACCCATATTAAAACAAACAAGTTCTGGAGTTGTTGTTAGTTATAGAAGCAATTTTGAGACTGATATTATGCTTTCTTCGTACCGCGCAGCTCGCTATTGAAATTTTGACCTTGCAATGTATAAGCTAAAATACTTTAATGTCATTTAATAAATTTAATGAAAGAAAAGATTTTTATTTTGTAATTTGATGTTATTTATGAATTCAGTCAACCCATAAAGTATGAATCATGTTTAATAACAGTGTAATTTGTTTGTTTTCAGAACAATTAGCTGAGTAAGAGATCAAGACATCAGCACTAAGGCCTCAACCATGTAGGTAAAACATCTTAATGGTTTGATTTTCCACTTCAAATTATTTCATTGTATTCATGAGAGACTGACTTATCCTCTTTTCTTTAGCAGCATTTAGGAAATTGTTTTGTTATTTTTTACTAATTCTAGGTGAAAACCATAAATTATTGTCAGCTGTCATTAATACAGATCAAATACACGTTAACATGTATAACATCAATAAGCAAGGTACATATCAATTAATCAAACCAATTTGCGTTGCTTATTTACGGTTTATTTATATAAGAGGTTCTTTTTCGCATAGAGACGTTGTTCAAAATTCCGTTTGCACCATTCCTTGGCCAATGTAAATGTCATGGTTTGCCAAGTTCAATATGTATTTGTCTTGTTGTCGCGACACATGGCACATGAACGCGACGTGAACACACCGTTCAGCTAAGCATCTGTTTCCAATCTGTTAGCTGTATTGGGATTGGCATTCGAAAACAATGTAAATATTTTATAGAAGCTAGGTATAATGTGTATAAAATGCTCATAATCAAACAACCCGGCTAGTGTGTGAATCTGTTGTCAACGAATATCAGCAGGTAATGGTTAATTTTGAAATGTTGCATTTTGCTGTCTGTCAGTTGGAAATAGATTTTTCGTCGAAGCTTAGTAGTGTGTCTAAGTAATCTGTTTAAGTAAGGTGCGTGATGAAGTAATGTAATAAATTGATGGACATTTGATACACGTTGTTGCGGTTGTTGTTACGTTTAGTAGATCTCTTTATGCGAAACATACTGTGATCAATAAAAAATTGTTGTGCAATAAAAGATAAGATGTTGTCCTCATAGGGCAGTGCTAGTCTCTTAGTATTATGCGATCCCCGCTTGTCACACGCGCGCGCTTCATTTGATATGTGTCGACGTACATTGTTCTATTGTGATGATGGCTAACCTTTATTAACGAACAAAATATTCATTGTTAATCGGAAAAGCATTTATGCAATGAACTGGAATGGAACCAAAGACTGACTTAAATATTTATAACAGTAATACTTATTGGTATTAGATTATTTTGATCGGCTAAATGATGTGAACCTTCATGGTGTTCATTGTGGCCATAGATTTGTAACAAATTTATGATTTCAGGAGAAATGTATTTGTTTAAAAAATTTAGTTGTACATTAAATTACGAAATCAAAGATATCTCAGTCTGCATTCTATTTTCAATATATAATGTTATAACGTATTTTAGCATAAGTAAGTAGATAACAGCTCACATGTGTAAATTATTAATTGTTTATTGCCAATAAGGCAGCAATAAAATTTTCAAATCTTTTGTTAGTACCTCCTTTATCTAACGAAATAAGGAGCATTGCATGCTCATCAAATATTGAATGTATCTATACAGATAACTAACGGCATCCTAATGGCGTACACTCACGTAACAAAAATCCCTTTTACCTTTACTCCTACAGTAGGCCGTTGTCTCATTTACATGGAGTTGATGCACAACGCTTTCTTCCTCCAGTCTTCCCTAATAATAAAACTGGTCCTTTAATGTTTCCTCTGTATTATCTGTTTTCCATACTAATGGGCAAATTGATACTTAATGTCGTGTGGCACGCTATTGGGATGCATACGTTCTAAAGTTACAAATCTACAATAACTTTTTAGCTAATTATTAATTACGATTCTATAACAAGATGAAGAACTGGTAAATCTCCAGCTAGCGAGAAACGAATCACTCGCTCCGACACTGAAAAATAAACTTAATCAAGGAATGAATAAACGAATTCCTAAAATTAAAAATATTATTGTATTATTATAATTATATTATATTAAATATCAAGAATCTTAGTTTCCTCAAACTCACTTAATGATTATGAGGAAACTAAGTTTCTTCATATATTATACATTATATATTGAATTTATTTGCAAATTAAAATTTAACTGCACCAAACTTATTTGTAGATAATACTCATTGTAAAAAAATCAAGTTCAAGATAATAATTTATGGAATTACTCAACATAACGCGGGTAAAACTGTGATTAGGATGTGATAGGGATCTCATTGGATCGATCTATGAATTTTATTTATGTTGCCATTACGATATAAAAGACTTCAAAGTAACACAAAACTGCCATTGACTCTGTTTTTGCAAACTATGTTGGAGGAAGGTTGAATCCAACGATTTAAATATTACAAGCAACTATACGCAAACAAACCGAAAATATTTATTTTACTCAAAAGTTTTTTTCTGGCATTGTTTCGAAAAACCATAATAGCTTTTCATGCAAGCAGTGTGGGGCGGTTAGCAAATGTCGAATGTTTTATTAAACTATAACGCTTAAGCGCCTCAGTAGTAGTGATAATATCGTATTGAAGATGTAGCCACTCGAGACTTTCATTCTATAACGAGCCATTAAATATACTAGAGTTTAGTTCGTCTTATTTTATTGTTTATATCAAAATTTAAATTCTTTGTTTAATGCGGGGTACTGCGCACTGAACATTTCTTGAACTTGTCGTTCCTTCAATTTGCGTCACGTTTATATTCTAGGTCTTATTAGTTAATTTTTTTGTTACAATTATTATACCACATTCATTTTATGTCCCACGTTATTGTCTCAATAAATATAGCTTTATACTTTTTTTACATTTATGTTGAACACGTATCCATTGCCATCCCTATCATTGTTAGTTTCGTCTACGATATAATAGCTGTCGTTAGTTCGAGCGCATACGAAAATTGCAACTATCGTACTGGTTACTTAAGTTGTGCTATTTTTTAAGTATACCTTTAGCATTTGAAGGTTCTATAAATAAAAAAAAAATAATGCAACTTAATGTTAAGTGAGCGTGTTGCAATTCTTGTCATGCCCTTATTATAAATTCTACACTATATTGTGCTTAAAAACACACTTTACTACGTAAATCTGTTGGATAATAGTAAGGAGAACAAACTATTAACAATCTCGCCTGACATAACGCACATAACCATTAAACTATAGTACATAGTTTTACCTCGTGATTATTGTTAGATATAATGGTAAACACCATGTCTCCCTTAAGGACTGACCCTGTGATACATTTTTAAAATGCCTTAAATGATTGAGCCTTCATCTTGTGTTAAATCAATCAATTATGAAGTTTTAATTTTGTTTAAGTAACAGGTTCACCAAAAAAATGTTAGATTATAAATTATGTAACTACAACTTCAAATGGCACGAATACAAGAATTTTGAAATCCGCAAGCGTCGCTTGCCTGCATGGCAAGCGACGCTCCGATTGATGCTCATTGGGTTTGCAGTAAGACATGCCAAACTAGGTATTTTATTCGAAATAAATATGGTAAGTTCGTTTAAAGTGCGATGCAACCTCCTCATGTATTAAACGAACCTTTTAAAACATCAACATGTGTGGTATGTCACTCGTAAAATAAGAATTCTTGCGGCCCAAGAAACATAAGTTGAGTATCACCATGATAGACCTTGCAGGACGCGAATCACAAATGTACTTGAAGTAAATTCTTAAAAAGGAACATTTTTTTTCTAAATTTCTTCAAGTTTGGATGGGTATCGTTCTTAGATTTGATATTGGCAGATATTTAATTAATTGTCAGTTCAGTGAGAAATCAGTTCAGGTGAAATAGTTAGATGTTTATAAAATATGGGGTTTCCTTTCAAAGTGATGACTTTGGCTGTGAGTTTGAATGCGAGTTTTGTTACGTGTGTATATTAAAATAGTTCCCAACGCCATAACGTACGGTTGTTTGCGACTTATACGGTCGACTTTTTGTACTCCGCTACGGCGGCTGTGTCGTAAGTATGTGAATGCGCCTCGTTCCAACATCAAAGTCAATTAAACAATTTCTTATGTATATCACAGTTACTTGTCGTCACCTCAGGTTTTGGTTTTACAATATTTTTATAGTAAGGACGCATCAGTCATGATCACCACTAGTCTTCCATCACACCAATTATTTTTTCATGTGATGTGAAATAAAAACTTACAAAGCAATCTTCCCAAAACCTTGAATACCTTTTAAATTATTTGTACCTGCCCTCCTAATCAATCTTCCAACTAGTATGTTTACTCTAAGGTTATATTCTACTTATTTCCATATTTATCTACCGTCAAATCTATGAACGACTTAGTTATATCGTACCAAATATCAGCATTTCTTGTGCAATTCAAAGCACTTTTGTGGACTGACATTCGATTAAGCAATAAAAATGTGTTCAAATATGTTTACGATGCGCACATCAGCTTTCGTGGACATTGTACACAATAGTATATACATGATACGGTTTGATGTTTTCTCCAGGATTTATAACACTCCGAGGTGTAAAGCTATTGCTGCTACATATATTCGTTTCAAATCCTTATTTTAATTGTCAATCTTGTTTCTTTTGTTAAAATTATTATAATGTTTTAATGAACTGTCAGGCATATGTATACAAATTGATATTGTACCATTTGAAAGTTCTCATTCCTAACTCGTTAAAAAGACACGGTTTGTACCGGTGAAGCATGATATCCCATTTTTAGATAGTTTTAGTATCTAACACAAGAACAATATTTTGGCGATTTTTTCTATATATCTGATCGCACGTGGAAGACCCTCAAGTATGTCACTTCTCGGGTGGAGGCTTTTCGTATGGCCAACTTTATCTGTATGTAAACATGGTGCTTGACCATTATTATATCCTTTAAAACGTTATTCTAAATGAAGTAATAGGGTTTAAAGAAATATTTTGTACAAATGCGGAAATTGAGGTTTTATTAAGAATAAATTGTGAAATGAAAGAAAACCTTAATTGCAGATTTGAGACTAAAAAGCGCAGTTTTACACCTTGTTTAAATTAACGTCATAATGTTCACAATATTTATACGAATGTACTATCTATATCTTTGATGTTTAGTGTAATCTTTGTAATAACGGATATGGTAGACATATTAATGTCAATGACAATTTGACATCACTAAGTTCTAGCGTGACATCCACCAAGATCATGGTTGTATTTAATGAATAAGGTATAGTGAAGTAATTAATTAGAACCAGCATCTTTTCTCAAAGCAATAATTACTTGAGTATCTTACAACTGTGTGTTGCTATTTATACGGTGTCATTGGTAAGTTAATTGGTATGTAGTGTACAGTGTAATACACGTACGTGACGGATCCTCTGTTAAAATGTATATAGTTAGTAGGGCTCCGGTAACACCGGCCGCGCGGCTCGACGGTGTCAAATTGTCGCTCCCGAACTATTTATGAGTACACTTAAGTGCTTACGCTTGTCTTAATATGTAATCCCAAAGAAAAAAAAAATAGGAATTTTGAACAAACGTTATTATGCTTTACGCTTTTAAAAAACTACAGTCTTTATTCTGCTGTATCAAATATCATATGTATGCCCATGTAACCAATATAATAGTCATAGTGAAAATGATGTAATAAATAATCGAAATACTTGATGTTGTAGTGTATGCGAACTTAAGCCCCGGATCATTTCGGGTATAGGTATTATTATAAACTAGTCTTAAACATTTACGCCCGGGCGCCTGTCACGAGCAGATGTATTTTTAAGCTAAACTGCGGAAAATGGAACTAAATGCATGATGCATGAGATCTGATAAGGGAACCTTCGTATTTCTCCTTTGTAATCGAAAGTTTCAGTGTAGCTACGAATTTGGCGAACCAGTAAAAATATATTCAGTGCCTAAAAGAACCTCTGGGAGATGAAATAAAAACCAAACAAAATGTGAAATTATTTAAGCATTTCAGAAATTACAAACTTTGATTAATCATAAGACTTTATTTTTATTTTTTTCTTCGAATGTATTCTTTAGACAACTATCTATGCCAAATGTTTATACAGCCCTGTACATTTTTTAAATTGTGATTAAAGCAATATAACACCACCTTTTTGCGTTGTATGTTGTATTGAGTATTTGAATAGGGAACTAGTCGAACTCTTCTTAAGGTGGATACTAAAATGTTATGTAGAGCTGGAAATTCAAAATGTAGAACTTAAGTAGGGTTTTGGCCAGTGCTAAACTACAATTACGCAATCCAGAGACCGGCAATGAGTCCCTTATTACAGTAATCGCGTAGCAGGGCTGTAGCCTGATGTGAGGTTATCATGCATTGCAGATTTCGATCCTTATTAGCAATTATGCATGACGCTCCAATTAAGCCATTATATTTGAGAAAATAATGTTCAGCAGAAAAAAACGAAAATAATAGTCAATTAGTGGTGTGGAACCACTACTTTTATATATTTTTTTCCTTGGCTCGCGGCGTGTTTGAAGAACTCAATTCGCCTTACAAAGGGCTCTATGGTAGAATACTTAAGTATTTTTAACAACTCTTATGTAACTATCAGATAAGGCCCAAATTAGGCCAGATCATAAATTAAAGATTACAATGCTTACGACCAGTGCACAGTGTACTGATTAAATACCACTTGAAGTCATGAAGGGAGTCAAATTTTATTTATATTTACGACATTAATTTTTATCAATGCCAAAGTTACTAAGAAATTAATGATTGGTAATGTAAATAAACAACACACTTTAAGTTTTATATTTTAATAAAAACTGTAAAAATATATAATTATATCTATCACTATCATATTTGGGAAAACCCACATGACGGGTCGAGGTTATCCGGAATCACCCAGTGTCACGGTTCTGTGTCGCAACAATAATAATAAATCTATGCAAAATTATGTGTAATTTAAAATACACGTTTATGTTGTTAGGCATGAAGTTATTCATTTTAAATAAAAATGTCCCACTTTACAAAAATTTAATACTTCGATTAGTTTTTCGAGCTCGTCAAACAATAACAAGTAAACGTCTTATAACAATTATATTATATTTTAAATGACTCAAAAATCTTACTACAAACAATAAACATAAGATTGGTACATAATATTTCAGTACCTACTTAAAGAAACGCAAATACTTTTAAAGCATAAGACTGAACACATGGTTATGTAGTGTATTATGTGTTCACATATTTCTACAATAAAATTGACTTAAAAATAAATTCTTATGTTAAAGAGGCACCGAGAAGTGTCAATGTTATCAGTTCTTCAGTGACACAGACCCGGGGTCTAAAATCATAATAGGTATATGGTAATATGAACTACGTTTCCATTCGCAAAATGGTTACAAAGCGACAATTTACAATATTACCTTTTACCATTTAAAGAATTTTAATGTAATTCATATTTTTATCCTATTATGATTCTGTTAAGGCGGCTATTTTAGACCCCCGTTGTGTCAAGGAGCAAAAGTAAAACAAGATTTTTGCTTTTGTAAATTTTGCGGCCAGTAACTAAACTATACATAAAGGTCACAATATCGTAACAAATATAATTTTGTAGGGCGGTAAAGCTCTGATGTCAGTCTAGTCTGAGTTAATCAGGGTGATTTTTCCGTTAAATTGAATGTTAAAGATGAACAGAATAGCAGTGTTCGTTTTTTAAAAAGATTCGAAACTGTTATCCTGTTTTTTTATTCATCTAATTAATAGTGTTGCGCACCCGACCAAATATTACAAAGATTTGATGATCAAATATATGATCACACTTACATGCTGCATAGGTTCGTTTATGGCCGCACATTTAGGTGATTGTCTTATAAATCAGATCACTCAACGAGAGCCTCTTGGCGAATCGAGGTTGAGGCTCTTGCTTAAGCCACAAGCCTTCACAATATTATTTATTATCAAAAATAATTTTCATACCTTTAAGGCCGTGCGCTGCGTTAGGCGTGCGCACAGCGCGGGCGCCCGCGTGGCGTGCTGTTTCATGTAATAGGCCATGCGCTGCGTTAAGCGTTCGAGCCGCTGCACGTAGCGGTGATCTATGAGATTACATGAAACAGCACGCCACGCGGGCGCCCGCGCCGTGCGCACGCCTAACACAGCGCACGGCCTTACAATTTTATATAGGCACTTACCTACAATGGATTAACAATACTAATTTCATCGCTAAATACACTTAGTACTTTTACGTTCTATAATAATACCTTTTTATCCCAACATAGCACCTTTTTGTAACTACAATTAAAGATTATTATAATTCTTTTTGTGTATTAGAAAAAAAAACTACAAAGTAAGCGCGTTGTAGCTTTTAGTATTTACATAAAATTTGATCCCCACGGGAATAGGTTTTTTTCGTTTTATGGGTCATCCTTATTACCGGGGCGGCTATTCAATCACATTGATCAATCACACGTTTATTTTTGCCAATAATGGCTTGAATGTCGAACCTGCACAATTGCACATGTCTAAAAAGACTGTCTTTCACTTTTCTTGTAGTAGGTAGGTAGGTCCTTCCAATGAAACCTTTTTAAGTGTTGCATAATCTGTCTTAGTTATGGTACTAAATAGTTTTGAAGCACTGTCCTTGGATTACCAAACTGTTTAAGTATCTATGGTCTCGTTACTTGTTGAAATTTTCAAAGTTGATGCCAGTGTTGTCTGATCAGCTACGGTTGTTTGATTTACCGATATCTTATATATTTCTTCGCAAGTCTTTCCTCTGTAATAGTTTTCATGATTATAGGTAGGCCACTGTTGTATCGCTCTATACAGGTTGGTGCCTGGACTAAGCGAACTCTGAACGTCTTTCGCTCCGAGGACGTGAAAATCTCTTTGCAGATACCCGAGCTCGACTCCTCTTTCAAGCAACATTTTGGCCCTCAACAGCTGCAATTCTGTAACTTTGGAATAAGATGGCAGCCCCTCGCGGTAATCTCCTGCAATTAAGTGCAATGTGTGCATGAATATTATATTACGGATTATTGACGGATAGTGTCACAAGATATTTACAGGATACTTACACACACACACACAAGATATTTACATGTCCGGTCACGGACTAGCCATATTCTATGTACTTTTATAACAAATATTCTAGTACTCAAATTTATTGATTTTCAAAATAAAAACTACAATTTTTATAAAACTTTCGTTGATTTGCATATTTTTTTGACTTTAATTTTGTTTTCTAAAGTTACGAAAATGTAAGCTCATCATTTCTTAATTTAAACTATAAACAATATTGTTGCCCTCTGAATAAACCAATTTTCGTCTCAGTAAGTCCAAAACTTTGTGAGATATGATTATTTTTTGTACACGCGTAGAAATATCTCAAAATGGCTGCCAAAAAGCGGGGAAGTGAATTAGACCCAAGTGTGTATCGTACAAGTGTATTAAAACACTCACAACATAAGTATCTAGAATATCGCTAGTCCACGACCGGACACATAGTATAATTATGGAATGCTAGCTTACCTATAAACGCTATGCCAAGGGTACAGCGATTGTATCCTAGCGTGTGAGCACCGACCTTGTTCCAGCCTCTCGCTTCATAGACCCTTCCTTCGTTTCCGATCATAAAGTTGTACCTAGAAAATGATACGTCTATAATATTTATACTATGTAACGCACCATCTTATTTTATTGTTTGTTATTGTAAAGTGTTAGCAGAATAGTCCCAAGACAACCAAGAAAAAGCTTCGGCTGTCCATTTGGTTTCGTTTCCCTCCTATATGCGATTCCTTCTAGCAAGTTTGGATTGAACCTTATCTATCTAGCAACACGGAATCGCACTTTCCCATGCTAGAAATGAACGAGAAACAGTATGCTACCGAAAGTATCACTGATGCTGCCGTATGCGATAACATTCGCGCTCTAGGATATATATATATATATATATATAATATTATAAGCATGAAGCATTGAAAAGTGGGATTCCGTGTTGCCAGATGGGCCGTAACCCTTAGGCCCATCGACCACGGCGACTTTTTGGTAGAGATGCCGGTCGCGCGTTTCTTAAATACGTATCGCTTCTACCGCGCGTTAGTCAAATAACAACGCAACGCACAAAAAAACCGCAGCAAGCGCGAAAAACTGTAGATATTCTATTGTCTCGAAGGAGTCCATTCCAATTGCTAACGTTGATAAGCATTTCATTATGTCGTTGTGGCGTGGGCGAGGGCCCTTACGATGAACAACACAAGGGATTTGTTTTTATTGTGAAGTAGGTAAGTAACTAGAAATATAGATGTCAAAGTTATAGTGCAACTACATTTGTTTGGAAGGAAGACAATTCCAGTTATGATAACTATTCGACTCGACCAACAGAATACGGGCTCATCAAGCGCAATTATGTCATAAGTTTCGCATTATTTAACTCCAAATTTAAAAAGGTATGTACTTACGGAAGATCGTATCCAAAATTTTTAGCGAAGTAACCTTGAAGATTTCTCATCTCGGCGGCGCAGTTCTTAAATAGATTACACTCTGCACTGACCGTGTGGGCGACTATCACCAACTTCAGGGGTACAAAATCTTCCTCTATCACTGCGTCTTGGTTGAGGAATGCTGGTGCTAGCCACATGTTCCGCGTAATGTACCACTCGTGGGGAGCTGCGAATGACGGCATATCAAGTAAGAAGAATGCAAGTTTTCAGTTAACCTACAACTGAATCGAACGTTTCCTAGGTTCCTTCTGTATTGCCGTGTGAAAATTAATGTGTTCTGAACAAATAAGGATGTTAGGTATTTAAAAAGCTCGAATATAAGAGATCAGGAACCTCGTAGTGGATCCGTGGAACTACTTAAACAGATACCAGCGCGGATATCGCATAAACGGAAAAGTTTACGATTTAACAATTAGGTTTTATTCGTACAATTTAAGCAAAGATGATATCCCTCCAATTCGTTTAGGACGTCACTCCGCTTTCCACCAATTACTTTAAATACCTTTTTTTGATGATCAAAATTGCATCGTTATGCCACTCTTCACAAGAATTTATCTGTAAAGCTATCTTGAGACTAGGCTGGGCTGTCCTTGCTCGCGTTATCAATTATTTGCTTTCCAAGAATTACTACTTCTGTCATCGCCTTTGAGTATTTTACGTAGGTACAGCTAGCCTGTGCGTATGAACTGAGGGACCACACTGGGAATTGGCGAAATGAAAATCGTAGGATATAGTAGTAGTCTTAAAACAATTGTAGAACGAATCTGGGAATTTGTAAACAAACATATTAAAAACTACAACCCATAAAGTGTGGTCCCTCAGTTCTAACAGACGATTAGCCAGATCTCGGAAAGTATTTTAAAAAAGAAGGTAAAAAGGAGATAAGTAACCAGGCTCGAAAGAAACACTTTAAATTTGCGTGTGTTTATATTTTTTTTGTGATAAAAAACAAAGAATATTCGTTAAATAAATACAATTTTAGTTGAGGATGTCCATCGGTTTCCAAGAAAAAAAACAACTATCTCCTTTGCTGAGATTTTACACACTGTGACACATCAGGATATGTAATCATTTCCAGTATAAGTAATACTCGCTTTGTACAGATTTCAGATACAATGAGAGATCAGCATAAACTGGTTTTTATAGTTTGATTGATGGCTATGCGTACTCTGTTGATAGTAAGTTAGTCTAAGTTTAAATTTGAAAAGGGAGGTTTGACATTTGCGTTGAAGAGGACTGTAGTTGTAATAGGTCGACGCTGCTGGGAGAGACACGGCAGAGCATGAGCAATGCACGTCACCGTAGTGGAGTATGCCCTTCTGGTAGTGTTGCTCACTTGATAGTAGTAACAAGGCTTGCTTACCTACATCCACGACTTCAGCAGTCTTCTTGGCTATCACGGTGAAGTAAACGATTAAAATGACGCACACTAGGAGAACTATTATTGCGGCAGCACACGATAGCCTCTCAGCCTTTGTGGTACTTTTCGCTATGTCCCACAGGTATCGAGGTAGGGGTAAGTCTGAAATAAAAAGGTAAGGGTATAAGTATATCTTGGTTTTTAATACAATTTGGTATAATTGCAAAGCACTGTATGCGCTATTTGTAAATAGATTTTACCTTTTGTATCTTAAGGAAGACGAAAAGTGTGGGTGTACCTACACCTTTGAAGTACACACAACAGCGCTGCACATACCTACATAGACTCTTTTGTGTCTTGTATTGGATACATGCTACGAATGAATGTGATGGTGTGCCCTGTCAGTTACGAAAAGTTTATTCCTTTGAGCAGCTCCTTAGTAGAATGCCTACCTACCTCTTTATTGTGTAATTTATTTATATATTTATAATAAAATAATTGAAATCGATTTTAAATCATTATTACCTATTAGGAAGGTTTTTTATAGGTTTGATTTGATAGAACATGAAAGATTACATTAGAATTATTGATAGTCCCACCCTAGATACTTACTAAATAAATTTTCAGATATTAGTCACAAATAGATTGGATGACCACTGAAAATTAATGAACTTATGTAGCTTGATAATGCAGAAGTGAAATTGTTCTAAAAGTCGAACGCCAAAATTTTTAAAGCGGATGAAATACGACTGATCACGGATAAAAAAAGAAATCAGTGAGTCGCACATGTTGAAATGGAAAAGTAAGCAATGCAGAAAAGGCTGATGATGACTTGAGTAAATCTGAAGAACTTGATTGAAAAATTAAGCACATTAACGGAATAGAGCTTTTTCCTGCTACAATTTTGTGGATCCCAACCAGCCTAACAAATAAATCTTTTGAAAAGGTTCCTCTATTATTAATACACTTGTCAAAGTACTTTTGTGCCTACCAGAATTGTTATCATTTTTACCTACCTTATCCAACGAGTTTTTAGAAACAAATAGGGGTCGGTATAAACGTTGGTTCTTATAAGGATAAGATGAACATTAAGAAAGTGAACTAAAAACATGGTTTAAATATAATCAATAATGTATTACAAAACGTTTGATAATATGCAACTTTTAGCTTTTGAAGGCTTGAGCATAAAGACACGTGCGTGTCGTCCAAGTCGAGGCACTCATTTTACCTGCATTTTGATAAATTTAATATTTGTGTAGTTGCCATCCAGGGCACACACTTGCTTGCCACATATATGCGACAATGGCGTTTAAATGGTTAAACTACGCAAAGTCAATCTTGGCTAAAAATTACCATGATTATCTGCTATGTGAAAGCTAGAAGAAGTACATTTCACTGGTAGTTACGATGCGTAATTAAGCATAACAGTTCTGGCACAAGAACCACCCGCTTCTTCCAGTTACCGAAATGTTCGACGTGAATGGCCCCAATCAACCATGGTTGTTGGCTGGTGTCTCGTGGAAATGTAAGGCCCCCCAGTCAGTCACCAATTGTTGGTCAGTGACAGCCGCTTTTCATTTAATATGAACGTAATGTGAATCGTTAACCAATTGTTGCTGTAGATGCGAGCGTCCGTGTTGGATTCTTATGTGCTACCTACACAGACACTTTTGTGTTTCTAGATTCTTTTATAAAATACTAGCTGTACACTGCACAGCTCCTTAATGTTGTAGCGTGATATTACCTAATTGTCTAAAACCATATTCGAATTATTGCCTTTTCAATGGAATTGGTTTCTGGCATATCGGTTGTATGGTTTCAAAGTCTATGACGGACCACGACAGTACAAATACTTTTTGTGTTTTATCTATGTACCTATACCTATAGGTGTATAATGTTGGATGATCATTGCTAGGCGCAATAAAATAATATGTTTTTACGCATTGCAAATTATCAGTCACTTGCAATAATTGTGACGGCTTCAGCATTTTGTTATCAATTGTAGTATCTATCACAAAGGCCAATAAATATGTAAGTATGTGTACATACATACACACATAGGTGCTATGTACCAATGCAATCGTATAATCAGGTTTAAATGTGAATGACTGTAAGATACTTGTTGCTATGGATAATCAATTTAATTAAATATATGAGATAGGTATGCTCTATTTATAAAATTTGATATTTAGTAGTATAAAATTACGCCATAATAACCTAGGTAGGTATGTACCCTAAAATATTCTATCTATCACGACACAACTTGAAAAAACGTTCAAAAATAAAGCTAGTCTGAGTCCCTAGGTATATAGGATAAATACACGGTACAGGTATGTAACCTAACGGTCAGATGTGTAACAAAAATAGTCAGCATATCGTTAATCAGAGGTATTAATCTTAATCCTTCGACACACTAAATCCCAGCTTTTTAGGGCTTTCACTCTGCCACGTCAAAGTATTTAGTACATATCTACCCACTCATGTAGGTACCTATAACTGAATTTGACAGTTATCCAGCTGTGTCAATGTATAGCAATAAAATTAAATGATGCCAATAATGCAATTCCTGTGTACTTACAATAAAGTAAAAAAGCTTTTTGAAACGTACCTACATCAGTACATACCTACTGATGTATCACCATAAAAAAAGTTTACGTAGTTATTCCATGATTTTTTTTAAGTTATAGAGTTTAAGTGAGATCAGTCACTTACTGATCTCTTTATTCATTCTTGTCACTTCACGCGTAAATCTCAACATTCTTGACTACGATATCCGCAATCGTTTTTTATTCATCTTCTTCACAGCCCAGCATTCTCCAAACTGTACGACCGACTTGTATAATTCACCTTTAACTTGACACTGAAGCATTTTAAGCTCGCAGGTTGTTCAAGTGAACTATTGCCATTTAATATATATTTAGTTGATCTGATGCGTTACATCTCGATCTACTTCACAAGCACTTCAATAAGCGATCTGAGGCATAGATGGTTTGAGCAAATTGTTATAGGAACAGGACACGACTGGGAAGCCCGCCGGCTGGATTAAAAAGACATTAAATAAAGAAAAGAAATGAAACACTTTGTTGATACACGATAATTAGCGATTACCGTCTATAATTTAACACTAAAAACTGTATCATAAACATTATCGAGTCATCTAAATGCACAAATCATATATTACTAGTTCCTATTTAAGTTTCAAATATCTACTTAATGCTTATATTACAAGTAGTACAATCTATTTTTTTAACATCAAGGTAAGGTCCATCTCACTAAATAAACGCCGTAACCTTCTTCTGTTACATAATCACAGTCTTGTCACAGAAAGAGTTGAGAGAGAAAACAAACTTTCTATAAAAACATCACTTCCATCCTACACACGATTCTACGTTTGACGAGTTCCAGTGTTCGAAGGTGTGCATTTGTTTCAACACGTTTACACCTGGAGGTTTCACTGCTCCTTGTACCTGGCAGTGACCGTACATTGTATAGTCTGCCCTAAGTATTTCTTTGTCCACCAGCTCTTGCAATAGGATTTTTATATGATCGAACTGAGCTTCTATAGGTTCTGCGGTCATATAGTCTCCTAGGAACATTATGCTTATACATTTTACATTCCATGACCTCACCATCGCGCCTTGAACATTCGATCCTCTGCCTTCGAATATGAGTCCGTTGCCGCCGACGAGGAAATTGGGACCGATATCTGCCCAACCACGTCGTTGGTGGTCCGCTTGTATTATCAAAACGTCCTTTATACAAGCGTATCTATCTGTGCATTGATCCATGGCCGAGTGGCCTATGATGACGTAGGGCACCGGTAGATTTAGATTTTCTATTCCATAATCAGGCATTGCCTGCCAGTCCCCGCGTCGCAGGTACCAGTCCGCCTTTATATCTATCCAAATTAAAATAATTATTGAGGTTTTCGCCGGAAATCGTGATAGAAATAAATAAATAAATTTTTAAGTCATTCGATTTGGGATGTGTTAATATAAAACGAATTGTTGTTTAAATAAAAGGAGAGTTGGTTAATTTGGGATTGAAAATTTCTGGTCGAAAGCCGATCAGTGGTAGAAAAGAGATTTTTACCTAGATCTAGTCGTTTCGCTGTTTTTGCCAAGGCAAAGTGGAAGATGAAGAATGTGAGTCCAGAAGCGACTACGAAGGCCCAGCACACGAACACCGCGATGCTACAACGGAGTCGCTTGGAGTTGTGGGGTGAGACCAGCTCGAGGCCCAGTATGCGGCCTGAAACATCACCAATATCGCGGGGTTTAAGAAACAGTGAAACAGTGCTGGGAATTACTTTTTATGAAGCACTATGTGATTACCAGCTCTGCTGCCGAGCAACTCCAGCTTTAGTAGACATGCAATAATATACCGCGATACTCACGATAACATGGAGGCAACAGTATTGGATTTGTATCCTGGTACTTTTCAGTCAAGATAGTGCGTTATAAATAAAATAAGGTAAGTACGTTAACGTTATGATTGGATTTGAAAGGTACCAATGAATTGAAAATGGACTCGACTAATTGTAGATAGGTAAAGCACATGTAGGTAGGTGTAGCACATGCTACATACTTGTTGTGGTGCATAGTGGGCATAGACCGGGCAACCCTGCCAAAGATATGGCCTGGAGCGCCCCAGGCCACTCTTACGCGTGAAACATGTGAGAGGAGACAGAGGGAAAGTAAGAGTTAAAGAGAGAGAAAGACGAGTGATTTATATTTCATAAGGAAACTTAAGACTGAAAAAATACTCATATTCGTAAGTTCTCTAGGTACTTTTGAGTTTAATCTTTTGAATACTTTGATGATCTGTAACATGTAATGTTGTTCAAAACGCTTTTTGGTAGAATTTTTAAGAAAAAATAAAAGTTTTAATTAATTATCCTCCATTGTTTGTCAAAAAATCTGGCGTGCTCATGCTAGATTTTCTAACCGGCTGGTGTCAAGTAAGAAGGCAATATTTGTTTTATAATGTGGCCTCAAACCTGCCGTCAGATAAGTTGACAAATAGCATTGCGGTATATGTCATCTTAAGCTAATTACCAAGGTTTGTACGATTTGTGTGAGCTACTAAGCCACATTTAAATTGAGTGAGTTAGCGTGCTACCTACTTTACGACACCTCGTGATATTGAGTTAACTGTGAATCAAAACCATAGAAACTTATGCTTATGGTACCCACGTACCTACTAAATATAGTAATGTATTATGTTAGTACAGAAATTAAATCGTGTGAAGCGAAAAACGCCATCTACTTGATTTTCAAAAACCTTGAACTGAAATGTTCACAGGAAAATAGACACATGGTCCATGCAGCAGAAGGGCCTGCTAGGACCACTGTCTGTTGTTGTGGGTTGTTCGAAAGAGATACCGCGGCCCCGGATATAAAGGGCAAAAGGAGGAACTTGGATGGGTTTTAGTCAGTACAAATCTGACTCTGCCCACCACTCCGCCCAGAGCGGGGGAAGTTATTTGATGATTTCCAATCCGTAAAAAAAAATGGTAGGTATCCATGCAATTTGTAACCGCACGGGTGGCGCTCACCCGTATTAGCGTGGTAATATATAGCCTGTGTGTTTTCCCAAGTTGAAATCAATTTACTTGCCGATTACGATATGATCAACTGTCAAGTTACTTTCACATTTATGATAAGTACCAAGTTGATATGGGTAGTATGGATATTAACTAATCCGTACGTTCAGATTAGGCATTATCGGCCAACATCAGAAATAATCATATATTTAAAATAAGAACCTTAGCTTCTTTTAATTAATGAGGCGAGTTTACTCATTCACAAATATAACAAAGCTTACACCATGACAAATTATTCCATTAAAGTTGAAAATATGACACTTAGCTTAAAATACACAAATGTGACACTAAGTTCCAATTTCAAGCCTATTTTTCTATGAGAAATCTGTCTTGGAAAGGTACTTCAAACTTACATAAAATAAAAAAAAACCTTGTTTTAAAAGCCCTAGATGAAAAAATATTTTTTGAAAATGTTCTAATATTTTTTAATATAAACAAAGCTGCTATTGAAAAGTTGCGGGATTGACAAGTTGACATAAATCCGACCAATTGAACGCTGAGAAAAAACGTCGCAGTAAAAGAGATCACTTGAAGAAAACACCCACCTACCTATATTTTATGCCACCGACCGATAAAGTTAAGGCAAGGATCCTAATTGCTCGTCACTAAGGTAAGTGTTGTCAATCATGAAGCCTGTCGTTTGTAAGTACCTCTACACTTCAACCAGCTTATATCTGTGCAGTTGGGAAATCACAGAGCTAAAATAAATGCGCCAATTTTGACATATCGATTCATTTTCTCATGACAGGCACAGCCACCTTAAACTGCAAACTTAAAGCAGTCATACTGGAGTGCATCACACATGTCACTTTTCCATAAAACCAAATCAAAACCTATAGGGTACTTCCGACCAAGAACCATGAAATTTTGTCAAGAAGCATTAACATATTATGTAGAGCACTAGAACTTCAAAATTGTAGACGCATAAACATAAAAAGACGCGCGACCTATGTTAGTATGGAGTCAAGTTTTCCAGCGGCACAATTGAGTTTGTTTTTGGTATTTTTTTAAGTTACCTACAAGTTTGTACAGAACTAACTTGTAGATAACTAAATAATAAAATGTATGGAATCCTCGGTGAGTCCGACTTGCACCTGGTCAGTTTTAATCGCGTCAGCGCATTAAAATATGATGTGTCAAATCACGGTTGTTAAACAAGGTACGCGTCGTTCCCCTGTAGACAGTAGGCCTAAGTCTCCCTATCCTACTTGTTTCCTCAATTATTGCCTTGTAAGCGCAATGCTAGCTGATGCATTTATTAAAAATGCATTCATTTGTGCAAATTAAGTTCGTTTATTACCTATAATATTTATAGACGTGGTGACTGTATAGGTACTGTAGATATGAAGTAGTTCAATGTTTAATTATTTAATGATATCCCTTATGCGGTAAAAGCTATAAATAATATGATTTACAGTGGTAGCCGGTAAATAAACCTATGTGTATATTTTACTTATTGGCAACATTATTATTATACAAGCTAAAAGCTTCTCGGGTTTACCCAAGTATAGTCAATTCTTATACTTTCTTCACCTTGTTATATTTTGTTTTCGTGTTCATTGAACTACAGGAGCCATGAAATACAGAAACAGCCGTTACAGGTAGTAAGTGACCCGAAAGTCTGACAACCAGTCTACTAATATGGTTGTGGAGGCCATATAGGCAGTTGCTCCATCTAAAATACTGGTATTCAGCTGCACCCTGCTGAAAGCTGACTCTTTTAGAGGATACGGGATTACTTTCTTTCGGAAAATAGCTATTTAATCGAAATTTTGATTTCAAGTTTTATATGGGGCAACTGATATATATTTTTTGCAATAAATATGTAAATGCGGTGTAAGGAGAAGAAGGCCTTCGCCCAGGAGTGGGTCAGAGCAGGATAGATTAAAAACAATGTTAGAAAGTTTGTCAGCTGGATGGTCTGTACACATCTTTATATATGACTACTTACACGTTTCTGATACATTACTGAAACTATGCTTTTCAGTAGGTACATACCTGCTGATGATTTTTCAAACAGCGGGCAAATAAATGCTAAGGTTAGCGTTGATTTTATTCTTTTTAGGGCGGATTAACCATTTAGAAATGTAATAGTAACCTTGAAATGTCATTAAACATAAAGTCATTCCTATTATTTATTATAGCTGTGCTGTTTTTATTGCAGAGACCAAATATATAATACAATTGATAATTATATTACAATATTAGATACACTAAAAGATTACTAGAAAACACACGTTGTCATATCACGGAATCAATAAAAAAAAACTACGGAATCCGGAAAAGCAAGTTATTGATAAAAAAAACCGTTTTTGGGTTTTGAGAGAAAAGCTCAGTAGGTATTAAACCAACGATTGATAAAGGCTAAAGATGGATAAAGGATTAAGCCTAAGTGTAATTAAATGGAGGGATAAGACCTGCCAACGCTGATAGTCAAAATAGATGGCGTGGATAGCTAAGTCCCAATCTAAACAATGAGGTCAAATCGTTTTTAAGTACCCACAGAAATACACTTTCACAGATTTTTAACCCATGACAATTCTTTGCACTAGCTATGCCAGAGCTATTCATTTCGAAGTTGCGATATGAAAAACAGAAACAAAACAATGCTTAGAATGAGTAAAAAAAGATGTCGGTACTTAACATCATGGCTGATATAGCAGTATAAAGCATGGTGATCAATGCTCGCTCCTTCTCTGTTTGCGAAGAGGCCTTTGCCCATCAATGGGACAGTAGCAGGCTGGTAATATTATATATATTGAGGTCAAATAAGACAAAATATTCAAACCTAATAGAAATAGTCTGGTTATTTGTTGGAAACGGCGTTCGGCGACCGACATCACGATCCTGGGCCCCCGAGGCCGTTGTATCAGCAATCTAATATCGTCCCGTGAACCTTGCTCGATTTGCTCGTCATCGCTCGAATGTTCGACTACACAAGACCGTATTCAAAACTTTAGTAATAAGTAGGTAATGGTGCAACCATGGAAAGGGGAGCCTTTCCATGCTTATGTTAACCCTACTGCATGGCAAAGTCGAAGGGCTTTGCTATGTACTTGCTCAGTAGATTGATCAACTGAGCAACAAAGAGTACAACCGGGTTGATCCATCGTTAATTATTGTCACAAAATAAGATGATAATGTCATTAATCGACTTCAATAATTATTGTTGCACCCTTACCTACACAGTATATGGCACAACGTGATGACACAAACTTGTAACATGGATTCAGTATTATTTTTTCCGTGTAGTTTCATTTTTGTATTCATTATTAATCGCAAAAAAATCCTGACTAAATCCTTGGTAAAAGTTTGAGTCACAACGTTCGTTAGCCTAAAATAAAAACTCCTTTAAAAAAAAATATTTGAAATAAAATTAAAGGTATAGAAGCAATAATGTATGTGTCCAAGTATCAAATTATTGTGTTAAAGTTATATTAATTTAACATCATTAGTTATACATTTTTATTTACAAAAATTAAGACCAACTTGAAATTATGTTGTCTTTTGAAATTGATCTTCAAGTTTAAATAAATAGCATAGATACGCACCGTTTCCACACAAGACCATGATGCAAAATTCTAGGGAAAATTTACAGGTGCGTTCAGGAAGACGACACTGGTTACTGATAGTGAATCAATTTGAACGCGACTCTTTATTAGAAAAAGTGCCGACACGTTATCGTAAACGTAGATAATTTTGGTAAATTACTGTTTAATATGATAATATACGGATATAGTAAAAAAATAGAAAGTAAAACTGACCCAGTGATAACAAATAGATAACACACTAGGACAGTTAAGCTTATCAGCAATCGTAGGGCAACATAACAATTACACTGTTCGCCTAATTTGATAAGGTAATCATTTAAGTATGATAAAAATAGACTTATTAGTAATGCATGCTAATTTATGCAATTGCAATTAGGTACCTACTGTAATTAGTATTTTCTTTTTTGGAATAGTTCTCTGAGGTTTATGACCCGGGTCTATATCGTCCTAAAGCGACTAAAAATGCCTTGCTTATGTCAATTTTTGGGACAGCTTAATTATTAAAAAAAAATTGACACATTTAGCGCAAAACTGCCACTGAGAGATACCATAGAGTAGGTACGAAATATACGAATTCAAACTCTTTTCTTGTAAACTTTTTTATTATAAGTCTAGAGCACTATCTATATCAATTTTGCGGGATACCATGATCTATACAGGTTCAAGTAAGTGTAGGTATACCAATGCGAAAACAGTTACCACGTATTAATGATATACTGAATACGTAGTACTTACATAAAATGTTTTATACATTTTCTTTCAAAGCTGATTTTGAACTCAAAATACCTACGAAAATGTTTTATGTGTTCAGTCATTTTGAACAAATAATAACTCTATGATACTATGAATTCACAATATTAAGTTTAAATAATTATGTAGGAACCGTTTTCCACCCTGTAAATAATCTCTAAATTAAAATCTTAAAGTAGATTTAAGTACTAAGAGGTCATCTAAATTGGGTATAGGCAAAGAACATTTTAAAAGTGGCCGGAAGAAACTGGAAAGCCACCAAAGCAGTAGAGATTTGTAAAGGACTTGACACCCAGAATCGGGTGTTGGATAGCCAAAGGTAGAAGAAAAAAGTTGGTAGGTAGGTAAATAAGTCTAAAAAACAGTCAACCAACGATAATGTAGGGGCGATCTCCAAGAATGTTGCCTGCATGGTACCTACTAATAAATTAGTTTGATAAAATTATAATTAGTAAGCAGTGCACTTAACCGTATTTGATAAATTATTGTTCAAGACAAGTAGGTTAGGTTATGCTGTTTATTTTATTCATTTTATTGCTGAGTATCTTTATTGTTTCGTACTATTTTTCCTTAATTAATACTTGTAGTTTTGTTATTTGCACAATTTGAAATAAATGAAATTTTAACGTACGTACCACCTTATCAGCATAAGTCGATAAGTGCCTAAATTGTTTGCTTTATGTTCACATTTTGATAAATTCTACAAGAACAGTAAATCACATACTTACTAATTTTCAAAGTTAGGCCAATTTATAGTCAATGATTTATTTCTTCAAAATTAACGAATTCTTTATTTTATTAATTATTACAATAAATAAGGCGCAAGGGCAAAAACTACAGGTAGCAGGTTCCTGTAAACCAAACTTATAATGGCTACACATTCTTTTCAAAATTATGACGTTAGATCGTCAGATTAAATGTCTTAAAATGGAGCTCAATAGTCTCTCGCAGGTCTGCTGAAAGAAATTTCTAATGAAATAAGCAGTACCTACCTTTATGCTATTTTGTCTTAATGTAATGTCATGTCAAGTATTCTGTGTGTGCATAAATAAATAAATAGTGCGTCATGGTTCTTTGGCGCTTGAATAAATTGTCAGAAGCAAACAAATATAAATTAGTGGAATTGTCAATGGAAATTTTATAGAAAAACAAGATGGCGGCAGTAGTTCCCTCCTCGTGCATAAGAACCAAGTCTTAAATGTAGTACCAATAGAAACTTGACGACTGGATAATCTTTGCACCACGATATGAGGTGATAAGAGAGTAGGTATCCACCTAAATAAAAAATGGTTAAGTATAAGCAGCCCCGTACTTTAAATAGTCTTGAAATAAAGTGGCTTACATGTAGGTATGTACGAATATGGGGGTACGCAGAGACTATGGAATAAAGTTAGTATGACTAAATTAACTGAAACTAGGAAATTACTCCTGGTGTAATTTTACTAAACGTATTAAAATATTTAAGCTTAAAATGAAATGTCAGTCTACGGTTAGACTGGAACTACTCTAAGCCTCCAACGTAGTAGGTTAAGATGATTAAGTTTTAAAAATATTTATTATGGATGTTAGTCGACCAATAAACCTTGTGAGGAAATGAAATTAATAATATTAAAATTTTATAAATTATTTTTTTTAGGTTCGAAATCAAGGCCAAGATATGGCAAAGATTCATCGGTCAATCCACTACGGTAACATACAAGGAAAACATTTGCCAATACTAATAAAACCGATCAGTTCCTATGAATACGAACAGAACTTTTTATGTGCACCAGGGTTTCAGCAGATTTAGTAAGTAATACTTAATATTTGCGCTGTCCTATAAATTTGTGTAAATTAATATAATCCAGTAATATAATACCAGCCTTTAACTGACCAAATGCTGGGAAAAAGCCTATTTTTAAACAGAGAAGGAAGGCATTGATCGCCACGCTTGCTCATGATGTCTGTGATGTCTAAGATGATCTTTACAAAATAAAAATATCACTTGCCCGGATTTGAACCCAGTCTCATTCATAAAAGGCAAACCTCTGAGCCATCTAACAGAATTATGAAAAAGAGCAATTGCTATAATTCAATTATTATCAAGAAAAACGAAATAAATTTTTACCAAAACGAAATTTCGTTTGTCAGATAGTGCTATCTCTTGATCCGTTAGTGAAACTTATGGCTTATGCTCGGGTACCTACGTAGGTACCCGCAGTATCAGGTACTTAAGTACATTTAATTACGTAATTAAATGTAGATACTTAAGTACCTGTTACTTTTAGTTAATTATTATATTTTAAAATGTCTTATTATGTAATACTATCATGTCACACTAGATAGGCGAAAGTAATGCATTAGTATTAATACGCGATAAAACTAAAGAACGTAGGAAATGACTCATAATTTCGTTGGTGACATCAACATAGAATGGAGTTGTTTTAATTTACTTAGGATTAGAAAGCATATCTCCGCAAGTCAATAAATCGTGCATATTTTTGTTATCTACTTCTAGACATTCCGCAAATTGGTGATTCGGCATTTTCCAAAATGGCCGCCGCCCCGCTGTCAAACCTGTCATAGTTCTTTTGGCACTTACTACGACGACGATGCAAAAAGGTGTTAATTGTAATTTTTCAATCAGTGTCAGGTTGTATTGCATTAGATTCCTTATTCATTTATATTTTTCAGCTTTAAGAATCTTCAAATTGGGATAGCATTTCTTATGGTAATTTTCGGATGATGTATTATGGGATGGCAATATTAAGAAGATTTTTGGTTTTAGCGTTAATTTACGGCCCTGATGTTTCTTGGTCAAGTGATCAGTTGTGCAATTGTTTGCATAGTTATGAAATCGCATACCTATTTGTAGGTATATGAATATTCTTGTATATTAGTTGACTAGTATTATTAGTATTGTGATCACAAGCACTACCTGCTACCGAGCTTGCGATCTTGGGTTCTATTTCCAAACGGGTACAATGTAATTATATTTCTCCATTAGGAATTAAAATGAAGACAGGTTGATACCAATAGCCGTGAACATAGCTATCTATAAATGTGAATTAAATCTACACTTCTGCCTACGAAAGGTTCTTCGTGACAAAACAAGCGTGATGTTATGTTTGTTTTTAGTGGTTAGGTTCCGTTGCTACGGGATCTATATCTGCATTGATAACAGAACCCAAGCAATTGAATAAACAAGACACAAGAATTGCAATTTGGAGGACGGCTTCAAATTGTCGAGTACGTGGAATCCAGTGCTAATTTTGGACACAAAGCAACAACCGCCATCGTAATAAGGACTCTATAAACTTATATATATCGAATAAACTTATATGTACTGTTTTCGCTGTAGAATAGTGCGGGTGAAATTAGTAAAATGTACCATTCCTCTTCAATCTAGAACGTGACGTCTGACTAAAAGCCTTTAAGGCTTTATCTTGAATTTCATAGCTGTATAGGACTACGCACAGACAGGTTTAGTGAAAGAATGTATTACTATGAAGCCTAAACATAATGTCGCCCGCCATGCTAGAGCGAAAATAGTATTGTATGTCGAGTGAGTTTTGCTGTGATTTCATGGTGAGTTCCAATAGTGAGCGTAACAAAAGACCGAGCCAAAAAGTAGAAAGATTTGTCTGCACCTCATTTATTTTCATCTAAATACTTGCTTTCTCCAGTCATCCAGCGATCATGACGGTTGCAACACCGACAGTATTAATGAAGGAGTGCAACTAAACGTACGTGTAGGTACCAATAGATATTCTTCGTTCTCTTTGACTGATACTGTTTTCGCTGCAGCATATTGCGGCTGGCATTAGTTAAATAAACCGTTCCATTACAATCTCAAACGTGTCCGCGATTTACGATCATAACTGATAAAATATTCAGGGTAAAGCCTAAAGTCCATCGTAAAAAGGACTGCCCATTAAATGCTTTCTTGGTAGGTACCTAATGGGATTCATGTATTTTCATCTTATGTCACCCATACCACGCTACAGCGATAATAGTAGGTATAAATGCTGACAAAACGAGAGTTTAACGTTATAATAAGCATCTATTTCGCATTTTTTACTCGTAAGACATGCATAATTATACTTTATACTGTACACACGGCAACAGATCAACCTATACAAAACCAGTTTATGCTGCTCTCTCAACAACGTATCGTACACCATAAATTTCAAGTACAATGAGAGATCCGCATAAACTGGTTTTGTATAGGTTGATCTGTCGCCGTGTGTACATAGCTATTATGTAGTTACTTTACAAAGAGACTAGTCAGCATGTATTGCAGTTTTAAGTTGCATTTAATTGGAGATCTTGTCTCTAATACTTGTAGAGATACTTAAATGTGAACGCAAATCAAGAAGGTAATAGCCAACTTAATTTAAATAATATAACCTAAATGCAGAAATAAACTGGCTTATTGAAATGACAATCAAAGCGTTTGGCACGAGTTCGATGTTGGGAATCAAGTCGATCAACTTAAAAAAGAAATTGTTCTGTTGAAGGTAGGTTACTTAAGGTAGGTAGGTACCTTTACCTATCACAAATTTTGTTTGACCCAGATTGTTTCATGATAAAGTTCTACACGGCAGATGTAGATTTTGACACTTTATGGTCAGCAGTGTCTAGTCTAGCGCCAGATGTGGTCGCTTGGATTTCGGTGGAATTCTGTGACGTACATTCATGACTTGAATTCATGTTAAATATGGACTTAAATGTCCTTGTTACACAGGTAACACATTGGAAAAAAGGAAAAGTTGCTTTGAAGATGCGACAATGACGCAGTGTAATTTTTATACGTACATAATAATAGAGATGTTAATTAAGTGAATAGAAGATAAATAAGAACTATTTAGATTTTTCTGATATGGGATTCCGCTGAAACCGGCACTACCTACGTAAGAAACACGTAATTGTTCAGGGCGCGTGAATAGTTCATAATATTAGGCTATTTATTAACAAGTGCAGTCACATAATTTCCTTAGACCCAGCACCTATTTCAGGGCTCCCATATAAGTAAACAAGTAATCGTTATTCCGTCTATAAGTGTCGAGACGGGCATTTAAGCATTGTATTCATCTGGCTTTTGTTTTTCCCTGTGTGACGCGAGACGGCCGCCATCTTTGATTTTGTCTTTGTTTATTTTCAATAAAATTTAAAGGTGCGTTTACAAGCAGTTACTAAGTGAGCACGGATAACACGCGTGGCTTGTGCACTTATGCCCGGTTCCAATAAACAAAAACGAGTCGTTTTGCTTACAGAATTATATTTGGAATAGTTTAAACCTCTTCCTTATAACTTATTTTTTTCTGTGTTCATGTGCCTTAGATTAAACGCTCTGACCATAAATACTAGGAAACACACATATTAATTAAATTATCACAAGTGTAGGTACTTAATGGTGTAGGTAAACAAAACATCTAGCAATAAGTTGAGCATCTGTCTCTGGATATCAGATGATATTGTCAAGGTTATAAATGATGTTGAGGCAACTAATCTATTCTGAAATTAATGTCGCTGTAGGTAAGTATATAGGTACTCAATTAGCTCTTTATGGATAGAATTACGTATAAGCTACTTGTGCGTGATGAATTTATGACCAATAGTGCTCTTATCTACCTTGGCCACAAGTCCACATAACATGTTTTTAATATTTCCTCAAGAAATATTAGTACTACGAAAACCAAACACGTCAGCAAAAAAAAGAACCTGATTCAACATTATTAATAATAATCAAATCTGTTCTCAACGAATCATCTTAATTCTCTCTCACCGAACTTTTACAAACAGGAAAATACGAAATAAATATTTCGCGAAAATGTAAATATGGCATAGCTTCCACAGAATAAGTATATCTAACATGTGCAAAAAAGGAACATTTATGTAGAGGCGAACGCATTTTGTGGTTATCATAACAATGTGGTGCCAATATAAATAATATGAATGTGCGCAAGCTCCGATGTGTGTAAATATCGCAATGTGTTGATGTGAACATAAGCACCGAGCAGCGCCTCGGCAAACAGAACATGGACTGCGGACGAGATCGCATTGTTTATGGACGAGTGATTAGAGCTCACCTTTGACCACCTCTGTGTTGTCGACGTTCTGGGTGACCGACACAAACTTGGGCCCGATGTGCAGGCGGGAGGACTTGGTGACGTTGATGTTGGTGACGCCGGGCTGCGCTCGCGCCGCCGCCTCCACCACCCGGTCGTCCAGCACCACCACCTCGGAGCCCCGGCCCATAGCCACCTCGTGCTCCTTCAGCTCTTGCCGCGGGTCACCCTCGTTCCACATTGTCACTGACTAGCTCGTCTGTTTACCGACGTGTGTGACGGACGTGGAAAACCCGGCCACAATGGCGTGACGTAATCTGATGATTAATTGCGCTCGGACGTCGACTCTCTGCGTTGTCTGCAACGCGACTAACTTCGCGACTCTGAATGTGGCGGCCATTGATAATGTTTTTCAATCCAACCAGTTTGCTCGCTTATCTACACTCTCTAGTCTCTTTAGCAGCGACTCTGAGTTTGTAATCAGTAATCACTAATATTTTATTTTATATCTCATTGTTATTAAGCACATCAAGAAAATCCATGTTTAAAAATAAATGTTTTGATGAAGTTGAAGTATGCATTTAGAGGTAATTTTCTATTATATTGTTCAGTCTGATATAAATTTTATCACAAATTACTATCAACCTGTCTAGCGATAAAAAATTCAAATAAACAACTAGTTAGTAGTAGACCGACCATTGTTGCTAGAATAGAACAGATAGTTAAAACCAGCCTTGAAAATGATTATTAAGTGTCAAACTTTTAGGAACAGACATATTTATATGAAACGAGGCACCTATCAAAAGAATACTTCAATCCATTATAATATTTTTTTAAGTGGTGCTGCACCACGATATTGAGTGAAACAGACACCCCATCTTATAAATAATTAATTACAGGCTACTCACATTCCCGATAAAATCGCCATTACAAGGCAACGGTCACCGTATAATACGAGTAATCAGTAAACAAGAGACAAAATTCTTGTCTAGTCCTTGTCTAGTTGTTATTGCTGGCATTGTACTTGGGTACTTCCCCGAATGAGCTGTTAGGCCAGCCATACTCAAAGTGTGTTCCGCGGAACCCTAGGGTTCCGCGATACTTCTGTAGGGGTTCCGCAAGAATCCACAAACACTACCGGAGAGGAAATTCTTAATATATTTTTTAAATTTTTTGAGGAAATTAATCTTAGACACATCGATTGCATTGACATTTATACAGATGGAGCCAAGGCGATGACGGGTAGGTACAGTAGGACAAGTGTGACTAAAAAATGTAAGCACCTAATTATAATTCCAGCCATTGTATCCTGCATAGAGAAGCACTTGCATTAAGAAATCAATCAAATCACGACCACTACAATCCCGATTGTTTTCATTGTTATGTGAAGATTATGGCAGCAAACATAGAACAAAATAAAAAAAACAGTTTCATACCTCCCATTCGTTAGATTTTTTCTTTTTTGGTATCTTTAATTTCGTTTATTAATTTTTTTATATTTTTAGATATTTCTTATAAAAAAAAAAACAAAAAAAAAAAACAAAAATAGTAGCCCCCCGGTATCGGGAACAGGGTCGAAGCTACCGGCAGTCAGGGCTCCAGAGAGAGGAACCTCCTAACAATACGAGCCGTGTCCAAGAGTATCGCTCTCTGAATCTAGCCCTTGATTCAGCCGTCTAACGAGAGCCTCCTCAGGTGTTGGTCGACGCTCTTGGCAATTAAGCCATTGGCAGACACGGCACAATAATCGCTGAGTCCACATCCCACATGTCAACAACCTCGCAAGCCAAGTTAATATACTTGATTGGTTTATCTTTCTCGACTTTCACGAGGTTCTCGGCATGCGAAACCGTTGTGTCAACAATCTTCGTGCGCCGCTCTGATCGATCCATCACCACTATATCAGGTTCATTAGCCACAATAGTCCTGTCAGTGATGATGGATCGATCCCAGTATAATGTGAGCATCGTAGCCAGGCTACGGACGCTAATTGGTCTATATCAGGCCCAAGTAGGGCCCAGAAAAAGCGTCCGTGAATCTCTTTACTCTGCCATAAAAAGCGTTTAAAAAGCCTCGACCACCACAATTCGGAATATACAGTATCATAAGCGAAGAACTTGGGTGATGCATACTAAATGCCGTTAACAATGTACGGATCTTCCTATCCAGGCCATCTAGTTCCATTTGAGTCCATTTGAGTATGCCGAAAGAGTACATCAAAACCGGCATGATCCAAAGTTGAAAGCGCGTACCTTGTTTCCGCATGATAAAAGACTATTAAATACTTTTCTCAGGCGGCCAAAGAAACGCTCCTTCAACGATTGCTTCATGTCAGTCAATTGATACCCAACGCTTCCGACATACCCAAATACTTGTAGGTTTCGGTTGCTGAGAGGGATCTAAAGTTTATGTAATCGGAGAGCTGGGTTCCCACAGATTCCACAATCTCTCCTCGCTTGCATCCTGACATACATGACCTCACATTTATCCGCACCAAATTCCATCCGGATGGCCCTACTGAAAGTTTCAGCTACCTTCAGTAGCTCCATCAGTTGAAAATCGTTGGGGGCAAAGAGTTTTAGTTCATCCAAGTGAAGGAGGTGAGATATAACCTGACCACCTCTCTTCAATCGAAACCCCAGCCCTCCAGGAACCTGCTTGGAGATTCAAGGCTAAGCAGAGCTAAAGTGGACTCAAACTATCGCCCTGAAATAATCTTTATATATATAATTCTTCTGTGAGTGTGTGTCACTGAACTTCTCTTTTATAATTATACTTCTTATGTAAAAAAGTAATAAGTAACTGTTACATTGTGCTTTTATTATGCTTATAATTAAAGAATACACTTTTAAAAACTTGTTATATGTTAGGGTTCCGTCAAGTATTTCGCTTTCCAAAAGGGTTCCGTCCCCAAAAAAGATTGAGAACCGCTGTGTTAGGCTAATACTTACGCTAATAATAGTATTACTGAGAGTTCTAAAAAAAAATAAGAATTATTTTTGAACTGACATGGCGGGATGTGACATGACTACCATCACAAAAAGAAACAAAAAGAAAGTATTTTTATTTACTCGAACATAATATAACATTACACCTGTAATGACCACTTAAGGTTAGGTTGGGGAGTACCCTAGGGTAGCAGCTAGTTATATTTAAGTAATAGAGGGTGAACAAACTTAACACAAAACCCGTTACGGCTGCTACTGAAAAATTACTGAATAATATATTAGTGGCAAACAAAAAATACATCATAATAATAAATAACAAGTCCTGTAACAGGCCAAAACACCCTACCTCAGCACACCTCCTTAGCTCATCAACCTCCATCGATAGTAACTATACCTATTATTCTGCCTAGACTTTTACCAACTGCCTATCTGACCTCCAGAACCCAGTTGGCCCAGGGCAGGTCATAGTGATACGCGGGTGGAACAAAGTTGCCCAACATTTGGTCAGATGGTCATAAGAAAACAACGCTATTCATGTAATATAAATGCCTTGTATTTTGTAAGGTTTTAAATAAATCAAGTATAAAAATAAAGAAAACAAAAATAAACAACGTTTATACACTTGTCGGCGTCGTATTGTTAGCAGCTTCTGCACTGGGACGCGCTGAGTCATTCTGCAGCTGCTATCGCGCTGAGTCATTCTGCAGTTGCTAGCGCGCTGTGCCATAACCCCCACTTATAATTGTAGTCTATAAAAGAATCGCGCAGCGGTAAAACGGCAGTCTGACTTCAAGCGTGTCCTGGTGCACAGGTTGTATTACTTTTAATTATGTTTCTCTGTAACTGTGATTCTCTAACTGTAATTCTGTGTGACTGTGTTACTGTGTTACTGTGCTACAGTGCTAATGTGCTACCGTGATAATGTGCTACTGTGCTACCGTATTACCCTGTTACTTTCCCAATCTCTGTACTACTGGGTGTCATGTTTTCTATTGCGTGATGTTGAGTTAATAACTTCATAAGACCCTTTTTATATAAAGAAACTGATTAAGGATAGTTCCTGTAGAATTCATTAGGTGAATAAATCATTAATAAATTCGATTTAATGCCATTGAAGATCTAGTTTTATTATGTCTTATCCTCTTCCGACATCAGAAGTGCGATCAGACCCACTCTTACTTTTACTGGGGACTACCGGCAATTTAATACAGGGACAAATGTCTTTCTTTTCGGCTAGTATAAAATTAAAATCAAAAAGTAGACGGTGTGACACCCCGCCACATGACACCCAGTATTCAGTCGATGCTATTTCCTTTCATATTTAATTCTGGTTCTGTGTGTAGTATCTCGTTACAGGTGAAAAGGGGTCGGTCCTAATAACGTTAACTTTTCGATCTTACATTTTGTGCGAGATTGGTCCGGGTATAGTTCGGGAAACAAAAAAAAAAAAAACATTGTCATAAAACGCGGGTAGTCGGTCGACAAAAATGTAAAAATAAAAAAAGCCTAGTAATCCTTTACGTAGCCTCAACACTAAAATGCTGCTGGGATGTTTTTGGTAGGCACTTTGTGCAAACACATTTCATGTATTACCGGATGAGTGTCTCAATGAAAACGTATTATTAGGTCGCGATATTTTAGCCACAAAATGTCGTACCATTCATATATGGATTAGAAACATTAGCAGTACTTAAATCTGTGGAACATTATTAAAATTTTCGAATTCCGTTCTAACGATTTCCCGTCTGAAATATCGCACTTGTACGATATAAGGCAGGGCATACTTTGCCATAAAATCAAACATAATAGAACCACTATATTATCGCATTACTATATTGTCGCATTCCTTAACCTGGTCATTGAAAAATCATGTTCACAGCACAATTAATAGTAGGTTCTCGTGTTATTTATATTTCAAAGGTCCATTGGTCCATTACACAGCAGGTCTATTTTTGCCATGGCATACAATTCATTTAAATTTAACTGACTAGCTTGGGGAAAAAGTGAACGTAGAGAATATTCTTCCGCGATTATAGGTAGTTTCACGAGATTTGTCTTATTCATCAATAGTTAGAGACATCCACAAATCTGTGCTGTTTGTAAGCTACCAGGGAAGCTGCATACGTGGAAAGAGCTGTAGTAGAACTTCTTCACCTTCGACGTAGTCCTTGATTTTATAATATGCTTTTTAAATAGGGACACGTTTGATATAGTTTTTGAATTTCCCATCTGTCGGTTCTATAACCGACTTTACCAACTTGTTAATGGACTATAGAAATGACTTGCTAGTTCTTGTTTATCTGAATTTGGGAATTACAATTTCGTGTTTAAAGCGTGTATTAATATTATGGTAGTCGCTCCTAATTTTGAAAGCCCCCGATTTTTACGGACATACAATATACATTCTAAGATATAAAGTGAAGGCAGAGTCAGTGTTTCGATCTCTTTAATTATTTTTCTGAGGGACTCGCGATGACGTATATAGATTGCGCGGACGGGCAGTCCGAAGTCTTTTGTAACTTGAAAAAAAAAATTTACGACACTGCTGAATTTAAGAATTCTTCTAAAGATAGTCATGTTGATTTACATTTAATTGTCACTGTTACCAGTTGGGTAAAGTGCCAGGTCAAGCGTGTCATTATAACCTTGATAACTTTGTTCACTATGGCCGAAACAAATTCTGATCATTTAGGTGTTATTCAATTAGCTCTCAATACTACTCGTTGTGGAGTAACCGGGTTCACACTCTTAAAAAAATGTTTGGCATTTAGGGAAGCTCATTTGATTAGGGATTTTAACATTATTTACTAACTATCCTGATGAAGATGGTAAATAATAAAATCATTTAATCCGATTCCTTTGCTTTAAAAAAAAAAAAAAAAAGCTGGCTCAATATGACACCGGTTGATTTAACAAGGGTAAGGCTCTGGTAAAACTTTTCTCAGTAGGTAAATTTTGTCTTTGTTAAATGCGAGTGAAGACACCAAACGTAACTAGACCATAAATGCAAAGGCCCGTTTGGAGTGACCGCTATTTGAAAAAAAAAGATAGGTACGAATTAAAACACGTTAATGGAAACAATAGAAAACTTGCGAGAAGTACCCCGAGGTCAGTTGTTCAAAATCAAAGTTACTTATTTGTGAAACATAGGTGCATGGTATATGGTAAGAATTGCGTTGTCTCACTATGTTTTGCCTTGCAAGGCGTACAAAGTTAATTACAAGAAACCGTTTAAAATACAAAATAGAACAAATAGATCGAACAGTTTCATTTTATGTTTTATGCTATAAAAACTCATTAGCCTCTAAAGCCACAGCGGCACTAAAACGCGGCATTTAAAACTGTATTTGTAGTAAAGATAAGTCTTAAAATCGTTTCTGAACGAATATTCTCGAAAGTAGATAATATTTTACAACCAAAGACAAAGAAAGAAACTAAACATATTGTAAGTAACATAAAAAAATGGCTATGTCCGTCTCCTGGTTCCCAACTATCTCTGTACCAAAATTCATCAAAATCGGTTTAGCCATTAAAGCGTGAAGAGGTAACCAACAAACAAACTCACTTTCGCTTTTATAATATTAGTAAGGATCTGAGGACACATGCCTAGACAACTCTTAGAGAAAAGCGCAGTATTGTGTTTTTAACTTAAGTGTCCATTGATGACGTCTAGTATTAAGTGTGTCAAATTTAGACAGATTGTCTTTAACAAATATTGCAATTTCGTAAATGTATAGAGATGGAAACGTTAGTATTTCGTCCTTGTCGTTTGTCGTTCTTTTCGGATATTGCAAAAACATATAATAAGGATGACGCGTCGGCGAATAATAATACAGAGGTTCATGCTCGTAAAGCTAGAAAAAAAAAGTTAAAAAAAAAGAGAAGAAAAAAAAGAGAAAAAAAAAGAGAAAAAAAAAGAAAAAAAAAGGAAAAAAAGAGAAAGAAAAAAAAAGAAATAAAAAAAAAAGTAGTAAAGCTAAAGGAACAAAAGTTGTTCAGTCTAGCTTAAGTCCAGACCAGTTTTACTGAAGGGACATATCTGAAGGGCAAAAAAAAAGAGAAGTAAAGCTAAAGGAACAAAAGTTGTTCAGTCTAGCTAAGTCCGGTCCAGTTTTACTGAAGGGACATACAAAAAAAAAAAAATAATGCCGGACCAGAGGTTTAACCTTGAAGGGTCTAAAGTTGACCGGACCAAGAAGTAAGCTTTGTAAAGTCATGGGTGAGTGGACCAAGTCGTCTCATAATTATTATTTTGTTTTTGCAATATTTTTTTGACTCTTGAATAGATTCTTTCCTACCAATTCGTTGTGAATGAGTGGACATGGTTGGCCTTGTAGATTCTTAGACGCTTGTTAATTTTTGTTAACGTATTATTTTATTTAACTTTTTGTAAAGTAACCAATGATTTATTGTCTTGCCTACGCTGTCCTCTCATACTTAAAACATTGTAAAACCAAATGATTTTAAAAGAGTAACTATGGAGTTTCTTGCCGGTTCTTCTCCATAGGAAACAACCAACCCGAACCGTGCACCTATATCTGTAGGGTCTAAAAGGACCGGACCAGAAACAATGGCAGGATGACCAAACGGTACTTAATCAGTTTCTTTTTCGTATTGTAGATGTTATTATAAGCTGAGCGTACGAGGACGTCCGCACGTCAGCATGGCCGTGTCGGCGTCGTATTGTTAGCAGCTTCTGCACTGGGACGCGCTGAGTCATTCTGCAGCTGCTATCGCGCTGAGTCATTCTGCAGTTGCTAGCGCGCTGTGCCATAACCCCCACTTATAATTGTAGTCTATAAAAGAATCGCGCAGCGGTAAAACGGCAGTCTGACTTCAAGCGTGTCCTGGTGCACAGGTTGTATTACTTTTAATTATGTTTCTCTGTAACTGTGATTCTCTAACTGTAATTCTGTGTGACTGTGTTACTGTGTTACTGTGCTACAGTGCTAATGTGCTACCGTGATAATGTGCTACTGTGCTACCGTATTACCCTGTTACTTTCCCAATCTCTGTACTACTGGGTGTCATGTTTTCTATTGCGTGATGTTGAGTTAATAACTTCATAAGACCCTTTTTATATAAAGAAACTGATTAAGGATAGTTCCTGTAGAATTCATTAGGTGAATAAATCATTAATAAATTCGATTTAATGCCATTGAAGATCTAGTTTTATTATGTCTTATCCTCTTCCGACACACTTAAGTAGCAATCGCGAGTGCAACATCAAATTATTGCGGGTATAACTCGTCTAATCTAAGTGAATAGAAACACACAGTGTTCTTTACTAACCAGTTCACTTTTCGGTAATTTACCTTTTTTTATTAATTTTCAAACATGTCAATATTCTTCTAAAATTCTATGAACATATTAGATTTTTTCTCTTTTCCAACTTCACGAAAATGTCTTCAAATTGCACTTCTGCTATGCACAATAGGTTAGTTTCCAGGGTCAAAGTAATTACATTATATTTAGTCCGTCTTTTAGATTATTCAAAAATAAGGGACACATATTTCTTTATTTGTAAATTAGGCCAAAAATGACAAAGATTTAACACATTAAAAACACGTGTGACGTCACTTGTTTCGAAAAAAATGCAGCAACGCGTGAACACGTAACTTTATACTTGGCGAGGCCACTCCCGTGGCCTCCGATTATGTTTTTCATAATTTCTCTACGTATTGAAAGGGCTCACCCTTTCTCGATGGAGATGATCTTCAGTATTAATGATGTAGTTCATTTCATTCCACCTATATTCTTCGCACTGATCTAAAAAAACAAATAGTGGAATTTCAAAATAAATTAAATTAGAAAATCGTCTATAGCGGAAAGCCCTAATACTATAGATAGGCCCTTGGTTAGTCTGGATGTCAGAAATCGGGCCAATGATTTCGTTTAACGACTGTCAAACAAACTGTCTACAAATAACAGCCATGGAGTTCATGGCTGTTCATGGCATGAACATCGGCTTAGTAACTATCAAGGATACAAATATATAAGTTGTTAAATTGAATAGCTTGTGCCAACACCAATCAATACGAACACATTATTTTTTGTACTAAATAATCTATCAAACACTTGAAGCAAGTCTTTTTTTACATTTTGTTACTATGATTTGTTTATTTTTCTGAGAATTTTAATGAGTTTAATTTTTTTGGACATCTTATCTGTACCTACTCACAAAATCAAATTGTAATTATGTTTAATATAAATATAAGACTAAAACGAATTCTCGACGGACAGGATTTGGACATCTTTCGTATTAAAAGAAGATTTATAGAAAAAAATACTTTTAAATTGTGTCTTGTCTCTCAATAGTTATCGTGGAATATTTCCTGTAAACCCGCCCATAGTCTATAATAGTTGTTAATCTATACGGTTTTATGTTTGGCTTATTAACAAAAGGCGTTTAGACTATAAATTTCGATAATAATTGAATTTGTCTTATTCTAATTTCAACCTTTATTGTTTATTTCCTTTTTTTACAACGTGCCAGAGTTAATTCCTATATAACGACAAAGTTTAAGATCTCTACAGTATACACAACAATAACAATGACCGCGGTCAGCACACCTAATCTGCGTTCAAAAGCTGTCACTGTCATCTATATGGAATATGAACACAGTTCATTAGGATTTTTAAGAACATATGAAATTCGTCTTTATTACCACCATACAAGAGCTTCCCGACATATTGGTAGGAGCACTTAACAAATATGGCTATTCAGTTAAATTTACATTCCGCAACTATATGTCAACAATCACGTGCGTATACTCAAGATGTCGGTTTGTTTATCTTTCTTAGCTTTCACGAGGTTTTGGTCAGACGGGCTATGTAGAACAAAATATCTTAATCTCCATCTGCAGCGAGAAACTTAAGCTAACAGCGCTTTTGAATAAACCTCTCGTTGAGTATTTGTCTAGTGCAACACTTTGCGCCCTAATAGTCTGACATATTCTGAAATATGTCAGACTATTAGGGCGCAAAGTGACATTTCATCCAGGAAATGTAAAAATATGCTGTGTTGACATATTATGATTTAGAAAGGCTTATGTTAATTCAGTTGTCAGTCTACATGGAAACGTTTATGAAGGGATTAAAACTTCAATTTTGGCTCTCAATGTCTTTTAACCAAAAAACAGCATATTTTAAAGACATAATTTAACGTACACCTATGTCATGATTTTACCAAATGATTAAGGGTTACCATGGAGTTTTTTTCCGGTTCTTCTCAATAGCAAACGATCAACTCGAACCGTGCACCCTTTCTCGTCGTTTTATTTGATTTAACATGTTTTTCTAAACTAACAAATACACTTAACATCGTCATCTGCTTAAAACAGCCAACTGCTGGTAATGACACACATGGTTCTCCAGTCACACACCACTCAGCTCGATACTCGGCATCTCTCATCCAGTTCCTACCACTGATTGGTATCAGTGGCTGTCTAGGGTAGCGGGTGGCTGGCTGGTGCCACCCTGCTGAGAACATGCTGAAGAGCATCCTACCTTAGCTCACCGTCCGTCCGTCTATTGATGACAGCACCACATAATGTTCAGCGCGTGCGTCAACGAAATGTTAGCAAAGCCTGCGAGGGCTACCGCCTGCCGGGGTTGCGGGCTGTTCGAAAGAGATACAGCGGCCCCGGAACATAAAAGACATTAGAAGGAATATGGGTGGGGTTTAGTCAGTACAAGTTTGAGGCTCTCCCCGGGAAAGTTATTTGATGATTTCCCATCGGCAAAAAAGGCCATCCCTTACGCTTGTCGATACGTTGTATCTCTACAGCCCATTTCCACAACTTCAGTTTACTTATTCCGTGAGCAAAACATAAAATTGAAATGATGAGTTTAATATAGAAGGATTAACAATGCACTTGTAGCGCCAACAATGCAGTTAATGAATACGATAGGAAACACGATTATAAAGGGTTTTAATTAGTCAATAAGCGTAGCCGGACGGAATGAGTGATTAATAGCGGGGCCGTTCTTAACTGCATCAATTCAGAGGGTCTAAAGTCAAGTCAAAGACAAATCATTTTCCTTTTATTACTTACACCACTAACATACACTTTTTGTTAGTCACAAAATATATTATTTTCCAATAAATATACGTAAGTATTGAATTCTGTCTCAGTCAATTTCAAACAAATGGCAGAGATACAAGATACGAAGAACACTCATTGAGGATAATGTATTTGTAACTGCATGCGGGTGTCGTATTTTTGAGTATTAAATTCACTTAAATAAATCGAAGTTAGTACTATTGTTAGGGAAATGATAACAAATTCGATTACATACTTTATGGAGACTGTAGTAAAGCTGTGTGAAGGGACAATTATTACCCGTTAGCATATAATATATTCTGTGTTTGGTGGGAAACCTTTAAAAGGTGACAAGTATTTTGGGATAAGATTGGGGACTGCGGAATGAGTACCTCATCAAACCAACACGCGATTCCTGTCATGCAATTGCCTCTTTGGCTGTTTTGAATATGAACCTTCGCGTCTAACTGCCAGAGAGTACATGTGGGTACCATGGTAACCTTTTATTGAAATGTATACTGGGAAAGCCAAACCACAGATTAGTTAGAACTTTATGTCTTCCTCAACGAAATGTTGTTTCAGTTGTTTAATAAACGTTGCGTCACTTCGTGGACGTAAATGAAAATCTCTCTTTTCCGTTGGAAAAGAAGATAGAATAATAGAATAGAAAAATAATAAAAAAATGAAGGAAGGAATCAAAAACTTTACATGTAAGAGCTGTAGTTTTTTTTTTTGTAATAATAAAAATACATTTAAGTGTGATGCTCGTCGATGGGAGTCGGCTCGCGGCCACCGTAGACGCGGGTTTGTGGACGGTGAGCAATTGGTAGCTCATTGTCAGTCCGTCTAGTAACGACAGGCCATCTCGATGGCGCGTTCGCCTTAACAGTACCAAACGACAATGTAATAACAATGAGCATTTCAAATGTTTGGTAGCGACCTGCCAGATCTAGTTATATTCATGGCCTGCTTGATGCTGTTTTGATTACGTTCCTACATCTCACCACAACCAGCACGTGTTTGAAGAACCAAGAGTAAATTTATATCATCAAAAGCATTTATTTCTGGTAGGTCAGTTACAAGTACTTTTGAACTGTCGATACAATGATACCAATAATAGGAAACTACAGCCCCAGTCACAAGGCGTGATAACTTTGAAAGTACTGCATTTGCCGAAAATTCAGACAAGACAATCCAACTGATAGCACCGCCATCGAGACATTTGAGCGAGCATGACATGCTCACAGTCCAGAAGAGACGTAGGTTTTTACCCAACGAGGCATAATATGACTAAAAGGGTTCTAGTAAAAGGAATATGGGATCTTTTCCAAGCCATTTTTTCTAAAACTAGACCAAAACAAACAGTCGTAAATCATCTTTACCCAATTATCCATAGCGTTCTGGCTTGACCAGACCACAGATAATATAATACTAACGTAACCAGACGAACGGTGTCATATGAGAATTGAGTTTTTTTTTGGATTGACAAATTTCATTAAGATCCATTCAGCCATTTTGACGTGAAATAGTAACATAAGATTAGTAATCTACCTCTGTGCCGAATTTCATCAAGATCCGTTCAGCCGTTTTAACGTGAAAGAGTAACAAACATCCATACATACATCCTCACAAACTTTCGCGTTTATAATATTAGCGATATGAGCGACTGTTTATTTGACTTCCACAACCCAGTTAGTACTGGGCAACACCATACCCTTGGTTCCTACATATTGGTACTTGTTGTCAGACTTAACGAGAATTAAATGACATAAATAGTGACGTGATGATAGTACGCGTTTATTCCCATCTGCCCCCTTTGAGCTTGCCACCGGGGTGGTGGTTGGCACTAAGAGGTGGCGTTTACCACCCCGGTGGTCAATGGTACCTATTTAGTTTCGTCTGCCCCCTTCGTAGTTATAGTACGGGGGTTTATTCGCATTATCAATAAAAATTTAAATAAAACATGAACAATGAAAATGTATAATATTTTTTTTATAAATAATAAATTGGTAAAACATAACACCAATATTGTTAAAAGAAAATCAATTTTAAAAAGCCTATAATTATTGTAACATTAACACACAAGTTGTTAAAAATAGATCTACAAAATCTTGATAAATGTTTTTGTTTTGTGATGCGCTCAACTATTGTCATCAAGAACGAAAGTACTTCGTGCTTTGCAGTATTTTTCCATAGTTTACCCACTCATTTAAAATAGTAGCCGACAAGACACGGAACAATGCATTGTTTTACGACTCCACTCCTTTGTGCGAGTGAGATCATAGGATTCATCCCTTTGCGCGAGGGAGAAAGCAGCTTGCCCAATAAAGAAACATAGAAGTTTAAAATTATTGCTTGAATAGTGTATAAATAATGTAAGTAATGATTTTACAGCCATCTTAGATTGTTGTAAGAGTACTGTTATACCAATATTGATTCTTTAAATAATTTATCTATACATCGTGTAAATTGTTTTTATAATTATAAAAGAGTTCCAAAATTATTTGCCATTATTAAACTTATTTTTAATTGCTTATGATATCCAGTGATGTTTTATTTAAATTTCTATTGATAATGCGAATAAACCCCTGTACTATAACTACGAAGGGGGCAGACGAAACTAAATAGGTACCATTGACCACCGGGGTGGTAAACGCCACCTCTTAGTGCCAACCACCACCCCGGTGGCAAGCTCAAAGGGGGCAGATGGGAATAAACCTTTTCCGCAAACACAACAGTTGCTTACTTATTTACTTACATAAGTTCTTTAAAATATTATGCTAAGCATACCAAAAATATGTTAAGATAACAAATAACGGTGAAATTACAATAACACAGACCAGCATTTTCATCTTTCTTTCTTTTTGTCATTTAGAATTGTAACTCACTAGTGTTAGAGGTCCGACTGTACCTGTCATGATAAAAAGGCTTGCTATACCAGTGATTTCGGATGCTTGGGTTTCGGCACTGTGATTTTGAGGTGCAGCAAGTAATAGATACATTGATATGACAGAAATCTACACGTAGTGGCTGATCCATGAGTGAAAATGTGATTTAGCCCTTATTTCTGCTTTTCTTAAGTTGAGTTTTGTTAACCTCTTAGATAAAACTGTGTTCTGCGGATATAGTTGTATAGAACACAAATGTAGGTAACTATATATAAAGATATAGGCCTTTTTCAACTGCTCCAACTAGTTCTTTGCCGCCATATCCAGCCGAGCCAGCTACGTAATAAGGTCGTCAGTAAATCTGCTGGAGAGCATCACAAGATACGCTTGCGGAAACACGTTTTACTCCAGAGCTTCAGCCGACACCCGGCCACTACCACTTCACCTTGCTACTCGCCATTTCATATTTTTTTTTTACATCATTTAAAGGGCCTGCAAGGAATTTGAAAATTCGGTATTCGAAGAAGCTGTTGCCGACGCGCTGCGCCCAGTGAAGCTCGTAAAGTGTAAAAAAGAGCTGCAGCTCAGACCGATTATATCACAAAAATGTTGACGGAATCGACGTTTTGTATTCTCCCTTAAAACTTAGCCGGTTTAATTATGTTTGAAATATTTTTTTTAAGGAAGAGTAGCTTAGAACTTTTATGCTTTTGTATCCAAGAGCCTTTCAAGGAAATGCATAAAGTCCCAGTAGATATGAGTGTTAAAATTAGAATAAGAACGACAATCTTAAATAATTTAGTTGAAATACTACTGTCGCTTCTAATAGCTGCTAGTTTTTGTTTTTCTGAAGATGGGAAGTCGTCATATAACTTCTCTCGCTCTGGGCTGAGCGGGGGGGGGGGGTGTCAGACTTTTACTGACTAAAACCCACCCACGTTTCTTCTTTTGCCCTTTATTGATCGGGGTCTGCGGTAGCTCTTTCAAAACAACCCGCAACCACGGCAGCCGGTAGCCCTGGCAGGCCCCTTTGGTTTGTTGACATATCTTTGATTCGCAAGTGGAAAGCAAACCCCTTCGCTTCGCTTCCCCTAAAAAAACCCGACACAGAATGCTATCTCGCATTTTATTGAACAGAGAAGAAGTATTACCTGTCTTAAAGTTTCTTAAAGGGACGTCGCCACCAGTCCCTTTCGATCAAAAAATTATTATGAAAATCGGTCCACAATTGGGTAGTTGACACCATTAACCAATAATTTAAAAACTCAATTTTTCTGAAAGAACACCTTATTCTAGACCTGAGAACTCCATTCATTTCAAAATAACTTTAAAATTCGATTTTTAGTTGCTTTTAAATCAATAAATAGTTGCATCATTGACTTGACAACTTAGTGACGTCATCAGTTGCGAGTCTCATACAAATTCTATGGGGGAAGCGCGTTTTGACAGCTCATAAAAAGTATATCAATTGATTGGTGGTGTCAACTACCCTATTGGCGGATTATTCTGTGAACAAACATAAAAAATAAGTCGAACGTAAACACTTGTGTGAATAGGCAAAGTTTATTTTTCAGATATAACACAAAAAAAACCGGTAAAACGAAAACTGAAACAGGTATCAATTTAAAAGAAAAACACTTCGTTATCATCATCACCTACTTATAAAATATTACAAAAAAAAACTGATTAATATCCACCGTATTATTGTCTGTTTTGATACGGAATGTGATATCAAGAAGATAAAAACTTATACCTAGCGTATTCAATTATAATCTGATAATTTTCTCCGATAATTTGGAGTGAGAGCAGTTTCAGTATGATATTTTTCAACACGAAATCACCCGTCAATGCTATTCTTGTATACCATGAATACTGCAGAGAGAACTTATTACGTCAAACCCATTTCAAGTCCTTGCTTTCAGACACTTATGTCAAGAGGATAATATCTTTTGATCCAATATAAATATAAACAATCACATCTACGTACAACAAAATTTGATGACGACACGTTTGGCGTAGTGGAGCGATCGACTGCTGCGCTGCGTTTCGCGGGTTTACTACAGATAGTTGTTCCGGGTCTGGCTGCTTGTGGATCTGAGTTTAAATGTTTGTAAACACACCTACGGTACAGGAAAAATTCTAGGGGGCAAGGTTTTCATTAAAAAAAAGTAGCGAACTTGGTAAATGATTTGGCTAATGAGTTGATACTACAGTAAAAGACAGAGAGTTTGTGGGATTTGCACTTCTTTTCTCGTCTTGTCTACTTATTAATATCAGAAATATTACTGCTGCAGGAAATTACGCCTGCTCTCTTAAAAATAGAGTGGGACATAATCCACTACGCCGGCGCCGTCCCAGTGCAGATTCCGTAGTTCTTTCTTTTATTTTCGTGTAGTCAGTGCCTAAACTAGTATCACGAATTTTTGGAGAATATGCTTTAATTGCCTTCGAGAAATATCTTTCAGGCATGCTCATGTTGTTTAATCTGCCTAGCCTTCGCCCAACTATGTTGGGGTAGGAAAGTGATATCTTCTGGATGCAGGATGCATACCCGTATTCGACATGGAGCGACAATCTACCTGGCCTCCACAACCACAACAGTTCCTATCCTAGGGAACGCTTTTTTTAGGGATCATCAAATGACTTCGTCCGCTCTGGGCTGAGCGGGAGAGAGTATCAGATTTTAATTACTAAAACCCATTAAAGTTCCTTCTTTTTTCTTTTGTCCTTTGTGTTTCGGGGCCGCGGTATCTCTTTCAAACAACCCGAAACCCCGGCAGGAGGCGCTACCTTTTGATAAGAATTTGGTCAGAGTTTAGGCTTCGAACCTACGCAAATCTACCAGCACTAACTAGGCTAACCGTTCTTGTCTAGACATGTAGGGATGCATGTTATGGACCCATCCACGGATTTTCATTCAGCGTTAAGATTGCTTGCCACAGTCGTGTGGCAAGCAATCTTAACGCTGATGATCAATCCGAGCATCAGCCGTTCCAAGAATAGGGTAGTTTCCTGAGTCAAAGTAATTACATTTCATTCTATTCACTCGTTGCTGCATTTTTTCGTAACGAATGACGTCACACGTTTCTTTAATGGGCTATATCTTTGTAAGTTTTGGTCTAATTTACAAATAAAAAATACATGTCCCTTATTTTTGAATAAACTAAGCATTTTTTTGGAAATTAGTCTATTCATATAATTAAAACTTATTCCTTTTGATTGATTTTATGTTTTAAATTGTGGAAACAATACATGAGCCAACCATTATAATTGTCCATCGATCATTTGAGGTAAGTTGGACACAAGCAATATTATAATATTATATAGCATACTAAAGCTAACCTTTACCCTTCATATCGATTGTTGTTGGGAGTCATACATTTTACTATCAATATAGGTTTGTGTTAAGAAAAGTATTTTATATATATCCCTAAGAAAGGTATTTTTTGCCGAGATATATGGCAAAAAATACCTTTCTTTGGGATATATCATAAATTTTATTATTTAAAGCTTCATTTCGAAAGGCAATTTTTAATTATAACCATGTTTCTTCCTGTTACATTTTTTTTTCTTTCTTTATATTACTTTAGTTTACTACTCACCAGTATTTTTTCCTGCTTTATTATGCGTTTTACGGACAGCCAGTCACGGAACAACTACCTGTAGGAAACGTAACGTAGACACGTAGCTCATCACCAATCGCTCACTTAAGCGTCAACCATACTTGACTTGTGAGTTCCGACTTGGACAGGTTAGGCTCAAACTTCGAAGGGGATATCTTGAGAAGGAGCCGAAGCCGAAAATAATAATAAAAGTGTAGGAGTAATAATAAAAGCTGCTGTTTCCTACAAATTTGCATTTGGGGTCAAAATGTAAGAATAGTTACTTTTTTAGGGTTCCGTAGTCAACTAGGAACCCTTATAGTTTCGCCATGTCTGTCTGTCCGTCCGTCCGTCCGTCCTCGCTTAATCTCTGTGACCGTTAGCACTAGAGAGCTAAAATTTGGTACCAATATGTATGTCAATCACGCCGACAAAGTGGTAAAATAAAAATTGGAAAAAAAATGTTTTATTAGGGTAGCCACCCTATTTGTAAAGTGGGAAGTGATTTTTTTTTTAATTTCAACCCTAACGTGTGATATATTGTTGGAAAGTTATTTAAAAATGAATAGGGGTTTACTAAAATCATTTTTTGATAATGTCAATAATTTCGGAAATAATCGCTCCAAAAGTAAAAAACAATGTGTGTGTCCCCTCTAACTTTTGAACCATAAGTTAAGAAAATATGAAAAAAATCTGAAAAGTAGAACTTTATAAGGATTTTCTAGGAAAATCATTTTGAACTTGATTGACACAACAGTTTTTATACAAAAAAGACAAAAAAGTTGTACAAAATCATTTCTGGACTAAGTTTGTAGTATAATCGTATATGCAAGCATTTTTTTATCTTTTTTCGAACAAAAAAAGAATTATTGAAATCGGTTCTCGCAATCCAATATTACCATCGAAAACTTCTTTCACGGCTTTGTATTAATTAGTAACCCAATTCCCCGAGAGATGGCGCTGTGGATACTTATTACATTGGATCGGGGGTATTACCGAATTGTTCGGTTGGTCTTTCCTTGGCATTGGCGGTATCTTCTAACTACATAAAACTTCTATTAAGAACATGCTAAGGCAATTTAGAACAAAACTAAAATTCATTTTTTTAACACCATCAAAATTTTAAGGTAAAAACCAGTACATAAATGGTTCGATAGATGGCGTTGTGTAATGACGTAATTTTTTTAAAAGTCGATGTTAACATTTTCCGTGCTTTCATGACCTACCGTGGTAAAGTAAATTGCACTTGAATATATTCGAAATTTTATTTATGAGTGCATAATCTAATTATTCGTCGAGGATGGAGCGCTCCCCTTTGTGTTCGCACTAAAAACAGTTACAAGTCGGAGCGCCTGCCGCGGCTCCTCCACCTTTAAACTCATAAGTGGGAACTCTTAGGGCCTATGCACACCACGTTTTTTAAACGCGCCGTCGACGCGCGTTTGTAGCGATACAGACGCGATACGCACGCAAGTCAGACGCAGCCTGTAGACCTTTGCACACCTGTATAAATACAGACGCGCGTGTGTAGCGATACAGACGCGATGCAAACGACGAATAATCCGGCAATCGTGAATTCCACAATATTGGCCGGTTTTGAATTTCAGTTATGAAGTTTTCTGTGTCGAAAGGCTCCATTTTTTTGTTCCAAAGACGTGCGGTGCACCAAATCGCTCGATTCCTACTAGCGTAGATTCACACTTCCCTTTCCCTCGTTGCGTTTGTATCGATACAGACGCGCCGGTGCCGCGCGTTTGTATCGATACAAACGACAACAAACTGCTCTGCAGGATAAAAACGCGCCGGCGACGCGCGTTCCCAAAACGCGCGTCGACGGCGCGTTTATGAAACGTAGTGTGCATAGGCCCTTATTGTGACGGACGGGAAACTACGGTACCCTACACAGAGCGTGGCCCGACACCCAGTTTTTTTAAATATTACGGGGATGATACGTGAGAACCGTTTGTACAATCTCCCTTTTACTCTGTATGTGTAGACTGAGCTATTCACGTGTATTCTATCTCGGTTAAGGAATCAATTAGTTAAAAAAATAAGTCATGTTATTTTGCCAAAAATATCAAAAATTTTAAATTTAAAAAAGCCATGATGTACGTCATTTAAATAGGCCCCGTTCAGCAAAGTGCCGAGCAGGTACTACCCATCGCTGAATTCAACAATTCAATCAATTCAAATCAACTGGAAATGACAGAATTAGCCTACGAGACAAGAACAGCCTGGCGCCACTATAGGGGCCAGTTCAAAGATGTGGTGCGCGCTTTTATTGGGGAATGTGTGGTCGTAGTAAGTCCGCAATTCTTGATGTGGATTTCCAAACATGACGGGTCAGTGACACATGGTTGTGAGTAAGAACAGTGGGGTTCTTATCAGTAGTAGTACGACATAACTCTCCATTCTACCCATTTTTTTTCGGATCAATTTTTTTAATAAAAATCCTCTGGGCGGAGCGTCCATCCCTGTTCCTTCTTTTACTCTTTTTGTTCCGGGGCCGTGATATCTCTTTCGGACAACCTACAACCCTGCCCACACAGGTAACTCTGCTTTGCTAACATCTCCCCCCGCTGTAGTGCCTCCACACGCCACTCGTACAAGCGCGCGAGTACTAAACCCTCCAGATCCCACGGTGACCGTTTTAACTATGGCATGCAGAATTTCCCTACACTAAAAAGTATAGGTATTTGTTTTTTTTTTACTCGAAAATTTGTTATTCTGTAACGCTTGATAGGTTCTTTCTACCTACTTTCGTTATCATTTTGGAAAGTTCTAGTTATCTTGTTGACATCAAGATTTAATTACTGGTGTGGACCGGTTGACGCCGATATTTATTGATAAGTTAAATGATAGGTACTGCTAGCTAAATTGACGCAAAAGGGCACTGTGACAGTTATTGTGTTTTTACAAGCTTTTAACATGCTTCGTATAATGTGATGAAAGGGAGTCGTTTGTCGTATGGACATGCATATGTGATTAAAAGAGATGATCGATCTGAATGTTGATGGCCAAAGAACAGATGGATAGATTATGTAAGGAATGATATAAAGAAGAAAGGAGTAAATGATGCCGTGTTGTCTGATAGAATGAAAGAGCAAAACATGTTGCACCGACCCCAAAAAGAATGAGACAAGAGCAGGAAAATATGATGCTGTATAATGTGATCAAATCTTGCAACTTAATTTTAACCACTTCCCTAAAGTTTGCCCTTTTTCATTACTCATAGTTTTTGTTCTAGTGACAACAAATTTTTGGATGAACCGGCCGTTTTGATTCTTTCTTATTTATTTTGATCTATTTTTGAAACTTGGCGGAAATGCGTGGTAATTGTAAAAAAATATTATAAATAAAGGTTGTTTACTATTTTATATAGTAACCACTTACATAAAAAAAAATGTGTGAGAAATGTCGTGTAAAGAAAAAAAAGGCTACTTCCCATTTGGTAAACTTCCCATTTGGTAAACCTCAAATTATACCTGCTAAAAAGTTGCGTTTGGTAAACATTTCGTTATTTCATACATTTATTCCCATTTGGTAAACTCTGTTAGTATTGTTATTTTTGTATGGTACAGTCAATGTCAAATTAATATTGAAATTAGATCAGTGACTTATATGTAAGAAAAGAGCTAAAGAGTACGAATGAAGAGAACAATTCGTTGGTGTCGAAGGAGTTTGGAGTGACACCATCTTGCCTTAGTTGCATATGGCATATGTTTCGTACTGCTGTTAACGTCATTTAATTACATGAAAATTAAATGACGTTAACAGATTGCGTGGTACAAGGCTGTAAAAAATATATATCACCAAATGTGAAACCGAAAGATGAGATATTTTATCATGGGAAAGTGACTTTATCTTTATCTTGTCTTAATCTTGTTAAAAATACATTATTACAGTGATAATTTTATTTGCCAAATTCACGAATATTCTTGACAGTGGTGTCAGTGAGCAAATGGACGTAAACTTATACGAATGTCGTGTTTCTCTGTGTATTATTTTGCAGTGAAAATGCATTCTAGTATGTGTATGTTCATTGTTTTTGATGAACAATATTATATGAATAAAAGGCATCCATACGTATCTTTTTTTTGGGGTTTAGGACTTCCGATATCATACAGCAACTTTTTTAAAGTGGGCAATTTTGATTTGAATTAAGGAACATTATTGTTTAATTATGTTGTTACCATTAACTTTGTTAAAATAATTGTTTAAAAACATAAATTTTATTCATTCATGCATGTAATCATTTACGCGCATACTAAGTCACGTTGTTTGCGCTACTTTGCCATGCCTACGTAGTTTCTACTAATTATAACAGATGGCGCAACTCTACGCTTAGACAAAAAGGTTCTGATGGGTGTATCATTTCTTTTAAAATCATTGAATAAGATATAGGTTTTTTTTTAAAGCTTTAATGTCTTGAGATAGATTCTCGATCATAAAAAAAACGGCTAATCAAGGAGCAGTAAATAAAAACGTAATCAAAAGAAGCACCGAGCGGGTTCACAGGTAGGGTAAGTCTTTTTTATGTTATTATACCAAATCTGTGATCTTTGTTTATTATTAAAATTGATTGTGCATGTAGATAATTTGTGTTATAAAAATTGACAGAACTGATAAAACTTGTCATTGAAGATTTCAAATCGAACTGTGATTTTTCTTATATTTTTTAACAAATTATCAAGAATTGTTTGTGTGCCATTTATTATTTCTGTTTTTAAGTTTCAATGTGTATAATATATATATACATAATCTGACTATTGTACCTGTTATTAAAAATATATGAATGTTAAATTATCAGTTTCGTGTTTTCTTTTTTACTTCACTGTACCCATTTCAACTGAAAGTTTACCAAATGGGAAACAACACTTATAATTACTGAAATGTTTACGAAATGGGATTAAATGTATGAAATATAAAAAGTTTACCAAACGCAACTTTTTAGTAGGTATAATTTGAGGTTTACCAAATGGGAAGTTTACCAAATGGGAAGTAGCCAAAAAAAGAATGCATCTATGATATTTAATTTATTATTAGATTATATTTGCAAGTAATGGGTTTCCGCGGATTGGCTCTTTTATGATAGACATGGTCTGGTCGTGCAGCCAGGATCTTCTAACGAGAGAACTTCTCAACGGTTAATAGCACGGACGCGAAACTTTGCAAATGCGTTCAATTTTTATAGATACTTAAGCATATTTTTTTTTTTTACTAAGTTCTAATAAAATCATCATTATTGTATGATATATATTTGAAAGATTAACTTATTAGATATCCGGTTTGAACCGGTTCACATCGATATTACTATTGATAGGTAAACGATAATTCTAGGTTATTACTCGCTTATTGTACATTTTATGTTGTCATTCGTCGATAGGATTATAATAGAGTGTTTTTACGTCTGGTGGGCCAACATTACCCAGATGTGAGACAGTGAGAATGAATAGAAATTCTTAATTTTCGAAACTCTGTGTCCGTAATCCAAAGGACGAAATTGAGAGGGAATCAAAGATGACATATAAAATGAATATGCTAACGGGCCAGATATTTTTTATAGCAATAATCAACAAAATAATTTAAATGCAATGCAATTTGAATCTTAAGATTCACATTTGAGTTTAAATGCAACATGAACATTTGTATTAAAAACTTAATTTGATTCTCTTTATTTCCTGAACATCGATGTACCTACTACCACCTGATTGATCGTTCAGTTAAGGCTATGCTTATAGAATATTTAGTTTATGGGACGGGACACAGCATCCGATACGACAATATTCGTTATTCTTTATGAATACTGTAATAAAAATACGGAAACTTAATTGTTCATTTGCTTTCTTTAAAGATGCACAGGTATTAGATAATGTCGGTCTATTCGATAGATTGATATAGACAGGCTAGATATACCTACCCAAATAAAAATATGTAGTACTATACTTTAGTTAGATTAGATACAATATTGCAGATATTAAGATTATAGGAAGAACCTACTAATATATGGTTAACGCTGATTAAAAAAATTGTAACAAATAGTGTTATCGTCCACGACCTACATTTTAGCTATTTGCACGAGACATACCTTCGAACGTACTTAGATAAAATAATATTTAGTATATGAATCATCCGTCAAAATTAAGTGCTGGAAAACTGAACACAAAATACATTGTTATTTTACGGGTTAAGCCTACTGATAGTCAGATACATTAGCGTAGTTTACTGCGCTGACGACACGCTTGTCCTGACATAGAGGGCTCGCACTAGGCTGCGGCCCAAGGCAAGGTTGCAATAGCCGTGAAGAGGATCCATCGACTTGGTCTCGAGGTGGCCTTGCTAGTGGAAAGCTACCTGAAATGAAAGAACATGGCTTCGGATTTGTGTTACATCACCGTCGCGATCCTAACTGATGGTATAAGTGGTTCACATCGGCGTTGAGTCGCTGATGAAGTACCTGAGAATCGTCCTCGACAGCCGGTGAAACTTCGTGGAGCATTTCCTACGTTTGGTTCTTAAACTTGCGCGGACCGGGACTGCTATCAAGCGGCTCTTGCCCAATCTTCGGGCGCCTCTTTCGGTGGCTCTTCGCTGGGGTCGAGCGCTTCTTGACCCTGTATGGGGCCCCAGTATGGGAACTTTCCTTGAGGCAACGTGCCGCCCACTGCCTTAATGCGCTCCGGTGGTAGTCAGGGGCTACCGCACGTTCTTCGAGGAAGCGGGGAGCCTCCTTGCCGGATTACCACCGGAGCGAAACTCCGCTGCCGCGGAAAATCGCCGCTGATTGGAGAGAGCGAATGCAGCAACCCCTTGCAGGATACGTAAAAATAGTGGCAATAAGTCGTCTCTTTCAGGAGTTGCTGAAGCCTGGAGAGATGCCACGACATCCTTATCTACCACCTGACGCAGAACCTCGCCGGACACGGTATTTTCAGGAGCTGTTAGTGTATTGAGATCTAAAATTTTTAAAAGAAAGTCTGATCTCGTCTTATATTGCTTACGCCAGTAAAATTTTTATTTATCTACACACAAAAGAAAACAAAACATATATTTGGGTAGAAAACACACTACTTCATTTAAGAAAAGCTTTCCCGAAATAGTGACAACCAGCGAACCAACCTTGGTAATAAAGAGTAGCGTTTTTATTACCCAGTACTAATTCGGTTGTGGGTAGTCAGGCATAATCAGTCGCTCTATGTTAAATTCTGATATAGAGCTGCATCCGGTAAGACTAGAAGCCGACATTAATAAACTTGAGAAAAGGGTGAACAGATAATGAAACCATCGACATTATATCTAGGTATTTGTCCACGCTTTTCTAAATCCCACCACATCGAATCACACGGAACAGGAACTCAAAAAAATAGTTTTGAGAATGATTTTACATTTTAATTACTTATTCCAAAATGTAGAATAACCGGCTGCCAGTGAGAACACGTTAATTTAGCAAATGGCTGTGTACTGGGACTTTGTCCGAATTTGTATTTTCCGATAAGTTAATACAGCCTTGGGGTTTTGAGACACTAAAAAAGGATGAAGACGAAGAGTTTCACATCCGGACAGACGTTCTGTGTCTTTACTTGACTTTAGTGCATTTGAATGTCGTATATCAAAGGATTATGGAATTAAAGGGAAGAAGCGTTTGCCCAGCAGGATAACGCTACTGCAAAAATAGTCATCAAGTTTGAAAGTTTTCAAATGACGTTTTCCTCGTGTGATAGGACTATATCAGAAAAAATACAACTAAAAGAACACAATCATGCTACGCCAAACTTGAATAAATTGAAACAAAGGCTGAAGAATGGTTCTGAACACTGTAGCAAGAACTCGATTGTACAGACGCCTGCACATCAAGCTACTACAATCTGTCAGATTTCTTTGATAGATTTTCGACTTTATTTCTAAAGAATTAGGTTCAAGGTTCATTGGGAAAAATTGACAGTTTCGGGTAGCTTGACCTGCTGGCGTCTGTACATAATCATACAACCTTGTAAATGCATTTAAACCCAATATTTTTTTTATGTCATAAAAACAAACACCTTGTGTAGTTAAATGTACTTGGAGGGTGGTAATGATGATTTAAATGATTATATTCAACAAATCTTTTTTTGCGGTTGCAATGTATAAAAATTGCTTAACTAATTTATAATTTAATCAACATAGTAATTGACACTGACATACAAAATCCAAGGACACAGAAAATAGTAATTTCGGGGGATGCCCTGGCGCTAAGTTAAATCACGTGTACACCAGCCCATGTTCAAGGCCTTCGCCTTGTAGTAAGTTCGGTTATAATTTGACGAGGTCGTTCTACCGGGATTAAAGTATCCTATGTCTTAATCCACGTTATAAACTATCTGTGTGCCCAATTTTATACAAACCCGTTCTAAAGATTTTTGTGTGAACGAATAACAAACATACATCATCACAAACTTTCACATTTATAATACTAGCTGTTGCCCGTGTGGACGATGAAGCTTATCCCAAGGGAAAACGGTTTTCATCCTGACCGGATGCACCTGAATATTTTTTTTAAAAGGAGCTGTTGTCTAGCTCTGAGCTCAACAACGGGGGTCAGGTCTAACGTTATGTCCGGTCAGACTCAGAATCAGTTCCATCCGGTTAGACTTGACAGACTTTCTGTCCACTTCTTACCTCTAACAACTGTAAAAGATCTACTAACCGGTACCAACGGCTTAACTAGTTTTAAGAGGCACGGAGGAACCTATGTTATGGGTGGTCAATAACCCATTATAGTAATTGAACCACGGATTAACTTGAAGGTCAAGCCGAGTTACTGTTATTATATAGCCACGAGCTCTCTCTCAAAAATAACTTATTCTTATCAATATCATGACTATTAACAAAGTGATTCTCAAGGTGTCTCATGTTGTACTAGCTGGTTAAGCTAGTACAACATGAGACACCTTGACCACGCAGCAAGTAAAACCACTGGTGGTTTTACTTGCTGCGTGGTCCTTAGTGTCATGGCGTGATGTTATAACTTACAGTCTTTTCGTGAAAGAATGCCTAATTTAAAGTCAATTCAGCCAGAGAATTTGGTTCTCGGTTTGAATTTTTCGAAAACCCATCAGTCTTAAAAGGATCATCAAGGATCAATATTTGAGGCTCCTAAAATTAGTATTGTCTGAGATTTCGTGATAAGTGAGTCATTGATATACGTTTAATATAGTTATGGTTCAGAATGCCATAACATAATGCTAACTGCTGCGTATGATAGTGAAGAATCTGTCTCGTAAACATTAAAAACATACCGATGACTTGTTGCTTGTTCATAGAGAAAATGTATGTATGACGCAACAATAATTTGGGGTCCAAATATTTAATCTGCAAAACACATAATACTGTACAAATATTACGGATTATATACTTAAAATAATAATGTTGTATTGCGTCAGCACCTGCTGAGCTGATTATTTACATGATTTCTTTTTTAACCGACTTTAAAGAGGTGATATGCTTGCCTTCTCAGAGCGAAATCAAAACTGCGAATTATGCTAACTACGTTATGCTTTTTAATTATATTAGGTAGGTTGGATAATTCTAGAAACTCACTATTAAACATGAAAAGTAGAATAGTTTGATCGATTATGACACCCAATTTTGTGAAAATACGTAACTACGAAAAATATTTGATACACATTCACGTCATTATCCAAAAGTATTGAAATTAAACTTTTACATGATGCTTCAGTCAAGACGAAATGGTATCATTGCTGTAAAGAAGAAGCTGAAGAGTTAGCTGAGAATTACAGCACGTTCGTGAGCTTGTACAGTCATGAGCAGTTACATGTATACACTGATCCAAAAAAATAACAGCTCGCTTTTTAATTGTGATTAGCGACATGTTATTGCTAATGACTATATTTAAGTCTTATCGCCTGCTTAGACTTTCTTTTTAAAGATTCTTTATTTATTCTAGAAGAACATACACTTATCGAATAAATACATAATTCAGATAAAGTTTAGGCCAATAGCTAGTACATGTTTTTTGATTATTACTAATGTGTGGGTAGGCTCGATGTCAATCTTCAGAGCGTTTGTTTCCGAGCGTTATCATTGCTGTTGGAGTAACAATATAAATATACAAAATAATTGTAATGTTTGTTTGTCTAGATAACAGTTTTATATTAAGGCTTTAATATGAGGGAAGATCTCCTTATAACCAAAAACATAGTTTCTTGCCAGACTGTTTGTTACGGACTATTTTCGCAGATGGCTAACTCGATTTTGATGGGGCTTTCACTGGCCGATAGGTCATGTTATAAGAGGTAACTCAGGCTATTTTTATTTTCGAAAGGTATGTAATTGAGAATAAAAAGCCCAATTTCCAGCCGTGTTGCAGAGCATCCAGTGTAATTGGATAAAGCGGCATACTGCGACTGTATATCTAAACACCACAACCTAGTCACTACAGTGAGTTATACGATACCCTAATTGCATATAGATTTACTCAAGCATATTTATTTATTTATTAAGGTACTTCAACGACTCCCCGTCAACGTGGAAGGTAAGCCGACCTTGTAGTTGCTGTGATTTTAGCTTATACTAACTGTTCTCCGCGGTCCCACGCTGCTCAGCACCTGTTGGTCGTAGCGTGATGTTATAGCCTATAGCCTTCCTCAAGAAATGGACTATCCAACACTAAAAGAATTATCCTATTCCAACCAGTAGTCCCTGAGATTAGCGCGTTCAAACAAACAAACTCTTCAGCTTTATAATATTAGTATACTTAGATCATCATCTGCCTAGCCTTTTCCCAACTATGTTGGGGTCGGGTTCCAGTCTAACCGGATGCAGCTGAATATCAGTATTTTACATGGAGCGACTGCCTATCTGACCTCCACAACCCAGTTAATACTGGGTAATACGATACCCCTTGGTAAGACTGGTTGTCAGACTTTCGGAACACTGACTACCTGTAACGACTGTCAAAGATCTACAAATGACAGCCGGGACCAACGGCTTAACGTGCTTTCCGAGGCACGGAGGAAACTCGGTATGTAACGGGTGGTCACCCATCCACAGACCAACCTAGGCAAGCGCGGCTTAACCTTAAGATCGACCCGAGCGGCTGCTATTATTTAGCCACGAGCTCCTCCTAGTATACTTATATAGTATAGATATATTTTAGCGTGTGTATTTTGCGTAGTGATAACTCACTTACATATGACAAAGCTACAACATCCCAAAGAATGAGACTATAGTGAGTTTCTCACTTACAGAAGTGCACAGCATATTCTGGAAATTGAAATCAACTGCTAGGAGCAAACGCGTCTTCTGTTAAAATAGTCGTCATCTCTATAATAACTTTATCATAATTATGACCAGCATATTGACAGAAAATACGTTTCTAAACAGTATCTTGCTATCTACGATGATTATTGAATTGTTTAATAAAGATAGCAATTACGGACTGATGTCATTTCGAAAACGTTATGTTATAATTTAGGCCATGCACCTTTTCTCGACGTTTTATAAGTGCCCATGTAGGCCTATGTAAAATAAAAATATTTTATAATTTAGGCCATGCCTGCAGCTCACCAAAGTGCACCTTTTCTTGACGTTTTATAAGTGCCCATGTAGGCCTATGTAAAATAAAAATATTTTATAATTTAGGCCATGCCTGCAGCTCACCACCGTGCACCTTTTCTCGACGTTTTATAAGTGCCCATGTAGGCCTATGTAAAATAAAAATATTTTATAATTTAGGCCATGCCTGCAGCTCACCACCGTGCACCTTTTCTCGACGTTTTATAAGTGCCCATGTAGGCCTATGTAAAATAAAAATATTTTGATTTTGCTCTCTTGAGTAGATATATACAACTTAGGTAGGTACCTACGTATAGAAAACATCTTGACGATTTTTAGATTTTGACGGCACGGTTGGCGCAGTGGCTGAGTGATCGACTGTTGCGCTGCGTGTCGCGGGTTCGATCCCCGCACGGATTAAATATTTTTATGACCTACAGATGGTTGTTTGTATACGTAATAAGTTTTATAAAAAAAAACTGTGAAATTATACCTCCTTACACTTTTTTTCAAATAGGAGCTCATCTGATTGATTTTTAACATTCGCTTTTATTTTTCGAATCAATCTTAATACCTAATGCTCTGCAGTACCGCGACTTATGTAGGTACCTACATGCAAAATGCGTGGATATACCTTAGTGTCTATTGTCCTGTGAACATTTAGTTCAAGTTTTCGGAAAATGATCTAGATGGCGTTTCTCTCTTCACACAATTTTATTTCTGTACTAGCTGGCGCCCGCCGCTTCGCCTGCGTGATATCGAAAACAAAGTATCCTATGTGTTATTCCAGACTATAATCTACCTCTGTGCCAAATTTCATCAAGATCCGTTTAGCCGTTTTGACTTGAAAGAGTAACAAACATCCATACGTCTATCCATCCATCTTCACTAACATTCGCATTTGTAATATTAGTAGTATAACCATATTATATTTTTGCAACCCATTGTGCCATCCAGACCTCAGCAGCAGCTGGTATCCTTTGAAATCATCTAACTCTCTTATCATTGGTCTATCAAAGCTTTAAATCAGAGAAGTTATAAGTACAGCCAAACGCAAGCTTTTTAGTATTCAAAATAAATTAATAATCGCACGTCGTTTGTCTCGAACCTCGAGTACTTTCTACAAGATGGCCACCAGCCACTCCTCTTCCTTCGCCTCCTCTTATGATTGCACTAGTTTTGCGAGTACTTATTTTATAGGACAATTCTTATCATTAAATTGGTCTTCAGCGCTTGTTGGGCACTGAAATAAAGACCTTGAGATTTTATTAGAAATATTGCAAGTCATCTTTACATAGCATGTTAAAGTTTGCATCGATAAAATTGTTTTCTTTAAGTTTTCTCTTACAGGCTTAACGCAGTATGGATAACAGGATTTAAAAACTTATCTCGGAGTTAATATATAAGGAATGTACAATATATATACATTTTTATCGAAGAAATTCACACATTCGCATGTTAATCCCTAGTTTGTTTTGTTTGTAAGCCATCAGTCAGATAATGCTTGATTTGATTAGTTGATAATTGTTCATTGGCCTGTTGGTGGCAATCTTTGTTTTAGCTAGTACTTACTTGTGTAAGAAATGTGTCACTAATTATGTTTTTTATTACCACAAGAAGCTGCTTCGCAAAATCGAAAACGGAAATGTCACACAACACATAAATACACACACATTTCTCCATAGAGATCAACGCTTTGGAATGGGCAACTGAAGTAGATACTAACACAAGTTAATATGCCTTGTGACTGGGACTGTACCTAGATTAATTTTGTTTCTTGACATTCAAAAGTGCCCGTAATGGTCTAATTGAAATAAATGATTTCATACTTACAGGAGATGTTCGAATAGTGGAATTGTTTGTGGAAATTGTATTCAGAAATCAAAATAGTTACGTTAGTCCCTATTATGTCCGCACGCCTACAAAACCAAGCAGGACTAACAAGATCCAAAGAGTGAACTCAACCTCATTTATAGCTTTTCACAGCTTGTATTGTAGCGGTAGTAGTTTCCTCGCGAATAAACACTACGCAAGCAGCAGTTTGCTAAATGAGTTTTCGCGTGTTTTTACAATGTAAGAGAAAGTCTCAAGGTGTGACACTTTGCGTACACATTTACTTTATTAGACAAGGCAGGGGCTTTCTCGCGCTTGATGTAAATAGGAGCTAGGCAGACATCTCTAATTATTGACAGCGACGCTCTACAAGAACATATCGATACGAAGAACATACCGAACATACCTATTTGGTGAGGTTAGGTGTGTAATACTCTAAGCCGTCGTGCACCATGAATAAACGAGGATGAGTTAAAAGAAGTTTGTGAAGGAATACTTTCATTGTGCGTAGGTACTGCTAAGGAGTGGAATTCCCTGCCGGAGTCTGTATTTCCTAATAGCTCTAACCTGGGGGTCTTCAAGTCAATAGTGAATAGGTTATTTCTAGGTAAGCGTGCTTCATCGCCGACCATATCATCACTTACAATCAGGTGCGATAGTGGTCATACGCGAGCCTATCACTAATAAAAAAAAGGATCGTAGTTGGTAGCGCTGCATCGGTTTCTGCTCACTCCCATGGGAAAAATGCGTGAGCTTATTATCAGGATTTGTTCCAGGGAAGTCCATTGAAATCTTCAGTTTCATAAAAACAATTCGAAAATTTTTGCATTACATCTCGTTAATTTTGATTTTCGTTTGTCAACCCATGAATCAAAAAAACAGCGAGCGTGAAACTGTAAGCACTTACTTTGAAATAGATAGGTTTCTTATTCTCTCATTTATAGTATGCAAATTCTTCCTAATTATAAATAAAAGCTTATGAACGCAACGGGGATTAAGATGATGTCCGAGAATGATTGAATATTTTAGGATATCCTCGGAGTATGAGCAAGCAGACCAAGCTCTTAAAGTTTTTCTGTCCATTTCGGATACATAAGTCTTTCTATAGTAGATAACCTTAGTTCTCACTGCTTACGGCTTAGACGATCGGAGACGCGACCCTAAGCCCGCAACCCGAAGCAGACACCGGGATGTAACTTTTTGATGTCAATACCTAACCTTGTTGTACGCACAAATGGATATAAGGCCGCGTTAATGAGGAAAAGTGTATTTGTTATGTTATGTTAGCACTGGCTATTTTCAACCACATAAGTACCTAAATCTATAAAAGAGAAGCCAGTTAGGAGCCCCCTTAAAAATAAACTAACTGCACTCCTATTAAGCAAATGTTACTACTACCACTGTATCCAATTTTCTGGTTGAAAAATTTTAGGTATGTGAGTAAGTATCAATGTTTGTGCTTATATATTTTTGATGATGAATTGCATCAATGTTTGCATGCCAAAATGGTAGAATGTACAAGGATTCTTCAAAATTTCTCCCCTCATTATAAATAGATGCCTAGGTACATTGTGAGCAAATAAATGGATATTCTATTCTATCAAATGAAAGACTTTGAAAATGTGTTTTTTTTTTGAGTAAGTATTCTCTTTCTCGTAGTGCAGCTCGAGTTAAGAACCCGTATTTCTCCTTTTAACCACTTACAGTTCATTTGTCAGGTATTTGTAAGCAGCTCCTTTGCTGAGATCACCATTCTATGAATGGAAAAGAATTGCCTATTTTCGTTCATCTCTAATATGGTGTTACTATTTATTATGGCTGCAGGCATTCGCTTAATTGTTTATGAAGAACGAAATAAGTGAAATTGAATTTTATGTCTAATTGTGCCCAGCGGTTCTAAGTTTTCTCAAGAATTGGACTAAGTATTCAAAATATTGTTTTAGAGTTTCCAATTTCTAGAGATTCGCGCGTTAAGAAAGACGTTTGAAAAAAACTAAAAATCTTTTCAGCTTTATATTATTTATTCCTATCTCTAATTTCTGTTAAGTTTCAAACGCCTACAAATTCATTGCATGCAATATGTTGCGTGTATTAAAAATGTAGGCGCTTGATCAAAAATATTTTTTTTTTCAGATTATAAGGAAACTCACTTTTAAGTCTATTGCTGCAGCTGCAGATACAGGTATATATGCGTATATATATATGCCTTTGTGCAAACCGTTGAAGGCTTATTTAATTTAATAAATGTAGGCACTTAAATGAAGAATGACTTTCGGTCTTCATAGATTAAGTATTTTCATTTTGAGATAAGTATGCGTTACATAATTATAACAAACTTATGTTTTTAACTTCATGAAAGGTTAAAGTGAAACGGGTTTAGGTAAAGTCCCGAAACTTTAGTAAATAAATCAGATTGACCAAACAATTTTATGTTTATTTCATCACAAACTCATATGACATCAATAATAAAGTAGGTAACATAATATCTTATCCAAACAAAAAAAAATGTGTTATCTCAAAAATAGAGCAATAAATTTATTTATTATAATAGCCTTACACAACTAATACTAATTATACTTTAATTTACATTAATATAGCTTACATAATATTATTTATATAATTACATTTTAATGTTAATTTATCACGTGGTTGTAACCCTACCTATTGCATAAACCTTGCCTACGTGGTGACGGGACAAACGGGTAAAGACGGGGTAAACTTACAACTTGTACCATAACATGGATCTTCCTAATGCCGATGTAATTCTGATAATAAATAGAACACTATGAATTAGTACCTCGACAGACGATATGCCAAAGAGTTCTGATCTTTAGAACAAATAAGCATTTGAACGCAAAAAGATGTCGCAAAGTATGAGCCGTACTTTGAAGTATTACATAAAGGAACAGATATCTTACAAATTTGAAATAGTTCCTGTGATAATACGCACCTCGGCTAATCAAGCTATGCAAACCAGTATACGCTAATTTTTAATTATACGGGAAGTTCATACATCTAGCTCAGCTAGGTCAGGTTATACTGGATATGTATAGCTTGGCGTGTCGCCGTGTGTAAAATCTTAGCAAGTTGTTGTTTGTTCGGTCTGTTGGGGTCCTAATAGCATCTCATACTATATGTAGGTATTATAAATACTTTTTAGGATCTAATATAAATATTGAAGCATGCATGTACTAGTAGGCAGCCATGCTACGCGTAATATAATATACCTATAGATAATACTTAACGTTATCATCGCGTTTAAAATTGTGAACATTGTGAAAAAAAGTAAAATTTCCTCAACCAACACACGGTGCGAATACAATTTTAAACGTCAATGTGATAGGTATACACAAAACTTAATTTATCTACGTATGTATAATATTACTATAATTAAAAATAATATTAATTCATTTGATCTAGTTAAATCACGATCAGATTTTTCAACCGTTCTCTAAATCTATCGCAAAAGGTGTTTTAGTTATAATAAATTCCAAATAAACAAATTATTGTGTACATCATAACAATAAAATTAACAATTTCAAAATTGATATTATATTCTGCATTTAATAAAACGTTTTACAATCAATAAATTTTATATATATTTTTGGTAATTCAATAAAAATATTATATTCCTTGATAGTTCACTCAGCAATTTTAAAATTGAAAGTCACTAGAAATAGTGAACATACCGCCATTTAGGGACATCTAAGTCAAATAAATACTCGAATTAATTACTTTCTCCAAACAGTTGAGCAGCATTTGTATGTTATATTCATCGAATTTGAATACGATATCTACTTAATATTGTATGCCAAATTATACATATTGACGTTTTGTAGTGATTGAAGTTTCTTGTACAAATTAACAATAAGTTGTTCACTACCGTGTACTATGTTAGGTAAACACAAGATATTTGACGCGGTGGGCAACATACAAAGACAAGTATCGTAACCCCGCACGCAAGAATAAACCAGTAAATAAGAAATTACAATGCTAGCCCTCCCCTTAACATTGTATTGCTCATTACGACATTGAATGTGGCGTATATTGTATTTATTAGTATTTGGCTATTGCCAACAATGATTGAAGTAAGTTCTAGCATCGCAATTCGTTCACAAACCTGCACCCACTTTCTATCGATATGGCCGGTGTGCGTTGTTCAAAACCAAATATTAAACCAAAAGATCTTATGACTAAGGAGTCAACAAGTAAAACAATGCTTTTAATTATTAACCAAAGGCAAATAAACGCAGATGGTTTCATTATTACCAACGCCATTGGAACCAATAATGACTCCGTCGTCAGACAACCGTCGAATGACGTGTAACAAGGACAAAATAGATTGTGGTGCGTACAATCAGTTACAAACACGAAGAAATCAACTGATAGACGCTGGAATACTTTTGCATGCTGAATTACGATATCATTGATTGAAAAACTTATAACAAAAACACAATTTGTATTTCTAGATTTGAAACTGATTGTACATTGGAGTTAACTTTCTCTTTGATGTTTCCTTTTCCGTATTGATCGATTCTAAAGATTTTCCACACAGATGTCTGTGTAACATTTTTATTCAAAAGATGAAAATTGAAATTTCTTTCTCTTATGACACATAAAAGGCCCATAGCGTGTACTTAAAACGTGAAATAGTTCAGCAAGTATGCCGAGATACGAACATAAACATTAAGAGATTATTTTGTCCTTCCACAAACGGATTTGTACCTTCAGTGCTATGCTGAATGAGATTCATATTTATTTTAATAGTTAAAATATGGGCCTCGCCACGTGTTACTGTTGTTAGTAGCAACAATAGTAGCAAATAACTGTTTTCCGGTTTCACCTCATGTTTGTACTTGTAAAGTCTTTTAGATTTTTCGCTCCTCTTCCGTCTTATAATAACTTAACTACTGGATACATAAATAGTACTAATTACATTCGAGATTATAATATGGATGTCATTATCATTTTGTACATACCTAAGAGTATAGCAAAATTTTGTATGTGCGTGTGGGGTAGCCTAGGGTTGTTGATGAGGCTCTGTTTGAATTTGGACATCGGTTTGGAGCAGTATAAGGGCCGAAGATAGGGCTGTGCCCGGCCGGTGTCGGCTATGGCTTACAGGTGCGTGATGATGATTTCGTCGTCGATTTCGTCCTTCTCATCGTCCTCTTCTGGCGGCTGCTTGGCTGCCTCAGCGGCGATGGCTGGATCCTCGGCGATGGCTTTCAGACGGCGAGCCTGAGGAAAATAAGAAATATACTTCATTACAATGTGTGACGATATATTTTGGCGTGTCTCTCGGTTGAAATGAATTCCTCAAAAGAGCACATCAAAAAGGCTATACATAGTATATATACAAATCATAAAACAAGTACGACATAACCAACAAAAATACCTAAAGATACGCACGAATTCTTAACACAGCATCTTTATTTACGGTCATAAAAATTATTCAAATTAGTTCTTTTATTTTACGTCATATAAACATTTTGCCGACAATGGACTATTGATATGTTAATGCGATTTGGGCTTAATACAATAAGTTAAGAAGCACATAAACAAAATACAAAATTTTTAAGAAAATTGTTGATGATAAATAAAGAAATTAAACAAGACTAAAGAGTTCTCGTATATTAAGGACGGCTAATTTATTATTATTTCTACTCGTAATCATTCACAGATGAGTGTAGGCCACCCTTTCTGATTATGGCTGACTATTCTGACTTATAATTTCTCCCTTAGCGCCTTAGACTAGATTCAGATTTAAGACGTTTTTATATAAAACACAAGTCATTCGTTTCAATTACAACGTTTCTCACAATTAAAATTCAGCTTGATAAGACACAATCGATTCAACGATCAAAGCCATATTTGCAACTATTGTTAGGTTTTACATCACCTACCTCATTAAGTGAGTCACACTTTCAATTTCGAATTCTTCTGCCCTTATCTAATTCAAACCAATATTTGGGATCGACTTTTTTTTTGTGAATGGCATCTCATAGTTCAACCTAGGTTGCCGTCTGCTTAACCGGATAATTCCTGTGGATGCCACGCTACAGGCACCCTACGGCTTCGGGCATCGCTTGAGGAGGACAGCAGAGACAGGTTGGATCTGATTAATATTATTTAGGGACTGGTTTGAACTGACTGTCTCAGCATCGGGGGCTGGTTCTAGCAAGATGTGTGGTGCGGCAAGTACAGGGACGTCGCGACGAGCCTTGTCAGCGAGGACGGAATAAAAGGGATCGGCGTAGCAATTCACACTCTTCTATTCGACATCTCAAGAGTCATCCAATTTTATCTTTCACACAGACAACCATCGTTTCTTGCAAGAAATATTAGAGATAATACGGGGCCTTTGGGAGTCATCAACTATCCGTATTTTATTTAGATAAAATATAACAAAGCTAGGATTGATTAGCGATTTCTTTTGAAAGCATGAAAAGAAAGAGTAGTAAGAAGTTATTCTCGTTCATTGTCTTTTTAATCTTTTCAAGTCAATGATGGTACGACAGTCGCGACGACACCAAAACACATTGGTAGGAAGAAAGGAATTAGAACCATACAACAGTTACAAACAAATGCCAATCAAATTAACATATCAGGAGAATTATTTGGAAGCCCTTGAATCACAATTCTGGTATAAAACTAACTGAAAAGATGCCCCGTGAAGATTCTCAAACTTACAGTTACGATACGGAACCCAAAAAGAGTCAAAAACAAAACTATTTTTTTTATTTCAAATCAGTAGGCCTACTATGACGTCTTAAACAGCTCTGTCTCTTTCCCTCAGTGGAATAAGTTCTGCTTTAAGACGTCATGGTAAGGTAGATGGTCTTTTAAAACAAAAGCAGAATTAGAATTGATTCCTATTCATAAGAGTAGTGACTGAAGATACTGACCTTTCTCTTGTGCAGTATTTCCACGACGATGTAGCCAGCGACTCCGATGAGAAGCATGACCATCATGACGTACAGCTTCATCCTAGCGCACAGGTGGGTGGAGTAAGCGTAGGCGATCACGAAGCCGGCTGACTCCCATAGGCGGTAGTTCGAGAATGCAGCCTCTTTGTTACGTCTGAACAGAACTCCGTACAAGCCTGGAATAGAAGGAAATAGATATTTGGGATTTTTATTTAAATTTATTTTTCTAAAAATATGTCTGTCTTACATCCCACTATTTTGGATGAATCTGGTGCTGGGAACACTTGCCACATAATTGCCCATTTGTCCCACAGTGCGCACTATCCCAGCAGTGGTGCGTTGCCAGCGATATTATCTGATTACACTTATTCTTTTTTTTGCGGTCATACGTGTATTCGCAATTTCCAAATAATTTTGACTCAGATCATCGCGACGTCTTTCAGCAGCGTCTTGACGACACTTTGTACAATCCAGAAAATGTTCCATGGTGTGGTAGGGATCATCACATCGAAATAGCGAATTTATCGGTATGTATTTATGGTCATGTATCAGAACTCAGCCAAATTAGTAAACGAGTAATTAGCTACATTAGTTCGCGACTGATAAAATTGACTCATGCAGATGATGCGGGTAATAACTAATTACATTATTAGCTGAATAGCGGAATGCATGAAGCAATTATTACTATTATAATAATAGATAAAAACGTGTTTCATTCACGTGTTCTATCTAAACCAGTGAAGCGATCAAAACGTTTTTATAAAATGACATGGCACAATCATTGGCACTTCATTTTTCCATGACAATTTGTGCAGATCTTTGAAGTGTGGTTGCCCAGATGTAAAGCCATTGGTTTAAGTATTCTACTCTTTGGTACGGCCCGACACAAAGGTATTGCAAGACAGGTCGGTGTTCGTGTGATTTATTTCACCACCGGTGCTCGTATAACGGTGAAAAAAAACATCCTGAGGTAACCAGCATGTTCTAAAACCCAAAAACGTTTTTCTGTAGATATACCAACCAGCTCTAAGCTCTTGTGTGGTTGTGGCAGTCAAATCTCTCTCATAGACCGCATAAGCTTGTGGTTCACCTTAAAGGCTGAATACATTGCGATTGTTATAAGAATGTTTTAAAGGATTATCCTCAAGCAGAATGTCTCGGACTTATGAGGAAAACGCGGTCCTTGCGATCCTGTGCCATTGGATTTTGATTCGCCGTTTTATGGCCATAATAAAATTCTATTTTTAAACCCAAGTCCTAAACGTTTATGGCATTCAGGATAAAAGCCTCCATGTCTGGTTCACTGATATAAATGGTAGGACCGGTTTAGATACGCTCGCTTAGTAACTTAGGTTCAGGTTATGGGCAAATGAATTTATCAGTTTTTTTTTTAATGAAAGTTTATCGTGGTATATACAATGTTATATTAATTAAATGGATATTTATTTATTACAATAAATCATCAAAATGTTTGACTAGACTGTACCTTATGTTTAGCTAGGTTAGAATTCCGGGAACAAAAGATTTCAACGAGCTTAATATTTTTATTAAAAAACAATCAAATATTACAACTTGAAAACTTCAGATTCATAATTCTCCTAGGTTTATGTCATTTATTTTGGCTTAGTGCCGCTACATGACATGAGACAAAGACATGTCTTTAGAAATATAGAAATTCATTTGACACTTCAAACGTTTGTAGCATTAAATGGTGAGAGTACCAGACATTATACTTTAAAAATATTCGTGTCTATTCTTAGTGCGCAGTTAATAGTCTAATAACAATCGCGAGCCGTGGCCATGGTGAGCAAAGTTATATGAATTGCTTTTCACCCGAGGCAAGCTCACACGTGCGATTCTAGATTTAAATGTAATAATACAGGCAGGATAGTTAATGTTTATAGGAGGAAATAGTTTCAAAATAAAAGTATTTTAAACCATAAACTTCAATATTATGTGGCCCGATGGCCAGGTTGGGCAAGTGTAATTGTATTTTGCCGGATTGATGTCATGGCAATGCCTGCCCCTATTCTATGAGAATTGAAATGGGTGCCCTGCCTCTGTTTGTAATTTTTTGGCTGAACTGCCTGATGTTATGTTACAAAAACATTATTTGCAAATCTATTCCGAATTCAAGATGTTTTAAAAAATGAACTAATACTTCATATTCTTAATTACTGTGTTACAACCACGAAACGGTAGTTAAAATTGTTGTAAATTGATTTTATATCTCTCTTATCTATAACTTTCACAGTATCATAATTAAAATCAACAAACATAAATTAGAAATTGCTTCATTCTTTTATAATGTGTTCAATAGACCGTTGAAGTTTTGCTTTCAATTACTATAATTACTTTATGGATTTTGCCAAATTATGATTTAGCCATAAATATTTCACATCCTTACATAAGGGGTACCTTATAATAAATAATATTTAATATTTTCGTGTCACAATGTTCGTTCCCATACTCCTCCGAAACGGCTTGACCGATGCTTATGATTTTTTTATGCATATTGATTGCATAGTGAGTCTGAAAATTGGCTAACATCTATTATCCATACCATGAGCAGCGGGTGAAACCGCTGGGCACAGCTCGTTTATATATATAGCTATGCCATATAAAGTTTAATCGGATTGCCAAGTTAAAGGTATCGAACCTAAGCCACGCTCCTCTGGTTTTCAGATTAATGGGCGAATTGTATCATTTGCTTCGTGTGAGAAAAATAGCGTGAGGAAACCAAACTTTTCTTTTATTGATAGGAAATGTAGACTTTTACTAGCTCAAACCCATGTTCCTTCTTTTGCCGTTTGTGTTCGGGGGCCACGGTATCTCTACAGCCCGCGATCCCCCCGCGGGCCCCCAGATTGCTGACATCTCTCTATGATGTACGTGGAATACAAAAGCCGTCGACATAGCCTATCGTCACTAGGTGATATTCCCAAGCGGTTGATAATCCAACTATGAATTTGGTAAAACGCTCATTCCAAGTTTCAACACGAATAATTCGCACAAAATGATAAGAATCAAGCGATCTTTGTACTTCTCTATTTCCCACAATAGCGCATAAAAAACGAATTCTTAAAGCAATAAATTGTATCCACAGTATGGTAATACATATTCATATCAGATACATAACGTTAGCTAGCATAGCATGAAACTTACTCGTCTGTGTCTAACTTAGAGTGATATCAGACGAACTGAATGGACTCAGCAACTGTTTGACGTTTCTATCCCTATCAGATCAGCGTTCATTTTTCTATGTCAATGTCTTTAATGACGTGTAAATGTCATTCATAGCATGATTGTAAGTGCAATAATGCCTCTCTAACGGGGAGTGACTAGCAATCGACCGACCGTTGACTGCAGTGTTCTTTCAAATGACATCTCATTCTAAGTAATTTACTAACAAACTATCACACCAGTTAATGTTGATCTGAACAGCAGACTTGTTGATCAGTCAAGGATGCATTGGTAAGGACTGTATACACATGAACCGTGTTTAATGGAAATTCAGGAGTACAGTTCAGTCGAACGTTTCGTACTTACCGACGTCTGCCGGTAGTCTGAAGTAGCCTTACGATACTTATCATTATTAAAGTTAACAGCAAACAAATGAATATGTATTTGAGAGTCATGATTGTCGCGTTCTGTAATATTATACTTGATCTTATGACCTTTTATGTTTGCTTAATTAATACACTTACGACCTATGTCCGTGGTTTCATTATTTAAAAGTCCAGTTAGCTTGACCTACGATTAGCACGCAGATACACCGCCTTAAGGAGCAAGAAATATTAGTTTGTATAGTCTACTAGGTATGCCACATAAATTAAAGACTTTGCTTTACGAAGAATAAAATTATTAACTTCATTCTCTACAGAGTAATAGAATACCTTTAAGTTGCAGTTTGCAACTACTTCGTTGAATTTTAATATAATTTTTCAAAGCCCATTAAAACCAGTTTCTAAGGTGATTATTATGTAAGAAATAATAGTGTCGTAAAAAATGAACAAGGAGTGTGCTAAGTGGCTTCATTGCACTATAATAGTGTTATCGTCTACTCTCGTAAGAAAATAATTTGATCCAATAGTTCAACGCAGGAAAGAAACCTCTTCTTATTCGAAGAAGGAACGAGAACTAGGACTGACTGACTGGGTTTTCCTGTACTTCAACGTTTGAGAGCATATCTTCGCGATTGGAAAAACATCCTCTTTCAGATAGGCTTCTAACATATTGTTAAATCTATTCGTGATGAGTTCATTCAAATACAAAAAGTAAATCAATTTATAAACTCACCGTTAATTTGCGTCTGCCATACAGCATCACCAACACCCCAAAGACCGGAGATGATGAAGAACGTCGTCGGAGACTCAGGGTCGGGCTTCCAAATGAGAAGCCAAACGATCAGCCCTAAGTGAAGAGCAGCTCCCATCACAAGGATTGGGAATCTTCCGATGTACTTCATGGCTGATCCGAAGACTAGGGAACATATCGCATTGACCACACCGAAGCAGATCATCACGTAACCGATGGACCGGATACCAAGCGCGCAGGATACGTAAGCCTGGGGAAGAAAGTATAGTTACAAAAAAATAGTAAGATTGTACGAGATTTATTAAGCTTAGGGTGGAAAGTTCCTGGTTCTCCATTTTCAATACAGCGTTGTGACTGGTGGGATAACTGCCAGACGTGACGAGTGTTTAAGGACAAAAAATTGCCGTCATTTGTAAACAGACTGCCCAAATATGCAAACTCATTCGCTTGCTTGCTTAGCCACCCTCTTTTCATTTGTTTTCACATTACTCACAAATACATCCCTTTCTCTCTCAAACACTATAATATATATTACTTTACTTTTCTTTACTACCTATAGTACGGCCAACGAGAAGCGATACGAAAGGTCATTAACCTAAAGAACAACTGTGGCTTTGACAATCTAATATTTAGCTCTTTCCATCTTGTGCCTTTGTCGTAATGTCTCGTTCTCCCGGCAAAAACATGACAACGTTAAGACGGGTTCGCCAACATTCGGGCGGCCATTTTAGATGGGTTTTGTTTACATTTGGTATCGCTTCTCGTTGGCCGTGCTATAAGTCTACCGTTCATTAACATTCATCTCTTTTCGCTTAAATACGTATAATATATGATAAGTCTTATCAGCGAAATTAAAACATCTTGCGTTGCGACGCAGGACTTGTTTCTACTTAATTGTCATCATGTTGTTTATATACTTTTAAAAGGCTGGGTGGCCCTTTATGATAATTTTAAGTTGATGCAACAAATGTAGGCCTATCACGTATAAATAATATGATAATGTTTTCGAAAATAAAAGGAGTACATTTTTAATTAAATTTGAGTTGCGGGATTGCCAGAACTGCTCTATTTTTTGTTTCGAGCTCAAATAATGTAATAATATCATAAGTTATTTTAGTTAGCAATGTGAATTAAAAATCCCCGCACTTTTTACATAACATAAGTAATAAGCATAACACTTTTTCGCGAGCACCGTCGTCGGATAAAAAACTTTTCGTATCAAGCGAATAGAATTCATTTACACAACATCCTATGTATAACGGTACTCTTAACTAACATTGGAGGTCATTTTATTAGCAAAAAATGTTTAACATTGGTTAATATAACCGTTTTTTGGTTACTATGTGACTTCTTCATTTCATTTCTACAGTATCCATCGAGGCTAGTTACTTGATTGCTGGCCATAAATAATGGCTTTCGTCTTAAAAAAAAGTATTCTTGTACGGCCCCCGCTCTGGGCTGAGCTGGGCTGAGTGCTAGACTTGTACTGACTATAACTCACCCATGTTCCTTCTATTGCCCTTTATGTTCCGGGGCCGCGGTATCTCTTTCGAACAACCCGCAAGCCCGGCAGGCCCCTCTGGGTATTAATTAATGCCTCTAATATAACTTCGTGAAGAGTTTTATTAGTACGAGTAGTTCGAGATACTTATTTAATTGCAATTAAAATAATATTATTATAGTTTGCTTAATACTTACAGGTAGTTTGCCATTTATTTTTATGATTGCCTTCCGTCAGCATTCCGTTATGCTATCAAGATATTTAATACTTAGAACAAAAGATGACATTGATAAAGTTAGACTGCACGATATCTTCCGTGGTGTATATATATCATTCTGGTTTTCGTAATTATCACAATCTGACAAACCTTTTCCAATCTTACCCAGATTGGTTTGAGCTTCCAATCTAACCAGATACAGCTGAGTAACTGTATTTTACAGTCTATCTGACCTAGATAAGTCAATTAGATACCCCTTGGTAAGACTGGTTTTCAGGGTTTCAGGTATCCTGTAAAAACCGTCAAAGATCTGCAAATCTTTTGCTTTTCACACTACCAAAAACTATTAATCCGTCCCTTTCGTTAAATATTAGTAGTTATTAGTAAGTATTCGTAGGTATCAGTAAAATTCGAAATTGCTAATAAATTTTCGCAAATACTAATTTATCAGAACGGCCATTCAAATGTGCAATCATCATCATACTAATCATCTAACATGCCAACGTGATGCAGTGGAAATTACCAGCTAAAGCTATTTACCTGAGATTATAAGAACGAACACGAATCATGAAAACCCATGTCATTATGCCAACAGTATATCGCTCATATTCTAATCACTGTAATATTTACTTACCCTGTGCCGCTTTTTTGTTATCACCTAATCTATAAATGGATTCTATAACAAACATTAATAATGACTTAGACAACCTTGGTCTGGGCAACTCCTTTTCTTCTGATCCACAGGATTGCACAAGTTATCTTGCTTCTACTGCTAGTAATATTAAAATACTTCATATGAATATCCGCAGTGTTAAGAAAAATTTTGATCAGTTACAGGCATTAATAGGCTTAACTAAAATTGATATTGATATTATTGTTCTGACCGAGTGTTGGCTCAGCAAAATAAACAACCCTCCAGTACTGAATGGTTACTTGTCACACTCGACGAAACTAACTTCGAATCAAAATGAAGGCGTAATTATTTACTGTAAATCAAGACTTAACGCCACTATTTGGGAACCGTGCCTAACTAACTCTAACACTCTAGTGTGTCAAGTGGACTCAAGGTTTGCATTTGTAGCTATTTACCGCTCCCCATCCTATAATACTGCTGCACATATAGATACCTTCCTTGCCAGCCTAAATAATGTATTAGAAGGTCTCCGTTCATATCCAAACATTGCACTTATCGGTGATCTAAATATTGATATAAAACCTGGAAATAGTAGCCCTCATAGCTTGGAATATCTAATTTTAAATGCTTCTCATGGCCTAATACCTACTCATTTATTGCCCACCAGACTAGAAAATTGTCTGGATCACGTTTTGTTAAAGTCAAAATTACCTTCTACTACATTAGTTCTCGAATCTTACATTACAGACCATAAACCAGTTATATTGATGCTAACAAATCCCAAACGAACCCAAAATCTAAAATTCTCTAAATTTCGTCCTAACTTAGACAAAATTAAGTCAGAACTAGAAAACATTAATTTCACTGATATTTATAATATTCAAGATACAAATGAATTGATAAACACGTTTATATCATTAATAAATACCGTAATAATAAATAATACACTTAAAATCATAATTCCTAGGAGACAAAGAATCTTGAAGCCGTGGATTACCCCAGGTTTATTGAAGTGTATTAGAAATAGAGATCAAATGCATATGAGATTAAAGAAAACACCCAACAACACAACCTTGAAGATAACTTACACACGTTACAGAAATTTCTGCAATGACTTGCTTCGAAAACTCAAGTTAATTCATGAAAAATGTGAACTTCAAAAAGCTCAAGGCAATCCTAAAGAACTATGGAAAACCATACAAGAAATAACGAATACTCGTAAAGTACGTACTAGCCCTGACAACTTGTTAAAGATAAACGATAGTCCTCAATCCTCGGTAAATCAGTTATGTTCTTTTTTTAGTAACATTGGTAAAAACCTAGCGAATGATATAATTAAAACTAATAAGCTAGCCACGACACCCCTGAATAGCGATACATGCGAAAGTTTAACCCCAGTTGATTCACTTGTCTTACTAGAAGTTGATGAAGCGGAAGTAGATACAATCATCTCACAATTACGTAACGACTGTGCAGTGGGGTGGGATGGGATTTCGTCAACTCTTCTAAAGAAATGTCGCCAGCAACTGGTGCCTCCCTTAACCTATATCTGCAACCGCTGCATTCAGACAGGAATTTTTCCTGACGCACTGAAGAAGGCTATCATCCTTCCAATATATAAATCAGGGAACAGAGACTGTATTAATAACTACCGGCCAATCTCGATCCTACCATCGATTTCAAAAATAATGGAGAGGATCCTCAATAAGCAACTCAAAGGTTTCTTGAATAAACACCGCATCATTGCGAAATACCAGTATGGTTTCAAAGTCGGAGTGTCGACAGAGGATGCTGTTTTGGACCTTACACAGTTTTTGACAAAGGAACTTGACGATGGGTATAAATGTTTAGGCATATTTCTAGACCTGTCGAAGGCCTTCGACACAGTTTCTGTTCCCAAACTCATAGCAAGGATGGAGGGTCTTGGAGTACGAGGCACAGCATTGGATATCTTTAAGGACTATCTTAAAAATCGCACTCAGCAAGTTAAAATAGGTGACTACCTCAGTGATGCGGAAACTGTGACCTATGGCGTACCCCAGGGAAGCATATTAGGGCCCACTATGTTCCTAATTTACGTTAATGACCTGTGTAAAATGATGCTCCCTAACTGTAAGATTTACGCGTATGCCGATGACACAGCAATCGTCATCTATGGACCTACTTGGGATAAGGTAAAAACAATGGCAGAAAACGCTCTAAGTCAGATTATGAGCTGGTTTCACCATAGCCTACTAACTCTCAACGTAGACAAAACATGTTACATCCCTTTCGCAATCCGACGTAATACTATGCCCCCTAAACAGTTTTCAGTTATTGCTCACACATGCCAGAGATCAGCTAGCACATGTACATGCCCTACACTAAGTAGATCCGATAGTGTCAAATATCTAGGTGTGCAAATTGACGAATGTCTTAGATGGGATAAACAGCTGGATATGATAACATCCAGAATATTGCGTCTTATTTACGTCTTTAAATCGCTGAGAGATCCCGCTAATATGGGCACACTGAGGATGGTATACTTTGCTCTGTGTCAGTCAATAATTGGATATTGCATTACTGCGTGGGGTGGAGCATCGAAAACCAACTTGCTGAGAGCTGAGCGAGCTCAAAGAGCTGTACTCAAGGTAATGTGCAAAAAGCCATACAGATATCCAACCAAACAACTCTATGAGGACTGTGAGGTCTTAACTGTTAGACAACTGTACGTCCTGCAGTCAGTCCTTAGGACCCACAGCACCATGCCCAAATCAGATCCTAAAAAACGTACAAATATTCCGCCAGGCGTTAAACATAAAACTTCTTTTGCCCAACACCAATTTTACGTTTTAAGTAAATATGTATATAAAAATCTACATAAAAAATTAAACATACTGGATTTAAATAGATATGTGTTGAAGAAAAAAATAAGTAAATGGCTATTACAGCAGGACTATGCGGCTACAGAGATTTTGCTTACTTACATCTGTTAATGCTATATTATATCACATACATACTCACAGATCACATCACAATATACTTTATATCCAACTTAGACCCAGTCACATATATACACATCCTCCTACAACCCCAGACACTCCCACACTCCCACTCCCACTCCCCGACACTCATACTCCCACCTACACCCACACACCCCACACACTCCCACCTACACCCACACACACCACACACTCTCACCTACACCTACACCCACCCACACACACTGTTACCCACATACACATGCGTATCTGCTTGTCACCTAGGATTAGTTTATTTTATTTTTCTTTTGTTTTTATTTTGTTCTTTTTTTTTTCTGTACAGCTGTTTCATACAAATCTTGACACTGTTTTCACTTGTTTTTTTGTGAATATTAACTGAGTCCATTTGGCTGAACCCTATCTTTTAAGAAACAGGCTAGTCCTAGTTTAAGAGATAGAGTCGACTATTGCATAATAATGTAATATTATTTTCTAACAATGTATACAGTGCAAAGTGCTATGTTTTCATGAAATAAATATTTTATTATTATTATTATCACCTTTATTAACATTACATTCTTAAGATTACATTTTTAAATATTTCTTAGTAAACAAAATAAAAAAAAAACATTTAAAAATATAAAAATAGGTTTCCGCCGGTAGCGGGAGCAGGGTCCAAGCTACCGGTGGTTAGGGCTCCAGAGACAGGAACCTCCTCACAATACGGGCCGTATCGAGGAGTACTGCCTTCTGAATCAGGCCCTTGATCCAACCACCTAAGGAGAGCTTCGACAGATGTTCGTCGAAGCTCTTGGCAATTAAGCCATTGGCCGTTATGACAATCGGCACAATGATAGCCGAGTTTACATTCCACATGTCAACAACCTCGTGTGCCAAGTCAAGATATTTTAGTTGTTTTTCTTTCTCAGCTTTCACGAGGTTTTCGTCATGTGGAATGGTAACATCGATTATCATTACGCGGCGCGCTGATCGGTCTATCACCACTATGTCAGGCTTATTGGCGACAATAGTCCTGTCAGTAATGATAGACCGATCCCAGTACAGCGTGACATGGTCTTTCTCGAGAACTGGGTCGGGCACATACTTGTAGTACGGTACCTCAGATTCAACAAGATTATATTTCAAGGCAAGTTGCTGATGAATAATCCTAGCTACTTGGTTGTGTCTATGCAAGTACTCGCTGTTAGCTAGACGAGAACAACCAGAAATAATATGTCTGATGGACTCACCAGGACGATGGCATGCCCGACACACGTCAACCGTCCCATCCTTCATAATATATTTCCGGTAGTTGTTCGTCAACATAACTTCGTCCATAATCGCACAGACAAAACCTTCAGTTTCCCCAAATAAGTCACCGAATCGTAGCCAGGACACGGACGCCAGAAAATCTACATCGGGCCCATGAAGAGCCTTGTAGAAGCGCCCGTGAAGTTCCTTACCTTGCCATACTTCCTTGCGGTCATCGGTAGTAAGTACTACAGGTTTATTATTATTATTATTATTATAGTATTTTGATTTAAGTAAAAGTCTCTAATTTTAAACGCCATGGACACTTCTATGAAGTTTAAAGTGTCCACGGAGTGAGTTTTTGAAAAAACTGTCAGTCTCCTTAACAGTTCAAAGTCCCCTCTAACTGGTATATAATCCGCGGTTGCGGGTTGTTCGAAAGAGATACCGCAGCCCCGGAACGTAAAGGGCAATAGAAGGAAAATGGGTGGTTTTAGTCAGTAAAAGTCTGACATACCCTCCCGCTCCGCCCAGAGCGGGGGAAGTCATTAGATAATTTCCCAACCGGAAAAAAAACTGGTATATTATTAAAAAAAAAAAGAATAGAAGCCTTTTCAAGAACGTACCTGGGTAAAATCTGCTCCAATAAAGGCTTGCTCCATACCAATCCATAGCGTAATAGGGATCAGTAACTGTTGGTTGGGTTTCTTTAACTGGTAAGCGGTTGCTGACAACAGCTGGATTCCAGTCAACTCCTTAGAGGGGTCTGACTGTCTTTGCTTCTCACCATACCTGGGTAAGAAAATTGACAACGTTATTTCATAAAGACATATAAAAACAATGATGATTCGCCATTTCCAATAATTATTTGACAACGTTTGCAGTTCAGACGTGAACTGCAAAAATATTTACTGTTTATACTTAAATAAAACAGGAAAGAATAGAACGTTTAACACTTCTAACAAAGCCAATGAAAATCAATAAACAAACAGTCAAACGAAAAAAACCCGACGAAACATATGCAATTAATAACATGAGATGTTTTCTAAAATACTTGAGTATTTTGTGGGAAGTTGTTCAGAATTTAAAGTAAGCAACCTATCCTAACTCCTTACTAATATTATAAATGCGAAAGTGAGTTTGTTTGTTTGTTGTGTTGTCTTTACGCCTGAATGGCTAAACCGATTTTGATGAATTTTGGTTTAGAGATAGTTGGGACCCTGGAGACGGATATAAGCTATTTTTTTTAAAAGATTGAGGAATGAGGGAAGTAAAGGGAAACGTTAGCATTGCTATTACAATAAATAAAGCGCTAGGGCAAAACTACAAGTAGCAGGTACCTGTAAATCAGGAAAGGGGAACTGTGATACCCGGAATTTAACGCGAGCGAAGCCGCAGGCAAAATCTAGTAAGAAATAAACGCGAGTATTGTAGACTCGTGGCTGTTTTACAAAAAAAAAGGCGCGTCTAAAAGCAAGCCGACTAATATCAATCTATGTAACAAATGGCAATTGTATGGCAAAAACTAGTGAACACTTTGTGTACAAATTGGATTTAGGAAGCGGGTGTGACAGTAATATATGAGTATATAACATTATCGGATCACAACACATTTATTTAGATGTTTGTATATTAGTCATGGGTTCTATATCTATCGCCGTTATCTTGCAACAATGAAACGAGAATTGAATAGGAAGATTTAATGAATGATTCGCGTATCTTGTCTACATTCTATGATGTACATATAATAGGTATGTAAGTTCGATGTACGAGTTATCAAGTATGCCTTCATTGGCTCAATAAGCATAAACTAATATTATAAAAGCCAAAAATGAGTTTGTTTACGTCTAAATAGTAAAACCGATTTTGATGAATTTCGGTACAGAGATAGATGGGTCCCTGGAGACGGAAATATAATAAGATTGAGATATGAGGGAGAAAGAGGGAGAGAAAAATCTTAGCTTTGCTATTACAATAACCTGCAGGTAGCAGGTTTGTAAATCAGGAAAGGGGAACTGTGTTACCCCGAATTTAACGCGAGCGAAGCCGTGGGGAAAATCTAGTAACAATATAATAATAAAATCGTTTATTCTCTACATAAGTTACTTAATGCTAGCTTTACAGAAATGCATGGTCAAAACGTTAACTTTGTGAGAGACTGGTGCCTCAAGTAGGTTTAGTAAAAAATCTGTATTACGGTCACCAGGGCCCTCTAGTAATATAAATCTAGTACAATAAGGGAAAAAATACTAATAAAAATTCTAAATGACTGTGGAAGTTTCAGAATGTGTGTAAGCAATCTGTAAGTGACTGAGAGAAAAGTGATTAGGTGTGTGGGCGATGACTTGATGTGTGATTGTGTATGTGGTGATATTGAAACTACTGGACCGACATGACACACCAGCATTCTATAATTCCTATTATTTCAATTTGAAATCTAAAGGTGTACAGCTAAGATTCAGAATTAAAGTTCAGTTCATCAGTGGCGTCCAAAAAATGGGTGTGTTAACAATAATTATGATGATGCCATCTAGCCAATATAAAGCTGACCGAATGCATTTTACAGTTTTTTAGATGTTGAGAGCTTTGGTGTACCAACTTCTCTATTGAGCTCTCTCATGTGCCTAGCATAGATATAGCCTAAGTGGAGGTGGAAAAAAACGGACATGTGACAACACCACTTACGACTTTTGATGTTAGTTGTTGATGAGCTAAAATAATAGTTACCTTGACAGTGGGTCAACAAGAAGAGCCACCATAAGCACGGCTACAACAACACAGGCGAGATATATGGCACTGATCTCATATATCTCACTGTCGGGAGGCCGGTGCAAGTTCTGGTTGTCATGGTGACCGCCGCCGATCATGCAGAAGTTCGCGCCGCAAGTCAGTAACGTCTTGCTCGAGTTTTCTGCCGTCACTGTCGCGTTGTGGACTCCCGAAGAAAACACTGCCGAAGAAAGGACGTTGAGGCATTCGTAAGCATATGGTTCTACGCCCGAGACAGGACGTAGTGAGGATTCGTTAAATTATAGATCAAAATGTTGGTAATATAGGCATCCATAGTTGTTAAACTTACCTAAACTTGAGATCAAATTTCCCCAAAGCTCAGCGGTCTGCCAAGCAAGGAAGAAGAAGCCGAAGAACCGTACTATGATACCGTCAACGGCTTGGTCGGTCAGCTTCGCATAGACGCTGCCCGCTTGCGTGAGGTACGTGGCTTTAGAAGTCCACATAGGAGCTGCTCCTAGCCCGACCACCACACCCGCTGGTACGAGCGTGTAGAACGCTGGGTAAAACTGCGCCCCTATGTACGGAGCGTAGCACATCATCGATATACAGAGGGTCCATTTGACCGTTAGCCTCTTAATTAGGAATGTGGGTACAAATATACAGGAGACGACGAGCGCCGCGTAGATTGAGCTTAGAGAAACTGTTCCGAGGCCGTCTGCGGCGTTAATCGAGGACTGCAAGTTAGCAGTTCCCTGGAAGGCGGTGAATTGGATCATGAACGCCGCACTGACTGCGGCAATGTTCTTTAGTATTCTCCATTTTTCGTTCACGTTTAATTTAACTTTTCCAGACATATAGTTATCATCTTCAGTGGGTAGAGGTGGAGGTTTGACGATGTCATCGTTCGAGTCGCGGTCATAACCGTCGTTTTTGAATCCTGTCTTGATCGTGTACACGGAGTCTTTGTCCGGACGATCATCTTCACGTCCGCCGCCGTGCGTAGCCGTCATGCCGTGATTCTCCTGTTGCCCTGGGGACAAAACAAATGAATTCAGTTAGTTCCAATTTGTAATGTAGTTTAAACCCGGGAAAACTAACTTATTCAAATGCAAATTTAAAAAAGAGACTTAATAACATCGGGTCTCGTAAATTTTTTTCGGGTTTAATAAACAGGATTATTAAACATTAAATAAAATTATTACAATGTAGACCGTGGTTATTACCGGGATTATGTTGGATGTTTTAAAAAGGTAATGTGATTGGTATTTTTGAATTTCGAGCATCATAGGTATTTGCATTAGTAAAATGCAGTAACTTTATTTACCAAATAATAAGCGTCATTTCATAAGTGGACTTAAACAATGAAACCATACGGAAAAATTGGGTCTTATCTATTAAGTAGCTGTCCACAGACGACCAGTATGGTTTAAATTGTTTCTTTCAGCAAGTGTTCAATCCCAAATAGCACACTTATTAATCTCGCCTAATCAGTACTGTACAAAGCGTGTCTACTACGTCGTTTGGTAAAGTTTTTGTGACAATTACGATTTGATCCGCATACAGCATTACAATGGGCAACTTTGGCTGAGTACATATCGTCCTATTGTTTGCTGGGTTTCACAAATGTTTCGTCATGACATAATCACCACGTTTACACCGAGTGCGCCTCCCATCTGAAAAACTACAGCTTCAAAATAGCGACTCTTTTTGTTCGGTTGACGTCGGGTACAACGAAATTACGGGTTATTGATGCTTTTAGTTTTAACTTCAGAAGGCAAGTCATGCCATCAGCACTTGTCAATAGGTGTCTTTGCTTATTTTTGAAGTGATTCAGGGGCCTTTTGAGGTGTCAATACGGACGTAGATAGCACAAACAGATCTTTTTCTCGGTACCCCCCTTTTTTATTGTCAGTTGATTCTAAGCGTGAAGAAAGTTCTTGAAATAGTCATCCGTCAATACAATTGTCGGCACAGTCCCTATCGGTCACCGACACCAGGACGCTACTGCGTGAATTATGAAAACAAAGTATAGAGTTTACAAATATAATGGCATATAACCACGTTTTATATACTTCCAGCGGTTAATATGCAGCAGAATCTTAGAAGGCGCGACGCCGACGTGGCGTTACCAAACCCGAACAAAACATTTACTTAAAGTTATTATCTAAATATCCTTTGTTGTGTCGTTAGCATTGAGTGTATCTTATCGGCTAGTTGTCTTATATAGGTAAATACTTAAACTACTTTTATAGTTATTTGAATGCCATGTTTTAGTATGCTGTTACAGAGGTATTTAAGTGTGCTATATCAGGGACAGCCAGTGTAACTCGCTGTCTCTTCTTTTGACTTAAAAATAATAATTACCGACATAAAGTCATTGAACTATACCGTATCTTCAGGATCGCTTTGAAATCATCATATTTATTAACTGCCTAGTGCATTAATGACGTCAATACACGCTTTTAATGGTCAGTCAGTAATGTTATTACACTTTTTAAAAATATTATTCATGTTTTTACTTCATTTCCATATCTATACTAATATTATAAAGCTGACGAGTTTGTTTGTTTGTTTGTTTGAACGCGCTAATCTCAGGGACTACTGGTTCGAATTTGAAAATTATTTTAGTGTTGGATAGTCCATTTCTTGAGGAAGGCTATAGGCTATATAACATCACGCTACGACCAACAGGTGCTGAGCAGCGTGGGTGAAACCGCGTGGAACAGTTAGTTTCATGAATATAAGGGCATCATTGAGTCAGTGGGCGTCCTTCTATTAGAATTTTAATTATATAAAAAGAATTTGTGTCATATTGATATTTTATTTGTTGTTTACGGTAATTATATAACTTTTTGAGAAGATAAATGAATCCAAGTATTGAATATAGTGGACGATTTTATCAAACCACAAATTGTTTTACCAATACCACAATAGCTACCGATTTAAATCAACCGCCGTGTAATGTCAACAACCGCTTTTTTTCGGATAATTTCCATAACTTTTTTAGAGGTTTAAGTATCATTAAAACGAGACTGCGCTCCGTCACCGTCCATGTCGAAATTAGTGCACATGTATTCCGATCATGCTGCGACACCCAAATCGAATAGCTATCGAATGCCCCATTGTGCAATTTAATGACGGCGTACGATGTCGGTTTGTTGTTAGATTTGCAACACGAGTTATTGTTGCTCGTACTCATTGTCAGATGGTTGTCGTATACTGTAAACACTGCATAGGTAGCAGCTAACAGAACATTAACACGGGCTCAACACCCACACTATATTGCATAACTCAGCCATTTTCTTAGATTTAACGAAATATGTGTATACAATATAAGGTTTCATGGTCAAGAGGTCCCGAAAACGACTGCTGAGTATAAGGCACTGGGTTCGATTCCCGGAAAAGAAAGTTATGTTAATTAACACAGGCTATCATTTTGTAACCCTAAACAAAAATCCCTTCGAAATTTTGATGTCTTCACCAAATTACAGAATATCAGAACTTTAGTGTCTTTGTATTTGAAGTGATTGAAATTTTTGACATAATACTCAATTTTTCATGTTACTATTTATTATTAAACATTTTCATTGATTATTATTTTTGAACATAATTGACTGTCATTAGAATAAATTATTAATATTACCTTTATTTGTAGGCTTTCGGGTTTTTAACGAAGCGCATTTTTTACTAACCATATTTAAGATCTATATTACAATTGTTAACCTATGTTAAACAAATGAACAAATAATTTGATTTGAAATGATTTACATAAGGGCAAAAATCCAAGTCTATAAAGACCTCATAACATATAAACGTTCTATCAGTAATTTTCCTTTAATCAAAACTATGAAGCATTTTTTTAATAATCATAGACCGTTACATTTATGGAACTTTTTATAATCTGTTCATGAATAAGGGGTGGTACACAATCGCACAATTTAATCCTAATTGTATTTCTGCCGGTGCGATTGGGTGTATAATAACCGGATTATAATGTTGTAACGAGTGTGTCTGTCCATTGTTCTATAATATTCTTCCCATCGCACATTTGTTAGTGTATGTACCAGTATGTACTGACAGTGACGTCAGAACACGTGATCGGCACGTGTTTTTTTTTTATTTATTGGTCCAAATTTGTCTAAGTGATATTTTGGGTTATATTGCTAAAGAAATTTAATTATCGGTTTTTACTGATCATAAAACATCTAGAAACGCCGAAAACTGAACTGTCCACTTTCATATCGAGTTATAAGTAATCTGACGCATACCTGATTCTTGGCAGATACATTAAAAAAAAAGTTAGTTAAACATATTGTCTTATATACTTTCTTATAAAATACGCTAATAAGCACCAAAACGTAAGCTCTATCAACAAAACGTTTTGATAAAAACCTGGTCAAAATTCGGTTCGGTATTCCTTAATTAAAAGCGACGTAATTAGTAAAATGCACGTGTGCAAAAACGTGTGTAGATATTATTAAAATGTCTTTTAATATAATAGCTTACCTCAGTCCTGCAGAATATCATTCTAAACAATTACCTAGATTACGTCTTCCATGAAAAATTCTTTGAAAAAAAAACCTAATTAAAATGTGTTTGTGCTGATGGTAAATAACTCCGCTACAATACTTGTGTGTGTGAAGAAAAATAAATAGAGATTGAAGATAGAGTCCATATTAACTAAACAATTACATAAATAGTTAATGTATGCACGGAGCGTGGCCTGCCGTCACGATAATCGTTTTAAGTAGAATCGACTGAAGTGTCTTGTTTGCAACCGAAACGTTGTGGGAGGTACCCAATAGTTCAGAGGGGCTTGCCAGAGCCTGCGCCTGCCGGGATTGCGGTTGTTCGAAAGAGATACCGCGGCCCCTGAACGTAAAGGGCAATAGAAGGGACATGGGTGGGTTTTAGTCGGTAAAAGTCTGACACTCCCCCCCGCTCTGTCCAGAGCGGGGGAAGGAATTTGATGATTTTTAACTCCAAAAAAAAAGTTACCCAACAGCTTACACTTTGCAGCCATCTAAAATATTACTAACTGGTAAATCCAAATCTGAACAATCTCAGTAAAGACTGAAAAAAATACACAAATTTACGATCGTTTGTACTTAAAATGGCGCTGTAGCTGGCCTTTAAAACTAAGCTTTGCGTCTTGAAACTAAACGATGTTTGTTATTAGTTACAAAAAAAAAATAGAATGTTTTCTATGTTTAAAAAGTTGAATCCGCAACAGTGTGTTCTAAGCGTAAGAATATAGCCTCCTAAAATGATAATGCGAAGTACCGTCGCCACTGCATACCGTAAGCATGCTGTCAGCACTGCGACGTGAGATAAAAATGTCCTGCGTCTAGACCGAACTGTGTTATGATATTTTCCAGGATGTTTTTAAGCACGTACCAAGATTAGTCCGACCAAACAATAACAAATAAACGTATCTTTGTAAGGCCAAGTTATAATAGCACTGAAATTATTTGTTCTGGAATACTTGACGATAGTGTGGTTTTCCTTGCACTATTTATTGTTCTAAGTAATTCAGTATTATCAGTTCTAAGAAGTGTTTGCATAGGGAAAACTAGATCGTCAACTTTTTTGTTTGAGATTTTCGTTTAGCCTCATTTTTGTTTTCGTTTCTGGGCGATCTTTACCTGCTCTACTGAACATATTTAAAAATTTAATATAAAGATGTTAGCAACAATAAAGCTAATGTCAAAAGAAACCTATTTCGAATGTAAACACCGAAAACGTCTGAGAATTAAATGATAATCAGGCTGTATGTGTTTCAGAAGATCAATGTCATACTATTTTGTATTTCCCACAGTGGATCACTGAACTCTTCAAAACAATGCTTATTCTATAAATAAACGTATCAACAAAAGGGGCTTATTTCCCGAATTACTCGCAAAAACAGTATGACGGGCCGCTCTACGATTCTCACGACTACAAAGCTATATCATTCCGATGTTCGCCAATTTCCACTTCCGTCGCATCCACCCCGTCATCGTTCCATAATGAGTGCTGTGAAGGCTAAACGCTAAATTACTCCCTGTCATGTCCACATAATACAGCTTATGAAGTGCTATTGTCAAACATTGTTGAGCGCGTGATTTTAGCACGATGTTTGCGCCTCTGTCCCTTTGGTGACGGCCATGACTGACAACTGTTGATTTTGTTGGCAGTCATTGGACGATAGGTACATTTTATAACTGTTACCTTCACTATTAGCCCACATTATCCCACTGCTGGGCTAACGCTTCTTCCCATGTTTTCCAGATATTTCGATCCAAGGCTAGGACGGACCACTGGTCGTTGATTCTGTTGAGCTCGTCCCGCTATCTTATACGACGTATGTCGCGCCGAAATAGCCTTTTTAAAAATGATCCAAAGATAAAAAAAATATATTTAGCTGAATATTCGCAGTTCTCTTTGATATTCTCTATTAAGACTCTTAAATTGTAAACTGCATTGCATCTAAATCGATTGTCACGGCGTTTATCGATATTCGATCAAGTTCAAGTAATCACGTTGATTTGAATTTCGTCGGTTCCAATCGATTATCGACAGATTCGTGACCGCGCTCATTGTCGTTTATAATTAATTACATTAATACCTGATGGTAATATTATCTGTGGCTCATATTATTAGAAGCACATCATGCAGCCTTCATGGAGAGACTTTTGTCTATTGCTTACGACCTCCATTACCTCACCAAGGAGTACATTTGCATAATTATTAAATTGAAAGTGATTAAGTTTTTGTTTTTCCGTTGTGTAGCACAACTGCACAATAGAGACGACATTGTTGAATGAGGTCGGCGTTTAAATTTGCATTTCATGGTGTTTCGGAAAAATTACAACGAGATTGTTCCACGAGTGAAACTTAATGAAGCGCAACCGTGACCACAACATCGTCTACAGTCGAAAAAGAAAAGAATCATAACAATACCATAATTTTATTTTGAGTTTCTTTTACTATTTCTACTTAAATTTACTCGAATTTTACTCTAGTAAACCTTGAAGATGAAGGTAGTCATGACATTGATTTTGCACTATAAACTCTATCAAACCTCAACGTCCTTGGCACGTAACACGAAATTGGCAATGATAAGGCTTATTACGTAGCCAATAAGGTTTAGTTCAACCGGAAGCACTTAGATTAACACGATGCATCCTTCTGCTATTTAATTTTTATTCAACTGTAATTGAGGCACTCGTGATCGTCACAAATCTGATTCTAACAATTATACAAAATCATGTTTTTTCTTCTAATATTGTTTTTTACATAATAAGTAAAACAAATCAATTCGATTTTAGATTAAAGTTCATGTGTCTACACAGACATAGTTCACGCATGTGGTTTGTTGGCTAAAAGATAAAGAGGCGGTTGTTAAGTTTCAAAATCAAAACTTCCTATCGAATCTACAAAAATGAACCCCTTTTCATTTTTTTTCAACACTCAAAGAAATATTTATCAAACATAGTTAAATTCTTATTTGAAGGAACTCGTGTAACACATGGCTCTTTGAAAAAAGCACGGACATCTCCGTTTCTAGTCTATACAATAGGACCTAGAACAAATTCCATTAAATGTCCCGGAAATAAAGGCTTATTATCGTGCATTAGGTACGCGATGCTGCATTAATTGGTGACCAAGGTCGGTACACAATGGGCACGGCGGCCGGCCAGCGCGGCCACAGCAATTGTGTACGTAACACCACTGCCTTTGGCTTGGAAAAAAACAATCATAGTATAACCACACGTGACATTTGAGTGCCTCGATAGGGATGTGGTCGAAAGCACTTCAACTCTTGAACTTGGGATTCTCGGGCCGGGGAAAAATATTATTGAGTTTATTAATTACAAAATTGCTTGGAAACAGCCTTACCCTTACCCCAAGTAATTAGAGTTTATAATAATTTCATCAGATACTTCCTTTCTTGTCATAGAAACCTTCACACAGTCTATCCATCATTACTTTGGTCTTCCAATACCATTTATTACCCATCCTTGTTCATACTCAAAACTTTCCTCATTTTCATTTGCTCTTCCATTACGTGAGACTAAAAATTCCAGGCAACACCTCTGCATAACCGTTTGGGGATTACTTGCGAGATGTTATGTTATGTGACATTTCCAACGCGTCAGTTATGCACGATTCACCTGGTGTACCCTGACCCTTTAACCCCTGCCGGCGCATCGTACAGCCTTAAAGCTTTGGCAATACCTCTTATGCCTGTCTATTAGCATCAGGTGTTCGTTTTCCAACTATAGCACTGTGGCCGCACTGTTCTTTAGACACCAGATATCTCTTTACACGTTAACTCACTGTGTCTAGGCACTGAGATGTTCCGTGTGAATATCTACGGTTCTTCTCAAAAGAATCACTACATCTACTTCGTTATTCGTCGGGTTTATTTAAGTTTGATTATAGGTATTAAGTCGGAAGGACAAACACTAATTTTAAAGTAATATTTTGCACTTTATTAACATGTTAGCTGTGGTATTTTTGGTGGAGATGTGTTTCTCGTAGTTTTTTCTAAATGTAATTGCTTTTAATAAAGAAACTTGTACAGTTATAGAAGTCATAAGATCGATCTAGGCCAGGCTTATCGTGAACACGAGATCCATAGCGTGGCTTAAAAAGGGAAAACGTTACGAGTCCGCAATTACTTGTATCACGCGACAGTATCTCTATTATTTCTCATGATTTTAAGAGGTTTTTTTATATAAAATGTTAGTGTTCGCTGACTAATCATGGAAATTCTTCTTTGTTGTTTCAAATTATTGTATGTTTTTGATTTTTTGTAAATATTAGTAGTTTTTTTCTTTCTACATGGTGGATTTCTTTGTTATTTCTAGATTTTATTTTGATAATATTTCAAGGCTGCCTTCATAATAATGATGATTGAAACTTCAAAGAGATGAACTGTTTAAGTAAAGCTTGCCCAATATTCAAAAAACAAAAGATCATTGGACTCTAAAATGTACATTTGAATAAATCTTCTCTAATCTAGATTATTCATTTAATACATATTTGCTTTTTTCATCTTTTCCTTATTTGGTAAAATTCTACCATCGTCATAAATTATAAAGAGCTACCAACTATTTATTTAATGCGTCGTTATGGCGCCATATCAAAAACTTTCATACGGTTTTGATTCCTCCAAAACCATGTACGTAAATAAATACAACACAACTGTTTCTGCATTTATATTTTAAAATACTAACTAACCGCTCGAAAGGTTAACAACTACAAATTAAATGCATCGTTGTTCAAGTAGCGAATAAGAATATTAATATGCCTGAATAAAGATACATTTATGATTGTCTGATATTATCCTAGTATAAAAACCAATCAACGCTTGGATTGAATTAATAACCTTACGCTCAGCAGTCGCGCTCGCTACTACTAGACCAACGAAGCGATCAAACAAAGACTTCATTTACAATACAAGAAATGTGAGTATATAATATCAAACAGTTTTTAACAGCATGTTATATTTCCGCAGTAGGTACAATCAGCAAAGGAGTTTATTTAAACATCCATGATGGTTTTCGGATATTGTATTTTTTTTTATTAAGAAAACGAATGGCATTTAAATAAATTAAAAATTGATTTAAAAAACGTTAGTCGGTTTCTACGAAAAATACGTCTAAATCTGACGAACTTGGTTACGACTAACTCGGCTAAGGCGTGGGCATTCCTGTTCTAGTTTATATATTATTTATTGAATGCGTTCCATGGCTCTACATTTAGATTGCAAATCTTTACTGTTATTTACGACTAGGTTTCGCTCGCGGCTTTGCTCGGAAAGCCGTTTATTTTGCATAGGACGCCCGATTCGTGTATTTGTTTTCATGTGAGCATGTTCAAAGAGGTACAGAAAAAGAGGTTTGTTTAATTCATCTTATAAAATGATGACATTCCACTTCACGTAACAGATGCCATCAGCAAGAAACAAAATCATCACCTTATTTCAAAATAGCTGGCGCCCGCGGCTTTGCCAGCGTGGTAAAAAAGTATCTTATGTGTTATTCCAGACTTTAATCTACCTTTGTGCCAAATGTCATCAAGATCCGTTCAGCCGTTTTGACATGAAAGTGTAACAAACATCCATTTATCTATACATCCCATCCATTCAATATAAATATTCGCATTTATAATATTAGTAGTATATAGAATGTACTTGTACAGTTTAGTCCACAAAAATGCAATGATAGGCTTTAAAAACCTACTAATTAGTCCTGAAAGCAATGCTGTGCTAGTTTAATTAAACTCATATTAAGAGCCTTACATAAACTAATCAGTATAATTTGGTTTTACCTAAATACGTATTCTCAATTTTAGGGACTAGAACAGATGTATAAAAATTTGATGACAACTAGTAATAACAGGAAAACCACTTAAACACCGCAACAAAATACTTTTGTTCTCAATTGCATAAAGACAAAATTTAAATTATCTTATTGTCGTACAAGATATATTTAACATTTATTTTATCCTTAAAATACAAAACAAGAAAGATTTCATTGTTGTAATACATTCTTGAAGTGTGACTGCAATTTTAAAATGTTTTTTAGAAGAATCAGAAAATTCTTAATTTATATACTTTGCGTACTGCATACAGATTAAAGTACTTAACATGCGTATAAGTATATAATAGAGAACCAAGCAGTTACCTATAAATGAATCATATAAATTGCACAATAACCGCGTAATATAGATTTCTCTAATCAAAATAGACGCAGCTCTAATTAATTAAATAAGAAAGCTACAGACAAACACGCGTAGCCGCCGTTTAAACAGCACTGATCTAAATCAAGTGCAATAACTAAACATGCAAGATGCGTTTTGTTGTTGGCAATTTCAAGAGTTCCTTAGTATTCTGCGTTGGGCAGATGTAACGGGCGGGGCAATCGTTGTAAACGGAATCTAAAATAAGTTTATCAGCCACATCACGCTATATTATCGTTAATACTTCGTAGAGGCAATTAATCCGGCGGCTCGGGCCGGTTGCCACCAGATCGAACCCGGTCATCCGGACAAAGTCGGTTTCATGATCGAGTCGTTGATCCCTGAACACAAACAGAACACTTGGGCGGCAAAGCCATTCTTTGTTATATACGCGAAAGAATGCTAAAGAACCTTCAATAAAAAAATAAGGCTGTTGCCGTAATATGCAGAACCCTAAAGTACTTGTTTGAAAAATTATGATAGCTGCTGAGGTTTTCATTATAATCACTTAAGAAAACCATTATGTAAACTTTACCTTGTGAGCAAAAAGTTGTTAGTATGTATAAATCTATATACCTACTCGATTATTATCGCTGATGGCTTATATTGATGATTGTCATAGAAGGAAAATGGCGAAGACAAAAATTTAAAAGATTTTTCGATTTATAACGTTACTGAAACACTTTAAAATTGACAAGTTTCCATTTCTATACATTTAAAATTCTGATTAGTCTGTAATTTATAGTTGGTATCTAAATGTGTGGCTGTATTTGACAAATATGTTGATTTAAGTATGATAACTAATTAAAACTAGCATTCGTAGTAAGTCCTGTTTGCTCTGTGGACGCCCACCTAATCGTTCTAATGGTTAAAATTTGATAAATAAATAACTTTACATTTACCCAAATAGCTGATTTTACAAGTGACAAATTAATAGGTATCGTGAAGATTTATTTTAAATAATACCTGAACTCCTACGGCACAGTTCAGCAACTTTTTATTAACCATTGGCAAGAAAACAAATTATTTTTATTGCAAGAACCAGCCAGAGTCGCAATCAACTCCTTTACTTCTAGATCTATCCGCTTTAAGCCAGTTTTTAAATTGGCACACAAGTCGAAGGGTGTCTGAGAACTGACTGACTGAGAAAAACATTTGCTGCAATCGACGTCAGCTTCTTCTAAGAAACACATTCAAGCAAATAATCATAACCCTCCAATGTTTTGACTTGTACAATAGGTGCGTTTTTTCGTTTACCAACATTAAGACATCCACACACAACACATGCGAGTTGAATGAATCAACCAAATTCGTAAAGCAAATCTTTCATTATCACGCATTTCTGTGGCTTTCAATCAAACTTTTTTTGTGTGTTATTGCCTTTACCTTCCGTCCGTTTGTCAAAGGAGCGGCCATTCCACCAAACGTAGATTCGCTTCTGTCATATTTTAAGTTTTTTGTCCGTGACTTTCGTGTTGTGTGACCTCTTAGCGATATTAGCGAGGTGACGAGGTTGTTAATTTTATTTGAAGACGTTTCTTGCAATTATTTTATGAAAAATATTTGAATGAATTATGATCAACACTGATTTTATTATTTTTTGGCTTACCTACCTACCTATATGAAAAAAGAGATGTAAAGGCCTTTTTTCTGGGTTAGATGGAAACTACAGAAAGCGGGCTGCTAAAAAGTTTATATTTATGATTTTTATTACAATTTTAATGACAAATTTTAAATCGTTTGCTTCTACAAACGATATAAAGCACGATGTTCTTAAACCTGGCCTTATCCTAAGAATGACCTAGGTGCAGTGGACACCTAGACGATAGTATTTTTTATGTATGTTAACATACAAACGTGACTCATTAAGGCGTAAACTTAGAAAAGTGAAAGTAATTAGTTTTTATCACCACAACATCATGCATATGTCATAAATAATGTGTAGGTAATAATAGTGGCAAAAAAAAACATACAGTCGCTAATAAAGTTTCGTTTCTCTGAAAGGACGACACGGTTGGCGCAGTGGCTGAGCGATCGAATGCTGCGCTGCGTGTCGCGGGTTCGATTCCTACACGGAACAAATATTTGTATGTCCTACAGATAGTTGTTTTGGGTCTGGCTGTTTGTGCCTGTGAGTTTAAATGTTTCTAAACGCAACCACGACACAGGAGAAATACCTATGAGGGGCAACGTTTAAAAAAAAAAGAATAGAACATTTTTGGAAAATAAACTTTTCATTTCATCATTTATTAGTCATCATTTTCACTGATAATTTTTTTTAACGAAAACAGTTTTAATCGTAATACCTATAGCTTAATTAGGAAACATTTAAAATATAGGTATACTGAAGCAGCAATACATGTAAGAATTTAATATAGTATATAATTAATCCTCACAATGTATCACAACTATGTGAGGTTAATCCTTACAAGTATGTGAGGTTTGCCCAATCGTGATATAAGTGTCACGCATTCTAAGAGTTTTGAATTAAATCAACATCGCATATGTAATATTGATTTATTGTATGAATATATATGCATTCCAAACTCGTAAACTATGTCATATAACATTATATATCATGTAATTTATGAATTAATAATATAATATTTCTGATTTAATAGTTCTAACGACGAGAAACTTAAAAACAAAACATTATAAATTTTATTTCCCGTTTGTGCAACTATTTTTTTACAAACGATTTCGACCGAGCTGATTTTGTTATCGGTAATTTCATATTGTTTAATTTGTCGTGAACAAAGTTTTGAGTGTGTATATGACTGTAAGTGTAGGGTAATAAAAAACCAAATAGAGAAATAGGGATGTAGCTACTGTGTGAATAAAATCATAACTCTTCCAATTGGCTTGGCTTTAGTTAGGTTAAATAGTATAGCTAGAAAAGGGGGTCCTTCTAAAGATAACGCCTAATAGATAGCACATCTTTGACGACTTTGTTCCTAAGTAAATTATTATTCGTACATTAAAACGAGCAGAAAAAAAACTCTCCACAGCCTAAGTTAAACTCATACAAAATTTAAAAAAAATGTGTCATACCTTTTTATGAGGAAAAGTTTGACTTTAAGCTTTATTAAAAACAACTATTTATGTAAGTGCCTTTTCCTGTTATCGTACACAACCACTCCCTTTTGAAGAATATGAGTATGAACCGGTAATAAATAACTTGCATTGTAATCATGTTTTTATTGAGACGTTTTTAGATTTTAGGAGTTAATGAGATTATGGGTTGGAGAAGACTCGTTTTGCAAGGCCCAAATTGTGAAACAAGGGGCATGCTTAAAAGGTAGATGCAGATGAAGTTTGCCGATCGGCACGAACCGATTATAAACCTTCTTATCCGAAGGTTTTGTAAGTAATTACTCTATTAGTTTTGTTGGGTATTATAGTGGTAACAGCCTAAAAGTGTGTGCATGTATCACAATATACATAAACAGGGATATTTATGTGATCTTTCTAACTGATTTTGTGCATTAATACAGAACAGGTAAAACTTTTAATAATTTACAGATTGATTTTTCGCTGTCGTTAATTTTTTATTGTTTTTCAATGTATGACGTTAATTGATACCTTCCTAGAATTCATTTCAAAACAAATGTGACCTCAGATTTATCTCAAATATTTTATTTTCCTTAATATCTTTGGTAATTGCTTATGCAAATGTTGTGGGTCTCACGCGGTTTTACAAATGTCTTATCCCCATTAAGTTCGATTTTTCTCATTGAGTTTGGGTAATCGGCTTAGCTTTCAGCGAATGATTGTTTTTTTCTTTTATTTAGTTAGTTAGGGATTTACCTTATAAGTGGTTCTCTATACCTATCTTGGTAAGAGGATCTATGGTACCCCATACATATTCTATCACGAATTGTTAGTCAACTACTTAAGTATCAAATGATGTTATTCCTGTTGCAATGATTACTTATTTGTTTTTCTTTCAATTACGAATTCTCAGTTAACTTTAAGGTATTCCGTAGCAAAAAAATTGTTCGTCAGTCCATCTTTATATTTTGTCCCAAAAAGCATTTAAATCTTAAATATTGGAAACATGGTATTGTTCGTAAAAGGTCGCATCGGTGCCCCCAATGGGTAATACCGATGGCAGTGCGCCAGAAAGACTCAAGCTCACATAACTTTCGGTAAACACCGCTGGACAGTTTCACAAGCACACCATAGGTACCATGTCGCTGTGTTTTCCCGACTACCTAACTAATGTGCTGCCTCATTTTGCGTCGCTAAACATTTTGCAATAGCATGGCTGTAGCATGATGATTATATCATTCAAATTCTAGTTGAAGCACTGAGTGCTACTTCAAGAGTTTTAGATGTAAATCCGCGTAAAATAAATCTGGCGACCTCCTCACAAACTTTTATTTAACCTCTTTTGAGTTTTTTTTTTATTATTGCTCACAAGTTGCATAAGGAACTCTTCTGTAAATTTGAATAGTTCTATGCAGAGTGTGATTTAATCCAATAATAAACCAAGCTTCCGAATAACGTATGACATAAACGGCCATATCTTTTGACGTAGACTCATGGTTGATTTTTTTACAGACTTGAGTATATGGTTTTAATTTCGATATCTCTACGCGTTCCCGATATAAAGGGTCTTGACAGACGGACGGACAACAAAGTGATCCTTTAAGTTTAAATCCTTCCGTCCGCTTTTTCATACGGAACCCAGTGTCTAAAAGAACGATGGATATAAGTGTTGATAAATGGAATGAACTTAACACAACATCATGCCTCTAATATGCGAAAAGTACCCCCAAATTTCACCAGTTATGTTTAGGTAGGTCCCATATAATACGGTGCTTTGCCATTAACTGGGTACAAATCCAGTCCCAGTGGCAGCTCAGAAATACGTTATGGAAAATACAATAACACCAATAACACTTTGCACTACCTGGGATTCGAAACCAACGAAGTAATCAGAACCATTAACAGAATTATTAATTAATTCTACAGAAAGCTTGGACCCTGTTCCCGTTGTTTGAATGTTTTTTGTTTTATGTATATTTTAATAGGGAATATACAAAAAAAAAGTGTAAAAATGAATAAACAAAATATATTCTACAGATTTAAAAGCAAACAGTAGTATAGTAGAGACAGCAGCGAAGAATGGGGATGGGGTTGCAGATTATTCGAAAGAGATGCCGCGGCCCCGGAACACAAAGGGCAAAAGAAGTAATATGAATAGATTTTATTCAGTAAGGCCCAGACTCCACCAAAGCGGAGAGCAGCGGAGCGGAGAGGAGATTGGCGGAAACCGACCAATCACATTGCTTTAAATCTACATCGCGTCTCTCATCTTTCTTATGATTAGTTGACTCTTGCACATCTCCTCTCCGCTCCGCTGCTCTCCGCTTTGGTGGAAACCGGGCCTTCAATATGACACTCCCTCCGCTGTGCCCAGAGCGAGGGAAGTTATTTGATGATTACCCATCCGAAAAAAAGGAGAGAATGGGAGCCCACAGCGCGCCGAGACTCCAGTAATACAGGACAAGGGAGACGAGGTACGTCAATTTCAATTCATACTAATAGTTACGAGTTAAGTAATACCTAACGTAGGTAGTAAATATTATTATTTACAAGTAATTTCAGTTAAAAATCATTTATTTATGGCACGCTATTAATTATGTTTGGTAAAAACTGACAGTGTTAATTTCGTTTAATTACGAAAGCCACGCGATAATTCCGAGACGATAATATAACTGGTACCAGAAATAATATTCACACCTGCTACCCTGCTATGACGTCTTAAGGCAGAACTAATTCGACTGAGGGAAAGAGACAAAGCTATACAGGGTGTCTAGCGCCATCTCTTTCCCTCAGTGGAATAAGTTCTGCTTTAAGACTTCATGGTAGGCCTACTGTAATGCTAGTTACCAAGGCCTTGCACTAGAAAAAATCCACGGATCACCAAACAATCCTCGTTTTATAATAATAATAATATAGCCCTTTAATCCAAACGTTTACAGTATTTGTTAATGTTGTTAAATTATTATAATATGTCCCTTAGTTCGGTGTGTCTTTTGTCATAGGCCTCCTCCAACTGTTTCCATTGCACTCTATCTAATATTGCTACTCTGGTGTGTCTTATTTCTGCTGAGGTTACTCTGTCACTTAGTTTTATTTTCAACATGCTACTTTCCATTGCCCGCTGACACTTGTCTGGTTTTTCTCTTTTTGAGTCAGGGACCAGGTCTCGCTTCGGTATGTTATACAGGCGAGGATACAGGTATTAAAAGTTTTTCTTTTAGAAGTCTGTTAAAAATACCGGTGGTTTGATCGTTTTATACTTTTGTGTCTTTGTTTTAGTGTGATCTTTGTCATCTATCAGCTTTTACCAGCTCTGTTGAGTTCGGCTCCAAGTCTACGGGATGCAGCGGAATATCTCTAATTTACATCATCAATGAGAAACTGAAATCCCTCATAGTTTTTCGCGAATATTTGACGTTATGACGGGAAGTCTGAAGCCCAAGACTCTGACAAGCAATCTTACGTAGGAAGGAGTATCGTCTTCAAGCTTACACGTAGGTATAGCCTACTATTCTTCATCATGTTGTGGTTGCTCAACAGTCAGCTTGCCTTACAGTTTTGCCGTATTGTTGGCCTTTAGGCATGCTATTACTGCTGCCACTACCAATATTACTGTCACTGGGTTATAAAGATCGAATAGACTGCCCCCCCCCCCTCCCCCAATGAAAAACAGATTTTCAGATGCATACGGTTTGACTTTAGTAGCAATTAACACGGCCAGAGACAAGTACTAAAAGGAATAAAAACTTGGTTTGCATTCCCAAAGTTAAGTACTTCAACCCCCTGAAAGATTGCAAACAAGCAAAGGTCGGTCCTCGAGTTTGTCAACTTTCCAACGAATCGGCGTTGCATATAAAATTAATAATTCGGTGATTCAACTAGACCTTGGGGCACTATCTATAGTTCAATGCAGTTTGCATATTAAGTGGTTTGGCAATGTTAGTAAACATGATCAATACCGATATGTTTGAATCAATGAGCTGATTTGCTTCACTTGTTCTGATTGAGGTTCACGGTTTGTCGATTTCTGATGACCTAGACAACTGACCATCGTTATCAAAGTGTTTTTTTTTTCAACAACTTGCAAGAAGGCTGGTACAGGTTAGATTTTTGATATTTTTTTTCTTTTCCGTAATTTTCGTTGTACATGCTCACTTCCTCTAGACACGACCTTCTAAAGTCTACTACTAAGTTTTTGGATAAGAAAAGTACTTGCTGCATAATACTCCATTAGGATTATAATATGTTGGCATTGAACTTATCCAGTGTTAAGGAAAAATCAGCTTGATAATAGGCATCATTAATCAATTAAGCGTTTTAGGGTCATTTAATTGTTCAAACATGTTTCTTTTGGTCATTTTTGATTTCAGATATAGAACTGTATTTAGACTAGTGCTAAATAAACATGAATTGTTTTAATGGACGTGGCGCTAAGAGAGCTTGTGAAATTAATTTTATTTTTTTTTGTAATTTGTTGGTATTATGTTGATTAAAATTTGATTGATGACCATAACGAATATGACTGTACTAAATTATAATCGTTGAAATGACAAACAAGGAAACATGTCGATTATTTATGATCTCTTTATTTTTATGATTTTTTTTAATATTTCATAAAAATTGAGAACATATTTTATTCAACATAAAACCTGTAATTTCATTTCGCAGACATCCCTGGTGCTTCCACCTTATGAAAAGTTAGTAGGTGAGGTAGGTAGATACTGTTAGTGGTGCCTTGCTTGGATCGTGACTTAAAACAACTCTACAATTTCAAAGGAATGTTTTAAAACGACAATTTCAAGTTGACAGACTGTACTTAACTTTATAATTTTCACACAAATGAAGGTATAAAGAATGAATTCAAATAAAATATTTTGTCATTTTCTGCCTCAAAGTAGCTATTATTTTCTTCTAGGTTTTCCTGTATTTTATAACTTAAACATACAATTAAAATTACCAACGAAGCTGTTAAAAGAATTTAAATAATATCGCACTTATGTGGGAAAACACTTAAATGCTAACATAATGCAGTTAATTTCTGTGCTAATTACTTACCACAATAGTATTGCGTTAATTAAAACATACATTCAAGATGTTCAAGTGCCTCTGGGTCGAACTGTGTGACATGGTCCCATGGCTGGGTAAAGTAAACATTTAATATTTTATTAAACCTGAAGAGTTTGTTTGAATGCGCTAATATCCAGAAAAAATAGTTCTAATAAAAACATGTTTTAGTACTGAATAACCCATTTATCGATTTATCGAGGAAGGCATTTAGGAGCTGAGCAGTGGGTACAACGGCATAGCATAGCTAGTCAACAAAACAACCACGTGTCACTATTTCGTGCCAGCTAAATCAATTAACCATACATTCGATTTCAAATAAATTTTGTGAATGTATTTTTGGGGTTCCAGCTAGAAATATAGGATAGGCACGACACGTGGTCCCGTGCGAAGCTAGGGTTCAGCTAAAACCCGTATTCAAGATCTTAAAGTACCTTTTAATAGCATGGTGGTTTGAGGAAATACATAACAAATAAATATAATAAATCAAGTTATTATCCTGTCATCGCAAGTCAATTAAACTCTTAAACGAGTGAAATAGAAAACATGAAGTTTATTTGTTTTTCCTTAAACCTTATGAATGGATCACGCCATTGCTAAACATTTACGGGACATTTAATGCCGTAAGTTTTATTCTGGTTTGTTTAACGTTACGTGTGTGTTTGTGTATGTGCGTATTTTATATGCACTAGGCACTTTCTTGTGCTTAATTTCTGGACTGACAACGAATCGTACTTATTTTATAAGTTCTCTTTGAAGGACAATATTATTTACAGAGGACTTAAGGCCTATCCATTTTGGAAAGCGGTCACCTCCTTCTGCGAAGCAGTCATGCTAGCGAATGAGGTTTCCCGGCGTTTGAGGGAAATAACCTCCAACCAACCCAGCCGCGGGTGACGCCACGGACGCCGGGCACCGCGAGACGACTCCCAGCCACCGTAGATGCGGGCCTGTGGAAGGAGAGCAATGGGTAGCTCACCGTCCGGTCGTCTATTGATGATAGGTCGTGGCGACGGCGCATTAGTGTTTCACGCGCGCCTCTAAGAGATGTCAGCAAAGCAGAGGGGCCTGCCAGGGCCTCCGCCAGTCAGGGTTGCGGGTTTTTCGAAAGAGATACCGCGGCCCCGGAACGTAAAAGACAATGGAAGGGACATGGGTGGGTTTTAGTCAGTACAAGTCTGACACTCCCCCCGCTCAGAGCGGGGAAAGTTGTATGATAATTTCCCAGCCCAAAAAATGACTTATACATTACACTTATACAAAACACGAGAACACAAGATTCGCAAAGAAAAACGACACAGAAAAACTGTTTGTTACGCCGTCAGTGTTAGTGAAAGTGATAGCCGCAAGACGACGACCGATTTTATATACGAAAGCCTTAACCGTTCCATAATATGTTTACCTTACTTAGCATTTTAAAGAAACTAGTGAACACAAGCGCGACTACTGGGAATGAGAGCCTGGGTTCCAGGTCGGGTAAAGTGTTTTTGGGTTAATCCATCAGTTATTTCTCAGTAACAGGTCAGTCTGGATGTGTGCTCAGTTGATGGTAATAGGCTTGCCCTAAATTTCATATCGCCCGACCCTTGGAAATTACAGGCGTGTATATGAACGTGCGTGTGTATGAACCTCGTGGGGTGCTGATATGGAAGAAAGTGGAAATTATGTTTTTCCTATTCCTTTCTGATTCATTTCGTTTTGGGATCTAGACAGATATTTTTATGTCTGGGGTTTTATTGAGCTTCTTTGTCTCAGCGTTTTTTTTTAATAAAATAAAAACTCTTTGGTTTTATCATTGGGCATGTTATAGACGATGACAGGATGATTAATCTGGCCCGGTGCGGACGAATTAGTCCCTGTAATCGGCGGCGGGAACTGGTGAACGTCATGGGCCCTTTAATCAAGCTTACGAACACTTTATACTTGTCTTACCACTAAGTGATTGTAATTAATCTGTGTCACAAGGTCAACCCTGTAGTCGCTATACTGCACCGGCTTCTCATTCAATCATGAACCATTGAAATTGGTATTGTTCTTTCAAAAAACTTATTATTTTTGAGCGAATAATGTTTGCCAAACAATTGCGAAGTGCTATTAATACAACCAGACACGATTCTTCTGTAAAAAATGCTGTTTCTTTATGATTTTGGTATTTAAGTGTTTATTCTGTTTTTGACGTTAGTATTCGCAAAAATCCCCGAAGTGTTGTTATATACAATAAATCAATGATGACATTTAATATAATCGATTTTTTATTTTTTTATTTCTTGCTGATTGGGCGATTAGGGTAGCAATAACCAAAAGAAATATAAATGTTATTCGTTAGACTAAAAACAAGTGTTATGATGATTTTAATTGACTAATTTTAATTAAATCACAGCTTTATTACAAAAAAAATCTGGAAGAACTATACGGTATAAGAGTAACATTGAAAGACTTAAATTATTTACTTGATAATATATAATACGTTATCGCTTTCGAAATTTGTTAGTTCTCAGTATCTGACATAGTTTTATGACCTTTCTTTAATTTGCAATAAAGTGTTAACTCTTTTATATAAACCTGTTTGTAATAAAAGTCATAGGCATGATTATGGTTACATTGAATCCATTGGATACTATTTCGAAGATCTATGATATTCTAGTTCGTAACTAAGTCCCACATTATCATGAAATCTATGTTTTAATTAAACAGTTAATATGGACTTTTTTGAGTCTTTGGGTTTTTTGTTTGAAATAAAATTATGAGTTTACCTCGTATAACACCTCAGAGCTCGTTATGAAATCAGATATCGTTGCGAAACTTGAATTTCGGGTTTCACGGTCGTAGTCGCTTTGTTTTTTCGAAATGTCATCAAATGTTCGCTAAAGGATAATAGAGGAAAACATTCTACTTCGATAGTCGATTGTTATCGATAAAACTGTACTTTTACGACCGTCATCACCACTACAAACTAACCTCATTCACAGACTAATAATACCATAATAAGATGAGATTAACTTGTCAAAATTATCGACGGGAAATTGCTTTGTCTCTGGTTTTGTCTTATCAGTCTAACTAGTAACTCAGAAAAGGACATAATAAAACGGTTAGTCGTACCATGTAAAATATTGATACCTATATTGAACATTCTGCTGTACGTATGTATATCACTTAAATCCTAAACGACTAGACCGATTTAAATTAGTTTTTTTTAATACGTTTGAGTGGCGCTCTGGATGGTTTAGATTTGTGATCCAAGAGGACTACATCTGTCGGCTAGTTATATAGTATAATAGCAGCCACTCGGGTCGATTTTTGAGGTAAACCGCGCTTGCCTAGGCTGGTCTGTAGATGGGTGACCATCCGTTACATACCGAGTTTCCGTGGAGCGTTGGAAACCACGTTAAGTTGTTAGACCCGGCTGTCATTTGTAGTTCTATAACAGTAGTTAACGATAGTCAATATGCCGAAAATTTTACAACCAGTTTACCCAGTACTAACTGATTTATGGAAGTCAGATAAGCAGTCAATTCATATAAAATATTGGTAATCAAATGCATCTGTTTAGAGTGGCAGCCGACCCCAACATAGCTGGGAAAAGGCTAAGTACATGATGATGAAAATGGTTAGACTGGAAGTTGTCATAACATAGTTTGGAATAGGTTAGGTTAGGCTGATGTTGAAGAAGAGACATAGCAGCTGATCTTCAATGTACACAGAATACCTAACTGGTTAATAATAAGTTCGCTTGGCAACATAGCAAGGAAGTCGTACTCACGACCTATCGCTATGACCTATGTTCGACGAGCGAATGGACTTTTATTTTGCAAATAACATGTGCAAAACTATTGCTTTCGTCTTCGATTCGTCGTCAGAATGCAAATCACACTTTATTGGCTGTATAACAGTTTTTACGTCACGTTGACGTGTCCAGATACACAATTCCCATAAATATTCATAGAAGCCTGTCATTATTAAACATTTGACTTTAAGTTGAAGGATGTAAGGTGGAAGTTTGAATGTGAAGGTTTTGCGTTGAAATCAGTATCCTAAACACGTCTATGGCACTCAATGTCGATCAATTGATTCGCATGTGTTTCACTAATATTAATGTCAAACTTGACATTATAATTTTGCTTGCATTATTATGGTATAATTTGGAATTATAAGGCCAGTCTGAATTTGCCATACCTCACTTACAAAGAAGGTTAATAGCTGTTTATTTTGTAGCTGTGATAATTCTTAAAATAAAAATAAATAATGGACGTTAGCGATATCAGACTTCAATGACTTCAGTTTTTTACGTAAAGATTTCCCGCGTTTATGTCATCTTCTTGTTTTAAATGGCGGATCCGACGATCTGGCATTTATTTTAAATTTGGAACTGTTTTTATTTGCATGGCTATGTGACGGTAAAAAATGAACAACTTTAATTTAGAGCACCTGCGTACTAAACCCATGTTTACAAATAAATAAAGATATAATAAATTAAACTAACCTTAACAACTATATAAACCTGAACCAAATTTTCAAACTACAGGAAGGTGATTCTGCATACTTAATCAAAAATCTTATTCGAGATTTTGCAATAGATGTTGTTAGATACATCTGTTACTAGATCGTTTAAATCTTATTACATCGTCATAAATGTGTTTTTTATGTAAATTAATACATTCGTCTTGCAACATTGCAGTCTTAGTAAGATATGGTGGCAATTATGAAATATTACGATACATCTAGTGTGTGTGGTTACTATTTTAGTTTTTTTTTTTGGGCTCTATTCATATTTTATCTAGTAACTAGGAAATAGATTTCGTTAATTACTATGTACCTATTTAATTAGCAAACGCAGCTTGAATATTTAATCAGCGTTTTATCTTAAAATTGCATGTGTGCCGTTTTAAGTGCTAATCAACAAACATAATCGTGCATACGGTACCAAATCCCCAGTATATTTAAATCATAACCCAAAAAAACAGTAGACGAACGGGTGTTATTCAAAAATGGAAATATTCAACAATTAGGAAATTGTAGTACCAACATAATCATTTCACGTAACAATGGGCTGTCGCCACATCAAGCCTAGGCACAATGAATGGGTTTTCGATAATCATAGTTTCACCATAGCCTCTATTGTATCAGCACCTACCTGGGTTTACCAGGTATTTGATACACTTGTCTCTTTTTGCCTGTTGCCTGGACTTGTGTGAACGATTATTGTTCTATAAATTGATTTGTTTCTTAGGCTATACAGATTAACTAGTATTGCATTGCTTAAAATCTTGCCCTTACATGCCTTTTCATCGTGGTATAAGACGAGTACCTAACACACATGTCTTGAAGAAGACCATGCAGACCTAAAAAAGTTTGGATAAGGTAGCCACGGTTGGCGCAGTGGCTGAGCGACCGACTGCTGCGCCGCGTGTCGCGGGATCGATTCTCGCACGAAATAACTAGCTATTTGTATGACCTACAGGTAGTTGTTTCGGATCTGCATTTATTTATTTTAAGAAGAGTTTGTCTGCTAACAAATAAATTGAACTATACTTGACAAAAATCAAAGATTTTCATGGAAATTCCAACTGTACCCGTAGAGCCTGGTTATTTCTTTTTCTGACTGTACGTACATAAACTGGATGATACAATGATGTCAGCTCGGTTTTACCATCAAACAAGAAAAAAAAACAACTAACTGACTTGAAAGAAATAAGCAGATATTTGAGGCAATTAGTCTTTGAAAACCGAAAATTATTACTGACGTTAAAGGCTTAAGCTTGGTAACGATGGTAACCTGGGGGTCAATCACCAGTTCCAAATAAAAATGATGTAACCGTTTTTATTAATTATTTCTGTGAGTTATGAATTCAAAAAAGAGAAGCCGCTTGTCGGTTAAATGTATTAAATAAAATATAGAATACATTTTACACAAATAATTTTTAATATTTTTTTTAATAAAATTATACAATTTTTTATTAAATAAAATATAGAATACATTTTCAAAAGAGATGTAATCTTATTTGGACTAAAGCGAACAGAAAGAGCTCCAAAACCATCACCATCTACCTAGCCTTAACCCAACTATGTTGGGGTCGGCTTCCAGTCTAACCAAAAGCAGCTGAATATCAGTATTTTACATGGAGCGACTGCCTATCTGACCTCCACAACCCAGTTAGTACTGGGTAATATGATACCCTTGGTAAGACAGGTTGTCAGACTTTCGGTACACTGACTACCTGTAACGACTGTCAAAGATCTACAAATGACAGCCGGGGCCAACGGCTTAACGTGCTTTCCGAGGCACGGAGGAAACTCGGTATGTAACGGGTGGTCACCCATCCACAGACCAACCTAGGCAAGCGCGGCTTAATCTAAAGATCGACCCGAGCGGCTGCTATTATTTAGCTACGAGCTCCAATCAGCTCCAAACCGTTCAACCCTTTATAATTCAATAGAACATTTCACAAGCTCTCCTCCACACTACGATTTCCTGTGTCGTTGTGAATTTGTAGTAGAAAATGGAATCTGTTGTCCCTAATCTCTGTAAAACGAGCTTGTCATTAATTCTAGTTGATTCGGATAAAATACCACAACTATCATTTTAATATTTTTAACCTACCTCAATAGATATTATATACAATACATCAGCGTTTCCCTTTATATGATTAGCAATTCAAATAAGTTTCCTCTTTAGGTATAAAAACATATATTTCCGTATTGATGACCACGGCGATTGTAGTCATAATAACAGGCTATCAATAACTGTAAAAACATAGCACTTGTATGCTCGATTAACAATGTAAACAAGAATGGAATAGAAATATATTTTCTTCAACTCATCACTTTATGTAAATCGTATCGTGGTTTAATACTTCCTTCAATAGCTTTATGACTGAGGAAACAGTAATAAAAGACACTGGTTGGTTTTCTTGGCTGAATTACTTATGCTAACATATTCTTTATGATGTAAGGGCAGGAGTTTCTTAATAATTATCGAATTGACTATCCGTAATCCTTCTCAGTGAACTTTGAATTAGCGAAACCAGCAAATCGTAATGACCACCAACGCATTAACCAGATGACTTGTACAAAAAGGTTTATAAACAATAAATAAGCCCTGAAGAGTAATTTATAAGACTGGCTGGCCCTGCTCCACAGACAATTGTTTTTTTTTAATTGCAGTAATTGTCACAGAGACTCTCTCGACTCTCGGCGTAATCAAGACACGCAACGCCTATATATAAACTCCTTGTTAATGCTTACATTGCGTTTTTAAGCCGTTAATTCGGGAAGTTATAAGTAATCTTAGGTAAAAACGTTGTTAGTTACTTATTTCATAAAACACATGCCAACTTACTTAAATTCAAGGGCTATTTGACTCTAAATCATTCAGATAATTAGGAAAAATAATATTTCATGTGATATTTTGCCACAATTCTTAAACTTGGATGTTCTTAAAGCCTCACTCTTCAGTCAACACAGATATTGAAACTAAGTCTTCGTAAAAACGTGGCGTACAATTAAATTAATTGTCTTCACATGTTTCTCTCCACTACAAAAGTACGAACATGAGATAAAATGAATATGTTTTTATTTCGTTTTTTTTTTCATATTGTTTTTGTTCCAAGAACTGGCCAGTCGTGATTGTTAGCTGTCAATATAACGCGAAAAGGTTGGCAGTTCAATCAATGAAGCCCTCCCATGTCTTGTAGAATTTTAAGCAAAAACCATAGTACATCGTGTTTTTTGGTTAGGTTCGTGCAATTTTAATATCAACACCAAGTTAGTAAATAAGCCATCTTTTATCTGTTGAATTCAATGGCTATGTTATGAACTCTAATATTGTTTTATATTCTATTCTTTTATTAATGGGAAGGATAATATTAGCCTAATAGGCTATCGTTTTTTTTTTTTTTTTATTGAAGCAAGGTTAATTCAAAATCAATGTCATTGCCTTAACTCGTTTAAACGCAAGTTCAAAGTCGTCATGGAATAAAATGTATTTTGAATTACTTTATTGCTATCCTGAATTACCTTCTCATTGAAACATGAAATATTATTATTGTCAATAAAAATCTGTTGGAACTAAATTGAAGCTCTGACGTTGTATAGTTACTTTATATCTTAAAAGTGCAATTTTTTTATTAAAAAAGTTGTTTCCTGCCGTTATTTTGTAAAGTTTTGGGGAATATAAGTTGTAACATTATATACTTAGAGTAAAAAAACGTATATCCAAATAAAATTAGACATTTTAGGACGTATATTCACATTAATTGGATTTGCGTTGGTCCGCATTACAATGTAGATTTCTTAAGAAACAAATATATAGATACGTATACAATAGTTAATTGAAGGTCGATAAGATTATCACAATTCTATAGTCTAGATAATCCTAAGCTCATAAGAAATATATCCAGATCTGAGCTGGTTTAGGTGTAACTAAGGATTAAGATTGACTTGGATTAAACGAAGGCCGCGTCCCGTGCAAGCTTAAGTATGCTTGATCACTTTTGAACACGATCTATGAAATCGATCAACTTTCATATTATTTTCAATCAAACTTTCTGATTTAGCTACAGATCTTTTTGGGAATCAACGTGTGTAACATTTTTACAACCTTTATGGTGAAAATATATTATGACCACAAATGTTTTAAGGTACAGTTTTTCCTTCAAGTATTTCTCGTTAGCAACCTCGTGGTTTGGATTTAAATATTACTTACATTGGACTAAAATATTACTGGCGAAATGTTTGTGTACTTTGCTTTATAAAAAAACGTTGCTCCACACTTCGAATTTATCCTGTATCGTGGGTGCGTTTACAAACATTTAAACTCACATACACAACAGCCAGACCCGGAACAACTAAATATTTATTGGCCATACAAATATTTGTTCCGTGCGAGAATCGAACTCGCAACACGCAGCGCAGCAGTCGATTGCTCAGCCACTGCGCCAACCGTGTCTTACTATAAATTACTGCTGCTTAACCCTTGAGGCCCTAGGCGTAATGTTATGTTATGTTCTAAGTTACTACGTTAGATAATTTTCTTTAAGATACCTACTATTCTTGTCTAAAGAAAATTGTCACGTAATATTTTATGAGCAGCGCTGCTACCATGACGTGTTAAAGCAGAACTTATTCCGCTGAGAGAAGGGGACAGAGCTATACAGGGTGTCTAGCACCATCTCTTTCACTCAGTGGAATAAGTTCTGCTTTTAGATGTCATAGTAGGCCTACTGGTTTCTTTTAAAAGTACTAAACCATAGTTACGTCACTATCAGTACCAAGAAAAAAATATTGAGTTCCACATTTCTAGAAATAGACATAAAACGTGATGCATATACGCAATTACATAGAAACACGTATTTCTATTAATACATAGTTGGCTTCACAGAAATAACTATATGTTCTTACGTGAATTGCTAACCTAACGCAAATATAAAAAAACACATATAATATAACACCGACGTTTTATTAAATACATCCGAACAAAAAAACGTCTATTTATGTTTTATGATTGTTTCCTCGTTTTGGATGAGTAGAACTATTAATAAAACAATTAAAGGAACACTATAAAAAGGCCTTAAAAGGAATAAACGGAACCTTTATTGAATAACTTTGTTGTCCGTCTGTCTGTCAAGACCCTTTATCGGGAACGCGTGAAGATTTCAACTTGAAATAAAACCATTCGCTCAAGTCCTGTAGTCACTTTAGGTTGTGGAAAATTCTAAGTCTACGCAGTCGAAAGATATGCTACCCTACTATGACCTCTTAAAGCAATTCTTATTCCACTAAGGGAAAGAGACAGAGCTATACAAGTGGAATAAGAATTGCTATAAGATGTCATAGTAGCCCTTCTGAAGGGCTACTATGACATGTCGTATATGTCGCACGTTTCTACGGAACCCTCAGTATGAGAGACCGATTTTTCTGGGGCCAACGAGAAATATAAAAGTCTATGTACGGTAGGTAAGTCTGACGTTTACCTGATAAACAAATATAACAAGACTCTTATGGTTTCAAATCAGAGTTATGCTAGCAGATCCAAAACCATAACACAACAAGGAATCCTACTAATATAATGAGATGTATGGATGTTTGTTACTCTTTCACGTCAAAACAGCTAAACGGATCTTGACGAAATTTGGCACAGAGGTAGATTATATTTATAGTTTAGAGGATATTATTATGTATCATGCGGGCGAAGCCGCGGGCGTTAGCTAGTCTAATAATAAATATACAAACACTGAATTTTTCGTCGTCTGTACTTGATCAGTGACTTTGAATTTTTGGAAAACATGACAACACTTTTAAAGCTCAACATATTGCGCCTACACACAAATATTTTATAAGTAAATAGGAACCAGCTTATGTGTTCAGCAAATAAATATATACAAAGATTTACTACATGTCATTTTCGACGTATACTTTTTGGAAATCATCCTCGTTGTCCTACTCTATTTTTATGGCTTCGCACTAGTTCTCGCCGTCACTGCTATTTTTTTAGACCATACTTTGACACCCATTTTCTCGTAACTACAAGATTACCTATCAGCCCTGTTTTTAATGCTATAACTTTACTTTAAATACCTCCCGTATTCAATAAGTCCACCAGCACAAAGTATTGAGTGCGTTTCAGCTTCGCGAAGGGTTGGTTTACACCCTGTATATGGTTTTCTTAGTAGGTACCCGAGATAAAAGATAACCGCTGCCATAATCTATTGTCCATAAGTTCATAGCAAACTAGATTCTACGTCTCAACACATTAAGTTTATAGTTAATCGTATTAGATTATAGTTTTAAATCAAAGTATTTGTTTTTATTAATTTGGTTATTTTTTGAATACCAAAAAAGTTGAAAGAAGGTTTGAGTAGAAATAATATAGTCATGGTACTAAGTACTAGTAAGTACTAATGATTTTATTCAGTTTTACAATATCCTAAAAAACAGAATGCATTTTCTCGAACAGTGTTTGGATACAAAATCATAAAAACCTTTAAAATGTACTTGATTCCGGAATTTATTTGATTTTTCTGTTGAAGTGAGAATAGGTTGTACATAAAATTGCTTGTTTATAAATGTAAAAAACAAAGTGACATCGCCGTGGCGAGGTGTTTCACCGTCCTGTTCTTTGTTTTCTCTGAAACCCTACAATGGAGGCTTCGCAAACAACGCCAAGTCTGTATTATTATATGAATCACTATCTAAACCTTTTGAAAGTGAAGTAAAACAGCTGTGCGCCACATGTATACAGATAAAATATACATACTTATTTCGTAAAATACTTCGTCAATCGTGAATGATAAAGGTTTTAATGGAAAACGTTGATGTATATATGTAGGTGCAGTGTTTTATCATTCTTCCTACATATAAAATACCGTATTCATTTAGGCAGAGGGATAATAAAAAAACAAGATGGCCCTTGTTCCTTCAATTGCTCTTTATGTTCCTGGCCGCGGTATCTAACAAGATGGGCTGAGGACATAATCAAGTGACTTTTAAAGTGTTGGAAATACCTAAAATAACTTAACAATAAAATCGATATAATTATATCGATTTTATTGTTAAGTTATTTTAGCGTTACGGTACAATATTTAGATCTTAAACTGTCACTTTGAGACGTTCTGGTAACATGTAACGTCAGCACATCATCACAAAAAAAATTGGAAAACTCTTACATTCAGTTTAAAAATATTGAAGTTGCCTCTAAAATAAAATTAACGGTTCCAAGTTTTAAGATAATTTTCGTATTTTCAAGATTTTTTGAAGCGAATATATCGTTTGTAGAAACTATACTACATCGGCAATACAAGCTCAATATGACCCTGAATTAACTTTCCCTGCATTCATTATACAACAGCACGTATCACACAGAAATAATTTGCTGGCTTGCCAGTCAGCACTGACAGTCACAGAATATACATAATATTTAAACAGCTCAAAGTCAAAACACAAAATTCAAAGACACGTCAAGAATACGGTTTGCACATCACTATTGATAACGGAGATTTCGCTTTGTTAGCCGTCCAGCGCATCACTTACATATGCCCATAAATCGAGACTATGGGGTATAAAACGCAATGTAAGCATAACAGATGTTTTGTGTCAACGGACCCTGTAAATTAGAAAATCTTATTGCAGGGCACGTACGTATTCTAATATTTGTTGCTCAGATACCGTTCTTGTCGGCTTTAATGAACCGTGAAACTGAAAAATCGCAAGGTTGCTGTCACCGACGCCGACGCACAGAACAATACGAGTAGCCAAGTATGTGCCAGCGGTACGTTGATACAATCCGTCAACAATGAATCGGGTGACCGATGATAACTGATATTGACATGTGTCTGACGGATAGTCAATGTACATTGATTGAAGTTCATGTCAACACTAATTAATTTAAGTACATAATATATTTGAAGAACAAGACGGGGAGCACTGTTAAATTATTTATTTGATTTGACGCGTGTCATTACACAATTTTAAAAAATATTTATGGTTTGCCTTAAAATATTCACAACTTGTGTGTGTAAAGTCACTGAATTCAAAAGCAAAGTCAATAGCCTCTTCAACAATTTGCCACAACACATCGCGAGGACGATTCCATATAATTGTTTTATACAATGACGACTGAAGAGTGTTGGAATAGCAAACTATTTGCAGACTGAGTAATTTATGTTTTATTTTTAAACTAGCACAAAGATACCGATTCTTAAATAATTATGCTCATAAAACAAGCATTGCTACAAGAGCACGAAAGATAAAAATAGTCATAGTAAGTGTTTTCTATTTGGTAAAAGTATACGTACTACGTGTTTGTTGTTATGGTGCCTGGCGACGATGAGTCCCCGCGGGTCTGTGGCGGGGTCCGGGCGAGTGGCAGGCCAGGCCTCGGCGACTATAACCAGACCACACCGGTTAGACTAGGTTCGAACTCAATCGCATAGCCATCATTCGCAAGAGGAAACCTACGCCAGCAATTATTGAAAGATTCCAGATCCTCCATCTTAGTCAGAATCACTTGAAACTTGAATCGTTTTAGCGCAAAATGTCTTTTGACATTGAAAGTCCATTTGACACATTTACTTGAAGTTAGTTTGTAGCAGTTATGACAGAAATGACATCAGTATGAAAATTATCTGACAGTAGATCATTTTTATACTTGATATGATTTCAGGGGTATTAAAATAGCTGAATAATATGAATAACGTAAAAATTCTTAAGATTTGCACAAAGTTACAAAATTCATAATTATAACTGCGTCAGTGAACATTTTAAGAATTTTAACGTTATTCATATTATTATCATTTTATGAATCTGCCAAAGCGGCCATTTTAGACCCCCTAATGTATTTCCTTATTCAAAAAATTGATTGTTGCAAGGATTTATGCTTGCATTACATTGGTTGATTCAATCGATTGCTCGTTACTGTCAAATAAACAACTTTTGTTTTGGGGTTATCGTCAAAACTAGCTTCAAGCGCTGTTCTGCGGTTTCCGTTGTGGTTTACGCTGCAGTGAATATTACTTACATTTCACAACTTTAGGGTTAAACAGAGCTATTAACATTTGTATTTCACAAATCAATGTTTGATAAAATTGCAGTCTACCTATTTACTTACAAACATCAAAACTTGCAAAATATTCGTAAACAGTTTAGTTCAATACATGTATACCTACTGATACACGTATATATATTTTTACAACGCTCAGCCAAAACTTTACACATTATTATTGAATCATTGGACACGCTTTTGAATAAGAAAATCAGTCGCGTGACGCAGTGATCGAGTTTTTATTCGATAAACGCAACTCGTTTCTTTAGAAAAAATGAATCGAGGAAGTCATTTTTTCCTTATGCCATTCTAATATGTATATTAAGGGTCGTTGATAAATGCCATTCTCAGTATCTAAGCGTTCGTTGTGACGTAGTTGCCGATTACGTTCTATTTAACGTGACATAACCGGTATCTGCCGCTTGTTGCTCTTGCGCATGTAATGAAGAGACCTCATCACTTCTATGGGATACGACAATCTCACCAATTTCTTGTTTCAAGAACCAAGAAATCTCGTCGCCACTTCATGTGGAACTTAAAATATCATGGGACTGATTAGCGGTCTGTTTTACTCCACAAGCAAAAACAAAAAGCTGTTTGCTAACTACAAACAGATCTTATTTTACAGTACATATAGCATAATATTTACTAAACGTGCTTTTTCAATATTTTCTTAATGGTCTCGAGACGATTACGAGTTCTGTGCCATTTCGAGATGTCATCGATAAGGATAAATATATCAGTAACGAATATTTAACGCGGAATTCCCTGGAAACTTGTCTGAAGTACTTATAGCCTGTTGGTTGTTTTATTCGTAGTAGTTATTAAGTAATAAGCAGTTAGTGTCGAGCAATAAAGAAAATTGTTTCTAATAACTTGGAGATAACCGCATAAAACGTAGGCTGTGTTTTGAAGCTAGAATTGAAAATTGTGTGTATATTTCATAAGAAAACTTAACGTTGACACTTGCAGCGTTTCATTTTGGAGCTACTTTTCTGTGATAAAAAGTCTTTTAATAACTAGCTTTACTCCGTAGAAAATCCTAATCTCTCGCTAAAATATTCCTTAAGAACAAGGGCACTGTCGGACAAGCTACGTTCCGCTAGCTATGTTGATAAGACGTATACTTATTTACATTTAATAACCGTGAATTCTTTAATTTTTTTTTACTTACATGTCAATTATCTGACGGGGGCGCCACGGTATTAAAATATTGAATGAATCTTGAATTAAATCCATTGATGATAAATTGATAACGATCGAATTTGTAAATCTGTTTAGAGCTTCGCAATGGAGACCTTGGTACCTGAGACATGTTTAATCGCATTTTTTTCAATGTTGGCAGCTTATATATGTACTGCTGCATTTAAGTAGGTATTATGTTAATGTGCCTTAACATACCATCAGACAACAAAAAACACCCAAATGATTCGTTCGATTGTATCCTTTTTAAAACGCTTTTTTGCCCGTTGTGGTATACGGTTTTGGTAGCGTTTAGTAACACTCCAGCAATACATAAGTAGTCTACATCTTTCTGATTACGAAAATAATTGATGTTGTTACAATTTATGTAACCACTCGATATAAAACTATAAATAAACGCGATGGCTAATTAAAAGTAGCGATCAGTTGTGTGGCAGGTGGCACTGGTGGTTGGTCAGAGACATCGCGGTATGCAGGCGGCGACCGCGGAAACTTGCTCTCGACTATGTACAGTGTTACAATGTATGTACCTTCGTTAGATTCTATCGTCTAACAGCGCTACGCAGTTCCGTCTGGACTGATACCCAACTGCAGGGTAATGGCTTTATTTATTTACTCTCTTTATTATCTCTCTCTAGTCAACTAACACACAGCAAGCAAGCAAGTCGATTTATTAATAGTTTCATTAATTAAAATCAAGTGTAGTTAGCAATGATTGAAGTTCTACCGGATGGCACTAGATGCAATTTAAGATGAAGCCGTTTACCTAAGGATGCCTATTGCTAGATCAGCGAGGAAATAATTAGTAGTTATAATTTATTAATTGAAACAGGCTTCCGCCACGCGTCTTGTACATGGTGGGAAACTTTGAAGTGAGAATGGTAATGCCACGGTGTTTTGATTTATAAGACAATTAGGTATGTGGGGTTTTCCTGCACGCTCGAGGAGGCACCAACTAAATGCTAATGCAGAGGATGTTAATACTTGCAAGTAAGCTTCTGAGGTGAGCAAAATTCTAAACAGTCTTAAGCTCAGGAGATTGTAATCTGAATGGCAACAATGTAACTTGTTACCTGTGTTACTGGTTGATTTATTTATAGAAACACTGGCGAACCGCCAGAGTTTTAGCCTGTTTGAAGCATTCAAGAACCTTTCACGAAAGCCTAGGAAGTGTTGGTGAAAATTGCATTTATATGAAGCTGAATTAAACGCGCTGCGGTTTACAACTTTATTATGTAGCATGTAATAATAATTTCAATTTATTTTTCATACGTCAGTGACTTGTATGACATCATTTAAGTTGGAGGTTAAGTTGTCTAACATAATTTGTTTAATAAGCGATGGTAGATTGGCGCGAGGCACTGAGCTCGCAAAACGATGCGATCTTTCACGACGATCTGCACAGTGCACAGGCATGCTCCGTTAAACAAATGGGTTTTATCTCAAATTCTATCTTTTCCTGTTAAGCTAATTGATGGTAAAGGTTCTTTGTATTGCTGCAAGTACAAAGGTTAGAAACGAGGTCTTTTGGGCAAACTAGGAATCCTATCTGCCACAGCTCACCAAGTATCAAATATGGAGACATGTTTTGTTAATCATCTAATAACTTGGGAGTGTCAAACTTTTACTGACTAAAACCCACACATGTTCCTTCTATTGCCCTTTATTATCCGAGGCCGCGGTATCTCTTTCGAACATCCCGCAAATTGGGCATACTGTGTCCCTGGCAGACCACTCTGCGTGAATACATGATATGTTAGAGTTAACGAAAATTTTTTAGAAAATATTTTAATTACCATGGCAAGTTTACTACCAATCTAGATAGATTGCAACCAATCCCTTGTAATGTATCAATTCAAACTCACTTGTATCAGTACAAAATAGAAAATTGATATTTCCCAGTTTGGGGTGGCAACCCAGCAGCTAGACGCATTGGTATCTATATGTATTGTCAGTAAAAGAACAGACTCATCAGAAACAGTTTTTTTTATTCTTATTTTTTACAATAGTTGATTAAATCTGAGTTGAAGACGTCCAACAGTTCCTAAGAAAAAACCAACTATATATAACGAGCCTAGTTATTTGTTATCGCTTTTGTTGACCCTACATTACCTTGATAGGTTTTTCTTTTTTTATTATATAAAAATTTCTGTCCAGAAAGTAAGTAACGCAACAATGTATTTTTTAATCTAAAAATTTCGCAACATTCAAACAATGATTTGCTCATGATGTTTTTCTTTCAGTGGTTTTTACTAAATTTATTTATCTTTGATGAATTTCTGCTAACTACCCTTTTGCGGTTTTACACTTCACCTTTTTCAAAGATTCCATATTATATAAGCTGAGTTTTGGCAAAGCATTATTTTAGTGATTTTTTTAATTCTAACTTATACTGGGGCTTTATTGCCGCTGGTAAAAATACTGATTAACGACGCCGACGTTCAAACGATAGTAGTGGTAGCTTTAAAAAGTTAATGACTAAACTCTCTTAAAGGCTTGTGGCTACATAATAATAGCTGCTTTTGTCTTTCTTCAGGTTAAGCCAAGCTTGTCTGGGTTGGTCCGTGGATGGGTGACCACACATGACATACCAAGTTTCTCTGCGCCTCGGAAAGCACGTTAGCTGTTGGTCCCCAATTATAGATCTTTGACGGTCGTTACAGGTCAGACTGTAGTCTGAAAGTCTAACAACCTGTTTTACTAAATGAGGTTGTAGAGGTAAGATAGGTAGTCGCTCCATGTAAATACGGTGATTCAGCTGCATCCGGTTAGACTGGAAGCCAATCACAACACAGTTGGGAATAGGCTAGGCAAATATTGACACCTAAACTACTTTATTTAGAAGATAACAGTTGGATCATTTCAAGCCACAATTAGCTATAATGTAAACGTAATCTTACGTACTCAATGGAAAATGAAAGTAGTAATAAATCCAATAAACTTGCAGTTTCTATTGCTTTACGGCTATTCACCTGCGCATACGCAACCGTAACTCCGAATATTGCAGCGAATGTGTAAGTCCCTTAACTTTTTAAGTTTTTGTTTTACACGAAACGTGTTGAGGTAAATTACATTATAACAACTTAATAGGAGTACAATTTAGTGATTTCGGTATTCATCGCTCATTATTGTTCGATGCCTGTAAATCACGGCGCCCGGTTGTATTCTGACCCGGTCACAACTTCATGCGATGCGTCTAGCATGAAACGACATGGACATCTGTTAATTTTTATGTTTGTTTTTTCGAGTGAATATTGTCGCGTCCTTGTGACTTGTGGCAATACGGAACACTCGAAGCTCACTGTTGGTGTGCGTGCATTTACATAGCTAGGTCCAAATCTAACCAATGAGGTCAATCTATTATTAGATATAAATTAGCATTAAAAGAATTTCAACCAATGACGTTGTTAGGAGTTGATATACTAGTGCCATTAGTTTCACGGCTCTCTTCCATTTTCATTCCAGAGTTGTTGCTGTTGCAACACGGTCTAGAAAGTAGTGGCCAAGCGGTTACAATATTTAACCTCTCAAGGACCGCCATTATCTACGTCAACTATCCGTCAAGCACCGCCGGGCGGGCTCTTATCGTAAGCGTAATCTGATTTTAAGACTTTTCTTTATTTAAATCGGTTGGGGTTTGATGGCACAAATTGTGCCAGCGGGGTTCAACGGTAATATTTGTTTACTGCCACATTTTTGTACCGCTGGGGCTCTAGAGGTTAAGTTTGACATACATTTTCCGTTGACTGTCTTAGTTTCTCAGTGAAGTAGACTCATAGCAATACACAAGTAGCAATGTACGTTAATCTTTGTAGCGTGACAGAGGGCAGAGATCTTCAGCTTAGACCTTTTCCCAGCTTTGTTGAGGTCTGCTTTCAGTCTAACCGGATGCAGCTGAACACAAGTATTTTACTAGAGTGACCGCGTAGTAGACCAGGGGATTTAAATGGCCAGTTTAGAAAATTCGTAAAATAGTCACAAAGTGACAATTCACTATAATAACTGCATCTCTGACCATTTTAAAGTAATTCATATTATTATCCTCCGCATGGCATAGTTACTTTGGGCTAACACTAACCTTAACCCGCGTGATGATCGAACGAAATATATCTTTTTCTCCCCTTTTCTTCCCTCTTGCTCCCCCTTTTCTTCCCTCTTGCTCCCCCTTTTCTTCCCTCTTGCTCCCCCTTTTCTCACTTTTTTAAACCTATGTCCATCTCCAGAGTCCCAGCTAACTCTGTTAGGCGTGAAGACGTGACAAACAAACTCACTTTAGTTTTTATAATATTAGTAAGGATACCTAATGATTCGCCATTTTCGAACCACAGTAATCACATGAGCTAGAGATGTATTATTTTAGTATTTACTACTAGAATAAGTTAGCAAGTTAAGTTAGCAACGGTCACGAATGTTGTGCAATGCGTTGTCAATCTCGTGCGCTGCGTACCACTCGGAGACCGTGGACGTGATGAAGCGTGTGTGTGTTTTCACACACGTATTTCGTTTCGTTTCATATTGCGATACTTTACTGCACTTGGGGTGGATTAATTACAGTCAGCAAATAAAGATGTCTTAGTAGATGTCATCAAGGTTGTCTTGCACCAGGACTCATTAAATCATCATCATCATCCTAGCATTTTTCTATGTTAGGATCAGAATGAACCTTAATAAAAATACTAATATACATATTTACCCCTTCATTCTATCTCTGCCATCATCATGCCCCACGGGCATGAGCAGTAACTATTGTTTTTTTTGAACATTCCTCCTCTCTAGAATTTTCTTCTGTACGGTGCCATTTAAACTCACATACACCAACAGCCAGACCCAGAACAACTATCTATAGGCCATGCAAATATTTGTTCCGAGCAGGGATCGAACCCACCACACGCAGCGGACCAGTCGATCGCTCAGCCACTGCACCAACCGTGTTGTACGGTCACATACGAAGTAGAGTGGTGAGTTACAAACATGTCAATGATATTAAAAAAGACTCATTTTAAGACCCATAACTTCTACTAGGATTCTATAATAAAAAAATGTAAAATATTTGACCACAATCATCCAACTGACGGTAAATAAAATAACAATTTAAAACAGGGATACATTATGTTTGTCCAGACAAGTTCTTTTGTGATGTACGCAAAAACGCTCATTACAATTTTATTTGTGCCAAATACTAAGCTGTGTAAACAATATCACCTGTTTCATTGTATGCGTGTATATAGTACTATTGTTATAGTAGTTGTACATGCGAAGGTGGACACTGAAATATTGTTCGTACGACATCACTTCAGCTTGACACTTTAACGTCATCAACTAAACAAAAATCTATAGACATCCTTACTAATATTATAAAAGCGAAAGTGAGTTTGTTTGTTTGTTACCTCTTCACGCTTTAATGGCTAAACCGATTTTGATGAGTTTTGGTACAGAGATAGTTGGGAACCAGAAGACGGACATAAGCTATTTTTTTTAAATAGAGTGAGATATGATTGAGAAAGAGGGACGAAACGGGAAAACTTTGCGTTGCTATTACAAATCAATAAGGCGCTACCGAATTTTACGCGAGCGAAGCCGCGGGCAAAAGCTAGTGTGTATATACGCAAAAATAGAAAAAACACACAGAAACCATTGCACGTACTTCGTACACTGGAAACTAGTTTCCATCACTCTTTTGTATATGTAAGTTTTAAAAGACCTCTGGCAGATAAGCACAATTTCTGATACTAATATCAACGTAAACATTAATTTAAATAACACTTTACTTATTTGATAATAAGCTGTTGAACTCTAAATAAACCTTACGTGAACCACAAAATAGAAGGAATTGACAAGAGCAAAGCAAATATAACTACACCAGCTAAAATCTTCATCCCAATTCAAACAATTATAAAGTAGTCTGTCGAGTTAACATAAGCCCTTGAAAACCATACGGCAACGTATATTACAAGTTTAGTCACCTCCAACATGTGTTTTGTAAATACTTCAGTAAAGAACGACAAAAACAGACTGTTTTTAAACTTGCGAAAGTTGGTAAAAGTTAGGCAGAGTCTAATGGGAGGTAATTAATATACCACAAATAGCCATACTAGTAACGAAGCAAGACAACACTCACAACCGGTTGTTGTGGTCTTCATGAAATAATCTTACGTATTTATCTACTTGTTCGTTTCCCTTGCGAAACGATTGAAACAAGGGCTTACTCTACACAAAAAGTCACTGTTCTGCACTAAAACATTGTAGAGTAAATCTCTGCATGGATTAGATGAATCAGCATGACGTCGAAGAATATCACTTAGAGAGTTTTTGGTTTCCTCACGGTGTTTTTCTTCACCAAATCAAGTGATGGTTATACAATACGCTCATGCTTCCGTAAAATCAGAGGTGCGTGTGTGTATGGACTTGAACGATGGCAGTCCGACGGTTACACCAATATAGCATGCCTAAATCACTGGAAACATCTCTCACACGTGCAGCTACTGCTAGTCACGTGCAACAGCAGCAATGAGGTTTGTTATTACACCTTAATTACTAATCACTGGGTCATCAACACCATCTAAAACTACCAGTTTCCTTCAGTGATTCGTGTAACTACTGAAGGTAACCTGTTATTAGTTTATTTTTGTTTATTTTTAGATCGCTGCAATCATTTAATTCTTCCATTGTCTGTGTTTCTATGATAAGTGTAGGTAGTAGGTTCTCACATAATCACATAGATGTTGCAAGTAGGTACCTACATTCTGTGTTTTAAAAGAAAAATAAAACGCACCCATAGTTGTTTAAAACGGAACGCATATTCACTAAGGCGCGAATTAGCTGTCAGTTTGTGTTCTAATTTTGAAAATCATAACCAAGCAGTGTAGTGTTAGAGATCTTTGTTTCTGACGAAGTCCTCATAAACTCTATCGCTTCAGATTATCTGATTGATCACTGCTACTTTGTAAGATTCGCATTCAGAAAAAAGGAACGAGGGTTTTTTTTCTAAACCTGGTGTCATCTGTGAGAGGCCCAGCAGATAACATCTTATAGAAGATAATTGTTGATAAATGTCCCATTGTTTCTAGATTTACGTTCAAGATTTTGCAATAAATAACCCACAGATGATTTTGTTGCTAATACTGTTTTAACTTTGCGTAGTTTTGTAATCCATTGAGATCACGCATTTCTAACAAAATCAACAGGATATTATTTAAATCATGTTGACAAATAAATTAATATGTATGTATTGACGACCATTTACAGTTAGTTTTTACCGACTGTATATTAGTTAGAAAAAAGATCACACTTCATTTATTATTTCAAAGATAACAGTTTTATAAGAAATAATTAAAATTAAAAAAATATAATATGTAAGAAAATGAATAAAACAGTGACAAATAGGTACGACTGGCAAAAAAATCGCGCTGTTTCCCCATCAATTCAAAGGTTATAAAGATTCCATAGATTCAATTCAACATGATCCAATTAAGATTTATAAAACCAATCAGAGCAATTAAAGCCCCTATAAAACACTCGTAAAAGAAAAGAAAAAAAAGTACATTTAAAGACGGATTTTTAAAAAGATTAATGGATTATAAGTAGTATATGTCGCGTACATTAACCTGAATTTATTTCATCAGTCGTTAACAGTAATGATTTACATAGTATCTTAATCTTGCGCCACGTTTCAAGGTACCCTTTCGCCATAGAGTCGCATGGTGTTTTTGTACAGACGACGGTACATCAGCCTATACAAAACCATTTTAACCTGATCTCGATCTTGTAGAGAGTAATAGTTTAGAATAGGTTGACCTGCTGTCGTGTGTACTAAAAATTATGTCAATGTGTCCCGCATGCCTTATTATGCACCTTTATCTCTTTCTGTTGTTTTTCTAACAACCTACCCCAGCTAACTACTTTTTTTGTTATTTCGTAAAACTTTGCACAAAATCCTAAAAATTAAATTGAGTCGTTCCCAGGCTATGTTGTGATCAAACTGACCAAAGGAAATAGTATTCATATTAGTTTTATACACGAGGGTTTGACCTCTGACTTCAAAACGTCATGTTTCAAAGTTAACCCTACCAATGCAACGGCCACGTGTTTTTCGTTTATATGTTTTGCTTTTATTTGGCTCTTTAAGACTTGTTTCAAACTGGTTTATGTAAAGATACCTAACTATATCGACCTTTTAGTCATGTTTTTGATATTGTAGGTGCCTCACATAGTTAGTGATAGCCAATATAAAGTTTAAAAACTGCAAAATAGTGTGTTTATGTACAAATATCTTCGTGCATGCTTTGCGCGATAAAAATAAGTATAAAACTTCTTATTCTTCTGAAATTCCCGACGATGTTTGTGACTGCACGGTTATTATAATTTATAATAAGTATGATCTGAGGGAATTAAATGAATGTGTGATAAAAAAATAGCACGTGTTTTTTTATTTTATATTAGATGGCGCAGCAGAATACTTTTGCTGCAGTGTCATGTCAACCGCGATAGATTATTGTTATTAAGTGTAGTAATTTAATAACACATGTAGTAAAATGCAGTAATATAATGCTCTACTGGATTCTAGTTTTGTAATATTCCTTATGTTGGTACTTGGTAGCTCATTCAGAAATTCTTATGACGCTCTTGTGCAATAGTGGCTTCGGGTTTCCGGTTTGACTAAACACGATAATTCCCGGTAAATCGTTTAAATAAAACTTAAAAGTAATTACTCTAATACCCGTTTATATTATGCTTATTAATATAGGAGCGGTTTAGGAACACGATACTATAATATAATTCGTAATTTAAATACGTTGGATTTTGTACGTATTTGTTTGGCAACTAGATATTTTATTGTTACTTCTAATTTAAAAAAAAAATAAGTTAAAAAAGCATCGTTTTATTTTTTGTTATCTTTTTTAGAGTCATTGACACGAAAAAAAAATCAACTAATAATAAAAATGGTGTTGGAACTCGTTTAGAACGCCGACATCACAACCTAAAAGCTCTATGATGACACAGCTTAACTTACTTAGTGTAAACGACGATATGCACATACATTCTTTTCAAAATAGGGTACGCATTGAAAAAAAAGCAGAGGATGAACAACATTTTCTATCAAAAACGTATTGCTACACTGTGTTACATAATAAAGCTTGCTTTTTCATTTGAATTAAAATGTGGCTTAATAGGCAACCCTAGTCACACCGAGGAGTAGATACCATCTAGATGGGACTATAATTACCTTGCCAAGAATAACTTGATTATTAATGGCCCTAGCTAAATCTGTTACGTACCTGGCTAAGTTAGGTTTTGTACTTAATATACAACTTAACTTAACGAGGTATATTTTAGTCGTTTATTCATTTGAACACATATAAATAACATGTTTAAATATTTCTTATAAAAACATGGAAAGAAAAAAAACTTGGGATTACTTATATGTGCAACTTATCCCAAGTTAATTAACCGTAAACACTGAACAGAATGCCCCCAAATATAATCATGCACTCACGTTTGTTTACACGAGTTTGGGTATTTTATAGCCTTAAAAAAGCATTTAATAAAGTGATTTCGTTAGTAGAATTTTACCTAAAACAAGCTATAAAATCATCCGTCTGTAACATACGAATATGAATAATCAGACATCGTCCTTGATAGGCTAAGCTGCTAGTATCACAGTTCTTAACATTATATGTCTATTTCACTTAGTTATATATATCATTTAAATATACGAATAATAATTCATCTGTGTGTGTGATTCTGTTATTTATTTGTATGTGTTATGACATGTATAAATGGTATTTAATTCACTATTTATGTGGCTACGATGAGTCACCTGCATTTCACCACAAATATTTATCGCATAATTATGGGTTGTTTTCTTTGTCATGCTATGTATTAAGCAGCAATTAATTAAGCGTAACCGCTCAGATTTGATTGTTATTAATCATCACTAGTTTTTTTCTGTTTTTTATTACCAAATAATTCTGCTTCTGTTTTATTTTACGAACACATGTTTTTGTCCACCGTCGGTAAATACATTATGTTAAGCCCTCAAGAGCGTGATCATTGTACCTAAAAGATTTCAATATCTTGTAGTTACAATCGTTTAGGTTATTAAAATAAATAACGGTTATATGAACTTCCACTATTGATTGTTTTCCATTGATACATAACGATGTTATATTTTACCTGAACGATGTTACGTAGTCTCACATATTTCCATGAATCATTTGTGTTTCGCACGTGTATTTCTCTAATTTCCATTTTGTGATATTTTTATAAATGGGTCTAAATTATGATGCTGTGCATGGTGCGCTAAATATCAGACTTATTTACAAAATACGACGTAATAATAATGAATAGCATATGAAATAAACATGCAATATTGTTATAAAGGAAGATCTTGGGCAATTTATGTGGAATTTTTCATATCTTGACCATGCGGAGTAATGGGCGTCAACACTTGTTTGACATTAATTTAAGGTCTATCCCTGTGAAGCGACACGTACCGCTATATGTTTACAGGGTCAGTGATAATTTGAAACGAATCATAGACGATGTACCTCTTAGCGATGAGGTGCGGAATACTAATCATTATATTTTATTGACCGTACCAACACTTAAAATTGTTTTATTACTAAAACAGCCGCAAGGTCGCTGCGCAGATTCAGCCTTCTACAGTTTTTCTAAATATTTATACGTCGGCCCCTCAACTATGACATTAGGATACGGACTTCCGCGAGTTTGCAAATAAAAGTTCGTCGGAGAAAGTTAAAATGTGAAATCAGACGTACTCGTATGCAAAACTATATTTGCCTTCGCGGCAAAGGACCTCATCACTCATTGAAGAGGTGTGTGCTAAATTATTACGAGTTCTGACGTTGATTGTTGATTATTTGCTGTATTTCACCATCATCATTCTCTTGACCTTATCACAGAATGATTTGTGTTCGGCTCAGCATGTTTTCTTCTTCCATGGTTCCTCTATAACTTTTCATTTCATCAGATACCTCGTTCGTACCATATCATTCTTCACAGAGTCCATCCATCGTTCCTTTGGTCTTCCTGTACTCTTGTACCCATCCACATTCATACTCAAAACTTTCCTCACGACATTTTCCTCATTCCTCCGCATATCAAGGTAACCGATTACCTCACAACTTTTCAGTCACCGGTGCCATCTTCAGACTTCCTCTTATGTACTTGTTTCTTATTTTATCCATTCGCGTAACACTTTACATCCTTTTAAACATTCTCATCTCAGTCACGTGCAGATGCCTTTCATTAATCCCCTTTTTTGTTGTATTTCTGAGAAATATTTAGTGTTGTTCATTTTAATTAATGTTATTAAAATAATTACTGCCATTTTCTGTTATTTTTTGTAGCTTCATAATGTTAGAGACCTTTTTCAGCAACAAAAGCTATTTATTTTTATTTGAGTGGAAAAACATGTCGATTCTCTTTGTTTTTGTCTCTAATAAGTTGAGTGATACGTAAGCCAGTGGAAGTTTTGGTAAATGGTTATCGTATCAACGTCGTTATTTCGAAAAACAAAATCAAGGTAGTCTAGTAAACATTTTCAAGACCGCAGACGCTATATTATGCAAGAATGTCGGTCGTAAGTAAATAACAATTTTAAAAATTGAGTTATATGTGATTTATTTGTACCTAGAACTGCTTCATAATCTAGCAAATTTCATAAACGTATTTGCAACGGGTCAACTAAAGCCTAAAAATATTTCAAACAAAGGGAAAATTGACTATTACTTTGGTTTTAAACCCATGTCATCAATGAACGGACTTCGTTAATTTTACAACCACTACCAAGGCACTGATAATGACACGTCAAGGAAAAAACATTTCTTGCATACTAATTCAAATACCTGAAGGAAATACCAGCCAGATATTATTGTGACACTGCTGTACAACTTCTGGACAAACGGACTATTGTCGGCCATCGTAACTATGAGAAAAAGGTCAAGGAGATGCTTCAAATCTTCATTTTCAGGACAACCTTTAAAAATGTTACCCTATCAGTAAGAAATTTCAGGCCATATAATTAAGTATAGCTTCCCCAAATGAAATATCTTCTTCAGCAAGTTTCTTGTAACAAACAATTTATAAAGGTACATTGGATTGGCCCGTTATCGCCAAAGGCCATTAACGATTTTCATGTACGCGCGCATGAAAGTAACAAACGATTATTACGCTGTAAAATTCAAGAACTGATAATACAACCCTGCTCCACTAAATGGTAATTAATATGTTTTTTTTAATTAGTGTCATTTTAATCTTGGTATTTTACTGCTTTATTGGTTTGCACAAATTGGCTCTTAGCGCTATGAACAAATTACGGAAGAATTGAACTTACAGTCATAAAAACCATCCAATTTTTTGCTATGAATGTTGATCAAAAATCTGAACTAATAATATACGATATTGCGTTGTTGATGAATCTCTTTGATAGATCAAATTCGCCGCGTTTCATATCCATAGAATCAAACTGAACAATGTCAGTCAATTAGATTCCGATATAAACAAAGTATCTTTCGGCATCTTCGCCTGTGGGCTTCGGCTGTTCGGCATATCAATTAACAAAACCAGATTTGAATCAGCGTAGACTTATAATGAATACTTACAATACCAGTTCAGAATTGTGCAGATTTCGGCCGCTAGACCGACACAGGCGAATTGTGATTTGTTTGCTAATGACCGAGCGAAAGTGGCCGAAATTTAATTATAAAATTAGGTTTGAATTTTCGAAAACCACTTCAAGAGTTCAAGTTCTACACGGTCGCGGCCATGGCTATTAAAAAAAAAAATTCAATCATTTATTATTATTGATCACGTGGCCAGTTTAAAAACACGTGACTGTGCACACGAATAAAATATGAGATAGGTATTTGAGTGAGCCATAAACGTTTCCTCACCCTCACGTTATCGTTTTAAATAATAGCAGTAAAATAAAGCAGAAGAATAAAATAGACGTTTACTGCGTTTTACTTTAACGACTATTCGAAAAAAAAAGCCGTTTGAGAAACGAAATCACGAATATCTTATCACGAGCGTATCTTCCATCAATCATCTTGAGGAAGTGATTTAGTCCAAAAGTTTTACACCTGCAACCGACGGCAGTCCGTCAGTATGCGCATACGCATGCGTCATTTTGCAATTATCCTTAAATAAGTTGTAACAGGCGGATATTTTTTTAGTTAGTCACAAGGAATGTGGTCAGTCGTTGAACTGTACAGGTAGCCAACTTACAAACTATCCGCTTTCGACGGCACGTGCTTGACACAATGTAATTGATCTCTCTTGAAACATAGCCTATTAATTGTAAATTCTTTGCTTTGTCATCTAATACACCGCAGGTGATTGTTTGCGTACCTATTTGACTTATTTTTCGTAACAGGTTTATTTTATAACGAGAATATTGCACAATTTTTCATGTGCATGTCTTGTTAGTATGTGACGCTTTCTTTATTAGATACTGTTGAGAAACGGTTAGATGCTACTTACGTTTATTCTAGGAATCTATTTACTTTGTAGAACGCTGTCTATTCAGCCGATGAATAACTACTTAATAAAGACCGTGTGAAACTAATCTCATGACTAATTAGGCTTAAAAGCCAACAGGAAGAGCTAATTGATAATTTGATGGCAATCACTTATCAGGGACAGAAACATTCTGTAAAGAAATCTAATAAATACGGACATTTCTAGTTCGTAAAATACAAAATAACAAACATGGTGCAATAAAATAAATACAAGTAAATATTATAAATAATTGTTTTCAAGTAGAAACCCAGTATCTTTCGCACGAATCGTAATCATTGTCTTAATGATGTTTGTGATATTTTGTTAAGATAACCTAAATATGTACCATGTTTTGAACATAACATAACAACCGATAATTTACTATGCTCTTAAGTGAATTTAGTAGTTACTTAAGTTACTGATATTGCTCAAAAAGCCGCTAATCTGAAGTGGGAGTGGATGAGAGTCAAGCGTATGCCTGGTAAGAAAACACGACGTGGAGAAGGCGTCACGGTGGACGTCGCTGGGGATGGCGTGACGAGCTGAACAGAACCAAATGCCTGTGGTCTAAGTTAGCCCTTGATTGAAAGATTTGGGTGTCATAAGCCCTTTGCCCAACTGTGGGAAGACACAGGCGAACTAAAACAGTGATATTGTGCTGTGCAATCTAGATTACACTACCAGTCATGTAGCCAAAATATAATTTACAGACAAATTTTTGATTAGGCGACTTTTCCATAAAAGTACTTCAATGTACAGATTGACCATCATCATATAAAGTTGGCACACCTCGTGGACACCTCACGACATCATCCATCAGGATATTTGAATACAAGCCATTCATTCGATCGCTACTGCCTATTGTTTCACAGATCCAGTGTCGTAATGAAGAATCGCTTATCGATCTCACATGGGTGGCTTCAACGTACGTTTGTTATATAAATTAACCTTAGAACATATTATATGGTGAGTCATTGGTTGCGGATTTGGCTTCACTCTACGCTTATGGGTGGCGAATAAAAATGATTGCTTGCTATTGATACTTAAGAGGAGGTTCCTTAAGTATTAGGACGGGGTCGATAGTTTGTGTATAAGGTCAGTACATAAGGCTAGTGAAAACGAGACGATTTTAACTAATCAGTGCCTGAAATATAAATAAAAGCTATGAAGGACGCTTCACACTCAAATAATAGACGGCAATTTAATGAAGTGCAGCAGAACGATCATAATTTTATGCACAATTAATAACTCGTTAACCCAGAATTGTTCAGTTATCCAGTTACAAAAACCTAAGTGCAATGATTAGTTTTGTTTGTTGCTTGTTGATGAGGCACAACTATGTATCCACGGCGGCAAACTTGTTTGTGGTACCGTTCTTGGCTTCGGTGAGAGTGAGAGCAATCACGGTTGCAGCAGGCGCGCGGCGCAGGCGCCGGCCGTCTGGCTGAAAGTGGCGCCGCGAACCGTGCGCCGGCGCAACCAGCCGGTTTACTTCTCTGCGTACACTGTTCATGTGCCTAGTTAAACATAATAAGTATCACCTTTAAAGCTAAGATAGCTTTAAAGATGTACACAATCTAACCACCTATTAAACTTTGCCAGCTTGTTGGTCGCGTAAACACACACGTACGCAATAAACCTGATATATTTCCTAAGCTAGTTGCCTTAAGATGAATGGCTAATTAAAAAGATGAATAGATGTCATGTATATCTTTAGCTACATCTGAAACTCAAGATATGGTAGGCCATAAGGTTACATATTTAAAGAAGATGGTTTTCATAAATTATGCGCAATTGAAAACTTGTTGGGTAATAAATAAATTCTAATGCTGTTTAGTGTGAACGACACGTATGAATAAAGGTCGACCTAGACTAGAATACATCTTTGATGAGGATAACCAATTAAGTTTTCTCCATGGTTATTACGTCATTTGATCCGACTAAGTCCGACCTCAATATAAAATTATGCAAATTAATTTTCAAGTAAATCACAGTTGAATTGATTATTCCTTAGTCTGCGGCCTTTTGGCAGATTTTTAGTTCATAACATCGAACTTCCGCTTGATTGTTTACCGGAACATTATTTGTATGCATAACAGGTATTCTTTCGGGTCGAATCGATCTTCCTAGTTGAGGGTCGTACATCTTGAGGTTATTGGTGAGGTTGCCATTATTATGTATATCGTACGAGTTGATTTAGTTCTGATAACACATTTTTGAGTGTTGCTAGAATAATAAATAGGAGGAAGATATGAAGCTGATACTATTATGATATTTGATAATATAACTTACTAGCTGTTCCCCACGGTTTTACCCGCGCTGCTCAGCACCTGTTGGTCGTAGCGTGATATTATATAGCCAATAGCCTTCCTCAAGAAATGGACTATCCAACACTAAAAGAATTTTCCAATTCCAACCAGTAGTCCCTGAGATTAGCGCGTTCAAACAAACAAACAAACTCTTCAGCTTTATAATATTAGTATAGATAAAAGCTTTGCGCTTATTAAGAAGCCTTATTTTTTAATTAAACTTATAAAGCTGATCAATAATTCCTGTCAATCAATCAATTATATATGGCCATTCAAAAATCAGCCTTAAAGCTCAATTCCATGAGTTCAAGATAAATAAAAATTACACAACTAACGTGAAGTGCACCGCACATGCTACATACCACGTCCTAAATGGTATATCGCAGTTTTGTGTAAATAGTTGCAAGCTGTGGTTACCAGTATCGCACGTTTTCTTTGTTTGACCGATTTGTTTAGAAATTAACGGTTGTCGGACACCAGGAACCTATGTCCCAGTTAGTTTGTTTACTTTGTAAAGAAGATAATTGTTGTAAAGGAGATTTTAGTTTACAAACATACCTACGAAGCGTATGTGCGAGTACTGAGTACGAAGGAAAATGTCGTATGTTTTCGTACACCACACATAAAAGCTTTTATTTTAATTAAATGTAAATTATTGAACTAATACTAACCGCAAATTCAACGAAATATTGTTAATTAAATAAAACCGCAAACCCATCATTCGTCTAAAACATTTAATTTATTTTCCCAACAAAAACGTTTACATTACAATAATTTCCAAATTATAACCATTTTGGCATTTAAAAAAACTAACACAGATTTAGGTATAATTTAATATTGTTGCCGGGGAAAACCCGTTGCAGAAAACAGAAATCTAGACTTTGAACAGTCAGTGCCTAGCACGGATTGAGGAAGGATTCGTGGCTAGAATTCAACTTAGTGACAATGAGTTAAGTACCACTCACATTTTAACTAACCGCGAGAAAAAAGAAGTTTTTGTATAGAAAATCTGAGTGCGCATACGCAGATTTTATATATCAACACATACCTTTTCTTGAACAACTTAAATGTGCAGTAAATAAACCGGTTGCCTGCTGCCATTCAACTTGACCGGTAAAGACATGCATGAAATACAGATACCCATTAAAATACATGAAGAAACTATAAAATTGTCCTCAAAGGTACGTCGAGTTTAAAAAAGTCGCTAAAAGTGGAACGGACGATGTTGCATGACCGGCTCGAATACTGTTGCCGTGATCACTTATTCAACCACTCATATTAACGATTGTTGATTGCATAAAAATATTCTTAACTAGCTGGCGCCCGCGGCTTCGCACGCATGTTGATTGAGAAAAAAGCATCCTTTGTGTTATTTCAGACTATAATCTACTTTTGTGTCAATTTTCATTAAGATCCGTTTTGAAGTGAAAGAGTTACAAGCATATGTATGCTTGTAACTCTTGATGTATGGATGGCCATACATCCTCACAATCAGCGCATTAATAATATTAGTAGGAAGTAGGATAGGATGAAGAAAAACGTTACTTTTTTATAACAAAAAAACACCTTATGTGCAACCTCCACCATAAGTGGATGAAATGATTTTTTTATCTATTTATTACATATGCTAAAAATGTTTTGATTGTCATCAACTTACCAACAAACGTGGCGAGTTTTCTGAATATGCATGTTAAACTTAGTTGTTTTTCAACAAGGAGCAGCAACGGGGCAATAATCATAATAAATAAACCATAAAAATGGAAACGTCATATAATCAGATATCTCCTATTTAATTTAAATTAACGTGATCACGCTTATTTTCTTCGCGATACAGACATTTAAAACATAAATCTTAGACTACTCCAATGGCGACATGGTTGGCACAGTGGCTGAACGATCGACTGCTGCGTTGCGTGTCGCGAGTTCGATCCCGGCACAAATATATGTATGACCTACAAATACTTGCTTTGGGTCTGGCTGTTTGTGTATGTGAGTTTAAATGTTTGTAAACGCACCCATGATACATAAGAAATAACAAGTGCGGGGGAAATTAAAAACAAACTTTAATTATTATTGACTAACTTCAAAGTTATTGATGGATATGCACCTAAGTAATATTTAAACCAACTTCTAAAAAAGAAGTAGGTTTGTAACTGTTAAATTTCCTTGCACTTTGACGATGTAGCATTAGGTTTACAATTTTTTAGTAAAGTATGCCTATATATTTTTCTGTATACTTACTTCACTAATTAAAGATACTATGACATTATTTTTATCCATCTTATGTATGTATGTTCGTTTTGTATTTTTTATTTTCATGACGAACTTCAGGAAGCAAATATGCAATTAATAAAAATATTTCTGGTACTAGTGCAAGAGAGGAAGTATATTTTGTTGTAACATGTTAATTGCTATGACTAATAGACCATTTGGGCATCTTGTGTCAGCCATGAGGTTAAAAGATGAGATTGGAATATTAATTTCGTTCTAAGATAAGATTAACATTTGTGGATGAGATGTATGCTAATTGATGTAGGTAACTTAAATATATGGTATATTTAAATTAAATATTTTTAACTTAACTCTATTCAAATTAGTACCTTAGCCAGTAATAGAATATAAACAGTATTAATCAATAATATACTACTAAAACAAAATGTAAATTTGAAAAAAAAAAACATGTACATACATATGTACATTCTGCCAAATCAGCGTTACCGTATCGAATGCAAACGACGCGGATCGATAGCAAACAGTAGATAAAAACAACTGTTCTTACGTGTTTGCGAGCAAAATTCCGACAAATTATAACGCCTTAAGCGCCTTTCTTCATTAAACCCGTACAAACCGGTACGCTATTTCTGGTCCCCATCGGGTTTGAACGAGGAAAATAAAGATGCATGCGAAGGAATGCATTTCGGGAAGCCTGCAATCAAATTGCCCATATATAACTTTACTCCTTATTGCTTCGATTTTTGGCACACCAATTATTTTTTGAACCAACAAAAACACACGCTCGTATAATTTAAAACCGTTATGACATATAATAGGTGCTCTGACGCTTCCTCGAACGTCTTCTTAAAAAGCGTAAATGAATCAATAAATGGATTTTAGAAAACTATTTCTGTTTCAACCTGATGCTTGGAAGAGACAGAGAGGCACGTAGTCTGTGTTGTATATATTCTGCAAGGCTATTACGGATTCCAAACACGCGGCATCGCGCCGAAACAACCTTGTTGCAAGGCTTTTTCGTTGTAAACCGACGACTTTATGTCGTGTGACTCGACTCTTGCATGAACGACGGACGGGACAGAAATTCTTAATAACTGAAGCATATGTATTTATGTGAATATAATTATAATGAACGAATCTGTAGTTTGCTAGCGTTTGCCACTGAGTCTAATCATTTAAGCAGCGTCCGAGAAGATTTCTTGTAGGTACCTCCTGTTTGCCAATTCAAAATGGCGACTAATTTGACCACTACACATAACGTAAAATGTTATTAATGATTTCTATCTAAGTTTTTTGAGCAGTAGCTATCGTTATATGAAATTACTAATGCGCCATATGCCTATTTACGTCTTTACAAATATTACTATTTTATCATTTTAAGACGTTAAATTGGTGATCTATTATTTATACTGGCATGTGTCAATCCTGATAATCGTTTTAAAAATGATATTCATTTTAACAGTTTACTAGGTTAACTGTGTTTGTGCTTCGTAATTTAAAATATGTTAAAAATGTTTAATTATTACGTTTCAATTTGTTCTCCTTGTTTAAAAAGTGCGATTCATAAATACGTAAATGGTGAAATGACAAAGAAATTAAAAAGGGCATGTATATAATCCTTAAATCTTTATTAAATTAATATAGATTTTTCTATAGAATAGATTTTTTTTTTCAAAAAAATATTTGACCTATCATGAAGAAATGTAACAACAAAAATTTTAAAAGACGCAGGCGTCGAGTTTGAAGTAGTCCGACTATAGTCGGGCGCGACCTTATAAAAACATTTGATATACGATTCGTCAAGACATACATAGTCCATACATCTATATGTACACGCATGTCAATATTTATATTTGTTAGTAAGATGTTTAAATCGCATACATAACAAGCATTTAAAATTATTTATTTGTATCTTGAGTTTAAGGTTAAGCTTTCCTAAAAATATCTACTATGGTTCTAATATTTATTTATTTTTTAAACATTGCCCTTTTTCTCACTCCTTTTATTCTCTCTTTCTCCCCCTTATCTCACCTTTTTTAAATAGCCTTTGTACGTCAGAGTCCCAAATATCTATGTTCCAAAATTCATCAAAATCGGTTTGGCCATTTAGGCGTGAAGACGTAACAAAAACAAACTCACTTTCGCTTTTATAAGATTATTAGTAAGCATTGTTTATTCATTTGTATGTAACAAGAACGTGCAATAATATACAGTCATCAAAAATATCAGTGCTCTAATGTAAGGTTTTTTAAATATGTTGAGGTAGGTAAGAAAACAACAATTAACAATATTTTTTGCATTCATTATGGGATTTCGGGTTTTCCATGAAAAATACATCAAGAAGTGGCTATAAACAGTTATTAGACGGTTTTTAATAAAAAAAAAAGAATGGCTACAAGAAGTTATTTACTAACGTGTGAACGTCTCATAGCAGAATAAATGAGTTTATTTGTTATTGTGCTTCCTTATTTTTGTTATTTCCTACTTTGTAATGTTAGATTGTGCCGTGAACTAATATGAGCTAAAAAAAGCCCTTTTAGAAAATCTGAGGCAATATCCGCTAAATACGTCATCATCACCAACCTAGCCTTTTCCTTATAAAGCTGACTTGCATGACCCAATTAATAGGTAAAATCACCTCGTCCAAAACATGTTGTCAGACTATCGTGCTTCACACTTGAAAACGGGAAAACTTTTTGTTAAAAAATAAATCCGACTTCCAAAATAACTAAAAAGAGGAAAGTACCTTTATTTCCGAAGAAATTTTGCTGGTTCCGTTGACTTTTGGAAGTCGGTTTTATTTTTTACAAAAAAGTTTTCGTTTCAGCATTTTTAGTTACCTATAGTATATCACATTTATATTTAATCGAGTTATAATTTTCCATCATTGTTACTAAAAGATTAGCAAATCATCCATATAGACATAGAGAGAAATATTTGTATTATAGACCCTAACTCATAAACTACCTTAGCAATATAAATAAAGTTGATATGGGACCACCTGGGAAGTATACCTTATCAAGCAAAAAGTGTATTTGAGTAATCGGAGAATATATATTAAAAAAGACTCCACTTCATTCCTCCTTCTCTCTTTGAAGTCGGTTAAAAAAGCACAACAACATGTTTCCTGTAGTCCCCAAGGGTTAGGCAAAAGACATATGTCTTTCGAACAACCCGCTACCCCGGCAGGTGATGGCAGGCCCCTCTGCTGCTGCCTAACTACCGCGGCCCCGTTACATAATAGGCAAACGAAAGATTGTTGGGTTTTAGTCAGTACAAGTCTGACAGTCCACCCCGCTCCGCCCAGATCGGGGAAGATATTTGACGATTTTCCATCCTAAAAAAGGGTTAGTCAGCAGTACACCCACATTTCGCCAGTTCTACACGGAAATACGCTCTGCAATTATCCGCTATATGAAAGTCTGCTAAAGGCTTCAAATCGTTCAACAAGAAAATAAGGAAAATTGTTCTCACTTTCTCGATAACTTTAAGCTGAATCACAAATTACAATGGGCAGCCAATCAGCAAGTGTCATTGACTGGACGTTGGTACATTGACTCCAGTTACTGCATTTAAATTTTGACAACAAATAAAAAACAAATCTACACGCAACTTACGGCCGCGCTCCGAATCTTTTTGCTCAACCATAAAAATATTCTTGACGTATTTTGAAGAAAAAGTTTTGCTCTTAAATGTCCGAAATCCCTATCATAATTACTTAACTTCTACATTTATATTAATTTAAATATATTCGTAGTTCGTAAATAATTGTAGATTGTAAATAAAATAATCTATTTATTTGTATCATAAGAATTCATATTCAACACTCAAGGAATTAAGTAAACCCTTCACGTTTACATTTACAATTTAAGTAAGTACATTAATTAAAAAAAGGTGACACTCCACTGACATTTCTTCCTGTTCATGTTTCATACATTTGAAGCCTGATTCCGCGAAATTGCGAAGTAATAGCCACCTGTACAGATGAATGCTAAGCGTGCCAAACCAAACTATGGAGTGCATTATTTATGCAAATACGAACGCGAACTTAATTTGTTTCGAATCCGTGGGAGTACCAGGATGTCGTGACTTGACAGGGGTATCACGAAAATCGAATATCCGTAACGAATTTATGTTTAAATCGCACTAAGAGCCAACTAAGCGTAACTTGTCTGAATGAGATTCACGCCTATTGTTTCGAGAATGATGTTGTTGTAAAAAAAAGTCTGATAAAGCAGGTACATACACATGCACAATACCAGTAATTTACGTTGAAACTCGTTTCTAAAAAAAAGGTTCCTCAAGGTTTTCATGCATATTCTTATAATAATCGCGGTTGTCGTTATAAGTACGCTTGTCTGCGCCAGCCCAGCGACAGAATGCATTTATACATGTTAATAACACTAGAAAAATACTTATTTCTACGTGATACAAGATACGAGACGGCGATGTTACCTGGCTGTATACTTGACCGCTTTGCGTGGTTCTGCCATTATGCTAAAGCTTATTATCGTTGCTTATCTTCTAGATGCAGTGTAGATAAAACGCTTCAAGGAAATATAATATTGCCGGTTTTAATAGAATCCTTAGGATTCTTTGTGTGCTGGTATCGCCGTGTACTACGCTACGTGTCACCGGACGTTACACCTCACCAACGGTCAATTTAGAATACATTACGCGACCTCTAAAACTTGTAATCTCCCTAACTGTTATACCTCACTTTTATCTAAAATAACTGTGAATTAAAGGCCTTCATTTAAATATCGCACATAATGTGGCGCCACGCAAATGACAATTATAGTGCCTTAAACTCCGACCGGAAACTAATCGTGTGGATTATACCTTGTTCTGTAATTGTTGTTATCAATGAACAGCGCAATGTACAGTTTTCGTAAACATTTTCGACGTTAGGTAAGTTATTAACACGTAATGTGTGTATAACGTTTGCTGCAATTTCCATCCAAGGCGATTCAACTGTTTGAAGTTGGGAGAGTTTAATCCGAAGCGGTGTTTTTATCCCGTTCCGGATATTCCAATTGATAATTGCAATTCACCTTAGCTTTGTTAACTGTTTATAGGATTAAATTATGACGTCAGCATTACAACTGCAACTGAACCATTTACAATATAAAAATATACGTCATCACTGTTGAATGAATGTCATGGGTGGTTAGACATCGGATGTATGCACTATCAAAATAGGCGAAATATGCAAATGCATATAACCCGATGTCTAGTCATTGGAAATCCACGGGCTTGTATTAGCCGTGCCTTCGCCGTCTCCAGCCACGGATTTTAAATCAAATTGATTGAGCCTGATAAAAAGGCAACAATAAACCCCGCTTATCATTAGTTTTATGGTTTTAAAACAACACAGTGGTTAAAAAATAATTGTATAAGTGGGTCAAGCGATGTGGCGAACTGGCAAGTGAGTGCTCTGCGGCACAAATACAAGTTCTCGGAGCACTTCGACGAATTCACTAATTAGTTTACACATCGGAACCGGTTTCAAAAATAATAGTCGAATTTGATATCTATCTTTTGCCACTGTAATGTTCACATCCATCTATACGAGTGCTAATATTATTTTAAAATAGAAACGCAGTATCGCTGTAACGTTCGGAGCAGCTGCAGTAGCGAACACAAAACACAATAGCGTAATAAACATTATTGTACAATTAAACGAACCATTTCGTCGTTCTTAGTTACCCTAACGTGTGTGATAAGTACCTGTATGTAAATTGCAAAATCGTCAGACCATGATTTCATATCACGTTCGTGTATTCAACCCGCATGTCCGTTTGTGACAACTGGCTCGTTGTGCCATCCTCAGTGTTATCTTTAACGAACCCATTTAACTTGTAATTTATGTGGGGATATTCTATCTATAACTAACCTATGTCAATAGTTTCGCACTTAGCAAATAAGATGTACCGTTCACTCTGAAAACCGAAGTCAATAAGCTTGTTCGTGACCATAGAAACCTATATTGGTTCATTTGAATCGGTCAATTTGACATGCGCAAATACTTACGATTAGTTTCTAACAATTACATCGAATTTATAGTTCAAGTCTTCAGTTAATATCGACACGTGCCTTAACCTCCATTTTTACACCCATTATATTTGTAGACCATAATCGTCACGTCTTATGTCAACTTTATTTTTCACAACCTGACAAAAGGAAAATAACAAATAACAGCAAATATTTAAGCTCCATTATTCTCTGGCAATATAACAATTGGTCGACAAAGTGACGAAGCGTTTAAGTAAGCAGTATTATGTTTTTCAGCAACAAATGTTCGTTTTTGAAAAATAATGGAGGCATTCGGAGAAAATATATGTGACGGTTCGCTCATGACAACTTTGCAAAGAAATGCATTTGTTCAAACAAAGACTCCGACGTAAAATGTTTGTTAATTTCTTGGAGGGACGAAAAAAAGCAATTTGGTGAAGGAAACACTTATTTTGTGTTTCAAGTGCATTATTATCGGCCATTTTGAATGTAATTCCGAATGCGAATTTGGTTAGTTAGAACGGATTATGAGAAGATTATAAAAGTAATTCTTTGTTTAAATACTTACATTTACGATTAACGCATGTTCAACAGATTCCTTCACAACGTCTTATTGGATATTTTTAGCTTCAGAAGGATACGGGAATCTCTCGTAGCCGCGTAGCAAAATTCGTAGCACTTTTAAAACTTTTATTTCTTTGTTCCAAGTAAGGTGCTTAGGATGTCAATAATTTAGTGATAGAAAATAAAGCATTAAAATTTAGTTTTACACAGAGCCTAAACTACAGAAGGCAGGCAATATAGAAGAATCTAAGAAAATACATGTTGTAGCATTTTCGTAGCCTGAAAGCATAAAAAATGCCAATATTTAAATTTAAGAAAAGTCTGTTTGCTACTAATTGGAAAATGTTATCATAGTGTAGAAGATTTCTAACTGATATTTGGCTTTAAACATTTTTTACACTTTTTAAATATTTTAAGACATTATTGTAATTTTTAATTAAAATATTTATTTGGATATAAAATACTATATTTCTAGTAAATCTTTTTTTTTCAATTTTGTTTAACTATATTTGTATGCCTTCACGGCAAAACAGTGTCCATATGTTTAAACCTAACCTTTTTGTAAACCAGTAAATAAAAGTCTGATTTTGAATAAATTGAAATAAGCAATAATAACGCGAAACCTCTTCTTACATGTATTTCTAAGTTGATATTGAATTTATTTACTTGTTTTCATCGCTATAATTAAACATTTGTGGTCACCACCACCGAATTCGAAACGGTTTACTCTGATACTAAAAGATTTTTGACCCCAACACGAAATATTTTGCTCAAATATGTATTACTAGCTTTAGCCCGCGGCTTCGCTCGCGGTAAATCGGGATAAGACAGTTCCCTGATTCCTGGTTCCCTGACTTTCCTGATTTGCAGGTACCTGCCACCTGTAGTTTTTGCCCTAGCACCTTATTTATTGTAATAGCAATGCAAAGTTTTCCCTTTTTTTCCCTCTTTCTCCCTCATCTTTAAAAAATAACCTATGTCCGTCTCCAGGGTCCCAACTATCTCTGTACCAAAATTCATCAAAATTGGTTTACCTATTTAGGCGTGAAGAGGTAACAAACAAACAAACCCACTTTCGCTTTTATAATATTAGTAAGGATGTTAGCTAAATAAATTAAACATATAAGGTATTGTCACAGTTCCTCACTGTGTCAGTGTGTAACAGCAATGATTAGGAGTATCTCGCTAAATGACGATCATATTTGCTATTAGTTATCGCACCGATTTGAAATAATCTGTTAAAAGTACAGAACTTTATTTTCAATGTTGGTTGAACGTAAATATACACTATTGTCATACATAAAACCAAAATCAGTTTGGTTAAACTAGTTATTTTATAAATAAAGATAATTCCTGTCGAAATAATAATTATGGTAACATTAAAAAAAACATTCTGTTTTTTATGGTATGGTGAACTTTAAATTATGGAATCTAAAGTAGAAATTTTTATCCAAAAGGAAAGACAGAGGTTGAAGCAACAGAGAGGGTAAAATATCCACTCTGTTACAGCAGTAATAAGTTAATATATTGCTATTAAACTGCTCAGCATGACTGGCAACAAACATATTCCTAAAAAAAAATAACATTAACAAAAAAGTATTATTTAAAAATGTCTTACTCAGACCCGATTCAATATTGGGTCAAAAATTCATTGTTGTGACACGGTCACCTGAAAACCTGTCATTGACTAAACTCAGACAAGGTAAGCAAGAGCAACAGTAAGACAGTTATTTTTAGGGTTCCGTAAAGTGCGGGCAAAACTGAGAGTTCCTAACGTACGCCTCTCACTCAATGAGACGTGCACGAAATTTACTCGAAGTGAAAACTAGTATTATGAATTCTTAAGAGTCAATTCCGGAGCGGAATCGTCGTTTTGAATGCGACAAGGTACTTGTGGGTGACTGACTGATCAGATAACATTATTGTGTAGTCTAACAGATATGTTCATGCTTCAGTATTTGCCTAGCCTATAAGCTAGAATCCTATTTCATACAAGTGTTTTTCCCTTAGGCACAGTTCATATCCTACTTAAAATTATAAATGCGAATATTTGTGAGAATGTTATGGATGTCTGAATATTTGTTACTCTTTCACGTCAAAACAGCTGAACGGATCTTTATGAAGTTTGGCACAGAGGTAGGTTATAGTCTGGAATGACATTTAGGATACTTTTTTATCCGATATCACGCGGGGCAAGCCGCGGGCGCCAGCTAGTTTTTATTTTAAAAGAATGAGCAGAACCCTTAGTTCGATTCAAATTCTATTGGTTTGGTTTGATTGAATACATAAACGAGTAAAGTAAATAATGCTACACATTGAAGTGGCTTTCTCGAATTGAACTCAAATATATTTTTTTTAATATAAATGAATAGATAAAATAATTTAGAATAGTTCAGTTCTGAATCAATAATAACGTGATAATAGTACCAACTGTTAATACGATTCATATATACCTATAACAGTCCCACTGCTGGGAAAGTCGTCTTCTCATACGAGCAAAGGCTTTTTTACCCAGGAAGGAAGGCCTGGTTATAGATCACCACGCTTGCTCAGGACGGGTTTTCAATTTCAGACTTATATTATTTATAAATCCAGATTTCCCCACCATGTTTTCCTTGTTGTCTGCCATGTCTTAGATAAATTTTGGAAAATACATATGAATTGAAAAAGTTATATTGACACTTGCCCGAACTCCCAACTTCATGCATGAGAAGGGAAGCACCTAACCTCTGGGCCATCAAGACATGCACGCATCATTCACTTCATTTTTACGTTGCTAATCATAGGACAGAATATGAAACTGTTAATATATAAAACGTCTGTCATTTCGTCAAATATTTTACTATTTATTTTGTTAATAACGTCGCCAAGGTCGATCGGATGAAGAGAAATTTGTTACATACCTAATAACTGACGTATTCGTACTAACAGTTGTGCATACTGTATGGAAGTTAATATTTGAGCTGCATATTCTTTTTGCGTACATACTTTGCGAACTAAATAGGTACTTAGCTACAAATTCCCTACACCTGAAACAATTTACTTGTCAGTAACTAGCTGCGAAATTTTCGAAATTCATTATAAATAATAATATTTCATCATATACTCTTTTAAGACGTTTATAATAAAATAATTGTTGGAACAAAACATTCCATCAAATGCCGAAACGCTGAAATGTTCGATGGAAATTATTTTATAAACGATAAAAGAGTCGGAACTAATGCACTTCGTACATTAACAGTCTCGCAACATGTAAGCCGGGCCTGCACGTGACCGAGACGGAAACCCCACGTTATGATAATAACGTAACGTTCCCTTAAGAGGTAGGCAGAGGTTAAATCTTATGTAATAGAGCCTAACAATTGGGTACAAATGAAGACTCTGTTTGGGCTATTCGGAAATTACTAATGGAAAAACCTTATAACGATTTCCATGACCCAGGAATCAAACCTCAAACCTCATGCTTAGCAAACGCTCTTGCTCCCACTAGCCCATCTGATTTCACTTGCTACACTGACTAGTTATGGTCACCTCATTATCTTAACTGGCTATGAAGGTAGGTTTTACTTCTCTTGTTGTTGAATGACTGACATTCTATTCTCACTTCACCAAATAAAACGAACAGAGGACTGTATTCCTTCAAACATTCGTTCATAAATGTACTTTCAACTTTACTAAGGGTAACTTTATTCATATTATTGACATATTATAATTCTGTTTAAGCTGCTATTTTAGGCCAAGTTACTAAGCGTCAATATAACTACTGTCATTTATTAATTAATCGTCGTGTGCACAACACTTTCAAGCCTCACCTACTATGTACTCCAACAGGGATATGTATCTATAGCCAATCTGCGCAAGAGTCGTTCAAAACGATGTCAGTTTATCTGTGCCTAACGGTCACTACCTTACTTGTATTTGCTTTGTACATTTAAAATATCTTTGCATTGGATGTCTGTGTATAAAAAAATAATAATCTTCTCATGTTAGACGTCTCCTAAGTGTGTCGATTCTACGAGCAAATATTAGAATGCGTCATTCATTTATTCATTTCTAAGTTTTGATAAGAGATCTTAGCACTTTGAGCGGAACCAATATATGAATGCAGGTAAATGTCAGATTGCAATTGAATTGCTAGGAAAATACTGATAAAATTCATTGTTAATGTGTAATGGAGGTTACGCTTAGAACCTCAATGTAGTTGTTTTGTTTACTCATTTGAATTTGGAAACAACAAACTGACACCAAAATAGTGCTGTAGGGTTACCATGACTTATAGCAGTTCTTATCCCTGTGTATGAAAGAGATGGTGCTAGACACCCTGTATAGCTCTGTCTGTTTTAAGACGTCATGGTGGGGTAGCTGGTACAGCTTGTGTAGTCTTTGAGCTGTGATCCGTCAAAAATATCAAACTATATTAATATAGTTTGACATTTTTGACGGATGGCAGCTCAAAGACTGCTATATCAGATGGTGGAGACTTAACGGGACTCTTAAATTCATGTTAGGCAGAGTCCAAAGCTCAGGATTGAATTACAAACTCCATCACAATCAAGCGGTATCTATTATTTGGTTCAAATATAATTTGTTCGAAATGAATAGCAACGCCGTTACTCATCATTACTAATTTCAATCATAAATGGTACATGCAACTATTAATTCTCAAACGTCTATGCCTTCCAACTATATTTGCTCAGCAGGAAACTCGGAATTATAATTGAATTAGAATTTTAATTATCTTAGCAGCACACGTTTGCCTTATCTGGAACATTCTAAGGATACAGGCAAAATCGTATGTAAATCTAGTATGGTGTGATGAGTTCACGACCTTGTGTCTCAAGCATAACTCTCAAATTCACATAATAACACAAATATCTTGCGGAAAACTTTTAATTAGAAAAAATAAGTGCATATTTTTCCTTTATTTCATAATAATTAAAGTAGCCACTGTGTTTTGCGTATGTAAACAATTTAAGATCATTATCATTGTCTCATTTCGGGAAATAACTTACATGTTTCCCATGGCTTAAAGAAATTCCGAGTTATCGAACCGTTAAGGTATTTATTACAGGTGTTATACGTATAAAAATATATTGAAATTCTAGCGTTACATAAAGAGGTAAGTCGTTTTAGATAAGGGGTAGCAGAAATCGTGATTATGAAAGCATGTTACAAAATATTTCCTTCTGGAAATTTCAAGTTACTCGCAGTCAGAGTGGCGCTACCACGAACGAACTGATTATAAATAGGAGTATGATATTTTGCCTTGGAATTTATCAGGTAAAACTTCGTTAACTAGTATGGACATTAAGCAATTCTTAGAACGTTTGCAGTCAATTCTTTTTTAAAAACCACCGTCCGTTCTTTGTGTACATGTGTTCAGTTTGCACAGCAATTTCCGAGAAACGTTGTCGTTAAAAACATTTCCATACGTATTCAGATATCTATATTTTTAACACTCGATATTTTTATGGTCGATAATTATAGCGAAAACGTTGTACACCGCGATGTGCGTTCGCAGACGATTATTACCTGTTATTACTACTAAATATATTGCAGGAATTTAGATGCAGGCAATTAACTTTTGACACCAAACAAAAAATAATCAAGATGCAGCCGCTATTGTAATTATCCTAATACGTTATCTTAAGGAATGTTAATAAATCGACGCGTCTACGTGAGTCTCGAAAGATTGAATACGAACTTGTACAGAAGTGCAGACTATTTTAATATATTTTAATAGGTAAGATCATTAGCGTACAAAATGTCAATTAAAATGACGTCCATTTGATAAATCTAATTTTAGACTTGTTTTGTGGCAAATACTGAGATATTATATTAGTACCTATGAATTGCATATCGATTTACGATCTGTAATCTCGTTTGCCTCGGCGCCGACGACAAGCGGTGAGTATTAGAAAAATCAATGTTTTTATTAAACTGTATTGGATTTATAAGCAGCACAGGTTATTGTTGCTAGTACTATCGACCTCCCTGTAATCCCCAAGGTGGCAGGTTGGTTTGGTTTTTGTTATATTGGTTACAGGCTAAACCCTGTCATATGATAGAAGCTTGTAAAGCATAGGTGGATTATGCCATTGTGACCAGAATGCGAGTAGCTTAAAAGGAAGAACTAACAACAGTTACTCATTTTAGAAACAATAGAGCAGTTTGGGACAATCCCTTGAGTAAGATTTTAATTTTATTTGTTGTTGTTATTGATGCTATTTTTGTGGTTTAATATTTTACCTGTTTATTATCATAGGTTGGTAAATTGAGGATTTGCCCGATAGGTTATTTATTCATAAAATGTATTTAATTGAACATTTTTGATCACGATGTTACAATAAAAGAGGAGCGTTTAAAACATTTATTTTTTCCCTTTTTAAAACACCGTAGTTACCACAAAACATGGTATAAACAATTTAATAATATTCTTAAAAAAAAAAAACAAATAAAAAATATTTTTAATAAAGAATTGGCTACGACGTTCCTAATAATACTTCCTCATTGAATCATCCTAGGAAGTGGAACGGAATGATTGTAAAAAACCACAATTAATAGCTGCGAGCAGATAAGCGGCCAATTAAGAAACCAGACAGAAGCAGTTTGTAGCATGGCAGATACGCATCCTTCTTAGTATGAAACACATATAATATTAAAACCTTAAGGGCATGTCCTCATGAATCATTTTAGCTTGACGTTTTTCAATCAAATACTTGAATACAATAAGCCGCGCTTCCCTAGGTTAGACGGTGGACCGCCGAGTTTGATACGTGCCTCGGAAACACACGTTACGTTGCTGGTCCAAGATGTTCCCTTATATAGATCCTTGACAGTCAGCGTCCCGAAAGTCTGATTACCAGTCTTACCAAGGGGTATAACGCAGTACTAAGAGTTTTGGAGGTCAGATAGGCAATCGGTCCAGGTAAAATAAATAAAATTAAATGAAAAATATTAGCATTCGACCCCAATATAGTTGAGATCAGAGTGTGTATGACCACAAGCAGCTGATCAATAAAAAGTTAGTATCCAAATGTTCTGTGCTCCGTGTATTTTATCTGTGTTCATGAAGAATAATCGTGCAAAAACATCAAGACTCGAGAAATAGAGAAAAATTACATAACATGACGCCTCGAAAGATTTGGGAGAGGTGTGTGAAACCCTCAGATAACGCCAGTTACGTTTTAAGCTCACCCTATATTACGTGTACAGGATGGGCCTATTACCGGGCTTAATCCATAAAACGTGGCTTCTATTGTCAAATTTCTAATGGAAAATTCCAACAGCTTAACCGAATCGGCAATCGAACCTAGGACCTCATGCTCAGTAGTCGCGCTTGCGAACACTAGACCTTCAAGATAGTAGAGAAAAATCGAACTAATATTATAAATGCGAATGTTTCTGTACTCTTTCACATCAAAACTGCTGAACGGATCTTTATAAAATTTGATACAGAGGTAGATTATGGTCTGGAATAAAACATAGGATACTTTTTTCGATATCACGACAGTAACAGTGATATTGATATGGACAAAATGTTGTCCGCATTTTGTGCATGTCAGTCTCTCTGTTCTCTTAGTTCCAGACAATATAATCCGTTCGTATTAAAGACTCGACTTAGCCGAGATCTTGACAATGTAAACTTGCGGCGTCCTTGTAGTATTAATAAACTAGGAATGGACAACTATTTATGACAATAAACCGTGGGAATACATCGTTAACTGCTCGTCTGATCGTTAATCAGTGAATTGGATTTCAAATGCCTGTACTTATGAAGCGATTTAGTATCAACTTATAGGCAACAGTAACTTGCGATTACTTAGAATTAACTATTCTGCTACATTAAGACACGTTATATTAATTTTATGCATTATTTTATATCGAGGAAATAGACATGTGATTTCAACGCAGGGAAAACTACACAATAAAATGGTGATTTAAATAACCGCTTTTACAAACTAAAGTTAATTAATAACTTCGTTAATCTTATATAGCCACGATTGACTTTAGCACCATAAACTGTTAAAACCTTGACAATTATGATAGTTTTTGTCTGGGTGTCCTTAAAATTGGTCAAGTAAGACTTGAACAAGTATGTGGAGAGCTAGTTGTCACACATACCGAGGTAGCGTGAAGATTTTAGCAAATGGACAATATAATTACGCGTAACTGCGTTATTCAAAAAAACAACGTACGATCAGTGACGCTTGTACACTAAAATTACTTTTTCATGAACATAAAGCCAGCCTGATGTTACAATGAGTTTCAGATCTTTAAGACGTGTTCAAACGCTCTGGGAGTATTCTTAAAATTAAATAAATGTTTTTTATTTTAAAGTTTTCAGTTTATTTTCACCATGGATCAACGGCCTGAAATATAGTCTAAGCTTTTATACAGTTAGTTTGTATGAGTATTCTTGCAACTGAATTTCAAACCCTACCATGTCGTTATAAAGCAGAACTTATTCCAGTGAGGGAAAGAGACAGAGCTATACAAGGTGTCTAGCACCATCTCTTTCTCACACAGGAATAAGAACTACTATAAGATGTCATGGTAACCCTACAGTTCTCGGTAACAGACTAGTTTTGAAGATAGTTTTTGTGATAGATATGACGTATGTAAATAATGCCCTAAATTTTGTCGTGCATCATGTTGAATATCCAACTAATCAGCATTTGCAATTGTACTCATTGACAATGCCATCTCAAAAACTGAAAAAATCTGGTTAAAATAAAATACTAAAGTTATTTTTATTTTTGAGGTGCCGATGATCGTATCAACCGACTAGCTGTTCCTCGCGGTTTCACCCACGCTGCTCAGCACCTGTTGGTCGTAGCGTGATGTTATATAGCCTATAGCCTTCCTCAAGAAATGGACTATCCAACACTAAAAGAATTTTCCAATTCCAACCAGTAGTGCCTGAGATTAGCGCGTTCAAACAAACAATCAAACTCTTCAGCTTTATAATATTAGTATAGATTACTTGTTGTCATTGTCCGTCTCCAGCGTCTCAACAATATCTGTACCAAAATTCATCAAAATCGGTTTAGCCATTTAAGCGTGAAGGCGTAACAAACAGACAAACTCACTGTCGCTTTTATAATATTAATAAGGATATATATATAGTAGGATATCCCAGTCTACGTGAGTGAAACCGCAGAGTACAGGTAGTTTATAATAAAAAACAAAATTTTAGTCGTATTCTAGTTGAATAAATCTCAAGTCATCATGTCAGCTAAGGTAAACAAAATAGGGAAAACAGCTGCCGTTATTGAGATTATTGTAAAATGTGTCATACACCATACAGGTACCTATGTATTGGGCCATTCATGCATGTAATAAAAGTAGACGTGTAGCCATTTTAGCAAAAAGTAGGTAGATGCTGTTTTTATTGATGATTTTTCCGTGAGCGTTCGACTGCTTTGTAGGAAACTGAACCTACAACTTTGTGGGATATGAGTCATTTTTAAACAGATTCGGATATACTTAGTCTTCGTCGGAATCGGTAACACACTGTACTTGTTCACCACTTAGAAAAATATTCAGGCAAGATTAACGTACAGACGCCTGCACATCAAGCTACTACAATCTGTCAGATTTCTTTGATAGATTTTCGAGTTTATTTCTAAAGCATTAGGTTCAAGGTTCATTGGGAAAAATTGACAGTTTCGGGTAGCTTGACCTGCAGGCGTCTGTACCTACCTAATAAAATTAAAGAAAAATATGTGATGGAGTAGTTTCTATTGTTTCAACGCGTTGCTGTCTACGTCATTATGACAATTATTTATATTCTTTCATCATTAAATAATTTATTGGTTTACCAGTTTTTCGTAGCACTCATCCGTCTTAAAAGAGCAAACATGTTTAAAACAACAATTAATATAGTTTTTCTGTACAGAAGATAAAGATCGTTCTTAAATAAAATATCTCTTTTAAGCTACCTCAGGTAGTGAACTAAATAATAATTAGTAACTTAATATTTGCAGTAAAAAAAACTGTTTTTAGTCTCTGCCAATGAGGTTACTCCTTGGCCCAGCTGAACAAATTCACTGAATAAATAAATGTACAGTGGAACGAATTTCATATAATGTCGTCTTCAAAAACATGTGATACCTATCACTACGAGAATATTGCCTAAATTTTTATTAACAAGTTTTCTTCTACTCAACAAGTATTATAAAACATTTTAAAACTACTAACCAGTTTTATATATATAAAGTATGGTCTCTCATTCTGGCTGAAATCCGTTCAATGACTGTCTTCAAAATATCGGTTTTAGTGCTAAGACGGCCTATTGTATCACCTTACGTAAATGTTTATACCAGTATTTTGTATAAAGAGTCTTCTATCAATATATACTATATATACATACCTACTAATATTTATATACATACTAATAAAATAAATGCGAAAGTTTGAATGGATGGATAGACGTTAATTACTCAATCACGCCAGAACTGCTGCACAGATCTGGATGAAATATGGCTCCGATATAGATTATAGCCCGGATAGCATAAAAGCCACTTTTTATAACGGAAAAATACTTTTAAATTTCGCCGCGAACGAAGTTGCAATCAACACCTAGGCTGTCATATTCCCTAAACCCTAATCGTTTTAAGGTTCTTAAAACTATTAGGGTTAAGTAACCACTAGTAGTTTCCTTCCTTTATGTATAGACTTAAGTTCTAGGGAGCGATTAAATGGTCAATGATCAAGGCCAGAAATAGTCATAACTATATCACTGCTTTGCACAGCAAACGACTTTTGTTCTTGGACCTCAGAAACGCTACAACAGCAGAAGAATATTGCCGTGGTAGCTAGACCTAATTTTATAGAACTGTGGTTGCATTCGACAAATTAGAAGAATATATAAGCGGTCTGGATTAAGTAACATCTATCAGCGATACTATGATGGATAACCCATAATAGAATCAATGTAATAATATTATGAAATGCCTATGTTATCCTGCCAGGGTTGCGGGTTGTTCAAAAGAGATACCGCGGCCGCGGAACGTAAAGGGCAATTGAAGGAACATAGGTAGCCGCAAAAAAATGGTTATGTTATTGCAAAAATGAAAGACAATTTACTGCTTCTAATGAAAATGGATAAATTTTTGACGTAAGTATGCCTTTTGTTACTCATCTTTCAAAACATAAAATGTGAATAGGTTGTTACACTCTCTATAAGGTCGCCTACTACAGCCATTACAAAACTTGTAGTCTTATTTTAACAATGTAAACACTGCTCATCTGTCCACAAATATTCATTTTACTAATGAACCCAAGATAAGGGCTCCCATCTTAATGGCAACCGTCGGAGTCGAACCTGTTCCTATCTCGCACTATTCATTAACATAACTGTCTCCGCACTGAGCTCTTATCGCTTAATTAGTATTAGGAGCATAAAACATTTGAAAGGGTTCCGTATTAAGAATTTGGTTCGATATTATTTGTCACCGTTTATATGTTAATGAGAAAGCGAGCGGTTCATACGTGTTTGACAAGTTTACACAAATCTGGGACGTTGCATCTTCTTGTAGACTTACCTATACGGGTGACTTAAATGCTCAAGATTGTTTAAACTTTACAGTCAGATGACCCATCGGCACCTATGTTCGGACATTTCACTATTTATGCGTATGTGCTAAATATTATACCTTGACCCAGTTGAGGTAGCCATGAGCCCCCGCGGGAGGTCCAAGAAATGTTGGTGTGAAGACGAGTCTCGAAGGTTACAAAAAAGGACGCACGTACGAATTACAATGTATGTACAATATTTGACAGGCCCTTTTGCAAGTAAAAAAATATGCCTGTATAAGTCCAGTATGCATACAGCCGGCGAATATTGTAAACGAGATATGAGAAGCGGCACAAAAGGAAGTATGAAAGGTTAACTTTACTAAACGAAGACAAGACCAGGATGTGGCTGTACCAGTCGAGTGCCAGTTCTTATACTCATTTGCGTGAATGATAAATTGCAAGATACCTACATGAATAAATTGGGCCGCACTAGAAGTTTAGCCGACAAGTTTTTCGTCTCTAACGTAAGTTAACCTAGAAACGCTGATCACGATGTTTGCTAACAGGATACCGTCGTCAGATACACTAACGGTTCTTCGCGGCGCCACTCTCTGATGCGAGGAAAAAGCTCGCCTCATGAGAAACTTGAACGAGGTCCTTGTTTTCGTACTCATCAATATTCTCAAAATTCAACCACAGTCCCGCATTAACATAAATTTTGATTTTATTTAAAACCAAAATGCGCTTCGGCTGTCGGTTTTCTTTTATTTGGTTCGTAACCGGTATCTGACGCAACCACCGGAAAATATCGTTTTATTTTCATGTATGAAATGTGACCTTTACAATAATGCCTCAGCGTTATTATTTTAAATCACTGTAGTACTCAGGCATACTCTATGGGCAACACACATCATTTCCGAAACATAAAATACGTAAACAGCACCTCTGTTTAATAAGTTATTAGTTTGTTCACGGCAAGAAAAAATACGCTCACTTCATCACAGTAAAATGGGTCATCATGTATTGCTTGTTTATTTTCAATCACTGAAACCTTGTCTGTTCGTCCAAGTGCATTTGCCTACATTGCCAAATCGGCATACGGCCGACGCACTCAAGTAACCAGTTCCCTCACTTATCTCAGCATCCACATTCGAGACCGGTTCCAGTCAACAATAGGCGTCGTCTTTAAATCTTAAAATAACCTGGAAATAATTGACTTTTGCTAAATGAAAGAGAATGCCAACGTAGACATACAACGCTATCTCCCCTCGCATTGTAACCTGTCACTTGTCTAGTTTAAATAGTCATCCGACAAATGTGTGCCGTGGCCAGCATAAAAACCATTTTACTTTATATTGAAATGTATTGAAAGTAAATTGAAGCTATCATGTTTAGTTCTGACACGAAGACAACCGCGTCTGTTATGGTTTGGTTGGATCAATCTGGTTCACATCAAGCAAGATGAGATTGCATCAATACAAGAACGAGAAACGTCCACATAAATACTTTGTTATGTTTTCAACATAATATAACATCGCGCCCATAACCCCCGAAGGGTAAGACAGAGGCGTACCTAATAGTACACCCACGTTTTGTTCCGTGTAATAGGATATTTAATGTTTTTGTCTTTAACAATTACATTAATGTACAAGAACGCTAGTTGCCCGAACAGGTAGATATTTGGTATAGTCACTAATACCGTGACCATTCGTCCAAGCAAATCACCAAAACGTGATGTTTTCATTTCTTTTAATGGCGTCTCTTTGTTAATTTAAATTAGGTTCGTAATAAAACACGTCTACGCAGATTATTCTAAATCATTTTTTTTAATTATCTATAAAGACATGTAAAAATTGCCAAAGTTAGTGATCGAAAAACTAGTCCATAGATTGTGTAATGAACGCTTTTTTGGGGTGGGAAATCACCAAATAACTTCCCCCGCTCTTCATGTCAGACTTTTACTGACTAATACCCACTCATGTTCCTTCTTTTGCCCTTTACGTTCCTGGGCCGCGGTATCTCTTTCGAACAACCCGCAACCCCGGCAGGTGTAATGAACGCTAAAGTAAATAAATTGTATTAAAATAAATTATCGTTATTTACAGTGTATCGCTTTTGAGTGTATTGCCATTTTCATAAATCTGTACACCCTACTTTTGCTTTAGGGCCGTGATGGGTAGACAAAGTGTCCACACAAAAACTGTCAAAATGAGAAACTTATTCTTCGGATAAAACTTATCCGGCGATTGAAAAACTAAACAAAATTATTAACGGTGATAAACTGTAATTTATCAATGTAATTTATTTGATTATCTTAGGTTTCTACCTACTTCTTAATACCGCATCGTTAATCAATCAAACAGTTCCAATATTTACTTTATGCACAAAATATAAAGATTTTAACAACAAAATAAGAAACTGTCAGAGATGAATAACAACCATTTTATGTTTTCATATACCAACTGTACGTTCCTAAAGATTACCATCACTCTTAAACGTTTAAGGAAAAACCCGTAGAAGTGACTTTTACAAATAAAACATATTCAATTTTATTTCTTCTTATGTATGTCAGTAGCACACATAAAGGTGAAAATGGTTTGTTTAACTTTATAGAGTTAGTCGTGAACTGTGTAACATGAAAAATGCACCGTAAAATCAAATCGAGGCTAAATAACATTATAGCGTATTAATATCATAATCATGAACAGAATTCAAGTGCGAACTATTAAAGCTATAAAATTACACGAAACAACTGCTATGGTTCATGCTCTTTTTGGCGCTGATCCATCGTCAGAACCATGGGGTTGATATTATGAATATTAAGTCCATAGACGTCCATAGATACAGGTAACGCCGCCATTGTTTTTGTTCACAATTTCAATGTGTACCTAACTATACCCCTCCGACAAGGTCTCTCAAGCGCCAGCAGTTGATTATTCTCCGTGGTCGTCCTTTGCTCACGTGACGTTCTCAAGGGGTCAGAAATATTCACATGGATACATGGGATAGTGTCAATCATGTCTTTTTATTGAATTGAATTTGTCGGTTTTAGGCTCCTGTAAAGGGAACGCTTAATCTTGCCAGAAAAATCTTAATCTAGCTTAAGGCGCGGCAATAAGCTAATCTTTCGGTATTCACGGAAGTGACGCTAGCTGCATACTAGGCATGGTCTGACACAAGTACACGACAGTATTGCATCGAAAGAATAGAAATAAGGTCGAAAATATTTCGGTGTTTGATTTTATTTGAATATCATGTCCGCCAAAATGTAGGTCATTTTGCAGTTTCTATTGAATACTAGCTGTTCCCCGCGGTTTCACCCACGCTGCTCAGCACCTGTTGGTCGTAGCGTGATGTTATCAAGAAATGGACTATCCAACACTAAAAGAATTATCCAATTCCAACCAGTAGTCCCTGAGATTAGCGCGTTCAAACAAACTCTTCAGCTTTATAATATTAGTATAGAAGTATAGATATAAAAAAATACAGCTGCGTGTTTAAAAAATTTTAGATATCTCTTTAGTCTATACAATTTCTTTTGTTATAGATATAAAAAATATGATGGCTGTAGCTGAAATAATTGAGAATTTTTTTCTTGGTCACCACTTTTGTAAACTTATTTTGCGTAACTCTTTCTTTATGTATTGAACTATACACGGTATTTTTTTTGGCTAGTGGCATGTACAAATACGGCTAACTTTGCGACGAAAAACTAGACGTTTTACGAAGTGTTTGCTTTGTACAGCGCCTTAAAAACCTTCACGTAAAGATTTCTGGTTACGAGAACCCGTGTCATTAACGCATTAACGAGTATTTTTTTAATCTGTGCAAGAGGTATCTATGTACGCTAAGTAGGTTTCCGTCCTCTTCCATTAGCACTCGTGACCTAGCTACACGCTGTCACGTATTGCTGACCCAGGGTTCCGATAAAACGCGGCGCCTTCACAAAACACCTCATGTCCTGTTAGTGAGGTAACTCGCTTCTACTTTGATGTTAAAAGATTTTAATTATTTACTTCTTGTCTATTTATAGCCTTTGATTTCCATTTTCGAACTTCTGAAGATTTTTATGTGGAATTTAAATGTAATCCTGATGTATATTATAAATCAAGATTCCAAACTTTATTCTTTATTTTCCACAATATTATATTAATTACTATATACAAGCTATAAATAGACACAAACTAAGAATAAAAATATATACAAGTAAAAAATGGATAATTACAGGGCGTCAAAAAATTCGTCCGTATCGCAGTCAACAGGTAAAGTGCCCAGAAGGATGGCAGCATTGCCACGTTGGATGGCAATGATTATTTTATGTGCAAAAAACAGGCCAGCCCTCTGGTCACGAGAAGAACCGACCAACCGCTTGGCGATTTCTCGATTCCAAACACAAAAAACATTTTGCCATACCAGGTGGTCTCCTGAGGAGAATAAGGGTATCCCCTAGGAAACCAGAAATGCTCAACTTTACCTTTTACAATGAGAAGGTGGCCGGGAGATTCAAGTACATTCGCACTGACACTTGGCTGTTACCTATCAGCCCGATATTCGGAAGGCTGACAGGGCGGTTCAGCCAGTGTTACGCGGTATCTATTCGTAATTCGAACACAAAGATTCGATATTTTAAATTCAATGCTTAGTAAAGTTCTCACATAAGCAAAGACAGCACGCGAGGCGGTCATTATTGCGTTATGTAAACTTTAGAACGGGAATAGAATTATACTTCGATAAATTAGCCCCTATCTCGCTAGTATTAAAGTGTATTTTTTTAAATTAGTTTTGTCGATTTAAAATAGAATTGCAATGCAATTACTGCACATTTTTGTTTTTATTGTTTACTACATATTTCTCAGTTCTTCTTTTCTATTATTTCTACGTGATTATTTAGAATATTACAGCTGCAAGGTGTTTACAAATTGTTATTGTAAGGTGTAATAGTGTCACTGCCTCGTTGGTCTAGTGATCGCTAGTGCGACTGCTGAGCGTCGTAGTCGTGTTTAAATCCCGGGTCAGATAGAGTGTTGTTGGGATATTGCCGTAAGAAATTCGCAGTAGATGCCACGTAGTCAAGATTCGTGCCAGGTTAGTGGAAAAAGACCCGCTCCTTATTATATGGCAGCATCTTTTGTGGGTGCACTATTCTGTGCATCTCAGTCTAGCTCTTTAGAGTATAATTATTATTAGCTCTCTTATCTTGCGTAATATATGCTACGTGTATGGTGTCCAAAATAATTGGCCAGTAATAAAAAAAAGAAAACTTGAGACACCGTTTTAAAAATACGAATTTCGAATCCGCAACAGCCGAAAAGAAAATTTCTAGAAATAAAACGATCTGGCAGCTTTCATCCTTGTCCGAATACAAAATCAAGTTTAGTGTTATTTAAATACAACTTAAACTCTAGCAGATTATGTAATATTGCTACCAGCTCCGTGTTTCTTCACAACATCAGTGGCCAGCGCGCGACTAGATATAACTAGTAATATCCAGTTAATTTGAAATAAGTAACGAGGTACTATTTTTAAACGTTTTTCGTCCGCCGACCGTATGATGTTTATATAAAACGTTTAATTGGCTCGATATTAATCGCTTAAGTAACTTTAATGTCTTGTGAACGAGGATTTCTAGCGATAGATCAATGTCACCGTTAAAAATAGTTGTCACTTACGTACCCACTTATTTGCATTAAAAAATATAATAAGTGCTTTTTGCAGACTCTCCTTGAGATAAGTGGAAAAATAGGATTCAGGACCATTTTCGTGTTAAGGTAACGCTAATTACAAGCTTAAAAATAACTTTCCTGTTTACATCAGTATGGTAAAAATGTGGGCCTCCTTACGACCAACAATCGACGCATACGAAAATAATTCAATTACCTTATTATAAGAACTCTTGATAAGATTGAGAAAAGCCTTCGAAAATACATTACACACGTCGATTCTTGGTTGTTTCGAAATCGCAGACAGAACGTAAACACGTCCTCAGGCTTCGTCACCCTGGTTACGAAACCTGCTGTATAATACCAATAGACCTGTATTCAACTATGTTACACAAAGGACATAGCAGCAGGGACTGTTACACCATACTATGCAAGATGATAAAACATAACGGATGGATCCATGGCTAAACAAACCCTAAACTCATTGACATAAAAACAATTTTAGTTAGTTGTAAGTCTTAATACATTTTCCACTTAAGATTGGACAAAAAATAAGATTGTTAAAACTTCAATTTATTATAACAGTTCTAAAACATGTTCTTATTTTATTTTTGACGTATAAAAAATAACCCGTCGACTACTGTTTTTTCTACAAACGATTTCTTGGTCCATTTGTAAATGTTAAATTCACTTGGGTATAAATATACACTGTATAGTTTCACTTGGAACAAAACGTACAGAAGAAGCAGAAGTGACTAAACTAACATTCATTATGTTAGTAAGACTCCCGAAGATGTTTTATAATCAACTAAACTATTAGTAACTAGCTGGCTCCCGCGGCTTCACCCGCGTGATGATGGAAAAAAAGTATTCTGTGTTATTCCAGACCATAATCTATCTCTGTGCCAAATTTCATCAAGATCCGTTCAGCCGATTTGAATTGAAAAAATAACAAACATACTTCCATACATTCTCACAGACATTCGCATTTATAATATTAGTAGGATTAAAAAAAAAGTCAGCTTCTAGGTGTGGTAGGATAATATTGTGGGTTATTCAAACATAAAATCTTCCTCTTGAATCGTTCTTTTTATCTATTGCACAAGTTACATTAAAATCCGTTGAGTAGTTTAAAATATCTAAGCGAACAGACTGCTGAAGCGAGTTCATTTTGCAGTATATAAAGAAGACGAGTTTATAAGTACCCGCGTTAAGTTCGGTAATTGTCAAACGGGATCGTTTTCCCAGGATTAAGTATATATAATATGTGTTCATTAAGGTTATAAACTGTGTGCCAGTACAAGTATCCAGACATCCTCACAAATTTTCGCATTTCTCATATTAAGCAGGATTGTAGGATTTTAACAGCAATCAGGCCAAACACTTGATATCCTCCTACTATATTCTACTTTAATATTATAAATGACGAATGTTTGTTTGGATGGATGTTTGTTACTCTTTCACGTCAAAATGGCTGAACCAATCTTGATGAAATTTGGCACAGTACTAGATTATAGCCTAGAATAGCACATAAACTTAAACTGTTTTACCATCACGCGGGCGAAGCCGCGGGCGCTAGCAAGTCTTTAATAATTTGATAATACTGTATTATATTTCCCCTTAATACCTGTACTGGCAATTTATTAAATTGTAGGTCATATTATAAAATAGAAAAACCATTTTCCTAAAGGATATCTGTGTATAATATTAGCAAGTTAATAAGAGATGTATCTTAACAATAACGAGGTAAAAATATAATTATCCCCATGAGGTTAATCTGCTATTAAGTCGCTAGTTTATTTTGTATAGTCAGTTTATCGTGGTTATTTAAAATAAGTGAAGAGAAATGGTTCGTTTGTAAAGAGGCCACAGTTCTTAATTATTTGAAGGATAGGTACTGAAAAGCTCGCTCCTAGCGACATCTAGTTCAACATGCAGTAACTTTTGGACAGTGATTTTATTTGAAACCTCAGAAAGCGTTCCTTATTTTTTACGAATGGCTTATACTACTACTTTGCATTAAAGACAGAACGATTTTATCTAGTTTATTAAGTAAATCACGAAGATACGTTCGAAAACGATGTAGGTTAATAGGTAGCTTATATTCATCTGCAACACTTAATTATCCTAAATTGATTTATAACAACGTAAGTCTATTATTTATTTGGACATTATGTTGCATTTTCGCAACAAGTGCGTAAATCGAATGTTGGAAGATCTGTTTATTTGATTAACTTGTTGTTTTATTATTCGCGAATAACTTTCCTTTTGGAAAAAAATCACGTTCAATTTTAAATATGTAAGTAGTCTACCTTAAAATCTAACGTAATAAGGTAATCGTTTATTAATTCATGTTTATGACATTTCGTAGATTACGACGTTTCCAAATATTAATTAGAAATGACAATAGTCGAATGTAATTATATGAATATTTACACTGATATTGTGCGTTTTATAACTATCTTACATTAAACTAATTATTTCTTAATTAATTATATACAAAATCAATAACGATAGACATCCACGTACCTACTTGATAATGCAAGAGTGGGACCACAGAAATTGTTGGTGTATGTGAAATTCCAGTGACAAAAATGAAATGTATTTTTAATTTTATTACTTTGCCTGACAGGTAAGACGTCATATTTTTATTATTATTCCACAATCTAACGACTCGGTCAGGTATCGCGCTGTGAAAATAGGTTTGTGTATACGACTCGCGAGTGGGTTATTCGCGAACAAAAGAAACAAACATACGCGTCGAATCGCAACACATTTCACTGTGACATCGACGCAAGACATTCAAACAAAAATACTTAATCTAGAAAAGGCATATACAGTAATCGTCGCGCCGTTAATAGTTTAAAATCAGACGGCGGACACTGAATATTTACAAATACCGTCGAAGCTGTTAACCTTAACAGTACAACGTGAACTGTGGGTAATCGGTAACCCAACTTGTTCAGCCGAGTCTCTGCAGAACGCCAACGCATAATCTGCGAGTAGGTTTCGCAGATCGCGACAAGTGGTGAAGGCGCCTGCGCACGGGGCGCCGCGACCGCACTCCTTTCAAGGAGGTGCGGGTATTTTGGAAAGTAAGATCGAAACAACATTGTCCACTTCGGACGTAAACTCGCATGAGCAGACAATCGCTGTGCCTGATAATAAAAACAAATAAAAATGACTTACCTATTGAAAAATTTCAGAGGTCCAAACCGCTGCGGATTCCTGGTAGCTATCTCGTGCTAAGAGAGTAGTCCGGTTTTGCATCCACGTACCGAAGCACGATCACACTGCGTGAGAGAAAGGGCGCGCAACTCGTTCACGAGTGAACACTATCGCGTGTTGTTCCTCGGCGGTGCGGTGCGAGAGTGGGCGTCGCGAAAGCGTGTTGGCGTTCGCGGGTCTCAGCTTGAACTGAAGGCCGCGAGGTGCGGGGGCCACTTTATGGTAGCGCGCGCGCACCCCGCCTGCTTGCGCCCGCGCCTCCGCGCCGCGCAGCCTGCACACGCGCTCCTGAAAAATTTCATTAATCATACTCCAATCATGTCATCCTTATCCTATAATTTTCCTCATTTTGCACCCATGTACAATCGAGCCAATGAGCATTTACGCATATGAGTGCCACAATCAAAGTTAAAACGTCGCCTGAAATTACCTTCGATAACTCGACCCTAAATTATTTTAGCATCTAGTTCTATTCTAATTTTCTTCATTATTTTAGCATCTGTCGTCAATGCTACATAAGTGGGACTAATTCCTAAATGAATATCAGGTTTCCAACGATCTATCTATAACAATTTACGATAATCTATACAAGCCAAGGAAGTTGCATTCATCATCACTACATGGGACTTTTTTCCGTTACCATCATTAAAGTAAACAAAAGCAAAAAATGTGTAACCCTTTTTTGCGGATGGGAATTCATCAAATAACTTCCTGAAGACTTTTTCTGACTAAAAGCCACCCATGTTCTTTCTTTGCCCCTTTTTCGAACAACCCGCAACCCTTTAAGTAATAAATGAGGAGTTCGTGGCTACGTAACAACGACCACTCAGGTTAAGCCGCGTTAGCCTAGGTTGGTCCAAAGATGGGACTACAGATTACGCACAAAGTTTCCTCCGTCTCTCCGATATTACGTTAAGCTGTCCCGGTAGATCTTTGACACAAGCGTTGCAGGAAGACAGTACCCCGAAATTTTGACAGACGGTGTTGTGGAGGTAATTTAAGCTATTGCTCAATTTAAAATACTGGTATGTAGCTTCGTCTAATTACACTGGAAGCTGACCCCAACATATTTGGGAAAAGACTAAAACAAACAAATAACTAAAACACACCTCGCTTGCTTCGCGCAGCACCACTTATCGTTTACAAAAATATTACCAAAAATATCCCATCTTTCAGGCTGGCACCGAAGCAGAGGAGCCTACGAGAGCTACTGCCTGCCGGGGTTGAAGGTTGATCGAAAGATATCTCTCTCGGAACATAAAGGGCAAAAGAAGGAACATAGGTGGGTTTTATTCAGTAATTGTCTGACATTCCCCACCGCTCCGCTCAGAGCAGGAGAAATTGTTGATGACTAGCTTTCACCCGCGGCTTCGCCCGCGCTAAATTTGAGGTAACACAGTTCCCCTTGCGCCTCATTGATTTGTAATAGCAACGCTAAATTTCCCTTTTCTTGCCTCTTTCTCCCTCACATCCCACTTTTTTTAAATAAAAATTAGCCTATGTCCGTCTCCTAGTTCCCAACTATCTATGTACCAAAATTCATCACAATCGATTTAGCCATTAAAGCGTGAAGAGGTAACAAACAAACAAACTCACTTTCGCTTTTATAATATTATTAGTAAGGATTTCCTATCCGCAAAAAAAGGATGGAACCAAACACATATTCACAAAACATCTGTTAAGCTAATTACCTCAAAGATAAAAGTTATTTGTTTTTTTTTATAAAGAAACGGTAAATACCTACTAAAACATACTGTGTTACTCTACGGGTACCATTGATTCTATTCTAAATACCTTTGCTAAATATTTTTAAACCAATGACTCAAATTTATCCAAGTTCTTGTTACAAAATAATTCCATAGGTTCTCATGTGCATAATAAATATTATTGCAAAATTTTGTGCAATAAATATGTAGGTAGGTAACTAAGACATAACAACGTACAACAGCTAATTAGCTAACTTCTCCTTGTTCTTGCGTATCGATGATATCTCTTATCATTTGGGCCCAGCCTTTGGATCCTGAAAGTGCAAGTATATTGACACTTCGAACCAAAGGCCGTTGCAGCTTTGGCGCCAGGGAGGGGTCACATAGACTTGCTCAAGTCACAGTTTCACTATAGTCGCCGCCAGATAAGAAAAAATTAAAGGTCGTTAACCCCCGTGTACTAATGTATTCAAACGATACGAAAAAATTTAAAGTGTAGTAGTAAAAAGTGTCGCCACACGATGTAAACAAACGTATCGCGGTACGGGGCGTCCTTGATGACATGAGTAACAAACCTTTTGGCCAAAACCATAATTATTATTCAATCGTATTTATTTTGGAAGGTACCTAATATGTAGTACTTAATGAAATCCTTAAACCAAATTCAAATTCGAATCATTTATTTCAAATAAAAACAAAAATAGGCACATAGTGTCGTAACGAATAACATATTTTTTAATAATAATGGAACACACAACAGTCACTCTAGCACTTTCCATTTCGGGCCCAACTTAATCAAAATCAAAAATCAAACGTCGAGAAAAGATGCACGGTTCGGGTTAGTCGTTTCCTATAGAGAAGATACGGCATGAAACTCCATGGTTGCTCTTTTAAAATCATACAAGAAAGAGGGTAGACCGTTTCGCCTGCACATAAACATCCACCCGCAATTACTTCAGTTCATCCGTGATAATATAAGAATGTATGTAGTTATAGAATTATAATCATCCAAAGCATCAATACAATCCTCCAAGTTCATAAGGGTCTAGCAATAACTTTGACCTTGAAAAAATCGTTCCTCGACCTTTAGTAACTCAATTACTTAACTTAGTCTATCATTTTATAGGTAAATTGCATAGGTATACATCTATTCTAATATTATAAAGCTGAAGAGTTTGTTTGTTTGAACGCGCTAATCTCAGGGACTACTGGTTGGAATTGGAAAATTCTTTTAGTGCTGGATAGCCATTGCCATTTCTTGAGGAAGGCTATAGGCTATATAACATCACGCTACGACCAACAGGTGCTGAGCAGCGCGGGTGAAACCGTGGAGAACAGCTAGTTAAAAATAAATTAACCAACTTGCTTGAGGTTCAACGATTCTCTGTCGTCGCCTTTTTTGGGTTGTTCGTGGATCATTCTCACTTCCTCACTTTTGATAAACAATGATAAAAAAAATAGAACAAAACAGTATCAAACTAACAAAACAAAACACTAGAACAATTAACAACAAGATAACAAATGCAAAGTTTTCGAGTACCTATGAGTTCGCTCAGTCAATCTCATGCGCAAACCAATTTGGAATGACACTGGAGACGAAGGCCGCCATAGGTACTTAATTACAAAATGGTGGATAGGTAATGCACCCCTGACTTACTCTGACGTCACACTCAGCGCATGAGTATGAGGGCATAACCTAGAAAAATAGATTTTTTGGTATGAACTTTAAAATTCGGTTATTTAAATTCATTGTATACTTCTATGAATATGAGTTAAAGCTGGATAAATAAATCCAATTATTGCATGTTCTGTTATTGAAATATAAGTTGAAAACATAAGAAATATCGAAAAATAAAAATACACCAACGAAATTATTTTCGAAATGCATAGACCACAGCAATTACATATTTCAATGTTTGAAATGTATTTTTTGAAGCTTAAAAAAATACCACAATTTATTCTTCAAATTTACGTATTTCTTACTTATTTTCGTTGGGATGAGTGTTTGGTATTATGAAACTCGACCGGTGCAGTATGGCCGACAGTTTTGAATGACGAGCGATCGCTAATGAGGTTTTGTGGAGTTTTTTGGTACAAGTCGGGTCAATGACTTTTAATTTTTTCTTATCTGGCGGAGACTATAATGTAAGTATTTAAGCATTGTACTTAAAACACTTATATTTAAATATCAAATTCAATTCTTCTTTTACGTCTTCTCCCGATACAGGTTACCAATTCATTTATTTCAATGGTTACGTTTTTATCGACGTGGAGAAGTGTCAGTAAGGTTAAAATTATTCAACCATTGCTCTTAGACTCGATTGGATTTTTCGTAAAGATAGTACTTTCCGCTGTTGTAACATTAACATGTAGTGTAGCCATAATACATCTAAAAATCTCATATTAGAATACACGTCAATATTGCAATTTAAAAGTAACGTCAGAAATAGACTCCCAAGCGGCATCAGCGTAGTTTGCTACGCTGACGCTGCGGATGGGAAATCATCAAATAACTTCCCCCGCTGTGGGCGGAGCGGGGGAAGTTATTTGATGATTTGCCATCCGCAAAAAAAAGGTCAGAAATAGACCAAAACAAACAATATATTTTACAATTTTAATTAGTAGTCCATCTTGGTCCTGCACCCAGCCCAGCTGGCCAGGGCTATGACCACAATGATTCCCCTCCCCCTGGATCTAACCTAGCTTTGATCACTCCAAGCATGTAGTCGGGATCTAGTTTTACGCACTAGAACACCATATTAACTCTGATTGTCCGTCAGCAAAGCAGATGGGCTTGCCAGAGCATCCGCCTGCCGGGGTTGCGGGTTGTTCGAAAGAGAACGTTAAGGGCAATAGAAGGAACATAAGTGGGTTTTAGTCAGTAAAGTCTGACTAAAACCCACTTGAAGAAGTCATTTGATGATTTCTCACCCCAAAAAAAAACTGATTGTCTAACTAATGGATTACTGAAAGCCTATTTTGATAAAAGGAATATGCAGAATCTTATTGGGTGGCGTTCTGTGGTTTTCCTCTTAGGAAATGGCGCGGGTTTACGTACATATGAATTGACTCATTTGAATAAACATTATAAGGCAGCAATTTTTATTTTGTTATCCTTACCCTTCTTACCATCGTTATTAATATTTCATTCATCACATTAGCCTGTAATGATTGTGTTTGTATAATATGTGTATGTTTGCTACTACTAAAATGTAAAGAATTGAACAGAGTTCGATGATGTTTGTGTATCAAGATAGCTTATATTCTGGATACTTTTAATCCGGAAAACACTATTAAGGAAAAAAAGACTATCTAAAAACATATATATATATATATATATATTAAAATTGGATGGCATAAAGTCGCTAAATCAAACAAAATTCACCGACGTCTTATAATGTTTTATTGAAAGTCGGTTGTGTATTGGAAAAAAAAAACAGCTTTTTTTGTTGTAGTATGATAGAATTTTACACAAATTCTTATTGAATATATCCATTCACTAAGAGATATAGCATATCGTCTGTATTTATTAGAAGAAAAACTTCACATTTTAATATTCGATATACTTTATTTCCAGGGATCGCCTATTTAAATGCAAAGGAAAATACGACGAAATATCTCCTCTGCCTGAGAAAATTCTTAGTTTTTCTTATCAGCTCAGTTTTTCGTGTTTGGTTTGCACACAGGAGTAGTAGGCCTACCATGACGTCTTAAAGCAGAACTTATTTCACTGAGGGAAAGAGATGGTGCTAGACACCCTGTATAGCTCTGTCTCTTTCCCTCAGCGGAATAAGTTCTGTTTTAAGACGTCATAGTAGGGTAGCTGATTGCAGTTCTGGTCTGGTTCATAGATTGTACACGACACAGATACAACTTGGTGCGGCGAAGGTATTCCAATGAAACAGGGTGCGTCTGCAACCCCTTTATATGTAGTGCAGTGGCTCATCTCTGGAGATGAGCAATAGTTTGTGTCACACATCCATCTATCCTGAATGATTTCACCTGCACTTTGGAGGACCAGTCTGAAGCCAATCTCTCACCTTAACAATGTCGAGGTGGGTGTATGTTTCTGTTAAAGCTAATCTGATCATGAATCATTGACATGATGAAGAAGGAGAAAATTAAGGTTAGTAATATGAAGTACAAAGTGCTAGCATAAAACATGAAGTAGAAAAATTAAAGAAAAAAAAAACCTTTTTAAAAACAAGCTTTTATTATTTGTTTATAAAATGAACTAAAAATTTAAAAATAAATTAACTCTAAAAAGAAATATAACACTTTGTAACTTGATTGTAACCTTTAACGACAAATAAGCGTCTTCGTCTAGGGCAAAATAATTTCATATTGTACAAATTTATTTCATTTTAACACTAAAACTTTTCACCATACATAATTATTCAATCTCGTCCCCCCTCTTTATCAAAGTCCCCATTTATAAATGAAAGCGTGTTACATTTAATACAACACAACATTTTCCTCAAGCTATCACAATGTAACACGCTTTCATTTATAAATGGGGACTATGATAAAGAGGAGGGACGAGATTGAATAATTATGTATGGTGAAAAGTTTTAGTGTTAAAATGAAATAAATTTGTACAATATGAAATTATTTTGTCCTAGACGAAGACGCTTATTTGTCGTTAAAGGTTACAATCAAGTTACAAAGTGTTATATTTCTTTTTAGAGTTAATTTATTTTTAAATTTTTAGTTCATTTTATAAACAAATAATAAAAGCTTGTTTTTAAAAAGGTTTTTTTTTTCTTTAATTTTATTTTTAACTTTTTAGTACCTCTATTTTTAATTCGAGATTTACTACGACGTAGTTCGCAGCGCGTAGCAGCGTTATTCCGTTATGAAGTCCGTAGTTCGTTCACATGATATGTAATATGTACTGATTTAAATATCAATAATGTTGAAAGTTTGTAATCACTTGTTAGTTATTTGTAACGTTTCTCATTCTATCCATTTCTTTTAATGCATCAATATTACAAGGTTTCTTCGACGTCAACTTGGAGCAGTCAAGTTCTTCGATTTGAAGACCTGCTAAAGACCTAACTCGGCTTAAAGCTACATAAGCTTGACCAGCAGCGAACAATTTGGAGCCTAGATAAATAACAGCATGATCTACAGTAGTTCCCTGCATTTTATGCACAGTTGAAGCCCAAGACAAGACAATCGGGAGCATTCTTTAAATTTTGCAGGAAATTGAACTGATTTAAGGTGTATTATGTGAATGCCATCGTTACCAAAGTCTACGCGAACCGATGGTACATCGCTATCGTATAGTTGAGCACGTCTGTAATACGGCCATATGATTTCAGTGATGTGACCTATTGCTCCATTCACAAGTCCCTTAGCAACGTCAACGTTAGACCTCAACATAACTTTAGCACCAACAAATATTTCTAGTTCTTTTGGAAGACCTCCTGTTTTGTTAATGTCCGTGTGAATTATTTTATTAATATCAATCTGATCATTCTTTTTTGATCCATCAATTAATTGATCTTGTGCTATTATTTTGAACATTTGTGTATTCTTCTTCCTAAAATGTTCGAGAACGGCTGAATTATGTTTATTGACCTGCTGATTCGTTGGGTAAATACGAAGAGCTTTTTCAATCGAGAACTCTCCAGAGCTATTTAAAGATACTTTCTGCATAAGATCAGAAAAGTGTTCGGTAGTCAGCTCACCTACTCTTAAAGCGTTCAATATATTCACAAACTTGTCGCAACCTTTTTGTCTCATGTTCTCTTTTAGCTCTATTAAAGAGAACAAGCGCCACAAATGTGTCGCTGGAACCATTCTTGCTGGTTGATCGAATACTTGGTTTCCGCGTACCGGAGGCAGTTGAATTAGATCGCCGAACAAGAGCACATTAAGACCACCCAACATTTCTTCACTATTCTTAAGTTGTTTTAATCTAGAGTCGATCATGCAAAGCATCTCATACGGGACCATTGATATTTCGTCAATAAATAGAAATTGTATATCTTTCCACTGTAACCGCATCAATCTGAGAAAATTTCCCGTCAGCATGGGCATCTGGGTTATCCTTCCATCTTTTTGCACAGGTAGCTTTAGTGCAGTATGAAGTGTAGAGCCTCCAATCAAACGCGCTGCAACCCCTGTTAGAGCGCACACTTTAACGACAGTCTTGGCATGGCAACGGTTGGCTTGATTTTTCAGCAATTTGAACAAAAATGTTTTACCAGTTCCTGCATTTCCTGTTATGAAGAGCCTTTGTCTTTTGTCGTTTCTTTGAATCTGCTCTTGAATATTTCGTGTCACAAATCGAAACACTTCCGCCTGATCAGCATTCATAGCTCTGCAAGACGTATTGAACTCATCATCAGCCATACAATATTCAGGTGCTTCGATTTCATCAATGGGTTCGTCGTTAGGTTGTAGATTTTGTTCGCGTGAACTTGGTTAAACGCATTTTCTAGCTGTCGGTCTCGTTCTCTAAAAAGTTGCATACGCTCGTTGGTTTGGCGGAGGAATTCTTCTTTTGCTAGGAATGCTTCCTGAGCGGTGTCGTGTTCTTCCAGTAACTCACATTCATTACGATACGGCATGTATTGTAGCAACAGACTATAATAATAGTTCTCGGGATCTGTTGCTGCTACAAAAATGGAACTCGTACCGTCGCTGGAACATTTCGTACTCTGGTACACTAATAGAAGGATTTATTAACTATTAATAATTTGATTAATTAAAAGATAATAATTTGATTTATTAAAAGATAATAATTAAATTTATTAAATTTTAATAAATATTTTTTAAGATTTAATAAATATTTATTTGGGAAAAAAGTACATTTATTAATATTTAATAAATATTTATTAATAGTTAACAAATATTTATTAACAGTTAATAAATATTTTGTTGAGTGTGAATTTGTCTCGCTTGAAATGTCATATGATATGAAGATTGCTTACAGACAAAAATCATCTTAACCTACTTTAAAAGTTTGATAAATTCTACTTAATAAATATTTATTAACTGTAAATAAATATTTGTTAACTGTTAACAAATATATATTAATATTGGATAAATCGTATTTAATAAATAATTTATTAACTGTTAATAAATATTTATTAAATCCAGTGACGTTAAAAAATCATTTATTAACAGTTAAGCTTATTAAATATTAACAAATCCTTCTATCAGTGTACCCTGAGGCGCAACGTTAGCGGCAAGACATGTTTGTTTATACACCCTCATACCATTCAGCCCTCGGCACGTGCTCACCTTGGCAATGGGTCATCCACCCATCTATGGGACGAGAGCAAGAGACTCGTCAAGACGAATCAAACGAGATCAAACTCGATGGAGTTGCGTCGTTTAATTACGGAGTTCCTATGGCCACCTTCCGGCTCCAACATCAGACCCTGGTTACCATATAGTATCAAAGTACTCGTCAAGACTAATCCAATGAGCCCAAACTCGATGGGGTTGCATCGTTTAATTACGGAGTTCCTATGGCCACCTTCCAACTCCAACATCAGACCCTGGTTACCATATAGTATCAAAGCACTCGTCAAGACTAATCCAATGAGCTCAAACTCGATACGGGTTGCATCGTTTAATTATGGAGTTTCTATAGCCACCTTCCGGCTCCATCATCAGACCTTGGCTACCATATAGTATCAAAGTACTCGTCAAGACGAATCAAACGAGACCAAACTCGATGGAGTTGCGTCGTTTAATTACGGAGTTCCTATGGCCACCTTCCAGCTCCAACATCAGACCCTGGTTACCATATAGTATCAAAGTACTCGTCAAGACTAATCCAATGAGCCCAAACTCGATGGGGTTGCATCGTTTAATTACGGAGTTCCTATAGCCACCTTCCAACTCCAACATCAGACCCTGGTTACCATATAGTAACAAAGTACTCGTCAAGACTAATCCAATGAGCTCAAACTCGATAGGGTTGCATCGTTTAATTACGGAGTTCCTATGGCCACCTTTCGGCTCCAACATCAGACCCTGGTTACCATATAGTATCAAAGTACTCGTCAAGACTAATCCAATGAGCCCAAACTCGATGGGGTTGCATCGTTTAATTACGGAGTTCCTATGGCCACCTTCCGGCTCCATCATCAGACCCTGGCTACCATTTAGTATCAAAGTACTCGTCAAGACGAATCAAACGAGACCAAACTGGATGGAGTTGCGTCTTTTAATTACGGAGTTCCTATGGCCACCTTCCGGCTCCAATATCAGACCCTGGTTACCATATAGTATCAAAGTACTCGCCAAGACTAATCCAATGAGCCCAAACTCGATGGGGTTGCATCGTTTAATTACGGAGTTCCTATGGCCACCTTCCGGCTCCATCATCAGACCCTGGTTACCATATAGTATCAAAGTACTTGTCAAGACTAATCCAATGAGCTCAAACTCGATAGGGTTGCATCGTTTAATTACGGAGTTCCTATAGCCACCTTCCGGCTCCATCATCAGACCCTGGCTACCATATAGTATCAAAGTACTCGTCAAGACGAATCAAACGAGACCAAACTGGATGGAGTTGCGTCTTTTAATTACGGAGTTCCTATGGCCACCTTCCGGCTCCAATATCAGACCCTGGTTACCATATAGTATCAAAGTACTCGCCAAGACTAATCCAATGAGCCCAAACTCGATGGGGTTGCATCGTTTAATTACGGAGTTCCTATAGCCACCTTCCGGCTCCATCATCAGACCCTGGTTACCATATAATATCAAAGTACTTGTCAAGACTAATCCAATGAGCTCAAACTCGATAGGGTTGCATCGTTTAATTACGGAGTTCCTATGGCCACCTTCCAACTCCAACATCAGACCCTGGTTACCATATAGTATCAAAGTACTCGTCAAGACTAATCCAATGAGCTCAAACTCGATAGGGTTGCATCGTTTAATTACGGAGTTCCTATAGTCACCTTCTGGCTCCATCATCAGACCTTGGCTACCATATAGTATCAAAGTACTCGTCAAGACGAATCAAACGAGACCAAACTCGATGGAGTTGCGTCGTTTAATTACGGAGTTCCTATGGCCACCTTCCAGCTCCAACATCAGACCCTGGTTACCATATAGTATCAAAGTACTCGTCAAGACTAATCCAATGAGCCCAAACTCGATGGGGTTGCATCGTTTAATTACGGAGTTCCTATAGCCACCTTCCAACTCCAACATCAGACCCTGGTTACCATATAGTAACAAAGTACTCGTCAAGACTAATCCAATGAGCTCAAACTCGATAGGGTTGCATCGTTTAATTACGGAGTTCCTATGGCCACCTTTCGGCTCCAACATCAGACCCTGGTTACCATATAGTATCAAAGTACTCGTCAAGACTAATCCAATGAGCCCAAACTCGATGGGGTTGCATCGTTTAATTACGGAGTTCCTATGGCCACCTTCCGGCTCCATCATCAGACCCTGGCTACCATTTAGTATCAAAGTACTCGTCAAGACGAATCAAACGAGACCAAACTGGATGGAGTTGCGTCTTTTAATTACGGAGTTCCTATGGCCACCTTCCGGCTCCAATATCAGACCCTGGTTACCATATAGTATCAAAGTACTCGCCAAGACTAATCCAATGAGCCCAAACTCGATGGGGTTGCATCGTTTAATTACGGAGTTCCTATGGCCACCTTCCGGCTCCATCATCAGACCCTGGTTACCATATAGTATCAAAGTACTTGTCAAGACTAATCCAATGAGCTCAAACTCGATAGGGTTGCATCGTTTAATTACGGAGTTCCTATAGCCACCTTCCGGCTCCATCATCAGACCCTGGCTACCATATAGTATCAAAGTACTCGTCAAGACGAATCAAACGAGACCAAACTGGATGGAGTTGCGTCTTTTAATTACGGAGTTCCTATGGCCACCTTCCGGCTCCAATATCAGACCCTGGTTACCATATAGTATCAAAGTACTCGCCAAGACTAATCCAATGAGCCCAAACTCGATGGGGTTGCATCGTTTAATTACGGAGTTCCTATAGCCACCTTCCGGCTCCATCATCAGACCCTGGTTACCATATAATATCAAAGTACTTGTCAAGACTAATCCAATGAGCTCAAACTCGATAGGGTTGCATCGTTTAATTACGGAGTTCCTATGGCCACCTTCCAACTCCAACATCAGACCCTGGTTACCATATAGTATCAAAGTACTCGTCAAGACTAATCCAATGAGCTCAAACTCGATAGGGTTGCATCGTTTAATTACGGAGTTCCTATAGTCACCTTCCGGCTCCATCATCAGACCCTGGCTACCATATAGTATCAAAGTACTTGTCAAGACGAATCTAATGAGCTGAAACTCGATAGGGTTGCATCATTTAATTACGGAGTTCCTATGGCCACCTTCCAGCTCCATCATCAGATCAGCTCTATGTCACAATAACATTGCATTGTCATCCGATTTATACATGCATTCTAAATTTCAGCTCAATCGGAAACCGGGAAGTGGATCAAATTTAAGTTGCAAGATTTGATTACAGAACGACAGACAACGGGACAGGTGAAACTAAATAAAAGCTTGTAAAAAAGGAAAAAACTTCCATCGCAGCTTTTCAGTAAGAATTTTTAACAAATAAGTGTCTTTATTTACTTTAACGTTCAGTTGTTAAAGATTTTCTTCAAAAAATTCAAAGTCTGAATTATCGTCATCAGTTTACCCAATACTTCCATTTCTACTTCCATACTCCTCTATTAATGGTTTTTCATTCATATTAATGTTTCAAATTCTTATTTTCAGGAGCTTTTTTTCTTGATAAGTATGAGATAAACCTCCTGAACAGGCCGAGAGCAAGAAATGATAACGATGATGTGTTTATATAAAAAAGTTCTTCAACGAGTGCGCATATTATTTTAAATCAAATTGGTATTTATCTTTTTTTTTGTTATATTCATTTATTTTGTTTTTTTTTTATTTCTGCTGGTTCTTCAGTTCCCTTATTGTATGCCAGAACGTCCATAGCGATCAGCTGAGATTTTCAGTACCTCGGGTCTCTTAACCATGCAATTGACTCGTAACAACTACCAAAGATCAACGTATGACGGCCGAATCAAATTGCTTAACATACTTTCCGAAGCTCGGAGGAGTCTCGGATGGTCAGTTGGCCACCCGTCCTTGGACCAACCTTGGCAGGCTTTTCTTAACCTTGAAAATCAACCCATGCAACCACAAACCCCTCATGCAAACAAAAATAGATGAGAACATGTAATCAGTTTACGTTTAACATCGCATGACACTTCAAATCGCTTCTAAAGAGCCTCTTAATCCGTCTCACATGTTGCAAATTACATACATCGCTCTATTAGTACCTACTCCAATTAAGATCCTACATACACAAATAACGATGGATGTAATTCTCTAATCAACCACTGACGTAGGAAGCCGTCCATTTGTACGTAAAAGCTGCACGGAAATAGCCATAACTTCTGTTAGAGCATGTTATTATAAAAACGACCTGGTCACTGTTCCTAATAGGACAATTGTTTTCTTGATCATGAGAACGAATAGTTCATAATAGGTGTCCCTTATTACTGTCCCTTGTCGCATACAATGATATTGTAATGACTATTTTGTTACTGAAGTCTTGGAGACAAATTGCAAGATTACATACTTACCTTAACTTGGTCATTAGGTGTACTATAAAGGATTATTCTCTTTTAATGAGATCACATTACCTCAGGGTCTGATTGTGCATGTGAGTAATTGTTTTATAGGCACGTTTTCTTGCGTATATTTTTTAACTTAAGTTGGTTGTTGATAAGTGTTGCTGTGGCGCATTCCTAACCACAGTAGAGTAAGCTTTATTTTAATAAAATAATAGTGTTTATATAAATTTCAAGTACAGGTTTGATTACTACTTACGAAAGGAGAACAATCTACCACTAATACATCTTGTGTTTTAACCAAATTTACGATAAAATAGCAACTTTGTTAAGAACAGCAATTTTTTCCTCTTCAACGAGATCCGGCCAATTGCTGGCTGAGATTTTAAGATCATTATTAAAAGTCTCTACGGGACAAAAGACCTTTGGACACGTAGTCTTACCAAGTGGTTTAGTAGTATCAGAACTGTGTAGCTGAATACAAGCATTTTACATAAAGCAACTATCTGTCAGTCAGATATATTAGTCGCTTTATGTAAAATTAGCTTTCGCCCGCGTTAAATTTAGGTTAACACAGTTCCCCTTACGCCTTATTGATTTGTAATAGCAACGCTAAGTTTTCCTTTCTCTTCCCTCTTTCTCCCTCACATCCCACTTTTTTTTTTTATAAAAGTTAGCCTATGTCCGTCTCCTGGTTCCCAATAAAACATTAAAATATGTTCCAGTATCTATTATGAAAAATAATTACGATGCAACAAAACTTGCACAGACGTTAAAAGCGCTGAGAAAACTGATAGCTTCGCCACGTTTGGGTGGCAATTCATTGTTCTTCGTGTCATCTTCTGTATAAGAAGAGTACTTTACCCAGCAGCGGGATAAATTAATTTGAGATCGTCTATCCAACATTTTGTTCTATGTGAATTTAAATGTTTGCAAACGCATCCACGATACAGGATAAATTATTAGTGTGGGGTTTTAAAAAATATCATTGAAATGTAATCTTAATACACCATAATAAAGCTTTCAGGAAGTTTATTCACGGTTCTAATTTTAAATATAATATTGCCAATTTAAACACGTCATTGTTTTACGTAAAGAGTATTTATTGAATCGATTGATATAAATTGAAATGAATAGGTATAAATTGTAATACAACACATTACCATCTTTATTGAAATGTTACGTAGCAAAGCCACATTGCAGCTTTGAGAAATTGCAATAAAATTAAGGAATGTCATGTTCATGAAGAAATCACTATCAGTGTACGTAAGAAGGATATAAATCTTCCTTACAATGTTAATGAACCTAAGCTCATGTGTTATCATCTGCCTAGACTTTCCCCCGACTGTTTTAGGATCAGCTAGATTAAATATGCACGACCATTACAGTGGGGACTACAAGTGACAAAAGTATCAGGTACCTGAAAATCAGGAAAGGGGAACTGTGTTACCCCAAATTTAACGCGAGCGAAGCCGAGGGCAAAAGCTAGTCAAAATATAAATGAAATAAAATAATTCATCATCATTCCACTACCCTTTCTCAATTCATTTGGTCAGCATGTATTTTTCTTATATACTTCTCTATAACCTGTCATCTAATAAGTCGACTCCTTCTGACTATAAATAATAATAATAAATATCTTGGGACAGCTCACACACGGCTAACTGATCCCAAGCTAAGCAGAGCTTATGTTATGGTAACCAGACAACTGATATACATACTTATATAGTTTATAAATACATACATATTATAGATAAATCACACCCAGACACAGAACAAACAATTATGTTCCCCTTATATGCAATCACATTATTGGAAATAGTATGTATTTCAACAATTGTTGGCCGACTCTTCTCGTGACCTCTTTCTACTCTGGGCGCCTTACACCCGAATCGTCTCCCGCGGCGGCTGGGTTAGTTTGGGATTCTTTCCCTCAAACGACTGGCCACCTCCTTCTATAGTAGAACGGCTTCGCAGAAGGAGGTGACCGCTACCCATTCCTGACTCCTGAACCGGGTCCATACGCTAGAGCTTGCCGCCGCCGATGGCTTCTACGGGGACACAGCGGTGCTCCGCCTAAGCTGGGCAGACCGCTACAGTGTGCTCCACCGTATCCTGCGCGCGATCGTCACAATGGTGACACCCGGGCATTTCCTCCCGCCCGATTATGTGCAGAAACTTCCCAAAACTTCTGTGTCCGGTGAGGACCTGCGTCAGGCGGTAGGTGAGGGCGCCGTGGCACTTCTCCAGCCACTCCTTAAAGAGAGGACTTATTGCACTATTGTGGCGTGCCCTGCACGGGGCGACGACGATTGCCATAGTCACTCTCGCCATTCCACCATGAGATCGCACCGGAGGTCTGTCCGCTATGCGGCGATTTGCCTTGTACGTGTGATTGTTGGAACGATCATCATTATCATTCATCATCAGAGGTATGATAAATCTTTTCGATCCTCCCAATAACCTTAGCAAAGAACGGATATAGTGAAGGTGATAATGCAGTCACCAGGGATCTAATTGGCTGGGGATAATACTAGAACTTACGTAGTAGGTGTATTGAATTGTCCGTTCAGATCTAGACATTTTATCACCATCATGTCAACCAACATGGTTATTAGACTATTTTTGTTTAAATATCCCGATCTCAGATTTTCGGGGGAATTTCAGTGGTCTGACGAAACAAGCGCGACTGCCAAGCACGGTGTCCAGTCCAAAGTGTAATTGGTGTTTCTTTCAGGAGTTTCGATCAGAATCTGGATTAGAGCAGGTTTCATGGCAATCTATTACATGGCATAAAAAAGCGAAATTTTAGTTCACCTACTTTATACATAACACTGACTAACCCTTTAAAGATTACAGGCATGATGTAATTTCGTGGTAAATCATAAACCATAAAAAGTTGCGAATAATAAAATCGATTTCACTGTAATAATTACTAATATCTGTTTCTACAAAACTTGAGGTGACAACCACTAGACAAAATATCCTAGGCTAACGGGCAGCAGCGCCAGTGGTACGTCAGGACTGGTTCTGCGGTCATTAACCTTTCTGCACAACGTAGTATTGGTGGTATCATTTCTACCCTTTTCGTTACAAGTCCAACCGCGACAGGTGCCAAAGAACGTCGTACTGTGTCAAGCACTTTTGTGTACACTTAACACGATTCAAAGATATAGTTAGATTAAATTGAATTGTAAATCTATGATGTCCACAACTCTACGTCCGGGATTGTATTTAAACAATGCCATAAATATCCTTCTCCGCAGTTTATTCAAACATGCATTATTTTGTATATACCAAAGCATGTCAAATTAAAAATTCAGTGTCACATACATTTCGAAGAACAGATTGTCCCGATACAACATTTTAAAGTACGAACACATCACGTTTTGTTCGTTTAGTGCTTTTTAAAGAGCTGTATCTACAAGTCTATCTATTTTATGCTTTACCTTAACGAGCATTTTTCCTTCATTCGTAAATAAAACTAGTATTTTGTAGTAATGTCAAGGTCTTTCACCAGTTATGGAAATAAAACTAAAATTGGCTTAGTTTAGACTACGCTTTGCAAATTACGACTATGTAAAGCCTCATCGGCCAGGTGATCGAAATTACTTCTGACGAGCACTAGGTATTGAGCTCGATTTCTAGGTCAGGCGAAGTGTTTTTGGGTTTTTCCATCAGTAAATTCTTAGTAGTTCCCCGTTCCAATTGATGCTTTGGGCCTTTTACCGTGCCAAACATAATAGATTTAAAACATTAATGAAACAAAGGATTAGAAATTTTCCTTGGAAATTTTGCAGTTGTATTGGTATGCTGTATGGTTGAATGTATGGATGGATGGATGTATGGATGTTTGTTACTCTTTCAAATCAAAACAGCTGAACGGATCTTGATGAAATTTGGCACAGAGGTAGGTTATGATCTGGAATAACACATTTGATTTTTTTTTTGATAACACACGGGCGAAGCCACGGGCGCACCTAGTTCTTCAATATAAGTGACACAATTTTAAATTCTGTTTCTAAAACTGGGAAATAACGATTCGACTAGGACAGTAGAACTGCTTGACTTACAGTTATAGGATTCCATTTTTATGGTTCCGCAGTCAAATAGCAATAACGGAGCACAATAATTTCGAATTACCTGCATGTTTACTCGGAAACTATTGGAGATATGAAATAACATAGGTTAGTTTGTAATTCCGTTTTTAGAAGTATTGTTTTTACGATTTCACCTGCGTATATAAAATAACCTATGTGTTAATCCAGGGTATATGCAACGGCGCTGGTGACTTCTCGCACACGGTCCTGGTTTGCGAAGCAGTCATTGTAGTGAACGAGGTGGCAGGATGTCTGAGAGAGAGATCCTCAACAAGAGAGCGATGGACGATGAGCTATGGGTAGCTCACCGTCCGTCCATCTAGTGTCTAGGGTGCGTTCGTGTGCCACGGGCTCCTCAAAGAGATGTCATTAAAGCAAAGCACGAGCAGTGCAAGGCACGTCTCGACGCGTACTTTGCGCTGGCGATTATTGAGTTAGTGGGGCACCCATTTGTCAAGCTTTTTTACCTTGCCAAAATGACGCAAATGAACCAATATTGCAATTGACGCTAACGTCGAAAGCTGCTGCTAATTCAGCCGTAGATTGTGTATCATCAGCTTCCACAATCGCCTTTAATTCGTCATTGTCGACCAAAGTCTTTGGACGACCGCGAGGTCCATTTTTCAGGTCGAAATTTCCAGAACGGAAGCGAGCAATCCAATAACAGGTGGTGCGTTGGTTTGTAGTGTTAGCTCCGTAAACGTCGTTGATGTTGCGTGCCGCTTGTGCCGCGTTGCTGCCACCACGGTACTCATATTCCGTAATTACTCGAATTTCTAACGTATCCATGATTAGGAAAAAGATTGAAATGCGATGAAAATGTAACACTAATCAATAAACAATAACTTCTTTCGGAAAAAAAAACATGTTTTTTAAATAAAATTAATTTGAAATTAGAATTCTTAGCCAAACAAAAATTATTTTGATTTGGACTGGCCAGTACTGCAGAACGGCAATTTCATAGGTAAAGACCTAATAATAATAATAATATTTCAAGTGGAATTATGAATATTTGTTGCAGTAACGCTACACATTATGGTAGCGCTGTTATTTTTTTAAATAAATCGCTAAAAACTTGTGCAAAGCAAGATACATAGGTATCCATATTGCACCTCATAAGAAGAGCTGTAGTTTTTTCTAAAATAATTCTGTTTTTGGTCGCTATACTTAGTGATACTTTTATCGCCATTTCAAGCCGATAGAGTTTCAGGAAATCAGTTTTTTAGTCGGTTGATGCTCTCACTTGTGTCTAACTATTGGTATCTAAATGAAGATCTAATTAGAAGTAAGCAGAACAACCCATAGGCCACAGTCTCCACACGGTGTGTTCCGGAAGATAGGAGGTGCAGATAGAGGAGATAAAATGACCTTTAAGCGTACCACTTGTTTTGTGCGAGTCCCAAATAAAAGTGTTTCTTTCTTTCTTTCGTTTACCACAATATCTAACTGTAACTACAACGTCGCTCAAATAATGGATTCTTGGAATAATTTAGGGAAAGCATTTGCTCAGAAGTGGGAAATTATACAGGTATTTTAATTAAAAAAAAAACTGAAAATACAAACATCTTTATAATACGCTGGTAACCTGATATTGATATTTCATGGTCAATTTGATTGTCTTCAAAATTTCTGTTTATTTTTTATCGGAATGTGTTTTTGTTTTGACTGAAACATTTAACAAAACACTTTGGGGATGCACGAAGATCTTATAGCTACTACTAATTATATTTTGACAGCACTAAAATTGAATTGTAATGACGTGATTTAGCTAACCATGCGTTCCATTATATAAAAAAATTCAGCTTAATAATATTAAGCTGAATTTTTTTAATTCGGAAGTGGATCAAAAACAACTAAGATTTTTTACAAGTAAAGCTTAGTAAAGCGTGTTAATAAACAATGTTTATGGTAACTGTGCCCAGAGGCTTCAACCGCTTCTCAGGTCTCTTTTTGAACAGGGTCACCCTTATCATTTAAGGGGGTGAAAAACAGATTACAACCAATTCTCAAAGATACCTACATCATACATGCAAAATCGTTTATGGCAACTTAACACGAGAATTTAAGAAAAATATATTTACAGGAACAAAAACTTTTTTGGATTATCCTTCTTTCAGCAAGGTAGTTATGCAAATAGATGATAATAGGTACTATAGCATGACGGTGATTTCATCAACTAACTATTTTGTTTTGTTTCTTCGTTTCTGTTTATTTAATAAATATGCAGTGTTTTCCTTGTATGAATTCATTATTTTTACAAACTGAAGTGTAACAAATTCAGGTTTACTATTTATTTATTTTAAATACTTTTAATGGCAATTTTTAATTTGTAGAAAATTCTATATTCACTACACGTCTAGACAGAAAAAAATAAATATTAAACAGTTTTATATACATATTATGATATATTAAGAACAGAATACTGTTTATCTTGTTTTTGAGTATCAATCAATCATTTAAATGATTTGCTTGCGTTTTCTAGGTCATCATAAGCAAATACAGTTCAACCTTATTACTTATTTCAGTTTGAAGTGTGCTGACAGGTACTACATTCCTTTTAACTTTTGCACACTACCTCGTTGGTCTAGTGCAGGGGCCGGCAACCCGCGGCCCGCGGGCCGCATGCGGCCCGCGGACGTCTTCCTTGCGGCCCGTGAATGTTTTGTAAAAATAAGTTATAGTTATCAGAATCAACGCATTAAGTAAGCGCGCCTTTTAACCCCTCTGCTTGGCAACACTTTGAAATGTATCATACTAGCTGATATTCTCAAAGCTCCTTCTATGAATCCAATAATATTGTTAAATGCCGTCTGATTTTGACGAGTTGAAAAAGTTTGCTAAACAGTTCAGTACAATTTTTCAATTGCCAATTACACAAAAAATAAATATGCTTCTCGTCTTACAGAGCATTTGAGCACTATTCTACAGCCAAAAATACCATCCCGGGACCCAATGGTTTGCACGGCAAAGCCTTGGTGGCTCTCGGACCCCGACTACTAGGGCTCCTAAGGTGCTTGCATGCTTGGAGAGGAGCCAGTTCCCACTTCGTTGGAAGACTGTTCCGCATACAGAAGCTGGGGCGCCTTGCGGACTCTCCGTCCGCATTCCGGCCCATCGTACTGCTCGACGAGGTGGGCAAGCTCTTTGAAAGAGTAATTGCAAACCACCTCGTCGGGCACCTTGTGGGGACGGGGCCGGCGCAGCGGAGTACCAGTATGGTGTCCGCAAGGGGCGCTCGACGGTGGACGCCATCATGCGCGTGATAGCCCCTCATGACGGGGGCTGCAGTGTCCAAGGGTGGGGTTGTCGTGGCGGTGTCGAACGACATCGCCAACGCGTCTAACACCATGCCTTGGAGCTGCATCAGGGAGGCACTCCGGTACCACCAGATGCAGACCTACCTTCGTCGTGTGACGGATAGGGCCCTCATCTACCCCGGTCGCTCTGGAGAGTGGAACCGGCGAGAGATGTCGTGCGGCACAGGGATCGGTCTTGGGGCCGCTCCTGTGGGACATCGGTTACGACTGTTTGCTGCTCCCCAGCGGTGTCAGCGTAGTTTGCTACGCTGATGACACGCCCGTTCTGGCTTAGAGGGGTCCGGCTACTGGGTCTCGAGGTGGCATTGTACAAATCCGAGGCCATGGTCTTTCATGGCCGCGGGAATTACGCCACCGTCGGGATCCCAGCTGACAGTAGGACGGGTTAGCACCGGCGTCGGGTCGACGATGAAGTACCTGGGCATTGTCCTCGACAGCCAGTGGAATTTCGTGGGGCATTTACGACGTTTGGCTCCCAAACTCGAGCGTTGACCTGTCGCCAGGGCACGCCACAATAGTGGCGGTAAGTCCTCTCTTTAAAGACCGCCTGACGCAGGTCCTCACCGGACACGGAAGTTTCGGCAGGTTCCTGCACATAATTGGGCGGCAGGAAACGCCCGGGTGACGATCGCCCGGAGGACACGGTGGAGCACACAGTGGCGGTCTGCCCAGCTTGGGCGGAGCATCACCGTGCCCTCGTAGAGGCGATCGGTGGCGGCAATCTCTCGCGTCCGGTCAGTCCATGGTCCGGAGCGAGAGGGAATGGGAAGCGGTCACCTCCTCCTGCGAAGCAGTAATGCTAGCGAAGGGGATTGCCGGGCGTTTGAGGGAGAGAACCTCAAACTAACCCAGCCGCTGCGGGAGACGACGAGTCGTCTGTGGACGGTGACCAATGGGTAGCTCACCGTCCGGCCGTCTATTGACGACCGACGACGTCCGTGTCGACAGCGCGTTATTGTTTCACGCGCGCCTCAAAGAGATGTTATCAAAGCAGAGGGGCTTGCCAAAATGTAAAATCTTTTTCTTATTTAGGTTGGTAAAAAATAAGAGAAACATAAACTACATGCTAGTTTATTTTTCTCTTATTTTTATAGCTATAAAACCAAACATATAAACATATTTAATATAAGTGTAACGTGTACGAATTAAATTCCCTATGTTTTAACAATTTTGAATGGCATTTTTTTTTCTGGAACATTACCAATTATTATCAGCAGGTATATTGGGCTTCTTGGGTTTATGCGAGTAAATGACTGCGGCCCGCCTTTAGTTCTGTGTTCTGTGTCTGGGTGTGATTTATCTATAATATGTATGTATTTATAAATTATATAAGTATGTATATCAGTTGTCTGGTTACCATAACACAAGCTCTGCTTAGCTTGGGATCAGATAGCCGTGTGTGAGTTGTCCCAAGATATTTATTTATATTTATTATTTATTAAGCTTAGGTCGACACGGGGTAGTGTGTTTCTACCTACTAGTTGTAGACACAAAATAGCTAGGCTATTAGCTTATAATATTCACTCGGACATAAATATTATGTCTATGTTTTGTACAATTATTAACACTGCAAATATTAGAACTTCTACTAATATACCTTTTTACAAGGAAGGCGGGGGAGTATTGTCGCTCACTCCGGCTCATTTAAACTAGCTAGTAAGACAACAGACACCAAGGTACCTTCTGGCTCTCAAATAGTTAAATTTAAAAAAGGGGCTAAGCAGAATTCCTTGAAATTATTCCATCAAAATATTCAAGGTTTCTCTTCAAAACAACTAGAGATTGAATTATTTTTAGAAAAAACTAAGTTTGATATTGTTTGTTTCACCGAACATTGGTTAAAAGATCATGAAATGTTAATTAATTATGAAAATTACAATGTAGGCAGTTGCTTTAACCGTAAATCTAAGATGCGTGGGGGTTCACTAATCTTAGTCAAAAATAGTATTAAATTTAGAAGTCGTATTGATATAGTTGATCTATCGGTTGAACATAATATTGAATTGTCTTGTGTTGAGCTAGATAAGCATGTCATAGTGTGCGTTTACAGGCCCCCAAATTATCAAAACTACTCGATATTTGAGTCAGTAATGGAAGATGCTTTGGCAAAACTTGCAACAGGTAATAAATCGCTAGTCATCTGTGGTGACTTTAACATCAATATTTTAGATGAAAATTCAAACAGCAGTAGATTCTTAAATCTTTTTAAATCATTTAATTTGTTGAATGTGTTTTCGGAGCCAACCCGAATTACTACAAATACCGCTACTTGTATCGATAATGTTTTCTGTTGCTGCGACTTCTTAGATAAATCCATTGTAAATTACCTTCCCTCTGATCACAGCGGTCAAACCGTTGTTTTCGAGTCCTACACATCATCACAAAAAATTCAGATACAGTCTAGACAAATAACACCCAGCAATTTAAATAAATTTAATAATAATTTAATAAGTAGTCTAGGCATTCCGGGATATAATATTAATAATGTAAATCATTTTTATGAGGAATTCTTTTCGGTTGTCTACACAGAGTTTAATGAGACGCTAAAAATAAAAACTAAATCTATTAGCCCAAAGTTTATATTTAGTGATTGGGCAACTAAGGGTATAAGAAAAAGTAGGGAACGACTGTTTGAGCTTTACGGCCTTAAGCCTTACATAAACTCGGAAACATTCAATCGCTATGTTGCTACTTACTCAAAAATGTTTAAAAACACCTGCAAGGTAGCTAAAGCCTTATTCATAAGCAATAAGATTAAATCCGCTGATAATAAAATTAAGACGGTTTGGAAAATAATCAATAGTGAAACTAATAGAAATAAAAAATATAATAATGATATAACACTAGAGTCTTCACGTGGTCTTCTAACCACTAAAAACGAAGTTGCTCAAGAATTTGTGGATTTCTTTACTAGTATCCCAATTAAAACTACAGAAACGTTAAATTCCTCACCCTTGCTTTCTGTTGACTTATTAAGAGCAAACGTTTTACCATGCCCGGTTGAGTTTCAGTTTAAACATATTAACCCCACTGTAGTTATTAAAGCTTTTAAACAAATAAAAATCAAATTAACCGAAGACCTTTGGGGATTGTCTATTAAAGTTTGTCAAGCTATCATTGAGACTATAGCACCGTACTTAGCCTTTATATTTAATTTGTGTGTGGACCAAGGAGTCTTCCCGGACCTTATGAAATACAGCAAGGTAATACCACTGTTCAAATCTGGGGACAGTAAAGACACCAATAATTATAGACCCGTATCCGTTTTGCCGGTTTTCAGCAAGGTGTTTGAAAAGGTAATGCTTAACCAAATGCTCAACCACTTTAACACCAATAAAATATTACATGAAAAGCAGTATGGTTTCACCAAAGGACGTTGTACCACTGACGCCGGTGTCACCCTATTAAAACACATATTTACTGCGTGGGAAGAGGCACAGGATGCCATAGGGATCTTTTGTGACCTCTCAAAAGCATTTGATTGCGTGAACCACGAAACCCTTCTCTTAAAACTTGAACATTACGGCCTAGGGAAACTTGCCCTTAGTTTAGTTAAATCGTATTTAAATGATAGACAGCAGCAAGTACAAATAAATGGTGTCAATTCAATGGGTTTAAATGTAAAGATGGGTGTACCACAAGGATCGATATTAGGTCCCTTCCTCTTTTTAGTATATATAAATGATCTACCCCATTTGTTTAAAAACCAACCACAAATGGTGTTATTTGCTGACGATACCTCTTTAATATTTAAGATAAACAGACGTGCCACAAATCTTGACGACGTAAATAATGCCCTAATGCAGGTACATAATTGGTTTACGGCTAATAATTTAGTATTAAATGGGAAAAAAACGAAGTGTATAAGATTTGCTCTACCAAATGTCAAAAACAGTGAGTGTGACATAGTATTGAATCAAGAGAAACTAGAATTCGTCGAAAAAACTGTTTTCTTGGGAATAACACTCGATTCAAAGCTACAATGGGGTCCGCATATAACATCTCTTGCAGGACGCCTTAGTTCAGCAGCATATGCTGTTAGAAAAATCCGTCAGTTTACTGATGTTGATACCGCGAGACTAGTCTATTTTAGTTATTTTCATAGTATAATGTCATACGGTATTTTACTTTGGGGACGGGCTGCAGACATCGAGTCTATATTTATTCTGCAGAAAAGAGCCATTAGAGCCATATATAACCTACGTAGGCGAGATTCTTTAAGGGAACAGTTTAAGGATATTAACATCATGACAGTACCTTGTCAATATATTTATGAAAACATCATGTATGTCAGGAAAAACTCGCATCTTTTTAGTAAAAGAGGTGACAGACACAATTATAATACTAGAAATAGGGACCAATTAGTTCAACCAGGTTTCAGGTTAGCTAAAGTAGACTCATCTTTCATGGGGTACTGTTTGAAATGCTACAATAAAATACCTCCCCACATTCTTCAACTGAATGAAACGAAATTTAAATCTTGTATTAAACGCACACTATGTAGGCAAGCATATTATAAGTTGGGGGATTATATTGATGATAAAAATGCTTGGCTCAATGCTGGTCCTGCTCCTCAAGCATAGGGGTAAACTCATTAATAAGTATCCGAAGCTATAGTGGAAGCTGCAGAAGATTGTAAGACTATCTTTGCAATGTATAGAATCAATTCTCTAGTATTGTATAATTATTAAGCCCATATGTGAGTGCTATGTATTATCATTGACTTGACGAAGCCCTGGTGGTTAATAGTGTCATGCTCACTTAAATGTCTCGCTGATGGTGGCGGGTGTGTCGGGTCATTTAGCTCCCTTCAAAATGGTCGAGCTGAATGAGGCTGATCCATACGTCATGTTCGTGAACGGGCGCTGTCAGTTGGGACTGGTCATTTTTTAACTACCACGGTCATTTTTAATTTATTTAGATTTAAATTGAATTTTGTTTTTTATTTACTCTGGACGCTCTTACTGTGCACGTCTTTCTACATCGTTCTCACATATTTGTATAATCTCAACACGAATGATGTAAATACTATTTTGTAAAAATATTAGAATTTAAAAGAGTGTCCATGGAGTTTCTTGCCCATTCTTCTCCATAGAGATCAACGCTTTGGAATGGGCAACTGCAGTACTTTCACAAGTTATTATGCCTTGTGACCGGGACTGTAGATTCATTTTGTTTCTTGACATTCAAAAGTGCCTGTAATGGTCTAATTGAAATAAATAAATGATTTGATTTGATTAATTAGTTTAATTAGTCACCTTGTGGCCCTTGCTTGCCAAGAGGTTGCCGACCGCTGGTCTAGTGGTTACAAGCGCGACCGCTGAGCTTGAGTTCCTGGGTTCTAATCCCAAGTCGCGCAAACTATTATGATTCCATAATAATTCTAGAGCTTAAAATTATCATCTCAACCAACATGGTTTTTAAACTACGTTTGATTAAATATCCCGATGTCATCTTTTTAGAAGTGTATTCCCTGGTCGGCTAAAGCGGAATCTGGAATTGTGCCCTGTTGATGGCAATAGGAACGTCCCCTATTACATTATACTTAATATAACTTGGCATAACATGCCAGTTATGTTATTTGATACTAGCTTTTGCCCGCGGCTTCGCTCGCGTTAAATTTGGGGTAACACAGTTCCCCTTGCGCCTTATTGATTTGTAATAAGCAACGCTAAGTTTTTCCTTTTCTTCCCTCTTTCTCCCTCACATCTCACTTTTATTGAAAATGTCTATATCCGCCTCCTGGTTCCCAACTATCTCTGTAACAAAATTCATCAAAATCGGTTTAGTCATTAAAGCGTGAAGAGGTAACAAATAAATAAACAAACTCGCGGTTTATAATATTAGTAAGGACTAGCATCTGCCACAACTCGGCCAGAAGCTAGTACCTAATAAACACGACTTGTCTATCCGCTGAACGAATTTTAATTATAATTGCACATAACTTCAATCTGCATAGCTCACTTTGACCTGGGTTGGTACATAGGCCGGTTTTTGCATATAAGAGATAACAAATCAAAATCAAATCAAATCAAATCTTTTTATTTGTAGAACTTAGGTAAACATAAGTACAGATGTCAATGATCATAAATAGAATGCTACGTCTTGCCATCAATGGCGTACAAATATTGTATAAAAAATAATTATGATAAAGAGACATTCAACCTTTATTAAAACAAATAAAAATGCATAAGTCCCAACATTTAACTAAATAGAATAAAACAAACATTGATAACAAAATACCTGAACTCCAAGCACACGAAGTCGCAGGCGTAAAGTAGTTCTACATAACATACATACATAATATCACGCCCGTAATCCCCGAAAGATTAGGCAGAGATGTACCCGCATCGCGCCACTTATTTTTAAGTCCTATGACTGCGGACCTATTTCTATAAACTAAAATTGTGTCTGAAATTCCTAATAAAAAAAAACACAATAATACTTTACCAAGCTGTAAATCAAACCCAGGACATAAGTGCGACTACCGACCATGAAGGTAGTTGCGCTTACTAGGACAGTGAGGCAGTGAAATACAGTTAAAGTAGTACTTCATCATCTGCCTAGCCTTTTCCCAACTACATATGTTGGGGTCGGCTTCCAGTCTAACCGGATGCAACTGAATATCAGTATTTTACATGGAGCGACTGCCTATCTGACCTCCACAACCCAGTTAATACTGGGTAATACGATACCCCTTGGTAAGACTGGTTGTCAGACTTTCAGAACACTGACTACCTGTAACGACTGTCAAAGATTTACAAATGACAGCCGGGACCAACGGCTTAACGTGCTTTCCGAGGCACGAAGGAAACTCGGTATGTAACGGGTGGTCACCCATTCACAGACCAACATAGGCAAGCGCGGCTTAACCTAAAGATCGACCCGAGCGGCTACTATTTATTTAGCCCGGAGCTCCTCAAGTTAAAGTAGTACTTGTAGTGAATTAATTACACTTTGTACTTTGAGTTTAAATTCATTCAGACTTTATACTATATCATATCATAGTATACATTATCTGCTTAGCCTTTCATTATCAGCTTAATAGTGAAAGCAGTATTTTACATGCAGCGACAGCATTTATGACTTCAACATCCACAGCAGTCCTTGGTAAAACTGTTCGAGACGCTGACTGTTAAAGATCTAAACTGAATATTCGGGACCAACAGCTCAACATGCACACTATAAAAAGATCATAAAACAAATTATTTCTGAGGTAATTAAGTTAATAAATGTAGTGGTAATCTTCACAACCCACGGATGCCCCTCAAGTTAGTAGTTTGTCTGTTGTACTGTATGGGTCAGAATGTTGTTCTGTAAAAAAGGTGGATAAAAAACGATTGCATGTAGCGGAGATGAGAATGTTGAGATGGATGTGTGGAGTGATAAGAATGGATAAAGTAAGGAATGAATATATTAGAGGAAGTTTGAAAGTTGGCGCCTGTTACAGAAAAATTGAAAGGGAGTCGTTTGTCTTGGTATGGACATGTTATGAGGACGGATGAAGGATATGTGACTAAAAGAGAGATGGATCTGAATGTTGATGGACGGAGAGCGAGAGGAAGGCCACAGAAAAGATGGATGGATTGTGTAACGAATAATATGAAGGAGCAAGGAGTAAATGATGCCGTGACGTCTGATATGGGAGAATGGAAGAAGAAAACGTGTTGTGCCGACCCCAAATAGAATAGTTCAAGGACAGGAAAATAATAGTAATGTTCACAAAATTCAGTTCATAAAACTCGGTGATCAAACTAAAAATAAAATCGTATTTCTTATATCTTTTCCATATCAGTAGCACTCATATATAGCAACATACAAAACAATAGACTATCAAATAAAAATAAATGTCTGTTTATGTGTTATGTTACCAGAAACAATATATTTACTAAGTGGAAAAGCGCCTTTAATATTTAACAGGCAATTGCAACATAGTCGTCATTAGAAACTAACAGCTCCTTATTATTTGTATAGAACAATATTTTTAGGCACTTACGCTAAAACTGGCTGTTATCGCATTACAGGTTCAGAATCTAGTGTATTTCAAACTTGTTTATTTTATTATTTATTTCTATTAGTTTTTATTTCCACACACAAATATGAACTTATACAATACGGTTCAATTCCCATATTTGGATGAGTTTTATTTTTTTATTTTTTCAAAACTGTACAAGAGCGGCGTTTTATATTTCTAACATTTGCCTAGCTTTTCCCAACTTTTGGGGTCACCTTCCAGACTAAATGGTTGCAGCACTTGCAGCTGAATACCAAGTATTTTACATGGATCGACTGAACTCCACGACCCAGTTGCTACATTTAGGCCTAACTAAATATAGACATAAATATTTAGGACTTAATATTTAAATTGTTTTTTTACAAATAACTTGAACATAGATAACCATTATTATAATTTGCATTTAAAAATAAATAACTTTTGCGGCTACTTCTGCTTCTTCTTAAATCTGTGAAGGCAAATCGCGGTAGCAAAGTAATTTAATCATATTTTCATAATGCCAAGAATACTCGTTCAATTTATTTTTCTTTTTTTGTAAGTGTATTGAAAAACGTTTATTATTTAGTAGTGTTTTCGTATCAGCGCTGTCAATTCCGCCTCGTTTAGCAATGACAAAGCTTGCACACTTGTGCAACTCCACTTGCACCTTGAAAACAATTGAGGGATATGAATGAGGTTTATTACTCATGCTCATGTTATTGTTCTGAACGAAGCTTATTTAATACTAAAGGAATCATCGAAACGACGAAGAAGATCGCATTTTATTCCTATATTTAAGGAAAAATATCTATCTTATCTTAAAATTTAATATTTAGGTATTAAGTTGGGTAAACCAGTATATTTCCAACACATGACCTTTGTACGACTTTGGATTTCAACGTTAGGAACCCGATCAAACAGCTTTACGCCGACCATGAAAGGCACCTGAAGCGTCCATGTTTCACCTCCTGTTAGATATCCGATATTCCGTCATCACATTAAGAAAAAAAGAGAGTAAGAATCATAACGTTTCATCCAGATTGGCCTGAGCTTGAGAACTACTCTCTCGCCAATAAACAGCATTTTCACGTATTAGCATTGTTTGTAATGGACAGTAGCGGGTCCAGACACGTCATCGCTTTCAAAATGTTTCGCATCATTTCTGCAACGAGTGAAATAAGCTTTTCGGTTTTTTTTTTATTCTACCATCTTTGCTCTCTTCTAATGTGATTATGTACCCTCACAACTTACTTTACATAATAGTCTGACATCGTCATGAAGTCACAATAAAACCTTTTAAAAAAAGCACAAATGTGTTCTCGGCTAAGACATAAAGTTAATATCAACATTCAATAACCGGATGTTTTAAAATTTAAACGTTTCCTTTCTTCCCTATTTCTATTTTAGAACTTATATCGAGATTCAATTATGCAGTCATGAATACATTAAATTATAGATTCTATTTAATATTCTCAAGATCCACGGGGAAATATGATTTCCTTACCATTAGGACCTAATTGTCATCAGTTTCCTCAATAAATTGGATATTTTATTATTGTTTGGAGGAAAAACGTGGTACGCTGTAAAAAGCCGTGCCTGTCTCCCTTTTGTAGGTATATGCATAAATACCTTTTAAGTCATAAATACACTTCACCGAGAGTCTTTGGGTACCATAACCAAGATTATTTTTAAGGAAGATGACTTTCAAGTTTTGACTTGTAATACAAGAATAAGTGAGCCAGAACTGCAATAGGAGACTGCATTTTTTCAGTACTGTTTTAGGCACGATTTAAGTCTGGTCATAATCTAAAAACTAAATTTGGACCATCTTTGTACATTTCATTTTTCTATGTTAGCTTTAGCAGGGTCGTGAGTTGTAAATAAATAATCTCACCATTTACATTTGTTTATGACTGACACTGACTTCTGTAAAACAGCTACCCTACCATGACGTGTTAAAGCAGAACTTATTCCTCTGAGGGAAAGGGACAGAGCTATACAGGGTGTCTAGCACCGTGTCTTTCACTCAGTGGAATAAGTTCTGCTTTAAGATGTCATAGTAGGCCTACAGGTCTCACCTAGCTCAAGAGTCAGAGGTTCATGTTCTAATGTAACATCTCTTTATGTCAATAAAGCTTTATCATTATTATTTATCTACTTGTCATTTGGTTTGTAGTACAATGATTAGTACTATACAAACTGCCATCATCCGACTGGCATAGGTAAAGAGCTATTTTCTGTACCATGTGACTGACAAGTATAAGGATTCGTACGTACTAACAATTCCCTTGATTAGCGCCTGGAGCGAAGTGACTTTTCATCTAATTACTTGCTAGAATACACATACTCTAGGCGCCAAGCACACAGTGCACAGTGCACCCGAATGTAAAAATTCTAGACAATTATAGACCCGCAAGACAACTCGATTGACAGGTGCCAAGCAAGGGACCTGTCAGTACGTAGCCCAAAGGGTGGACTTGACAAAACTCAAACCGGGCTACACGGGTTTTTCTCGATCATGTATCGTTTACATTTTGCCGCCTGGCTGTTCTGATATTTTTTTAAAACAAATCTTGATCTTGCAAGGTGGAGATTCTATACACCCCTGCCTTTGTTATGAAAGCCTAGTACTGCCACATTTGCGTAGCAGACTCGAGCCTTATCAAGCTGCGTAGAGCAAATTACTTAGATAAGAAAGTTTCTTATTACAAGCAAACTAATAGTACTTACATGTCGATGCGTTGTTCATAGATATCTGTTCCACGTGTAGGACAGCCTACTTTACTAAGAAGTACTTTAGCTGCAACAGCAAGTTACGGTACTTCCAACATTCCCGTGTAAATAATAGAAATAACAGGAGTTAGAAGTTTATGTATCATATCTTTAGAAGAGCGTAAGTTTCAAAGCTGCATGCACATCCTTAATCCTTACTAATATTATAAAAGCGAAAGTGAGTTTGTTTGTTTGTTTATTTGTTTGTTTGTTTGTTTGTTTGTTACCTCTTCACGCTTTAATGGCTAAACCGATTTTGATGAATTTTGGTACAGAGATAGTTGGGAACCAGGAGACGGACATAGGCTAATTTTTATTTAAAAAAAGTGGGATGTGAGGGAGAAAGAGGGAAGAAAAGGGAAAACTTAGCATTGTTATTACAAATCAATAAGGCGCAAGGGGAACTGTTTTACCCCAAATTTAACGCGAGCGAAGCCGCGGGCGAAAGCTAGTAATATTATAAAAGCGAATGTGAATTTGTTTGTTTGTTTGTTACCTCTTCACGCTTTAATGGCTAAACCGATTGTGATGAATTTCGGTACATAGATAGTTGGGAACTAGGAGACGAACATAGGCTAATTTTTATTTTAAAAAAGTGGGATGTGAGGGAGAAAGAGGGAAGAAAAGGGAAAGCTTAGCGTTGCTATTACAAATCAATAAGGCGCAAGGGGAACTGTGTTACCCCAAATTTAACGCGGGCGAAGCCGCGGGCGCAAGCTAGTACCTAATAATAATAACTATTCCGACAGTGAAGTGCGTCAAAATTGAGTTTCGTTTTTCTTTCATTTCCCAACGGAAGCTTCAAAAGTACAAAAGCATGCCTTAAAAAATCTTGTAAAAAGTTACTCGGTGATCAATTTGGGGGCAAGACTTGATTAATTATAGGGCCTGTTTCAGTATGTTTTAGAAATAATTTACTAGTATAAAACTAATAGCGCAACATCATACGCGAGCGTAGCGCGACATCGTTCTTGGCGACAACATGGTAAATATCCCGTTTTAAATGTTATTAACAAAAACCATTACTCATACATGGGTCACTTTTATTCTTTAGTAGAAGTAAGTGGTGAAACAGACGAAAGTTTCCACATCGCAATTTGTAATGTTTCACAATATTGTCACTTGACTGTAATGGTTTATCGAAAGAAGCTAAATTCTACTCTACCAATCACACAGTTTCTTGGCAGAAATTTTATATTAATGAGTATAAAAATAAGGTCCCAAAACCCTTGCCTAAAAGCTAAGGAATGCCGAATCACAAATCAAAACAACACTATATAAAATAAAACATTATTATACAAATAACCCAAAGGATCGAAATGCCAGCAGGTATTTAGACGTTGTTTCCCTTGACCGTTCTGCGTTGATCACTCTTTTGGCACATTCACATAAATTTTGGTATCTTCATAGCGACTGTGTACGTACCATACCTAACATAACATCGCGCTTTTTATCCACGAAGGATTATGCAGAGGTGTAATACTAATAGTAAAGTACACCCACATTTCACTCGTTATGTTAAAATCCTAATAGGCCGAGGCTTTTTGCTATCCACCGTGCATAAATCCAGACTCCGTATTTGCCAATAAGAAATTCCTGATGGGAAAAACCCAATAACATATCACCCAAGAATTGAACCCAAGACCGCTTCGCTTGCGACCACTAGACTAGTCGTTAGCCAAGCATATTCAAGGCTAGACAAAAATATAAGTAAGGTTAGGAACTTCAAACAGCGTACTCCCGACAAAACGACTCTTTACATACATTACAATAAAGACCTTTAGGGACGCAGGAGAAACCAAATATTTAGGAATACAAATTGAATACACCCGAAATTGGATTGGATTCATTTGCATGCTAAAACCTATCTAAATTCCCTCTTTAGCCCTTTGTGTTCCGGAGCTGTAGTTTCTCTTTCGAACAACTGGCAATCCCGGCACAACCCGCAACCCCGGCAGAATTCCCAAGTTCATTTGTGTGTCAATGTTTATAAAGCAAAGCCCAATTCGTTTTAAACGCTTGGCTTAAATGTTTTTTCCCAAGGAGTAGGCATGATTCTTACGTATTTTTATTAATTACAACACCATTCATTCACAAGTCTTTTTCCCATCGAGTAAGTTGGTAAATTATTTCAGGCAGGTTTTTGGCTCAGCCAGGAGGTTAAAAATGTAATATTTTTCTTCATCGTGTCGATGTTTCCCTTTTGCATCTGGGACGCCTGCACGGTTGAGCTCTTCTAAGCATCATCCGCAGGCTTTGGTGAAATGCCAACTAGCCTTCTGGAAAGGCAATCCGAAAGTCGTTTGCACCGTGTAGGCTTCTGCTGGGAGATACCGCGACCCCGGAAGACAAAGAGCAAAATAATTAACATAGATGGGTTCTAGTTAAATCTGGAACTCTCTCACGCTTCACCCAGAGCGGGGGAATTTTATTGACGATTTCCAATCCCCAAACAAAAAATAAGCCTGTATCCCCTCGGATACAGGCTTATTTTTTGTTTGGGGATTGGAAGAAGGTAGTGCACTTAAAGAATGGTTACAAGGAGTCCTCACTCCTTGTAACCATTCTTTAAGTGCACTACAGTTATACGATGGGAATGGTCACTCTTCGAGTTAACTCTAATTTCCTCTTAGACTACAGCATCATAAAACCTCCGACACCCTTTGCCATGCAATATGGATATGGGCCATAATAAGCAAAGCAAACTTTAATAAACTCTATTGTACGTTACACATAGCATACATTCCAATAACAGTGTGTAGTGCAAAATCACAATGCAATCTACCCACTTATAATGAACTTGTAAATTAACTACATCGGATAAACGTGCTCGTCACGTGTTCCATTCAACATATAAACAAACAATGTAACTGAAGCTAATTCAACGGATACGTCAAAAACGTGCGAATTATGAACCTATGCCATAATGTGGGAAGTTGTGCTTAGTTGCACATAGCTTGGCAAATAATTATCAACGCTCACTGTCATAGCCATACAAGGGAAACTGGACTTTAAAAACCGACTTCAAAAAAATACTAAAAAAAAATGGAAAACAACTTTACTCCCGGAAGTCGATGACTTTTGTTGGTTTCTTTGACATTTTTGCCACCGATTCCAGTTGTAATGCTATTTTCCACATTTTAGTTTTATTTTCAACTTTTATATTTTTATTTATCATATTATAATTAAATTAATTACTAAATATGTACACCTATAAATATACACAAACTAATAATAAAAAAAAATATATACAGAAAATTACAGGGCGTCAAAAAATTCGTCCGCATCGCCGTCAACAGGTAAAGTGCCCAGAAGGCTGGCAGCATTACCGCTTTGGATGGCAATGCGGTGACCCTCTCGGGCCTGTCATTTTCAGTTTAGCTATTCACCCCATAATCAAAAAATTAAATTCAAAATTCAACATTTGGTACTTGGACGATGGAACTTTAGGAGGTGATGTTGACACTGTTTTGAATGATCTGAAACTACTAAAACAGCAATTTAAATCTATTGGCCTTGACCTTAATCCCTCAAAGTGCGAAATTTACCTTTCTGACATTACCGACAGACAATTGACTATAGATAAATTTAATGCAATAGCCCCAAACATCAAAATTTTAGAAAAAAGTTCCCTTCACCTCCTAGGTTCTCCTATTTTAGAAGAAAGTTTTTCATCTTTCATCGAGAACAAAATCAATCATTTTATTGATATTTCGGACAGACTATCTCAAATTAATTTGCATTCGGCGTTCACCCTGTCAAGATATTGCTGTTTTGGTCCAAATTTTATGTATTTTCTGCGTTGTTCTCCACTTTGGAAGCAACCACAACATTTGGACAAAATTGATCAAATTATTCGCAATACTGTATCTTCCATTTTTAATATGGCCTTGGATGACCGAGCGTGGCTACAAGCCACCCTGCCAATTCGTTTTGGTGGCCTCGCAAAATTTCCAGTGCAAGCTTACCGGCATTCCTGTCTTCCGTCCACAGCACTGAAAAGCTGACCAGGAAAATTTTAGCTCTCTCCCTGGTTGACTCGGAAGTGCCGTGCTTGACCGACGCAGAGGATGCCTGGAAAATGGCTTGCCCGGACTCGGATCGGCCCGTGAACCCGTTTTCCCAGAGACAGTGGGATGAGCCGCTCTGCAGGTTGGTACGGAATAACCTTATTAATACGTCCACCAATTCTGCTGAGCGTGCCCGCTTGCTGGCTGTGGGTGAGTGGGAATCGGGCCTCTGGCTACAGGCGTTACCGTCACCTAACATAGGTACTTTGTTGGGTGACACAACCTTCCGGCTCGCTACGTGTTTGCGATTGGGTGCACCCTGTGGGGCTCCGCATCGCTGTCAATGTGGGGAAGCAGTCGACTGCCTCGGACACCATGGCCTTTCCTGCAGTAAAAGCGCAGGTCGTATTGCTCGGCACGCTTGCATTAATGATCTCATCCGTCGTGCTCTTGCCACCGCCGGGGTGCCAGCTGTTTTAGAACCAACTGGCTTGGTACGCGTCGATGGAAAGAGACCAGATGGTATGACCATAATGCCATGGAAGTTGGGTAGATCTTTGGTGTGGGATGCAACTTGTGTCGACACCCTTGCACCATCCCATCTTCCTAGTACGGTGGGTTGCGCTGGAGCTGCTGCTGCAGGTGCTGAAAACCTCAAACGGCGCAAATATCACAATTTGATTGGTAATTATGTTTTTGAGCCGTTTGGGGTTGAAACACTAGGGCCATGGGGTCCGAGTGCCCATGTAGTATTTCGAGAAATCGCCAAGCGGTTGGTCGATTCTTCTCGTGACCAGAGGGCTGGCCTGTTTTTTGCACAAAAAATAAGCATTGCCATCCAACGCGGTAATGCTGCCAGCCTTCTGGGCACTTTACCTGTTGACGGCGATGCGGACGAATTTTTTGACGCCCTGTAATTTTCTGTATATATTTTTTTTTATTATTAGTTTGTGTATATTTATAGGTGTACATATTTAGTAATTAGTTTTATTTTTGGAAGTCGGTTTTATGTTTTACTAAATTTTTTTTTAGTTCAGTATTATATATTATATAGTAATGGTATAATGATATATCACATATTTTTTATCGAGTATTAATTTTTCATTGTTACTAAAAGAGTAGCATATCATCCATATAGACATAAAGAAAAAAATATGTATTATAGACAATAAGTAATAAACTATACCTAAGCAATATACCACCTGCTATACCCTATCAAACAAAAAAAGAATTTTAAACACATAAATAAAAAAAGATTCCAATGAATTGAGAACCTCCTTTATGAAGTCGGTTATAAACTTAATGTTAGTTAAAGTACCTTGTGAAATGATGGTGGAGGACGTATAACAGATTGTACCTTAAATTAATGCTCATAAATATATGACAAGGCTAACAGTGATACAGTGATGACTCTCATTAGTATACCTAGTTACATTTAGCTATGACAGGCTAAGTGTTGACTAGTGCCTAGTACGCAGGCACCCCTTTGTAATAAAGCCTTCTAAAACTAATTGTGATTAGAACTGTTGCCCTACCATGACGTCTTAAAACATAACTTATTCCCCTGACGGAAAAAGACATAGCTATACAGGGTGTTACTATCTCTTTCTCACACAGGAATAAGAACTGCTATAAGATGTCATGGTAACCCTCCTGTTGTTCATGAAACCGCACTCAAAGTTAAGTCAAAGATGAAACAACCCTCTGAACGTACAATATCATACTCGTAGGATAAACCAAAGAACAATATTGTTGAATACGCTCCACTTTTCCATTAGAGAAGTTTGAAAGTTGCACCTGTTACAGAAAAAAATAAAGTTGTTTGTTATGTTTTGGACACGTAATGTGTATAGCCCAAGAGCCCACGACAGCCAGACCTTCGTTATTTTATAAAAGTTGAAAGTTTCTCTGTACATGTCTCCTATACAGGTAAGAACGACCAGCGACTATAAAGTTTGGGTTGTGGTTACCTGGGCAGGTAACAGGTAGTAAAGGTGTATAAAATAGTACTTGAAATTCGTTAAAGTATAAAGCTCAATTTTTTAATATTTCCTTCGGGATAACTTTAAAAATCTCGTCATCCATTGCCGGACACTTATAACAGTTGCTACCCCCTGCCAGACACCCCTAAACTTTAATAAATTATAATTATACTTTCGTTATAGTATAAAAGCTAAATTTTATATATGTTACTTGGAGACTTATAAAAAGATGTTACCTCAATAGCCGGACAGTTTTCGTGGTTTTAACATCTTGCCAGACACATCGAAAGTCCACTATTGACTATGTGCGAAGTGGGTGGTGGGGAACGGCAAATCGATCGTAGCGCACGACGTGGCAGAAATGTGAATTAATTCTGGGCTGTCATGTGTCAAATTGCTTTATTTTCATAATTTCCTTTATAATTTTAAGTAAAAACGTAAAAATTTGCGATATGGGTCATAGTACATGCTGTGTCGTAAATTGTAATAATAATGAGAAAAACAGTTTTATTCGTTTCCAACATCAAAGTGGACATTACAGCAAAGACAAAAATGGATAGCTGCTGTGAAGAGAAAAAAGTAAGAAATTTAACGTAGTACACTATAATAATAAGCGTTCCAAAATTACAGTCCTTTTTTATTTGTTTTAGTGCTGATGGGTCCCCATGGCACCCAAAACGACATGATACAATATGCAGTGAACATTTTATTAGAGGCAAAAAGTCAGACGCAGAGGCGAGCCCTAGCTATGTATATTCCAACAATATTCCCGTCAATATATCGGTGTAAGAAAATTGACCATTCTCAAGTCACTGCTAGATATAATCGTTTTATGACACGAAGATATCCGGATCAACAATTTATTGGAAAATACGAACAGAATCAGTTACCAATCGAAACAGTTACTTAAGTAAATGAAAGGGAATTTACTATGATGGCCGATAAAGGATGCCAAGCAGATATTTATAATCAGTTCGAGTTGAAAGAAACAACATTTATTTGTAATAGGTACGTTCAAAATAATAACTGTGATGCTGAGATCCAAGTAGAAATACTTCTGACAAGTCCTAAATAGTTGTGGCCACTAGGGGCGCTGTCATCGCGCACACAACGAATAGGTGCGAGTGCGGGGTAACAACTGTTCAAGTAGGTGCGAGTGAGATACTGTATCTCAATGGATTTTAATGTAGACATTTCAAAGATTTTGTCTTATCCGATTACCTCAGTGCCATTATCCATGTGCCATTTGGATGGCGCTATTTGTAGGACAGATAAATCTGCTCTGATGAAATGTCTAGAGAAAGAGGTCCAGCATGAGCAACCACATCATATAGATGTTATAATAATTGACGGTTTCTTCCTACTGCATACAATGAAATATGTTCCAAAAACATTTGGAAATATTTCAAAAAAATTGTTGCAAATGGCTATTCAATTTCAAGCTTCGAGAATTGATGTGATTTTTGATCAATACTTTACTCCATCGATCAAAGATTATGAGCATTCCCAAAGGTTAGAATCTGCGCTATTGGAATACTCTATAACTGGGCCCGAACAAATTCAACCAAGTGATTTCGCAAAAGAGTTGAAAAATTTAAATTTCAAAGAAGCTTTAGTTGATTTTTTTATTTCACATTGGGCTACTGATGAAGTGGTGCCATTTATTGGCAACAAAACAATATACATCAATTTCAGAAAGTGTCATTCTTTTACTGATGATAATTGCAACAAAGTTGTCTCAAGGATTGATGAAGAGTTGTCATGCCCAGCACACGAGGAAGCAGATACAAAGATAGTATATCATGCATGTAACATCAACTATAAGAAGAAAGCAGCAGAAATAGTAATAAGAAGTGCTGATACCGATATTGCGGCTATAATGCTTGGTCACATGCATCACCTTAAAAGTGATTCGGTTGTTTGGATGCTCACAGGAACTGGAAATAATTTAAGGTATGTGGACCTAACCAAAATACATGCAGAGTTGGGACTGTTAACTTGTCAGAGCTTACCTGGATTTCATGCCATCACAGGTTGTGATTTTAATCCTGCGCTCTTCAGAAAAGGAAAATTAAAACCGTATAAGATATTAAAAAAAAGATTCAGAGTACCAGGAAGCTTTCAAGAACTTCGGCAACAACGAATTAATTGAAAATTTAAATCATCAACAAAATATATTTTATATTATTCAGAGATTTATATGCAATGTCTATAATGTCCCTAATGTAATTGATGTTGATGCCGCTAGACTTCAAATATTCATCGACTCGTACACAGTCTCCGATGTAAACGAAGCTTTTGACCGAAAGAAGTTGCGAAATTTTGACGCTAGCAACCTACCACCTTGCAAAAGCGAACTACTGCAGCAATTTCTGCGAGCAAATTATATATGTACAATTTAATGCTCATTTAAAAAATCCAACCACATATCAACCAGAAAATAATGGCTGGGCAATATAAGATGACAAATACCAGTTCGAATGGTTTGAAGGGGATCAACTGCCGAGTTATGTTAGTGATTCACTCAAAACTCAATCAGGTATATAATTATTACGACAAATTATGATACATAATTTTTGAATTATTTATAATTGTATAAACTTGCTTAATTTTTGAACTTGCTTATTTTTTTTTTTATAAACTGAAGAAGAAGGTGATGTTGAGGACGATTCTGCCATCGACTGGAGTAGTAGTGATGAAGAAAATGAAAACATCGACGACAATGTTTAAATTAATAAATAAGTTTAATTATCTTTTTTTACTTGTAATTATACTTTTTTTTATATTTTTATGATATTAAACAAACATTTTTTACTTTATGCAACATGGCTATGAACGTAATAAAATTATTTTTTATTAGATATCTCAAAAAATAGTAATCGACTAAGCATTCGCGCTCGCACCTATAGTGGACTTTCGATGTGTCTGGCAAGATGTTAAAACCACGAAAACTGTCCGGCTATTGAGGTAACATCTTTTTATAAGTCCCCAAGTAACATATATAAAATTTAGCTTTTATACTATAACGAAAGTATAATTATAATTTATTAAAGTTTAGGGGTGTCTGGCAGGGGGTAGCAACTGTCATAAGTGTCCGGCAATGGATGACGAGATTTTTAAAGTTATCCCGAAGGAAATATTAAAAAATTGAGCTTTATACTTTAACGAATTTCAAGTACTATTTTATACACCTTTACTACCTGTTACCTGCCCAGGTAACCACAACCCAAACTTTATAGTCGCTGGTCGTTCTTACCTGTATAGGAGACATGTACAGAGAAACTTTCAACTTTTATAAAATAACGAAGGTCTGGCTGTCGTGGGCTCTTGCTCTAGTAGGGACGAAGCGCATATAACTAAAAGAGTTATAGATATTAATGTTTATGGATGGAGAGGGATAGGAACGTCATCGATAAAATGGATGGATTGTGTAAGGAATAATATGAAGGAGGAAAGATTAAATGAGGGGAGAATGGAAGGAAAAAATGTGGTGCGCCAACCCCAAATAGAATAAGACGGACCAGGGCAGGAAAATGATGATTTTGACCATTTTTTTATTTTCTGAAAAAGCTTTGACCCACAAAGAATTTTTCCTGTATCGTGGGTGTGTTTACAAATATTTAAACTCACATACACAAACAACCAGACCCGGAAAAACTATAATAAATAAATAACAAATAAATATGTAAATATCTTAGGACAACTCACACACGGCTATCTGATCCCAAGCTAAGCAGAGCTTGTGTTATGGTAACCAGACAACTGATATACATACGTATATAATTTATAAATACATACATATTATAGATAAATCACACCCAGACACAGAACTGACAATCATGCTCATCACACAAAGTTTGTCCTGGGTGGGAATCGAACCCACGACCTCCGGGTCAGCAGTCAGGGCCACTAACCACTAGACCAACAGGCCCGTCAAACTATCTGTAGACCATACAAATATTTGTTCCGTGCAGAAATCGAGAGAAAAAGAGGTATTTCTTGTACGATGATTGTGCAGTTTTCTATGTTATTTTATCGGGAATTTTACAGAGGCCGCTACGGACTTTGGGTTAATGGCAGGTTGGTGGTAATAGGCTCGCTCCCTATTGCAAGGGACTTAAAACATAACTGGCAAAATGAAGGTGTACTGTTAAGTACACTTCTGCTTAACGACTCAGGGATACAGGCTTGTAATTGTGTAAATTTATGACTTTATTTTCAATTTTCAAAGTTTTTCGTTTTACTACATTAAGTTTATAGCTTATCTTCATCTCACAGTTTTAAGTTTTTCACTCGGTTACCGCTCGGTGATAGAATTTGACGCAACTAATCTAATAACCCGATTTGAGTACAAATATAATAAGATCATTTGTAAACAGTCTGTATCTACTTATGTATAAATAAATGCCTTGGAAAATAATAATCTAGTAACAACAGAGATGATTTAAACCAGAATAAACGAACATCATCATTATCATTAAGTATCGTCACCAATTTCTCTGCAATTTAACAACACGAGCCTTTGACGATTGTAATTTATCAATTTAGCATTTATACTATTCTTTGTATAATAGAACAATGGGCAATAAAGCCTAATAAGGCGAGAAATGACAGTAAGTATGCGATTCGGACACTCGTAGTTATAGCTACCAAACTGTGTAGAGGGATCAATAACGCTGGTATAAAAATTGAAATTAGCAGAATGGCACTACAGCGAGTTGTACCAAAATGAATGGATAACAGGAAAAAAATAAGTGTTATCTCTGGTGTTCATTCAGTGTGTTAGTAAGTGTTCTATATACTTTGTAGTCAAAAGTTAACTACGATACAAATAATCTTTTGAATAGGAACTGTGAAGTCACGTACAGCAATATCTTAATCTGCACTGACTCTGAAGACTAGTACCGGAAAACATCCACATTCCTTATTGTGTGCAAATCCGTCGCACGCGCATCTATCTGCCGCTAATCTCGTTTCAGTAAAGACAAAATAATTGTTGGCAATTAGTCACATCAAGCAAACCAAACGACATAAGCGCCGATGAGAGTCATCCTTCATATTAAATCTTGTAACAATGTAATAGAGTTCGCAATGATTCACAGCATGACGCACGGCCATTACGTTTCCACTGTTTGTATCAATTCCTGAAAGCCCTATTCGGGGTCGTGAATTTCCACTTAGAAAAGTTGCGTAATATTTTTTATGATCTGACTAATGACCACGGTAGTTTAAATAAACAAACTAGTTGCCACTGATTTTAATTACTGTACTGTACTTATAAGATGAATGCACACTTTGTGTTTTTTGTAGGTAACTGTGACCACCATACCTTCAAGAGTGCAATGGTACTTGTTACCAAAATCATAGAAGAACTCAGCAATCTAACGAAACTCATCAGGCTCCTGAGGTCTTCTAATCTAGTTAAAACGTGTGATTTCGAGTAGGATTTCAGTAGCACCCTGAAGTATAAAATTTAGCGCTGTTATACCCTCTCTCAGAAAACACGATAATCCGTTGGTCCTGCTAATATTCTCTTACCAGTTTTCAGTTTGCCGTCCTATCGATCTATGAGTGTAAAGAAAGATAAAGTGCAGTGACTGCAGTTAATTTATGTCCGGTGGTGTATATTTAGTACCTACCAAAAGTTTTCCAGTACGGAGAACAATATTAGTATCTTTATGCTGTTTATGGGCTGGCATCCGCATTCTAAACGAAAGTGCATTTTCCAATAAAAACTCGCGAAAATCAATAAGTAAAAAGTTGCGACAACATTTCGGAAAATCTCTAGACAACTGACATTCCTATTCGGATTCTTATACTGATTCATCGTACGTAATTGTATGTAACCTCATAGGGCATAATTATACCCCTACGCTGGTCAAATAATCGACCGCGGGAAATCCCGATAAGTATAATATATACTGAACTAAATGCCACGAACGCTTACATTATGCATGCGTGGGTCATTTACAATAATGGAGAAGGAAAAGATCGCGAGGAAATTAATTATAATAAAAACATAATACTCCTTTTTGCTCTTAATGCTCTTATCAACAAATTAACATTTACGAAGTGTCCTAAATTCAAAGATAGTTAAATTTGTCATTTCTAATATTAGGTTGTTTTGTGCTTTTTTCTAGCGAGGCAAAATGCGGGAAAAAAAGCATATTCATTGTTTTATAGTGATTAGTAGAACTAAGCATTTTATGACAATTAAGTATGTATATACAGAAATGTTAATTGAATATTTGCGATGTAAAATATGAAGTCATAAATCTTTTCTGGTTTTTTGTATTTTCCTTTTGAACAATAGAACAAATATTAATAGCTATTATGGTATGGAGCTATGTGTGTTTTTACAAATAAATAAATTTAAACCTGTCATAAATTAAATAAGCGCCATCCACATTAATTAAACCGCAGAAATCGTACTTAATTGAATCTAAAAACAGAAAACGCGATGCGCAGAAGGTGGTCAAAAACCAGCTAATTTAATGAAAGTGTAAAAAATCTAGGCAGACTATATACGAATGCAGTTTTTTTGTAATTTGGAGTAATAAAAACATAACGACGATAATTTACTTTAAGTTTTCAGGTTTGTCCGTTCTGAGGCTTTTTAAGACGAGTATGTATATGTAAACGTAACGTACATTCGTGGCGAACTCGTGCTAACGGCCTTAAGAGCCGTATAGTTGCTTTTATTTTTCGATGTTCGGGCTTAATCATCGAGTTACCTATTTTCCAATGGCCCTGATTCAACAAATAAGGCACAGACTAAACTTCCATAGTAAAGCAGGTAAAGGAAAAACTAGCATATTTATTTTCAGGAATTAATAATCAATCATCCTTTAACAATGCGGTCAATAAAAGGTTTTGTAAGTGTTTACAAATGATTTTTGGTATCTTTTTCCCTGCGGTTTTAACTCCTTCCAGAGGTGAACCTGACGTATAAGGACTGGTCACGGTTCCAGAGAGTTCGTACATGGGGGCAGCATAAGGTTCAGCACGGATCGCTGTCAAGTTATTCATGAAGACCCTAAGATAAGTGTTCGACCACCGTTAGGACGTCGACCCCTACTTTGTGCTGCCCAATGTGATGGGCATGCAGTTCAAGCTTCCCAATCTGACGAGGCAAACAATTTCGCACGATCTCCTACGAGGTGGTTTCAGCCCCACCATAAAATCTGAAGGAGCACTTAAGGTAAAGTCTGCCTTGTACATCGTACTCGAACTCCTACTGGCGTTCTCCATACCTACACCATGTGGTAGATAAGTTGGTTGCTGTTTCTCCGCCTAAGACAGAGTGGTCTGAGCAGAAGAAGTCCGCTTCATAAGTGGTCTGCATGTGATCTATTGGGGCTAATGCTATTTTGAGTGCACTCTGGCCGAGCCTACTTAAACCGTTGGCCCATGCGCACCCTCTACACTGTGCACAGCATCCTGCCTGACCTTGTTGTCGCTTGTCGTACGTCGCGTCGCCAACTGCTACGACTGAGCTTGGTGTTGTGGCGTACTTAACTGAAAAAATTCAGCCGCACTGGGCCTTCGTTTTAGATTCTATTCTCAGAATGAGAAAATAACGACAAGTTATGCTTAGATATGCTATGCTAAACTAGTCTAATAAATCCAGCAATGATCCAACTGTAGCTAGTTTATACATAAGTACTGTCTTGTCATATTGCGTGGCATGCCGACCCTGTTGGAGATCATCATAACCATCATCACGCAAATTTTAATTACAAGGCGTACATGTACCATGGGATCAGTCGATCACGCCCTTACTTTAATAAGTAACGTATGAGATATCATCATACTGACTGCAACTAGAAAAATCCACAGTTAGCCGATATAGACTGGCTATAGTAACGTAAATATTATGTAGGTATCTACTACGTTAGGATTTCAAGGGTCTTGTGGCTTGTAACAACGATCTTCGAGGTTTACCATTACTAATATTATAAAAGCGAAAGTGAGTTTGTTTGTTTGTTACCTCTTCACGCCTTAATGGCTAAACCGATTTTGATAAATTTTGGTAGGTACAGATATAGTTGGGACCCAGGAGACGGACATAGGCTATTTTTGAAGAGAATCAAAGGGAAAACTTAGCTGTACAAATCAATAAGGCGCGAGGGCAATAACTACAGGTAGCAGGTACCTGCGAATCAGGAAAGGGGAACCGTGTTGTCCCGAATTTAACGCGAGTGTAGTCGCGGACAAAACCTAGTCATTATTTTGACGGGCCTGTTGGTCTAGTGGCTAGTGGCCCTGACTGCTAAGCCGGAGGTCGTGGGTTCGATTCCCACCCAGGACAAACTTTGTGCGATGAGCATGATTGTTTGTTCTGTGTCTGGGTGTTTATCTATAATATGTATGTATTTATAAATTATATTTCAAGTATGTATATCAGTTTTCTGGTTACCATAACACAAGCTCTGCTTAGCTTGGGATCAGATAGCCGTGTGTGAGCTGTCCCAAGATATGTATTTATTTATTTATTATATAATACTGAGTTGCTGTCAGCGTTTATATATCATGGAGCCTTTACGGGTAGTCAGAAGCTAGAACGTCTAACAACCAGTCTTAGCAAGGGATCTAGCGTTACCCAGTAAATAGGTTGTGGCGGGTACATAAGCAGCTGGTATTTAGAGGCACCCGGTTAAACTGGAAGCCGACCCGAAAATAATTAGGAAAAGAATAGGCAAATGACCGAACTTCGCCGTCATCATCAATGCTAGTCCGCCCTCAGCATGTATAGTTTTATAAGATAATAATAAATAAATGACGTCAAATAATTTTACTCTTCGTTTGTCATCTGTATCCTTTAAAAACAAATTAACACGAGGAAATGATATCTATGCAAACACGTCATCTATATAAATTCTATTATTGCTTGTCGATTTCTTAGGGCCGTTTCCTGTTCTATCTTCTACGAAGTTGGCAATACTAAGGTACGGTCAACAAAGGGGATAAGTAACCAGACTACGATTTTAATGATTTTATTTTTAGAAAACTTGATGGACTTCTTCAACTGAAATTTTATTAATTAACCGACGTAAAAAAGGAGGTTCTCAATTCGACATATATTTTTAATGAGCTATTTGTTACCTTTCAAATAAATCTAACCTTAATCGAAAACATTCTGGGATTTTTAAGAAAATATCAACTGTATCTGACGAACCGTTGTTTGTATCTATTGTTGACTGTACCCAGACTTTGTAACTACTTACATTTGCAGCTTGAATTAAATTAATAAGTAGGAACTTGACTATGTTATGGGGACGTAGCAATAAAACTTATATCCGTATGAGGCAATAGGTATAGGTACTGTAATAGGTAGTATATTGTACATTATACCTATATATGAACTCTGAAGTTTCCTGAATTAAACTTACGGACTTAAAAACCGTGCCCGAAGTCCTTAGGGAAGTTTGAGTACTAAGTCCCTACTTATTTTTATTAGAAACTTTCGCGACAGAATATATGAACAAAACAATGGGAAGCGAATAGGGATTGCAATCCAGCGGCGTTTTCAATCCAGCTGGATTCTTGCTGGATTGATCTGAATCCAGCTGGATCCAGCGCGGATCCAGCAAAATGTGAAACTACAATAAAAAAACTACATTTTTAAGACTTTTTTGGTTTAGTAATTTGTATAATAATTTCGTACTATAATCTACGAATTATTTCACTAATTTGCTTTAGTTTCTTAACCATTTGAGATCAAAAGAATGAACTTAAAATTAAATAACATATCACCTCATACCTGTACGAGTAGGTACATTTAAGATAAGTTTCTAACTAAGCAATATCTTATTACGTTTATGTTTAATGATAGAACGGCTAATCGGTAGCAATCAGTCTTACAAATTCTTTTAAAGTGAACTCCAAAAAGGACCGTTAATAATACTATTTTAATTTTTAATCTGCAAATATTTTTTTGTATCAAAAGAAGTTCCGAATGCGATATAATTTTCCCCGCACTCGTTAATATATGTTATGAAAATCGAAAGCTGATACTTAGGCGGTTTAAAATCTGACGACAAGAGATTGACTATTTCCTTATTTAGATCCTCTGGAAGTAAGACATTAGAAAACAAATTTTATCTATCTTATCTCCCAATTTGTTTTGCACAGAACTGCATATGTAGCCGCCTCCTGAGAATGCCTTTTCGGCCTCTACACTGGTCGGATTTAGGGTTAATAAACAGTCATAAACCATACACAGATAAATGTTCACCTCTTACTCTTTCGGTCTCATAAACGCTTATTTCTTTGGCTTTTAGTTTATTAAAGTTATCCTTCTCTCTTTTAAGTTCTATCTCAAGCTCTTGCTTGTCTTTTTCACGGATTCTGTGTCATCATCTAGTCTAGACCATTCCGTTTTGAATATGGCGGCAATTTGGAACCAAACAATAGAAATTGATACGTTTGCGGATCCGCATCGCTGGATCCAGCACTGTATGCTGGATTGCTGTTTGCTGGATCCAGCAATTGCAATCCCTAGAAGCGAATGAGTGATTAAGAATAGTAAAGAAAACGATGAACTGAAATGAAAAGTGAATCTTCCTGCTGTCTCCTTCCATTCTCCCTTGACAGGTATAAAAAAAAATTATGCATTCAAATCTCATTAATTATCATTACACAATACATCCACATTTTCCACTCTTTGGCCTTCCTCTCTCTGTACATCCATCAATATTCATATCCATCACTTTCTAAGTGACATTCGCTTCATCCTTTCTTATCCCCATTAAGTAGATTACGATTGCGTACATTTCAAACTTACATAATAAGTAATTTATGGGTGAATTTAATCATAACATAACATCACGCTTGTAAACCGAGGGGTTAGGCAGAGCTGTACCTATATTTGGTCCGGTAAATTTAAAATCTCATGTAATGGGAAAAAAACAACTGATTAAAGACCGAATATCTTTATTAATCACAAAACACTTATAACTCATCAAATAAATGACGCATAAAATAGATAGTATAAGAATACCGCATTTTCTACTAAATACCTACTTTTTACTAAGACCTCTCGTTTGGAAGGTAAACTTTTGAGATTTCTCATCTCTCGTTTTAAACGATTTTTGTTTACACGTTTGTGAGACTTATGCAGGACATAGAGCTTTTGTGTTATCTCGTCTCGGCCTGTGTACGAGCTTTTGAAAAAATGAATGTTCACTATGTTTAAAAAAATATAGAATAATGGTTGTAGTTAATATAATGGATCCTTGTCCATGTTTACATCTTTTTGCAGCTGGCCGTAAATTTTTTATTACTTATCTCAATATCGAAACCCAACAGGAATACCAAAGTCCCACCCACACAAATGAAAATCATATCACAGACAACAAAATAAAACAAATTATAATAATTCAAACTTCATACTTTATTCCGCAGAAAGTTTATATTCCTTAAGGCCTTTATTATAGGAAACAATAATATTTATAATCAACAATCTAAACAGGATTCGCTTAATACATTATAAGCGACATGGCTCTTGGAAGTCTTCGTAGAAAAACAAAGTTATTTTACAAAAAATCGACCATAGCAAAGAAAACAATACTAGAAGGTAATTCGACTAAGGCAGGCGATTTATTATTGCTCTTCACGTTACATAGATGAAGCACAAACAAACAAACTGTTCAACAATTATATGTTACATCTAACTAACACGTCAAAATCCAGAAAATTAATTATACAAGCTTTTTGTGCAAGTTCAATCTTCTATTACCGGCTAGTTTTGTGCGAAGAAATTCATAAGTTATATCCTGCTATAGCAATCAATGTGTTCACAGATAATAAAAGCTAACACGGGCAAATGTCTATATATAAGTTTTTATATATATACATTTGCCCGTCTATATAAACACGAATCCGGTATTTAAAAAAAAAAATAACATTTAAATTTGTCAGTAATTATTATTGTAAAATCCAATTTTTTTCTTTATATATGAATATAATTTGCATAGACAGACCGCTTAAATAAGACCGTTACTGAAAGGGCAGCTCGTCGCGGGCGGGGTGTGTCCGCCAATCGGTCATTGACTGAGCATTCGCATAACATCACCAAACCCCTCCCGCACCGCACATCTACCTCAGGCACGGTCTTAGATTAGAGATTAATCTTCAATTATAATGGGCCTGTGATAATCAAGGGCAAGCTTGAAAAACAAACCATAAAGAGTTTATTGGTATAAATAAATATTTACATTAATTTGGCAAAGTCCATTAAATATTATTTACAGATATGCTTCAGAAGCTGAGACAAGCTACAACAAATAATCAGGCACTACTAGAATATTTTTTTTATAATTATTCTATCAATAGAAAATATAACATATGAATAATCCAGTGACAGCGAAACATTTTATTAAGTCCAGTATCAAAAATATTATCGTTTTTGTACTATCAAATATACTTTTTTTAAATGGCGTCGGACATTTACTGATGAGTAGCGCACAGGGTTAATATTATATCCCATGTGCGTGCGAGATCTTATCAGCTTGGTTTCATTCTGCGAACACAGGTCGATTACATTGTTTTTTTTTTCCACTCGTACATTTAATAATTATAAGTATAATAATTACTCACAAGTGTGAGTGACTGAACTTTGCGATTTGGAACTATGCTTGTGCCAATGTGAGAGGAGGAGCTATGTATTATGAACGTAATATAACAAAGGCTTTAACACGTTATAAAATGCCAACAGGACTAGTAATTATCTTCACACTGACTTGACTGTCAGCTTTTTATCGTGGTTTACTATTATCAAAAGATAAAATTAAAATAACAAAAACATCCATATTTCCCAAAAGTATAGGCACAATTCATCGGTAAAAAGGTCTAATATAAAAGTACTATAATTACAAATTAAACTTTAGATATTTTTGGAAGACATGACATAATTATGTTTAGGATTCTCAGGTAGAAGAACTTAATAGGAACTAAAACGACCACAACAACATTCCTATCACTCCCTTGAAGACGACAATATACAGTCATTACAGGTATTTTCTCTCTGAGAGAGCAACTGCGACTTTAATGTAACCAGAATATAGATCTCTGTGAAATTCACAGTGGTACAAAGTTTTGGTGTAAATTATCTGTGAATGTACTATAATATGATTTTCATTTACAAATGTATTTAAAACATAATTAAATATAATCTAATTCAACACGCAGTAGCCAGAGACATAAACCTAGTCTTAATGGGCTACAGAAAGTCGAAAAAAGGAGATTTTGCTCAATTACAAAATCAGAGGTAATTTTATATTTGACTGGTTTTTGTACAATTTCAGTCAAGTACAATGGAAGTCCCTATCAATTAATATTAGCCGTGGGCTGTTCGCTCGGTACAAAAGAATATTTTACCTTTAATGGTAGTAAATATTACAATTATGACAATACGCGATTGTTCAATCAATTCGCCTACGATCGCCAACACAGACATATTACCAAAATATTGCGAAGATTTCTTTGTACATTTCTAGTATATTGGTTGTATACCTATGTAGTTATATAAGTATTGTATTTCTATCTATAGAAATAAAACAAACCAGACCGTTTAAGTATCGAACTTAAACGTTATTACAACGGCACTGTGGAACCTATGGTTTTAAAGAGATGAAGGTAAAAATTACCAAGATGTCTAAGAAATTGTTGCTCTGCACAGAACATGCATTAAAAGACAGCTGTTAAAATATTTGCGTTATTTATTAGTGCTATACTATGTCGTATTCTCCAGGCACTTTCACAGTTATCAATTAATATTATAGGAATAATATCAACAATTTGCGTGGCAACTCAACCATAACATGGGAGGCTGTTCGTGTAATAAAATAATGGAATGTCATTAGCTGCCTTGTTTCAAAGCTTCGTAATGATAATTTTCTGGATTTGTAAGTAACATTCATGTCGACATATTCACAAGGAGTCTACTCTTTAAGTTATGGGAAGAGGGCGGGCGCGCGCCGTCAACTTTGTACCTGCGTTTCGCATTCGAACTTCAGGATCTATTCTTTATCCTATGATCTGTAAAAAAAAAAGAAAACATCAATGTGTGTCCAAATTATATGATAAATAAAAAACCTTTGTTTACTATACAAAATGTCAGCAGTACCTTTACGAAGTCGCACATAAGATGTGTGCACAGCTTTTTTTGGTGTCAATAAAAACCACAGCGCTCAATATAAACGCCTAAAAAATATTGTTGATAAATGCATTGAATAAGTAATAATTCTCAAAATGGCGACTGACGCAGTTAATATTGTGAATTTTCACTTTGTGACCCTTTAACAATTTTTAATCCTCATTAAAAATAATATTATTAACTTTTTAAGATTCTGCTAAAGATGCCATTTTAGACACCATAACTCATGACGGCATCTGGAAACGTTTTAAACTTTACTTTTTCTCTATTTTATTCTTCAATATTATACTATACTTCGTAACTAAAATATAGCTTGATCTCTGCGACATTATGACAAACTGAAATTCCTAGGGTTGTCAGGATATGTCGATTGTAATTATCGACGTTTCTTACTGTTATCGATGCTAATGTTACATATAATTGGATTTTATACTTACAAAATTCTCGTAACATAATTTTAGTTGCCATAGTCTTCCGAAACGCCTTGACCGATTTTTAAGAAATTTTATATGTATATTCCGTAGATCTAAAAATCGGTCGTAATGCATTTTTAATACCCCTAAGTAGTAAGGTCACCCTTACTACCTTACCTCTAAAAAATGGGATCTGAGCAGAGTTAATGGTAATATGTTATGATACAAGACATACTTACTATTGCGTGGAAGAACGAGCGCATGGCTGTCGGGAACGGTACAGCAATGCAAGTTGTTATGGAACATGTACTGGATGGTCAAGTGCTTGTCGTCGCCCACACACGGGTCGTAGAAACCAGGTAGCTCAGACTGGGGAAAAGAATACACAAATCATTTAAAACACACTTTACTGTGAAAATTTGACTGGTAGAGAATGCCTTATGGCATTAAGTCCGCCTATGTACCACTATTGTACATGAAGTTTAAATAAATAAATAAAATTTGGAAGTTAGTCCTTGCAACGGTACGGCCGTGGAGACAACAAAATATTAAAATATAGCCTTTCCAAAAATTGAAATCGATTCCCTTGCCCAATTTTAGCTAGCCGTTTAGTCGTGATAAGGAATCAAATAAACAGAGTTACTTCACATTATTAAAAAATAAAACGTTGCACCATACTAGGACCTTTTCCTGTACCGTGGGTGCGCTTATAAACATTTAAATTCGCAACAAACAGCCAGACCCGGAACAACTATCTGTAGGGCATACAAATATTTGTTCCGTGCGGGGAAAAAAACCCGCCACAAGCCGCGCAGAAGTTGATCCCTCCGCTACTGCGCCAACCATGTCGTAACTTTTATTATAAAGTATGGTTAATACATCCAACAAAAAATTAATACAGTTATTATTGAGTCGACACTTATTTTGCTCGCTAATTCCATGTTCAGATGACTTAATTAATATTGCTTTTTTTTGACACAACGTCATTCAATTTCAATTATTTGAACAAACGTATACACAGAATTTGGCTCCATTTTCAAAATAACCATGGAGTGATCAAACTTTCCATAAATAGCTATCAATCGTCATCATCATCTGCCTAGCCTTTTCCCAACCATGGGGTCGGCTTCCAGTCTAACCGGATGCAGCTGAATATCAGTATTTTACATGGAGCGACTGACTATCTGACCTCCACAACCCAATGGGTAATACGATACCCTTTGGTAAGACTGGTTGTCAGACTTTCGGAACACTGACTACAAAGTCAAAGTCAAAGTCAAATTCTTTATTGCTAACTAAGTGTAGAATTTAGATCTTAACAAAGGGTAGGTTCTTAGAACTTAGTTGCCTGTTTAGGCATTGCAATTTAATTAATAATACATAAAAAAAAACATTCTAAATTAACTTAGTCAAACTTTTTACATTACATTAAACATTATATTAATTAACATTATTCATAGATTTTATGTCATAGGATTATCATCACATTATAATAAGTTTTAACAATCATTGCTCATGTTATTGTTATTACAAAATATATTAAATCATTATCTTATTTCTCTTTCAGGAATTCTTTTACAGAGTAGTATGCATTTTTAATCAAAAATTCTCTTAAGTTCTTTTTGAACATACCAATTGAATTTATGTTTTTAATGTGTGTGGGTAATCTATTGTAAATTTTTATGCTCATACAAAAAATACTATTGCTATAAAGTGCAGTGTGAGATGTTTTATTGCGTAATATATTTTTAAGTCTACTAGTTTTTAGTGTGTCATAACTACTGATGTCTGATCGAACTAAAATTGAGACCTCATAGATATATATAGCAGGGAGGGTTAAGATCTTGAGATTTATAAAGTGAGGTTTACAAGAATCTGTTTGTTGTAACCCACATATAGATCTAATGCACTTTTTTTGTGCTTTGAACGCTACCTCTTTATCTGTTGAGAATCCCTGTAACGACTGTTGAGACTACCTGTAACGACTCTCAAAGATCTACAAATGACAGCCGGGACCAACGGCTTAACGTGCTTTCCGAGGCACGGAGGAAACTCGGTATGTAACGTCGGCGTCGGTGGTCCATCATGGTGACCCATCCACAGACCAACCTAAGCAAACGCGGCCTAACCTTAAGATCGACCCGAGCGGCTGCTATTATTTAGCCACGAGCTCCTCTAGCTAAATAGCTATCAATCATTGATACTATTAATAGCTAGAGAGAATATTTTCATGCATGTTTGCAGTGATGCGGGTTATTACCCAACCACCATGTTATGGGGGCGAGAAAACTATTTATATAATAGCCTTCATTATCCGAATAACTTCCGATGATATTTGTGTTTACAGCGCTATGCTAATTTGATTTAGTTAGTGGAATCACAGTTTAACTGGGTTACACGAAATTTTAATTCTTATATTTGTTTTTCATTACGTATAGTCCGGTCTATTTAAGCCTAAAATCAGGAGGAAGGTTACATAAATTCCCATAAAGCTGAATATTGGCATAGTTGTTCAAAACATCATTATAAAGAAAATCTCAAAAGTCCTCATCGTTCCGAGATGTGCTAAAAATTTGGCACGGGGTCAAAGGTCAAAAAAATGAGTTTTTTGCGATTTTTAGCGAAACGGTGAGTTTTTTCGCAAAATTACCCCAGTACAAAATTGTAGATCACGAAATTCTCTACAAAAAATATATTAATAATTTTTTTCCTAAAAGCCACCATTTTGGAGATATAACGTTCCGAAAAGTTGGATCAGTCGTAATCCCTCTATTTTGCACACGTACGCCACATATGAAAGTCACTAAAGGTGTAATAGAACTAAAATAAGTTCGCTATTATTTATTGTAACTTGCTTATGTAAAATATAAGTTAAACTACGAGAATCTCAGGTATAATGAAACCCCGTTCCTAAATTTGTACGTCAGTATAACCTTGGGATAACATCTGTCTTTTATTCTATTGTCCGCGTGGCTAGGGTCGTATACCTGCTTTATGTTGGCATGCCCAATATATGAAATACATACCGTGTGGCTTGGTAATCAGCTGGACCCTAAAGACTGGGGTTGGAAGTTGATCGACAATACACTAGAGCCAGTTCAAACTTTACTTCCACCAGCACCTGAGAAACTTCTCAACACAATATTTTGCAACTGCAAGAAAGGGTGTAGTGCAAAATGTGGTTGCAGAAAAGTTGGACTGTTTTGTTCCCTGGCATGCACACACTGTCAAGGCCGATCATGCTCGAATGTTGAGTCACCAACTCTTGAAGATTCGTTTGATACCGATCAGGAATCGCTATTGGGGCAGTTTACGTGTGAAATAGAACAAGAAGAAGAAGAAGAACAAGAGGATGAACAGGAAGAAGAAGGAGAAGAAGATCAAGAAGAAGAAGAAACAGAAATCTTGGACAGTTATGAATCAGACGACTAACTTTTTATTTTAAGTATTTTATTTAATTACACCGCCGTTGTTTTTGCCCACTATAATATATAATATTATTTTGCAATAGTTTTAAAACATATAAAATCTCAGCAGACCCGTGGAATAGGCCTACTGGGGAAACCACGTTAAAAAAAACGCGCTTTGTACACTACCTCATAGGTGGCGTGGAAACGTGTGCAAAATAGAGGGATTACGACTGATCCAACTTTTCGGAACGTTATATCTCCAAAATGGTGGCTTTTAGGAAAAAAATTATTGATATATTTTTTGTAGAGAATTTTGTGATCTACAATTTTGTACTGGGGTAATTTTGCGAAAAAACTCACCGTTTCGCTAAAAATCGCAAAAAACTCATTTTTTTGACCTTTGACCCCGTGCCAAATTTTTAGCACACCTCGGAACGATGAGGACTTTTGAGATTTTCTTTATAATGATGTTTTGAACAACTATGCCAATATTCAGCTTTATGGGAATTTATGTAAACTTGAATGTGTAAATAGACCGGACTAGTAGCTAGTAAACAAATTCAAGAACGTGTTAATTCTTGATAAAGCTCCTAAAATATGAGGGAAGATTCATTCAATTCTCAATCAGGTCTAGAAAACTGTATCGAAAGTATATGTAAAAAGTAAAGTATGTGTATGTGCATTGTTACTAACAAATAAAGATGAAAACAAAGGAGTTAGTGTTTTGTTATTAACTCAACAACTCTGAATATATATATGGAATTTCGAAAAAAAGATCTTTAAAGAGAAGTATAATTCCAATAAAAAAGTACCGCCGCCCGGGACTTTATCTATAAATCTATTTATCAATATATATTTATAAATAACTAGCTTTTAGCCGCGGCTTCGTACGCGTTAAATTCGGGGTAACACAGTTTTTTCAAATAAAAATTAGCCTATGTCCGTCTCCTGGTTCCCAACTATCTCTGTACCAATTCATCATAATCGGTTTAGTCATTAAAGCGTGAAGAGGTAACAAACAAACAAACTCACTTTCGCTTTTATAATATTAGTAAGTTTATTATAATACTAGAGATAGTGTTCCGAAAATTGGAACTATTTTAATTTGATAAACGAGATGTGTAAAGATTTTACTTAATTAATTGTCTGTAGTCACACGTGGCGATCGCCAAAATAAAAATATGGGCAATCTATATAATACTATTTCTGAGGTAGGTACTTGCTGCTAAGGCCATCTTGGTACCTCGACGAGTGTATGCTTATTATGGCCATGTAATATAGCAAAAGCCAAGTGCCAAAGTATTATTCATTGATAAAAGGTTATCAGTCTAAGTATTCTGGTGCAGCCATTCCGTAGATAAGCATGACTGTTTTGAATTATGCGACTAATACACAATTGCTTCGATAATTGGTCGATTCTAAATTTTTATATTATTCGCTAAAACAAATACTTTATAATCTTTCACAATCTAATATTTTTTAACAAATTAAACACTGCATCTTTGGATGGCGTGTGCAACGAAATGTATATATTTTTCAGTCACATGGTTTAATGAATGAACAAGTTTAAACTGACTTTAATTCTTACATAACAGATTGGCGTTTTACTACAGAAACGGTAAAATTAAGTTATAGAAATATTCTCGATTTATATCAGGCGAGTTACAGGCAAACGGCAATCGCAAGCTTATCCTTATATATACAATTCTTCTGTATATGTTTGTCACCTAACCTCTCCTAAGCGGCTGGAACAAATTCGAAGAAATTTTGAAGAGTATCTTTAAAAAAAGCTACTGCTCGGAATGTTACCAAATTGACTTGCTTTGCAAGGGGCCGCCAACTTCTACGAGGTCCATTAGTTTAGTTAAAAAAAAAGAAAAGAAATAAACAGTTCATATTACTTTATTAGTGAAAAACTGATTAATTTCTGAACTAGGGAATTTATGGGTGGTGTATCTTTTGGGAAACTAGGTTATAACCACATGGAGAGGTGTTCGGTGTCATTGCAAGTGACGGCTACGACGTGTTAGAGTAGAGCTCTGCTCTAGCAAGTTTGTACAATTGATTTGGATGCTTATTCTATTATTACATAGAGCATAATCTCGATAACTTACTAAAGGAGGTTCACAATTCGACGGCATGCTATTTTTTTTGTATGTTTGTTTTGTTACTTGATTGGTCCCACATCAATATTATGTATATTGCTTGGGGTTGAGTTATCTTCTATTATAAATATTAGGTACATATTTTTTTCTTCTTATGTTTGAGTATGATATGCTTAATCTTTTAATAACATTAGAAAAATAAAACTGAATAACAATTTGTACGAGGTCCCAACATAGCACAATCAAACCGGCAGATTTTTTTTGCAAACAAATATGTAAGTTTTTAAGTCTTACCATCGAAAACTACACTGACTTAATCATGCAGGAAAGTATTACACACAATCTGTCTCTACGACCGGAACAAGTAGTATTCCAAAAATATGGTTTAAACTATAATAATAATATACTTTGGCTTGTCTTGGCTCGCGAGGTTGTCGACATGTGGGATGTGGACTCAGCGATCATTGTGCCGATAGTCGTAACAGCCAATGGCTTAATTGCCAAGAGCCTCGACCAACATTACACCTGAGGAGGCTCTCATTAGACGGTTCGTATCGTTAGGAGGTTCCTCTCTCTGGAGCTCGGAATACCGGTAGATTGGACCCCGTTTCCGATACCGGCGGGCTACTATTTTTTACTACTACTTTTAATATTAAGAAATGTTTAAAAATTTAAAGAATATGCGATAAAATGATGAATATCTAATATATAAAATTCTCGTGTCACAGTTTTCGTTCCCATACTCCTCCGAAACGGCTGGACCGATTTCAACGAAATTTTGTGTACATATCGGGTAGGTCTGAGAATCGGCCAACATCCTCTTTCATAGCCCTAAGTGGGCAGCGGGTGAAACCGCTGGGCACAGCTAGTAATATATATATGTATGAATAAATGCGATGAATGCTGCATGTATAGTGCAAGTAAACCGTAAAGTACAGCCACGAGTGTCTCTGCTTTTAATTACTGTCATTTCAATTGCATGGCACCGATCCGTTTAAATACAGATGTCACGGTGCTACAAAGCAACACTGCTTCGCCATGAAAACACGTGTACGTAAAAGGTATCGAATGAGCAGAAATATACTGAAAATTGCAGCTTATCAACACATGTGTGCACATTGTTGCAGAAATAATAGTAGCGTAAGGTGATGGATAAATCGACAACATTACGTGAAGAGCAATTTCAGAAATTGCTAGGTACTCTTTATTATATACTGGTAGTTACGGAAAACGTGCTCCATTGTCAAGCAGACGGGACCGCCTACCTTTGTAATGATGGAAAAATCCAGCATTTGCCGTATACGGAGTTACTAGTTAGACTTGGATGGAACACAAAAAAAAATTGTATTGAATTATAGTTTCCTGGTGAGATATACATCAAGTATTCACTTTTTTTACGATGTTTTTGTGCTTCGTAATTTTTATACATTTTAAAGACCTATCTTCGGAATTATTTGAACCGAAATTTTCCTTAACAGAAATGCTTTTTATTATTACCGTTATTATGTTTTTATAATGTTTATATATAAACAAACTATAAAAGATTATCAGTTTTTATTCTAAAATGAGAAATCGTTAGCAAAATCAATCACATGTCAACCGGTAGCTACTCTATGCAAAATGATCAATATCTTATCTAACATATGCTTAAAAATACACCTATGATTTTAAGGCTTATTTTAATATTTTTGACATCCATAACACTTATACTACGTAAGGAATGGAAAGTTAGCTAAGAAAATAGACTTAGAATAGTTAGCGCAAGATTAGGTTAAGTTAGGCCGAGTAGCGTCTAAGCACTGATTTGATATGAAAAACGATTTTTTTGTATGGGGTTGCAGCAAATTTTCACTACGTAGTAAGTAGTGTTCATTTGCTGCTACTACTTATTAATACTCATCTATTTTTAAGTAGGTACGCAACATCAATCAATAAATTAAGTACCTAATGCATGATGTGATACCTGTTAGATTTGTACACCGGTCAGTTAATCTAATGGATGTATCTTATATTTTTGTATCAGTAATGATGGCCAAACTGCCATTTTAAGCCAAAGTAAGAAGAGTTATCAAACGACACGCGCTGATCGGAGCAAGATAGCAGCTGTGTTACTAATCTTGGAATGGAAGCAGCATAGTACACTGACCTTCAACCTCATATTACAGGTGTTATCAGTATAAAGAAAGCATGACACGAAAGTACGATACCTATAGCACGGCCAACGAGAAGCGATACCAAATGTAAACAAAACCCAAGCTAAAACCCCATCTAAAATGGCCGCCCGAATGTTGGCGAACCCGTCTTAACGTTGTAATGTTTTTGCCGGGAGAACGAGACATTACGACAAAGGTACAAGATGGAAAGAGCTAAATATTAGATTGTCAACGCCACAGTTCTTCTTTAGGTTAATGACCTTTCGTATCGCTTCTCGTTGGCCGTATATAGTGTCTATCGTCATTCCACGCGCTATAGCAATGTATAACAGACGTTAGCTCTAGGTCCAGTTCAGTGTGCTCATTTTACATTTGCCCTTTTAAATCTAGTTTTAAGGTAGATCCTGAATATTAGCATAGTTTACGCACCTTGCTTGCTTCAAGCAGTTCTAACCGAGAGTCCTTGACGAGGCACTGTATCGGTATTGTGATGTCAATCACTTCGGCGAACGTATTTGGCGTCTCGGGCGAAATTCCATCGCCCATCGGCTCTGCACCAACTTCGTGGCTAGACGTATCTGAAAACAATAATATATTGGTTAATAATTGTAAAGCAATGACAGCCTAGTGGTGTGAACCGTCAGATTGCTAAGTCATAGGTCTATGTTTGACCTTTTTAGAACCCAAGTCATGCATCTCAGATTTTCCGGATTGATGTGCGTATTGTATAATTATAACTTGCTCCGGTGAAGGATAAAATCGTGATGAAACCAGAATATTTTAAAAGATATTTCCCAGCCAAGTTAGAGGCACATAATTGTGCACGACTAAATCAGAATCAAAGTCAAAATACAAAATGAAAAATAAAAATCATTGAGAATTTATTGAAGTAACAAAATAAATATATCTAAACAAAAGTATCAAATTCAAGCCTCCAAGCATATTGAGTGAAACCGCGTGCGTATGCAATGTTGAAATACGAATATATAACTCTACTACTAGAAGTAGAAGTCAATGATATACCAAGACATCGCAGTAAAAAGTACAATTTAAGTTCTATTCAATTAATAACGACACAACCAAGGTCAGCAAGTCGAACAGTCACGACAAGCAGCATCCATTAACGAGCAAAACGTAAAAATCAGCCCCCAACACAAACGATAATTGTCTCTTTTTTGTTCCGATTTCATCTGCCTAGCCTTTTCCCAACTATGTTGGGGTCGGCTTCCAGTCTATTGTCGAACTTTCGGGACACTGACTACCTGTAACGACTGTCAAAGATCTACAAATGACAGCAGCCGGGACCAACAGCTTGACGTGCTTTCCGAGGCACGGAGGAAACTAGATATGTAACGGGTGGTCACCCATCCACAGACCAACCTAGGCAAGCGCGGCTTAACCTAAAGATCGACCCGGGCGGCTGCTACTATTTAGCCACGAGCTCCTCCGATTTTGTTGCGATTTAATTCTCTTTTTAAAATTTAATGTTTTTGTTTAATGTTGTGTGCACTTGTGGCATGTGTCAAATAAACGTAATTCTTTCTGTCTTTTTACTGGTTGTCAGAATTTTGGACTTTTGATTTCTTCGTTCACCTATCCACGACAGACTACCTGCAGTACTGTTTCTCCAATAATTTAAATCCATCCAAAGGTTGTCTTGAAAAGATTTCTTTTAGCGATAAGACCGCCCATTGTGTCACCCTATTTATAAGTTGTTTAATGTTATTCTTGTTATTTGTATGGTGTACATAATAAAGAATATTATATCTATCTATCCACAGACAAGTGGCAAGTATTTTAATATATTATTTTTTTCTTTTTTTAAGGGTTCCATACCTCAAAAGAAATAAACGGAACCCTTTATTGGATCACTTTGTTGAGCGACAGATAGACATCTGTCTGTCTGTCCCCTTTATTTACGGAACGCGTTAAAATTAAACCATAACTATACTTAGTAGTCCCTATGTGCTGTGAACTTACTCTCTTTTCGTAGGTATACTGGAAGAGATTTCTTTGGAAATAAGCTTTACTTTTTAGCTATTTCTCTATTCCTTTCTTCTTTACAGAATTCAGTGTGTACATAGCCCGGTAAATAACAAAACACGTTTGCAATACCCTCTAAGACGATCTAAAAACGATATCTGTTCTTACTTGGAGGTAGCTTCCCGTACAGCGCGCGGAGGATGACGAGACCCTTCTTCTTCTCTTCGTCTGACCTGATCCTCGAGTACGTCTCCCTCATCAGTTCAATGGTAGCGCGGGCCTGCCGCTGCATCTCCTGTAATCTGTTCACAGATATTATTAACTAAAACCTTTGTCTGATACTGTTCATTCCGATGTATAAAGTTCAACGTGTACGACGTGTTTTGAATGTGATTATCTAATATAAAAAATTCTCGTGTCACAGTTTTCGTTCCCATACTTCTCCGAAACGGCTGGACCGATTTAAACGAAATTTTGTGTACATATCGGGTAGGTCTGAGAATAGGCCAACATCTATTTTTAATACCCCTAAGTGAGCAGCGGGTGAAACCGCTGGGCACAGCTAGTATATATATACAATGTGTTCGGTCATGGACTAGCGATATTCTAGATACTTATGTAACAAGTGTTTTAATATACTACTACTCTACACACTTGGGTCCAACTCACTTCCCCAGATTTCTGCCTTATTAGGAGGGCAAAAATATTCTATCGTATAAATTAAGAAATGAAAAAATTTAGAAAACAAAATTAACGTCCAAAAAATATGCAAATCAACGAAAGTTTTCTTTACATTTTTGTAAAAATGGTAGTTTTCTTTTTTAAATTAATAAATTTGAGTACTAGAATGTTGTTTAAGTACATAGAATATCGCTAGTCCGTGAACAGACATATTGTATATATACCAGTATATTTACACAACAAGTCTAGTTACTGAACCGTCTCCAAAGCTCAGTGGGAAGATGTTTATCCAACATCGTTATATATATAATCTTTGGGATAACTTAAACAAATCACCAGGTATGAATCTGGATGGATCAGTCGTAAACTATGGTTACAAAATGCGACCACTGGCGGTGCCGTGAAAGTGGCGGTGTTTTGGCAAATCAAAAATAATATACCGTTCTGCTTGTAACAGCGGAACGAAGAAGCAGTGATGTATCTATCCTTAAGTCAAGAAAGACATGGCTCGAGAAGTTGCCTTCCGGAAGAACTGTCTTTATTTTTTGACCTGTCGCTGTATATTTACTTAATACAAGCTTAACTCTTTTAGCCTACAGTAGCTTTTATATTATTACTAGCTGTGCCCAGCGCTTTCACCCGCTGAAGTTTAGGGGTATGAAAAATAGATGTACGGAGGAGGAGGAGGAGTACGGTAACTAACATTGTGACACGGAAATTTTATATATTAGATAAAAAAAATAACATCTTCAAATTGAAGTGATTTTTACACGAGTGTGCGTGTGTGTTTTTTTTACAATACAGTACTACAGACCTTATTTGCCGAAAGCGCTTTGTCCTAAAATACGTTACTGAGAACTAAATTACATTTAGACTGTTCAGTAAGAGCCAATAATGGCTTTAATACACTTTGTAAAAAGTGCAAAAAAAAGTGTTTCGAAAACAAAGTGTATGGATTACCTACGACTGGACATCTTCTAATAAATTCAGGAAAACATTTACACTTTTCAACTTATTATTTTTTGGATATCAAGTGAACATCATAAGAGGCATTATAATGCCTATTCTGTTGCGTTATGTGGAGGAAGAGGGGAGAAATCTAGTACACCCACATTTCGCCAGATCTATTTTAAGTCGTATGTAATAAGGGAGGGAGCCTATTGCCGTCAACCACATAAACTCGGTTCATCATTAATTAAGTTTTTGACTTTTATCTTATAACACATCTTCAAGCACAAATACCTTTCTAACGCAATTGTCACATGTATGTGACAAGCAAACGGTTGCCCTGTACGCCAACTACACAAATATGTGACAAAAATGTAATTAAAATGACTTTCTGCAGGGCACGCGCTTGCGTTCAAAAGGTTAAAAAGGATTCAAAGTTCTTTCTTCACGTATTTAAATATTACCTTTCATAATTAGCCTCCATAGATCGCTGCCGGTCGCGTTCCTGCCGTTCCCTCGCGATGGGGTCCAGAATAATCTTCTTGAGTACCAGCCAAGAGATCAGGGGTACCACGGTCGCGTAGAACACCGGTGATGGCATCACCTCCTCGCACAGGTGGATGGGCACAACGATGGTTTGCGACGAACACGTCCACCTAGAAGATGATGGTGATTGTCAGGACATCACATAATTTAAGCTGAAAGCCGGGACTAGTTATCCAACGTTGATATAATTTGGACAAATAGTGTAGCTTCGACCCATCCTAATCACAATGCCCTCTTGCAGGTACCAAAATGATGATTTGCTCCCGAACATTCAATTCTATGACGCTCACATCATCGAATATAAAAGCTAGAGCAGTTCAAACAACCAATAATGTCAATGATCTTTTAAGTGTTACGTTGATCTCTTAATTGTGTTTTACTTTCACGATTTGGTATGTAAAATTTTGTTTTATGCAGGAATCTACTCAATAATTATTATCACCGCAAATAAAGAGCAGACGCCAAAATCTATCAAAAGCTATCAAGATCACCTCTACATGCGGCCCTTCCCAACTTTTAATATTAACTTGTAATTTAGTGTACATGTTCAGATTTCATAGCAAAACATTGCGCAAAACCATGAATTGGTGCTGGAAAAGGATCCTTACAACTGACGGACTCTTCTGCTGTCAATAATACTGAGTTGCCATTTTGTATACTTTTTTTTTTGCGGATAGGAAATCTTCAAATAACTTCGTTCAACCCGCCATGTTTTGTATACTTACACATACAGTTTTGGGAACAGTATGTTATACCAGAATTTGCCACGTTTTGTCTGATTCATTAGTTATGGTGTCTTCAAATAAATGTTGTAATTGGCTAAATCTTCCCTTAAAGATATAGTCCGGTCAATTTAGACATTCGAAGTTACATAAATTCCCACTAAGCTGAAAATCGGTAAGATTGTTTAAAATATCATTAAAATTAAAATTTGAAAGATCCCCATCTTTCCCCTGTAAGGAAAAAAAAAATTCAAAGTCAAAGGTCAAAAAATGAGATTTTATGACGATTACAACTTTTTGAATCGTTATATCTCAAAAATGGTGGCTCTAGAGAAAAGGTATCATTTTTTTGTAGATAATTTTATGATCTACAATTTTTGTCTGAGGTATCCTTACTAATATTATAAAAGCGAAAGTGAGTTTGTTTGTTTGTTTGTTTCCTCTTCACGCTTTAACGGGTAAACCGATTTTGATGAATTTTGGTACAGAGATAGTTGGGAACCAGGAGACGGACATAGGCTATATTTTTTTGAAAAAAGAGGGAAGAAGAGGGAAAACTTAGCGTTGCTATTACAAATCAATAAGGCGCAAGGGGAAATGTGTTACCCCAAATTTAATGCGGGCGAAGCCGCGGGCGAAAGCTAGTTTTATAATTAAACTAACCATTTTGCTGAAAATTATGAAAAACTATTTTTTTACCTTTGACCTTATCTTTCCCCTGTAAGGAAAATATTTTATCAATTTTTTTTTTCCTTACAGGGGAAAGATGGGGAACTTTCAAATTTTGTTTTTATTGATATTTTAAACAATCTTACCGATTTTCAGCTTGGTGGGAATTTATGTAACTTTACTCTTATTTTTTGGTCTAATTTCACCGGACTAATAGGTCAGAAATTGCTATAACACTGCGGCCTTGCCACTTCATACAAATTTCCCTTCATTCTTTGCACGCAAGGAACCAAGATGAAGGCCATCTCTATCTCGATCGTACTTTCCCGCGGGATAGTGGCTAACACGGACGACGTCGCGGTTAATAGATATACATAAAACACTTACTTAAGTTTAAGCATAACTCCACTAGGAACACCTAACATCACGGCCGCGGACACACTGCTATTCTGGGACACCTTTTTCTCTGCGCCATACTCAGCTATTGCGCCAAACGTGCCCAGCCTGAAAAGTATATCAAATTCGGTTAAACTTACCATAGTACAAAATCACGCCTGTAATCCCTGAGGGGATAGGTGGCGGTGTTACTAATAGTACTGTAGAGTCGTAACCTTCATCGTTTATATCGTACGTCTGGCACATAATAAGTAAGAAAAAAAAGAGGTAAAGAATATGAAAAGATTAGATAGATCTTAGGTGTGTGTCAATTTGAATGACATATAAAATTTCAATTCTTGATAATTTATCTCTGAATTTGACTTTTTTTATTTGCATACACACATACAAGCAGCACACCAATACGTTTTATTCCCTATAATACACCCACATTTCGATGTTTGTGTCCTTTATAATAGCGGGCGAGCCTATTGCCATCAACTGAGAACATCGTACGCTTAGTAATATAGTGATTAATCCAATTTTTTGTAGTTTAGACTTTCATTCTTAAAATGACCTATATTAACAGTAACATTTAATTTAGGTCATGATCACACGCTTAGAAATATAGTGAGTTAACCAAAAATTTTGTATTATTGATTTTATTCATAAAAAAGATGAAATTAAATTATATTTAGGTCATTTTTTGAATAAAAGTCAAAAATATAATATTTTGGATTGGGTCACTATATTTCTAAGCATGCGATATATCTAGGCTCCTTAACTGCTACTAAGACCCTGTATTTTCTTATGCATAGTACAAAATAATAATCCTACAAATTTCAAGTTTTGTCCTAATGGGTGACAAGAAAAATTGCGCCAAAACTATTGCTTCTCGGGCACAAGCAAACATTTGTATAATCAATTCTTTTTACGCAATGAAGCCTTCTTCTACAATTTCGCGAAAGCAAAACAAATTGCTGATAAATATTGATTGATAAGCTTTCGTCATATACAAGCGAGCTGGCAAATACAAGCAGTCGTTTGTATGTCTAAGTTTTACATAGGTTTAATTAACCCCACAACAAGTGTTAGCATTAGCTTGCGTAAGTGCTGTACTTATGAATTCGAATGTGGCGGCATCTAAAATGGTTTATTCAGGCGTGATTTAATTACTGGTTATTTGATTTGTCTATTCGCAAACAAAGCTAAGGAGGCCAGTCATATTATTATGTCAAATTGATTCATGGAATGAGAGCAGAATGTCGCATTGGAGCATAAACGATGATCGAACTTTATGAGTTGAGACCCTATCGAGATATCAGGCCTGGCCTCGTACAAGGCATTTTTTTTCAGGCATGCCTTATTTGTTTTCTCTATTGCATTTTCTTAAATATTTCATTTCACTGGTATGTCCAGTGCGAGTCAAATAAATACTTTTTCTTTCTTAGGAGGGAGTAAAAAAAATAGTAACGCACTCACAATTGCAATGCTCAAATAGTTATATAATTTAGCAAAGGATTCTGTCATTGATTGATAGATCGGACGGCTGAATGAAAGCAAGATACTTTATTAATGAAATGCGCGGGTGCACAGCAATAGTTTTGGTAGATTTAGCATTTTGTAACTACGAAGCATATTTTAGATCACACACGCAAACACACAGTTTAAGAATATCGACTTGCGAGGTATTTTTCACCATTTGTCGCTCCGGATTTAGCCATCCTGTATTAATTGCAAATATTATTGACATCAGAGAATGAAATAAACAAGAGTATACGCATTTTAATGATGCATATTAGTTAACAAAGTGTGACTGCGTAGGTTGCAATGCTTTGTTGGCCTATTGACGCATTTTTAATGCTAGCCACACAGCATAATACAGTGTATTAAATCCATATACATGAAAAAGAAGGAGGTTTGACGTAAAATTGAAAATGTATAAAAACCCGGTGTCGCCAGCTTGTCCCTACCACACAAAGTCGCGCACACACTCACATTTCAGAAATCTGAACATACTTATCGATCTAATATAAACTTTATCCTTGAAGGCACAGCGTCCATGTTACACCTAGTACAAAATACTCACACTATAAAATGTACCTATCGCTATCGTTGTGCTGTTCAAGACATTTGTTTTTAACATAATTATGCGTTAGTGATTAATCAATTATCACGGGATTATAAAGTATTACATTATAATATGGTTTTATACTGTCTGTGTTCCATATTTCATCCACATCTGTAAAGTCGTTTTGGGCTTGAAATACAAACTAACATCCATCCTTACAAACTTTCGAACTGATAATAGCAGTAAGATATCACCTTTCGCAGGTCTGCTGCCAGAAATTTCTTAAGAAATAAGCAGTACCTTTGTACTGAAATGTTATGTTATTTTATCCTGGCTGGTCTACTGTGTGTACATAAATAAATAAGATAACAGAAACAAAAAAAAACTTTAATACATTTAGTACTACTAGCCACCAAAGACTTCGTCACCTAAAAACATCTGGGAATCTAAAATCTGGGAATTTAACCCAGAATCTCACGCTCAGCAATTTTATTCATTTTTTTTAATTCTTTGTCCTGTACCATTAAGCGACGTGGTAAACTTTTTAAGATTTCTAATATAGCACTTTTTTCGTTTATGTTGCGTGTTTTTAATGAAATGGAACGCTCTAAACGAAACGTTTGAGATATTTTCGGTTGTGACTTTAAAATAACTTTTAATATTTTTTTCGGGTTATTAGTACAGTTATTTATTGATTAAAAAAAGGAAAAAAATACATGGATTTTCCCAATTACGTGCAAGACTCAATTAAGTGGAGGTCACCCTATTATCATCAATCGGGCACAAATCAGGACGACAGTCACTACTGAGACATTCCAGTTGGAGACACATAAATACACTGGACGATCTGGGAAAAGTACCCAGAAAGTCACGCTCAGCAATTGCCTGTTACTTGTCTAAAAATGTATAGGCCTTGCACATTAAATATTTTACTCATTAAGTTGGAATTAACCCTATTATCGTCAATCGGTCAATACTCCAACGACAGGCGCCTACTGAGCCATTCTAGTCGGAGAAACCTAAAAACAATGGACAATCTGAGAATTGAACCCAGAATTTCACGCTCAGCAATGGTCTGTCACTTGTCTAGAGATGTATAGGTCATGCATATTACATTTATTATGTACAAAACTCATTCAATTGGAGTTAACCCTATTATCGTCAATCAGACAAATATTCCAACGACAGGCGCCTACTGAGCCATTTTAGTCAGAGACACCTAAAACAATGGACAATCTAAGAATTGAACCAGAATCTCACGCTCAGCAACGGCCAGTTGTCTAGAAGAGACGTATAGGCCACGCACATTACATTTATGACTTATTCAGTTAGAGTTAACCATATTATTGTCAATCAGGCACAAATCCTTAGGTCAGGCGCCTACTGCGGCTCAGTCATTCCAGTAGGAAAAACCTAAAAACAATGGACAATCTGAGAATTGAAACCCGAATCTCACGCTCAGCAATTGCCTGTTACTTGTCTAGAAATGTATAGGCCTTGCACATTAAATATTTTACTCATTAAGTTGGAATTAACCCTATTATCGTCAATCGGTCAAATACTCCAACGACAGGCGCCTACTGAGCCATTCTAGTCGGAAACCTAAAAACAATGGACAATCTGAGAATTAAACCCAGAATTTCACGCTCAGCAACGCTGAATTGTCTAGAGACGTATAGGCCACGCACATTACATATATGACTCATTCAGTTGGAGTTGACTCTATTATCGTCCGTCAGGCACAAATCCTAAGGTCAGGCGCCAACTGAGCCATTCCAGTACGAAAAATCTAAAAACAATGGACAATCTGAGAATTGAAACCCGAATCTCACGCTCAGCAATTGCCTGTTACTTATCTAGAGATTTATAGGGAACCAGCAATACGGAAATTATGTATAAGTCTCATGTAATTGAAAGGGTCATCAATGGGCACAAATTCCAACGTCAAGCGCCTACTGAAAAATTCCAATTGGATAAAAACTAAAAACAATTGACCATCTGGGAATTAAACCCAGAATCTCACGCACAGCAATTACATGTCACAACCACATAAATACAAGGTCAGATATCAACATACTTTAGGTTGATATTGAAATCATCAATCATTATGTTTGTACATTTATTCGCAAAAGCAAGTTTATATGGAAAAATTAATACTCTGCACTACTGCATATGACTTTCTACTTAATTGGTTTGCGACGTCGTAAAACGTAAGAAATAAGCTTAGATGAGCGACAACAGCTTAATGAGTAACACGATATCTGGAACATTCGATCAATGAGGCAATGATTAGCACAGCCATGATCACGCGTGTAATTCCTCAAGAGAAAAAAAATGCACAGTGGCACAGAGGTGGATAAAGCTAAGTTAAGTTAAGTAAGTTCAGATCTCGTTAAGAAAAATCGAAGCTATTGTACAGTGAAATGAAAAATATATAAAAAAAAAACATCTTTCGTCCAGAACAAGCACAAGAAAAATCATATTTCGTTCATCCTCTGAGACAAACTCAAACATCCACAACATACATAATGCTTATCTCGAGAATCACACTCCGGTGTCTATGTCAGTAGAGCGAACCAAGAGAGACTTGGAATGAGACGACGAGACATCCAACAATCTGTCTACGTGGTCTCAAAGAGAGAGGGTTGGCTTATGCCCCGTTCCAATAAACAAAAACGACTCGTTTTGCTTACGGATAGTTGTATTTTGACATAAGTTCTATGAGACTGAAATACAACTATCCGTAAGCAAAACGAGTCGTTTTTGTTAATCAACCTAAACATTACTTGAGTGGTCTCTAGCATATTGTTTAAGGCGACCCGCAACTGGTGACTAATACCACAATTTAGATGTTAATGTTTATGATTAAATAAAAAAAAATGTTTTTAGTTTTAAATTTATGAGTTTTCTGATCTGAAATAAGCAAATTCATAATGTAATTTCAAGCTACTTGGGGCCGTTTTGGTAACTAGCTTACATTTTTACACTATTCTATAAGTCATGATATATGAATTTATGATGCACATTACACATTACTACCACATGATAGATGTAAGACAGAAGCTTTCAACCATTCCTTTCATGTGCCACAATTCTTCAGTAAAAATACCAACCTATTACTGACCCACAGCAGGGTAGGGCCTCTTCTAATACAGAGAAAGCATGAGCAGTGATTAACATGCTTGCTCTAGATGTAATTTCTCTGTTATTTACACTTTTTTTTGTGCCAATCACCTTATAGTTTTAATAACGCCTTTAATACTTACTTCAAAGCCAGCCTCAGCTTCACATCATGTTGTGGCAGTTTCCTCATGATATTGAATGATATGAAAGAGTGAGGAGTTCCGATTTGCAGCGCGGTGTTTGTGTGGTACTTCTCGGAGTCACGAACGTAGATGGAGGTCATAGAAGAGCCGCCTTGACCGCCCGCGCGGTATGTAAGGTACCCCACCGAGTGAGCATCCAGTTGCACAGCCATTGCTAAAAACAAAGAATATGGTAATCAATTATTCTCAGTTAAACACATGACAATTTTGGAGAACATGATCGAGCAAATATAATTTTTAAAACACACATTTTTAACTTGTAACGACCATAGAGATATACATCACAGTCTATCTGTCAACTTTAAGCTTATTTTTATTACTTGTATAATTTTTGTGGCTTTTTTTGTCATTCGTAAAAAATATATTTCTTGTGTAATGTAAACGCCATAAAAAGAACTTACTTGATATAAGACTAGGTGAAATCCCCCTGGGTGTGAACTGCAACACAGTTCCGCAGTTCAAAAACATCAGTCGCGACAGAGTCCTAAAAATCTTGAAACCGAGAAGTGGTCCATTCCCTATGCCAAACTCCACCTCGGTCCAACCTTTCTCAGAACTAAGGTTTCTGTTGCAGACATTCACAGAGCCGGTACCTGAAAATATTATTGAACTATGTTTATAAATGCTTAACTGTGGCCAGCGGTTTCGACCGCTGCTCAGCTAAGTGTCGTCGCGTGATTTATACAGCCTATAGCCTTCCTTCCTCTATAACAGCTATTCAACACAAAGTTTTTTTTTTGTTTTTCCTCAGATTAGCGCTTTCAACCATACAAACTTTTCAGCTTCATAATATTACCAGCTATGGTTACGAGCGGTTTCACTCGGTGCTCAAGTCCAAAGTGTAGTACCTTGATGTGATATAGTCTTCCACAATATATGGGATATCCAACACTAAAATGATTTTTCAATTCGAACCAGTAGGTCTAGAGATAGCCTGTTCAACCAGACACACACTTCTGCTTGTATTAGTATAGATAAATGTACTTGGCTAAATACTTCGGATGACTGTTAACTCTGAATAGAATCATTATTACCCGGAGAAGCCTTTGTTGTAGATTGGCTAGCAAACTACCTGCTTATCTGCTCAACAGTAGAAGTTACAGTGAACAGTCATCATTTTCGTCAACCTCAGCTGGACATTAGCCTTCCCAAGCATTGCTACTACCAACAGCACTGGTACCACCTTCCAACCAATTCACTTCAAACTTTTTGACTCCATTTCCATCACTTAAAATGTCTATAAGTAACTCTAGTAAAAGCTTCTAGACCAAGCGGCTCAGGCTCTGCATTTTCTGCCAGTGAATTTAAGATCTTAATTAAATAGATTTCCAAATGATTACCTATTCCATTCTGTGTCGATATGTTCCCCGACAGAGTCATAGTATTTCTCAGAGTGACTGGTGCATCAATAGACTGCTGTATGGTCATGCCCGATACTTCAATATTTGGTATAATAGTCGGCTCTTCCCTATAATTTTGGGATTAAACAGAAATTAGAAATAATACATTTATTGAAATGATCACTTATTTAAAATTATTACATCTACAGAGCAAACAAAAGTAAAATATTTTTTAAAAACATACAAAAACTTAATAAACAAGGTTTGCAAATAAAGATTACCTTTCAAGTAAATAAGGTACATTTAGCATTATATCATAAGTGTGTATAATGTAAATCAAAATAACACAATTGTGCTAACTGGCCTCATTACCATTTTCCTGAAGTCCTCATATTAAAAAAAGTAGTGCCTCTTTTTATTTGGCTGTAGGGATAATATGAAGGGAGAAGAACTATAAACAGAAGCTGCAGTTATTAATTGATAAGAATATAAATGGTAACTCAGTCTAGCAATCGACCTTTTATCATCATCACTGAATCATCAATATCACTGAACTAATTGCTATGCACTTTGGCAGATACGTAATATGGGACCTGGAGAATGAATGACCTATGAAATAGGGTTCTTTTTTTGCCATTTGGTAACTGAACCGTAATTAATCCTTACTAATATTATAAAAGCGAAAGTGAGTTTGTTGGTTTGTTTGTTTATTTGTTTGTTTGTTTGTTACCTCTTCACGCTTTAATGGCTAAACCGATTTTGATGAATTTTGGTACAGAGGCAGTTGGGAACCAGGAGACGGACATAGGCTAATATTTTTTTTGAAAAAAGTGGGATGTGAGGGAGAAAGAGAGAAGAAAAGGGAAAACGTAACGTTGCTATTACAAATCAATAAGGCGCAAGGGGAATTGTGTTACCCCGAATTAAACGCGAGCGAAGCCGCGGGCAAAAGCTAGTAATGATATAAATAACACAGAAACACGTGGGTAACAGCCAGTTGGCAAACAATAACAAATCTAAAGTATGTTTATATAAGTGCACTTTTAATTATGGGCATCCTGACACCTGATCAACAAATAGAAATCTCAAAGGCTCAATAGATATACATATACACACTTAAAAAAAAGATAAACCAAATAAAAAGAAAGCAGTACTCACAAAATCTCATACTCATCATAATATTTCATGAACATGTCTGTCGCATTGACAGACAGTGTGATGGTCCCGCGAGGATTGGCACTCTGCTGCAGCCTGCGCTCTTCTCTCTCACGCTTCAACCTGAAAATAAAGTGATTTCGACTTTAAGGAGGTTTTTTGACTTCGCCAAACTCGTTGACCTAGGTTGTTTTAATAACTTTGTGCTCAGTTTTAGCACAATGTTCTCAGTATGATCTACTTTAAAAACATGACTGCTCTATCTTCGAAAAGGGACATTTTCAATTAACTCTGTTTTCCGGCAACTATACTGTTTTCGCTGTAGCATGGTGCAGGTGATATTAGTAAAAATGTGTTCAATCTGGAACATTACCTCTTTTCTGATCACGAGTGGATGCCTTTAAGGCTTTACCCGGCATATCATAACCATATAGGACTACCCAGATACATTTTTAATGAAGGGATGTATTACTATGAAGCTTATTTTCATCTAATGTCACAGCGAAAATAGTATAGTATTAATTTATGAATACTATTGCGATAATATGTATTTAAGACGCACAACCATTTTAATTGTCATGATTTGTATGAGAATGTGATAAAATCTAAGATTGACAAGCCTACCTTTCATATTCTTCTCTTATTTCTCTGGGTGTACGAGTGCGGAAAATAACCTCCCATCCCTCTACCTCCAAACCACGCTTCCCTGAAAAACCAATCACCATAGTGTTAAAGATGTGTCTGCATCTTTTTGTCTACAAAATGAGTTTGAGAATAGCACTACAAAATTGGATTCTCAATTGTGAACCATAGTATATAAATAGATCGAATTTAGTTCATAGGCAGCTCAGATCTCAAGTGTGTTAGCAGTGTGTGGCTACCAAAAATGGCCTGACTTCAATCTTGCACTGCATGCAGTCATGTGGTCATGCGGTCTGACACCTGTGCATTTGCAATCAGATCTTGCATGGCTGAATTTTGAGCTTAATATAATATTATATCAGAATGTGCCAAAGACACAATAAGAAGGAATTTAGTTGATGTTTCTGAATTCAAGCCAAGAAAATATGATTACTTCAGTAATCTCTACGAATTTTTTAACTGACAAATATAATTAATTAACAAATAAGTTAACTAAGGTTATTAATTTATCAAGTTAAAGCTGTGGATATTTTCAAACTTACCTAGTGTATCATAGATGGCTCTCTTATGTGAATCAGACAACACCTCATAAGCCTCTTTGACTTTGTTGAATATTTGTTCGGCCCATTTTTGTTTATTTGGATCAGTGCTGTGTTTATCAGGGTGGAACATGCGCGAGAAGCGGCGATATGCACTATTTATTTCTTCTGGAGGTGCCTGTAATAAGATGAGTTATTTCAACTTGTTATTTATTATTATTACTTTATTATTATTATATTACTGTTAGTTTTCATTTTCGTACTGCTGAGCAAAACCATTCCCCCATGCCTGTGAGTTTTTTTGATCAAGATTTATTGTGGCCCACTTTTTTTGCCAGTATTACCACCAGCAATTACCACATCACCATCATTATGCAGTACATTACTGCTGTCTATATTAAGTGGTAATCTTTAAAAAACCATGTATTTAAATTTGAATTTTGTAGGTACCGTTGGCCTTTTGTACCAATCAAAAATTTATATGTGAAGTAGTGCCAGCAAGCCTCAAATTAGTTAGTAAAGTTATGATGAGATAATAATGTTTATCAGGTAATTTCCTCAATCTTCAAGATGCTATGACATCTCCTGATTGTAAGAGAATAATTGGAAATTTCACCACTAAAACTGAATGGCATCATTATGAGTAGTAGGAAGTATCAATATGTCACAAAAATGGCACTGCTACCTCTTAAACTTGGTTTAGATAAGCTGATTGCACTCAGTTTCATCAGAGTTATTCACCAAAAATCTTAGTGATTCAATGTAGTGTAGTGTACTGTAATGGTCATAATGTAGGGTCATCTCTAAGTATGTATAAGCAAATAGTTCTGTTTTTTTAATTTATACTAAACTATTGAAATATATGCAGAGTACTATGTTATCAATCATACTTTGCATGCATTAATAATGTCTTACTAGATAGTGGTTTTGTGAGCTATAAAATTTATTTTAACATGTTTGGTTGAGTATGTTAGAGGAATAGTTGATTGTTTATGGAAGAAGACACAATTTTATTATAGAAATATACAGACAAATAGTATAAAAATGATTAAAATCGTAACATTTAAAAGGTCAAAGCTATGATGAAGTTTTTTAAACATGGGTAGTTTGGACATAAATCGGTTTCTAGGCATCTAGAAAATAGCACAAACAGCTATGTTTTAGACATCAAATTGCATCAGATTTACTTGCACACTTTAAACAGTCAAGCACAAATCATTTCTTATTAATTTGTATGAATGATATTTATGTATTTAAAACTATATAGAGTAAAATAAACATACAATACATATTTATGCTTCACAATTTTAAACACTGCCAGTTTTAAGATAAATATTGCATCATCCTGCGCAGAAACTGAGCCACTTAATATAATTCCGATTTGAAGATGTTAAAGTACAATAGTAGTTGACTATTTAATAAAAGATCTATTCACTTAGTTGCAATAAGGAATTTTATACGGGCATTTAACGAGTCCAGAATGCACCGCTCATAACCTCAAAAGTGAATTTAAAATAATTGCATCCAAAATTATATTCTATTAATTAATTTAAGTAACTATGTTATTCGTAAAAAATATTTGCATTTCACGATGTAAGATTGATTTGTGTCGTTATATAATATTGATAGTATAAAAATGCTGAAAGCAATTCTAAAATGCACGTGATTTATATTTACCGTCTTAGAAACATTTAGTAACTGATAGTAATTATCTTCAAGCAGAAGATTATCGCCTTCTTCATCCATTTTCTATAGTAAAACTATAATTTTTAATTAAAATCCAACAATCAGTCCCTCCAGTGATTTAAGTTACTTGACTTTAGCCGCTGCAATGACAGCACGGGGGCGCCACTAGTTACACTGGATGGCACAGATAACATAAAAACATGAACTAAAATAAAATTAACTTTTTTAATCAGCCAGTCTTGAACGAACCAACAACTACCCAGTAGGGATCCAAAACCAGATTTGCCAGTAGGTAGTAGTCTCAAAACCAGCCGTACCCGCTTGGAAGTGCAGGATGAACTACATGAGTATTGGTGGGGACCACTCATCGACAAATTAAATAGCTTCAAGAGGGTAAAACTAGGTTCGTCGCTCACGTCGATGGTGAATGGACTCGTGAGATCGAGTGACAGTTCGATCCAATATCAGTAAGTAAGTATATTTAGTTTGGGGGTAATCACAAGACAGCCCGTGCAATCTGTGCACTGCCTAATTAGAATTGTGCGGGCTGCACACACTGGGGCTGGTTTTGGATCGACTGATGCATAGGAAAGCTCAAACGCTCGCTTGGCAGCCCTGTTCAACAAAACATCAAGCATGCAATCGCCGTAGGGTTAGGCAGAAGTGTACCGATGAGTACACACAAACTATGAAATTCCTTCTGTTATACCTACCCTAATAACGCTATGCAGGACCTGGCAACTGAAACCAGAACCTCATGCACATCAGTAGCGCCTACAACTACTCGACCAACAAAGCAGCTCATTCCACTCACCTACTCCACACCACACCTACACACCTACTCCACAGAAAACACGTTACTCCTTCACACTCAAACTTCTGGAACGATCTAGACGTGAATTTGGTATGTATAGATATATCCGGATTTACGAAGATTGCCGGTCCTTATAAACCTGAAGCATTTATATTCCCTTACTTAATTAAGTATTAGCTTATACCCTGGAATGGGTGTATAAAATGTTAATTTCTAATTTAGCAACCACACAGGTATGGCTCGCAAAACGGGTCTCTAAAAGTGTCCCGCAATAATAAGAAGCTCCTCCTGATTGACAAGAAACAAACCATTAGGTTCGCAAATTCGTCGTTCCCGATAGCCTGTTATATAAACTATAAGGCCTACGACTCAGTTCCACATACAGGGCTCATGAGGGTACTGGAGCTGTACAAGATATATGCAAATCTACGCACCTTCCTTAAGTCATGTATGGGGCAATGGAGGACGGTCCTTCGATTTCGATCGATCGATCGATGAGCCTGTATGGATGAAACGAGGAAAATCTCAATGCGATAGTTAGAGTCTACTTCGGTTCTGTCTAGCCTTGAATCCTCTAAGCACATTGCTGGAGGATTCAGGTCTAGGCTATCGGTTGAGAAGTGGTGGTAGGATCATATCACACCTCCTTTACGTGGATGACCGGAAACCCTTTGACTCCAACAAACTGCGACTGATGAAACTAATGAAAGTGACTGAAAATTTTAGTAACGCCATTAGGATGGAATTTGGTGTAAACAAATGTCATGCTTGCATGTCATGCAGTCATGTATGTGAAACGAGGGGAGATTGTATCCAACTATGTGATTCCATACACCTTACTACCTCAGATTCCTTTCTCCAACCGAAAGTTTTAAGTATTTGGGCATGTCGGAAACGTTAGGCATTAACGTAGCTGATATGAAGCAATTGTTGAAGGAGGGGTCTATCATTACTGACAGGACTATTGTTGAAAATAAGCCTGACATGATAGACCGATCAGCGCGCCGCGTTATGATAAAATCGATGTTACCACCCCGTATGACTCATGACCTCGTAAAGCAGAGAAACAACTAAAATATCTTGAATAGGCTCACGAGGTTGTCGACATGCGAAAAGTGAACTCGGCTTTCTTTGTGCCGATTGTCGTAACGACTAATGGCTTAATTGCCAAAAGCCAAGAATATCTGTCGAAGCTTTCCTTAAGTGGTTGGATCAAGGGCTGATTCAGAAGGCAGTACCTAGTCCTCGATACCGTTTTCCAGTCAGGAGTCTCGGTAGCATCATGCCCCCAATACCGGGCGGCGGTAACCTATTTTTGGTTATTTCTTTTTTTTATAAAAATTAAAATTGTGTATTATATTTTTTATTGTAGGTATTTATAATTTATTCATATTCATGTCTTTATTGCATTTAATTGTTTTATTGTATTTATAAAGGCGACGCCACCAAATACAAAACACTGATTGTGTAATATCTTAAAAACGTAATAGTGAGCAGGAAAGTAAATAAAGAAAATGTAATCAAAAGCATTTTTTATTATGTATTCATTTATTTCGAGACTAGATTTTATGACACATAATAAAAATATTTAGACAATTTATTGATTTGTACCAGTAAAGTAGGAGACAAATCAAATACTAATAAAAAAAAAATCAAAATACTTGTAATATGCATTTGCAACATAAATACACATCTTTGGTTTTATACAACACTAACTCTTACCAACAACCATGATATTATGTACTATATTGGAAATACACCACACTAAATGCGTTACTTAATAATTAATACACAGTGTGGAAACGTCATTCACACACAAACAGTTGCCATGTATTTAGTATTTTGATCTGAACAATCTAAATAAGCTGTCTCATATATTTTGATGTGGTAACCGTTTGTGGGTCGGAGTCCCTTCCACCCTACATGAATACATAAGAAATACCTAAAAGAATCTTGACAAAATGCTTTCGAATAAAATATCATTATCATGTCTAGTATTTTAATTCTATAAACGGCGTGACGACATCAACACATCAAGATTACTGTGCTACACAGGGTGAATTAACAAGTAGACTTGGATAGGCCAAAGCGAAAACTGAGGAATAGCGAAAAATGCAACATTCCTTTTACTATTTTTCGATATTGCATAATTTTTCTAATTTACCCATCGACGCCCCCTTGATTAAATTCACCCTATATTATTATAAAGTTGAATATTATTCTATTAGACATGTAAGCCTCTATGAATATAAATTATAGCGAAACCTTTATAAAGACCCAAATATACACAAAACTGTTTAGTACCATTTTATTATTACTGAAAATAGTAAAAATAAAAACATTAAATTACAATTTAATTTTTTGAGAAATGAAACTAGGTAAGTGTGAGGCGGGCTCGCACATAAAGCACCACACAACAAAATTACCAAGGTGTTTAACGCTCATCCATAGGTCAATTAACACTAATCAGCATAAATTCATTAGTTTTTCATAATATTTCACGAAAAAATCCCTTAACAAAAGCTTAATATAAAATCTTATTTCAAACAATTTTCGTTGAAAGTTTATTTTACGATCTACAAATTTCGAATCAAATTCTAAAAATACAATTTTTTTTCAGATTTTACCTCGCTTTTTGGAAATTAGAGGGGGTGGGGACATAACTGGACAGAATCATTACGATATAATAGGCATATCTCTTCAAGCACAAACAATAAGTCTTTTTACCATATAGCTGTTTTTTTTTATAATTAATACCTTCAGTTATCGGTACTTATATTTTAAAATCGTAATTTCATTTCTTGTGTGTGTAGCGGTTTATTGAAGACCTGCATTCTCATTGAAATTTTGTAATAGCAACAGTCTCGGAAGTTAAATGGCTGGGATATACGGACGGACAGGACGAATCTATTAGATAAACAGATATTTGATGAGTGCCTTGCAGCATACAGACGTGCTCGTTGGCAATATTTAATTAATAATTCAATAATAGTGACCATTTAAGCGTGTTATTATCGTAATACATAAAGTATTACAATAATAATACACTATGTATTACGTACTTGTGTAGAGTGTAGTTTTTCTGAATAATGGGTACGAAATATTGAACTATTAATAAAACTCACCAAGAGCCCCATTTTCGGCTTAGGCGTCGCAATGATGTCATAAAACTCTGCCCTAGAGTCAGCCACGGCCGACGTTATTGTTTTAACGCAAGAAATCCAACGAGAGATGGCCACCAATCCAGCCGTACTTTAATAAAATTTGCTTTATTGCCGAGGATAACAAACTTCACACCGAGCAGAAAATAAAGATTAGAAACCTTAGATGTGACTGTAATTTTCAACCACTCCTTAAAATCATATTTAGTTAGAGTAAACTGTTTCCTTATAAATAGGCTACAATGTTAAGACCTTCATTATTTTTGTTCATTATATTTTAATAGCATTTGAGAATGTTCAGTTTATATAATTCAAACTTTCAACTTTTTTTTAGTATAAATATTGCCTGTGATACAGGTTTAACCCAGTACAGACTTTAAACTTTGTTATACCTACATTATATCTAAGATTTATATAGTAGTTATTGTGCCAATTTTAATTTTTGAAGAAATATATATAACAAAGGTTCCATGTTTGCCATTTGGCAACAGAACCTCAAGGTCGAAGCTCTAGGGAGGCCCACCAAAATTTAATTTTTTGGTCCATATTTTCATTTTGAGATTCGGTGGGGTGGTATGTTGATTAAAATAAATTGCGACCGTTAACAATATGGCTTTACAGAATCATACTAATTAAAATCATCAGTGCTACATTGATTTCACCCCTCTCACTTATTGGGGTAAAGTGAATTTCGAGGGATTTATGATTTAAATGATTATAATTCAGTAAAACCATATTATAAACGGTCGCAATTCATAATATAACCACCATAACACCCGACATCGACCCGCAAATTGCAAAAAAATACATATCCGAACCGAAATAATTGAATTTCGCGAGCAACCCTGGCGCTTTCACCTTAAAAAGCCAGGCTAGGCCTTTGGCTTTATAGTGTAAATCACATAAAAAATAAACTTTGATATCTTAATATGCGTTCTAGATTAGGGCTTAAAGATTAGGATTAAACTAAGATTACAAAAGTAACGGCCTGCTGGTGTTGTGGAGAGTACACAATCGATTTAAAAACCAATTCAAGTGACATTTAGACTTGTAATAGAATAATCTAGAGACCTACCCTTGCACTACATTGGTGCGGTCTGACATCAACATACATTTATAAACATTGATATAATATCTACTATATTTAAGACAAACATGCATTAAAATGGTAATAACTTAACATTTAGTAGCATTAAAATAATGTCATCCGTTTCTAGCACGATGCATGAATGCTTGGTGGAAACTGCTACTAAACTGTTTAGATTGTAAACAATTATATTTTGATTATATGTAGAAGATTTTCATCCAGCTAACTTGTGATACTTATTCTAGTCAATACTGATTGGTTTAAAATAACTCTCAGCTGATGTTATTAAGAATATTTTCCCAAAGCATTTCCTTTTATGTGGAAAACTGTTTTTTGCCCTCTAATAAGCCTTACCCCAAATATCACAGTTTTCGCTCAATATTTCTATCTTTTGCACATAATCAGGTACAGTTACAGTGACTTACAATACTCTTCTAAATGCCGAGTGCAATAAGCCAAAAAATACTCAGAAGATGGAACGAAATTTATAGTGGTAATTTTCTCATGTGTTTTTTTAATGAGTTTCTAGACGATTTCCTGATATTTTAGTAACTTTACTCACAAATATTCTTAAATGTACTTTAGTTCTTGAACATTTTGATGCCCAGTTATCAAGTAAGTATCTATGATAAAAGAAAACTTAGTCTATAAATATTTAGTTTTTCAATTATTTTGGAAATGATAATAGGAAATATAAGTATAAAATCTTGAAATATGCATTTCATCGACAACAACAAACGAACCAAATTAACGTTCAACAGGTCAAACTATTCCGTCAAAGATATAATTCGGCAATCTTCTATTCACTGATGAATTTAGACACGAAGTTAGTTTTTAACTTTCTTCTCTACATGTTTAGGAAGTATGAAAATCCGGCCACTATAAACTAGGTCTCACCTTTTTGTCTAATGCATCATGATAAGTATTTAAACGATAGTGAGATTGATATATTTATTTTCCACTGGCGTTCTTTGTAGTCTCCTCAAAATTGTTTTCATTATTTAGCAGTGTTGAGCCAAGTCCATAGACATGGCCATTTGTGCTTTCGATGTCACCACCATCATAGAAGAACTGTAAAAAAAATATATTTGCTTATGGTTTTTGCAAAGAAAATCCTGATTTTAAAATAACTACCGTTTACATACAAAATAACTGCAGTAAATAGTCAGATACATACGTCTTTGATCTTAAAAAATGCCATTCCAGTCAATAATGAGTCGGAACCAGCTTGGTGCTGTACTCCTATACGTGGCAGCTCCAGATAATCTGCTACATCTTGCAGGCCACCTCGCAAGTCTTTGCATAACTGCATTAAGTGCTGTAAATATGAATGAACAACATAAATAATTATGTACCAATTAAAGCTCATACATTTAAGCAATGGATACAGGTTCCATGCAGTGCTTATATGTACAGCCAAGAACACTTTTATTTACACACAGCAATCTCAAAATTTCCCCTTATTGTATTGATTGTGATTTTATATTGTTACAAATATAGTATATAATATGTAACCTCTATATGGCACCAAAACCTGTAGGTATTATTATGAAATATGGCTTATCTCAAAGTTGCAATATTGCCAAACTTACTTGTGCTTGTGACTGTACATGTGTTTCGAGTTATTAATAATTGATACTTACTTTCACATCATAAATATTAGGAAAATAAAGCTTAAGAATGTCAAAGAATTCAGCTTCTATTAGTGGCATATTAACGTCTGTTAACATTTTAAGCAGATATCCAAAATCATAACCAGAATGGAAACTTAGAAACTTTATATTGTCCATAAGCACTACACCTGAAATGAGAAAATGTGAATTAATTTTAACACCAACCTAACATTATAAGGCACCAATAAAAAAAAAAACCAAAGAGCAATAGTGTTTTGGATGGAATTTTAAACTACCTGAAGTCATCAAAAGTTCAGCGAATTCAAGATGGTCAATGCCTTGCTGTTCATGTTTACTAAATTGGATTCCAGAGCGCTGTAGCAGATCAATGGAGTCTTGAGCAAATGTATCCGTTCTGAAAACAAATGAAAACCATGATTTTATATTCACTGGAAGAAGACACAAAACAGATTAACATAATTATAACTATAACCACACTTACTTCAAGCTGAACTTAAAGTTGAATTGCCAGGTGCAACAACCTGGCGGGGTCTTACCATTCTCATCCATAAATGTCATACCCAATTGGATAAGTTTCAAGATATCCACATTTAATCTGGAATGATTAAATAGATTTAAGAATACAAAATAACAACAACAATCCAAATCACTAGGTCCACATAAATCAAGAACCATTTATTCAAATTGTGGTATTTGAACAGACCATACACTGATGATTGTGCAAATTCATTTGACATTATTTAAAAAAATGCAAAAAGAATAATATACTGAGGTCAAAAATAAAATATCAATCAAGCTATTTGAAACCAGTTTATGTGAATCTCTCATTGTATTCGAAAGGTGTACAAAGCAAGGCTGATGTCTTACTAGAAATGTATAGCTTGATGATAAATGATGTTTATTTTGCAAGTAGGTTTTCGCAAGCACTTTTACACGTCATTTTTTTTTAAACTAGATGAGGCCGGTGTTTCGTACCCGACTACTCTGAGAAGAAACAGCCGAAACAAACTCAGAGGTCATGTGTTGCCATCAAACTAGCATAATCAGGCTACAATGTTCTCTCTGCAAGCAAGCAGTACTACTCACATAAGATTGGGAGAAATGGGCTGTAGTATTATTGTAATATAATTGGAACCCACAATCTACAACTACAAATCAGGGCTATTATCTCTGGGTCACCACAACTGTGATCCAGTGACTAAAACTATGCTCTAAAATTACATATATGCAATACACAAAAGAATATATTAAAACACTAGCTGTGCCCCGGCATGCGTTGCAATGCAATTTTCTACCTTTCTACCTACCTGCCTACCCTACATACCATACCTATCGTACATACCCTACCTACCCTATCTCTCAAGTTGGATCGAACTGCACATGGTGTGCGAATTTTATTATAATCGGTTAAGTGGTTTAGGAGTCCATTGAGGTCAAACATTGTGACACGAGATTTATATATATTAAGAAGATGGGATAATCCTGACAACCTGCAAAGCTTCCTATCGGGTTTAGTAATTAACTATTTCAAGAAAAAGTCAAACATCCTGTTCACAATATAAATTTATCTTTGTATACGACGGGCCTCTTGGTCTAGTGCAGGGATGGCGAACATATGGCACGCGTGCCATTTGTGGCCCTCGACTCAAATGTTTTTGGGCACGCCACCTACCAAAACCGTTTGCAATTTAGTTTATTTGATAGATAAAAAAGTACAATAAATATTACGAATGATTTCAAGACAGCCTTATTTATGTTTTTGGGAGAAAATAATGTGATTTGAGTGAATAATATTTACTTGTATTTTTTTTGATTATTTAATTACTTAGTTGAAATTATTGACGGCACATATAGTGAGTCGTTTAATAGTCATGTGGGGAAAATAGCCCGCTGATCTAAAAAGGTTCGCCATCCCTGGTCTAGTGGTTAGTGGCCCTGACTGTTTAGCCGCAGGTCGTGGGTTCGATTCCCACCCAGGACAATTAGCGTGATAATGATACAGTCTATGTTCATTACAATCCGATCATCTGTTTAGTTGTCAGGTAACATATCCGCAAACAAACAGAGTTACGGTCACATTTATTATATCTGTATGGAAGTATGGGTTCAGAATCATGTGAGTTCAATTTTGAAGCCCATCTTCTCACTTTAGAGATAGGTTTATTGGGGTTCAAAATCCCAAAGAATAGCTTTTTATACATATCTTGAATATACAAAGTGTGTCCATGCATATGCAAAGCCCTGAATAATAGGGGAGGGCATAGTGATTGATTTTTTTCCAAACTGTTATATCCAGTTTGGAAAAAAATCAATCACTATGCCCTCCACCACCGTTTTTTCATCCATCTGTGCAAAGTTACATTCGGATTTTGATAAATGTCTAGATTCCAGGGCAATAGATATCATCTTTAGCATGAAATGGAAATGCTACTACCCCAATATTCTGAAATATATCAATGTTACCTGCCTGTTATTATCAAAATGTGTTAGAGTATATACTTTACTAGAAAGTGTAGCTGTGTTCTGGAATGCTTTTTCTCTAACATAGCCCATTAACATACTGTATATTTATTTTGGAGTAGGTTTAACAAAACATTGTTTTTCATAAATCTGCCATAAAAAGTAAACAAAGCCAGAAAAGCTTACAGCTCCTTAACATTTTTAGGGCACATTCACACAAATATTAAATGTGAATAACAATGAAAACATAAAACGAAACTGTAAGATTTGCTCAACCGAATGGCAAAAACAGTGAGTGTGACATAGTTTTGAATCAAGAGAAACTAGAATTTCTTGAAAAAACTGTTTTCCTGGGGATAACAACTATATGCAACGATTAATCACAACTACTGGGCATTTTTATTTGCCCTCTTCACCATATGCCTAGCATTTTCCCAACAATGTTTGGGTATCTTAGTATGACTGAGTGCAACTGAACAGCAGTATTATACATGAAGCAACTCCCATTGTGACCTTTATGACCCAGTTAGTACTTGGTAATACAATAACAATTCGTAAGACTATTGGTTAAACTCAAACTCGCTCAGCTTAACTCGGTATAGTGGCTTAACCTGAAAATCAAGCCACAATCTCCAGCCTTATATTTTCCATAAAATTATTATTTTTGTATACCTACCATACGCAAAATACGCGCCTCAGACGTGGAGTTGCGGACACCACTCCATTATACAATACAATATTGTATACCTACAACTGAAATAACTATAACGCTTGGAGCAATTAGTCTCAGGGAGAATATCTATTCTTATCAAATAATTAGAAGTTTATTTCCTCATATCTTTCTTTATAGTTTGTAACTATTGTATTGTATAACGGGCTGGTGTCCGCTACTCCATGTCTGTAGTTTGTAACTAAGAGAAATAATGATAATGATTCCATCCTAGTAGTTTCTCTTATCGCAAGACTTACTGGCAACATTATCCAAGAGTATGTATTAAAAGTTACAGTGATAAGTGCTAAATAATATAACTAATCTGCTCTGTATGACCCTCTGACCTACTATTTTGTTTGTGTCTTTACTTGAGGTGAAAAGATATTTTATAATACCAGTTAGTGACAAGGTTCAAGTAAACCTAAATGATTCGACACTAAACGTAATTGATAAAGGAAATACTTATAATACAGATTATGCACTTTAACTATACTTTATTACTACTTATTATTTCCACTCAAGACAGAAGGCCTGTGTTCCAACAGTGGGACCATTATGGGGTGATTATACTTAAGCAGTGCTGCTTTCCCATTTTGAATGGGAAATATGTACTTACCTCAGCAGCTCATAATGATATTTAGCAGTTTTTTTGTATTCTTCCATTGGTTGGGCCACGATGCCCGGAAACTCAGTATCGATCGCTATCCAGCGATACTTCTGGACCACCTTTTAACAATAGGAGTTTGTTGCACTTATTTGGTTACTTACAATACACAAAATGTAGTAAACCATCGAATAATTAATTAACATGGGATTGATTGATTTGCAATTTCATTATGAGTATTGATCGGATGCACCTACCTTTCTAATTATGCGAAATTCTTCTTCGACATTATAGTCCCAAACATTCCGGATACAATCAGGTGTATCACCTGCATGGTTGTGGAAAAACATTTTAGTAATGATTTATTACAAAAGAAGAAATAAATTGAAAATCCTGGAGTAAAAAACACTACGCGCCAAGCGGCGCCAAACGCGCTCGGCGTCTTTTAAAGTGTGACCATTACCAAATTTTGGAATCTACTAAAAAATATTGTGGCCAGCTCTAAAAATATCTTGAAGGAATGGAAGGTCAGTTTCACTGTTAAAATAATTTAGTATGTACCTAACTCGGACAAAATCACTTTGAATCTTTCAAGTAAAGTTAATTAACTAAAATAAAATATTGTTAGGAGGCGATGGCGACATTTAACCCACTTTTAAGAAGATATGATGCGTCGTCAGAATATTGGAGGCTGGCTCCAGGAAACATGCCTTTGGCTACGCTCTTGGCACTTAGTGCCGGAAATAGTACGGTGCCATGAGTGCAGGACTGCAGGCACAGGGCACAAAAACGATAAAAACTGAAATCAAACCTTATTTGCTAAACACATTTCTGGATGATTCGTGAATGCATAGTTCACTATGCTCACGGTTATTTCTTTGCAAAAAAAGTTCATTCGTTTCGTTTTATTAACAGGGGATCTTGATAGCGATACCAACGAAGTAACCACCTGAAAAACTTTAGTTTTCGGATGATAGATTTATTTAGATAGACATAATCTAAGTATTTCATTGTCCGGGGTTGCGGGTCCTTCGAAAGAGTTACCGCGGCCCTGAAACGTAAAGGGCAACAGAAGGAACATGGGTGGGTTTTAGTCAGTAAAAGTCCACACGTGACACGCCCCCCCGCGCCGCCCAGAGCTGGGGAAGATATTTGATGATTTCCCACCCGAAAAAAAAGTATTTCATTGTAATAACGATTGATTATAAAATTAATTGAAGGGCGCTGATATAGAAGCTCGTTTCGTATAAAAGGCTAATTATGGTTAATTTATTTCGTCTTTGGACACTCAATCGCATCATAGGCATCGTGGCCAAGCGGCATGGGGAACGATTTCAATCGTACGTCCAGTTGGATGCACTGTGGAACCTCTGAAATTTCAAAGCTCGCCAGGCTCTTTTCGTGTCGATGAAACTCATATTGTGTTAGACCAGTATGTAGCCACCTGCACAGTTCTAGGATTTGCTTTTGGGCAGGATAGGCAGGAATGAAGGTGGGCGAAAATATCCTGCAAAGGGTCTCCACAATGGCAATGTTTTTAGGATGGGTGGATGATGGGGGCATCATGCACCCATCCTAAACACATTGGCAGATTATATCTACAGCAGCCAACTTGGGCCCGCAGGCGTTTAAAAGATTTCCAGATTGGCCACTGCAGTTCGTATCCACCTGGATACTAACTGCAGTGGCCAATCTGTGGCAGGTGTTCTTTCGGCTGAAGTGTGGAGGGATAGGATATTTGTTTCTCCATACTTTGCATCTCTTGTCTGTGGATCTGCTTTCTAAGGCCTCTGTTTATCTCAAAAAGACAACTCTAACCGTTAAGGTGATAGTAGATGAGCGAACAGGAGGGGGAACAGAGGGTGGCAGTTATCTCATTCCTTATTGCCCCATTTTAATGTGACTTGCTGTTTCACGGCGCACATCTGGTGGAGCTATACCTGATCACTTGTGGCGATGCTCCCCAGGTGGTGGATGTAAAGCAGCAAAGAATAAGAATAAGACGGAAAATTTAAGAAGCGGGAAATGTTGTAAGATGTAACAGAGAAGCCTTTAGAGTTTAGATAACTAAAACTCAATTTCCTCCATAGATGTAGATTGTGCATTTCTGTGGTAGGGCGGCATTTTGAAAACCTTTTGAAGGGTGTTTTAATAAAATTTGTAAATTATCTACCGTATTTTTTATCATAACAGTGAAAAAAATTACGATATCACAAATTATAAGAATAACTGTAAAAATACCTTTATTGTTATCAATGCTAATTACAGGAAATAAACCCTATCAAACTCTATATTTTTCAAAGATTTTGTCTGTTGAAGGTCCATAGAAGTTTTTAAGATCATTTAGAAACCTCTGGCACCCCAAACTTATTTTTTTTAAGCTCTGAACATTTTTGATTACCGAACTCTAATGGTAATTTTGAACTTTGGACTAACATTACCTAGGCAAACGGTTTTTTTGCATGGTAGCTATTGCTATCGTTAATAGATTCAACAGAAAAAAAAACGGTACTAATAAAGAGATAAAAAATAAAAGCCAATGTTCGGTGAAAATTTTGGAAATAGTACATAAAAAAATTCTAGCTCCTAAACTAAAAAAATCGTGGAACATACATGGGGGTAATTCAGGTACCCCTTAGTGTAAGGCCTTTAATTTCTTGCTTTGGACGCCTATCAACTGGCCACCCAGTATATATATGTATGTTCTTAATTACCAAGTTGTAGAGATTTGTCTTACTCCCGTAAAATGTATATAAACTGTATTTACAAACTGCTTGCATGAATGAGGTTATATTATTGATATCAGGAAGCTTTGTTCTTTGCCTGTTATTTCCAATAGTAATAAAAATAATAATACTGAAGGCAGGTGAAGTTTCTCTTGTAAAAACTAACAATATATGACTCAAGAGCGCTTTAAGAAGTAATTGATAAACCTAATGTGGCTGAATATAATTATAACTTTGGTTTTATTCATTATTCTGAACATTATCTACAAAATAATATTACTTTGAAATTTTTTTTATTAACATTTTTTATATGAATCTTATAACATATTTTTAAAAACTCCGTATCTATTTGAAAATCCTAAGAAATGCAATCTTGGCTTAATATAATTTCTATTAATCTACTTAGCTTAATACTGAACCTACACCCGTCTGATGCTATATTCATAGATAACCTCTCTGTGTCTATCAGAAACGCTTCATTCAGCCCTGTGCATTGATGGCATACCACATTCATTTTCTCAGTTAATATTTATTTATTATATAGAAACTCATGTCCCACTGTAAACAGAGCAAAGGCCCCGCTTCTGTTTAAACTGGTCCCTACAACATCATTGTTAGCCAATCTTTGGTCATCTTAGTCTTTGCAGAAAGAGTCGGGTTCATCCCGCCATCTCCTTCTGGACTAGCCATTACCCATTCTGTGTGTGTGTGTATTTGCCATAGCTCTTCTGGTATAATTGCTATTACTTCTAATACAATATATTAATTCAATAAAGAATTACTTTATGTTAAGAAAAATCGATGTTGTGGAATGGAAATGGAAACGTCAATGTCAGTTGTCACAGACTAGTCATAGAGTAAAATACATTATCTAGTCTGTGAAAATATTTATGCTTGCACCAAGACCAACTAGCGTTGAGTCAGCAACAAGAAGTGGCAGAAAAATGTTATTTTGTGATTCTTGTAATATTGTTAACAAGGGATATTTACTCAATGTTAAACGGGCACACAACATATCCTGGCGGCTAATGAATACTTCTTTAATGAAAAACTTTACCAACCTTTTGCCTGAACTAGGTATCGAATCTATAAGACAGTAGATAGTTGTTGTGTGATTAATAGACTCTCAAGGGCAAGTTTTGTTCTCCTTGAAGAAGATTATTGGTTGTTACCAGCCAATAAATCTTCTTCGTATTCGCATGGCCCTACTTATTTGTCCCTCAATCCTGTAGATACCCAGCCGGTAAACTGGTTTTGTTTCTGCAACTTTGTCATCAGATTTGACACAAGTTATACAGCATGCTGCCACACTAAATTAAGTAAGTAATTATTATTTTACTTTGAATTACGCCTAGCGCCCGCGGCCATATAGTACCACACCATTATTTAATTTTAGCCAATTTGTTTTTATCTATGCTTTGTGCTTGATCCTTTTTTTGATTGCCAAACGTCACTAACGCAATCATAGACAAGCGTTAAACAATTTAATCGGTGATCTACGCTCTCTCCCGTTGAAAAATGTGGAATATATTGAATAAATTTCTTAATAATGTTCCGTTAATTGTTGTTACAAATGTTAAATATTAAATTCGTGTAATATTTGTTCGAGTGGTATCAGTCAACAGTTTATTGTCATAGAGGTAAAGTTGTTTTGTCTACGTTGTTATTTATTATAGTTCTAATTAACGTTTATTTCTTGTAACTGTAAAAAGTCTCGTATTTTGATTTAATGACCAGATAGAAAGTGATTAGCAGTTTTATTTATGATCTACTGCCGCTATCCAGTGAAGGCTTTTATGGTAATCGTAAAATGTGTAGGTGGTTTAGTTGTTTTGGGATTGTTCGTACTAAAATGGCTGTTTCGAATTTTGAATCATTGCGGCAAAATACTATGATGTGTTGAAATCTATAATTTAAATTGAGGCTACCAAAGTTTTCACTTAGTGGTATGTGACTATGTGCTATGTCAGAGATGCACCAATAATTTTCACTAAGCAACACATCAGGCTTTCCCCTTGCAGGAGCATAAATTACGCACATTGGCATACCGTGTGTGAAAGTATCGTGTTATTAAATAAATCTATGTAATAAAATAGTTAAATAACTATAGTAGCAAAATGCCACTTACACTTACATTTTGATTCATTTTTGTTTTTGCTGAAAATTTTTAATATTTGCTGTTTTGATCCTTTTTTTTAGATTTATTTATAGATTGTAAAAGTACATATCAATTGATTTTGTCTCTGAATAAGGTACAGTAATTTTTTCTCATGTTTTAATGATAATATTAAATTAATAATGTCTTTGTTGTCATAATAATTTTCCTTCTTTTGTAAGAAAAATCTCAGCTAACAGGAAACAAAAACATGCCTTTGCTAATTATCTTCAATATTAAAATTGCCTCTTGTAAAAGTAGTCTTCAGAGATGTAATGATGTTATAATAGAGTAAAACTTTATATTGATGAAATGTACAGAACATGCCTCTGCCTTTTCACAGTTCCACTGTCACAGACTTCAATAGGAGTTATATTATAATAGTGATATTGAAGTCCGTGATAGTGATAAGGTCAATGTCACATTTGCTGATATTTTGTCTGGAGAGGGACATTCAAAAGGATACACTCAATATACAAGTAATTCATCTGTATTTTTCAAATACAGCCAATTATTTTAAAATTGCATAAAATATGTTACTGGTTGTACAAACAAGTTGTGTATGTGTTACTTTTTACATTGATGCCTGTTATTGATTAAATACAGGATTTATGCATGGTTATGGCAAAATAAAATTTTCATACAAAAATGTACCAACCCATTTAATACTGTGATTTTGATGTCCAGTCCTCAGTCCAATTTTTTGTATTTTATTCTCAATACGATTTGCATCATTTGGCATCCACCTATACTAATTTGGGGCTAACATAGCATGTCTACTTCCATACATTTTGATCTGCCATCCATGTTTCTCACTTTACTTCCATAATCTTACACCAATCTATATATTGATGCACTTGCACTCACTATCTAAATTACTGTAAAGAATTAAGTAGCCTTTATTTCTGTCTACCCAATCATAATTATTCTATTACAATCAAATACTGCATTGTTCTTTGACTTTTTTATTTGATGGTAATAGACTTAATAAATTAAATAATTGAGGTCATTGTTCTAAACCAAAAATATAGCTTATCTTTAAAGACCAATTGAAGTGAAACCTTATCATGAACATTACCTGAAAACGATCACACAATTCATCTTTCTGAAGCCTAGATAAGATTACTGACATCTTATTTGATTCAAATATCACTCAGTACCATGACTATTGAACAATAAACAACACATTTGCTTCAATAAATAGATGTCTTTAAATTGTAATTCATAATAAAATATATTGATATACAAGCAAAAAACAGTCACAGCGCAGTTTTCAGGAAGTGAAATCAGTTCTAGTTACTTTCATCAAATCATTTAAATGCAATCATGTACAGGAAGTCCAGTAAAGCAGGTGTGCCCTAATTTCGTCCAATTAATGTATTGTTATCAGTATCATAAGTATTGCGTTGCATACAAATTAACAGTGCCTTAAAAATATTAGAACAAACTGGTGAAGGGGATTAGAAATCTTTGCTGTATGAACTATTATTTTAATTTATTCAAGTTCAAGGTTAATAATAACAACTGCACAGTTTGATATTGACGGTTGAGCAGCGCTAGTGAAAGTCGGTCTGTGGATAAGTGTGATCATCCAAAACATACTGAGTTCCTCAGTGCTCAAAAATCAAGCTTATTAAAGACCACAACCAATGTTTGTCATTTTAAAACTAACTATAAGGTATTTTGTGTTACCCAGTACTAACTGGGTTTGAAGGCCAGATAAGCAGTTGTTCCATGTTAAATACTGATATTCAGCTGCATCTGGTTAGACTGGTATCCGAAGCCAACAAAGTTGATAAAAGACTAGGCAGCTGATTATAGTTTCTTTTGCATTCTGTGAAGATTGTTTTACAATGTGACTGTAAATACTTAAAAGCATAAAACTTTAACCAAAAATCGTAGAAGGCATTTTGTCTTTTTGTCCAAATACAAGTTTTGGAATATCTGGTTAGCTTTCTCTTTCATAGTACCAGTTTGGATACAAACGATTTTCCTTATCATGGATATATTAGCAGTTCTTTTAGAAGTGGGACAAATAAAGATAAGTAGAGTAGATTTATTGATTAGGAGAGGGGCACTGGAATTTCTGAAACTACCCAATTGATTATAATGAAATTCTGATAATGTGTTTAGACTAAAAATAGCTTAAAATACAGGGTAGTTCAGGACACTATAGGTGACATCGGCCGGAGCAAGAGCGGATCACTAGTTGATGAATTAATAACAGAACAGAATCGCGCTAAAAAAAAATACCATTTTACCGTGATTTGATCTGATTCCATTGACTTTTAGAATACGAAAAATTGAAATTATTTTAACAACTAAACAAGTTCAATAAAGTGGCCCGGTAGAATTAAAACAGTAATTTGCAATGCTAAACTCAGAATGAAAGTATTCAATTATGGTTATTTATGATATAAGGATGTTTTAGCATCATTGCAATAAAATACTTTTACCGTGAGTAGTTCCGTCCGTTCTGGAATGCCAATAAAAGTAATTTTAAATTCAGTGTCTAGACTGTCATAATGGCTTAGATGTTATGGCTTCGCGTCTTATGATCGAGATTGTAGGTTCAATCCGAGCAAGTTTCATTAGAAATGCCCTATTTAAAAATGCGAAGAAGCAGTATTCCTTATAAAAAAGATATGTTTGTAATTGATGGCGGTACAATGTGTCTTTTACAATATGTTTTTTCTAAGTTTGTCTTGGACATCACTGACATCGGTAAAAGAAAACTGGACTGTTAATATAATATAAATCTCGAATCGTCTACGCGTCTTGAGGCAAGTGTAGTGTATAAGAAGCCCCACCGGTGGGACCGTAAAGAGCCAATATTGTTTGTTGCCTAGACTAGACCAGTCTGACTGACAACTGATTTAATTACCTTTAAACTCTGTTATATTGATATGTTTGTTCCAGATATAAGGCAGTTGGTTATCAGAATGCCGTCAACCCACTTAAACCTACGCGAGGATGACGTGGTCCGGCTGGCCCTAGAGTTTCTACATAACCGCGACCTGCACATTACTCAGCTGTCTCTGGAACGTGAAACCGGTGTTATTAATGGAAATTTTGCTGATGACGTGTTGTTTCTACGTCAACTCATCCTTGACGGACAGTGGGATGACGTGCTGGAATTTATTCAACCACTCAGCACACTTAAAGCTTTCGAAGCTGACAAATTTAATTACGCTATTCTAAGGCATAAGTATATTGAATTGTTATGTATAAGATCTGAAATTAAAGCTTATAATAATGTTGAAAATATAGTAGATGAAGTTGTGAAAGTCCTTAGCGATCTAGAGAAACTAGCGCCCTCGAAAGAAGAATACTCAAATCTATGTTTATTGTTGACTTTACCAAGTATTACTGATCATGCACAGTTTAAGAAATGGAATCCCAGTAACGCACGCGTTCAGTGCTTTAGGGAGGTGTATCCTCTCGTAGAACAATTCTTGCCTTGTGACAAAAAGTCTAGCGGTTCGGTGTCTAAATGTGCAAAAAATGATCGATTGATGCAACTACTTATAAAGGGGATATTATATGAGTCATGTGTTAACTACTGCCAGGCGAAAGCCACCGGGTCTAAGGAAGCACAATCGAATGAAGTTAATTTTTCGAGGTTACTCGACGGTTCTGGTTTTGATGAGTCAGACTTAAGTTTGCTGTCGTGGCTGCAATCTATTCCGGCTGAGACATTTAGTGTTCCATTTGAGCAGAGAATGTTGAATGTAGACGTGGAGAAGTTGGAGCGCCCATCTTTGCACACCTCGTGGACGGAGCACATGCTTGTTACTCCGATCAAGCCGCGCACATTCCCACATTTGGCGATGCCCTTCAGGAGACCGCGCTCTGCTGCCGACGCTATGACGAGATCATTGCGTCCGCTTCCTGACGGCGCTCCACGACATCCCGCAGTTATGGCTCTCTCAGCAATCGATTATGGCCCGTCGTCTTCTTGTTTCGCTGGATTTCATCTAACTGGAATTAAAGGAAGCCGATTGATGAACACCTCGGTCGACAGATTATTTGATAGTAAAAATGCCGAGAGTATTTTCAACGGGTTGAACGAGTCCCTGAAGACAATAGATGAGGCGACATTAAAACCTATCGGTGAGTTTACGGGCTCTGCGAAAACGAACGATAGCAGCATCGGCGCGTCGAACGCCACTACTCCCGAGCACAGGGGACAAGATTACTCAGCCTCTACGTCGATATCAAACACGGCAGCGTCGACTGAACGCTCATCACTCGCGGAGCGCACGCCGCAGCAGGCTGAAGCGGCAATGTTACCGGGCGCCGATGGAGATTTTAGAAGGGAACTACTTAAAGAATATCAAATCCAAAAACAACGCGAGTGCGATGACTATCTTCGCAATCTCTGCTCTTCAGACTTGAGGCAACAGAAAATGTAAATATATGTTTTAACTCAATAGAATAAAAACAGTTATTTAAAAAAATACATTAGAATTATTTATGCATATGCTTTCATTTACTTTCAGGATGGAGCAAATAGAAGATGCTGCATCAGCTTTTCCGTCAGCTGTCAAGAATCCACAACAAACAACTCCCGATAAAGGTCGCGAACAGGCACCATTTATCAGGTAATTTCTCATCCACAGAAAATTAACTGTTAATTTCCATTTTAAAATGTATCATCATACATTAGTTTCATTAGAAATGCCCTATTTAAAAATGCGAAGAAGCAGTATTCTTTATAAAAAAGATATGTTTGTAATTGATAGCGGATGATTACTAGTATGCAATGCATGCACGGAGCAGCAAACAGTAATCATTTTTCTTTTCAGTGGTGTACTTTCTTCGGTAGAGCGAGCAAGCAATTTGTTCTGAATGTTTGGTCGCCAAGTGCTGTTGAGCCGTTTTCTCTAACGAGCCGATAAATTACAATGTAATATGTAAAGTAGTCTAGAGTTATCTTTGAATTGAATACAGTCCATGAAACCGAAATTAAGTGAGTGCATCGTCGTGTAACATACGTTTCTTAAGTTTTCAATTTCTCGTGTTTCAGGAAAAACGAAATAATCGAGTCACCGGAGATGGGCGACCCTAAAAACGTAAGAATATTTTTTATGTAACTTATTTGGGACATTGACCGCGTTTAACGTATTTAACCTTGATCATTGTTTTTAACTGATGTTACGCATAAACGTCAAAACAAGTCTTACCTTATATGCGAAATGAGTGATGTTATAAAAAAATTAAGCTTCACGTAACATCGAACACTACTGCACGTTTTAATATTTATAAAACCATACAATATTTTACGTAGGAATGTCGTTTCCATAAAACGAATCGTTAAGTTTTGAAAATACAATATGAAAGCGTCTAATGTCTTTCGGCAAGAATTAAAATAAATAGTCTTGATATTACAATGCAGTTAATTTTTACGAGATTTCTCGTTGAAAGGCAGCGTTCACGGTCCAAATAGAGATAATTTTTTCAAACATTTTCTAGGACGGAACAAGTATAAATTGACGATGTCCGTCTCATACATCAGAGACGCCTTTATTAAGTCTTTTACTTAGATTAGGTGATAAATAAAAAAATAATAGAAATAGATTTTACTCATTTACAGTTTTAGAAGCGTAATTTGTTTTGTTCTAATTATAAAATCGTCTATCTACTTACTACCAAATTTTTATTTTACGCTGAATTAAAAAATGAACTGAAAACAAATATTCTAATTAAAATGTTATAAATAATAGTAGTAAAATAATAAAACATTCAAAATTAATACATAAACTCTCTGATTTACACAATAATATTGTTACATAAACTGAAGATCCGACCACACGAACACGATACGTTTACCAAAGCGTGGTTATAATTTCACATGTCTTTTGGTACTAACAATTACTTTACTGAGCTATTACTACTTTCTGTCATTAATTGGTCGGTGTACTGGCTCAACTTGTGTTTACTCGTAAAAGGAATGTTCGTTAGTTGTCTCGTTAGTTTCTTTCTATCGCTTGAAAACATCACTCATTAAATTGTTATCACATAATTGTCATCGGCGATGACTCCTGGCTACGATAATCATTTCTTGTTGGAATTACAAGTGGTGGGTCTAGGTTTTATATCAGAGTTTGATGCACAACTCCTATACTTGTTTGACGACGGTTGGCGCAGTGATTGAGCGATCGACTGCCGCGCTTCGGGTCGCGGGTTCAATTACCGCACGGAACAATTATTTGTATGGCCTACAGATACTTGTTCCGGGTCTGGCTGTTTGTGTATGTGAGTTAAAATGTTTGTAAACGCACCGTACTTTTCGTGTGGGTAGGCAAACCCTACTAGGTATAATACAACGCTTTGCCTATCGTATTCAAATAATTGTGCTGATTAAAGGTTTTCACAGTCGTTAATTTGTTGCACACTTGTACTATCACACCGTGAGTCAAAACTGGCACGCGAGCATACATTTTCATTTGTTAATTTTGAACCCGCCCTTTCAAATGAATATATCCTTCCTCCTTTATGGACCCATTCACTGTGAAATGATTGACTTGTTATTGTATTGGTTTTTATTAACATTTGCATAACCACCAATATAGACGATCCAGACATATTGTATTAACGTCATGTGATTGATTGCTCATCGGAGAAATAAGGAATTTCTTTTTTAGCACATTAGTGGAAGAATTCTAAATAAAATCTTTTTTCATTGCTTACCTTCTTGAGGAAGTGAAATGCAATATTAAATGCATTTTTTGGCTGTGCGTTGTCAGTAAGTGAATTCATGCGTTTATTTGAGTGATGTCCTATGCAATCAGAAGAATTTAGCTTAGATTTATGCATTGCACTTGGTTGAAAAAGCTGTGCGAAAAATAAAATTGCATCATCATTGATACAATTTTTTTTTATTTGTTTTAATGCCCATATTGCTCCACTGTTGAATATTATCATTCTCTTCATTCCGAATTTGAAGTACTCTCAAGAATGATATCCAGTTCGTCTCGCCGTCCCCTTCGTGGTCCCCGCAGACCCGTGTAGCAGCTCATTCGGTATGCTGCAGACATATCCTGCTCAACAACCATTTCAGTTCGGCAGCCTTTTCAGACACGTCAACGATCTGTGTTTTGGAGCGCAGTGAAGTGTTTAGGACACGATCTGTTAATTTAAAACCTAAGATACGGCTCACAGCCGGTTGAAAAGCCAGTTTGGACTGCGTGTTAGTCAAATACAAGTTTGTGCACCGTAAGATGGCGAGAATACACGACTCCATTAATTTCCGCTTCAGAGAAATGGGTAAAAAACTTCTTTATGGACTAGTTACAGCAGTCTGGTCGGCTACTGCCCAAAAGTTGTCGGTTTTGTCTATATGGTTTTAGGTCACGATGTACAATTTTTATGTTAGTTCTTCGTTTGTGGCATAGATGGCGTTGTAATACTGTTTGTACTGCCAGTCCCAACCGTCCCTTGCTAGAGCCAGCCCGCGATGCTGAGCTAGTAAGTTCAAACCAGTCCCTAATTAATATCTCAGATGCGGCCTGTCCCTTTGCTGTCCGCCCCCAGCGACGCCCTAAGCCGACGCTCGTACCTCACAGGGCTTGCACTTCGCGTGTAGTCGGCACGATTAATTTGGCACGGTTGGCGCAGTGGCTGAGCGATCGATAGCTGCGCTGAGTGTCGCGGGTTCGTTCCCCTCATGAAACAAATATTTGTATGATCTATAGGTAGTTTTTCTGGTCTGGTTGTTTGTGTATGTGAGATTAAATGTTTGTAAACGAACCCACGATACAAGAGAAATTCCTAGTATGAAGCAACGTTTTTTAAAAAAAGAAAGAAGGAAATTCGCTTCGTTTGCATTTGTTTTTGCCCTGACTTGAGGCCTTAATTTCAAGACAGGAATTGTCCGGTTAAGCAGAGATAACCTCTTAGGTTGAAATGCGAGATGCCATTCAAAAAACGTTCTGCCACTACAGTCATGAGCTTGATCTTCGACGTGTTCATCTTCATGACCTATTTTGGTCAGTATTCCGTATATTCAGTATATACCGCCTTGAAAAGCTTGAACCAAAACAATATAAATGTCAGCATACACGTCGATGGACTCATCAGCGGCTATTCAAACCAGAGACCTGCTACCCTACCATGACGTCTTAAAGCAGAACATATTCCACTGAGGGAAAGAGACAGAGCTATACAGGGTATCTAGCACCATCTCTTTCACACACAGGAATAAGAACTGCTATAAGATGTCATGGTAACCCTTCTGCTCAGTTTGATATTTATTTTAGCAAAAAAAGATTTGTTGTAACATTAATCATTTGTCATGAATGAATATTCATCATAATGTATGTTATTTTTTGTTAAGGCTTTAAGACATGTTTATAACGAATGGCTTTAACTATAAATCTTGAATGAGCAATACAATGCTCTGACTCTGTCGACAGGATACATTGTCGTTCAACAATCGACGCTATGAATACAAAAACTAATAGGAACTACGGTCACTTCTGTGGACCCATTATACGGGTTAACCTTTATGATATGTGTATTAACTATTAAAATAAGGCTGAGGCGTCGATCGCTGGCTAACTTTGCCACTTTCTTGCATATTTTCTATGTACTAAAAAACTCTGTACGCGAATCGCTTATTGTAAGCTAATTAAGAACACAGTACGGAATGTGTTAAGCATTAGTACCGTACTCAATTTCCTCGGAAAGCTCGTTTAACCGTTGGCCACGGCTGTCAATTGTAGGGGGAGTGGCAGACTTTTACTGACTAACCAGTTCATGTTCATTCTTTTGCCCGTTGTCGCGCAGTATCTCTTTCGATCAACACGCAACGACAGGCAGCAATAGCAGGCCCCTCTACTTTGCTGACATCTCTTTACTCAATACTCAATAGTTTATTGCATCCCATAATGTATACAAGGCTGGTAGGTAATTGAAGAGAAACAATTATGGACCCTGTCGGGCACAGCAAGTTAGTTTTTAGAGGAGAGGATGAAGCGCTTTTTGTTTAAAAACTTAATAATATTGAAATTAAGGAGGAAAATCTTATATTAAGATATTTAAGTAGCTAGATATTATTTATGTTCAGATTTATATTAATTTTATTTATTATTAGATATTATTCATTTATATATTTATTATTAATAGTTATTAATTTGAAATTAAAAGTTATTAATTTGTTATTATTAATAGTTATTGATTTGAAACGCGCGTGGAACAGGAATGCGCCGTCGACATGTTCTGTCGTGTGGGTTAGTCTAAGGTTTTTCATCAGACCATATTGGTTTTATTTTTGGATCTCATTTAAAACTGCTGTACGGGGAACCATATTGATTAAACAACTGATTGTTTATTAAGTATACTTAAAAGTATTGACTATCCACTCATAATGTTTACAATAACTTTACAATCTTGAAGTGGATATTCTATACATTTTACAAGACATTTTATTAGACACAGATCATTGTATTGCGGTAAATTTTCAATAATCCTCTTCGGTCACCGAATTACTCCAATACTCAGAAATTAACTGTGAAATTGGATAAGAATTAGATACAAAACATTATCATGCCTGTAATTCATGAACGGTTAGGCAGAGGTGTACTTGTACGGTGTAATTCTGCCTAACCGTCTGTAATTTCGCTAGTAATGTTTTAAGTCATATGTAATAGGAAACGAGCCTATTGCCGTCAATCGGGCACAAATCCAGAAACCGCAACTGCTATTGAGATGTTGCTGATGAATGAACCCAATAACAATTTTCCCGACCTGGGAACCGAACCCAGGACCACATGCTCACCAGTTGCACTAGCGACGAACGAGGCATCAATTAATTACTGTGCCATAAATATCCCCATCTACCAGTTTCGCTAACATACAATGCCCAATCTTTACTTTCCAGCTGGAATGGGAGGGAATTCATCCTACTAATATTATAAATGCGAATGTTCGTGAGGATGTATTAATATTTGTTACTCTTTCACGTAAAAACAGCTGAACGGATTTTGACGAAATTTGGCACGGAGGTAGATTATAGTCTGGAATAACACATAGGATACTATTTTTGAAGTTATACTTCTTTTGGCGCGATGGAGAAAAATGATGAGAGTGATTTACGCGCGCACAGCGACATCGTGAAGTTAGTTATAGGTGTTCTAGTAACTATGTTCATGTTGTATATTCTAGTATTTTTATATTTAGAACACGTGTTTCATAATAAATAAATATTCTTTTGGTGTTTCTATTAAGCTAATATTGCATAGCTTTTAAATCAAGTTCACATTCCAAGCTACCCTTGCCGAGGTTTAGAAATGGATGGGTAACCACAGGGGGCCAGGTTAAGCAACCTTTGTCAAGGTTTGGAAATGGATGGATTATCACACGGGGACTGGTTAAGCAACCTTTACCAAGGTTTAGAAATGGATGGGTTACCACACGGGGCCAGGTTAAGCAACCCTTGCCGAGGTTTGGAAATGGATGGGTTAGCACACGGGGACAGGTTAAGCAACCCTTGCCGAGGTTTGAAAATGGATGGGTTACCACAGGGGGCCAGGTTAAGCAACCCTTGCCGAGGTTTGGAAATGGATGGGTTACCACAGGGGGCCAGATTAAGCAACCCCTTGCCGAGGTTTGGATATGGATGGGTTACCACACGGGGCCAGGTTAAGCAACCCTTGCCGAGGTTTGGAAATGGATGGGTTAGCACACGGAGCCTGGTTAAGCAACTCTCACCAAGGTTTGGAAATGGATGGGTTACCAAAGTTTTTTTTCTTTACACCAAAGAAGTATAACTTCTAACGCGTGTACATAAGTACACACACCCCTTTTTTTTTTCGATATCACGCGGTTGAAGTTCCAAGACCAGATATAAATGAAACAAAACAATGCTACCGCTATTTAAATCGACTTAAATACTAATAGAGCAAATTCAGCCTCTACGACGAATAAGTCCGTTTTCTTTCAAAGCTTTTTGCCACCTACCCACTGTTTATGTAGTTAGTATATAATTTATTTACTAGTTCAATTATAAAACGTTCCGACTGTTCTTATTTATTGCTGCGCTGTAATTATGACCTCCATACGTACTAGTTTGGATTATTTTGCGCCCACTCAAAATACTTAAAACGCGCAATCACATAAATAATGCGTCAGGATAAAAATGTAGCGTTGCTTTGAGGTGGGTAGGATAAACGTGACAGTTTAATGAAAAATAGGAACTTGTTTACTGTTTTTCCGTTCCTGTGTTTATAATAGGGTTTGTTAGGATTTGGTATATTGGACATGGGTTGGCCCGCCTGCGGTTTTGCAGTAACCTTTTTACTACGGGTGGAAATACACAAGGTCCCCATTGTCAATTCTTGGTGAAAGAACTTAAATGTTTTACCTAGTAACGATTTCATTAATTTATTATCTATACGTATTATTTACGTATTTAAATATCTTTAACAATGAAATATTATAGAAACATTAAAAAATACCCACGCACCGCTATCGGGAACAAGGTCCAAGGTGGTCAGCGAGAGAGAAAGGAACCTTCTAGCAACGAGCCGTGTCCAAGTGTACCCCTTTATGTATCAAGCCCTTGATCCAGCTGGCTGTCGAGAGAATCAGGTGTTAGTCGAGGTCATTTCTTTAAGATAAAAAAAGTTTTTTTTTTATAAACAAAATTGTACTTAAGGGGTATCCTCTTAAGTACAATTTTGTGTGTCCAGGTGTCCTTGATCATTTACTATGGTTATTACGCAATACTTAGAGTCTATTGTCGTGGGGATAGTTTTGAGTATGAATGTGGATGGCTATAGGATTAGAGGAGAACCAAAGAACCCATGGAAGGACTGAGTCAAGGACAATATGGTAAGAAACTAGATGTTTAATGAGATGACGAATAATAGAGAATTATGGAAGAACAAGACATGCTGCGCAGGCCTCAAATAAATTGGGAAATTGGCAAGAGAATAATGAATTATAATTGATTAGGGTTCAGGAGGTGAAACCTTGTGTGTTGTGTCTTTACCTATCTATATCATATATTTAAACTACTTGCTTATAAATATCATTTTGTGCGTAAAATGAATCTGGAACAAATATACATGTAGGTTGGCGAGAACGAGAATTGTTTATTCATCATTTCTAAAATTAATTAACGATTTGAGTCATTTGTATGCACTGTATACTGTCAAGGACAGCCTTGTCTACAGTACTGGCACAATTGGTTTATTGTGACACATATAATAAGGAGAACAGGCTGACATCATAAACAACTTGTTTTTTTTTTAAGTTGAACTGAGAACAGACGGGCTTGGTTTGTCCATCGCCTAATTTACTTCTTTAATAACATTGTGCAAGTTTTTATTTATAATTAGCTAATGTAAGTGTCACAAGTTTTCAATTTAATCCTATTAATTAATATTCCTAATAAATGAGATGATGAATATCCTTTTATTTATGTTCAATACTAGCTGTGCCCCATGCGTTGCAATGCAATTTTTCTACCCTTCTACCTACCTACCTACCTAAACTACACAAAAACCTATACTGCCTTCTGCTTTTCTTTTTCTTTATTTTTCTCGCCGTTAAAACCATCTTTGGGTTTCAAAGAATATTAAAAAAAAGAATTGCTAAAATTGGTCCAGGCGTTGTCGAGTTATGGGCTTACCAACACATTTTACGATACATTTTTATATTATAGAAGATAGGTTTTGTATAGGTTGATGTGTCGTTGTGTGTCTATCATCAACGTCTTTCATCAGCAATAATATTATCATAGGTCTTTATTGCCTCACGAAAAAAGATGGCTGAACCGATTTAACCAACAATACAACTAGCCAGTGTTATTGGTATAACTATAAAAAACAATATAATGGGTTTATGACCGTTTAAATAATCTGGACATGTCCCGTTTGGCCATCGCCCGTATTCTGAAATGTTGATAGCTTTTCGTATTTAAGATATTATTCTGTTATCCACATGATTTATGAACGGTAAAATATGTGTTTTTAGAACAGTTATCGAACGACTTCTTTATCTTATTTCCCTTTTTGGATAGTTTCTGGCCCACGCTTGGGACCAATTTGGTGACCCGTATACGTAGAAGTGGCTACTTTATACCGATTATTCTGGCTATAAAATTTACTATTTTTCCACACGTAATTATTTAATTACCACCTTACTGCTTAGTTATGGGTTCCATCAGACTGTTATAGCATTGATAGCCTTGTGGTGTCTCTAGTTCGAACCTAAGGCCCAAAGCACACACGTCTGATTTTTTGAATTCATGTGCATATTGTATAATTATCACATGCTTCGGTGAGGGAAAACATCGTGATCATCGGCATGGCTGGTAAATGCTATTAAGCCAAGTCAGAACCCCATGGGTGGCTTAAAAACTCAAGCTCCTACCACACAAAAATAAAAAGCAAGACATTACAGATGTTGACAAGACAAGGTGTTACAGATATTTTGAGATTTACATACAATATAGTAGTACAGAAAACTCACTGCAGCTATCGATATTTACGATCGAAACCTGAATCATGTTTATTTTTCAAAAAGTCTTATTTTCCCTCTCCTGAGCAACCGCCTCCCCCAATTCCTTCCACTTTTCGCGGTATTGCTCCTCTTCCCGCCCATTAACGAGACAGCCATCATTTTTGCAAATATGAACCAATAAACTTTTCTTAAAATATGTTGCCGTTATTCGAAATAACCGGTTACGTTAAGTTGCTCTATTAATTTGGTGCGGTGTGCTTTTCTTGCTCAAGTAACATAATATATAAACTTTGTTTATGTTGACACCGCTCCTTACCGTTATCATTGTTGTCAAATTAATAGGTGTTCTCAATTTTAAAAGTTCATTCGAACATCTGTTGTAAACATATAACAAGTTTAAAGGTTGCAGTCTGCTTTCTTGCATAGACAATGTCTTACGGCAATGCTAACCTTTTATGACTTACTATTGTGAGAACGTGGTATTTTGCCTAAAGGAAACAATCGATACTGGGGTCTCTTCCTTCAAGGATGTTGCCATTTTTAAACGTTCACTTATTATTCCCATTATCTAACCGGATCGTAATTGCCTGTTACAATTAACCAGGGATTCGGCGGTACCATTTAAGGAACCATGGAATCGTCGAGTTAACTTTATTTGCCACAACAGTTAATTCATTTAATTACATGCGCAGATACAACCGTAAAATAACTGGCTAGTTTATATTTTAACTAATTGGATAAACACTCAACGATGAAAATGAGTGTGGGTTTAGCTCATTAACAAATTAACAATTTAATCACGATATAATTTTATTGATGTCCAGTTTCGTCGCAAATTATAATACAAGCTGCTGCGTTTGTATTATTGCATGTACTTTGGCGACCTTCGTGTGAACTTGAAGTGACGCCTACATGCCATTAAGTCCTTGTTTATTATTGATGACTCTCTTAGAGTACCTACTGGACCATTATTTACCTCGTTGTCACCTATATTTATACTTACTATATAATTGTAGGACACGGCGATAATCGTAGTCTCGTTGCTCGCGCGCATGCCTCTTATGAGTCATCGGTAAGCGTTCTGCGCACAATGCCGTCCGAGCAGTCCAGTCGCGACGCGGCATACCTAGAGGACATACATGTCACTTAATGTACTCATACGCTCGCGATACGCACGATCGAGCTTCGGAAACATTGTTGTCTTAAATTGTGAATTAAAAATATATTGTACGGAGGAGTGTTGATGATCTGCAAAGATGACTGCTGTGAAGAAAGTCGTGGCGATGCGTCAGTTGGACTCTATGTTTGGAAATATGAATCTGGAGGGGGAGGGTCGACATTCTCCGGTTGTCAGCTCTATCGTTGAGCACGACCCTCGTTGTGAAGTACATGGCCGTTGCAGTACGCCGTATAGGTCATCACTTTACCTTCACAGTAGAGAGTCTACGCCTGGATATTACAGAGACTCAGCTTCACCCACAAATGGAGGGCTTATCATCAGGTATTTAAAATATTATATTTAAAACTTGATTGAAATATGTTGGTATTAAATGGTGTGTAACGATAACTATGATGAAACAGGCGACGTGATTCACTGGGGCTGTCTCCGGCGCGTGAGCTGGAGCACCCGTCAACATTCCCGAGCATACTTCGGCGCGACCGCCACAGCCCCTCCGTGACGCCGCCTCGGCGTGAAACCCCGAGTCCCACGCACAGACTTCACAACAAGCGCCACTCGATGGGCTCGTTCCCCAACTTGAGCAGAAGCAACATTGTTAACTACAACAGACGCGACTCTATATCCAGCAATGGCATTAGAGAAATGAAGCGAGACTATGTCGGATCTACTAATTCGTTGTCAAGAAAAAGTTCTATCGATACAAAGAAGTCTTCAACGGACTCTCTGGATGTATGGCACGGTACTACTTGGGAATCTGATAAAACAAATTCGGTGTCGTCGCTAGCGCATGACGAACGAGTCTCGTATGGACATAATAATAAGGTAATTTATCAGAGACAGTAACTTACTATTCGGGAATAAAACAATAAGCTTTATTGGTCATACTTTATAACATGACGTACATTCCGTATGTCATGATCTCATCAATTCATTATTTGTGTAGGAAAAATCACGCCAAGCAACTATCGTATTTAAGTAGTTAGTAATGATTCAGATTATTTTTAATATTTCTCTAAAATTAAAGTCATTTTTATAAAACTATTAACTATATAATAAGTTTTATGTATTCCAGTGTTACTGAAAGGTAATAACTTGTGAAAAATAGAAATAAATCGAATCTAAACTTCTTTTATCGGCCATTGTAGGAGGTAGCGAATTGAAGACTAATAAGAATAGTAAATACTTGAGTTTCTATTTTTACTCTTTTCCGTTATATCCGCATTAAGCGTGAAGCAAGCATTATCCGCGTTTAAATGAACCTGTTAATTAATACAAAATTCTTTGTGTTGCACTTGGTAAAAGATTCAACATTATGATGTCATTCACGCTTGTTTTACTTGTAACTGAACGTGTTTAGGGTTCCGTAGCCAATTGGCTAGTTCGGAACCCTTTTATATTCGCCCTGACCGTCTCTCTGTCCGTACGGGACAGCCAGTTTACTCCGACACACTTCCCAACAAACCAAGTATTTGAAATTTGGAAGGTAGCTGTCTTTTATGAACCGCTACACAAATATGAAACTATTTAAAATAAGGGTTGACCCTTGGTACTGCAACTGAGCGTTGAATAAAAAAATATTATTATATAACAGTGTGAGGTCTGATGATAGGACTTAATATATCAAGGTTTTTTTAATACTTTTTCTCAAGTAAATGGTTGATAGAGATATTTGCTTCTAAAGTCGTGTAAAACTGTTCCCTCCCCCCTCTAATTTCTAAAGTAAAACAAGGAAAATTAAAAAAATATATATAATTAATTAGAACGTATGAAAAACCTCCAACGAAAATTTGGTTTGAAAAAGATTTGATATTTAGTTTTACAGAAATTATACTTTCAAAACTGCTGCCGTAACTTTGTTTTTCATTAAAGCACTATGAAGAACAAACTTGAGTTTTGCAGTTGAGTGTAAATTTCCATTTAATTTGAATGAGCGTCAAATTTTTTTTATTGTATTGTTTGATGCTATGGAACTCTGTCCGACTAGACCGGTTATTTTTTTACATAAGAAATCACTCTTAATTTAATTACAGTTATTGTTGCGAATGACGTTAGTAATCATCACGAAAGGGATTATAGTCGATTAAAGCCGGAACCATACGCGCAAACATATTAAATTGTTGCACAGGTGCTACAGACATATAAGGGACTCGTTAAAGTTTCATGATGTTTGTATAGGTAAGAGAAACAGCTGTTAGAAATTCGATACGTTGGTGGTACATCCCCAGTCCGCTGTACATGGTCGCTGATAGGGCGTCCGTCCCGCGCTTCTCGTCTGACCTATACAGCCATAAATGGACATGACGCCGCCAACTGCCACCCGGCTCGACTAAATCATGACAATATTTACATTATATCTCGCATGCCACTGCAATATTTGATCACTATGTTCAACAACATTTAAAAAAATGCCATCAACGCGTTGTATTCGTTTGAACAACAGTTAAACGAGAAGCATAAGAATCCATACTTCTGGCAAACCGTTAATTTTGTGTAAAGTTGGAAAAACTGGAATTTGACCAAAGTTACGGTGCTAGCGGATCATGGATGACGTCAACTGAATCTAGCGACCAAAAGAAATCGATGAACGAATTAGGTAATCGTTCATAATATCACTTTGTTTGCATTAACCGAGACTGCTTATAAACCGTAACTTCTAAATAGTCAGTTTAAAAACATTTTGCTTGAAATTTTTCCTTACGTAAAATTGAGTTAATCGGATTAAAACAATAAATCTAGTTGGTTACGTTGCCTAATTGATAAGCACATCTTCGTAATCAGTACAACAATATCAATATTGCGCTATGATGAATGAGGACAGATTTAGTGTGTGCACAAACGAAAGCTCGGCCAAACTTAATGAATTTCAATTTAACTGTAACTGGATCTCCTCGTAAACACACAATTTGACCCGAGACGAGTTTCCAGTTAATCAGTCAATAAATTTCAATTGTTTGTGAGGCGAAGACGGCTGTAGCTATGGAAGTATGGGTGATTCAGTTCAGTTCGGACGTATGTTTAGGTTATTTTGTGTCAATGTTGCCTTCCACATGATTCTGCGCCACGAATGATTTTCGGCGTACTCTCTGTGAGTCACCATGAAAACATGGCTACCGAGTCGGCTTGCGTTACATAAATATTATTAAGTTTACGTAAGCCATTATAAGATTTGCTTTATCGCTTGTTATTGTTTCGATCATCACGGTTTTGTTAACTTGTTGAACTACAAAAAAGTGTTACAATTAGTGTGAGATCGCTCTAGTTCATTGTGAACGATACAGTTTTTGTAGTAGTTGATATATTGTGAATTTGAATCAAGTTGTTACTACAAAGTTATTTTGATTGTCTAGCGTACATATGTATTATATTTTTTTGCGTATCTTCAATGGCAAGATTTATTGTAGCAGTATATTGTTCTCATACGAGACGAATAGCTTCCTTTTGATATATAGAGGGGAAATCTATAGATCAGACGTATTATTTTCATATAAGGTACGGTTCAACGCACACATACCTACCTTTAAAAAAAACATTGTTATCGTGAGTTTTATAATTAATTATGTTTATTAGTTGTATCTTCCGTAGCGTCCCTAAATGTGGTGTTTATTATTATTCATTTTTCACGCGTAGGTCGAAATTAAGATTATGATGAGTTTCTTTTGACATTTACTTGTTTATTATTATGCTCTTTATATGGCACAGCCTTGAGTTCCTTCGTTACGAATAAGGTGACTAATTAAATGTTTGAATTTTCCTACGTTATTTCTAGACTGGCGTGGGTGACTACGTGAGCAATTATTTATATGATTTATCAAACAGTGCCGCGTGCGCGTATCGTCTTCATCAATAGATAACGCATCATAGCTAATCAAACATTACGAAATGACTTCTTTTCTGTTATGCCATGGCTTTTTATAACTAGTCAGGCGTAAGAAAGAAGCGAAAGTTGTATGCGCGCATGAAGAATTAAACGCTCTTTCTAAAACTTATGTTTTAAAATAATTCATAGAGAATTAATTTCTGCTTATGCAAATGATTTTTCGTGAACTTTATTTATAAGAAAATATTTCGTCTTAAACTCCATTAAAAAATCATACAAATCTTAAACAAAATTATTAATTAAGTGTTTTCTTAGTTACTTAGGTACCAGTAAAACAAGAAACGTATATTTAATATAGAAAGTCAACATCGATTAATGTGCGGCTCTCAACAAAACAAGCACGGTTGACAATAGAGTACGTATTTGTAATAAAGTTTGCAATCTATGATTGTGTGCACGAAGAGATATCGCGCTACTCGTGAGCAATATCTGAGCGCGTACGATGCGCGTTGACCGCGCACGGGCTACCCCTTTCACTTGTATTCGCATTCAACGGATCGAGCGGAACGTTAGCGCGCCTTTCTCTCTGTCCCCGTCTCACTCTAACGTGCGTCGATGGTGGTGCAACACTGGTGGTGGGCCGGCGCACGCCGCTCGCCGCCCGTGACAACAGTAGCGCAGTTTCCTCGACTACATCCGCACGGAACCGACACCGCCGCGCTCGGATGATCTATCGCGATCTGACATGAAGTCCAAACCGGCACATTACATAGACGCTCCGTTCAGACCGTGGCCGCCGCTTTCGCGCCAGGCGCAGCCGCAGCCCAACTTTTATTTCCGTCCGCCGGACCCGATGGACTTGAGGAATTTTAAAACCTCCTCCTCGAAAGGATCCACATACTCAGATTTCTCCGGAATGAGTGCGTACAGTAATAAATCGCGGGATTACTACTTCTTGTCACCGAGTTATCGTTCAGCAGGGGCCCCCACGCCAAGTGGCCATGCCGACCTGTACGGTATGCGAGAACGACCCCGCCAGCTCAGGAACCCAAACCCATCACCCCCAGAAGCCTGTCCGTGCAGTCGCTCGCGGTCCTTGGAAGACGTCCGCACTGAGGTGGTGACTGAGTGGGAGGATGACGATGAGAACGGCAACCGCATTGTCGCACCCGCCACCAAATTTAACCGCACTGCATACAAAGCCAACCCTGCGTTCCAAAAGCAAGGATTCCTCACTCGCCATTCAATGGAAAATCTAGTCGATAGACCACCGCAGTTATTGCCTCCCAAACGGATCTCTGCCTTTCAGGTAATTGAACTAACTTTCTATACAGACAGTTGTCGCTTTGTGAAAAGACTGCACTAGAACAGTTGTCTGTTAGAATGCCATCAACAACATAGAATTAATTTAACCATAGTGTTTAACTGTAACTGCTCTTTGATATGTATTTATGCGTACTTTCTAAGTTCTTAAATCTACATTATTATCTTGTTGATGCTAAGCGAAGTGAGTAATTTGTAAATTTGTGGTGCTTTAGCGAACGTGTTAGGATTTATAATGGTTCAGGCATGGTGGTTGAGTGTTATGGGAATGAAGCATCGACGCCTCGTCAGAGCGCGTTCAGCTCCGTTGAACCGCAACGCGCCGTCCTGCGTGTGTAACGGATGTTCAATACTTGTTTTTGTGTGATCGCACACACATGTATCGTACTTATAAGTACTCTAGTATCAAACTCTGTATCTATTCAAGCGAATTTGGGTTATCTGGTTACTTGAACCTGTTTCTATTATTCGGGCCGTCTTTTGCAACGCGACTGTGAATACCATTGTCGGGAAATTAATGTTTCATTAAATCCGTGTTTCGACATGATGTCTAATTATGTAAGACGCTTCGAGTCGTGTTTTTATCACGTAGTTGTAATGATGGCCCAGTTCTTGCGTACTACATATCTGGTACTTTGTCATTTATTGTGATATTGTTGTCTTGAGAATTAGAGTTTATTTACACATGCATATTTGGGTGGTGTAGCTCTTCATACATTATAGTGTATGATTTTGGTACTTAGACTTTATGAAGTTATTCACTATAGTTGTTATTTATAAAGGTTATTTGTTTTGTCCCTACGTTGGTTCAAACAAGACATAATCCTGTTTTCTTCCTTCTTCTTTCTTCTATACTAGCTTTATTTTACGTTCACCATATAAAACTTGAAAGGCAGTAGTTTTTAATTTTCCAACATTAAGCGTATCTCTTACCCAGTTTCAAATTTGTGTATTTGACTATGGAACTAGTCAAACTCTGCTTAATTAATGTTGATTCCTTTAATGTGATGTAGCACTCGAAAATTAAAACTTATTTGAAATTCACCAAGTCGTAAACTTCTCTCAAGTATTACTCAATTTAGAAACTCGCAATCAATAGTTAAGATCGTTATTAATCATATTCTACGGATTTAATAAATACTTATCTAGTAAGAAATCAATCGTTATTAGTATACTACAGGTTTAGTCATAAACGCTATTTAAAGTAATGATTAGTGACTGTTTTTGTTAAATAACACATTATCTTTAAATAACATACGGTACTTAGATACATATCTGTCTGTCTGCTTGTATCTTTGAAAAGACTGGACCGATAATGATTGGACTTCTACTAGTAGATAGCTGATGTTATAAAGAGTTACTTAAGCTATTTTTTTTTTTTTTGATAAAAGATTAGTGTTTCGTGCAAAAAAAACAACCCATAAATTTGTTAACTACATCCGATTCAAAGAGGGAACTAATAATTTTACTTTTTACTATAATTTCACATGAATGAAGGTCGCGGGCAACAGGTAGTTAACAATAACTACAAACATCCTTTAGTAGTTTGGTACTTTTAGTTTTGGTTTTTGATGTTTGCATAATGCCTAATCGGATCTCTTACTGTACAGGAAATCTATACTCGAATAGTAAAGCTATATGTAAAAAAAAAATATTAAAACTTCCTGTAAGAACCTACTTCACCTAATATGGGTTAAAATATTGATAGGGTAATATTATCCACAAATAAAATGCTAGTTATATAATCTAGATATTATGTAAATCTAGAAATAATGTCAATGAATACGTTACAAGAAACGACTTAAACTTACGTCATAGGTATTTAATTTAGTATATTGCAAGGAAGCAAATAAATAATCATGAGATTTTCTCTAAATTTAAATTGCAAATATATTATCGTCTATTGGGTTTGATGATAATGCGGAAATCATAAAACGTATTTGACTTTATTATCTAACAGTAACAAATATAATTTATGCATTATACTAGATATCTAAATGGAAGCCATTATCGACTGTGTAGACTTGCATTGTACGAGTACGTAATCACGACGACAATGCAGCTATTAATCTCAGCTTTATTATAAAACGGAATCAGTTTTTATTGGTCCATGTCTAGAGTTTTTACGCTTTCTATAATACAAGGAAAGTTGGTCTTTATATTATGCTTATTTTATTGATTCCTTTTGGTTAAGCCGATATAACGTTTTAGAAGAAATATTCTAATAAATCATTCCTCTATTTTAATAAATAAATATTTGTTATCGCTATACTAATAAAAGACGATGACGTGAACGCTAAAAAAATACTGTAGCGCGCTAAAACTCGCGACGATTTGTAAATAAGAAGGCTTGTTTCAGCTTTATTTCGTCGAATAGCGTAATAAACGATCTCGTACGTACAAAAATGCGGTAAAGTACACTTTCTACAACGCGTTTACGTCGGGCTGTGCAACAATGAAACGAAAAGCTACACCAATTACTTGATTCGAACCGTTTCAAACGAGATTCAAATGCGTGTCTTGTCGCGCCGTGACTCCGAATTAAAACAGCGATATCACTTTTGTATTGCTCATTTTTGGATTTTATATACAGCCAGTACAAATATAGTCCTAAGCCGCTATTCGTTATATTTTATCTGTATTTTTATACTTGGTCATTTTTTGTAACCTAATTTGCATTAGGTAGGCGTGACACGAGTCTGAAATATTTGGACCGTAACATCACGCAGTGTGTAATGAGTGCATCGCAACTTTGTTATCGGTCAGGTGAACTAGTCGTGTGTCAATAAACGGGTTCCTACTAGGCCGTCTTGCAACTCGCGACCTCGCGACCACACTGTTATGCCGAACATTCCGGGCTTCAATAAACCTTGTTCGTTTTGAATGCAAGCAATTGACAGTTTAAGTATTATACAATCGGCAGCTCTCGCACGCTTTCGAGAATCTTCAACATGATTAGTTTATTTTTGAATGAATACTTTTTATGTGATCGTTGTTTAACATGTCGTAACGATTAGAAAAGGTCCAACCTAGGTGCGTCTGTTTTTAGATTTTGCTAGGCAAAAATAGTATTTGTTGGTTCTGGGGTTATCCGTTCGTTAACTTTGAGTAATCGGTTCATTTTTGGAGTATACGGTTCTGACTCATTCGAAAGACCATAACCTAGCTCAGTTCTGGCTCATTGTATATCTGCTTATGGTATCATACCTATTGCAAAGCACATTCTGTGTGTTTCTGTGTAGTTGAAGTATACGGAACACAAATATCTGCGTCATGGTCTTGGGCCGGCGTGGTCGGTGCGTCACCGTCTCTCCGACGCTATCACCGATCTGAGAATGCAATGAACAAGGTTACCGAGGTTTCACCACGGTGTCGCCGCCTTAGCGAAACATGTACCGTTCCCGTACTGAATGACGTGCAATTTTCACTTTTAAATGCGAACAAGGGGCCTCTCGTATTAGGAACTAGCTTTTGCCCGCGGCTTCGCCCGTGCGACCGTACTGGAATTAAAAGTAACCTATGTGTTAATCCAGGTTGTAACAAAAAACTATACATCCTTACAAACGTATGGATGTATAGATTTTTGTTTTGTGACACCAGTGTAACGCAGGGAGCAATAGCATAAAATGTAATTGATTAAGAATTCAATATCAATGTATTTTTCGTCAGCCCAGTGCGTTTCTGACGTTGTGGTATATTGACCATTTTTAGACTCATAAGATATTAAAGAAATCTTCCATAACACTAAATTATCTAGGAATTAAAAATACAACAAATCACGAAAAAATTTTATTTAAAATGTTTGATAAGTGTTGTTTCTAAGTCACCTTGTCTACAAAATAATATTTATTTATGATATGGTTACAAAATACAGCTATAACATAACATATTTACATACGTCCATTTTTGCGATACGATAAATGTAAAAACCTGTTTACCATTATCCCTCCTTTCTTTTCACAAATTATTGAGAAAATACAACAAAGCCTACATTAAATTGAATCTAAAATTTCCTACGTCCAGAATTCCAGATGATCGTAATTTTATTTGAAAAATATTCTTCAAACACGCACCCAAAATAAGTTATAATTAATTTACGTCCCGCCACGTCAAGCTTAATGCGTATTAATTTTTAGGGAAAACGAAGTAACGTTGCCCAAAAAAGTACCGTTGTCACATCACATTACATGTTTCGTGGTTGTTTTGTTGCAGGCACAGATCAGAAATGGCGGTCACTCTGGCGTACCTCTGTCGACTCCAAGCAGCGTGGGCATTGGTCCTGAGGTCAATGGATCCAGACCTACCTTCAAACCTGTTACAGTCCTGGAAGATCTCCAAGCTGTCCGGTGTGCCGAGTTCCATCCTAATGGCAAGCTATATGCCGTGGGCTCCAACACGAAGACACTAAGGATATGCACATACCCCAAGATAGAGGATGTCAAGTAAGTCTTATAGTCTCTTTTGTATATTATTGCTATGTTGTCGCCTTTAATTAAAAACAATGGTCTTGCAATTGTATTGCAAGATATAAGTTGGCTAGCGGCCATGTGACCATGGATTCCGTCTTTTAAGATTCTATAGATAAATTGTTAGCAAACATCATCGATTCTACCGTTGGATTGTCCTCGACTGAAGCGCAGTAATTAAGAATAATCGAATATGGACAATGTTCTATAAGATCAGTACGTATATGCATTAAGCATTAAGAATGCACCTAATTTTACGTTTAAAAGGGTAATAGATTTCAAAGTCATTTTATCTTAACGTAAATTAAGATAAAATGACTTTGAAATCTATTATTATTCAAGGGAATAGGTTCACGAAAATCGGACGTTTCAAAGTCAGAGACAATAATCATTCCATCCGAACCGCTAATATTTCCGGGCTTTTAATCAATATCTCGTGTTTTGACATAATGTTTAATTATATTCGCTTGGAATTATTCAACTTTCCATAGCCACGGGTTTGTTTAAGTCTTCCTTTGCATATTTGTCAGAAATGAAGACAGATATAAATACGTTGCTGCGTAATCGAATATTTTATGTGACTATAAATGGTAGCTGTGAATTTGAGGTGTGTGATGCGATATCCGTAAAACACGAATCTATTATTCTGTATTGGCGTTATGTCATTTCGAATGTTGATATCCCAGTATTATAATCAGATGGAAGATTATTGTGACGCTTTTAGTTAATTATATAAATAAAACCAAAAAATTTACGAATTTCACTTCCGCACCGGAATATCTCATAACTTATAATCAATTAAAATATTGCTCTTAATTAATCATAACATCGGGGAACAAGAGTTTTTTAGTAAATCCGTAATATATGGGCAGATTTCCGGTTCGGCGCCATGCGAAAGGACGACCGTGGACTTTCTTCATTCCGGCTGTTGTCGACCTTCCCCAATTCAATGCCAATTACTTGAAAGTGCTTCTCCTCGAGTTATCTCGGCCTTTATTGTTTTATTCGTTTAAATTCAACCGCTGCGTAGTTATATACGTTAGATACTACGTTAAATGTTTTACAGCCAAAGCTATCGTGGTTTATGATGTTAATATAATACGAACAGTATCTGTTTTTTAGGGTTCCGTACCAAAGGGTAAAACGGGACTCCATTACTAAGACTACGCTGTGGGCCCGTCTGTCCGTCGGTGACTAGGCTGTATCTCATGAACTGAATGAACTAAAAATGTTTTTTTTACAGATGATTTATTATACTGATATTTAAGAGGGCTCCCATACAACAAATATGCCGTTTTTAAAAGACAATAATGGTACGGAACACTTCGTGCCGAGACCGACTCGCAATCGGCCGGTTTTTTTATAGCCATTTATATTATCTTCTCGATGTGTTACAAAAGTTATTATTGTACTAGAAAAACTTTCTGGTCTGGTATTTTATAATTTACTGGCTGAATAGAAAATTTTAATAGGCACACTTGCTACCGTCTCGGTTAAATGAGGGGAGAACAAACAAAAAAAAGTTGTTTGTGTCAGTTCCGAAACACTTAACAAGCAATAATATTGAGGAAGAGATTGCCTCTTAAGCTGTCGAGTTATTACGTGAAGCTCACCAAATTCCTTTGGGAGACTCCATGAGATTAATATCTTATAGGCAATCGACGTTTTCGTTATTATTCATATCTTCATTATTTATTTTCATAAAATATTACCTACCTGATATAAATATTACCTTAAGTAGGCACTTGAGCTCCAGTTTTTGATTGAGTACTGTGAAGTGTCTTAACACTTGAACTAAATAGACTGACTTCATTTCAAATAGTTTGCTTTTAAGAGAACCTCCATTATTTTGTAATGTATGCTTTAGTTTTCGTGTCACGACATTACTTGAAATATTATTATTCCAAAACTCGACAACGCTGAGCTAAACTTGAGTGGAAGTTTTGGGGGCACAGTTGGCCGAAGAAGAGGAGTTACATACTTTGCGATACAGGGGATACAGTTCAGCTTTACAAGGTTATAGTTTCATCTTCCCTTTTGGGTTCGGGCACGATTCAGGGACGTTATTTTAGTGTTAAAATTTATACTTACCAATATTTTGCGCCTATTTGCGTACCTTTCTGTAGACGGACTACGTAACATCATGTGAACCTATGATAATCTCAGAATTAGCACAAAGTCGATTCCTTCTTAAAACTGTAAAGTTTATACATAACAGTAAAAACATGAATTCAACTCCATTATTCAACAGTTTCTTGTAGAGCTGCGGAAATCGTGTGCTTCTGAAATTATTTCCGCACGAAAGAAAATATTACGCATCGATCGTATCCTTACATAATGTTATCGAATTTATGTATTACATAATAACGCATATTGGCCAAAGCTACAGCCTATAAAGGTATCTATCACGCGGACTGCGACAAAATCCATAACAATAACAATATTGAATGTCAAGGCTTTTAGCGTTACGTGAAAATGTTGTTATATCACTTCACTTTGGTCTTGAGGTTACCATGTTGTGGTGCTTAAGTTTGAGACTGAATGAATACGAAGGTGAGCCGTGACAACAGGGTTAGCTCTCGTATATTGACCGCGTTGTTACATTTCCTCCCCCTTTATGATGTCACTGGACCCTCAATTAGATCCAAGTTTGCACACTTTCCTCTTGACCACACATACTAATAATTAGTTCTGGTAAATAAGATAATAATATTGTTACAATGGATCCGACTACGACACATTTACTATAGCATCTGTCTTATCTGTACATAGGCTTTGTAATTACACGTACATGTAGCGTAACACGAGAATGTAGAATAATTTATTACAAAAACAGGCTTCTTAGATTCCTATGTAGACCGGTAGCCGGCCTTCATTGATACTATTGATAATGTGATACAATAGTGTACCTGTACAAGTGTACATAGAATCGTGTTCTGTCCACTCAAACTAGTTGCGATTCTTGTCGCGATCATGACTGGCGATATAAGGCCGTCACCGCACTTGCGAGCGACGCGAAAGCGGTGACTAAGCGTTCACAAGTCGATGACCCAACGATAAGTTTGTTCACAAAGTGTCACTATGTAATGTAATGTAAGATCGCTTTGTATGTTATTGGTCGTAACTTGCGTCTCTGGAAAATTGAGAAAACATTCACACTTTCATGCGGAAAATTTACATACAATATCAATTTAGGAAAAAGCCCATATTACCTAAGACGTGCAATTTCTAATTTAATCAATTTTCCTCGATAGATAACTGTTTTTAAAGCACACAATTTATTTTTTTATAACTGGGAATACGTAACTGTTCTTCTCAATATGTAGATTATTCAATAAATATTAATTCGGAAACCATACTTCATTGAATACTATTACATCAGAGATATCTTAATAAAACGCATAATTTTCCAATTAGTATAACTTCATAATTCATGTTGAGCTAGTTTCTATCGGCTAACATTTATTATATAAAAGACATCGCAAACAAAGCCGCAAGCGATTGCTAGTTCACAATCAATATCGTTCAAAGTATTACGTATACGATGATGTTGTATTATCTGTGAAATTTTGAAGTTTGTCCAGAGGCATGAAGCATAGAGAAGTTTGCTTTGTGAAAGTTTAGCGGGCGAAGTCTATTGCTCTCGTAAATATGGACTTACGAAATACTTCACGTACCTATTACGTTTCACTAACTATATGAGTAATGCTCAACGTCACGAGTATTGAGTACTCCACCGAGTGTTGCAAATTTGGAAATGTCCATTAAAAGCCGTGACACAGCAATGTAGGCCAATATATTACAGATATATACGATTGCCATCTTTCGCCCGTCGTTATGCCTGCTATAAACCACCCACTCACAGCGACCTTCAAAACGGAGACAAACAGAACTCCAGTTAAACGTTCTCTTATCTTGGTTTATACTTTGTGTATATTTAAAGGTATAAACATAGCAAAGTGGAAGTTAGCGCTAACGGTGAAAGTGCTATTAAAATATGTCCAACATCTTTAGCGTGATTTCTAAAACGAATGATTCCTATCCATTGCCCTTATGACGGGGGTTCGTAAAAATCAAGCGTACCCTTAGCGTGTAGTCGCTAAGTTTTTTTTTTTTTTTTTTGTCCTGACTGGAGGCCTTACTCTCAATGCATCCACAGAATTTTCCAGCTAAGCAGATCAAAATGCTGTTTTAACGGAGGTTCTAAAACGTGGTACAGTACTGCGTGTTTCATATCGTCCTTGTTATTAGAACAATACACACTAATATACCAATTGGTGTGCGTTATGTTCAAAATAAAGTGAACACACTGTAAATTATATCTGTCACACGTATCGTAACAAATGACGACTCTGATGTACGTAGGTGTGACAAAAAGTGCCAAAGCGATCGTTTTAACCATGATACAATGGTTGTTAATAACCGCTTTTGTTTCTCGGCCACACATTATAATAACAATGACGTTTATATTGTACTTTATGAAATAAGGTCCAGCGCGTGTGTGGAAACTCTGTGATGGTATTTAGCGCACTCAGTACCTAACACTTGTAGATCTAATGAGTTCACGTGTTTCTAACATTAAACTTATAAAGATTCAGTCGCCATAGGACTTGTAAAATGTTGAAATATATATTTCTGCGTGTATTAAAGACAGCTATAAACCACAAGCTACATTGTACTTAATAATCGGTTGTTATAGTTTAGTTATGTGAATAGACAATAAAGTCGTAATTTACTCTATAATGATTCGCTGAAATTGCCCGTCATATCAAGAGTCCATTTTATTTCTCAATTCTGTGAACATTCTGTTGAAAAAATGAACAAAGACTTATTATTTTTTTGACAGTCAATTCATAAAGCTGTTCGAAAGCAAAAAACAAATTTGTTCGCACCCTGTAATTCTTACAAGTTACCAAATGGTATGAGAGGTCTATGTATACCGGAAAAACATCAAATAATAGTTTAACCATAGTAAATCAAGGACAGCGTCAATTGCCCCAGAAATTTGGGAATCCGAAGTTAAAATATCGAAGTCAATACTAAAAAAAGTAATTTCATACCGAATCGAAACCTTGTGGGATGATTTTTGGGATCACCTCCACCACGGGAGGAATATACGTGAACTGCGTAAGTGGAATAACAATTTACGATGGCCGATTTGGTTAGATTCTAAAGAAAATTCACTTACTTACCTTAACTTTGGATACCTTCATGAATGCGGCAGCTAACTTCTATTTTGATCATTAAAAAATAATTAAGTCCGAAAAAAAAACAGTGCAGTGCCCAGTATAAGGCGATATGGCGCGTAATACCAACATATAATTCACCAGAAAATGTGCACACACTTGGCCACCAGCTCACTTATTGCAGCATACTCTCTGTATTTAAAAAAAAGGAAAATAACCTTAAGTCACAATGAAAACAGTCTTGATGACGTCTAGAACGTTATACAAAGCTCATTAGATATATCCGTATTAGGTACATAAAAGATTGGGTATTACCAAGATTGATGTACGATGAATTGCATATCATAGAGATTGCGTATTATAGAGAACGTTTTGTCAGTTCTTTGTTTTACTGAAGCTATATAAGAGAGTGACAACGTTTCTTCAACGATTCGAATACTGATTTAATCGAAAAACCGCTTTCACAAACATACATTTTATAATGGTGTACGTGATTTATTTATATAAATTGCCGATATGAAAAGTTGATTAACTTTAGTTTATTTAGAAGCTTTATATTAGAAAATTCCTTTAAAATTTATTAAATAAATGCTGATGATCACACCTCGTGAACATAAACACTTAATATGCTATTCAATCTATTGACGCGACATAAAGTCTAACCTAAGTAACACTCGTACCAATCATCATCATCATAATTTATGCAAACATAAATCTATTTAAAACTGTGATCACAGAATTACACTTTTATAAACAGAATATCTATGACTGATGTGAAAAGCAAACTCTCACATACTAAATCCGGTTTTGGTGTAATAGCGTCCGCGGAAAACGAAATAAATGAATTTAAAGTCTAATTGATAGCTTTTCTCTTTGCTTCAATGATGGAATAACTAGCCAAATATTTTGGCTTCTTACTCGATCGTTTATTATACAGCAATTGTTGCATTTAAAACTGCAACTAGAGTTTAGTTGCAGTTTTACTGACTTCGTTGAGTCAGTGAGAGGCGTCAATTTTTCCATCAACAGAAGCGTTTTTATTCAGTTGAATAGAATGCAATCCAGCGGTCTGCGGTTGCGGTTACCTTAACCGAAAAATCCCGAAAAATAATACAATGAAAGTGTGTAACGAACTACTTGACATTCTTATCTCTACAAATAACAAAGGGGACATCCTTATGCCTGACTGTCCTCAAGAGTAATAAGTACTCTTAACTCGAGATCATCTAATACAATTTGTGATTTTAATTTTAAAACATCAAAACGTCTTACTGTTCAGGAGACTTTTGAACAGGGAATGCAAGATATGTTAGATACCCATTGTTTTTTTTTAAATTTAAGCTGCTCAAATCAGCGATAACAAAAAAATAAACCGAATAATTATTTCAGGTTCTAAATGATATGTCTAGATTTGAATGATATGTCTTTGCATTAATGCTAGCTAAGCAAGATAATATATTAGTCGATGATAATAGTTTATGGTCAAGCTCGAATTATATTTTTTTTTCTACAGGGACTCAAGCGCTCCAACGGCACCGACAGTTTTATTGAAGCGAACCAAGCACCACAAAGGTAGTATCTACTGCCTCGCATGGAGCCCAGCGGGCGACCTCCTTGCGACGGGATCCAACGACAAGACAGTCAAACTAATGAGGTTCAACAGCCATGCCTGCAATCTGGAAGGACAGGAGGTAAGACCATCATTATCTATAGCGTTTTTTCAACTATTTTGGAAAATTTACCATTTATACCAGTATTTTATATGGAGCGACGGCCTGACTGAACTCGACAATCCAGTTAGTACCTACTATGGGTGAGATTGAAACTAACGAATGTCAAAGATCTACGAATGACAACCGGGATCAACGGCTTAACGCGCTTTCTGAAGCACGGAGTGACCTCGGTATGTCATGATGTCATAGATGGTCACCAATCCAAGGGCTTAAGCAAGCACTGCAGCATAAACTTGAAGGTCGACTCGCGGAGCTTCGGGGGAGGTAGAACATCTTTATAATTAAGTCGTGAGGAAAATCGATCCGCTCCTTTGTCTCAGAAACTTAAAAATCTATTACGAGTCTAGACTCTGGAAGATATGATAATGTTCGCATTGTAAGTCATCTTAAAAGGGTGCAGATATATACTGGTTTTAACATATTAACCTCTAGAGGCCCAGTGGCACAAAAACGCGCCAGTAAACACGTATTGCCGTTGAGCCCCGCTGGCACAAATTTGTACCACCAAACCCCGACCGATTTAAAACTGTATTTGTAGTAATTATAGGTCTTAAAATCAGATTACGCTTACGATAGGAGCCCGCCCGGCGGTGCTTGACGGATAGTTGACGTAAATAATGGCGGTCCTTGAGAATTTAAACGCAAACTCTCTTGTGTGGTGTCTCAGACCGTGAAACTGAATAACTTCTGGTGTATGACTTGAAAATACATAAGTTTTTGTTATGTTTTGCGTTTATGATGTTATCTTGTATTTTCGTTGGGCTCTTTCGACTCGGCAGTATTTGGTGTACAACAAAGCTGACCTGAAGCATTTACCAGGTACTACACGTAGGTATTTAGTTTTTATGTCAACTGTGCTAGCTTATATTCTAAAATTATATTGTTTAATCACCTCTTGTGCTCTTTCATGAAACATACTGATTTTGTTTGAAAATTAGTTCACCAAATGCAACAAGCCTTCACAGTGATTGTAGATGATGAGAATTTTAGGTTGAAATCATAAAACTGTTAGATATGTTCATGATCTTAGAAAACACCATTTTCTGAGTTTCCGTTGGCGAATCGAACCGTCCGTCACTCAGAGATATCGCAACCTTTTACTTTCCACGTGAAGAGGCAAAGTGAGGTGATAATATGCTCTTTTCAGGAGAGGAGCATATTAACATCATACACTGATGAATCGATGAATCAAATGTAATACGCTGAATTATCTAGGGATACCTAAATCGCAGACTTTCTACATCACACTAATATTATAAAGCGACAAAAGTTTGTATGTGTGTGTTTGTTTGTTACTTCTCACGCGCAATCGACTTAACAGATTTGGATGAAATTATGTAGATGATATGATATGGAGATAGCTTATACCCTGATAAATACATAGGCTAATACTTTTTATCCCACTCCACGCGGGTGAAACAACGGGGTGCAGCTAGTTTCTTATTTAAGATCAGGTCGTAAAACGGCCTCAATATTTAATGCTTTAACTAATTAAGCACCTATAAATAGGATAACGCTATAGTAATATTACTGTCTTCAATTGATTAAATAACTCGACCTTAATATAGAGATGATGTCTCGGTTCAAATGTTATCGTAGTCGAGTCAGACGATAGAGGCGGCAAATTGAAAGATGATACAATTGTTTTTAAGTTTCAATTAGTTAACTATCGGCAAAAGTAACTATAGACGTACTGAGGTGAATCATTTTGCAGGAAATCGAACCCAGCTATACAGTTCTACGTAAATAAGTAAATACATGAGACTACGTTTATAAAATCTTTTTCTGTTTTGTTGTCTTGTATAACTGAATATGTCAATCTGTTTATGGATAAGTAGTAATAGTTTCTATTGTAAGAACTAATAAAAAACCTAAGAACTAATTAAGCAGCAACGTGACTGCGCGGTAGAGTTTGTTCTTTATATTTTTAGGTGTTTAGTTTCTCGTCGCTAAAATAGAGTCATCAAAAAGGCAGGTGCACTTAGCCTGTCCACTATAAATGTCTCCGTCAATGTTTGTTTGCCACCGATGAATAAGTAATAATGCAAATAAATTCTAGTTAGCCAAAGCTGTCGTAGCTGAAATAACCTTACTGAAAAGCAATACGACGAACCTTATTTTGAACGGAACGAACGCTTTCCTTCGCACGTTCTCTTAGTTACCACGGTTTGTTTTAATTCTTCTATTAAACTCGTGCTTATTATTGCTTTTACTCTGGACGCTCTAAATGTGCTCGTTTTTCTACATCGTTCTCACATTATGAATAATCTCAACATGAATGATGTATCCATGATTTTGTAAAACATTATGATTTAAAAGAGTGTCCATGGAGTTTCTTGCCCATTCTTCTCCATAGAGATCTACGCTTTGGAATGGGCAACTACAGTACTTTCACAAGTTATTATGTCTTGTGACTGGGACTGTAGCAGCATCATTTCTTTTGTTCTTGTTTTTATGACATTCAAAAGTGCCTGTAATGGTCTAATTGAAATAAATGATTTGAGTTTGAGTTTGAGTTATTTTATGTAACGAATTCTATAAAATGTTTCTTTATTAACACAACAAATGTTTTTTACTTATATTTTAATAAGGCCTCCCGCCTTTGACCTGCAGTGGGACACATTTGGCTCATAATAAATAAATAAATTGTTAATTAAATTAGTGTCTGTAAATACTGCGTCATGTCGGCAGCGTTGAACGAACAAGACTCTGAATCCTGTGTAAATTAGCTCTGTGAGATTCTATATTAGTTCATTTGTCAGAGGCTTATGAATATTAAATTTTAGATATTTACGTCAGTCTCACTCCACAAACGTATTTACTCATGTAGCTTATACCTTTACGATGTTTCTTTGTTCTTGTTTGCTGCCGTACGAAGATTAATGTTAGAAAAACGTAGCGATTGTAACAACTTATGACTCTCGAATCGAATAGAAAGAGCTTCCAGTCACTGTCAGTCAATGTCGTATGAATCGGAGCGAGAATGGCGCAAATGCAATTTATTCGAAACTTAACCGTCACTCCGCAACATCAGCGTCCTCTTAACGTTTGTCAATCTCGATTAATCGCATATGTGGCACGAGCTCGTCAACAGCTCATCGTATGACGCTGCTGTTGTTCACTGACGAAGTATTACGCACTGTTATAGCTATTAAACGCAGATATGCAGCAATTTCCTTTGTCATAGACACTATTATAGTTTTTGTTTCAAATATCGACTGTGCTCCGACCTTTCTTCAAGGACTAATGTAATTTGATCAGTACGACAGATGTAGTAGAGCTTCCAATTAAGATGTCTGTTCTTAAAAAAAAACAAAGAGGGAAACCACGGTGACAGTGAAACGTGTCTGCGGATTCAAATGTTTTATTTTTATGTGAATAACACGTTTATATAGATTTGCTATCATTATTAGATATAAATAGAATTCGGTTTCATAGAATAGTTTTGGTCATTCTGTTTCTAATCAGCCTGCGTATGACGGGAATCGGAGAGTAAAGTGGTTATCATTTCCGTAAGTAATGATTGGTTATCAGATCGATAATTTCAATAAACATCGTATTTTAATAGTTATATTCAGAATTTCCGTAGATTAGGTTTCTGAGTAAACCTATTAGACAATTAAAATAGAAGGAAAATATCGTGCATCCATACTAATACTTTAATTGCGAAAGTAAATCTCATTGTTTATAAATTTTTCACGAATGAACGGCTGATCGGATCGTAATTAAATTTGGCAAAGAGATAGATTGAAACCTTTTTAAGGATATATAGGTATATATACAATTGGCCATTGCAAGGGTATTGCATTATGTCCGTGTCTACTACTGTCATGACAACACACAATGGAACGGCTATATGGCACATCGCAAAACAAATGCGTACAAAGTCACGGGTATGGCTAGTTTATGATAGTTGAAAAACGTGTAGTAAAATTATTTAAAAATTCAACACTGCAATCACAGTATGCACTGAAATATAGATTCATATAAAGTGCACGACTGCAAGAAAATTTAATATGACATCGTTTTTATTATTGAACATTCCGCGTTCAGCCTTATCGCTTGGAATAGTTTTACAAGAATGCGTGTGTCGGATTTTGTAGATTGCATATCCGTGTTTAACACACCAGTCACAACTGAAACATGATAAATTCGCAAAATAACATCATTAGAAATGTTTAGCTCGTGGATGGAAAAGTTTTACTCATCTTAATGACATTCACCGTTCTTGTAATTATAGCCAACCTTTGTATAGTAAAAGAAAAACGAAAATGTTACTAGATTCGTTTTAAAACTTTGCTATTAAAGTAAATAGTGATTGTAATTAATATTTGTTTTCATCTGTACACATTATTTCAACAATTGTTTTTAAACTCAATCGTAACACTGGTATTATCAAGAAATTACAGAACTGAAGTGTTCTCACACTGTTTTTCTTGTGCATATTGCACAAATGAATCTTCAATTTGAATGCTTCTTAACATGAACTTCGAGTTTTTAAGTACGGATTTTGTATTGGCAGAATATTGTCGTGACAGCCAAATTATTTATGGCACACGAGAAAAATTGATGTATCGTAATGAAAGAAAATGATAATCAATCAAACTTTGCCAAATAAGGAAGACTGATCCATCTTCGAACTCTGAATTAAAGGTCTGTCTAACTTATCGGGTAGTTGAAAGGAGTATTTTCATTTTCGCAAATATATTGTATCTTTAATCTATTGAGATACACTCACTTTCTGTGAACGAATGTTGGTTAATATTGGAATTGAATAGTCTCGTAAGATGTCGCGACGTGTTATGGTTGTCATATTTTATGGGTGATTATGATTAAGTTTTGATTGGCTTGAACGGAACTACTGAGGCTGTGGTTGACGACACATCCTTCATCTAATATATAAAATTCTCGTGTCACAATTTTCGTTCCCATACTCCTCCAAATTTGTGTGAAGCTGTGTCCTTCTGTTTACTCGCATCTAGATTTCCAACGGCCACGTGCATTTGTTTGGGTAGTTTACCATTATTCATATCAATGAGAGTTTTCAAAATCAAATCAATACTTCCCGAGAATACTTTTATCATGCATACAACTTTACCTTTTTTCACAATTAGTAAAGGCTCGCCCCCCTACATAGGTCGTAAACATAACTAAGGCACACATTTAAGTACACCTGAACCTTTTGTTTAAATACACGCGTCAGTTTATGTTGTGAGTATTAATAAAATACGACTATAAATGGGGTAGTTGTGTTGTAGATAATTGTGATCTGGTATGATATTAACTCCCTTGGTTGTTGTCAGGTTGAGCTGACGATGCACGACGGGACTGTCCGGGACGTTTGTTTCATCGAAGACACGTCGAACAAGACCAGCCTATTGGTCAGCGGTGGCGCTGGCGACTGCAAGATTTACGTCACTGACTGCGCTACGGGCAAAACTTTCCAGGTAATGTAAATTATAATAACCAAGTGTGTACGTTTGATGATAGTTTCGATCTAATACAGTTTATAACTTTCTTTATTTTATGTGATTTCCGTCTTCTTACATTTTCTGTGCTAGAGTTTTATTAATGTTACTGCCAAGCCTGATTTCTGCAGATTGGTTCGAAAGAGATACCGCTGCCATGGAGCATAAAGGGCAAAAGTAGGAACATTGATGGGTTTAAATCAGTACAAGTCTGACACTCCTTTCCGCTCCGCCTACAGCGGGAGGAGTCATTTGATGATTTATCAACCGAAACAAAATAATAATAATATACATAAGTTAATTTAGGTTGTATTTTCTAGAGTTATGGGCGGTATCTCTTACTTAACATATTAGAAATAAATAACAGTGATAGTCGATTGAAACTGTTGAAGTAATAATCTGTAAACCTGTCCCTACAGTAAAATCTACTTCAAGACCCGTCACGTAGACATTGAACCGCTTATTTGATACGTCTATGCAGCCCACACGTGTTGGTGTTTACGGTCGTGATTAGAGCATCTATTCACATGAACAATCTTATCCGTTGCGAATATCATTACGCACGCGATTTGTGGTTTTACCCTGTAAGGCTCGTCACAACCCGAGAACGATCGAGGTGGGACGCATTTACCAGCCGCCTACCTCATTTAACAGCCCTGTTTAATCCCACCCTCGGATGAGGACCACCATTAATACCTTCATATTTCTTCTAGAACTCTCCTGAAAGTGACACCCTTTATTAATCGTCAATTGTTCCCGCTTGTCTATGATATTCCTCGTGTCACTCCTCTAGTCTTTTAAATTTTATGTTGCCCTCTATCGAGACTAGATATTTCGATTTAAATAAAACAAGATTTTACGGCACTATAAACATCAACTGAGAGGCCATTGAAGAGAAATCGCCCGCCTACCTCGGGTTCTAAGTATATTAAATCAATTCCGATTTGAAGGGTGCGTTTGATTTGTTTTGAGATTGTTGTTGAGTGATTGGTAGTTGTATGGTTGTTTTGTGTTGTGTGCAGGCGTTAAGCGGACACTCAGGGCACATTCTGTCACTGTACAATTGGGGCGGCGCCATGTTTGTGTCAGGCAGTCAGGATAAGACCGTGCGGTTCTGGGACCTGCGTACTGGCGGCTGCGTCAACATTATTTCGCCTCCGGCAGGACAGCCGAACAAGGTATGTTTTTAAACCGTTACTTTGTTTGATCAACCGTAAAGTTAACCATTGTGTGGGAACAGACATGGCCTGGAAATTAAAGATGTATGACCATTCACCAACCCTCACTGTGCTCAACCCTTATAAACTAATAAGGCTTATGTTCCTGCGATGAAAACTTTACCTATATTGTGCTTTGTTTCTTTTTGATCGAATGTTCTTTTCAGAGACAACGATATTGACTTGTTACGGTCAAGTTGCGGTTATTAATTGAATAGGGTAACCAAAAATTACTAAAATACTAGGCACTGAGTGCCAATTGTCAAGGCATCAGTCCACTAACGTTAGTTATACATTGTATACGCGTATAATAAATTTTAGACCGAGATACATAGCGAAAATTAAAAAAGGCCTCATCATATTGTATAAAAATGGCTAAGATGAAAAAGAAGAGAATCACACTGTTTGAAAGAATTATTTCCATATATGTATGTTTGTTACTCCTTCACGTTCAAACGGCTTTATGGATTTGGATGAAATTTAGGATGTTAATAGCTTATACCCTGGAACACATGTGCTACGTTTTTATAACCGCGGGGCGCCGCTAGTTACTAATAAAATCAAAAAAGTAAATAAAATTGATTTTGCATGCAATTCTAATAACTTAGTAAGTGATAAACACAATGTCAACCGATCCTTTGAAATAGGTGAATCTCCTTTTATAATTATAAATTCGATGCATCCTAATTAGTTAATGGAATCAATTGCATTTATCCCCTTTGATAAAGAGTGGACAGGTAAATGCTCTTTCACTTTGTTTTTGAATAGAGAAATAGTTTTTAAATCATGAATGCTAGGCGGCAGAGAGTTCCACAACCTTACAGCATGTACGAAAAATGAATACGAATAATAACTGGATTTGTGAGGATGGGATTTTAGTAGGGATGTACGGTGCGATCTACAGGGTGCGTCGCTAGACCAGGCATAGGAAAAACATTCACGCATGTAATCGTACATTAATGCATTTATTGTGATTGTATGATGGTTATTATTGGTGTAATAAGGAGAAAAAACTTACATGGTTTGATCAATACAAAATATTGTAGAGGGTCAAGTATACGATATGCTGTACTGTTACTAGCGCCACTTTTTGCCAAAACAAAAGAACTTACTATTGATTTAAGTTATAAAGAATGTTCGCTATAAATTGACGATGCGGTTGGCGCAGTGGCTAAGCGTTCGACTGCTGCGCTGCGCGTCGCGGGTTTGAACTCCGTACGGAACAAATATTTGTATGGCCTACAGATGGTTGTTCCGGGTGTGGCTGTTTGTGTATGTCAATTTAAATGTTTGTAAACGCACCCACGGTACAGGAGAAATTCCTAGTGAGATAAACGTTAAAAAAAAACACTATTTATAATGGGATAGATGCAGTATTCTTGTCATGGTGTAAGTACTTTATAGCCTATGGTTATCTTCGTTTTGAATTCGTATTGTTGTTGGTTTTAACTTCGTTTCGATATTGAGTGCTCACCTTATGAAATGCCCTTTCATGCACGCGAACAAGTATTTATTTACACAAACTGGATGTACCGTCACCAAAATCTGACCACCTTAAGGATTATTCTTGCTTACAGCTCTCGGCCGGTTATTTACGCTCATCAACCATTAGGATCGCAGCATCAAATTTTTGCTGAGCCACTTGTTTTTGTAAATTTATTTAAAAACAATGTAAAACCTTATTTTTTGTAGCAGAGGTGGTTAATCAGATTTGGTTATAGTACGTACGGTATTTTGTTAAAAAAAAAACGCAGAGATTTAACTGATAGGACATGACTAGGGTTTATGCAATCTTGTCATATGTTAATCTGTTCAATACTTACGTTAATTGTTCGTTCCGTACCATCGACGATATTTGAATAAGTACTTGCGCAAAATTACCATTAATAATGATGTGTAAAATAGTAGTTGACTACGTTCTAATTACTTACCAACACATTGCATTTCAACATTATATGCCAATTCGGATTGCTAAATATAGTCCGCGTATTCCAAGTTATGTGGGATAGAAAAACAATGTTTCATAAAAGTTGTTTATTGCACGCCCAGCTTATTAATGCCTATTGTTCGTCGAAGTTATAGCTCATTAATTTTACCAACGGTATGAAATAGTTTTCTCTCGTATTTATTTTACCTTGGTTCATTGGTGTTTCTTGATGTTCCCATATAGGGTGGCGTCATTCGTTTTTTGTGACCTCAATAGTTGTCAATAGACGCGAATATGACTCAGAATAACAATAAAATCTCTTTGGAAAACAATATAACAGATGTTTTGTACCGAAACTTACACTGGGATCCTCTTTACATTTTAATTTCACGGAATCAATAAAAAGGTACCTTTTGTTTAAACAAACCTGCTTGAACTGCAATCTTAAAAGCGTCATTAAAAACTCAAAGTACATTTCTCTTGTAATTAAAACAAAACATTAATTATCATATCAATCAGAACGAGAAGATGTTATCATTGTGCCGATTGTTGTTTGTTTGGAAATGCAATAGTATTTTCCATTTAATTCAATATCAATATTGAATTTAATGACTATTGAAAAACTTAACAAGAGGATTTAACATCCAAGGCTTCTGGGAATTTGATTGGTAGAACAAAAAACAATAAGTAACAAAATCCGTTACTAAATGAATGAGTAAGTGCAATGTATAAACATGTTGACCCCAAGACAAAGAAATACTACAATGAATTTGTTGGTATAAAAATAAATCATCTATATCTATGTATGTAGCTACGGTTATCGTGTTTGCCTGTGTGACCGAGATCTCCTTCTAAGCAAGGGATTCAGTGCGTTCTTCACACTCATTTACATAATGTAATTCGGAACGGTTATGTGAATGGCACAATATTTAATTCAGATATAATAAAGAAACTGATAATCGAGACACGCACAAAACAGAAAAGATAAATGACAAGAAAATGTATTGTTAAAAATAAAGAAAACTTCATATTTAAAACTATGTGTACAGGTCGCTAGTTAGTAAGTAATATAATACGGAAGAATCGAAGGCTCGGAAAGCATTTGTCACGATCACTCCTTCGGAATGCAGACTTGTAATCGATACCAGATACGATGCGTTGTGCTTAAACATATTACCTTACGTGGCTTTTATTATACTAGAATTTTCATTAAATTACTGATGTTAAATTACATTAAAGAAATCACTGAAGTCGGTTTGATTGGTTCTGTATAATATTTAAATAAATAATTAATAGTTAAATCCGAAACTGGCAGATGTAAGCACTTTTAGAGATAAGCCTTTCTCAAAATAGTCTTATAGGTTGCAGGTTGTTCGAAACAGATGCCATGGTTCCGAAATACATAGGGCAAAAAAAGGAACATGGATGGGGTTTAGTGTAGTTAGTGACCCGAAAGTCTGACAACCAGTCTTACCAAGAGAATCGTATTATCCAGGAGTAACTGGTTTGTGGAGGTCAGATAATTAGTTGCAGTACTTAGACTGGAACCCGTTGGGAAAAGATGACTAGCGACCAAAATGTACTAAACTTAACCGATCTCTTAATTAATGTCCTTCGTTCAGCGCTTGAACCAGTTCACGTCCATTATTTATGTTAGTATATCAGCTCTGGCTTTTAGACACCTGTTCCTCTGCGGTCGAGGAAACTACTAGCTATCGATTATTTTCATACTTTAGGAACTGGGAACTCTAGGAAAACATTGAAGACTTTAAAAGAAATATTAATCGCGCCTCAAAATGATCAGAAAAACGTGGCTTATTTATAGAACAACATCATTTTCCTGCCCTTGTCCCATTCTATTTGGGGTCAGCGAAACACGTTTTCTTCTTCCGTTCTCCTATCAGAAGTCACGGCATCATTTAATCCTTACTCCTTCATATCATTCCTTACACAATCCATCCAACTTTTCTTTGGCCTTTCTCTCGTTCTCCGTCTATCAACATTCAGGTCCATATATCACTCTTTGAGTCTCATGTGTTTCGTCCCTCCTCATTACATGCCCATTTATAGAACAACAGGAAGCAGTATTCAGTATTAACTGCCTCGATGGTCGAGTGATCACTGCTGATCCTGAGTGTTATAGGGATTTTCCATCAGCTTTTCTCACTAAGCCTAGATTCATGCCCGATTGATAATAATAATAGAGTATTACACGGGACTTTACATGACATGACTGGCGAAAACTGGGTGCACTACGCAACAGTTCGTGCGTGAAACATAAATACACCTCTACCCAACTCTTCGGGGTGTTCTTTGTGACGTTGTGTTATAAGCACTATTCCTGACCGTTCTTTTTCACCAGGGCTCAGCAGTAGCATCTTTGGCCGTGGACCCGAGCGGTCGGCTGTTAGTCTGCGGCCATGACGACGGGTCCTGTGCGCTCCACGACGTGCGTGGATCCCGCGCTTTGCAGCGCTTCACGCCACATTCTGGCGACCTGCGTAGTGTTCGCTTCTCACCCGGCGCGTACTATCTACTCACTGCTGGATATGATGGACGGGTTGTGCTTACTGATCTTCAGGGTAAGATTGTTATAGTTGTACTTCATATATCCTAAAAAACGTGTTTTCTTTGTGATATCTATAACAAACAAAAAACTATGTGTAGATTAAAAAAAAACACATAAATACAAAATTTATCTTCTCTGGCCTCGGATAAGAATCAAAGACCTCCACTCAACTGATGCACTTGCGGCTACCGGACCAATGAAGTCGGTTTTTAATGACAAAAAGTAAACTTGTGTACTAATCTAAAGTTCAACCCCAGGTGACCTGACCTGCGCCTTGCCGAGTGTGCCCGTGGCCCGCCACCCCGACAAAGTGATCTCCGCGCGATGGCACCCTGACGACTTCTCCTTCCTATCGACCTCTGCGGACAAGACCGCCGTGCTGTGGACGATACCGCCCGTCTAGTACTCGCTGTACCACGATCACGTCTCCACAGGCTAAGACGACGAGCCGAAGCTCCGACATAATCTCCACGATTCCACCAAACTCACCGTGCAACACCCAGCAGCTTTGCCTTACATATATTTTAATATAGAACAATAATAGATAGCTAGATTTAGGATTTAAGACAAGAAAAACAAAACACGATGAGACTGGTAGAATCAAACCAAGATTTCAGCTGAGTACCTACGGGAATCTATCGTGGAAATTAATTAAAGATACAATCAAAGCGACATCGAACTACAATCGACTAAACGGTATCACGACACGAAATACAGGTACCAAGTTACGACAGTTACTTAATAACACCCGTACGTTGCACTGTGGCTGATCGGCTGTATCTCGCAAGCTAAATTCGCTTTTATCGCGATTGTATAGCGACCAATTTGCTTATTTACCTCTGATTATTTACAATCACAGATTAAATGAAGGGTGACAACCCTCGTGGTCGATATTTAGTTATGAATAATTGAGTTGCTTGCCTCTGCAGAGGTATAATTAACTGTATTTGTAAAAAAATATGTAATTATAGGCCTAACATTTATCAAGTCCACGCTAAAAGGTAGGTCTAATGAAAAGATAGGGTGAATACGTGGAGTGATTCAAATTAAAATATTTAGATCCGTCTTACAAGCATATAACTACATTGTGTATGTGAACCAACTCAGGCTTTTATTTGCGTTAACTTTTGCTATCAACCTTTTTCTTTTATGCATTAAAATTTCGATTTATTCGTATTTATTAGGATCGGGTTTCCGTGTTAGGTGTTAATATCAATATAAGGCTAAAGACGCACTGGAAACTTTGGTTTCGGAGCCGGTTTTCCGATATCTGGTAAAGCTAAATTAATAAGTTATAAAAGTACATGTTTCAGCGGAATCCGAGACTTTAGTTTCATAGTGTTGCAGCGCTTACTGGCGTGATTAATTGTTGTGCTGTAAGAATGCTTTTCATCTTATTATTTAACTATCGATCCAAATAAGAGCTTTAAATTATATGACTTGTCCACGGCACTGTCCTCGTGTTTCATGCCTTAAAGAACTTGAGATGTCTACAATGCGGGACTGGTCTTCTATTATTAAGTGGTATGCGTTTGCATTTGTGGACAAGCCACCATCTTCACTTCAACATACGTAGATGCAAGAGTACGTAGTGATTTATTTTGTCACAACAACCATAGGCTTAGACAGTAGCTACATATAGGCTCACTAATGTACTGATCTTTAAGTATATTATAACATAACACAATTCTAGTTCACAGCTATAGAGTTACTTATTTATGTACGGTGATACGGTCTAATATAACTATTGCAATAGCGACGAAAATCAATGATTGGACTCGACGATAAAAAGCGACGATAACAGATAGCATTAGAATAGAGTATTGATGTCAGCCGTCTGTTTAAGATGTATCCAGTAAGACAAGGCCGGTCACTGTAGCACTGATGAATAAATGTTATAATTTGTCTTCGAATTTATCAAAATTACAATTGGATTTAATGAATTATGGACACAAACATATTATTTAAATATTTTGGTATTCTCCCAGTATAGTCCGTATTATACACCAATGGTGTAGGTAACTAAATAATTATTAATTGTATTAATATTTTAAAGAATCTTAAAGATTATAATGTTACTTAATATAATGTTAATAAAAAAAGTATAATGCAATTTAATTGTGTAAAACATTGCACAAATTTATAAAATCATTGGTATGTTAAGCTCATATTAAAATTATTTGCATAGCTTATTAAAACCTTGTCAAACAAGTACTTACATTAAGTAGTGTTTGATATTTATTATTTTTTATAATCGGATTTGTTTATTCATATTTTGAGTAGTACCGACGCGCGATGAGTTTGAAAATATCAATGTTATATTTTTATTATTAATCACGATTATGTTACAACTATTTAAAGATTTTAAAACTTCGTATACTTTAAGCAAAATATATAGCTTTTTACATTGCTTTATTTCGGTTTCTCTATAAATTATGATCATTGTAACATTTTCTATCATTTGACAAGAGTATTTTTACCGCGCGCGGTTGTAGTATTTAAATTCAGTGTTCGCACTTGTAAGTTTTGTTTAATTAAGAGTACAATATTTATATTCTATGTATTGACAAAATTATTGTTGTAATATAATGAGTCCATAACTGACATGCCTCTAAACTAAACTTTCGAAACGTTAAAACTGTAATATGTTCTTTGTTAAACCGAATTTCTTTAACATGTGTATCCATTTATTTTTTAAGAATATAATCACATTATTTACAATACGTGCTTTTTATTTACTTACCAATACCATTCATACTCAGAGGTTTAATACCAGCAACATCAGTAGTACCTGTGGGAGCTCTGCTCGGGATAAAAAGGGGAACACAAATTGTCCCCGATATGAGCCCTAGCTAAATTGATTTCTTGCCCCCGTCAACCCCAATATTGCAACCTTCATCGAACTCGTTAGAGCTGTTTTCACGGAATATGAATACAAATATTCAAAAATGGCCACTGTTGGACCATGTGTGCAAGGGGACTCTTACGCGAAATGATTGTTGAAAAGTACAATCTAGAATTATGAAAAAAAAAACACCCAGATATTGATTATGCTGGCAGCCCCATTTTAAATTAAGTAATTGACAATTCGAATCTTCTTCTTGGCGTGTTGAAAGCGAATCGAGGTGATATATTTGATAATTTGAAAGTTTTGTTTTGTGCCTGTAATTTTTGTGTACTAGAGATTTTATGCCTACTGTTTTTAATAATTGTATGATTACTATGACCTAGCTATCCATGCATAATCTCCCAAACTAAACATGTATGCAAAATTGAATCGGACACTGGGAACATCCAATATTTTTATACATGGTTGGACATTTGCGCGATGGGCCCGTGACAGGTGATGCTAATAAAATCTTGTTAATAGCGACTGTCCCTCAACAACAATTTACGCATTTTTTCCCTTCAACGCCAACGCTCTAAATTGAACACCAACCTATTCCTGGGAGAGACACCCACGTCAATTACGCATTCAAAGTCCTACGGCACTTAATGTCGTGTCCTAGGTGCCTATTGTTTGTCAATTACAGGAACTGATCGACGTTACGGTGCGCGGAGTCAACAAGTGGCTTAGTGTTGGGCCGACACAATTGACATGGGGATCGATACGCTAAGAAAAATAAAAGGCATAATTGTGAAGAAGGAAATAGAAAAAGTGATTGTCGGGTCTGTAGGTAGATGTGGGAGAATGATGGTAAACTTCTTTTTTATCGTGTCGGAAGTGCCTAACCCAGATGTGAGAGTTGGAATGCCGCCCTGCGACTTAATTGGCTTTACAATTTTATTGAGGTCTATAAAATCAAATTCAGTTAAATATAAATTTTAAAGAAGCTACAAAACGTCATTATGTGCTCAAATAAACACGAATGTTATTATTTTATATTTATTTTTTCCATCTGTATTAACACCTATGGTTAATAAGTATATCTGTTTTTGTAAATATTTGGCAGACTTCGATTTAGCTGGCTGGATTATCAATATGGGTTTGAAAGTAATATGTTCATAACAATGCATAATTAGAATCATACGGTAGGTAAAACTCTTAAAAACCATAGATAAGCTCAGAGTAAAAAATGACTGCACGCATTGACTTTTGCACGGCTGTACTTTTGCGAGAACGGACATTCGCGCTACTGGACACTTATGCGTATGAACTTTTGAGCAGAACAACCCTTGCGCTAAATGGACTTTTGCGCGACTGGACATTTGCGAGACTCAGGTCCGGCTGAATAAGCTGGTTGTCACTGTGTGGCGGCGCGGGGCACCGTACACGAAGCCGTGCCGTCTTCAGGTACCGGCGCCGCCCATGCCGTTTCACGGTAGCCGGTGTCGCACCGTATTGTGTTAGGGCCATAAAGTCACGCAAGTCTTTCGCCCCAAAAGATGCGCGCAAGTGTTTTTAGTGCAAGTGTCTGTCGCGCAAATATCGCTAGTCGTGTAGTCAAATACATTTTAATATTTACGAGCGATAAACGGGACAAGACCACAGAGTAAAATAATATACCTATACAGGGACAAGACGAAGAAAATGTTAACCCAATTCTCGTTATTAGCAAAACATCAAACAAGCATAGATAATCTCTAAATATTCTGTAATCAGAGTAACCATAGAGTTTCTTGTCGGTTCTTCTCCATAGAAAACGACCAACCCGAACCGGGCACCTTTTCTCGGCGATTTACAAGTGCCCATGTAGTCCTATGTGAAATTAGAATATTTTGATTTTGAGTCCCCGAATGGTTGCTTAAAAATGCTCCTTGATGGATCCAATTCGCAGGATAACTACTAGGTTGTTATTAAAATGTTCTTTTTTGGTAATATTCGTCGTGTCGTTGATCTCCTTGAGTTATGAGTCGACCAACACGATAGCTGACAAACGCTTGCACTGACTGGACAGGTCCCCTCATATCTGTGTGGATTTTTCTTATAAATAGAATAGTCGTCACGTAAGTTGACCAAGTTATTGTCTGGACCTTAAAATAAACTATATTTTCTGAGTTTGTTTTAGCTGTTTTTTCTCAGAGTAGTCGGCTACGAAATCCTGGCCTCATCTAGTTACAAAAAAAAAACGACGTGTAGAACATATTTGTCCCTACTTGCTAAATAAACATCATTTGTCGTTTAACAAATCAGTCGGTTTAGCGTACGCTCGGTCAGGATTTCTGTGTAAAAATCAAAAATCTTCGGGATCAACATGGAAATATTCCAAATGACCGCTGTTTAAGTACTTGTGTGTAGTTTAAGTGGTCATGGTCACCTGCACACAACGTGCCTTAAAAACTTGATTGATTGAACTGTACACACTAGGTGCAGTAACCAAATGTTGGCTTAGGTTCATTTCATCTATGAAAAATATTTCCATTGAATATGAGTGAACAGTCTGTGTCGTGCGATGTGCAATGTTCTGATGTTCAAATATCAAGATATGTATTGCATTTTGAATCAGGATATTTGCAATGTTTATAATTTATGTTAGGCCCTGATATTTCAGAGCATTTGGAAACGATGGGTATTCATAAGCAGTCAAAACTATCTACCGTCTTCCTAATAAGGTTTTCGTAAATAAAAATTATTTGAGTTACCTAAAAAAACGGACGCACTAAGTTACAAACGATAAGATGCAGCATAACCTAAAATGTATTTTCTACCATCTCATATCGCAAAGAACCGCTCTGTACTTCGACAGATACGATAAATGACTGTCTTACAATATCTTTAAATAATGCTACCTACAGAAGGCAGGTAGCCCGGACGCCCAGGTATAAACATTATACTGCCTACTGATTTCTCGTTGACTGTCTGATCGACTCTTGCTGCTCCTTCACTTCAATAATGATTATTAAAACTAGTCGGGTCATCGGGTGGCATTTATTTATACGTGTCGGTATCGACAGTTTGATCGGTAAAAATATATATACCGTACGAGACGATCCTTAGATAAGTGCTGTTCTTGCCGTCTTAGGTCTCGACATTTCGAGTTTTGACACTCGTTATGGATAAGCAGATGCCCGCAAGTCGGACAACCACTCTTACTAAGAGCTTTTCTGGTACCTACGATACGGTACGTATAAGCTAGGCAGACACTCCAACTTGACTGAAACTTGAATCTCCGTCCACCTATGCATTTTAGCGCCGTAGAAACGGAAATTTGAAGAAAATTGCTGACTTTTCTATTGTTGCGGGGTCGGAGGCACTTCTAGCTACAATCTAGTTGAGAGTCAGGCTCATGTTATTGTATGTGTATATTTTAACGAATGTTAGTAGTCCCGCAGATTGAAGACTGGTTTTAATAATTGTCTATTATTCTACTGTAAGTTACTTAAGTGATTTCAATATTATTTTAGCATATCTCATGCTATACCTATATTCTCTTTTTACGTAAGTAATTTACCATAGGCAGTGAACATAACAAAAATCTGCAACAAAGCATCACACCATGAAATCAACTGTTGGGACAGGGTCGATTGGACTAGTCACTTACCTTCTTGGCCACTTATGGCCATGCCTTCTGGTAATTTTGAACACGTTTTCTTAGTAGTTAAGCGCACCTTTATCGTTGGCAGATAAACGCATTCACTTATTTAGGCGCTGCCCAAACGTGGACACTTTCGTGTCGGAAACAAGCATAGAAATCGGATATCTATGTAAACAAGCTACCAATTTCTATATATTCGGTAAAAATCAGCTGCTACAGGACACAAGTACTCCTACAACTTCTTTAGAAAATAGTAGCTTGTATCCGATACAAGATACAAAAGTATCCACGTTTGCGCAGCTACAGTATCCCAACGTACTGAGTTGATAACTGGGACTTGAGACTCCATATCAAACTCTCAGCTGATAATGTCAAACAGTATACATTTTGCGGTAATTTTCAGGTAGGCTCAGTTCAGCGGCATATGCCTGTTAACTACTTACTTTAATTTCCTTACGCATGCAGCGTAAGAAAATCTCCATAAATGATTCAATAAAAACACTTTTATTGCAAATCACACATTATAGCCTTTTATAACATTTAGATACCCATAATACATCATAGAAGAATATCATATTACCTTAGGTTGTATTGACACACTTCACAACTTATTTTAGAAGATGTTCACTAGAAGAATCTCCGAAACGGCTCGCCATCTAGCCGGGCTGTTATAGTTCGTTATTTTTAATTAGCGCCATTTCGATACTGAAATGGGCGCGTTCCTGTGATTGGTTGGTTTTGAACCAGTCAGAGGGCACTTTTGAGTGTTGCCAATTAATAAAATAGTGGTATTGTTGCATGTTAATAAATCGAAAACATATCTTTATTATAGACGCTAACACATGTAGACACATCTAGGTTAGTATACTATGCTTATTTTCACAGTATTATGTCTTATGGCGTTCTCCTGTGGGAATCGGCAGCAGACGTTGATTCAGTTTTCATATTACAAAAGAGGGCAGTCCGTGCGATCTATAATATTTTATTGATCGCAAGGCCTGCCCTCTTTTGTAATATGAGAACTTTTAAAAACTGTAGTTTCTCACGAGTATCTCAGAGAATAAAAATAAAGAGATAGATTTACTGACTCTGCCTTCACTTACAGTGTATGTCCACAGAAATCGGAGGCTATTCAAAATTAAAAGAGATTTCCTTTATATAAATACACACAGTAAACACGAAATTGTAATTCTCAAATTTTGATTTACAAAAACTAGCAAGTCATTTCTAATACAGAACTGACTGACCGATGGAAAGTTTAAAATCTACATCAAACGTGTCCTTATTACAAAAAGCATATTACAAAATCAAGGACTACGTTAAAGATAAAGAAGTCTGGCTAGAGTTTCTTCTGCGCATGCGGCTTCCCTGGTAGCTCATTAACGGCACAAACTTGTGGATGTCTCTAACTATTCTCTATCTTATTTTTCGTGATCTCTTCAATCATTTTTTTTTACAATAGGCAAATCACATATTTATAAAACCTTTGTTCTTGATAGTTACAGTACTGATGGCAACATCTGTGTCACTTGTTTCAAATAGTTATTTTTGTGCAATATTTTTCCTATTTCTTGTAATACCTATATTGTTTTTTACCAATACCTTATGAATGAGTGGACATAGTTATTCTTGTAGACTCTTAGGCGCTTGTTAACTTCTTATGTTATTTAACCTTTTTTAAAGTAAGCAATGACTTATTGTCGGGCCTACGCTGCACTCTCATACTTAAGCACTAACACTGTTAAAATGCCCATGAAGGCCTATATTAAATAAAAATATTTTGATTTGATATGAATTCTACGTCATTTCCCATATTGTAAGCTGAGTGTTAGTGATAAAATGAAGCGTTGTTAACTATAAAACCTAGTAAAAGTGCCTACCTACCTAGTAAAAGTAAGTACCTAGTTATCAGCCAAAAATCATAAATCTCTGTTTCGCTTTTCATGTAGACAAAAAGGTGTAGGTGTAGGCAAAAAGGTTCTGTGATTTTTTCAGCGTGTAACCAACAACGGAGAAAAACGAGGTCTCTGTAATTTTATGATTTCAGAACGTATCTAATTGCAACCACTCTCGTCACACAAAGACGTCGGTGAAGACGTTACCTACTAGTGTGCTCATGATTTACGAAAAATAGACAACGAAAAAACTGTAAACTTTAAAGTAAGAACTTCATCGTTTTGTTTTTGTTTGACATTTCATAAGTGCCTGTAACTGGCAATTTTGTCGCAAAATACACGACGTTTGATCACAGTTCATCTCGTAATAAAAGCGAATGCGAATGTTCCCCGGCGTGATCCCGGGCTTTTGAGGCACGGTTATCTATTTCGCAATATCGTGCAAGTTGACGTCCAAGTCGCACGCGAACTGCTGCCTATGGTGAGGCGAGGCGAAAGGGGAGTAAAAAGATTTTTTTTGTAGTTATACAAATATTAGGAATACTCACCTATCATCATCTGTCTAGCCTTTTCCCAACTATGTTGGGGTCGGCTTCCAGTCTAACCGGATGCAGCTGAATATCAGTATTTTACATGGAGCGACTGCCTATCTGACATCCACAGCCCAGTTAATACTGGGTAATACGATACCCCTTGGTAAGACTGGTTGTCAGACTTTCGGCACACTGACTACTTGTAAAGACTGTCAAAGATCTACAAATGATAGCCAGGACCAACGGCTTAACGTGCTGACTGAGGCACGGAGGAAACTCGGTATGCAACGGCGCGGCTTAACCTAAAGATCGACCCGAGCGGCTGCTATTATTTAGCCACAAGCTCCTCGAATACTCTCTAATATATACAGGGTTTTAATAAATCCCTAAAAAAATTAACAGGACAGGATAAATTATGTACACATGACACATGACATTTGACTTCCAGATAAATTGACGCAGCCAGCTGATCATCAGAAGTACAATCTACTCTTTTACGAATGCGAGTTTTAAATGGTTTGATTCGTAAAAAAGTGGATTAAACTTAAATATCTCCGAGAAGGTTGCAGTACCAATGGTGCAGAAAAAAAATATAACATAAACATTTGGAGAACAAATATAATTTAGCTTCGTTTAGCATCTGTCTGTCCAAATTAAGTGTATCTATCAGGAGACAGATTCCAGCCAGGAATACCTTATCTGTTTAAAAAAACAAACAGATGTCAGTCATTACAAGTGACTGGTCTGAAAGTTTACTTACTAGTCTTACCGAGGTATGATCTTACCCACAAGTAGCTGAGTTGTAGATTCTTCTTATTATTTATGACTCGTTGCCTCGCATTAGGTATTTCTCCTGTGTCGTGGGTACGTTTACAAATATTTAAAGTTACATACACAAACAGCCTGACCCGGAACAACTTAATTTTGGTTAAACAATTTGTTCCATGCGGGGATCGAAGTCGCGCCTCGCAGCGATGTCAGATAGGTAAAAAAAATACTTGTATTTGACGGAACTCGGTGAGACTGGAAACCGACCCCAACATGTAGTTAGAAAAAGGCTAGACCGATAATGATAACTTTTTTTGTATTCTCAAATCAGTGTAAGGATGTTTATCAAATAAGGTAATTCAAGAAGAAATAAGAAACACATCAGTTGGAGACAAATACATTTAATTCAGCGAAAAAATTTAAAACACAGATTTAAAATTCTAATAACGTGCTACTAATCCAGCTTTTAACATGTCCGTCTTTCATAAAATTGGCTATGAAGCCTGTCCTTGCTTTGCGTTACCTTTTACGTAATTTTCTAAACAGGAATTCTTTTTTTTGCGTTTTTTTAATCTGCACATAATATTTTATTATGTGATTGTAATTAGCCTATGGGAGTACATGGTTATATATTGATTACCGTTTAGCTAACATCGAGTAAAACTGTTTCTGTTATTGAAGAGTGGTAAAAGAGTATTCATCAACATATATTATGTTTTAGGTTGATTGTTAATGCAGGAGTTACTAAAACAATAATCTTATTTATAACCAAAACGAAGTAAATGTCAAAAACAACCAGAGATCCTAAAGTTTAAATAAACTATTTGAAGCTTTAACATTTTACAGTGGGGTGTCCCCAAATTTTGTAAAAAAGACCGCAGTCGAGGCTTCGTAGAAGCCTAGTTTACGAAAATTTATAAATTCAATATATATGAATCAAGTCTCGAATATTTCTCTTACGAACACTCCTAATATACAGTTAAATCTAATCAGTTTATTTCATAGATCACTAATTTAATAATTACTTTCTTAGATAAAAGGTATATTATTATACTTAAGTTTTATAAAGACTAGATTTGCGGTAACAAAAAATTATTAATTCATATAAATAATAAAAATAAAACAGATTACGACCGATTCTCAGACATACCGAATACACATTTTTTTTGAAATAGGTCTAGCTGTTTCGAAAGAGTATGGTAACTAAAACAGTGACACAAGAAAATAAATTAAAAAATAGAATTTTGCTACTTAAACTGTGTGAGGCATGACAAACATGAAATATATAAAAATAACGTACGTAAAAATATATTATACGCCTAAATATTTAAAGAAAACTTAACGCCTTCCCATGTCAGTAATCAACAACTTATTATCAAATAACTATTTATCTAAAATATTTATATAGAACACAACATATGTACGTATGTAAAATAATTAATGACGAAAGCAGTACTTACAAATTGCCAAAAACCCAAACATGATTAAACTACCAATAAATTAAAACAGCGCTTCATGTACAAATTATTCGTATGTAGTGAGTTTAAATATTCTATCATATTAATCCTATTACTGAATTATGTAACAATCTGAATTATCGATTGAGAAAAATGTTTCTATTATCATGTAAATCGGCTAATCACGTTTAGTGCTACAACATACTTGAATTGAATGAAGCTAATTAGTTATAAGATGTGTGTAGTTCTGCACCCTATTCTGTGACATGCTCGCCAACACAATAGCATTAGATACACATAATATGTACATCACCACTGATCTATAAGTCTATGTAACAGTTTTTTTTTTGCTTTTCTACTTCGTTTTTTTTTTTTGACATCAGAATATGCTTATAAGATTGCATACAGATTTGGCACGTATTAACATATGCCATTATTGCAAGAGGATCTGTTAGATAAAATGTAAGATTGTGTTGCGAGAGTCCGGGTAGCAGACACAAAGATATTATTTCTAAAAGTATTTTAAAAGCAGTTACTTGCGTGATGATTTTTGAAATATTAACATTGAAGGTTATTTTTAACAGAAGCCTTTGTTTTGCTAATTTTCGTATATAATACAAGTTGATCAGTTTAGCGCTCAAAATAACTACGATATCAAGTTGGCAGCAATCGTCTACGTATGTCTTCTATATGGTCAAAATACATATTACTACAGATTATAATTTGTTTTAAACAACTCTGTTTAGCATCGCAAATACCCTGTGCGCATACAGGCTAAATCTGATAATCTTGTAGTCGTCAATCTGCAACAAATAGAGACATACAATTAATTAAAACATCCTTTTATTCACAACGCAGATCTAATTGGCAATATAGAGGAGATGCTCGGAAAGTTTTTATCGTAACGTACTGGAAATTTTAGTGATGTGCTTCAGAAAAAGCAGATATAAGACGCACCTGAATTATTAGTTGCAGCCTTTTTTTTTTTTTCGGGTGGGAAATCATCCAATGACTTCCCCCGCTCTGGGCGGAGCGGGAGGGCATGTCAGACTTGTACTGACTAAAACCCACCCATGTTTCTTCTTTTGCCCTTTACGTTCCGAGGCCGCGGTATCTCTTTCGAACAACCCGCAACCCCGGCAGGCAGAGGCTCTGGCAAGCCCCTCTGCTTTGCTGACTCTCTTTGAGGCGCGCGTGAAACACGAACGCGCCGTCGACACGGCCTGTCGTCAATCGACGGACGGACGGTGAACTACCCATTGCTCACCGCCCACAGGCCCGCATCTACGGTGGCCGGAAGTCGTCTCGCGGCGCCCGGCGCCATGGGCGTCTCCCGCGGCGGCTGGGTTGGGCAGATGTTCTCTCCCTCAAACGTCCGGCCACCTCCTTCGCTAGCATTACTGCTTCGCAGAAGGTGGTGACCGCTTCCCATTCCCTCTCGCTCCGGACCATGGCCTGAACCAGGGCCGGACGCGAGAGATCGCCGCCGCCGATCGCCTCTACGAGGGCACGGCGGTGCTCCGCCCAAGCCGGGCAGATCGCCACTGTGTGCTCCACCGTGTCCTCCGGGCGATCGTCACAATGGTGACACCCGGGCGCTTCCTCCCGCCCGATGATGCGCAGGAACCTCCCGAAACTTCCGTGTCCGGTGAGGACCTGCGTCAGGCGGTAGGTGAGGACGCCATGACGCCTCTCCAGCCACTCCTCAAAGAGGGGACTTACCGCCACTATTGTAGCGTGCCCTGCACGGGGTTGCGACAGTCGCTCTCTCCATGCCACCATGAGATCGCACCGGAGGTCTGCCCGCCGAGCGGCAACTTGCCGCGGCAGTGGGTTTTCCCCCCGGTGTAGTGCCTCCGCGCGCCACTTAAACAGGCGCGCGAGGACTATCGCCTCCAGATCCCACGGTGGCATTCCGGCAAGGAGGCTTGCTGCCTCGCCGGAGATCGTGCGGTAGCCCCGGATAAGCCGTATGGCCACCACCTTTTGGGGCGCGTTCAGATAGTGGGCGGCGCGCCGCCCTAAAGAACGCGCCCATACTGGGGCCCCGTAAAAGGCCAATTAGTTGCAGCCTTATAAACAGAAACGAAGTAAAAAGAGTATGTAATGATGGTAGCAGTTGGCATTCTGTAGTTTCTGCCTATCTTCTGGCGTGATTTTATGTACGTGTATATTGGTACTACACACCTTCAATACTCGTCAAAGTGTATTGAAACGGTTTTTAAAGGGTTCGTATTATATCGAAGTGGTTACCGACGTCTCTTTTTTGCGGATGGGAAATCATAGAATAACTTTCCCAGCTCTGTGTGAAGTGTGGGGAAGTGTCAGACTTGTACTGACTACAACCCACCCACCATGTTCCTACTATCTCTTTCGAACAACCCGCAACCTCTGCAGGCGGAGGCCCTGGTCCCTCTGCTTTGCTGAGATCTCTCTGAGGCGCGCGTGGAACAATAACGCAATGTCGTCACGGCCTGTCGTCAATAGATGGACGGACGGTGAGCTACCAATTGCTCACCGTCCATTACCGACGCCTTTGGTCTTCTTATTATTATTACTTGCATTAATAACTAAAACACTATCGGCCTGAGAGCAGCCAAATAAAGTAATGAAAAACAAACATAAAACTGTGATTTCTTCCCTTCGTCCATGTTGATAACCAGAGTCTGATAACCAGTTACCAAAGAAGAATTATTTTTCTTCTTTGGGCAATCGGTTATCAGACTGGATTTTTTTTTCCTTTTTGGGTATAGATTGATAACTCGTTAGTTTGAAAACTGCTTGGAAGTTATGTGTTCCTAGTACTTCGCCTGTTTCGAAAACAAGCCTTCCTCATGGACCAACTACGTATGTGTTCCTAATGACAACTACAGTAGAAAGAGGAAATTGACCTTTATTCGTTAAATGGCAGATTCTGGAAACGACAGATTTTGTACAGTTGTCAGCTAAAAATGTCGTCAAGAAAAAATGAAATGATATGAAATGGTATGAAATGATATGAAACGGTATGAAAAAAAAACACGTTAATGGAAAACAAACTCGCAAAACTTATATTTATAACTAAAAACAATAAAACTTAATCTATTAAAACATATATGGAGCAATTATTTCCAAGCAGTGGCCAACACTTATTGTCCTTTGATTTAATTGATCTATTGCTAGATTAATTTCCTCGTCAATTTCTTGATACGTTTTAATTTTCCTTACTTTCTTTTTGATGTCTTGTAAGTTTATTTCTCTAACTAAGATGTCGAGTATTTTAGGTATAGTTGGGTTTTTAATACCTACAAACCGGTTGATTCGAGAATGCCACCCCTCTAAATGGTTAGTAGTTCGTATTTTTTCTCTTTGACAGCACCACATTTTTATAAAATTAATATCCTTCAACCAGAATCGCTCAAAATACTTATTAAATTTCTTAACATTTTCATTGTTAGGGCTTTTCTCCATAATATATTTGTAACCTGCTGTGATTTGCTGCAAGGGTAAACGGGCCAGGCCGGCACATCGGGCAACATGCCGCCTCTGTACTCTTGATGTTATTCCCAATTGCTTGGCTTTTTTTGAAAACGCAGCGACACAAATGGTAAAAGCATCCTTTTACTATCGTTTTAGGAAAGATATTACGAATAGCATTAATTGCTGACTTTTCGTAGTCTAGAAGTACTTTACTAGGATTCCATTTTGTACGCACCTTGATGATTTCAAAAAGCTTCTCATAAGTTTTTTGACTTTTGTTTTCAAGGAAAGCGAAACACAGCGGAACAACCTTTTCCGTACTAACATTGTATCCGTGAACACTGTATAACTGTTTAAAGGGTGGTGGACTCGATTTAAATGTTCCATCGAGAAGATAAACATCATAATTTAGTATGGTTTCTAAAGCAGGAGAGCAGAAGACAAGTATTCTTTCTTCATCATTGTAATCGGCAAGCAAATATTTTTGAAATTTATCTGGCAATGTTACCTCTTTCGCGAGATTAAAACATATCTTTGAAACATTTAAGCTTTTATTTCTAGCATTGTATAAGCCACTTTTTACGTTTTGAAACTGGGGCAGTTCTGAAATTAAATTTATTCCTTCATCCTTCAGCTCACTAATAACTTTTTCAAATTGCTGCTGGATTGGATTATTATTGTTACAAATGTTATTTTTTAAATTAAGCATTTTTTTTATTATTATACTCTTTCCCGTGTTTGGCTTGCAATGAAGGCTGTGCACATTTCCTTTTAATTTTATATTTTCTCTACTTACTGTAATATTTCCATTGCAATCTTTTTGCTTAACACATTGCCAAAACTTACTTCCGTTTTTGTATTGTTTTCTTAGATGGTAATCATAGCCTTCAAATATTAATTTTTGGCCTCCGCGTTTAGTAGGATAAAACTCCATAGTTTTCCGCAATTACCAACTGTATCTATCGGAGAATATATATAAATATTTTGCGTCGCAATATCGTGATAAAACTGCAGATCGATAGAAAATTGCATATCTATATTAATTTGTATTTATCATAGTGACATGAACTAAGGGTTATGTGTCAATTCCGTCATTGTTTGTCTCGAATAAAATTTTCCAGCCATTAACGTGTTTTCGAAACAGGCGAAGTACTAGGAACACATAACTTCCAAGCAGTTTTCAAACTAACGAGTTATCAATCAATACCCAAAAAGGAAAAAAAAATCCAGTCTGATAACCGATTGCCCAAAGAAGAAAAATAATTCTTCTTTGGTAACTGGTTATCAGACTCTGGTTATCAACATGGACGAAGGGGATTTCTTTAGATCACAATATTCACAAAAATCTCACGTAAAGCTTTGAAAGTTTCATGATTCTATCTGGGTACCGCCCACGAATAATTGTAGATTTTTTCACTCGATTGATCTCAATCCTTTTCTATTTGGTGCCCGAAATCCCAAGTTTAATTTACTGAAATCCAAGATGTTAGATTCGTTATCTCATACCAAAGCTTATTAAACCAAACAGAATTAGTTTGAGTCATAAAATTAAATAATTGATACGAGTGTTGAACTGTTGCACATCCACATAATTTATTTTGTATTTGTAGATTAATTGTGGCGTAGCATCAGCGTACCTTAGCGGTTTATGCTACAATGTATTTCCATAGCGTTTAAAACTTAACGCTACGACAAATCGAATGATATCTAGTACGAATATCTAATTAATCGAATCGTAGATGTTCCAAGTTTCCAACATGCAATTACCTTAGTATTTTTCACATTCTTTTAGTTAGTTCTAATATTATATTAGAAAATACTGGTTAATGAATTGTATTAAACTCTTAATACAATATATAAACAAGTATTTTATTAAATAATAAACAAAATAAATAATGTTCAAACAAAATATAGATGGTAAGAATTAACAACAAGATATACGAGTAGCCTTATTTATGATAACACGAGATTGTTCATATGCAGTCTAAGGATACCACTTAGTTTTCTCATGAATAAAGAGGTAATCTATTGTGAATGAAAACGAATAAAAATGCTATGCTAAATGAGCACTCTTCTGAGAGAGATAGTGCTTCTTTAAACAATGCAGTTTCTTTTTAAAATATTATGCAGAATTGCAAAAATTGTAAATCTCAAAGAACGAAACGTTACTGAATTCAATAGTAGTGTTTTATTAGAAATTTGACGACAGAATTAACATTTGGCAACTGAAACGAAATTATTTCACAGTGAATTATGTAAGTTTGCGTCGCGGTAAATATAATTTTGCCGCGAGACCATAAATTAATGTGATTACGGTCAAAAACTTTACATTTCAGCAATCTGAGGGTCACAATTTCAAGTCGTTTGTAGGTGTAAAATAAAATTCAAATTCTTTTTTTTGTGCTTAATGGCAGCCAGCAGTCCAGACGGTCGGTGGCCTCAAAAAAGCAGTTCAAGGACACAAAACGACCTGTGGGCAGCTCTCGCTTGGCTTAGGTACCCGGGATTTAGGGTCCACCAAGGCGAAATGAGACCTTAGACTTTTGCTAACAGTGTTTACATTGTTTTAGGTTCTTTGAAACACGTGTTAAAGTGAACGAAGCTTATCTCCGAGACAGCGACGACATCCGCCCGATTGATGTTCTTCATTATGCTCTATAATGATGAAACTTTGTCAGACTTTGATCGTTACAGCTACAGGCCCGATAAGCGTCAAATGGCCGATAGACGATGTCCTTTCGTACTTCTAAGTATCGAAGCGGCCTAACTTTTCATTACAGTAAAGTGCTTAGACTACGTGTATTTGCTGCTCAGTCGCGTATAAACGAATGAACGGATTTGGGCAATATCCTAAACAAAGGTCTTGGATTAATACTCTTATCTGAGTAGGTAGGTACACGAAAAAGTCCCCTAAGGATGCACGAGAAACTGAGATGTTGTAGCAAGTAAATAAAAAGTGTTTAAGCCAAAGGGATTTGAAATTATTTCAGAAGAAATATTTTAGAAAAAAAGTGGAGTGGAGTGAGGAGTGACACTGCGTCCTCACCTACCGCTTGACGCAGGTCAGCATCAGAGATGACAGTTTCTGGACGTTCCTGCATATAATCGCCCGGTAGTCACCACTTGTAAGTTCTTCTATTTAAATGAATTCGTAGAACGGTCTCACCTTCCATTGGTCGCGGTCGGTCGGTTTAAAGGGAATCCTTATGAGTGTCGTCGGCGGGCGGTACTCCAGCTGCGGACATCTTGCGCCGCTCGTTCCGTGCTCGGGACACGGGCCGGTAGTACTGCTCGCTGCGACGCCGTCAGCGCTCTGGCACCGGGGCCTCTGACTCCAGCTCCATCCACAGTGAGGAGATCACGCGAGCATCTGTAGTTTTAAGACTAATTTTAGGACAAGAACACTTCAACCTGTAAAAACATCATCGTCGTTGTGACAGGACTGCCTGTTGACTAGAAGTTGACAAATTTATTTTTGATGCTTGCATCATGCAATCTACCTTCTTACTATGTTGACAAGACTAGATCAAAGTATTAAGAAATTCAAAATACCGGAGGCGTAAATCATACAAGTTTTCATATTCCAGGATCTTAGAGGCATGTCCAATTGTCCATATTAACATACCTGCCCGTCTCAAATCATTGATCCTAAATGTATCAATACATTCACTGCTAATGATAAACGATAATGTTCTCCAAATTTTTAGGTAGGTAGGCATCAGGTCAAACTATAGTTATTGGGACTGCCCAATAATTATAGTTTGACTTGACGCCTACCAACATTCATTCATCCGTACATTACCATTCCGAGCGATAAGAAAACTGCATTTTTACTGAGCCCGGTGATATTGCAGTAGAATTTTCAATAACTCTACATTCTAGGATAAATAATTTCAGATCGAATTGTTTGATAAAGGAAATAAGGTCGGGAATTTGTCAGGTTGCACTTATTCATATGGTTGAAGTAAAATTGATATCTATATTATTATGCTATTTTTATTAAGAGGTAAAGTTTGTGGGGTTGTAGGGGGTAACTTCTGGATCTACTGAACTGACTTTAAAAGTTCTGTTACCAATAGAAACACACGTTATTGGTGTATGTCATAGGCTCTCACACTGCAAGCTTCGGGGACTGAGCCGCTGGGATCAATTACCTAACTATAAACCAGAAAGGCTCGCTTGCACTACGTAGGCGTTTGTTGTAGTTTCACACTTATCATATTGCTTGACTCTTGATCATTTAGTGAAGACAAACATAAAGCAACGACAGCGCTCTGGCTAGAATGACACCGTGGATTAAATATGCCCCAAAATTAGGGTTGGTGTTTCTCTGAATCACATCTGCTAATTTAATGATTCAGAACCCTCTTTAAAACATGTTAAGGCACATTCATCTAGGTGTGGCTCCATAGCCGTGCTGTGAACTCACTAGTCACACAATAAACGTTGCAAAATTCTACCAATATTCAGACAACAATGTTCGAATGTTGGCATTGACCTAGAAAAACTATTGTACCACAGGCAGGGCAAACTTTTATATTTACAGCGACATTTCTGCAAAATTCCCCACAGTGATTGATCTGAATAAAGCGTTTATCGTTTGCGCAGAAACACTTGACTTATCATTCAAACTGTTACTACCAAATAAAGGAAATGTCTAATTGTCTATCAACAAAACAAGCTGGATCGTCGACAAATCACCTGTTTTCCTCGCATAGTTACAAAGAAGTTTGGCCATAATTGTCTCCAAATATTCTTTCAACCTAAACGTGGGTATGAATGTGTCACAAAGTTATGCTAACTCCATACAATCGAATGCCTTATTTACTGGAGCGTTACTTGAGTCAACATGTAGACGACCGTCTCATATTATCCAGCGCCGCGACTCGAGTGTTTGTCGGAATGAATACGTATTGATGGCAAATATTGTGTTACACATAACTCGTAAGAACGACGACGACGTGCACGACAGATTCGCATAAAGAAATGGAAACCCAGACCGTAGTCTTGGTTTCATCTAAAATATACAAAGGGATGTAAAGGGTATGTTTCGATTTGGAGATATAAACCTAACTGATTATTAAGAAAATTCTTTGATATAAATATCCTTACTAATATTATAAAAGCGAGGGTGAGTTTGTTTGTTACGTCTTCACGCCTAAATGGCTAAACCGATTTTGATGAATTTTGGTACAGAGATAGCTGGGCCCCTGGAGCCGTCTCCAGGGGCCCAACTATCTCTGTAATATATATAGCCTGTGTCCGTACATAGACTATATATTTTTTTTAAAAGATTGAGATAATTATGAAGGAGAAATAGGAAAGAAAAGGAAAAACTTAGCATTGCTATTACAATAAATAAAGCGCAAGGGAAAAAACTATAGGTTGCTACCTGTAGTTACCTGTAAATCAGGAAAGGGGAAGTGCGTTACCCCGAATTTAACGCGAGCAAAGCCGCGGGAAAAAGTTAGTAAACTATATAAGGTAAGGTATGATTTGATTCTTTTACTGGTCAATAGTCATGTAAGTCCATCCATGAAGTGAGTCAGGAGACTATTTAAGTCAATTTATTGAATGAAAAGGCAGCTTTCTCTAAATTTTTTGTATGAATATTTGTAGAATACATTTCTTTGCTGTAAAAATGAAGGTCTGTTGTTCCCTCCCAAAAGCCCTCTCTTGTGCAGAAATGAAGCAAGCTTTATAACCACGTTTGATGATTGCGCGCTTGCAAGTTTTAGTCCAAGCGAACTTTTTTCTTCATAAAAGTTATGTCAATGATAAACTTAGTAACACAAATGAATTTCATATATCTAGTCCTATTCGTAGTTACCATAGGATTGAACGGCGTAACAACCGTGTTATTGGCTATAAACTATTCTAACGGAAGCCACGTTCGAATCGCAAATCACGCCATTTGGACGTATGAGATAGTGATTAATGTTCAAGCAATTTCGATCCTCTTAGTTGTGTCCCTCTATACACTTCTTCACTTGGTCACAAAATAATGTAGGGTAGAGCGGTCGCTGAAACTTTCATGACATTAAACCACTAATAGTCCCAGTTTCTCCTACAATGTTTTATAGTCCATTAGAAGGATATATTGATTTAACTTGTTCGGTGTGGGTAGAAACAATGTATCACTTTCAAAGCCTTTTGTTAACCTGTCTTTGTTTTTCCACTGGTATCCGAACAAAAATCTACTTAAACCTAACCTTTCGCGAAGCCGTCAACCACGCATACTGTACTTCAAATCAAGTAATTCTACGCAAAAACATTGCTTGAAAACTTTTTTTTGTGGGTGCAAAGTTATGTTTAACTGTAGAACTTAATGCAAAATGTTTAGTGTACACTCAACACATTTTACTTATGAATTGAATAGTATGGAGGCCGCGAAGGTTTTTAAACAAAAAAAACTCATAAAAAAGGTTGGAACTTTGACCCCCAAAATTTCCAAATGGCATTAATACAGAATATACTTCTGTATAAATACCAGCACATTTCTTGTATCACAATCCGACTGGAGTGACAAGATAAACACACCAGCCATATACATTGACTCAGAAGATATGAAGGTCAACATGAACTACGAAAGTTATATTATAGTCATTGTTACAAATCTACGAGGATCCAATATTGTATGGCAAAAGTTCTACATGAACGTAGATATCCGTTAAAATATCAATATAAAAATATAGTTTTCATAAAACTAAGTGGAAACTTGTCGCATTTAATCTTGAAATTTAAAGTTATGGCAACACTTATCTCACTTACATGTCACGTTTTGCTCTTTGATGGCTTTAATAAAATAGAGGGGGGGGAGGGGTAGGCACTTGATATAATTTATAATGATTTTTGTAGTATATAATGGTGTTATTTGCAGAACAAATGAGATGAAGCCTTCTACAACGATTGGGAGATTAAGGGAAGAAAACATTAACGATTATTAGAGACAACATTTTTTGATGAGCTGGATTCCCACAGGAAGCAAGGGAAGCCTTGCCATGCAGTGGAACAATGTAGGCTTATAATAACAAAACTAGTTGTGCCCAGCGGTTTCACCCGCTGCTCAGCTCGTTAGTGTGCTCGTTCATGCTGTCGTTAGCGTGATGTTATATAAAGTCTATTAATTTTGTGATAGAATGCCTATGCAAAATTTCAAGTCAATCCGGCCAAGGAATCGCTCTTTCTTATACAAATTTTGCCACCCAGCTCCACCCCCTTAAGGATGGTATTTTACAAAATCTCGTCTTAATAAGCACCTACATTTTTAAAAGTAGAGAATTTCTAATGAATGAGTCAGTGAGTTTCTCTTTTATATAGATAACTAGCCGTGCCCAGCGGTTTCACCCGCTGCTCACTTAGGGGTATGAAAAATAAATGTTGACCGATTCTTAGACCTACCCGATATGTACACAAAATTTCGTTTAAATCGGTCCAGCCGTTTCGGAGGAGTATGGGAACGAATACTGTGACACGAGAATTTTATATATTAGACGAGATTTATATATATTAGATAATCTTATTTTTTGAACAGAATTTTACGAAACTTTACAAATTCACCCCACAAGACTTTTCCTCACCTTAGAAGCTTCGAATTGAACTATTTAATATCAAAATTGTGTGCACTTACCAAACATTGTGTTATGTGCAACACACTTTGCAATGGTATGTTCAAAAATGACACCTTGGATATGATGCCGACGAAGATGAAGAGTTACGAAAACGTGAGGTGGGACGGTTTATACCGTGAACACGGAGTGCATTGATCCTCATCATCTGCCTAGCCTTTTCCCAACTATGTTAGGGTCGGTAGTCTAACCTGATGCAGCTGAATACCAGTATTTTACATGGAGCGACTGCTTATCTGACGTCCATAACCCAGTTAGTACTGGGTAATACGATACCTCTTGGTAAGACTGGTTGTCGGACTTTTTGGGACACTGACTATCTGTAACGACTGTCAAAGATCTACAAATGACAGCCGGTACCAACAGCATAACGTGCTTTCCGAGGCACGGAGGAAACTCGGTATGTAAAGGGTGGTCACCCATCCACAGACCAACCTAGGCAAGCGTGGCTTAACCTAAAGATCGACCTGGGGCCTAAGTCTGCTATTGTAATAGAAAACTTAGGCCCCTGAGCGGCTGCTATTATTTAGCCTCGAGCACGAACACGGAGTGCATTGATCTGGTTACAAATACCTCTGATGACATGGGAAAACTTTCTCACCCGGTTTCTCTTCAGGGCCTGGTTGGGATGGAGCTTCTACAGCCTCTTCGATGCAGCTTTGTTCATCCGGGAATTGCACGTGTTTCTTGACAGCGGAGCGGCTTGGTCTTGATAGCACGGACGCTGTTAACAGATAATAGAATAGTAAATACAAATGATGGGATCGATCTTTAATACCCTCAGCGTAAGAATGTTTCATTTTTCATAAAAAAAAATCATGAGTTTTGAAATATACTTCGCTGTGCTGAACCCATGATAACAGTTCGTTTTTCGATGTCTCTTATACGTAGTATACCATCGAATTTTGTAATAAACGTTTGTAACTCACAGAGCTAATTGCAAAAACAGTATCAAACGGCATCTGTGAAATGTACGCCAGGTACGTTAGGTTAAATATCTTTCGTTTAAGTATAGTGTAAATAGTGAAAAATAAATATGAGTCGAGTGTCAGATCGTATCAAGTCTTAATCTTAGCGAATATCGCGGAAGTCATCATCTACCTAACCTTTTCCCAATTACGCTGGGGTCGGTTTCCAGTCTAACCAGATGCAGAGGAATACCAGTATTTACCATCTCACAAGCTTGTTAGTACTGTGTAATAGGTTAAATGGTATTGCCCTTGGTTGGTAAGACTGGTTGCCATACTTTTGGGCCTTTAACTTCCTGCAACGTCATCAAAAATCTACAAATGACAGCCGGGACGTTGGTGCCGGCTCGACGTAGCTGTTGCGCTTAACGTGCTTTTCGAGGCACGTAAGAAATTTGTTACTGAATTCATAAACTTGTTTTGCTTATCATGTTTCGATATTTTATACCGTACGAAAAATGAGAAGAAATTAGCATGGTTGCTAATATTAGCGCCGATCCCAAGTAATATGGAAAAAAAGACAGGAAGATGATGATGTCATGAATGATAAGTGGGTGAGAAAGTACTTGTGATTTTAATAACAGTCTCGTGGTTACTTGCCAGGTTGTTTGTCATCATCTGCTTGAGAGGAGTCTAGTTTTATCAGCGGGATACCTCGACCTAGTGACATAATGTTAAATGAAAGAGAGATGTTCAAAAAAGCCTAAAATATTGGCTGAAAATTAATATATTAGTTGTTCATGTTTTTAGTAAATTATCGATTTTGTTTTGTATAGTCACATAAAGTTATTTGGTTAGGCATAATCATCTTGTAAGACGAACGTGGGCTAGTTTCCGCGACAAAGGAGATCCAAGTGTGGTGGCTTGTAACCTTATGCTTATGTAACGCTATCTTAAACAATTTTTTTATTATACTGTTTCATTTTCTTTTCAAGGCAAAGTGCCTTTGACTGACGAACATAAGTGCATATCATCTAAAGAAATCGGTCTCTAAACGAGCTTCTTAACAAAGTTATCATTGTGACCATAATTCAAACCAAAAATATATCTATAACGCCCAATATAAGAATTCAAAGAACAGATCCACAAAATCTGATCCGGTGCTTCATGTAAGTTGCACCTTCCGGGTGTCGTTGTTGGCAACTAGTAAAATCACGTCGGGTAAGAGGCTGGCTTAGCTATGCTTTTTTTCCCAAAAGGTTTGTGGTAAGATTTCAGGGCGCTCATGTTTAAACAAATAATACTTAATGAAGATACTGTTGTTTTTAAGCAGGAGCAATTTTACTATTTAAGAAATTTTTCAACAGTGACAGGTGGATTTTAGATAATAATCAGTCCCAGATTTCTTAACTTTGCTGTCGATGATGGACAATGTAGAGAACCTACGTGTGGTTTTAATAGTATTACTTTGGTGCTTGTCACGTATTATGCTGCTTCAAGTGGCGATATCTTAATCGGTTGCAATAGGTGAGCTTTAAGACATAATATAGGTAGTAGATAGGTTAAAAAACAAAGGTCTCTAATTTTATAAGAAAGGAATTTATTACATTAAGTTCTGACTGTTAGCCTATTTTGAATTCGAATTCTGATGCCATACGGGTGATGCCAATGCGTTGCGTCGTCGCAGCGTAGTGATTTCGACAAACTATTATACATAATATAGAGCGTACTACATGTAACACGCACAAAAGCATTTTTAACATAACTCCGAAGTACTCTAAACGTACTTATATTTTGAACCTGGCGGCACAATCAGTTTTTTATCTATAATAATTTATTTTCTATTTTAACTTTTACGCCAGAGAGCATTAAGTGGCCGATGATTTTAAAGTAACGGTTTCATTAGTATTATAACGAGAAACTAACTCAAATTGATTCACGAGGCCCGATTCAATGTGTTTCGGGTGATATGACCGCGACCCAGAAAGTTGTAGTTTGTACCTGAGCAGGTGTGCTCGAACGTTTTGAACCTGGTTAGTACTGTGCAAGATTAACCTAGGAGTACCTACATGTGCATATAAGCTGTCACATAGGTACTTGCCATGTGGTGTCCTGCTTCTCTGCCGAGAAGTCGATCCCGAGGCCGAAGCGACAATAGGAACTTTAAGAACAAAACGATATCATTAGGTTCAACAAGTATAAATGGTGAAAGAGCCGAAAATCTTTCACAAACAGCTCTTTTAGTAATAAATCGGTACTTGCCGGGTACGTAGCTACATCGTGATCGAGAGGTGCGTGGTGGAAACTTCTTAGCTGCATAACCTTTAAGGACAAAATGATTAAAGCATACTTTGTCTCATTGCTTGCTAAGAGAACTATTTAAAAAAAAATGACTTGTATTGTGATAGACGCTAAACAAACAGGTCTCTCAGAGGATGGTTAATAATAGAAGTCACCTTTGGTTAAGTTTAATACTGAAGCTTAGGTACTGCTTTGCTTTCTTCCAGAAACAGAGGTTTAAAATATTATTAGCACGCATACCCCTTGAACAGCAACACAGCAAGTCTAGGCATGTATTTGTGCGCTCCGGACTATCATCTTCATAATCAACACTCTGTGGCCTTAAATCATACTTGGCATATGGTGCAACCATTTCTGGAGTAATGGCTGAATCCGATCTTTGATCACCTGACAAAACGAAAAATATACGAGCTTTATGGCTAAATCTAATCAGTGGTGCACACATTACCAGAAAAATACGATGTTGTTTAGAGGCCTAAAGAAAGTGTTACAATAATTCTTTCTAGGAAGAAAAATCTGGGTGGAGCGAAGGAGAGTGACTAAAGCCCACCCATGTTCCTTCTATAGCTCTTTATGATCCGGGGCAGCGGTATCTCTTTCGAACAACCCGCAACCCTAACAAGCGGTGGCAATGGCAGGCCTCGCTGCTTTGCTGACATCTCTTTGAGGCGCGCGTGGAACACTAACGCGCCGTCGGCACGGTCTGTCGTCAATAGACAGACAAAGGGTGAGCTACCCATTTCTCAGAGTCCACAGGCCGAATCGGCGTACGACTCTCGGGGCCTCTCCTGCGGCGGCTGGATTGATTTGAAGTGCTCTCCCTAAAAACGCCCGGCCACCTCCTTTGCTAGCATGACTGCTTCGCAGAAGGAGCTGACCGCTTCCAATTCCCTCTCGTTCCGGATCATGGACTGAACCAAGGCCGTAAGAGTGATGGTCGTTTATGGTATGGTTAAAAACTGAAGCATAGCCGCTGTTTTGTCTTGAACAGACTTAAAATATCATCTTTCTAAAATGTTTCTAGCAGCCATACCCCTTAAACAGCAACACTGCATATCTTGGCACATATCCGAGGACTCTAGACTATCTTCTTCATAATTAACTCTCTTTGGCTTTAAATCATATTTGGCACAAGGTACAACCATTTCGGCAGTAATGGCTGCCTCCGGCATCTGACAATCTGACAAAATGAAAAATACACTAGCTTTATTGATGAACCAAACAGGTTGTGGCTAATCATTTTAAAATAACGGCTTATCAACAGACATTAGGTACAAGAACAATATGCGGTTATTGGTGGCTTAAAAAGTAGCTTGGTGATTCTTTTCAGGGCGATAAAAGAATAAATTTCTTATTACTGGGTTTCTTGTATCGTTAGTGGCGTTAATAAAATCCTCAAAGTATCTAGTATATGGATGATAGGGATATTACTGTAGGTAGCACCTGGAGAAGGCACCGGACTGATCTATCCATACACAGGAATATAATAATATGTATAATGTTATTGATTAATACACGGTAACTTGCTCGGTTGTATTTCGCTACGGAGCATTTAAGCACACGACGTCTTAATCTGTTCGATTACTTCTATGGATGAATGATTACAATTATAAAAAATGCATACTTCGTTGCCAAATACTAAAGTAGGTTTATACCTGAATTTTGAAGTTACTTGAATTGAAAGTGACTGACAAATGAAATAAAAAAAAAACAAACGAAATCAATTTTGTATCTAAGATTTGTCAATTTATATATCGGGTTTAAGGTCTCTGCACACAGCCGGCGTGGCGTGACGGGGCGCGGCGTGACGGGGCGGCAACGCGACGCTGGCGCGGCGGCATCGGTCACACTGCGGGCGCGATAACGTCCCGTCCCGTCGCGCCCATTCACGCCGCTTCTGACTTGTATTCCCGCCCGCTGTGTGCAGCGACCTTTAGACACCTTTTAGAACAAAACGTATGGAATGAATAATGTTCTTCGTTGCTAAATTAATGAGCTTTCATAAAATTGAACTTTCAAATTTTAAATCCAGATTCTTTTTTTTATTGCAATGAATAAGATATAGTCCCGTAAACCTAGGAAACTGTCATCTGCATTACCGGTGAGGCATTGCAGCTTCACTGCTATAAATGTACCTACCCTAAAACGTACCCGGAAAACGTAAACCGGGAGATACTGCTCAAAAACAGTAAAATTAATGTAGCTGTCCTTTCTGGGTATGACAATTCATGATTCTATATATTTATATAGGTAAATTTGTACTTGCCCGGTGGCATCTCGTTAAGATGTACTTTAGTAACCACTGTCTTAACCGCTGGTGGGTCGTTTTGGCGACCTTTTAGGACAAAAAGTGATAAATTACAACAGTTTCTTAAAAAAAAAACAAATTTTAGATTTTTGTGAAGGAATTCTTAACTAAATCAATATACATAAAGCACGTACGATATACTAAATCACAAATTTTTTTTTTTTGGGAAGCTTCATATTATATTTGAATTACAACAGTTTCTTAAAAAAAAAACAAATTTTAGATTTTTGTGAAGGAATTCTTAACTAAATCAATATACATAAAGCACGTATGATATACTAAATCACTCAATTCTTTTTTTGGGAAGCTTTATTTTATATGTGAAATGATCATCTATTGATCGATTTTTAAGATCGATATTTGAATAAGGGATGCACCGCAAATGCACTTTCATAAAAACATTCATAAACTCGCGCCTTTCACATATTTTACACCCATACATGTGTTGAGCCATACACTTTCATCTCAGAGACAAAACTGGAATGTCACAAGTACAAAGTTAAAGGTAAATATACATTCTGCAAAGGAAGCTGATTGATGGTTTGATAGTAGTAGTTATGACAAAGTAAGTGACTAAAATATTACTATCACCCATACCACCTAAACAGCAACACAGCAAGTATCGGCACATGTTCATGCGCTCCGGAGTGTCTTCTTCATTATCAATTCTTAAATCGTATTTGGCATAACGTTCAACCATTTCTGGAGTAATGGCGGCCTCCGTCCTTTGATCACCTGACAAAACGAACAATATACTAGCTTTATCGCTGCATCTAGCCAGATGTGGCTACAATGTCACAACACCGCTAATCAGTTCTCTCTACCAGAAAAATGACATGTTGTTTAGTAGTCTAAAAATGTGTTGTGATAGTTATTCCCAGTACAAAAAAGAACATATCTCCTATAACTCCCGGGCCCGTTAGGTCTCCAAGCAGTTATCTCACAGGGTGGCTATTGATAATAGTCGCCTTTGGTTTCTCTCAAAACTGAAACAAAACTGTTGTTTTGCCATCTCCACAGGCAGATGCCTAAAATCTAAAGGAGATAACGCTGTTTTAATGGCTATAATCGTAGTAGTATGACAAGTGTCTAAAATATTACTATCACCCATACCCCTTAAACAGCAACACTGCAAGTCTTGGCCCATATCTATGGATTCCAGACTGTCTCCTTCATAATAAAATCTCTTTGGCTTGTTTTTTTCTTTTTCGTTTTTTACACATGGTGCAATAATTTCTGGAAACACGGCGGCATCCAACCTTTGATGACCTGACAACACGAAAAGACTAACTTTATTGCAGAATTAAATAGGTTGTGGCTACAATGTCTAAACGCGGCTAATCAACGGACATTACTAGAACATACCGTTGTTATTTGGAGGCTTAAAAAGTACCATGGTAGTTCTTTCCAGGACGACAGCGAAGTTTTTTTTTGTAATAATGGGTTTATAGTAAGGTAACGCTGCGTTTATGTAGAAAATTGGGACATTACAGTCTATGCGAAGAGCACATAAGTTTTTGTCTTGTTTTCTTTTGGTATCGTAATTGCTTTAAGATTCTGTTCCTGCTTTTAAGAGAGAGCTTTGGGTCTTGTAACACGTGGGTTTTGGGTCTTGTATCTCTAGCATAGGAGTGAAAATACGATTGAAAAATACACGGTTACTTGTCCGTTCCTTTCTAGATACGAAGCGTTACAGAACCCGATGTCTGAATCTTTTTGATTTCTTCCACCTTCAGGAAAAATTATTACAAATAACGATTTTCTCGTTGCTAACAACTAAATCAGGTTTAAATTTTGATATCTGGGTTGAAAGTTGCTGTCCATTGCAATGATATAAATGGAATTTCTTAATAGGTTTGGCCAACTACATATTTTAAAGTCAAAAAGGTCTTTTGTCTTTATTTGCAAGAAATATGAAAAAGTCCTATAAACCTGGGAAAATATCATCTGCAATTGCAGCTTCACTGCCATATCTGTACCTAAATAAAAACGGAACCGGAAAACGTTAACCGGGAGATTCAGCTTAATAATGAATGTGGTAGTAACTCGTAAACATAACTAGTTTCATATATATTTATTTTAATAGGTATGTTTGTACTTGCCCGGTGACATCTCGTTAAGATGAGCTTTGGTAGCCATTGTTATTGGACGAAACCAAACTTGCATTACTTTCATCAAAATTGATTATGCTGGAGCTGGTCCAATCTGTGTCTATGTTAAGTGCAATATTAGCCTCTGCAAGAAACTGGTTCATACTGACTTGCATCGACTCGCAACCCAGAAAGTTGTAGAGTTTGTACCTCAACAGTGACATTGAAGGTTAACCAGAGACAACATATAGGTGCATTTAAACTGTCACATTGGTACTTGCCAGGTGAAGTCCCGCTTTCTTGTCGAGAAGTCGATCCCGAAGCCGGAGCGGTAATAGAAGCTTTATGGACAAAACGATATCAATATTTTTAAGAAGTAGGAATGGTGGTATAAACCGAGATTGTGCTGGGCCGTGGAGAAAACTATATGGTTTCACGAAATAAAAACCAAAACTTTTTAAGTACTTATGCTTTTTTCTCTTGCTAGGTCGTAAAAAGACATGATATTAGTTAAACAATCAGGTATACATGGCTAGTGAGAACGGTAGCATGCTTTGTCGTCCTCTAGATACAGAAGTCTAATACTTCATGTGTCTGAAATATTACTAATACCCCTTAAACAGCAATACGGCAAGTCTTAGCACATGTTTAAGCGCTCCGCACTATCTTCTTTATAATCAACTGCCATTCGACTGAAATTGAATATTGAAAAATAAATTCGGAGTTAACCCCAAATTTATTTTTGAATGCCTTTATGACCATTAAAGACAGAGGTTAACTTAGGTTTTAAATAAATGTGAATTTATAAACTGTCACTTGCCAGGTTGTATTCCAGTTTCGCCAGACTGAAGGGTGGATCCTGCACCCTTGGGGTTACCAGAACCTTTGAGCATAAAATGAAATATGCTTAATTGACAAATTGTATATACAGAAGCTTTCGAGACTCAAAATAAAAAGCGAATGGAAATGTGAGATTTGATAACATAGTGCGATATTTTCATAATATTTTCGAAAGTGCCGTAATCCTTTTCTGAGCTAGATTATTTCCTAAATATGTCCTTAAATCTGAATAGATTTCCGGACCATAAGAACCTTTGTAGTAACTTCTATTGTCGTGGTTTTCAGGGAGATTTACAAGCATGCTAAGGGCTAAAATATACACCCTTGAGGGTATAACTCGTATCAATATAAATATGTAATGAGGCTGTTGTATTAAGAGCATAGTGGCTATGAGTCATTTATCATTTGGAGTTATCAGTTTGTGAGCTACTTAAACATTAAGATGAAAGAGTATTGCAATATATCCAAACGTTATTATGTGATAAGCAGACAAATTCAGTGCTCGTATGTATGATCTGCTACTAAATAGTGTAAAATCGGATTGAATCACTTACACAAATTTCTATAAACGAGTGTAAATGCATGCATGTATGTTGCATGCTATGTGTACTGTATATGAGATTAATGAAAATATACGGCGGGTACTTTAAATAAATTGGTTTCATCTTGAAATTGCGAAACATCAGGTTCCGTTATATTTTAATTATTTCCAATTAGTGAAAAATGTTTAAGTTTTTATGCAAACAAATTGCTTAAATCCTTCTAAGTTAGTGTGAAAAAGTAATTGACGATTATACTGACCTTAAATTTCGCGTAAACAGAACCCCGAGTCAAGTTTGTATGGCAAGTATTATAGGCCACAACAGTAGCACGACCAAAATATCTATAGTTAGCTTTATTATGATCAAAAGGTATTATAAAAGGTTCGTGCCTACCGCAAGTATTAGCTTGTGATCCTCCGTTGATAAGCATTTAACCTTCGAGATGTCTATGAACACTGAACAGACGCTAAAGCGGTGACCACGTATTCAGTACATTACCTTGAGATGACCCCCATATAGAAAATCTCATCAGTATTTTTTGCCAAAATCTGCTATTCCAATTTCCAAGAAAAATTTCAAGTCAAAATGTACTGAACAGCTTTTTTTTGTATTAGGTACTGATGAAAAATATCCACGTGGAGTGGAATCAGAATGCGCTGAATACGTGGTCACCGTTATAGCGTCTGTTTATTAAAGAGCTTTACTAAAACAAAGCTAAAGTTGTTGTGCTGAATTTGACATCGATAGTGACTGGTGATAACAGTCGTGTGTTACTAGACGCTTAACCGGTTGCTAAAACCGTTTATAATATATGAAAACATTACGTTCTAAACTCATTATAACGAGTAAATACGCCTTAAAGATTTCTGTAACATAACTCATTCCAATTAACGACTTGTAAGGCACGTCTTTACGCCTCCCACTCCTTAATCACCCAAGTTATATCCACTTTACAAATAATATCAGCTGAATAGTTTTCCATTATGAATCCAGGTGCCTTACCATCATTTAACCTCAATTGATCACTGTCTCCTTTATGCTGATAATTAAATATCTGTCCGCCAGTACTTGGGGAAAATACCGAACTCAAATTATCTGCCGACTTATAAGTAGCGTCCGCCATTTTAGCTACCATTTCGGCAGCCCATCTATCAGATGGCTCGCGAAGGTTTTAAGGAAAAGAAGGGTGGGCAAGTACCTAAACTTTCCTCCCTTATTAATAAACTCGGAAGAAAGTTATGTCCAGTCCTAAACTTGAAAAATGGATGATTAAACTGGCGCTCTCTTTTGGCTTAACGTAATTCTGTGTTTTAATGTAAGTTTAAATAAGAGGATACAAAGTCTACCTACATCTTTTAAATACACTGTTTGTAAGAAACATATAATAATAAACAATCCTTTCTTCTTATTTAATTTTCATTAATAAAAAGATTTTACGAGTTACCTTCAGATAAATATCAAATTTAAAGGCGAACTCCGTAACTTAAATTACAACTCTGACTAGCAGGTTTCAAACTACATGTTATTGATAAATTGTTGTACACAAATGCCAAACAACTGAAGTTTGTACAGATTATGAACAATAAACCATTATCGGAGTGCTTAAACAAGTAAACCATAATCTGATGAGTTAGAATGGAATATTTTTGATGAGTAGTAAATTAAGCGTGAAATTTTACACAAGAGTTTCTGCAACAGCGAAAATGAGACCTAACGAAGGATTTATGAATATTCATCAGTTGAAGAGGTTGAATAAGAGGGGACGAAAGTGAATTAAAGTTCGTCATTTTTTATATTAGAATCGTGGAATTTTGGGCATATACTTGTGTTTTTATGTGAAAGTTAGCTTTTGTTTACAAGAAGCATGAAGTACAACTTCCCCGTACGTCAAGTTATTGTCCCTAATGAATATAATTCAAACAGTGTTTAAGATAAGTTATACTTTTTACCTGAATTCAAATTCAAAGCGTAAACCAGCTTAACCTTTTTATATAAAAATAGATTTAAGCTTTTTTTTGTTTGCTGATGGGACATCATCAAATAACTTCCTCTGCTCAGGCCGGAGCGGGGAGGGGGGGGGGAGTGTCAGACTTGTACTGACTAAAACCCACTCATGTTCCCCTTTCGAACAATTCACAACCCCCGCAGGCGGTGGCCCTGGCAGGCCCGTCTGCTTTGCTGACATCGTTTTGAGGCGCACGTGGAACTCTACAAAGACGGACGGTGAGCTACCCATTGCTCACCGTCCACAGGTCCGCACCTACGGTGGCCGGGAGTAGTCTCGCGGCGTTATTTCAACCTTCCGAGCTGATTCCAAATATGAAATAAACCTTTTCTTATAATCCATTTCATTTAAAAACGTCTATGGTCCATGTGTGTACCAGATTTAACCCACAAACAGCAAATCAATCGATCGTTTGTCGGTTTTTCTTTCTGTTTCTCTCCCTACATGATCAGTTATCGGTGGATAGGATTTCAATTCTGCTGTTCTATTATGTATGTAAGCTTTGATTGGAAACATGTTCATTGATTCGCCATTGATCAAACGGACCTATGAGATATTGCTTGAACATTCTAATGAGTTCCTATAATTACTTATATAGCAAGGATCATACATGTTTGGTTAGATCCTGTTTTCATAGGATGTAAACGGATTATTCACTAAGCCTTGTCTCTTCACTTCTTCAAATTCAAATTGTCAAATTCATTTAATTGTCTGCATATTTTTAAATATTTGGTGCAAAAAATAAGTTTTAAAACAAACATTAAGTAGGAATTAAAATTACAGTTAGTGGCATTTATAGTAACATTTGTATACAACAAAGCTTTAAGTTCTTTTTTAAACTCATTTAAATGTAATTCTTTGATTTGCTTTGATTTTGTTATAAACTATTTATTATTTTATATTAGTTATTGGCTATGCAGAACATGCTTCTTCACCTTGAAGCTGTTCTGTACGCAACGCACTTAAAGTATTATGTTAATGGATGCGTTAAATAGTACAGGCTTCTTTAGTTAGGTTTCCCAACTTTGCCTGTGTTGTAACTAGATGACTGGTGATAGTAGCGTTGTTGTGACTTGTGATAGACCATGTTGTTAGAAGCATGGTGATCTTTCCCTTACGCAAAATACGCGCCTTGTACGTGAAGTTGCGACAATACATAGATGGTGATTCGTGACAATGTACGAATAGCGGTGATAGATCATAATAATATTGTTAGATAAATGGTGATACGTGACTAAGATTAAGTGGAAGCTACCAACGGTGATTATTGATTTATTGTTGTGGTTCACTTTAACACAGACAACACATCTAGTTCTCTATTTATGATGGACAGTCACCAATACACACATAAATGTAGGATTTTTATTATAAAAACAGCTTGATGCTGTACTCACGCATTGTACTATTGTTGTTAGGTAGTCGTTCCGAGTTTAACTCGGTTTCTTGTCTAGGAACTAAAAGTTTTGAATGAATGAGCTAAACTTTGAAATTTTAAATTTTAGAAGCTTTTTTAAATTAGGATTTTTTTGCCGAATTATAAGTTGTTATAATTGTTTTGGTAAAATGGGTTGTTGTTGCTAAAATTTCCCAGTGCTAGTAATGAAAATAGATGTTTACAACACTGTTTCATATTCTATTCCATTTTTTTTTTAAGAGTTGTTATTTCACGCCGTCTTATGGATAAAGGTTTGACACGACTCATCAAAGAATAGATTTTTGTGTTCTCACCTACGAAGACGCCTGAAAATGATTAAAAACACCAATTACCTTTCGATGACTCCCTCCAGGATACAAGCTTCATTACTAGAACTTTCTACTTACTGATAACCTTGGTGTGAGCTTCGGAGAATTCTTCTGGATCGCAGCGGCTGGGCATAGGTCTGCCGGCAGAGCGGCGGCGGCCGCTTGGAGCCGAGCTAGTGGTTGTCGTTTGTTGAGCTGTGGCCGTATACTGCACCGTGTTCTAGAGGAAAAGGAATAGTAAGTAAAACGGCACACCTCTAAAAAACGGGTACAGAGGTTTCTGACAATGTTTCGATATAAAGGGCCATATTTAGTGAATGCGTAAAAGTCTAGAAATGATTTTTACACAACTCGACACGGCTAAACGATTGGCGCACGATTCGGTTGGCGAAGTTTCTGAGCGATCGACTGCTGCGCCGCATGTCGCGAGTTAGATTCCCGCACGGAACAAATATTTGTATGGCCTACAAATAGTTGTTCCGGGTCTAGCTGTTTGTGTATATGAGTTTTAATGTTTGTAAACGCACTCACGATACAGGAGCAATTCCTATGGTGGGGTTATGTTAAAAAAAAAACTCCGAGTGACCACAGACTCAGCTCTACGACGCGTATTTAGTTGAAATTAAAACCATAGACTATGGTCTTGACAGACACTCGGGCAGATAGACGGAACATAAAATGAAAGGTTCCTTATTTGGTTTGAGATACAAAACACTTTAAAATAAAATAAAGCGCTTGAATTTTTACAAGCTTTTATATTGGATGAAACGGACAGCGACGCTAAAACGGTTACCACGTATTTCTGTTTGACGGGTTTTAGAATGACGTACTGAAAACGTGGTAGACCTCTTCGGCGTCGGTGTCACTCTTACTCTGTACAAATTGTTCTGTTTAGTTTAGTGAGTTGAAGGAGACTTTCCGTTTTGGTCACGACGCTTCCAGGCCTTCTCAACGTTAATCATGAATATTTTATCTTATGTAGGAGGCTTCTAGAACGCACCTACTTAGCGAGTAATTAGTCACTCCTGGTTGAAGCACTTTACAGAATACGAGGATATTAGTTTGATGGAAGTCTATTAAATCTTGATGAAATTTTAATGTTTATCTCAAGTTAATTCAAAGTTTAAAACGGCTGGGAAAGTTTCGGTTAATCTTGAGAGAAAAGTTTTTGTCTTATTAAGAGTACGTGCATAAGTTTGTGACCTTGGCCAAGGGCAAATGCTAGCTTTGCTTGGGAAAGTAAAAAGTTATTTTTTAGTTTTGAAAAATAGATCTAGATTAATGTTTAGTTTGAAAAGCAACATCTGGCTAATGATTGATTTTACTACAACTTTTCATCTTTATTCGAAGGTTATTGTCAAAAATGTTAAGGCTGTGTTTGGTTATGATTTATTAAAACGTTTCTTATAATGTATGACATGGATTTTTTCATGTTTTTAGCATATGTAATATCGGTAAGCTAGTTATTCATTCAAATCTGCAGCTGAATTACCACTTAATTACCAGTCGCAAAAATAAAGAAACAGTTTGTTAGTGTTTTACCTAATAAATAGTATGTGTTTTACTTGTATTATTAAACTGTTTAGAATATTTTGTATAAGGAATGAAGATAATATCCGCAAGTTTAAAAGTAAATTGTATTTATTTTTATTACATAAGACAAACTACTCCATTGAAGAATTTTTAAATGATAAAATATGGCATTGCCAACTTTTTTATTACAATTTACCTTTAACTTTTTAATTGCCTAATAACAGTACCATCAATTGAAATTATAAATTTATGATAACGTGGAATTTTGTTAATTTTTATTTAAATTTAATTGACATTATTTATTCAAACTTGACTTTTTATTGTATTGTAAATTCACACGTATTACTAAAAACAAAAAAAAAACATAGATTTGTACACCAATTTCATTGGTAGGACATAGAGCTCGACTAAATTGTATACCTACATAAGACCTTTATTGTAATACCTATGTTCACAAATAAAGTTGATTGTATTTGATTTGATTTGTATTGTATAATCATCCTTTTTATTACGATAGTTTTTAAAGGGACACATTTACCTGCGCTACTGTCGCTTGTAAATAAACCATTTAGTTAGGGAGGCGTAAAGTTATGATATCATGATTTTTTTTCTCATGGGTGAGTAATAAACCATGGCATGATATTTAAATATAAAAACAATTTAAAATTTATAATAAGCTTGCTGCGCCGCCGCGGCATGACTTGCAATGCGGAGGCATTACAAGAGGAGAAGGGAGGCCTCCCTACTTACTACACCTTGTATTCTTCTATCCCCTACTTACTACTACTCTACCTACCTACCGTTGGTACTGTAAGAGGTTTTATACCTTAACCAATGCTGGCTGGTTAGCCATGACGTTCCAATACTCCTCACTTCGTTTTAAATAAAGGTCTAGAAACAGAGACTAAAAATGAAATAGGAAGTGTGAGATATATCTTTAAAATGTATATAATATCTTAAAGTATTATATGTGCTTCTATTGTAGTAACTAGCGTGTATATTACAGTACCTACCTACTACCCTACCTAGGTAGGTTGTAAAGTAAGTTTTACACAAAAAAAATATTAAAATTGGCCCAACCATACACGCGTGGTGCCGTAACTGAGTGAAATAGGGATTCATTTTAATATATAGAGATTAAGTTCTCATTTGATTATGATACTTCCCTAGGAAACTAAAATATGGAATAGCTGGCTTTAATTTAATCTAAAATTCGCTCCTAACTAAAAGCTATATAAAACTGGATGTTGTTACCACAAAATACTAATATCCCACCCTTTTGTTACTAACAACATCTTTTAATTTAACTAAGTAGGTAATATACGAAAGTAATGCGCAGACGAAGTAACAAAACGTCTTGTAAGATAGAAATTGTAGAGATATTTCCACGGTAAACTTGTTCAACAAAAAAATCTCAGTTCATATTGTATGGCGACAACAATAAAATATATTGTTTATCTTTGTAAGAAATCCGAGACATAACTCATCTGACAGTTTTTGGGGCACTTATATCGATGAAAAACATCGTAAGGCTATAAGATAAGCAGAGGGGCTTGTCAGGGCTTCCGCCTGCCGGGGTTGCGGGTTGTTCGAAAGAGATACCGCGGCCCCGGAACGCAAAGGGCAATAGAAGGAACATGGGTGGGTTTTAGTCAGTAAAAGTCTGACACTCCCCCCCGCTCCGTCCAAAGCGGGGGAATTTATTTGATGATTTCCCACCCCCAAAAAAAGGCTATAAGATACCAAAGGAAATATATGTAGGTACACTTAAAATTGTCCATTAGTCTACTTAAGGTCTCAAAGTGATCTGCATACCTAAGAGAAAATGTTTGCGATTTATTTTCATTGTAAATTATTTATAAACCATTAAATACCAAAATAATTTATGATTGATTATTAAACTTAGCAAAATAAAAAGTGACTTAGAAGTAAAGTTATGATAACAGATAAATTGGCAACGGTACCACCAGCGGGACCGATATCTTTAAATGTCGCTAAAAACTCATAAAAAGTAATTACATTTCAAGGTACTTTGCAATAAAACGTTTTATGTTTTCAAAAGTTAGTAGTCTATAGACCAGTTTAAAATCCTTATAAAAATACAACATCATGTATAAGACCTGACTATTAAGTACACCTTTACATCGTCCCTGAAGGTTTATGTAGAGGTCCGGGGTCGCGGGTTGTTCGAAAGAGATACCGCGGCCCGGAACATATAGGGCAATGGAAGGAACATGTGTGGGTTTTAGTCAGTACAAGTCTGACACTCCCCCCGCTCCGCCCAGAGCAGAGGAAGTTATTTAATGATTACTCACCCACACATAAAAAAATTAACCTTTTTGTAAAAAAAATGGTTGGTTTTGTATACGCTTTGAAAATTCAATTCAATTTGTAAGTTATTTGATGATTTACCACCCCAAAAAAGTTTTATGTAACCGGGCGTAAAACCAGACTCCTGTGGGTGCTACTAAGAAAGTCCTTAAGTTAATTAAACTTTGCACGACTTAAGAATCCAACCCAGGACCTTTCGTTTAACAGTCGCTCTTGTTACTCCTAGACCAAACGAGGCAATCGTTAAAAAATAATATTAAAATCTGTTCACAATTTTGTGACACGGGCGTTTCCAACCTTCATTAACTTGAAATTCTTAGGTTTTGTCCAATTTGTTAGCCCGTACCGACTTTTCCTTTAATTCCTAAATTAAATACCAAGCAAGTGTTATGTAGGTACTGTAAGAGGTTTTATACGTTAGCCAAACCCCTATAGGCTGGTTTTACTATGACATTTGAAAACTCAAAGTTTAAAATAAAGAATTAAGAACACTAGAGAATGGCGTAGAAAGTGTGTCAGATGTATCGGTCAAATAATAACATATACATTATAATATAAAAACGATTTCATGCGTTTTTCATTGCAGTACATTTGGGCAAACTGCACAGTACCTACCTACATGCTCCAATTCGCAACGATAGTCGTATGTGGCCATTGACTCAGTAAATATGCAACAGAACAGTTTTAGTGATATAATAATTGAAATAGTTACCAAAAGTAATTGAAACGTCAATTGTTTACTATGAAATCACTTCAGTGGAATTATCATTTTGTCGAATGAAACAGTAACTTACGTAACGTATACAAATTTTATTTAGTATATACCAAAACATGTTTCTCAAGATAGCGACACTGTCACCCATTTACTTAACGTGATATTCTCAATGTAATATCGTGAGTGCTTGTCTCCCAGACTTTTCAGAGTAGGAACGATTTTATTATCGATTTTGTATACAACACACGCAGTAACGTAGGTAGGTAAAGGTTGATTGATTAACGTGCCAACTGCTATCAAAAGGACTAATGGCCTACAGTGAACCAAACAGTGTCTGCCTTATTGTTGCTGGATTACGAGCCGCGAGCCTCGTCCACATTGTGGCCATTGTAAGCGACGTGACTCCGCCAAACGTGTGCGCTAGTGGCGCCGGTTATCACAAGTAAACTTCTCTTAATATGACTCGCTCGAATATTCACACCAAAAATATGCTCTTTGTCCTCGCTGCTTCCATATATCCGTGAAAACGGCCGACTTTGGTGCGGCAACGTGTTAGTAACCGCAGTATGTTCTTATTAAACCGAAAGGGAGGCAACATCGTTTCGTCCTCTTGAAGGAATCCGTTTAGTCGCCTTTTACGGCACCCAGGAGTACACTGGGGTACACTATCTATATATCTTATCGTGGGCAAGGCTACTATTTCTCGAGGTCCCAACTTTTGGCAGCTGAAAGTCCGGTCGATATCAATTAGGTAACTATTTTAGAGCCAAAAGTGCGTGAAGGGATATCGTTCCCCAATCGCTCCGATAAAAGTTTTTCGGTTGAACAGGCGATAAACAGCTTTATTGATAGAAAGCCTCAATAAATCCCTTGGTATGATAGAACTCGTAAACACGTTCGTTCCAGCTCTTTTGTTGGGTTGTTTTCTTCTATTGTATTAATAAATCAAAATATTTTTTCGTCATGCCGGTCCATCCAACATTAAGATGTGTTGAAAACATGTGTTAACGTTCTACCAATGATTAGATTTTGCAGGTATTTTATTATGTTTCTTTTTTTTATTATAAACATGCAACAAACCAAATTTGGTACGGAGAAAAAAATGTTACGTAAATGAAAAATTCATTTCAGAAACAGAGAGAATATAAAGGCGAGCTTTCGGAGTCTTGACTGTCTTTCAGTAGTTACACGAACAATTTAAAGTTTTAACGTATACAACATAAAGTTCACAGATTAACAATGTCTTAAGGGTGAGTGCCCTGTTGAGTTTTAAGACAGCTAATACATTAAATAGTACACTTACCCGATCAACATTTTCGAAGGCTACAGTTCCGCGTCCGGCGAGGTACTCTTGGATCTGGGAGATCACGCAGATGATACAGTAGATCTGTGAACAAAAACAAAGTAAGCATTAGGTACCAATTAAATGTTTGGCTCTGAATTTTAGCCCATAACCATCCACGCCAGAGATAGTTAAACATGTTTAAATCTCACAGCTTTTGTGAGGCTGTGAGGCCAAAAAGGGATTAAAACAAAACAATTCAAAACGCAAGATGTTTCTACGAATTACGATACGAATAAAAGGTACAAAACCAACCACATGTCATTGCCCATTGGTCCGCAATATTCGTAGCCAGCACAAGAATTAATTCAATGTATCTAACTTTTACCAAGATGAATCGATAACGGAGAGAAAACTACAAGATAAATGAATGTTCCTTCGTCATCGTCCAGAGAGCCGAGAAGATCCCGAATAACAGATACGTAGTTATAATTAAAAGGATCCTCGATCCAGATTGATTAATAACCAGGTTTACGTTACGCGAAAATACCGAAATATGAAAGAAAATTGATAGTTTCTCATTAACGTACACAAATTGTGTAGTCGCCTTTGTGGTTTATCTAAATTAGCGTAGACGTAGACGTAGCTATGCAGCAACCTCAAGCTTTAAAGGCCTCAAGGGCCGATTTTCAAGGTAAAGCAACATTTACCGAAGTCGGCCCGTGGATGTGTGATCCTTCATTGCACAATGAGAGGTCTAGGGGCCTAGAAAAACACGGTCAACCGTTATCCGCTGTCAAGATTGTTGAAAGACCTTCTACACAGGTCTGTCAACAATCTTTGCAAAGTCAGAAAACCAAAAGTCAACTTGTACGTTTTTCTACATCGTTTTCACACATAAGTTTTATCTCATTATTATTTTTAAACTAAGCATGCTTGCGTTTGACTGCAACTCGCCTTATGTGAAGCGGACTAGAAGAAACCCATTCACTCGAACTATGAAGAGCCAGCAGAGAATTCCATGTACTGGCAAATAATAATGTAACCAAGATTATATAACAATATTTTGATTAAAGTAGTAAAAGTCACAATGAGACTACCATAATGCCTTTCGCTGCTATTTAAATTTGAAAATACTAAAATAATAGGTTTATTTAAACTGTTTTTAACCATAATAAAGTAACCGTCGTTAAATTGAAATAGTATCCTAATATTGTTTTAACAGTTAAGTTAGCAAAGTACTAAAAAAACCGTCCAAAAGCGAGAGAGACTCGCGCAGCGAGGGATCCGTTCATACTTGCGTCATAATGAGCTATATATTTGACTGCGTAGACTTAGAGAGTTGATTTATTCCCAGCACAAAGGGACCACAGACTAGACTACATGGTTTTATGGGTTATTTAACTCGATACCGCCACACGTTCCCAAGATAAAGGGTTGACAGACAGCCAGACGGACAACAAAGTGATCCTACAAGGGTTACTTTTTTCTATCAAGGTGAAACCCTAAAAATGGGTGAGATGAGAGAGAATTTTATGAGAAATACATATTTAATATAATGTACCTACGTCCTTCTATTCCATGGTATAAATGAACAAAGGCATTGGATTTAGATTTAGGTATCTACATTCTTTTTTTTGCTGCTGTAATAGTATGTTAAGTGTGTGTAAGGTGGTTGCCGGGCGTTTGAGGGAGAGAACCTCAAACCAACCCAGCTGCAGCGGGAAACGCTTCGGGCGTTGGGCACCGCGAGACGACTCTCGGCCAACGTAGATGGTGAGCAATGAGTAGCTCACCGTCCGTCCGTCTATTGACGACAGGCCGTTAGTACGGCGCGTTAGTGTTTCAGGCAAGCCTAAAAGAGATGACAGCAAAGCAGAGGGGCCTGCCAGGGTCACCGCCTGCTGGGGTTGCGTGTTGTTCAAATGAGACACCGCGGCCCCGGAACAAAAAGGGCAAAAGAAGGAAGATGGGTGGGTTTTAGTCAGTACAAGTCTGACACTGCACCCCGCTCCGCACAGAGTGGTTGAAGTTATTTGATGATTTCCCATCCGCAAAAAAAGTGTCTGTTTAGGTGACGAACGCCTCTCATCTGTATAACAAAAATAAGTAAAAACCGGCCAAGAGCGTGTCGGGCCACGCTCAGTGTAGGGTTCCGTAGTTTCCCGTCTGTCACAATAAGTGTTCCCAGTTATGAGGCCAACCGAACAATTCGGTAATACCCGATCCAATGCAATAAGTATCTACAGCGCCATCTCTCGGGGAATTGGGTTACTAATTAATACAAAAACGTGCAATTTCGATTCCAATAATTCTTTTTTTGTTTGAAAAAAGATACGTTCACGATAATAAAATATGTAAACAAAGTTACAAAAAATGCTTACATATACGATTATACTACAAACTTAGTCCAGAAATTATTTTGTAAAACTTTTTGTCTTTTTTGTACAAAAACTGTTGTGTCAATCAAGTTCAAAATAATTTTCATAGAAAGTCCTTATAAAGTTCTACTTTTCAGATTTTTTTCATATTTTCTAAACTTATGGTTCAAAAGTTAGAGGGGGGGGGGGACACATTGTTTTTTACTTTTGGAGCGATTATTTCCGAAATTATTGACATTATCAAAAAGTGATCTTAGTAAACCCCTATTCATTTTCAAATACCTTTCCAACAATATATCACACGTTAGGGTTGAAATTAAAAAAAAAATCACTTCCCACTTTACATATAGGGTGGCTACCCTAATAAAACATTCTTTTTTAATTTTTATTTTACCACTTTGTCGGCGTGATTGATATACATATTGGTACCAAATTTCAGCTTTCTAGTGCTAACGGTCACAGAGATTAAGCGAGGACGGACGGACGGACGGACGGACGGACGGACGGACGGACAGACAGACATGGCGAAACTATAAGGGTTCCTAGTTGACTACGGAACCCTAAAAACACGGTTGGATTATTCTAATCCGTGAGAAGGGTTTCGTGAGTAATACATTTATTCAAATATAATAAAGAAATCTTGATACTTTGATCCGTGCGACGCAGGAGAGGGGTACCTTATTCCCTAGTTACGACTTGAGCGTCATGATTATTCAGTCTTGCCAATTTTAAATAAATTAAACTACAGTCTACTGTAATTTATTTTGAAACAGTATAATTAAAAATAACAATATTGCTCTAAACTAAACGCTAGATGAAAGCGAACTTTACAACAATATTGAATTTAGATCCAATTAAATCTTAGAAGAGTCCATATTTAATAAACGTTCCGTTCAAATAACAGACAATAATTTTGTTGTTTAACAATAATTTTATCAGAGGATTATTTATGTCTTGCAAGGATAGCAAAAAGTACCTACAACATATAAAACAGAAATAGCATCAAGGTATTTTTTTCTTCAAGACAAAGAAAAGTGGCTGTAAATTAATTGCTGGCCACTGATAGCTTGGTATGGTGGTAATGGAGACGTTCCTAAAGCTTTTAGTATAGCGATACATTACGTTGCCGACCCGGATAAACGTGTAATTCGGACTGCATGTGTGTACAAAAGTCGCAAGGTATGCAATACATCTTCATAAATTCACACCATTTCCACTTAGAGCAGGCAGAAAACACAGAATGATTTTTTTTTAAGTTATGAGTACTACTTGAAGCAATCTACTTGACCTATTTGAAGGACGTCCTCACCAAGGTCAGTATATCCTTTAAGGGCCAACCCTCCAGTGTTTCTAACATCAATCTAATAAGGTAAGTACCTAGTTAATGAGATAACACACCTCTCATAATTCCTCATATTATCCGCACTACCTCTCTGCCGTCCCCAAATCTCTCTGGAGCGTAATAAACCATGATTACGTGGGCACTTAAGTACCGTCGCCCTTACAATAGCCTATCTTCTTTTATTTCATAATATTATCACATTTCGTGCGAGGACGACACAAATTTAGATCTTGAAGTTGTGCTCAAAGGGAGTCAGGTCGAGTATCGTGCAGGTACTGTTGAGTAATTTGAGAAACAGGCTTCGGATTTTTAAACTTCTAGTTCCATTAAAGTATGGCTTAGATGGACTAGAGATCGATTTGTAATCTCAGCTTTCGTGAGTTTTCAAGTACGACTGTCTAACTAGGTCACATTGTAAAATGGAATCAAATTAGTACCTAAGAGAATTAGAAATGTTTTGAATAAAGATTTTTTGTGCGTTTTTGTGGCCTTATTTTGTTACCACTTATTTTTATTTATTGAAGCAAGATCTAGTGATACCAGTAAATATTGTAGAGATTACATTGCATTTCCTTTTTACAGGTGTACCACTTAACCTTTTCAACGCAAATTCGACTAAAATTTAAACACATTTTTGAAACAAGAAGAGGGAACATTTCACGATCACAAGCGCTTGAATAAATAATCTACGGACATTCCCCCTTGAAAAAATTCAGGATCCAATCTCTGTTTCAATTCCCTTTGCAAGAGAAATAAAACATTTTATTAGAGTTGTTAGTTACGCCGTAATAAAGTTCGTATTAGTTATAAAGGACCTACATGTTTTCCATCGAAGCGCACAAACTAAATTATAGATAAGTGTCATTTATTTGACAACCGTCGTTCAGGGATTATTGGTAAACTAGTGGACAAACTCTCTCAACACGTACGAGTACTTTGGAACTTATTGAAGAATTAATTCCGTTTGTGACGAAGTTATTTGGATGCCACCCGGTTGTATTGAAATTTTGCGAAATTTGTGTTGTTCGCCTAATGAATTAAAAATACCGTACATACATATTAAACACATGGCCCTTTTATATACACGACGTTTACCTGTTTGGGAGACCCTGGATTATGTCACGTATACCTACATACACATTTCCCAACCTTAATATGTTTTTGACTGTGAAATGTATCAACACGTCTGAATTTAATCCCTGTTTTTGTTATTATACTCCTGATGAGAATTTGGTATTATGATAATACTGGTAAGTAATGTCCGTGGCGTCTCTAAGTATATATGTTGTCGTTTATGGATAAACCATATGGTGTAACAAAGATGCAGTTATAATTTAGTCGTGGCATAATTCCAAGACAAATAATGGTTTCCATTTACAAAAACATTCCAGCAACCGATTCTCACGGTTTATCACAAATCGAATGTTTTAAAAGCATTTTTTTGCGCCAGAATGTAAGTTTTCTTTGGAATTGATTTTGAATTGAGGAAAACTTCAAAGCGTAAAGTCCTCAGTTTTTAAAACCGTACGAATGCATCAAGCGGCTTAAAGTATTAAGGATTATTTCAACCGTCAAGAATCACCCACTTTTGCCTCCTACTTAATTCCACTTTTCATTAACTTTGCTGAGAAGAAAAACATTTTCTTATTACGAACCCTATTAGCAAAACAGAACTGAGAAATTGCAGGAAAACAAGGAAAAGATGAATAAAACCACGCAATACATTTATGAGGGAATCGATTTCGTAATATTCCCTGCTGGGATAGGGATGTGTATCAATATAATTTATTTTCACGCAAGTGGATGTTATTGCTTGACATCCACTTGCGTGTAGAAAAGATTGTCCATGAGGGCAGCCAAGTGGAAGATATCAGTATATATCATGGAAATGTTTCTTCTCTAATATCTATTCTTTGAAGACTGTTCTATATTCTGTAATTGATTGCCGCATCTACAAGAAAAATGTAGATCTAGTACTTGTCTGACATGTTACTTGTAAGTTTAATGAGGGCATGAGTGGCACCTATCCGTTCCTACAAAGACAACACGGACCGCGGGATAACGTTTGCTCGTATGTTATCTTCTTCATTATATATAAAACAAAGTCGGGTTCGTTGGAACACTTAGGCAGGTAGAAGACTTATTCGAGAAAGGGTTTATGTATATTAAACATCAATATTTAACTTGAATTTATCAAGGTCTGTGAATGTGAATGCCAACTTACTCACGATGCACCCCTGCGAGCCACAAGCCGTCGGTAGCGTAAATCAATTTGTGTAATTATAAACAATTAAAATAAGTACGTGCAAACGTTTATTGTCAACCATGCAGCTTGTCGTTTGTCATTAAAACTAGTAGGAGGGTCAAACACGATGAAATAATAATAGCTCTCAATATTGAATCGCCGATTGACGATCGTCGCCCCGCCTGCGGCCAGGGGTTCACAAAAAGTTTTACATATACGCGATACCCTTGTCCTATACATATTCAATGTTACATGGAATAATAACTCTGTAGATTGTGTTTATACCAACTCATGAAGTTTAATCTGAAAAGGGCCATGAAAATGTTTGTGGAACAAACTTTTGTAGCTAGTTTATTTTTCTTACGAACACAATATTATAAAATCACTCCTTTTTTCAGGCATAATTTACAAAACGCTTTGCTACGATTTTTTCATCATCTTCTTTTGTGTGCCTTTTTTGTGGATGGGAAATCATCACATAATTTCCCCCGCTCGGGCGGTGGCCCTGGATCTGTGGAGCACTTATACGCCGTCGACACGGCCTTTTGTTTTTTTGGGATGGGATACCATCAAATAACTTCCCCGGCTCTGGGCGGAGCTGGGGGGGGGGGGGGAGTGACAGACTTGTACTGACTAAAACCCACCCATATTCCTTTTATTGCCCTTTATGTTCCGGGGCCGCAGTATCTCTTTCGAACAACCCGCAACCCCGGCAGAGGCTCTGGCAAGCCTGCTTTGCTGACATCTCATTGAGGCGTGCGTGAAACACGAACGCGCCGTCGACACGGTGAGCTACCCATTGCTTACCGTCCGGCCAACTCCTTTGCTAGCATTACTGTTTCGCAGGAGGTGACCGCTTCCCATTCCCTCTCGCTCCGGGCCATGGACTGAACCAGGGCCGGTCGCGAGAGATCGTCGCCGCCGATCGGCTCTACGAGGGCGCGGCGGTGCTCCGCCCAATTATGTGCAGAAACCTCCCGAAACTTCCGTGTCCGGTGAGGACCTCGCATGAGGCGGTAGGTGAGGACCTGTGTCAGGCGCTAGGTAAGGACGCCATGGCGCCTTTCTAGCCACTCCTCAAATCTTCCTGCCCTTGTCTCATTCTTTTTCTGTATATACATATAATTGCCTACAAAATCCGTCCTTTTTTCTATTATTATTTTAATTTTTTTTATCTTTGTGTTGTAAACTTTACGTTTCAGTTAAACTTTGATTAAAATACTCGTATACCTGTCTTAATTTTATACTCTTTAGCAAAGTAGGACTAAAATAAATAAAGAAGATCCCTTCTTCTTCATTTTCAGTGGGATTTTATGTCCGAGGATGCCTCTAACTAGGTCAAATCTAATCAGGAGAGGAAAAAAATCAAAGACTGTGAGCGTAACAATCAGGGTATAAGGAAATGATATGTAAAGTAAGTCTGCTTTTAAGTAACATTATACGATTATAAGTAATTTGGGAGGCATGATGCGCGAGTTCCTCGTTAAACCAGAAATGGACCTATTTATGCAGACAGGAATATACACACGAATGCAACTCTATAGAGATAAGAATGATCTGTCAATTTTGATAGACTAAAACATTAAATTGTCAGATCATTTTGATCTCTATAGGGTTGCTAGAAAGTGCAATTTGGAAGTTTTCTGTATTTCTATCGCAACTCTGGCATGCATTCCTAAACTATTCTAGGCTGATAGACCTTAATTTTTTTCTAAATCATATTAATATTAAGGTCGGTTTTTCCTTGTAGTCATGATCTTCAACAGAGTTTGGAAAAAGCTAAGCAGATGATGAACATTACAATGTCAAATTATTACTAAACACCAATTATAGATGATGTCAATCATAATGACATTTATGTTTAGCAAACAATGTGCATCTGTCAATGCGCAGAGACGGTACTAAATACCTCTCATTGTATGTATAATAATATGTTCGTTGTCTTCGGTAATTGTCTCCGTAAACTGGCGATTTCGCTTAACTATACTATACATAACTGTATAAGTGAGTACCGACACTCCATTATATGTCGAATCGCAACTTGGTATACGCGACTTGGTATGCGCAAATTGGTATGCGCAACTTGGTGTGCGCAATTTGATAAGCGCAACTATTAAAAAAAAAACTGTTAAATTTGACCACCTTCTCAATTTTTCATTTATCGGAAATTTTGCATATAGTGGTGGTGATATTTAAATCTAAGGCCCACAGCACACGGCGTATTTTAAACGTGCAAAAGACACGCGTTTCAGGAACGCGCGTCTTCTGTGCTGTAGACACTGATTGTTGCGTTTGCATTGATATTACAAGCGCGCGCATGAAGCGCGTACACGCGTGTTTGAAGAGATACAAAAGCACGTACAAAGGAGCGGAGTACGGGCAAGGGGGATGCGCTACGAACCACTACATCGCCCGCGGTTCAGTTGCAATGATAGTTTATTGTGTGCTGCGACTACAGCGCGTCTGTATCGCTGTATCTGCGCGTATACGCGCAGTAGAGGCGCGTTTCACAATCGCCCCGTGTGCTTAAGTTACAAGGGTGCGATCGAATCTCGTTTGAATTGCGTATACGCGCGTAATCTGTGCGACGTCTGCGCGTTTAAAATACGCCGTGTGCTATGGGCCTAATATGGTTGATTCCCAATCATTATTACTTTTCCATAACATATGAATATAGTTTATTTATTATTTGTCTCAAAGAAGGTTCCGAACACAACTATGTAAACGAATTAATTGACACAATACATTTTATTTTATTTAGGATTTATTAGTTGTAGGTTTTGCTAAGAATAACACGAGAAATTAAGGTGACGTCATTCTAAAGTCTTAGGGTGTTTTTTAATTATTATTTCTGCAGTCGCTGCACGCTGTTGCAAGACGCGTTTAGCTCATGGTTTAGAAAAAAACATCGCAGTTACTAAGAACCTAATAGTGCTTCAAGCAAAATTTGTAAGCTCATTATTTGGTTACTTGAGTTAGTTATACATTGGAAAATCCATTATTATAACTTAAAAATATTACTCTTCAGACTTGTTGAAGACTATAGAAGAAAATAGGGATCTTTCTTTGTGCCCCATAGCGATGCGGAGGAATATTTTTAAAGAGTGGTGTAAGAGAGTTGATTTTTTCACAGCTCTAAAAGACTGTATAGACTTGAGTGTAAGGTATAATTTTGACTGATACCTTCACGCGTTCCCGAGATAAAGGGTCTTGGTTCCTTTTGGGTCTCGACAGACAGACAAACAACAAAATTATTCAATGAAGATTCCGTAGGGTTAAGTAACCGTAATAGAGATGATTAAAACAAATACGAAAAACTTTACGCAAAACTTCTTTCTCTATGAAATTTATTGACTATCTGTCTCTGTGTACTAAACATTTCTATGGCGACATGTTACACGCATTATGATTTGCTTCATTTAACCGACTTCAAAAACAGGAGGATTCTCTCAATGCGGCGGAAATTTGTTTTATGCAATTTTATTTTGTCTTCTGACAAATATATTTGGGTGGGTAAATTTACTAAATTTTACTGCAGTTATTACTGATCCCATATTAAATATATATTTATATATAAATGTATTTGAATAATATATAACTTGCAAATTTCCTTTAATATACCCATGGATAATAATAAGAATGTATATTAAGAAAGAGAAATATACATAGAAAGCATGACAAACAAAATTTATATTGTTAGCAAGTTGAAAGCTTTTCAAGAACACAATTCACTTAAAAACAGTTATGAAATCAGTGACAGTAATCTTGTTTATTAATTAGTAAACACGGCGTAGTCCTTTTATCAGATTAAATGTTGCTGAGCTTGCATTTAATAAAAGTTCTGTAAGTTTTAATCTAGAAAAGTGTTCAAGCAGCGTGGAAATGAGAATAGCACTTCTTCCTTAAATGCTGCATTTATGTTAAAACTTAACGCAAAATTCATATTTTTTGCAATTTACAGGTTAGTGTTAGAGTGTATATATGCGCCGCGAGACGACTCCCGGCCACCGTAGATGCGGGCCTGTGGACGGTGAGCAATGGGTAGCTCACCGTCCATCCGTCGACTGACAACAGGCCGTGTCGACGGCGCGTTCGTGTTTCACGCGCGCCTCAAAGAGAGTCAGCAAAGCAGAGGGGCTTGCCAGAGCCTCCGCCTGCCGGGGTTGCGGGTTGTTCGAAAGAGATACCGCGGCCTCGGAACGTAAAGGGCAATAGAAGGAACATGGGTGGGTTTTAGTCAGTACAAGTCTTAAACAACTTCCCCCTCAACTTCCCCCGCTCCGCTCAGAGCGGGGGAAGTTACGACAGACCATGTCGACGCCGCGTTCGTGTTTCATCTGCGCCTCAAAGAGATGTTAGCTGAGCTGATCCCTTTATAGGCACTGCCTGCCGGAGTTGCGGGTTAGTTCGAGAGAGATACCGCAGTCTCGGAACTCAAAGGGCTAAAGACACAAGCATGGGTTTTAGTTAGTACCAGTCTGCAAATCCCCGCCGGTCCGCCCAGAGTCAGAGTCATTTGATGATGAACAGCTACCCTACCATGACGTGTTAAAGCAGAACTTATTCCGCTGAGGGAAAGGGACAGAGCTATACAGGGTGTCTAGCACTATCTCTTTCACTCAGTGGAATAAGTTCTGCTTTAAAATGTCATAGTAGGCCTACAGAAAAACAAAAAAAAATAGAGGAATATTATCTCTATTTTTGTTAATCCAAATACACTTCCACGCCGAGTGTGTTTCTTCAGAATTATAATACCTAGTTTAAACAATTTAATACTATCATGTCATGTAACCCTATTGAATGTCAATTTCATGAAAAATACATATAGTCGGATGAAATGAAGACAATAACGTAGCTCTGAGTCATATGAAGGGTAAGTCACAAGACATTTTGAACATCTTAGAAAGGATTTAATCATACATTTGCTAAATAGCTAGGTATAATACCGGGTCTTAATCGTAAAGGTGCAAAGAATCATGACCATCAACGGTACTAGTTTTTCTCATGCATCAAGATAAAAATTATATCACAATTATTTTCTTTATTTTTGAAGACATTCTGCAATTAGAATGCCAATTTTGTATAGGGTTTTATTTTGTAAACTTAATAAGTTATGAAATTGTTTTGATAAAATGAATTACCTACTGCCGGCTATTCTGACGTTAAAGTGTTGTCATAATAAAATTAAAATAAGTAAATATATTTAGAACTGTTATCGATTTTTTTTGCATACGATTACAAATTAATATAAATGTAAAGTCATTGGAAAGGTAAATCGCGAGGTTTTTATAAATAATAAAGCAAGATGATACTACTGTGGTGTGAAATAATTAGTATTTCACACACACAGTAGTCGTATTAATATTTTGCTTTCAAAGCCAATTTCACTTTGTTGGCTAACGATACAAATGAATGATTGCATAGATTTTTTTTAATTATCTTGCTTCGGTTTGATATAAATCGAAACTTTTTAATAAATTAATGATTATAGAACTAAATCAGTCATTTGAAATAATTATGTGTCGAGTGTATTTATTCAAGTAATCGATTTTTATTTAAAATCTAAAGTGGCAACATTAGTGTTGGTGTCTCAAATTGAATTTGTCATTGTCAAAAAGTCCAATGACAATTGCGCGTGGTGCATGCTAAGTTTGTTCATTGCGATTTAAATATTACATTTTTTTTTGTTTTGATCGAGGCAAAGTACTGATTTATTTAAGTCTCTATCCCATCAGATATGCTAATTAATCTGCTCTCCAAACTACGACCTATAAACTTACCTCTATACACAACGGATATTTCTATTTTGAGGTTAAGTTACGTTTTCTAAAAAAACTTGGAAATGCGGGTTTTGATTTCAAAAAAGCAATTGTAGATGGTTATTTGGTTAATTTATAAACCATCTAAAACAACTTTGGAATTGATGCAAATCTGAACCGTGGTCCATATTGTCGTGGTCATTCTCCTTTGTTGACAATAGTCTGTAAATATTGCAATGTTATGCAACTTGTGGAGCTAAGTATGTCTGTATAGTTTTCTGGTTGAATTAATAAGTTTTACTTTTTGTTACTTGAAAAAAAAACCCGTAATCCCGAAGTTTAACCTTTCGTAAACAAATATTGTGGATCAATCTCCATTAGAAAGGTCGGTAAATATTTTTTTTGACGTATTGTTTTAAAACCACCGAGCTGTGTTGGCAAAATGGCTTGTGATCCGCGAACCGCTGACTCGTCACTGTCAGCTTTGTTTACCGATCGGCAAAAGTTTGCGTTACGTTAGGGGTGATCGATTAATCACCGAGCCTGCTTTCTGCAAATTGGTCAAAGTTACATATTTGACATAATATCATATTTTGTCGGAGCTTAACATGCCTTGGGCACCTTTCCATCACCAATTTTTAAACACAACAATTAGTTGGAGGTAACATAGAAATATTTTTAACAAGAACAAGGCTGACGTTGCGCCTACAGCGATTAAAAAGGTTTATAGAAAATAACTAGCTGTTACCTGCAACTTCGTATGCATTAAGTTGGCTATTTGCTTTGCCTGGTAGCCGTTCTTTCTAATTTATGTCATATCACACATTTGTTAAAAGGTTGACGAATATGGATCAAATGCAAAACTATGCTCCCCTTAATTTATTAACGTAAAAATATACAACTTATATCCTTTCCCACGTTTCAATTCATCTTCTCACCAAATTTCATTACGATCTGATCAGCAGTATAGTCATGAAAAGTTAGGAAACACATTAATATACCAACAAATTATCTGGGGAATAAGTCTGCTATTACAATAGTGTCAGAATGGTCGATCACTGATCGCATAATGGTTAATTTTGACAAGTTTGGTAATCTACTAACTAATCTAAGTACTACATACTAAACTTGTCAAAATCAACCATTGTGCGATCAATGATCGACCATTCTGACACTATTGTAATAGCAGACTTAGGCCCCAGATTTACATTTAAGATATTATAGTACCTATGGATGTTTGCGTGTTTACTGATAAGTAATCCGTGGTAAAATAATTAAAGCTGAAGTCGGTCTGTGGATGATAACAATCCAATACCGAGATTCCTCTGTGTCTCGGCAAGCACAGTCGTAACCCGTAGCTATAGGTCTGAAAATCAGACTTACCAAGGCAAACCAGTACCATTAACTGGGTTGTGGAGGTAAGATAGGCAGTTGCTCCATATAAAGCACTAGTATATAGCTGTATCCGGTAAGACTGAAAATCAACCCCAACATAGTTGGGAAAAGGTTAGGCAGATGATGATTTTCATATTTGTAAAGAAAACCTCTTTGCTAACATAATCGTTTTTCTTAACCATTTATAGATGTCACTTTTGACAGTGATATCTAGAAGAACATTGAAAGCACGCGGTGAGGAAATAAAAAGATTATATACACCTGAAATGTTGGTTTGTCTTTACAGGTTAGTGATTATTAAGATGAAAATGTGTAAAAATCTTCGGTAGAAAACGTCTTATTAATAAATTGTTTTGTCTTTACAGAAAACGCAATTGTGCCTTTATTTCATTAAAAAGAGTGATAGTAGATAGTGAGATCTAATTATGTATTCATTGACATCTTTTAGGGAAAACATTGTAAAAAAACCCTTAATTTAAGTCGGGAATCCGCGATCTGCGTTGACTAAGCGTTGTAATCAATGCTTATCATACATTATCTGTTTATAAAGAGGAATTGCCGGTAAAGGAAGACAATTATAATCAGCTACCCTACCATGACGTGATAAAGCAGAACTTATTCCGCTGAGGGGAAAGGGACAGAGCTATACAGGGTGTCTAGCACCATCTCTTTCACTCAGTGGAATAAGTTCTGCTTTAAGATGTCATAGTAGGCCTACAGTTCTTTTTACTCGCATATTTTGTAGGTGCCTCTTTGATTGGTCGTTACTACGGTCCCATACTGTTGGTAAAGTTTAATAGAAAATTAAATTCGGAATTATGTAATAGATCTATTAAGAGAAAGCCACCCCGATTTGAATTATGATAGGCAATTTACGAAAAGGGAAGAGAATAAAAAAGTACTTTTGTATTTTAGACAAGAAAATGTATTCTTGCTGATGGCCAACCTGGTTCCGTTTTTGAAGGTACGGAACAAAACTTATTCTCAATTTTTATTCTTTCACATAATAGGCAGAGATAGAACCTGTGCATCTTAACACAAGTGACGACACGGTTGGCGCAGTAGCCGAGCGAACGACTGCTGCGCTGCGTGTCGCGGGTTAGATTCCCGCACGAAACAAATATTTGTATAGCTTACAGGTAGTTGTTTCGGGTCTGGCTGTTTGTGTATGTGAGTTTAAATGTTTGTAAACGCCATCACGGTACAGGAGAAATTTCTAGTGTGGGGCACGGTTTTTTTTTTAAATAAACAAATAAAAAAAAGAAACGAACACAGCGAGCTGTGCCACATCCTACTAATATTTTGAGGATGTATGGATGTTTGTAACTCTTTCACGTTAAAACGGCTGAACGGATCTTGGTAGATTATAGTCTGGAATAATACATAGTATATTTTTTTTATCGATATCACTTGGGCGAAGCCGAGGGCGCCAGCTAGTTTTAATTATAACTCTATCGAACATGATTGGCAGAAATTCAATATTTGCCCACCAGCCAGCGCCGATAACAATCCCGCACACAGACCTTTAATTACGACATTAATCTACATTTCTCAATATTTGATTTTAGCTATTATTCTATTTCGAGCACTTCAAATACCAATTTTAAGCAAACCCCAATAGTTGATCCCGTTTAAATTAACCACTAGCTTTGGTAGCAGAGCAAATATATATCTGGTTTAGGTAAATATTAGTATTCTACAAGTTGACAATAGTCCTTTTAATATTTTCTACTGATTCTGTATTCTGCTACGTTATTAACGGTACCCACCATTGTTGACTTTATTGACTCATAAAATGTTTAACTGCTGGGCCTTTTTATACTATTTTTATTTCACATTAAATATTGAGTTATTGCGTATTATTAAACGTGTAAGAGTCGTTGCGTAGGTCCCTATTTGGCGTAAGATCTTAGAAGTCACTGTTTCGCTATTTGTATTGAAGTTTTTTCCGCTTTTCTTATTAACCCATTTGGCGCCTCTGTACCTGATTGGGTACAGCTAATCAATTGAAGGTAGACAATAAATTTGTTAAACTACATTTGTTTTTTTAGACCCATAATAGAAAGTGATAGTTTGAGCATCAAAAAAATCACGATTTATGTGGGTATATTCATAAAATCTGTCACTGTGAGGATTTCAACTTCGCGATATAATCGTTTATCGAGGTAAGTACGTTGATATACAATTTTTTTTTGTTTACATTTCCTAAATTTCTGATACATTTATGTTTCTTGTAGTATACATCCTTATTCATAAAATAAATAATAAAAAACAATTATACAACATGTATTTACAAAGAAATCGTGCTTGAAATACAACTGTACCCAATTGTGTACAGCGGCCGAATCTGTATAACGATTTTACTTATTGTTCTAGGATTTTGTTATTATGAGTTCGAAACATTTTACCGTTTCCAATTCTTCAAAGGCTTCGAGGAAGCAGTCAATGCTGTTTTGGATGAGAGTGACAGTGATGGCGATTATGATTTTGCTGTTATACCGCCAGAACCTAGCGTCTTTACAGACGAAGAAGAAGGCGTCGACGAGGACATGGTTACTGCCTCTTTGCCACAGGATCTGCCATGCAATATTGAGGTTTTAGAGCTAACGAGGAGCTAATCATTCAAAGTGACGACAGCAGCGACGAAGAACCATGTAGCTGAAAAGGCAAAGAGAAGGCGACAGCAACTATGTCAGCCTGTCCGGCGTAAGTGTTTCCCTACATACTCTTCTACGACTGAAGAAAGAACTGATGTGCAAGAAAAACAGGAAGCAGAAAGAACAGCTCGGAGAACTTAGTCCCGTGCAGATATTTGAAAAACTGTTTGATGAAGAAGTTATAACCCTGATTATTATAAATACAATTTTATATGCTAATCAAAATACCAGACATACTTTACAATTAGACTCTGTTGATTTGAAAAAGTTTATAGGTATATTGATATTGTCTGAGTATCATAAATTACCCAGGGAAGATTTGTACTGGTCTTATGATGAGGATGTCATATACACATATAAAAATATTGGGGGAGCCGATGAAAGAGACCAATCAATTGCACTGTATTTGACTGTATAGGATTGCACGGAAAAAAGTGGTGGTGGGTTTTGTTTACCTACATGGTTGATTAGGTGATTGCAAACTCATGGCGTTTGCATGTTATGAGCCGTAGTAATAAAATGGACCAACTACAGTTTCGACGTGCCTTTGCAAGATATTACTTACGCCTAAAAACAAACCATAAAGCTCGACCGTCATCTTCAATAGTGCAAGGTTAGCTTCAAGATGGTGTAGGGCACTATCCGAAAAAGCTTGAAAAAGTATTGCGATGTGTTGTTTGTCACCCAAGAGTTCGTTGGCAATGCAAAAAGTGTGTAAAAACATTATGTGTTTAAAAACAATGCTTTGAAAATTTTCACCTATAATACGCCGCTGTACCCAATTGTGTACACCCCTCTCCTGAAAAGCCTAATTTTTTTTTTCATAATTTTTATTTTTTTTATGTTTATTTGATTTATAAACAACATGAAAATAAATGTTTTGTAAAAATACTACTGCTGTTTTAATTTTGGCGGTTAATGGGTTAACAATGTAATGCTTTAAAAGGCGCGCTTTGAGTTATTCGTATTGGCTGCTCATTGAACAAGCCTGGATTTTATCGATTACCTACTTCGGTACATAATATTGTATCCTAGTTCATACTCGCAACTTCGTACGCGTTAGGTTTCGTTAGGGTTCCGCACCTCAAAAGGAAAAAACGGAACCCTAATTGCATCACTTAGTTGTCTGTCTGTATGGTTGTCTGTCAATACCCTTTATCTCGGGAACGAGTGAAGGTATCGAAGTGAAATTTAAACCGTATACTCAAATCTGTGGTCCCTTGAGTTGTGGAAAAATCATATCTCTAAGTCTACGCAGTTAAAAGATACCTATGGTGGAATTCCTCGGTGTGCGAGTTCGACTCGCCCGGTTTTAATAAGGAGTTTCTTAATACCATTTTTTGTTTACGATCGTTACCTAACGTCTCCAGTATTATTAATCTATCATCTGCCTCGTCATAAAGCCTACTGTAATGCATGACATGACAGTTGTCGGAAAGTTAAGTAATCCTTATATTATAAAAACGAAAGTGAGTTTGTTTACACACTTTTTTTAACTAGCCTATGTTCGTCTCCAGGGTCCCAACTATCTCTGTACCAAAATTCATCAAAATCGGTTTGGCCATTTAGGCGTGAAGACGTAACAAACAAACAAACTCACTTTCACTTTTATAATATTAAAATAATAATGCTATTAAAGCCGTTGATTCTTAAATACTGTATCACATATAGGTTTTTTCAAAGTTAAGGCACCAATTATTTCATAGTTAACTTAATGCCTTTTTTTTGGGGTGGGAAACCATCAAATAACTTCCCCCGCTCTGGGTGGAGCGGGGGAGAGTGTCAGACTTTTACTGACTAAAACCCACCCATGTTCCTTCTATTGCCCTTTGCGTTCCGGGGCCTCTTTCGAACTCTGTATCTCTTTCGAACTACCCATAACCCCGACAGGCGGAGGCCCTGGCAAGCCCATCTGCTAACTTTATGCCTCACTATTTAATTTGGCAATAGTTGGAAGCCGCCTATGTTCCTTACTAAAGCCAGACCGCTTTGAAACTACCACAATTTCTAGTGCGTGGTCTCTATTAAAACGTTAAAACGGCTTACACGTTTTAACAAGTTACTGACCCCGTTCGAGAGTTCCTCTTCTCTGCAGCCTTTTACAGTGTATAAAAGTTCGTATAAATTAAAAATAGCTGTTGCGTTTTCCCAACTATGCATGACATGGCGAGTCCTAGTTTTATGGTCATTTTATGACCTACATTTAGAAGTTTATTTTAGTATATATCATTTGGGAATGTGGTTTTGTGTGTTTTGTGTGATTATCAGTGTTAAGTGTCTGATTTGTATCTAGATATTAAAGTAATGAATACACTTTCTCGTATTCTTCGCTGCAAACTTTTTCATTTGTACTTGGGTATCTATGTATTGACCATGTATTGTCACCATGTATGCAAAATTTCAGCTTAATCAGAAACCAGAAAATGGGTCGTGTGTTCTAATACTTTACTACATATAAAACAAAGTCGTTTCCCGCTGTTTGTTTATTTGTCTGTCCCTCTATGCTTAGATCTTTAAAATTACACAACAGAATTCTGGAATAGAGTGATTTTAGACAAAGGTTTATGAGTATTATATTAGTATCTACGTTGCACAAGTTCAAAGCTGGGGCGGGTCACTAGTATTATTAGAAAGAAGAAAGATTCGTTAGTTTGCTTGTACCGAATATTCTCCGGAACTTATGGACCGATTTTTTCGTTAATAAAAAATAAAGAAAAATATCTGGACGAAACAGGATATATACGACACGGTTGGCGCAATGGCTAAGGGATCGACTGCTGCAATGCGTGTCGCGGGTTCGATCCCGCTCGGAACAAATTTTTGGCAAATTTGTGAGTTTAAATATTTGTAAACGCCACAACCAACCCACGATGCAGAAGAAATTCCTAGTGTGAGGTGAAGTTTTTTTTTAAGTGGAATATATTAACTAAATAGTTTAAGATTATTACCAACTTTCATTTTGATCTGCAACTTTACACGTATATTTCTCACCAACAGTTTTTGCCCCTGAACCTGTTGTGTCGCATGTTAAATAACTTGGTAAATAAAGTGCCTATTCCAATAAAAAAACGCGCTCGTTTAAGTACAGGCTTGGTTCTGGCAGGCGAGCTATCACTCACTTGCACGGTGGGACATTAATCTATCGCAAGTCAAACAACTTCGTTAGGCAGCTGTTTGGCCATTTACAAAGAAATGGCGCATTTTAGTATTTCTAGAGAAACACATTTACTATATTAAATGGTACCTCTAAGACTTTCTAATACCTATTGTCAAGTTGAAGAGGCTCTAAAGACATGCTTTAAGTGTTCATTCTGCCAGGAGCCCAACTGATGCCTTTAATGGTTTTTTCACATTGTACGATCACGAATTTGCAAAGCTGTTTTTTCATATTCTTGTGATTGGACCTGCAATCTTCAAACACATTGAAGCAGAAATAACTGTTATGGTAGCATTCCTCTAGACGCATGAAACGCATGTAACTAAAAGGGTGAAAGATATGAATGTTGATGGAAGGAGATGGAGAGGAAGGTCAAAGAAAAGATAGATGGATTTTGTAAGGAATGATATGAAAGAGAAAGGAGTAAGTGATGCTTTGGCGTCTGACAGGGTAGAATGGAACCGATGCGGCGACCCCAAATTGAGTGGGACAAGAGCAGAAAGATAATGATAGCCTTCTTCTAGACATGTTTTTAGAGGGATTTATTTTACTAAATAACATCCAGCGTGTTATTTCTGAATGGTCCTAACCATTAACATAAAACCAGAGGTTAAATCTAATATTAAAATCCATGACAATATTTTAATTAAAATTTCGATTAAATCAAGCTACCGAACTTAACATTGTTATTATTATTCGTTTGGCGCAGTGGCTGAGCGATCAACTGCTGCGTTGCGTATCGCGGGTTCGATCCCCGCACGAAACCAATATTTGTATGATCTAGTTTTTTCGAGTCCATGCTGTTTGTGTCACATACACAGTTGAAATTTTAATTTTAACAAGTAAAATTCCCAGCGTGGAGCAAAGTAATATTTTTTTTTCAGTGAAATTGAAAACCGCGTCAAATCCCATTGTAATGTTTAGAAGAAAAATGTGGTAATTCGGGCAAGCAGGCTGACTTTAATTATCCGACGATTATAAAATATGCACACACGATGAACCTTTTCAAAGGCCATCAAAAGCTCAGTGACCTTTAACGGCAGCAACGTTTTCTTTATAATGACTAAGCAAATATGAAATGTTTCTTGCAGCAGATTAATATTCAAACTCTGACTTTCTATTGCGCAGATACAAGGGCAACCGTTTGTGCTCCTGCTAGCATTTGCGTTTTTTAGCATATTATTAACCGACTTCAAAAAAGGAGGAGGTTTTCAATTTGAATGTATGTTTGTCATTCGATTTTTCCATCAATTACGGGCCCATTTTCAATATGTATTTAGTATTATTTAATATTAAACAGTAAATAATTTAATAGTAAAGGTAAGCATATCCAAGGGGTGTAAGCCTGGAGCCCTGAAATACAGACTTCGCATCAATCATCGCAGAAATCATCAAATGACTTCCGCTCTGGGCGGATCGGGGGCCATGTCAGACTTGTACTGACTAAAACCCACCCATGTTCCTTCTGTTGCCATTCACGTTCCGGGGCCGCGGTATCTCTTTCGAACAACCCGCAACCCCGGCAGGCGGAGGCTCTGGCAAGCCCCTCTGCTTTGCTGACATCTCTTTGAGGCGCGCGTGAAACACCAACGAGCCGTCGACACGGCCTGTCGTCAACCGACATCAGATCCCACTTTAAAAAAAAAATTGCCTATCTCCTTCTCCTGGTTCCCAACTATCTCTGTACCAAAATTCATCAAATCGGTGTAGCCATGAAAGCGTAAAGAGGTAACAAACAAACAAACTCACTTTCGCTTTTATAATATTAGTAAGGAATGTACTGGTAGCACTTGGTCGCTTTACTTTATTTCTTTATTAATGATCTGCTAATATCTGGCGAGTTAATCCTACTAATAATATTATAAATGCAAATGTTTGGGAGGATGAATGGATGGATGTACGGATGTTATTTGCTCTTTCACGTCATACGACTACGACGATTATTATGTCAAATAAAATAGCCTATATAATATTTCTTAAAAAAATCATCACAATATTACCAATGATTAAAAGTAAATAAACTAGTTAACAACAGAAATATTCTAAAAGCGTAAATTAGGTAATTTATATACAGATTTTCCCTAATTACATGCCTCCATTATAGGCCAATAATTTTAGACTCATTAAAATAGACTTTGATCAAGATATGCCAAAGAAGCGTTAACCTGACATTTAATTATTTTATTTATAAATATAGTATCGCAACCTTTCTGGAACAACGCATTTTATAAGAGCAATGTTTAGTATAAAAAATACCTTTTTTTGTTCGGATTTTCGATCGGAGCGTAAGCGATTGTCGGACCTACAGACTAAAACCCATCCATTTTCCTTCTTTTGCCCTTTGTGTTTCGAAATCTCTTTGGAACCAACCTGCAGCCCCGGCAGATAGAGGCTCTACGGGCCTACGGCCTCTAGGTGCGCGACCTCTAGGCTCGAACACGAACGCTCCGTTAATTTAGCATCATAAGCGACTCTCACACCGCGCACCGCACCGCTCGTCCTTGCGGATGCTGCGGCGGCGAAGCGAATGCATGCGCAGTGCTTCGAGCGGAGCGGTAGCACTTTCATACAAGCCAATGCGAAAGCGACGTGAGACGGGATTCACCGTGCGGACAAGCGGCGTTATGACCTCGTTATACAAAGTTTGCGGTTGTACTCCCGTCAAACAAGCGACAGTGTTTATCTTGAAAAAAAAAAATTTTTCATTTATCTTCTAGATATATTCACAGGTTCTAGCACAAGCGGTGTAAAACGTAACGTAAATAGGTCCATTTAAAAACTGTATTCATATCTCTTGATGATAGTGTTTGTGCAAATAAACAATTTAACTACAACTGCCTAATTGATTTGGCATAGATAATTGCATTTTCAATTCAAATATTTACTTATATACTTCTCGCTCACGCTCGTCGGAAAAATAAAACATTATTTTAAAGGTGCTGTAATTTGTTAGAAAATGATGACAGAGCAGTTTGCGGTGACAAAGTCTGTTTTCATAGAAGCCTGTCTTGTCGATGTCGTTGCGGTTTGTCACTGCGATTTGGTGTCGCCGACGATGACGTTGTCGCTGTGGCTGGCAGTTCCGGTCTGTTTTGGAAAACCACCTAACCAACAATGTCATGTTAAACACGTTGTATAAATAGAAATCTATCAATCACTATAATTAATGAGGTAAACCAAATAAAATCAGTATCACGATTTTCTCTTTTCCAGTGTTTCATGTTTTTTCTTACCCATGGATAAGCTAACGTAACAGTCAAATAATGTCTGTTTGTAAGTTTCAGTGCCCCTTTAATATAATGAACCACAGAATGAATATATTTATATACTGACATTTCAATGTCAACTATAAGTACGGCCAACGAGAAACGATACCAAATGTAAACAAAACCCATGCTAAAACCCCATCTAAAATGGCCGCCCGAATGTTGGCGAACCCGTCTTAACGTTGTCATGTTTTTGCCGGGAGAACGAGACATTACGACAAAGGCACAACATGTAAAGAGCTAAATATTAGATTGTCAACGCCACAGTTGTTCTTTAGGTTAATGACCTTTCGTATCGCTTCTCGTTGGCCGTACTATATATGTTTTTATACGAAGTTTTTTTTATATATTTTAAATGCACCATTTTTTTACAACATCGTAATTTCTGTAATAACGTGTCACCAGCAGTCATTACTTTGCCATGGTTTATATTATATAGTTTGGGAACCCCCCTCAAACATTGAATATATCTGACAACAACATACCTACGTTTTACTACGTTAATACGCACGTATTCAAACTTTTGCCTCTGAACTAGAAATATATTTAAACTAGGTCACTAAAACGTGCAATTTATTTTTCCTTGACACCATTCCTAAACTTTTAATTAGTAGCTTACCAATATAGGTCCTAACAAGTACGAATGAGGTCTATTACAACAAGGCACCTCAAAGGCCTATATCGGCTATTCCTTTATATTTCACAGGCTTGCTATAAAAGCAGCGAAACGATTAAGACACCCGAACTTCCCACACCCTGCATAATTTAGCCCCCTCCACCCCTTTCGTTATCACAATTTGAAATATTGGTTTCGCAAACAGAATTTGTGGCCTTTGTTTTGTATACAGAATACAATGATGAATATGTATTTTACTCATGCAAATTTTAGGTTTTATCTCAAAGCTAGCAAGATATAAATAAAAGCGAAACCAAGGGTAGGTCACGGCATTGACATTGACGGTACCAGGAGACAATGAAGCTACGGAAGTTTAAGTTCGCATCCGTAAGGAATGCCGTCTTCATCCTGCCACTTTCACCGTGTGAGGGAGGCGGGAGGGAGTGCGGGAAATGCGACATCGGAAGCCAGCAGAAAGTGAAAGGGGAACGAGACGGCGGGTCAAGATCACTGAAGGTTCGCCGCTCGTACGCTCTAGTAATGATTAACCTCTAGATTGGATGAAAAAACGCGTTGTTTTCACATGTGTTGATCACGTGATGAATATTGAATTCGTACATATGGAAAAGCGTACCACATTTGAAGATAGTTTAATTTTTTTTTTCTTTTAAAAAATGTTGCCATTGCCATGTTGTTTGTTTGTATTGTGGGTGCGTTAACAAACATTTAAACTCACATACACAAACGGCCAGACCCGAAACAACTACCTGTAGGTCATACAAATATTTGTTCCGTGCGGGAATCGAACACGCGACACGCAGCGCAGCAGTCAATCGCTCAGCCACTGCGCCAACCGTGTGTTTCAACCATTGACATTGACAAACTGACTATTTATTAGTTTAAACTACTTAGAAAAATTCGCTGGCACAGTACTGCAAACTACATAGAAACATGTTGAAAATAGGAAGGAATTTATTTTCGCAGCTACATAATGTGTTACAAATTGAAATTCCGTACCGTACCTATTGCGCGGCCAAATAGGGTGAAAATACATGCTTATGAGATAGTTCCTTGAGAATGATGACCGGCGGGGACCCCTTTCTAAATAGGTTAGGATGTGTTGCTATTCTATGGAAATATGCTAGTGGTAGTTTATGTGTCGGAAATGACAAAATTATTTCCTATGGCCGTGGACGAATACTTTGACGATTTATCATTCTCATTTCATTTCGATGCTTGTGCATTTTTTTATTATTATTGGGTATATTCTTGTATTTTGTAGATATATAAGGTGTATCATTGTATGATTTCCGTTGTTCCCTTATTTATGTTGGATTCTTAGAACCGTAAATAAGTTTCCGAAGAAAAATCTATGTGCAGATTCATTTTAGAAAAATTTATGTTTGTTGATAAAAATATTTATAGGAAACGATTTGTTGCAGAACATCGCCGGATAATTCTGCTGGTTTCTTCGTTGAGTTTAATTAAAAAAAAGTAACTATAGACTGAACAGAATAATAACAAACAATAACAATAGAACATCGCGCAGAAACCACAGAAACCTAGACAAATTAATATAAGTCGGAAATGGCCTATTCGTCATGAGCTAGTGGTGATCAACTGTATACCTACAGAAGTAGTAATGGCACCTTTTACATTAAAAATAAATATTGTTTGGGTCCATTAATCTTTACGTTATTTAGTATATTTTGAAGAAATTGTAATATTAGAAAGAGCAGGTTCCTCTTTACTCGAGTTTCGTCGCCTTTTCATACGAAAAAATGTTCGTCAAATCTTATTAACCATTTCTTTTCACAAAGTAACTCACCGTAGGGACCGAATTTTCTTTCGTCATTTCAAAGGAACTGAGATGTACCGAGAAATATCTTTTTGTTCATATTTCTCAAACATAGAAGGCAGTTTCTTGTTGTAGAAATTAAGACTCAAATTATTTTTAATTGGAATCATTTTCTAGTCTAACCGGTTGCAGCTAAATATCAGTAGTTTACATGGAGTGACTGAAAATTTTATTAATAACGAGAATTTCTTGTAAATAGTAAATTTCAAATTGACACACATCACACACACTTGACTTGAACCTTTTTAGGGTTCCGTTGCCAAGTGGCAAAAACGGAACCCTTATAGATTCACCTTAACTGACTGTCCGTATGTCACAGCCATTTCATTCTGAGGCTATTAGCACCGCAATGTTGACATTAGAATGTAGGTGCCTTTTACAAACCGCTACACAAATATGATGCTAGAGTAGGAAGAATCTGCAAAACAATATTGTAGAATGTATAGAAATAAAACATTGACAATTTGATATTCACTTTTTGACATGAGAGTCTTTCATCAAACTGCAACCGGCTGCAGTACAATCAAGTGTTGAATTTTTATTTTGAATGAGCATTAAAAATTAATGTTATTATATTGTTTGGTGCTACGGAACCCTGTGTGTGCGAAGTCCGAGTGCACTTGGCTGTTGTTAAGTCAAGGGGAACATGGGTGGGTTTTAGTCAGTATAAGTCACACACTCCCCCCGCCCCTCCCAGGGCGGAAGAAGTTATTTGATGATTTCCCATTCGCAAAAAAATCTTGTTCATCAATATAATAGCGCGTTTGTCTGTCTTTGACTTGTTTAGTAAATCCGATAATATACTGAATAATCACCGTCTTAACAACGGGAATTCAACAGACTATTGAGTGTCGTAGTAAAAAAAGTCATTTACAAATGAACTTGCCATAGAAAGATATTTTGAAAAATGAATACATTGTGCATTGTCTTCCGATTCCAGAAAAAAATATTTTCGGTTAGTTTTATGGTCGTTAAGTCTAGGTCAAAAACTACAGGTAGCAGGTCCCTGCAAATCAGGAAAGGTGAACTGTGTTACCCTGAATCAACGTGAGCGACGCCGCAGGCAAAAGCTATTACAACATAAATTTAAGTTTATTTCATAACATCAATAACTTCTATCTATGATCTGTGTTGTGATCGCCGTTCATTTTTCGCCGCGATTGAAATCTCGACCCTTCGTCTCGTTAGCAGATAAATTAAGGGTCCGGACCATTTTGGTGACCTTTTCGTTATAATATCCCGTTGTGTGTGACATTCATGTAAAATGGAAGGGTCAGCCTATTCATGAGCCGGAACCTCAAAGTGATATTCGATTTTTAATAAATACGCATCACTGAATCCATAAAATTACTTGTGACTGGCTGTAAAAGGGTGATTGTCTTTTTTTTTAAACTCTTTGCCCCATTAGGAATTTCTCCTGTATCGTGGGTGCGTTTACACAGTTTTAAACTCACATACCTACTCAAACAGCCAGATCTGATACAACTATCTGCAGGTCATACAAATATTTGTTTAGTGTGGGAATCGGACCTGCGACACGCAGCACAGCAGTCGATCGTTCAACCACTGCGCCAACAGTGCCGTCAGAGCAGTCAATTTCTTCTACATCAGTGGGGCGGAGAAACAGATTCCTTCAGGCACCTACATAGGATAAATAAAACAACAAAAAAATAAAATACTAGACTTGTATTTTATTTTTTTGTTGTTTTATTTTATCCTTGGTCTTGTGGTGGCCTGTGCGACTGCTGAGAATGACGTCTTAGGTTTGATTCCCGGGTCGGCCAAAGTGTTGTTGGGTTTTGCATCAGGATTTTCTCAGTAGCAGTCACGGAGTCTTAATTTGTGCCTGGTTGTTGGCAATTTACACCTCTGCCTACCTTTTCGAAGAGTATAAGGCGCGCTGTGATGTTATATTTATCGTAATTACGCGAAACCAGGCAGAACTGAACGCCCGTAAATAAAAAAATAGTTTTCTATCGCGGGTAGTTTTAGGGTCTATTTTCAAACGAAACAAAAACTGGGTCAATCCTACCACAACAACAAATACTATGTATGTAGGTTGGTACGATACGTAAATTATTTAGCCTTCGCGAATTTATACAAAAAAGTTACTCACCTTTTTTGGGCCGACTAGAAACGTCCCACATTGAATTGACAAGGTAGCAGCTTCAGGCATTTTTAAATTCGGAAACTCGATTACGCTTTTATAAACGTTATAAAAATATGTCGAAGCAAGGACAAGAGAATGAACGCCGTCATCCGAGGAGACGGGAAATTGTATTTGCGATTGTGAGAAACTAATATAATTAAATAACATGAAACTATCGTTATCTTTTCAATATTAACAATTGCTTACTCCTCCCTTACAAGATACGATATCAGGATCCGCACAATGGTTCAATTTGAAGGACTAAGTGCGGAAACCGGACCCCCAAGTAGCGGGGACCACACAATGAAGAAGAAAAAGATCAGGTTTTGAATAGAAATAATTACGACAAAAAGCAATATTGTTATAGAATACTCTCAGAAGAATTATTAAAACAAACTCATAGTCATCATCTGCCTAGCCTTTTCCCAACTATGTTGGGGTCGGCTTCCAGTCTAACCGGATGCAGCTGAATATCAGTATTTTACATGGAGCGACTGCCTGTCTGACCTCCACAACCCAGTTAATACTGGGTAATACTATATATACCCCTTGGTAAGACTGGTTGTCAGACTTTCGGAACACTGACTACCTGTAACAACTGTCAAATCTACAAATGACAGCCGGGACCAACGCCTTAACGTGCTTTCCGAGGCACGGAGGAAACTCGGTATATAACGGGTGGTCACCCATCCACAGACCAACCTAGGCAAGCGCGGCTTAACCTGAAGATCGACCTGAGCGGCTGCTATTATTTAGCCACGAGCTCCTCCAAAAAAAAAACAAACTCTTAGTACACACCCTTATTTGAATAAGGGTGTGTACTATGTACTATGCCTCTGAGCAATAAGAAAGGGTTTAATAAAGGCAATGTCTTGGTTGGCAGAGACCGTGAGTTTGTGGAGTCCTAAACTAATACTATTTGGGGATCTTCAATAATTAATATATATTTAATAGATAATTACCCAGTAATTACCCTTATGTCAAAAAATTGTTTTCGATAATGATATACTAGGTACACACGACGGCACATCAACCTACATAAAACCATTTTAACCTGATCTCTCTACTATGGTATGCAATCCGTAGTAGAGAGATCAGGTTATACTAGTTTAGAATAGGTTGACCTGCCGTCATGTGTACACACGACGACACATCAAACGCATTTTTTGTATAGTTCATAGTTTTGTGTTTGGTAAGGTTGCTTATGATAGAGTTGTTTACCTGCCAAATTACAGTGTTTGTTTTTTTATTCACAATTGTCTATTGTCTTAAATGGTGACTGGGGGCTCTTCACCCAGAAGGGTCCTGGGTTACAGGCCAAAAAACTCTTAAATAGAACCTCCCCAGTTTGTTGGACTTGGACTCGAGATAATTTAACATAACATTACGTCTGTGATCCCCAAAATGTTAGGCAGAGAGCAGTAACTATTAGGTATAGACCTAATAGTAACATTTCGCCAGTTATGTCCCATGTATCCATGGGCCCTAGTTTATTGCCATTGAATTTGGGATAAGTTTATAAATAGACAACAGTGTTGCCATATGAAAAAAAAAAACGATTTTGTTGGTCTTGTAATACCTTTCATAAAAACAGTAAAACATGTGTTATCAACATTATTCATTCTGTAGTGTTATCAACATTATTCATTCTGTAAATATTGTGGCGAGTTAACAAGCTTTATGCAAACATTGGTTTAGAGCCGCGCCGCGCGCCTCGCAGGCACATAGGTGCGACCGTGGTACAAATTGACATTCGTACTTCCACGCACAGTAATACCACAAAATATACAGGACACGAGACAGAGGGCCAGCTTTATTCCATAAATAAAAGAAACAGAAACACACATAGTCACACGACTCTCGTGAATGGCATTCGTTTCAAATTGCCGTTTTTACGCAATTTTCACAAGATTTTGTAGTATCGTTTTTTTGTTTTTTTTTGGGGAATCATCAAATAACTTCCCGAGGAGTATCAGATTTGTACTGACTAAAACCCACCCATGTTCCTTCTATTGCCCTTTACGTTCCGGGGCCGCGGTATATCTTTCGAACAACCCGCAACCCCGGACGTCAAAAGTAACAATTTCATTAGTACAAATCATTTTGAATTCACACTGGTACAAAGTTGATATTTGTAATTAAAACAACAAAATATTTAAATTAAAAATTTACTTTAATTAAAATTAGGCATTAAAGGCATTAAAATTAGGCATTAAACTGTCCCACCAAATAGCCCGTTTTTTGATACGACACGATAAATTGGATTCGATGAAGAGATTCAAATAAGTGACCGCAATTACTTAGTCGTTGGTCCGCATTCGTTTGTTCGAACGACTCAAAATCGGGCAGTCTATACATGTATTATAATACTAGTTGTCGCAATGGACTATTTAATGTGAGCGCGTGTTTTTGCAAAGTGCATGAAACCGACCTTCTTTATCCATCTATTTTGTGGCATTGCCATTTCTAGTTCACAGTCCCGATTCGCTGCACTTGTGCATGGCAACCTGTTGCTTCATTGCCCCGGAATACAGATGAAGGAATCCAATGAAATATTTTTTAACAACGTTTTTGGTGGTATGCTTGTTGCTAGCAGTAAGGCTTTAAAAGATCCAAAAAATAAAATAACTGCTGTTTTTATTTTAATTACACGATACAACTTGATCATTTTATCCCTACGGGTTTGACTAATTCGTTCATAACCAAATAAAACTTTCTTTTTCCTACGGTTCAGGTTCCTACCTATATCTACTTTCTAGATAGTAATTAGGATAAATAGTCAGAGATTGAATAGCACTTCTAATTTTATGGTAACTAGTCTCCACATAAAAGAAAAAGCTGCTTTATAAAGAAAACAAATGCTTGTGGAAATATTATGATTGGAAAACAAGAAACAAATTAGTTTGCAAGCCGATGCAGGGTCTAATTTGTTTCTTGTCATTGTGCCAAGTTCTATTTGTTTGTAACGTTTACATTTTTCATTTCTTAAAGCCATAAAACAGGGTTTAGATTGTATAAATATAAAATAGTAAGGTTAAGTAGGGAAAACATTGTGGTCAAGTGCGAATTGTTTTTGATAAAAGAGTTCCTAACTCATCCTTCTTAGCTTTTGTCCCATGTTACTTAGGGTTGGCGGAACACGCTGTATTTTGCTTGCATTCTCTTCTGTCACCCATCACGCATGTAGTCCTTTTTATTTCATATATTTACTATGGTTGCAATTTAAAATGCATAAAAGTTTAGTATCACTTTTTTTTATAAATAGATAAAGGGTTTTTGGACTCGTCAACTGACTTATGTCGCAAATAGACGAGTTTATGTATTTAAGTCAATACCGCGAATTTATATATTATTTATTTGTTTAGAAGAAAAACTAGACGCACAAAGAATAAGATCGAATAAAGGTTATGTTCGGAACGCTTAGTAGGGAAAAAGCAATCATACCGCATCATTTATTCTTCGTGTTTTTGTTTAGTACTAAATGAAATTATGTACAAAGAGAAAATTAAGTATAAAGTGGCGAGGAGCAAGATATTTCAAGGTTGTATAAGAATTATGATTATTTTTCCCTTTTCGGTCAGTAGCTGATCTATAACTTATTTATCTTAGCTATTACGATTTTAAGAATAATTTAGTGATGATAAGATTTGTACCACATACATAATATCATGAAACATATACGGGTTTGTCCGAGTCGACATCGATAGTTTTCTTAAGAGACTTCCTACCAAAATAGAAAGCTTCCTATGTTCTAACTCCTTGTCAATGAATCGTTCAAAGTGTTGCGTGACTTAAATGCGACATTGCAGGTTTGGTGTCGGTATTTAAAATAGATATTGTGTCTATCGATATCTTTGAAGGTACATTGATCCCATCACTAACGTTTGTCACGGTGTTTATAATTCAAGAGCCTAACAGTTAAGTCGTCTGTGTGGTTGAATACCAATATCTGCTGCATCAATGTTTATTTTATTCTGTTTAATAACTTTTTCTTGAGTTTTCGATATATCAACTTCTGCTACAGTCCAAATCATGTCTCGATCAAAGTAATCGTATTTTTTTTTTAAGTAGAATTATAAGTTGATCTGCTAATTGCCAATAACGTACAGAAAAGGATGAATGGAACAAAACTGAACACAGAAGTTAAAGAGACTCCATTACTACCATATATTGTAGATAGTGCAGTATAGTATAGAGAGGATAAATGAGGGGTGCAAACTTGCAAAAATTGACCTATCTGCATGACAAAGCTGCATTCTGCCGTGTTTTGTACACCAATGTGTTTTATTAAGACCGAAACCAATCTCACAGTTTGATGGAGTATTTTTTTATTGTTCTTTTTTAACGTTTTACTTTGAGAAAGATAATTGATTCTCAGACTTTTAAGCTAGATAATAAACCTACATAACAAAAGTTAGTTATTTATTAACGGTGGCTGAGTGATCGACTACTGCGCTGCGTGTCACGGGTTCGATCCCCGCACAGAACAAACATTTGTATGGCCTGCAGATAGTTGTTCAGAGTCTGGCTGTTTGTGTATGTGAGTTTAAATGTTTGTAAACGCGCCCACGATACAGGAGAAATGTGGGGTAAAAAAAAACTTGTCATAATTGTTTTTTGGAGAAGATGATTTGACTATAGAACGTTTCACTGAAAACCGTTCTTCAAGTTATCAAAAATAACAGAGTTTTTGTCAATTCCTGTTTGTTTTCGACTTTATCTAAAACTTTGGTACATGAATGTTAATCTCATATTAAATGGCCCCAGGCCAGGTCTGTCGCATTATTCCGTTCAATAGATATGACCACTGAGCTTTGTCGGTAGCACAAATACCCCCCAAAGAGACCAGCGAAGCGTATTACCGCGCCCAAAATTGTAGTGCGATGGTCTACGACTGAGGGAACAGTTTTCTACATCTGAATTTATTATTAGTGCAAGTACAATTAAACTAGGCTGACATTTGTCTCAGAATTTCATGTGTTTAGTCTAAATAGCTGATTACATTTACGGATTAAAAGAAAGAAAACAGGTTTATTTAGCACTTGACAAAAGTACACACAACATTAAAGTAAAAACTTAAATCTTTACTAAGCAAAGGTTAAATGTATCTCACGGCTATCAAATAGGCCCTACGCGATAATTAAAAAAAAAACAATTCTAACTAAATGATTCAATACCTTCAATACGTAACAATAAGGGGCTAACAAGTGGCTATTAATTATTTAATTTCTATTTGTCTAATAAATTAGTAATAGTAATAGTAGCAAATAAAATCTTATAAAAAAAATAAATTAGAAGTTCAAACTGCGGCAGTAATGTGGTCAGATTCTGGCCGGCCGGTTTACGGTCCACTTTAATAATAATTAGGTGAGCTTGATAGAGAGCTCGTACACCACAAAAGGGAAATTAATTTAGAAATTATTTCCTCGAAACTCCCAAGTAATTAAACGCGTGTAAACAATTATAATGAGACGGAATTCAGTACTTGCTTTTATTGTTAATTTCTGTATTTAAATACCCAAAATACAGTTTTTATTTGTTCTGACTACATTAATGAAAATATGACTAAAATAATAATGTCTAAACAAAGGCCACTAGAAAATTTTAATTAAGAAGGTCTCAGACTCCGTGTCGCAATCGAAAAAGGCTTTAAGTATCTAAAACCTTATTCTCGCATCAAAATCGAATGTGTTACAATTTCTGTAGCTACCAAATCAATATATGGGTCGGGAATATCATTACAGAGCCCCTTGAAAATCTGTAAAAAATGATCCTTCGCAAAAATATATGGAGTAGGTGCTCGCATTATTTTTAAATTTATTCTACAACTTGCTATGACGGTCCTTAGGTTTAAAGTAAGTTTGGTATGAAATGGTAGTATGTAGGCCAAAGTTGTTTTAAAAGGGTTTAAAGTTTCCTCTCTACGGGGGGGTTTACTCACTTTCGCGGTCTCCCTCTTATCTATCGCTATCGCAGCGTCGGTCGTGCGTACCTACAGTGAAGAGCCCTTGAACTAGTTTCACCCCTTATGCTCGGGTGAGCACCTTAACGCTACACGCTCGTCTCGTTTTTAAGTAAAAGCTGACGAATTGATGTAAGAGAATCAACAAGATAAAAAAAAATTCTACTGAATTCTTACCTAAAATCTTTTATTTTATTATCAAGCAGAATGAAATAACGTCTATAAGTTATCTATTTCGTACAAAAATATCAGTATAACTCCTAAAACTCTGAGCTAATTTGGCCGATTTAAAATAAAATAGTTCTCAAATTAGTTATGCTGAGAGAATATTAAAAATGCTCTGGAGTTACCACTGCAATACATACTTATGCACAGAATATCAGAAGTATAAAAGCAATCAGAATTGCCTGTACTTAAGGGTTACCCTCTTATTTGCTACTACACACACCGATTAGCATCTGGACTCTTTACATAGGCCCTGCAGACTTCCATTGAAACAAGGGAAAACGTATGCTCTGAAATAGTTCACGAAATTTTCTTAATTTTTGCAATGTACCTACAAACCGTTATCGGAATGTTCCATCTTCTGCCGAGCTTTGAAAACTATGTTAGCGTTGACTTAGAAGTCATAGATATCTAACCAGGTGCAGCTGTATTTTACATGGAGCACTGGATATTACGAAACCCCTTGTTAAGACTGGTTGTCAGACTTTCAAGCAACTGACTACGTGTATAACTTCTGCCAAAGCTTTATAAATGGCAACCGGGACCATCGGCTTAGCGGTTGATCACCCATCCACGAACCAAACTACGTTAATCGACCCGAGCGGGTGTTATTTTTAGCCACAAGCTCAGATCAGAATGTTTTTTGATCAAAATATGATTTTTGGCTGGAACAATTGGTGTTTACTTATAAAAATACTACTACTATGCGGTGCAATGCTTAACTTGGACAATTTAAGTTCGAAGGAGATGACCAGGGGCCTTAGTCTGCTATTACAATAGTGTCAGAATGGTCGATCACTGATTGCATAATGATTAATTTTGACAAGTTTGGTAATCTGCTACATAGGTACTAAACTTGGCAAAATCAACCATTAAGCTAACTAGGTACCCTCCATTCCCATCGTGTTGGATTACTTTAAACCCTACACAAATGGCCCACGCGCTGCAGGGTAACTATATTTTCCAATCACAAAAACAATTTTTCCTTCGCTTATTTAGTTCTGAGTTTTTCCCGTACGTCGAAATACAAAGAGAGAAAGTGACTGCTTTGAACGTACGAACTTACGAAAATACTCCGATTTCAATCGGAAATGAAAACCGCGGCGAAATAATGTTTTTCCTATTTTCACGATTCGTTGCGAGCTGTAAGTGTAGGTACCATTACACCCATATTATTTGGACAGAATGGCCAAAATCCAATATATATGTATATATATATATAATTGCACACGTGTCTACCTATCATCAAAACCTACATGTTTGAGCTACTGAATTGAAAAAATAATTGATTGTCAATATAACAATTACTAGTGTGGGCCAAAGTATAAAAAAAAGAATTCGTTTCCAAATAAAAGTATTTATGTGCAGTGAAAGTTTTTTCAAGCTATTTTTTTATGCAGAATCGTTTTTTTTTTCAAGTGAAAATAGTAAATTATATTTGGTGAAATGACAAGATATTATTATGTTTTTGACCAAATTCGGGGCCTTTTTGATAGTATTTTTGAAATACTAACACACAATGCGCAAGAAGCTGCGGGTTCAATTTCCGCATTAGGACAAATATGTATATGGAACATACACAGTTATACCTACAGAATTCATTGTGGATGGGTTAATTATTTTTTAATTTAAATAAAATAAAAACTTGAGAGGTGTCAAGGGACACCCGGATAAAACGAAGTTATTATTTATTATGTACAAAAAACCTGTATGCAGTCAATAAAAATAATCGTCGCGACACCACACTGTTCAATGCGAAATAGAAAGACGAAACAAAAATAACTGGCTTGCTTTCTATGAGACAGACAGACGGAGAAACACGCGCACGCCGCACGGTTTACAATTATAGCAAAAAGTTTCGTTACAACTTTTGGTCTTAATTTTTTCCATCTAACCCCCTTTATATAGAGAACTTCGTTCCAATTATGGTGGAACTTATATAGAATACCCTGGTATAGAAGAATGCAAAAATATTGTTGGGACCACTTGTGCTCTAAGTAATACGTCCGACCCATCATAAAAGGACAGGTATCCAATCCATCACTGTTATTATACGACAACCCGTTTCCTTTGGGTTACCGCCAACAACTTAAAGATTTCTTTAATCTTTAACGAAAGTAGACTTAAAATATTGAAAGAAGGTTTAAATGTTACATAAGAGTATGCATGAATAAAATCGCTTAATGCAAATCTATATAGTATACATATTTCAAACAAATTCGGGTTAGTTACACCATTTATAACTTAAGAACGGAACAGGTGGACAGTTTTTCATGATTTGTTGGATTTGTCTGCGTCCCAAATAGCAGAGTAACTATTAAACCATTTGAAAACTAAGGAATAACAAAATAAGGTGGTGTAGTCAGTTTTATACAGTTTTGAAGACGTGCACTGCATCGCATGAGAGCCACAGCAAGTTAATAACAAACAATTGAAACACTTTATAGGCATTGCATGTTTCAGTAATCTTCCGTTAAGCAATACCTATCTGGATGCCTAATATACTTTATAACTAGCATTCCGCTCAATAGAACCGTAACAGATATCACAGCTAATAGAGCGCGTTGAATAGTCCGCTAGCAATAAACTATGTATAATTAGGATACAGGTAGGGTAGTACCTTCGAACCCGCTGACCTCATTCGAGACACCGTACCCATGTGGGTTCGGGAGTTATAAAGAAGGGAAAATAGGTAACGAACTATACAAGGTTGAAGGACACCGACGCGAAAACGGTTCCCACATTTATTCAGTACATCATTCTGATCCCCCCCGCCATAGAAATATCTCGTAGGTAATTAAAAATATGTAGGTAGATGTGGGTTGTAGTTTTGTATGAAATAACTGTTTATTAGGGTTCCGTACCTCAAAAAGAAAAAAATAACCCTTATAGAATCACACACACAGTTGTCTGTCTGTCAAGGCTGTTATTTCGGGAACGAATGGAGGTATGAGAGCTGTGAAAACGTTATTAACCCTATATGACCGTTTTTGTCCCAAGTTTTTACGGAACCCTTGGTGTGGGAGTCCTACTCGCACTTAGCCGGTTTTTTAGGATTCCGTACCCTAAAAAGAAAAACCGGTACCCCTTATTTTGTCGTCCGTCTGTCTGTGTGTTTTTTTTTAATTTTTTTTTTATGTATGGCATCTCGCAGTTCAACCAATGAGGTTGTCGTCTGCTTAACCGGGCGAATCCTGTGGGTGCCTTAAAAATTAAGACCTCCAGCCAGGGTAAAAACTTACAAACTAAGCGACTACACGCTAAGGGCACCCCCTGTGGGGTACGAGCCTCGGCTTAGGGCGTCGCTGAGGGACAGCAAGGGACAGGCTGGATCTGAGTGATATTATTTATGGACTATTTTGACTTACTGGCTCAGCAACGCGGGCTGGCTCTTGCAAGGGACGGGTGGGGCAGTTACCGGGATGTCGCGACGGGCCTCGTCGGCGAGGACGGAATGACTGTCTGTGTGACTGTCAAGATTATTTATATCGGGAAAGCATGAAGGTATCGAATTGAAATTAAAACCACATGCTCAAGTTTGTGGTCCCTTTGTGATGTGGAAAAACATATCTCTAAGTCTACGCAGTCAAAATATTTGGCCTTTTATGTCGCTAGTTTGTGCGGAATAACTTTTTAACGAAACGACGACTAACTTTTACGTGGGATCCGAACGATGTATTTATGTAGATTACTGAATTCGGTGTCCATCCACCCTGCACGTGTCCCTCGGCATCGCTCCAGTTATATATACATATCTCACAACGACACACGTCTCAATTTGGCTCGCACAGCATAATAACATATAGTAGTCAACGAAAATATATATATAAAATCAAAACACGCACAGCTTACATCTTAGGGATACATAGGTCTGTACGTAAGGAGTTCCCGCTGGAGACTGAAATGAAAGTCAAACAAAACTGGACTTTCACACCTATCAAAATAGATGATATTCTGGATAAACACATGCTACTTCTGATTCAGGAACATGCGGTGTTTCTGTGATAAGATCAAATAACTCAAATATCGGGTTTTCATCGCGGTTAACACCGCAGGGCGTAGCTAGATAAATATAAATCCAATTACTCTGCTCTTTTAATGGTTTCGTACCTCAAAAGGAAAAAAACGGAACCCTTATAGAATCAATTTGTTGTCCATCTGTCTGTTTGGCAATGCTCTCGGAAATGTATGGACATATTGAGTTAAAATTAAAAACTTTTACTACAACTTCACTTAACTTTTTTTTCTACTACTTTTTTTTTACAAGTTTTTGACTCAAGGTTGGTTTCTTCAAGGGGGGAAATCAAACCTCAAAGGGGGAAATCCCCTTGAAGAAATCAACCCTCAAAGTCTGCTCAGTCAAAAAAAGATATGGCCGTTTCTGTCACAAATTTGTACGGAACCCTCGGTACGAGAGTCCGCTTTTTTTTAAATAGACTTTTATTTTGAACTGTGCAATTTTAAATAATTATGTTCCAATGAAAGTTGGAACGATACAATTTAAGTGGGTTTCTACATTCTAAGTACCCATTACTTTGACATAAAAAAGTCAAACAGATTTCGAGTATTTTCTGAAAACCCTTTCGACTTATGAACATTTTCGCTCGTTTTTGAGAGCATAACATACATCTTATGAATAATTAAACGAAACATGATATTTTCCTTTCACGAATATTGTTGACCAATTCCATAATAAGAGCAGCACTTATTTTTAATGGACGGGCGGAGGCACACAATTCCCGTCTTCCCTAAAAATTATCGACTACCTTATTTTCTCTCTGTTAATAAATTTAGTTTATTTTTTTAAACCAAATGTTTTCTGTAGTCCGTATAGTAATTTGGTATAAGTGAGTGTAAGCGTACCTTGGTTCCCAATAAATTAATTTACTTAAAATTAAATTATTTAAAGACTATGCTCTATTTTCGGATGGCGAATCATCAAATAACTTCTCCCGCACTGGGTAGAGTGTAAGGGAGTGTCAGACTTTTACGAACTCAAAAGCCATCCATGCCAGCCATGCGTCCATCAATTTCGAACAACGCGCAACCCCGGTAAAGCAGTGGCTTTGGCGGGCCCCTCTGTTTTGCTGACATCTCTTTGAAGGGCGCCTGGTACACGAATGCGCTGTCGATACGGGGAAGGTGTTATGCCTGGAATGTTCCTACCTGACGACGTGAATGTAAATAGCCTTTTCAACAGAATCCGCTTTGCTCGACTCAAGTCAAATGGGTCTTTTGTTCAGAAATAGTAAGCAACTGGCGTCTGACATGTTAATCAAGGCTTTTACTAATAAAATTTAGCTGAAAATAGCTTTGATTGATATCGATACCAATTTCGTTTTTTATTACAAAACAGTTCCAGTCTGTAGGTACACAGGAGTTATTGATTGTCATACAATTCTGTTTCGCCTGGTCGCTTTATTTATTTCACTTCATAATACAGATATTCCCGTTGCTACGTAATCTTCATGCCAATCTATCTATTTCATAATACTTTAATCAAAGCGACGTTGTTCTTAGCTTATTGAAGTATCTCCGACGGTATTCAGTAATAATTTATAATCACGCTTCATTTCAATGTTTACGCAGCTGAAATGTGGCTTTGTTAGAAATGACCTTACCTGGAAAATATATTAATATTCCTCAAGCTTAAAATATATGAAACGTCAACGTTTTCAATGAAAAATCTTGTTGTTTTTATTTGGAACGAATTGTTTTGTTTCTATAAAAAGGTTGAATAGTAAATTCAAATAGCTTATTGGTGTAACCGAAGAACTGCCAAGTCTCGAATTAAAACTAAAGGCGTCTGCATTTTTGGATTAATGTGCGTATTGGATAATCATCACTCACATGTAAAGGAAAACAACTTGAGGAATCCAGTATCTGAGAGATATTTTTGACGACATGTTAAGCCAATTCCAAGGTCCATAGACGGCATTAAAACTGTGACACAATGTTAGGCAGCAGTAACCAGGAGATAAAGAAAGAAAACAATGGAATGATGATACACACAATGTAAGTAGACTTCACAGTTCTCAGACAGTTTTGTCGTCAGTATGGAGTTATAAAAGTAGGTAAGGGTAAGTACATGCTATTGATTCGGTACCTATAACTGCACGCATAATACAAGGGTTAGTCCCTTGTATTATGCGTGCAATGTGCTCTGGTAAATTACTGCCTTAGAATACGAATTTGTTTACATCAAGTTAACCCAAACAAATGCGTTTTTGAAAAAAAATAAAATGATGCCTTTTCAAAAATTAAAAACAAATTTTATTCATCGTGTAACAAATTAAAGAGTCATGGTAGAAGTTAAAACAGAGGCAAGCTCAAGAAAAAACGTGCGATATTTAGTAATATAGATAGTTTTGATACATCAATGAAATGCGTCCATTTAGTTTCCATTGCGCTCCATTGCGAGCCTGGCTAGGTCCAAAAGCAATGCCTAACTAACAAATCGTAGGCGTGGCGCTTGCAATCCACCCCAGCCCGCTTCACGCCATCACGCGTCCGATGCCCCACCGGCTTCAAGATATTTAATCCGGCGCCGCTGTTACAACTCTCATTCAATTACAACCTCCAAATAGTTTTGTATAATTTGACAGTTGAAGTGGATGTTACTTTGAACTGAACATCTCTTAGTTACACTCACACAATAGAGTATTCAAGAGTTAATTTGGAGCAGACTTGGGCGTACCATGTTTATCTTATTTGTCACGTTTGGTAAACTTTGGGCACGAATTGACTTAAAATGTATTTACAAGTTAGCGCATGAATAAAGTTACTAGTATTACGTTCGTTAGTTTATCATCATTTTCCTGACCTTGTCCCATTCTATTTGGGGTGGGCGCAACACGTTTTCTTCTTCCATTCTCCCCTATCAGACGTCACGGTATCATTTACTCTTTTCTCTTTCATATCGTCCGTTAGCCAAAATCATATAGGAGTAAGATTGTTACGTGTTTAAATGTCAATAATGTTTGATATATTTCCTTACATCAGGAGTAAAAGGAGTCTGGGAGGCCTCAAAGAGATTACACGACCCAATTTTTTAACAAGATATATCTATCAATATAGAGTGATCAGATCGCAAAACTTTATATGTCCAATATACCCCCGTGCGTCATGCTGTTTACTAACAATAAAACAGCAATTAAATTTGTAATAACTGAACTACAAACCTTGTGATATCAGACGGAGGCTGTGTTTAGTAAGATTGGAACATTTAGAACTATTGGCAAGGTGCCCGAAACTGTTAACTATTAGTTATAAATTCCAGCAGATTCTACAAACAACTTCAATATATGCCAGAACAATGTATTACTTCAACTAAGAGGAATCGCTCCTAAAGTTATAGTAACTTAGGACGATGTGTGCGCTGTTCTCTGTTTCCATTTGTTTGAAGACAAGATGCTGATAAGATTGATACTAAACCACGTGAGATAGGAGTTGGTAAAGTTGTGCTACCGTTTACAAACCAAGTTTAAAAAATAATAAAGAATATTTAACCTTGAGTTTATTTTATTGTCGAAAAAATCAAGATTACTTACTGTCCGTCTTTGAATTAATCAAGGACAAACACTGATTAGACAACAAACATACACTTCACTTTTGTTCAATGAAGTTGCAAGAAGTGAGGATATCAAATATTTATATATATACATTAATTAAACCTTGCCCCACACTAGAAATTTACTACACAAACAGACAGACCAGAAACATCAATAATTTGTAGGCCATTTAAATGTTAAACCAACCGTGTCGTCAAATAATGAATACAATAGCCCTGGCTGCTAGCTGTCCAGTCATGCTTAATTCTGGTGCATCCAACTAGACTTAAAGCCCACCCCAACATAGGAAAATGCTAAAGCAAATGACGTTGAACCCGGGTACGGTAATGCTGCGATGGGGCCCAAGTGTTGGCTGTTTAACTATACGAACTTCCACCCGGATTGTCCCCGTGTTCATTGCGCAATTCCTAAATTAAAATAACTTTAGTAGCTGTTTTCACGATATCCAGATTTAAGTCCGCTTCTCATAATAAAATTGAAGTTTATTTCCTGTTAGTAATTATTTTCATATTCGGAATGAGTTGATTGATGATTTTGAAAAAGAAATACTTTATTTTCCTAAAAGGTAATCTTGTTGTCAATTTAAATCTTTAGGGACTGAAATTTTATTGGTACATAAATCATGTTATTCTGGTTATTCGTTTACGTATATTTTACTCTTAAATTGTTCAGAAACCGTGTTTTTTAATTAAAATTTACTTAAATGGGAACAGGCAACTTATCATTTAAATTTCAGAGCAACGAAGTGCCATAAAACATCGAAACCCTCATTTGCAGTTTGTTCACTAGTGAGTGCCTTCACAAATTCTAATTTAGTAGAACAAAAATAAATTTAAATCAGGATCCTACTATCTTCAGTGCCAGTCTTGAGTATCGCCTCATTTTTTGTCATTACTCCGAAACTTGGGTAAAAAGGTCCGGGTTAGTATGGATAAACTAATTAGAGTACATCGTGGTACCTACATTACGAACCGGGCTTAGGGGCGTAATGTTCCCCTTTAGTTACCGTTTTTATTGCTTTTAAACCCAAAAAAGGAGCGGGCGCGTCTGACTAGCTTGTTTTGGTTAAGATAAACTGCTATGAGTTTTGTACGTTCATTTTAAAAAGTCCAATTATAATCCTTTATTTATTTGCTAGTTAACGTAATACATTAGAGATTATGCAAATCATACTTATTAGAGGTGCATCATAAACCATTGACACAAAAATTTTGCTACACATAAATTTTAGAAGAAAAAACCCACATAAAAGGTTATAAGTAAATAAAACGTGACATTCGCAACACTGTCGACCGTACATCGGTGACTGAGCTGGCCGCTTGTCTAAAAACACAGTAATTACGGAATGCGTTTGAGAGTGATACAGGTTGTTCCTTTACTTTACGCCTCTTTTAGACAAATTTCACATTTTTTTTTTATAATTATATGTGTGTGTAAATGGACATGTAGCTGTATTCTTAACTTACTTTTTAACGTTATAGACCCTGGGTGGCCGCACTATGATGGTGATCATGTTTTCAAAATATTTTGATATACTTAGTTTCTTTTTTAAAATATTCTTGTAATTTATTTGGTGTTTAATGGATAGATGATACTATAGTTATTATCAAAAGAAAATATACCAATTTGCGTATGTCCTCATCGCTTATTAAAAATTGTTTTGATTTATGTTTTATAATTTTATAAGTAACAATGGCCTTTGTTGTTGGTAACTAACATAATATCATTAAAAAGAAAAAAAAACCAAGCAACAAGTTTTAAAAAAGCATAGAATTTTCTCTCGAAATACTTGTGGCGAAAAAAGCAAACATTTCAGCAATTATACATTTATTTATATCTGCGGCAAAATTTTGGGGCTAAATTCATCGCTGCACCAAGCGTCATATTAATTTGTCCACCTGGAATAGCATCAAGCTCATTTAGGATTCTAATTGCGCTGCTATTCCTTGTGAGCTTGTCTCTTATTGCCGTTAACTTGCTGCATCCAAACTTTCACATTAAACTATATTACTTATTGCACAGAATTTACAGTAGCATAATTTCATGATGCTGTGGGTTTCACTGGCTACGTAAAAAATACCATTTACATACGAAACCTACAAGACAGATACTCCGAACTGAAATGAAGTGAAGGAAATACAGTTGTCGGAATACTTGATGCGAGTATTTACCGAATTTACATATTTTAACGTTTGTTTCACGGTTGAGCAGATATAAGAAACAAGAATATACGGAATCTTTTCGTCAGTTTTCCGACATCGTTTGTGCTTGTCAGGGTAAAAACGTTTCTGAAACAATAGGCTGAAAAAGGCAGGGGAATGAACAAACAAGTACCTGAGCGACCGAGCTCTGAGCGGGTGAAAATAGAGAAAACGGATTTTCTTTGATACGTGACCTTATCCGCCTAAACCCATGATCATCATAATGAGGTGACCTAACTAGATCGATTTATCACTCGTAAAACCCTACTGTAACTATCATCAAAATCCTTAAAGCCATTTTCGAAATAGTGACAAAAATATTTTCATACAAATATTGCTCTTAATAGTATACCAGAGGACACATTTTTTTAGAGTTCAATTGTTGGTAAACCACCAACAAAAACGTGTTATCTGACTTCAATTGGTAGATTGTACTGCATACACAATCAAATTTGGAATGTTGATTTGCATACAAATGAGGGTTTTGGGATCGCCGACTGCTGCGTCGTTATCGGGCCCCTTATCACTAAAGCTTGTACCCCATACTACGCAGGCATTCCAAATAGGTACTCACAGGAATATTTAACGGTTACGACGAGAAAAACACGAAGTACAAAGTGTTTTATTAATCTAAAATATTGACAACAAGACAATTATAAAATGTTGTTAATAACATAATTTATATACTATATTTATAAATATATATGTTACGGGCAATGTGATTAACTGAGCATTATTAATAAGGACCGGCCATTATTAATAATGCCCAAGAGCGATGGGCAAAGTAATTAATTTATCGCTTTGACCGGCCATTATTAATACTGACCAACTGCCTGAGGTCCATGTAATGTGTTTGAGATAGCTTGAATTTATCACTTGAACCGGGCAGTTTGAATAATTACCTACTTGTAGCCGCACAATGTCATAAATTGGACCGCGGCCGTGCTTTGCAACAAGCGAGGGGCGCGTACATGCGTTACTTAGGTTAGGTTTGATTTTTCTCAGAAAAAAATGAAATAAATTCAAAAATCAAACCTAACCTACTTAAAATCTTAATCACAAAGTTTGGTTTACGTTACTATCCTCGTTAATGTTTATTTTTTATTCTACAAACCCCGAATTTTCCCTCTATTAGACCTCTGTGTGCGTTCGTAGCGTATGGGTAATTTTTTTTACTTTGGCTTCGGAACCCAAAAACACAAGAGAGAGAGGAATCTATACTAATGTCATTAAGTTATTTTAATACTGGTTTTTGCCCGTGGCTTCGCTTCCTGATTTGCAGGTACCTGCTTCCTGTAGTTTTTGCCCTTGCGCCTTATTTATTAAAATAGCAATGCTAAGTTTTTCCTGTTCTTCCTTCTTTCTCCCTCATTTCTCATCTTTTTTTAATAAAATACAATGTTCGTCTCCAGGGTCCCAACTATCTCTGTACCAAAATTCATCAACATCGGTTTAGCCAATTAAGAGTGAAGACGTAACAAACAAACAAAAAAACTCACTTTCGCTTTTATAATAGGTATTAGTAAGGAGTAAGAATTTGCTTATAAACCGGAGAATTTAGTGAACACAGCCGACGAATATGTTTATGCCAAGTTTAAGTTTTCAACAATAGGCGGCAACAAGTTCTATACACAGTGCACTGTATCTAGGTTTAATAATTCATACAAAACAAATTTCGCTAGCTGCACAGACCTCGCGTCAAGTTCCGAATAACATTGACGTATTGTACCACATTGAGCATGAAGGCGCGCCGATCGAATATATAGCTGATTGACACTAAATTGAGTATTATCATGGCCAGACAGCCGTAAACTCGTTCACTTAATTCCAATGATGTGGGTCTTCAAAATAAACAAGTATTTTTATATATACATCATCGTTTTGTGTTCACAATTCAAAGGCATTTTATATTCAGTTTGGATACATCCTTAAGGCTCCCCTGAATGTTGGGACGTTGTATAGGCCAAATTTAGCGGACTCTACCCATGTTTGTTTTTAATATACTTTACGATATCAATGTATAATTCAGTAGCAAGGCAACATTTAAAAAGTTATGTTATCCGCCTACTCAATTATACATAACGTTATGTGCGAAGAGGTTATACATAGATATACTCACCTAAATATTCTGACATATTCCGCATAAACATTTGAATATTATTAAATTTTCTCTTGGTATGTTGTTCGCAGTCAAACCCCAAACCTTTGCTGTTCGTAATGTTATGTCAGAAACATGTTTGGACTTGTTTAGGTAAATAACTTACGAGTGCCTGTGTCGAGTGGACTTATGTAAGGAGGCACAAGTGTAGTACGTTGTAGTACAGCCTTTTGAGAGAATCCTTACCAATGTTATAAAGACGAAAGTGAGTTTGTTTGTTTGTTACGCCTTCACGCTTAAATAGCTAAATCGATTTTGATGAATTTTGGTACAGAGACAGTTGGGACTCAGGAGACGGACATACGTAATTTTTTTTAAAGTGATGTAAGTAGGAGAAAGATATTTTTTTTCGATCATCACGCAGGTTAAAGATTGCGTTAGTCCAAAGTTACTATGCCACGCGGACGAAGTCACGGCCGGAAGCTAGTTTAATATGTGATATATGAAAAAAAAGTACAGGCACAATTGCCTGTACTTTTTTTATCGCATTTAAACAATATTTCAGATTTAACAGATCCTAATGTATTACGCTTACTCACAGTTTAAATAGGACCAGTAGGGTTACCATGACGTCTTAAAGCAGAACTTATTCCACTGAGGGAAAGAGATGGTGCTAGACACCCTGTATAGCTCTGTCTCTTTCCCTCAGTGGATTACGTTCTGCATTAAGACTTCATGGTAGGGTAGCTGTTTGGATATTCTTTTTCCCAACTATGTTGGGGTCGGTTTCCAGTCTAACGAGATGCATTCAAATGCCAGTATTTTACATGGAGCGACTAGCTTTATATACAAATGATAGCCGCGGCCAACGTCTTGAAGTACCCTAAGAGACAAGTAGAAATAAATAAATAAATATCTTGGGACAACTCACACACGGCTATCTGATCCCAAGCTAAGCAGAGCTTGTGTTATGGTAACCAGACAACTGATATACATACTTATATAATTTATAAATACATACATATTATAGATAAATCACACCCAGACACAGAACAAACAATCGTGCTCATCACACAAAGTTTGTCCTGGGTGGGAATCGAACCCACGACCTCCGGCTCAGCAGTCAGGGCCACTAACCACTGGACCAACAGGCCCGTCAAACCAATCAACGGATCAACCTTAGCATGCGCAACCTAACTCTAAGAATGTCTGGCGTGGTACGTTCCTACTGATGTTCATTTATTACCCTCTATTTTAGTATTTATTCTGTCCTAACTTTCGGGTGCTCCTCATTTCGGCGAAGCCTCCCGTTTCGTCTAAAAACCAATTTCGTTTGATCGATCTCTTGGCTCCGACAGTAACCCTTTATCATTTCAATTCTTGTTTTAATTAACATTTTGTTTGTTATGTTTCATGTCCTTTTAAATAAACATTTATTAGACTTGTTGTTCGTATTTGGAGACGATGTTCGGTAACATATTAAACATGACTGTGCAACGATTAATTAACGCATTTACTGGAGCGTTTGTATACATCAGTAATTAGCACAGATCGGTTGAGTTAATTTGCCTAAACTTCAAGCATGGAAGGAATTATAACTATTCCCTAATCGGCTAATTAGGTAATGTGACTACCTACATAATTATTGTGGTAATGTTCCTTTACATATATATGGGATCTCTCTACACCTGTACTGATTATTATCTAAAGTCATCATAATCTGCCTAGCCTTTCGCGAACTATGTTGGGGTCAACTTCCAGTCTAATCAGATGCAGTGGTATATCAGTATTTTACATGGATCGATTACTGAGCTAACACGGTAACCTTGGATAAAACGATACCCCTTAGTAAGTCTGGTTGTCAGACTTTCGGGAAAACCTGTAACTACTACCAATAATCTACAAATGAGCGCTGGGGCCTACGTGCTTTCCGAGACACAGTGGAAACACGGAATGTAGGACCAACCTATGCAAGCACGGGGGAATGGACACCCCAGGCTGTTTATGTTTAGTTATGGCCTCCTTAAGGATTATTATTTGAAATCTAGTAATGTAATTCAATTTTAGTGAATCGGAGGAACAGTTAGGTATGACTAAAGCATGTAAAATGATATGAAAGAGTGAAGGTATTACTCTTCAGCTCAAGAGCTTTCTCTGAAAAACTCTCTTTAGAAAAAAGATCCTAAAATTATAGCTTTGTTAATTTCGTCTAAATCTAAGGATTTAGAAAAACAAAAAAAAAACCAGTTACCAAAAAGTAAAACCAGTTTATTACTGTATCATTGCTGAAAAAGATGTCTTCTCGTAAAGTGACGACACGAGCTGTGATCCACGCTTGTTCAAGGCGAGTATCTCAATACTTATTTCTTCAAATAATGGGTAAATTAGTTAATTCAAGAACATTTCAACGCTCAGCTTGTGGCTCAGCTTATCTTATTTTCAATCTAGGATGTGTACTATCCCAGAGTCATAATTGCATAACATACTTACAATCGCAACGCAAGTTGTTGTTTCAACAATTTTCGTTACGTTAATGACATACGACCCGTCTGCCTTCAAAACAAGAGTTAATAGGCATCTTCTGGGCTCGCTCGCTCCATCGTAGACCTCATCTGTCGCTTACCATCAGGCGAGATCGAGGTCAAGAGTGAGTTCATTCTAAATTAAAAAAAAAACAGACTTCTTCTTTAAAAATTTAGCTGATCGATTAGATTAAACAATGAATTTCAACAAGAATTCCGAAAGATTTTAATAGCTATGCCAATTCAATAGACTTTTTACTTAAGTTATTGCTCATAAAATGTCGTTAATATTTTGTTTCTTTCAAGATTAATATGGTAGCCTGAATAAGAATACGCTCAGCCTTTTAAATCTGATGTCACGATATTCGCGGACTTTACTGCTAAAAAGTTACACATACATAATTATAACTAACTGCTAAAAAGTAACTACTTAAAAATAAGTACTTACATTCAGAATGATTATGAAGAAATCCAGAGTGAACAGAAACGACGTGATCGGATTGAAGTTCAACTGAAACAAAGAAATGGATAAAAGTACCTTTATAGTGCCAAAACGAATAGGGAGTAAAAGTAACTTCTACAAAATCAGAAACAGTAATCATGTTTCTAAATGGTTTAGTTGAATACTTTTATTATACTGGAAATTGACAAGAAATATTTTCAAAATTAAAAACAAAGAATTTTGGGCTTAGGCACCATTTCCTCGATTTTACTACCAGTCAAGTTTGGTGATATCCGCGGGCATCTTCAAGGCGCGGGCCCACCGCGGCGCATGCTGAGCACGGGCACGCGGCACATTTTAGCTGCGTGTATAAATTTGTTTGACAACGTGGGTCTACGTTTCCACTGGAGTACCTACACGAAACCCCACGACTATGTATAACATGACACGGCGCACGGAGAGGCTACACACGTGGCTCAGCAATCCACGGAGGAAAACCGCTCTGCGATAAGCGAACTGTACATAGTCATGGGTCATATTCGTGTACTCCTGTGGAAACGTAGACCCACGTTGACAGCGTTGAGCTATGTAACCGCCTATTCGAGCAAGCAACGCATGTATTAATGACGTCAATTCATGCGTAGCCTTTCCGTGGGTTGCAGTGGACACAACCACATACATTTTCTTACAAAGTGAAGCTTTATACACGTGCGTAGCCTCTGCGTGCACCGCGGTTGGCCCGCCTTCAAGCTTTGTGATACGAACCGTACCTCAATCAAAAAATATCTTCGAAAGTATAAAGCACCTCCGTAAATCGTAGCAGCTCTACGGAATTCGTAGCACGTAGCACATAAAATAATAATTGAATTATTTCAAACATGTAATAATATTATAAGGTATATTATTAGTATCTGTATTTTACAAACAATGCTACCGTAGATCCGATTACAATTTTGACAAACCAAACAAATTTAATAACGAGCTGAAAGAATAACATTAATAATGGCAATGAGTAACCTATTTAGTTAAATCAATTGTTTTACGAATACTTTTTATTATGTAATAAACAGAAAAAAGTGTAAACTTATGTTATGACCATTTTGGCAAAATTATTGCTTTGTGTAGTTATTTGTTTAGACTACGATTTAGGAACACATTAGATGCATTAATTGTAGTTATATTATGTATTAATTGCATTGTAGTTTACAGTAGAAGGTATGTTTGAAATCTACTAAAATAAAAACGTATTTTAAGCGAATAACTACAATAACGCACTTCTCATATTTAGTTACATTCCGTGATCGGTAGATAAGTGCCAAGAACCCATTTATTCGATTGCCTTATTTACCAGCCCATTCATATTTCCGTTGCATTCTTAAAAGAATAAACAACAGTGAAAATGATACCGAATTGTTATACTTTAGAAATGCACTTTAATATACCTTAAGGTTTTGTATAGTGTTATAACCACTTAAAGATTTTTTAGTTAATGACACTACAACTTGTACACACGGTGACAGGGTGATATGAAGCTGCACAAATTCCAGTGTAAGATGGCCTCGCTTTGTATTGATTTTCCGTGCTATAAAAGATCTGCATAGACTGTATTGTATAGCTTGATTAATCGCCGTGTGTACATTTGTTAGAGGACGTCTGATAAAACTTTTTGCCTAAAGCTCTTAGTGATATTTATGTTGGCAGATAGGTAAGTTTTCGCACTTATCACATTTTCCCATCTGTTAATAACGCCCTAAAGGAACTGGCAAATAAAAAATCTGTACAAATTCAGAAAACGAAATAGGTACAGTAAAACATACTCGAAACAGTTCACAATTTATTTGTACCGAAAGCGGTGCGGTGTCAGTGGAAAAGAAAATTTGTTGGCACGGCGTATCTTATCGTACATCGGGGTCATCCGGACCTGAACCTACAGTACGCGGCGTACTCCGATATCGAACACTACGCCAATTGGAAATGTGTTTTTTCTTTATTTGTCTGTAGTAATTTGTGTCATAAGTAATTTACACGATTTTATTAGGTTCACCTGTTGCAACGTAACCAATATTTTAAGTTCAATTTGAGCTATTTCCCGGTTTATGCTTGAGCTGAATCTTTGCATTAATTAGTTTAGATGGTAGTGCATGGTTTGGTAAGTCTCGTCTATCTAATCTCCCAATAAGTGTGTCCAAGCACTAGCGAAAAATTTGGTTTAGGTTTTTTTCAAACATAAAACGTTTAGAAAAGTCTGGCACAAAACAAAACACTTTCAAATAACATCACATTATTATGAAATAATGTTATCAGTACAGTTAAGATCGCCTTATGAAATAATGTTATCAGTACAGTTAAGATCGCCTTATGAAATAATGCTATCAGTACAGTTAAGATACCCTTACGTGAGCGTGTTTTGTTTATAAACTACTAGCTGTCTTGCGCGGTTTCATCCGCGTCTTGTTATTATGCCTATGTGATAATATAGCTTCCTATCAAAAATGGTTAAAATCGGTCCAGTAGTTTCGGAGCCTATTTGATTTAAACAACCTAACAAATCTTTCCTCTTTATAATATAAGTATGGATGTATAAAAAAATATAAGTACAACAACAACATAACTAGCAAAATCCGGTGTACTGTTAGGCGCACCTCTGCTTAATCCTCCGGGAATACAGGCATGATGTTATTATGATGTAATATTTTTATTACTTTCATCACAGAGATCTCGTCTATGTGACGGAAGCTCGCGATCCCTAGCCTTTGTCGGTCGTCGACGTCTACTAGAAAGTCTGCAACGTAAAGACGTTGCAGACTTTCTAGTAGACGTCAATAAGAACATTGATTACTTCAAAGACGGTTTTATATGTACAGAGAACACAACAACCACGACTAATTAGAGTCAATCAAACCAAATGTCTTTGCGCTTGATCGTTAGCTAGTATTCGGATATCCAAGTGATTCCCAATACGGTATTTACTGAAGTAGTTTAAGTTGTAAACTCTGTTAGTGTTTATAACATTCTGGGTTCACCAAGTTAAGGCCTGGCTGGTTTTGTAGGTACAGTAAAGACATATATATATATATACGACATACGTACGGTATGTATACGACGATATATAATTATAATATAATAAAGCAAAAGCCGCAGTATTTTTTTTATTATTTATTCATTAAGTTACTAAGTTCATCCTTGCTAATATTATAAAAGCGAAAGTGAGTTTGTTACGTCTTCACGCCTGAATGGCTAAACCGATTTTGATGAATATTGGTACAAAGATTGTTGAGACCCTGGAGACGGACGGATAGGCTATTTTTTTTAAATAAAAAATGAGTGAGAAAGAAGGATGAAAAGGGAAGACTTAGCTTTGCTATTACAACGGCAAAAACGGTAGTAGGTACCTGCAAATCAGGAAAAGTTAACTGTGTTACCCCGAATTAAACGCGATCGAAGACGCGGGAAAAAGCTAGTTTTATTTAAATTAGTTTCAATTATTAGTAGTAATAAAAGTACAAAAAAGTAAATTAAAAAATGTGCTAATTACTATTGATTAATAATTACCATATTTATTTATTTCTTTGCTCTATTTTTTATTTCCCTTTAAAATCTTTTGTCCTTGTTCGGTTTGCACCACCATTTGTAAAGGTTGAATCTAAGGGACACATGTTTTACTTTAAATAAAAAAGGTTTTCGGGCATTTTAGTAAGATATTTAAAATATTCGACCACGCGGTTACAAGTAATGGAAAGTCTAATTGAGTTATTATAAGCATAACTACGAATTCATCCGAAGCCAAAGATAATTTATTATGAATATATTAACATGATCGCTTTTACTAATTAAGATTCTGCTAAAATATCTGGCGGTTGCGCGTTCAGTTGAAAATCCAGGAATATGGCCAAAGGCGATTGAATCCTGTCAGAATCATTGGCATAAAACGGAATTTGAAATGACGACTGACGGGCGCTTCTATTTCCATGCATCCGCGTCATCGCGGCTGTATGTATTGGTAAATAATAGAATATGATAATAACGTAAGTCACGCCTGTAATCCCCAAAGGGCTAAGCAGAGGTGTGATGACATAACAAGAACCTCGTGAAAGCTGAGAAAGATAAGCAAATCAAGTATATTGATTTGGTTCGCGAGGTAGTCGACGTGGACTCAGTGATCATTGTGCCGATAGACACATCTGCCAATGGCTTAATTGCCAAGGGCCTCGACCAATACCTAAGGCGGCTCTCGTTAGGCACCTGGATCAAGGGCTTGATACAGAAAGCAGTACTCCTGGACACGGATCGTATTGTTAGAAGGTTTCTTTCTCTGGAACCCTGACCGCCGTAACTTGGACCCTGTTACCGATACCGGTGGGCTACAATTTTTTTATTTTTAAATGATTTTTTTCTATGTTTTTAAATAAACTAGCGGACCCGACAGACGTTGTCCTGTCTACACTTAATATTTGATCCAGCACATGGTGTACAATAACACAATGATAACAAAACTTTTTTTTAATTTGATCGCAGCGCTAACTGTCGGGACAGACTAAAATTAAAATTCGAATATTATTTAAAATTTGATACTGCGATGGTAGCGCCGTCTGTCGGATCCAATGTAAAACATTCCAAAATCAACAGCTACTAATAAATTAAAAGTTAATTAAAAAAACATTGTCCAGCGGACAAAATTGTGGATCTAAACCATTCCCAGATCCCCTTGAACACACAAAAAATTTCATCAAAATCGGTCCAGTCGTTTGAGAGAAGTTCAGGGACATACACACTCACAGAAGTATTATATATATATAAAGATATTAAAATGTTTTTTCTTCATTTTATTTATATTTTAATAAGGAATATGTAAAAACATAAATAATATGTGTATAAATTAATAAACAAGGAATAAAATAATTATGCACTGCAACAAATTAAACGAATAGAATTTTCTACGAGAGCCTGTAACAATGGTAGTACTTTTTTCGATGTAAGAACGGCGTCAGGGTAATGGTAATGTATTATTTCACAATATGCATTTCCCACCAGTAAACCTTAGCACGATGCAGAGGTAAAACATAGTGTAATGTGACAGAAAATTTGAGAATAAAATATTTTAATGAATATAAACATAAACGAAATATAAAAGTAAAGAAGGTAAAGAGGTTATTTACGTAGGAATATTTAAAATTTAAGAATAGGAAACTAATTGAATAATCAAAACAAATCATGGAAGTAAAAAAATCCTCGAAAATACGTGTTTCCAGTCACAGAGCGCATCGACTTCCTGAAGCAGAAAGTTTATGCATGGGTAAACTGTATCCATTGGTTTGGGCGAAGAGTGGATCGATACACTCAGAACGAGTGACAAAAGGTGGGTGTACAGAGCATGGGAGCGGCCCTTTGCTAATCAAGGTGTGACTGGCGCGGGTCTCGAATCCCGGATAATGAAGACATTAATGCTTTTTGGTGAAGTTTTAGGACATTGGGCGCTCTTTAATTGATCACAACGATGTTGCACTATAGACGTAAGTCTTAACCGAAAGGCGAAATGCGCCATATTACACGCATGGGCCGACCGTAGACTGCTGACCGCAAATCGGATGCATCACACACTGTCATCGGTAGTGTGACCGCATAGCCCGCGGAAGTGTGGAGATCGTGGTTTCATTCAAGTATTTTGATTTAGCACACCAGGTTATCGACATGTGTAAAAGGCCAAATTCACTTGTGGCCAGCAGTTTGTGGCCTAGACAATTTTTTTTAACCTCTTTGTCATCGTTATAGGTGTGTCTTTTTTTCCGTAAAGCTATAATGTTACTAGTGTCCTTGAATGAAACGTTGAGGTTCACCCAAACTTGCTTTTTCTCACTGCGAATTCTATGTGACACCCTTATGTTACTTGTTTCTACCGTCACAGCTAATAAGTGTGTGTAATGCAAACGCTTTTTTAGCATCACCGTTTCTTTTTAGGGTTCCGCACCTCAAAAGGAAAATAACGGAACCCTTATTGGATTACTTTGTCATCCGCCTGTCTATCGAAATGCTTTATTTTGGGAACGCGTAAAGTTATCGAAATTAAAAGCATATACTCAAATCTGTAGTCTCTTTGTGCTAAAAAATTAAGTTTACGCAGTCAAAACATATAGCCATTTTTGTCGAAAATTGGTACGGAACCCTCGGTGTGCGAGTCTGACTCGCTTTTGACCGGTTTTTTAACCAACGGAGACTAGATGTTACAGCTTACAGCAATGGCTATTTTTTAAAAGGTTCAAACTGATTTATAACAAGTCTCATTCTTTTAAAGACGACAGTATTTTTAATTATAAGGTCACCTGTACCTATTTTCAAAAGTCTTAGAAAATTGTGTTTAAATCTTGCATACCTATTTAGTTTGGCAAGTTACGTTATTCAAATCTCCCAAATATTGAATTCAAGCGCAAAAAAGTAGATAAGTATATATAGGATCTTTTTTCATTCACAAGAAGTTATGAAATGACTGGCACAAAACCAAAGCCACATTAGAAAAAAAAATGGTATCAATGAAATTGTCATTGGTGCTGATTATAATAAACCAACGGTAAAACTGGACTAAAATTAAAATTACATACCTCATACATCTTATTTCATCCCACACGATTATAGACGCGATTAAAGATACATAGTCAGTTTTAGCTTGACAGCCATTATTTTTGGTGAAAAACGCCAATTACGGAATAGTGAAATTAAAATTTTCTCTATATTGCTATTCTTTATAATGCTGTCAAACTATAATAAAGTTAAGTTATGTCACTTTAATCAATCTCAGAAGAGAAATCGAATGTTTGGACGGGCCTGTTGGTCTAGTGGTTAGTGGCCCTGACTGCTGAGCCGGAGGTCGTGGGTTCGATTCCCACCCAGAACAAACTTTGTGTGATGAGCATGATTGTTTGTTCTGTGTCTGGGTGTGATTTATGTATGTATTGATAAATTATATAAGTATGTATATCAGTTGTCTGGTTACCATAACACAAGCTCTGCTTAGCTTTTTAGAGTAGTTTTAGTTTGTGATAGGTAATAGAATGGACACTTATAATTATAAGAACATACATTATACTAATAAATATTAACTAATGTTGAAGCGTCTTTTTTTGTAAGCTTTGCCCGCGTGATATCAACTATAAAGTATCCTATGTGTTATTCCTGACTATAATCTACTTCTGTGCCAAATTTAATTAAGATCCGTTAAGCCGTTTTGCCGTGAAAGAGTAACAAACATCCATACATCCTCACAAACATTCACATTTATAATATTACTAGCTTTTGCCCGCAGCTTCGCTCGCGTTAAATTCGGGGTAACATAGTTCGCCTTTCGTGATTTGCAGGTACCTGCTATCTGTAGTTTTTTCTTTTCTTACCTCTTTCTCCCTCATTACTCAGTCTTTTTTTAAATAATGTGCCTATGTCCGTCTCCAGGGTCCCAACTATCTCTGTACCAAAATTCATTAAAATCGGTTTAACCATTTGGGCGTGAAGACGTAACAAACAAATAAACAAACTCACTTTCGCTTTTATAATATTAATAAGGAAGTAAGGATATAAGTAATATTTAAAATACTAAAATATTCAAATTGAAATACTCGTATAATAAGCCTCCTTCTTTTTATAGACAGACATTCTTAATGTTCAATATCATATATTTTTTTGAAATAGAAAGAAATATATATGTATATTTATATATTCATAGAAATATTTATATATATTCATAGAAAGCATATATTTTTTGACTGCATTCGGTTCGTAAAGTTGAGATAAGACAGCTTCCATATCTGCTTAGCCATAGCTGCTCCTTTCCATGCCACGAGGCTTCGTCCGCCTCCATTAGCAATGTGTACACACCTCAAAGCTTTTACCTCAGCAATTAAATGACGATAATAAAATTTGCGTAGATTACTTTGTAGTTATGTATTGCGTTATCGGATTGTTGTGTCGTATATACAGACGCTAGCAGGTCAAGCTACCCGAAACTGTCAATTTTTCCCAATGAACCTTGAACCTAATACTTTAGAAATAAAGTCAAAAATCTATCAGATTGTAGTAGCTTGATGTGCAGGCGTCTGTACATGTATAATCCCCAAAGATTAGCCATACATAGGTGTAGTTAATTGTTCACCTACATTACGCCGCCTATTACGTATGTAGCATGAAGCAAGCTTATTTTCAGTAATCCAAACTCCGCTACCTGCTTTTGAGAAATTGTCGGACAAACCCAATACCATTTTAACCGAACTAAGAGTTCAAAATCAAACTATATACTAATTTCAATTAGACCATTTTTTTTGCAGATGGGAAATCATCAAATAATTTCCTCCTCCGCTCTGGGTGGACCGGAGGGGGAGTGTCAGACTTGTACTAACTAAAACCCACCCAAGTTCCTTCTATTGCCCTTTATTATTCGGGGCCGCGGTATCTCTTTCAACTGAACAACCCGCAAACCCGGCAGGACAAATACACCATTACAGGCACTTTTGAATGTCATAAAAAAGCTGCTACTGTCCCAGTCTCCAAACATAATAACGTGTGAAAGTACTGTAGTTGCCTATTCCGAAGCGTAGATCTCTATGGGGAAGAATGGGCAACTCCATGGACAGTCTTATAAATCATAATATTTTTTTTTTAATTTGTTTTTGAGATTATACCATATATGTGAGATCGATGTAGAAAAACGAGCATATTAAGAACGTCCAGCGTAAAAGCAAAATAAGAGTAAATTAATAGATGAATTAAAACAAACCGTGGCAACTAAGAGATAGTAGTGACAGCGCCCAATCGAACACTGGACCTTATGCTTAGCAGCAGCGCTTGGGACCACTGTGCTTATGAAGTTAGTAGTAGGCAATTAAATGTTCAGATATCTTAACCCATCCACACCCCCCGGTGTGGCATCTTCTCAGGGAGTTCACGACGTATGGTCGACTTTTTTTAATGAAGTTATAAAGTCAAAAAAGTGCCAATTTTCAATCTACATTCAATACACGGCTTTTATCCGTGTCTCTAACAATTCTTCTAAAAGAAAAAACTTTACAAGAAGACCGATAGTAATTTCGAGAACATAGGACCAATTATCGACATTGTTAGTAAATCCTCACAAACGATTTACAAGTTACGTTGTTATAAGCGGATATTATGAAGTAATAGCTTCTGTCAGCGTCTTCGCTTGCGTTATGGTCGTATATAATCCCACGAAACCGTTTTAAACATAATCCATGTGATAATGTACCTTCCTAGAAATGAACGAATTTTCGGAATCAACAAATTCACAAAATTTGCTCTCTCTCTCTTTGAAATATTCTCTAAAGCTTTATAAGACAAGTGCCTAAATATTGTTATAAGATATGTATAAAGGTTTTCTGAATAAACCCTGTTTTGATGAACAACGAATGCTCACAGAAGCGAGACTTGAATATAATAAAATCCCAGCCCCTCGCGCGTGTTTCAAGTGTTTAATATAAATGTGCATAAAATATTAAATCTCTGAGTCGTAAAGTAAACACAAAAGACATATATCAAGAAGTTTGTAAGACTTTTTTCACAAGTAGGTGAAAGAAAGTTATGACACAGTTAGATATGACTTTTTTATTTTTAAATTGCGATTTTTTCGGATACCATTGCCTATTACTTTACATATAACAACTTTTCATACATTTGTGAAGCGTTATTTTATGCAATCGTTTATATTTTTATAACCATTCAAACTCGAATAAATAAATATATATTAAAACACGCTATAATGTCTTTTAACTCAATTAAGATTACCAGCAAAATTAAAATCTACATTCTACAAAGTCAATGTCAGTTTGGTTGATCATATAAAATAATGTATGTCGTTATAATTTGAATGTGTTTTGTTTTGTGCCAGCATTTTTTGTGTTGCAGACTTTATTCCTATTTTTTTTTTATAATTAGAACATTAACCACGCGTAATTTTAACATGTACGCAAAATTTCAGCTCAATATGTCACTGACAAGTGGGTTTCATTTATTTCTAAGATTTTTAAACTATTTTCAAGTAAAGCGTCTCAAAAAGAAATGTCAATCTTTTTCTAGTCATAAAACCCAAATGAAAAGGGAGATGTTTGCTAGTAATTAAATTAAAATACCTATCTTATTAAGTTTTAATATGATATGTCTACATCTAGCCTCATTTTCCTATTACCCACGATTACACTTGTTTTATTCTAGGTACTTGGCAGCTAATCAAGTACAGTAAAGTGCACAATAACGCTATTACAGCTCATAATGAGAAAAGATCTCGTGGGATAATGCAACAGATTCCTCGGTGGACACTGACGGAGTTGTGGCGCAAGACAATTAAAGTGCTTTAGTAATGGATAGATTACTGTTTATTGTAGCAAATATAGAAGATATAAGTAGGCACAATAAATAATAATCCATTTACTCAGAGCAAAAAAAAAGGTACAGCACCCAAAAGCATGTGAATTGCAGAATGTCGATTGATCTCACCGGGTTTCCGAAAAAAAATCACAAGAATGTGACAGAAACGACGTCTACAAAGAGAAATGTAGCATTGCATACATACCACGTCCCTTTTATTTTTGCTTTTATATACATTACATAACATCTCGCATATCATCCTTAAAGGGGTTGCCACACCCAAATTTCGCCAGTTATTTTAAAGTCCATGTAAAAGGGGGCGAGCCCATTGATATCAAACATCGAAGCACCAATACCCTTTTTGACATTTTATATATCCTTACTAATATTATAAAAACGAAAGTGAGTTTATTTGTTTGTTACGTCTCCACGCCTAAATGGCTAAACCGATTTTGATGAATTTTGGTACAGAGATAGTTGAGACACAGGCAATTTTTTTAAAATAAGATCGGAATATGAGAGAGAAAGAGGAAAGAAAAGGGAAAACTTAGCATTGCTATTACAATAAATAAGGCGCTGGGGCAAAAACTACAGGAAGCAAGGGGAACTGTGTTTTCCCAAATTTAACGCGAGTGAAGCTACGGGCAAAAGCTAGTATTATATAACGGGCTGGTGTTCGCAACTTCACATTCAAGGCGTTTTTTTGCCTGATACACCATACTTACTATTTAGAAGTAAATGTTTCTGGAGGTACTAATCCAATTCAAAAGCAAGTAAAAATTGGTTAATGCGAAAAGAAACACTTGGTGTTACAGCCACACGAATGGAAGCCGCGGGTAGGCGGGTAGCTAATAAATTAATTTTATTTGATCGTGTAATGGGTTTCTGCTTCCTATATTCACGGCCATTGAGCTCGATTTGCTCACAACGAAGAAGAAATATGCCAGAATGTCATTACCATAATCAGCCTATAATCATATTAATATTAGAAAGGCGAAAGTTTGTTTGTTTATTGGTTGTTTCTTCTTTATGCTCAAACGTCTGGATATCAAATGGTTGAATGAAATTTGGCATTTAAATAACTTGCACCCTGATTAAAACATGGGCTTACTTTAATCCTGGTCTACGTGGGTGAAACTATGCGGTGAAACTAGTAGTTATATAATAGCCTATCAGTGCCACGGGGTTTCACCGTAGCGTATATGTTAACTCCATTAATAAATTATCTGTGTCCAAAATTTCATGTAAATCCGTTCAGTAGTTTTTTTGTCAAAGAGTAACAAATATCCATACATCCATTAATCCTCACAAACTTTCGCATTCTAATATTAGTACAATATAAGAGTTCCCTCTTGGTAAATACGACTCTTATCTTTAGAAATGAATCGGCTAGAATGCCATTATAATAGAAAAAAACCGGCCAAGTGTGAGTCAGACTCATGCACCAAGGGTTCTGTACAAACTTGCTATATAAACAGGTTGAGTTTCTTGTACCTCCAAGGGACCACAGATTATAAATTATAGGGTACATAATTTTAATTTAACTCGATATCTCCAGGCGTTCCCGATATAAAGGGATTGAAAAACATACAGACGGACAACAAAGTGATTCTATAAGGGTTCCGTTATTTCCTTTTGTGGCACGGAATCCTAAAAAAAGTGATAATACCCCTTGGTTTAGATAACGAAAACTATTCATAAATTTATGGTAATCAATATATTATAGTGTTCATAATCTAATCAAGCTTGTTTACAAGTTATAATTTTATCTAATCGTTCTCATTCCGTGAGTGCTTTTCAGTTGCCCGTTGTAAGTCTAGTTCGGCATTTGATGTTGTTAAAATAATTGTGTTTTAGGCATATAACAAGAAATTTCTACCGTTTGAAAGACCCCGTAAATATCAAATACATTACTATGTATTTGATTTGTATATCAAGTATGACCTTTATTAATTAAACTAACTGCGCGCTGCGGTTTCACTCGTTTGGTAAATATAACTTTATTAATTGTAGCCATGTGTTATTCTAATACATATCAGAATAAACTATATTTTTGTGAAGTTTCATCAATATCCATTCGGTATTTTTTTGTGTGCAAGAGCAACAAACATACTAAAGTACAGTTTAGAAATAAAGCATTCTGATTCTTATCATCATCTGCCTAGCCTTTTCCAAACTATGTTGGGGTCGACTTCCAGTCTTATCGGATGCAGCTGAATGTCAGTATTTTACATGGAGCGACTGTCTATCTGACTTCCACAACCCAGTTAGTACTGGGTTATACGATACTCTTTGGTAAGAGTGGTTGTCAGACTTTCGGAACACTGACTACCTGTAACGACTGTCAAAGATCTTCAAATGACAGCCGGGACCAACGGTTTAACGTTCTTTCCGAGGCACGGAGGAACCTCGGTATGTAACGGGTGGTCACCCATCCACAGAACAAACTAGGCAAGCGCGACTTAACCTAAAGATCGACCCGAGCGACTGCTATTATTTAGCCCCGAACTTCTACCTCACAAACTTTCGCTTTTATAATTTTAATAGGATAGACCAACAACATTATAATAATACATGTTGTTAAGGCGCGGTAACAAGCTAATCTTTAGGTATTCGCGGAAGTGAGGCTAGCTGCATACACAAGTACACGACAGTATTGCATCGAAAGAATAGAAATAAGGTCAAAAATATTTCGGTATTAGATTTTATTTGAATATCATGTCCACCAAAATGTAAGTTATTTTGCAGTTTTAATTGAATATAAAAAAATACAGTTCCTTGTTTGAAAAATTTTAGATATCTCTTTAGTCTATAAAATTTCCTTAGTTATAGGTATAAAAAATATGATGGTTGTCGCTGAAAAAATTGAGAATGTCGACACGATTTTTTTTTCTTTTTAAACATTTTTTTTTCGTAGTTCTAGACCACTTTTGTAAACTGATTTTGTTTAAGTCTTTACTTTATGTATTGAATTAAGCACGGAATATTTTTTTTTGGCTATTGGTTTGTACAGATACGGCTTACTTTGCGACGAAAATCTAGACGTTTTACGAAGTGTTTGCTTTGTACAGCGCCTTATGACGCATTCCATTCGTAGCAGAATTTTGATTCATTTAAATATCCTCTTGGCATTTCGTGGACTGAAGATCTATATTAGGATATATGTTAACACATAGCACGAAGTTATTAAATTGGACCGCTTTGTTTATCTAGAGGTTGTAACGGCTATCGCTGTGCGTATGTTTCGATAGGTTTCTATTCGAGCAGAGTTGTATAGGGTTTTCAAATCAAGAATTCCGTAGTAAATCCTTACTAATATTATAAAAGTGAAAGTGAGTTTGTTTGTTTGTTACCTCTTCACGCTTTAATGGCTAAACCGATTTTGATGAATTTGTAATGCCTAAACCGATTTTGGTACAGAGATAGTTGGGAACCAGGAGACGGACATAGGCTATTTTTTATTTTAAAAAAGTGGGATGTGAGGAAGAAAGAGGGAAGAAAAGGGAAAACTTAGCGTTGCTATTACAAATCGATCTTGGCGTCTGCTTGGTGTGTTATACCGAATTTAACGCGAGCGAAGCCGCGGACGAGAACTAGTAATCTTATAAAACCAAGCGCTACTCGTTTTATTGCATAGCAAGCTATTCATCTGTCTAAGAACTAACTGGCATCCGCGACTTCACCCGGGTGATATCGAAAAAAAACGGACTAGTTGTTACAGAAGAATTATATACACATAATAGAAAAGACTATTTATTGTAAAGTACTAGCTAGCACTCACGGCTTCGCCCTCGTGATGATAAAAAAGTATCCTATGTATTATTCCAGACTATAATCTACATCTGTGCCAAATTTCATCAAGATCCGTTCAGCTGTTTTGACGTGAATGAGTAACAAAAATCCATCTATCCTCACAAACATTTGCATTTATAATATTATATAAGTAGGATGTACAAAACATAGCCAAGTACAAAATAAATGTAATTTACACCATCTACAGTAGAAGTTTCGCGAAGAAACAGACAACGGCAAAGTTATATCACCACTGCCTGTGACGGATAAAAACTTGGCCCTGACTGCTTATAGAGAACTGCTTTTGTTACATTTTAGTTTTCTTGGGAAACTTCACGATATTAGTAGCGACCGTCTGCAATGTTGACAACATGAGGTGTTAATTTTCTCTATTTATGTTATCTATCTATACTATATAATATTATAAAGCTGAAGAGTTTGCTTGTTTGTTTGTTTTAACGCGCTAATCTCAGGGACTACTAGTTGGAATTGGATAATTCTTTTAGTGTTGGATAGTCCATTTCTTGAGGAAGGCTATAGGCTATATAACATCACGCTTCGACCAACAGGTGCTGAGCAGCGTGGGTGAAACCGCGGAGAACAGCTAGTGTTCTTATAAGCAGCTTGTAAATGTTGACATACTAGCTGTTGCTCACGGGTTCGCTCGTGTGGATGTCAAAATGTATCCCAAGGTAACATAGTACCGAAAGTATAAGTAACAAAAAAATCTATGAACAATCTAATCACAAGTAACGTAAGCAAAACAAGCTTTAAACAGAACTTGATCCGCGTAATGCCCACAGAAAATTATTCTAAACCGTATTATCACGAACACGAAACAGCGGAAAATTTGCATTTAAAATAAAACATTTATCACTGACGTTTAATTTCCGAATAGAATTAAATTTTGAATGTAGTTGTTTTGTAACTTCAAACATTTGGTCACTCGTGTCATAGAATTAAACGAATAGACAGAGACAGAGACATTTTCCATGAATAACAACACCTAGTTAGTTCTGTAGGCCCACTGAGTGAAAGAGATGGTGCTAGACACCCGGTATAGCTCTGTCCCTTTCCCTCAGCGAAATAAGTTCTGACAAGTTATCTTCTAACAAAATTATCTATAGACATTTTTTCTTACCGGACATCTTGATTGCCAATTTATGTGTGTGTTCGCCAATATTATTGAAAAGTTTAAATAGAGTTCAAAAATATATTTCGTGTGGTAATTATATATTTTTTTATTATTTATATGTAAACATAAGTTTACTAGAAATAATGTTTCTACGCGATATTGGATAATCCAACTAATATTATAAATGCGAATGTTTGTGAGGATCTCTTTCACGTCAAAACGGCCGAACGGATCTTGATGAATCTGATCTTTGGCACAGAACTTTGGCCAAGGTGTGGAACTCTCAACCGGCTTCTGTGTTCCCTACCACATACGACCCGTCTGCCTTCAAAACAAGAGTCAATAGGCATCTTCTGGGCTCGCTCGCTCCATCGTAGACCTCATCTGTCGCTTACCATCAGGCGAGATCGAGGTCAAGAGTGAGTTCATTCTCAATAAAAAAAAAACAGAGATAGATTATAGTCTGGAATAAAACATAGGATACTTTATTTTCGATTGCACGCGGGCGATGCTGCGGGCACCAGCTAGTAAATACTAAACCCAGTGTTATTAGTTTTTCAAAACATTGCTGCGCACCAACAGGGTTATGTACTCACTTGTTGTGTAAGCCCAGCGAGTTACTATGTGTACATTGTGCATTAAATAATTTCTAAACGTATTTGGCGCGCGTCCAAAGTCCATTTTTATGTGAAAATGAGGTTTATTTTTAGTTTCAAACTAACTCCAACCAAGCCCTAAGCTTCAAGCTTGCTGCTTTATTTTAGGATCAGCATCAATAGTTCCAAAGTTTACAGACACATGTAAACCTTATTTTCAACTTTGAACTTTAGCCCGGTTTTATTAAGGTCCAGACAATAGTACATTTTGTTTCAAGTGAGGAGCGACGGTGTTATAGATTCGAGAACAACAGTGACAAACTCCCACGTAATCAAATGTCGTTTGCAATACACCGGAGAAATTAATAACAGAACAAAAATACTTTTGTTGTTAAATTAATATGAAACTTTGATTTAATTTGTTTTTTCCAACGCTTTGTCTTCTTAGACTGAAGGAGAATCAAATGTATGACACCGCTAAACAGCTAAATAATAAGAATAAAAAAATTCAAATATTTTTGAATTTAGAACTTAAATAAATGCCAATCCAGGCACAATACAATATGTTGCCACGTTCTCTCTCCTGCGGACTAACATGCTTGCATCTAGTTGTGCCGATATAGAAAAAAAAAACAAAATAAAATAAAAAGCAATGAAATGTTATACTAGTCTGGGTTTATTAAAAATAGTTCTAATTTGATTTGTCAGTGGCTTTTCACACACATGTTGTAACTGAACGCAGTCAAATATTGTATATGTCAAAAAAGTCTACTTTTGATAATAATTAAACTTAAAACTGCGGTTTTATTGCACTAGGGGTCACATGAACTTCGACAAGCCTTGGTAAAGTTATATGAACGTCAGTTAGGTACATGAAACAATCACGGTCTTCTCTCTCTGATGTTTGTTGTTTTATTTTGAGAGTAAACTAACTATAAACGTTAAGAATTAAATAAATTAAAATCCTTACTAATATTATAAAAGCGAAAGTGAGTTTGTTTGTTTGTGTATTACATAGATGGACATAGGACAAGAAATATTAGGAAAAGGGAGAGAAAGAGGGAAGAAAAGGGGAGAGAAATGTTATTTTTTTCGATCATAACGCGGGTTAAGGTTAGCGTTAGCCCAAAGTAACTATGCCACCCGTCGAAGTCGTGGGCGGAATCTAGTAGATAATATAACAAACTATAAATGGGCGCGAAAAATCTCGTCGTCAGCTGTCAGCTGGTAGAATTTTATTTTCTGATTAGAATAAAGTTTATTATCAAAGTTTGTAACATCACGTTTGTCCAAGTAACATACCACGTACCAGGGGCAACTCTATTGCTATCTTCAAGATATAGATCCAAAATTCGTGCGGTTGCCGAGAAATTCTTAATGGAAAACCTTATATCTCTTTGGTTGGCTAAGCTATCAACTAAGTACATATCCGGACTCTGGGCTACTGAGGATTTCCTATAGGGAACCCCATAACCGCTCTGAGAATAGAACTCAATACCATTGGTGTGGCACTAGACTATAGAGGCAGCGTCTATACAATGCTTTAATAAAGTAACGTATATATTAAAGTATTCACTGGTCCAGGAATACGGAGAACAGCTAATCATTACTGTTCTTTACGACTTCGCCGGAAGAAACGAATAAAAGTGAGCGTAATGGCGGAACAAGGCGAAGCTTTGAGGACGAATGAAATCGTTTATTTAATTTATTTTACTTCAGAACGGATGAAGTTTCTCCTTCAATTTGGTGGTAACACTAAATAAGGGAAGCATTATTAATTACTTTTTGATTAAGCCGTTTGCTTCGATATTAATATACCCGTTTTGTCGTACCTGAAACCTATAAAGACATTTTGTCAGTCTGTTGAACAGGTCCAGAGACATTTCATATTATTTGCTTTACCTATTGCTTTGAGTTCTGAGACGGGTATCCAAAAGCTTTGTCTCAAATTCTCTAATGACTGTCTACGAAATCGTAGCAGCACGCTACGCCGTAGCGGTTTGCGTTTCTTACAAATTTTGACCCAAATCCATTGCAATTAACGTTATAAGTATTTTATCGTTACTTCTTTTTGTCAGTTCCGGGTATCCATTGCTGGATTATTTTGAGCTCAATTTACAGGAGGTTCAAAACGCTTCTTTTTCTACAGCTCATTCTTTTGACTTGGTGTCCGATACGATCTTGACAACAAAAAGAAAACTCAGCTTTGGGATTATTGAAAGTCAGAACATAGCCTTTTAATCCTAACGAACAGTTAATCAAAAGCCTGCGGGCCAATTTCCACCCTTTGCAAATGGCTTCGTTTTCAGTGAAACTGATTCCCAGCAACCCTTGTTGCAGTATCAAAAAAGGTTGACTCGTAGAAAATGCCTTTGGCATCCGATCCACCGTCCGCTTCTATACTTCCAAGTGATGGTAAAAAATAAAAGTAAAGTCGGTCGGTAACTATTTTATACGGAGTTTTGAGCAATCTGTGGAGTTTGATATTAATGAAAAAGCAATGGAAATGTAATTGACGAATATGTAGATGCTATTACTAGGTTCTAAAAACCGCTTTAGCGTATAATCGGGTACTATGTAGAGTTACAGCAAAGCATGATATTCGCATATGCCACGCACGCCATACGGTACAACGCATGTAATTAATTTCTCGACATCTCATTCAAAAGTGTACTAAAAATTACGGCCAGCAATGGCCATAAGTGGCCAAGAGAGCGAGCGTTGTTATTGTGATTTCATTGTGAATTTAGCCAAAAAGACGCTTTGAGATGGTATATTGGTTTAAAAGAGCAAATATACCAAAAAAACTGGCCGGACTCGCGGACCGATGGTTTCGCACAAACTTGTAGGTAACTAATGAAGGAACCGCACATTGCTCTTAAGAAAAGATAAAATGTGTTGAAGGACGCGGTTAGTTTTCCAACTGAAATTAAGTTTGTCATCACATTTTTTGTGATGTATCTACAAATTTACGGTTTTCCTATTTTTCCCATAACTAGTGCTCTATGATATTGCTTCTTGCCAGAATTCTAGGTCGACGGTGAGTACACTGCAGGTTTTCATTCGCTTTGATAATGTATGGAAATGTGACATAAACGGCCATAACTTTTGATTCGTATACTTAAAAGGTTGATTTTATGTCAAACTTTAAGGGACCACAGATCTCATATCACGTATTGATTTTAATTCGACAACAGCACGCGTTTTCGAACTAAATGGTTCGACTGCTATTATCTATTATCTATTACTAGTATCTATTGTATCGTCTGCAATAGATACGATAGAACAACTCTTCAATTTAAAAAAAGAAATGAATCGTTAACTTTGGGTTGGGTGTGTTTACCAACGAACATAACATTAAACCTCTTATAGTATGGGGCTGACACGCTCTTTAGTTATCCAGTTTGTTGCTAGGGGCGTCTTCGCTTGATTGCACTCTTGCGGTTATTGGTTTCTAACAAAATTATAAAATTAAATCAGATACCTCCCGATACCAACGTCTTAAAGCTAGGGTGGGTTCCGGGTTATAGTTTTGTGATACATTCCTGTTTAAGGCGCAGTATTATATCGTTGACCTTGTTCATACATTTTGAAATTGGACTTTACTGCATACGTTTGTCGTAAAAATACAAATAAATTTGTATAAAATTAAATATTAACTATTCAATCAAAAACAATCCATCATTTAACGCAGTTTGGCATTGGAAATTTCATTGTATACTTTTGATTATAATTACGATTAATATTGAAGAGATAAACTGCTTTAAAAGAGAATTTAGAGGTGTGTTTGAATATTTTTTTTACACATTTTAGTAAATTTAATTATAATTTGAATTCCATCAATATATGCAAAAAAGCCTTAAAAATATCATATTTTTTTTAGTGATTAAAATTATGTATGGTTTAAGAGATACACTGCGTTAAAAAACCTGATTTTTGGCCGTTCTCAAGAAATCTTCACCTTAATATTGAAGGATGGACGATCGGATGTTTGGAGGTAGTTTTAAATCGTTTTGAAAGAAAATTATCACATAGTGGATAGCATTTCCATGCTAACGACTAATGTGCCTGATAAGAAATTTTCCGTTGATGACGAAATGGAAAAATATTTTACTGGACTCTAATTTCCCTTTTAGATGTTTGTGCATTTCTTCATTATTATTAATGTTGTAAATTTTGTAGGTACATTTCATGTAGATAATGTAATAATCGTCTAATTACTAAAAAGAAAATCAGAAAAGTTACATTTTCTTGGATTAAAAACAAAAACAGTAACAGATTTTCAATAAAAAATTAACACGTTTAGTGGAAAAAATACAGTCAGTTTGCAAAATAAACTACGAGGTGATCCGAGGCGAGTATTGCGGTTAAGCTGAATGGTACTTCAATTACATTGTCGCTTTTCTATAAACCGCGGCAACTGTTGCATGCTCGCACAAATAATGAAACAAATATTTATATTCTTTTTGACTTTTTTTTATAACCTAGTTGTGTCCTCGGCATTGTACTTTTATTTTGTAGAAGCGTTATATAGTAATCTTCTAATATATAAAATTCTCGAGTCACAGTTTTTGTTGCCATACTCCTCCGAAACGGCTGGACCGATTTAAACGAAATTTTGTGTACATATCGGGTAGGTCTGAGAATCGGCCAACATCTATTTTTCATACCCCTAAGTGGGCAGCGGGTGAAACCGCTGGGCACAGCTAGTCTTATTTATAAAATTCTCGTGTCACAGTTTTCGTTCCCATACTCCTCCGAAACGGTTTGACCGATTCTCATGAAATTTTGTGAACATATTGAGTAGGTCTGAGAATCGGCCAACATCTATTTTTCATAGGTCTAAGTGAGCAGCGGGTGAAACCGCTGGGCACATCTAGTCTACATAAAAATGAGTTCTTATACCGTGAACGGCTGGGCCAATTTTGCTCATACTTTTTAAGGTGGGCAGGGTCATGACAACAGATAAACTAGTATGAAAATATACTGCGTTGGCCTCAAATTATGAGCACGAGGTCGCGGTCTAAACTTAACGTAAATACATCGATTTGAAAATTTGAAACACTCATTTTTCATAAATATTTTATTGGAAATGTCATATAAAAATCAGTCATGTTGAAAGACGGTTTTGATATTTATTTATTTTCAGAAAACCCGTATGAATGTTTTTTGTTTCGCCTGATTTATTATTGTGTTCTACAAATCATAATAATATACTGTATAAAAATATCTATCCGAAAGATTTGAATCTCTCTAACAGCGACGCTGAAATACAATATTCTACACAGAAACTGCCTCCTTAACAACATTATCTAACTTGAAAACGTAATAGACTCGCGGGGCTCAATTTATTTGAGAGCCCGGATATACAAATATCTAGTTACATACATACTTGTTCGTACCCCTACTTGCAACTGACAAATGATGTAATGGCTGTTTGGATTTTGAGGAATACGAATCCTCTTCCCCCCGCTCTTGAGCTATAAACATACGTACAATGCGTTTACAAAAAGAAAGTGACTGAGATCGCGCCATATTTAGACTATATTTTGTGAACTGTTACTGGAATGCAAGCAAATTTTCGATATATATTGGTACGCAGTCTTTGCCTGCGTCTTGAGGACAATCCAAATCATTTCATCTATTTTTTGGCAATAAATATATCGAACAACAAACATATTCAATTTAACAGTTGTGATGTCATCAACATGGCGCCAGGTTTGTCACTTACTCTTTGTAAACATACTATATCTACTTAAAAAAAAACAAAATAACCATGGTACACGTGAGTGCAGTTTCTGGGTTTATTAAAAGCTGATGTTTATCAAGGTATTTAATTACACATGTGAGTTGCTACGCGAATTAGCGGGCCCGTGAGGCACATAAAACCAAAAATGGAACAGGGGTGCCAACATTCACAACTCAAATTAAAAATGGTGATCGATATGTTACGTTACGCACGTGGCTTAGGGCGTAGTTTGTGAAATTGTTAAACAAAGGCGTCTGTAATTGTGTAAATATAATGTAAAGTGTGTGTAGTATTGATATAATTGTATTTTACTAACATCGTTTTGAAGTTTCTTCTATTAACATAATTATTATCACACGCCTTGTAACTTTAGGTATATGCCTGGTCTTAAATAAATATTTTCATTCAGTTGCTTGTTTTAATTACGATTTGTTTACTTACTTAATTTACCAGCTCGTAATCCTAAAATAATGAACTAATATTGCGTTGTCTGTAGGTTATGATAAGGTTTGTTTGCAGCAGTTGTGCTATAAGAGAACGAAAATGATCGGCTCATAAAACTTTAAAACCGGTCAAGTGATATGATTGGCTGTTCATAGTTCATTTAACCAATTACAGCACTCGACGTACATTTAACTTTAACGCGTGGATAAGAAGTCTTTGAAGGCTAACGACAAAAGTTTATTACATCGGAAAACATGTTATCCGCGGTAATCCTCACATTTTAGTGTCAGCACGTTGTTATAAAACAAGATATAAAGAGATACTATATCTGGAATATGGTCGTAAATAATGAAAAGATGTCTGCCGAAACAACACTCCGTTTTTCTATGTATTTTAATACATATACATATTTATGTACTAACGCGATATTTTTATTTCATAGCCAACAGACAAAAACAGTATAACTAGGTAACGCAAGGTAAAACATAAAAAAAAAACTAGTCATTCAAATATTTTGAAGTGGCTTTCAGAAAAAACATAATTTCTAATACAACCGCCCAAAGAACGTTGTCTACATTGCATGACAAATACTATAAAATACAAAATTATTTTGCTGTAGATAAAATCAACAATTGTTTACGGAACACGTTATTGGTCGTGGTTTATAAAATACTATCTGCCGGGATTGTACAAGCACAAAATACTTAAGTTTTTAAAAAAAAAAGCATAATGCCAATGTCAATGCTGATACAGATGAATTCGCTAATTAAAGTGTCCGTGAAAATCTAGTTGCTTCTGCTTGTACTCAGAAACAACAGTAGATTCATACAGTAGTATGCCTAGAGGTAAATATTACGGGAAGCAGACTGTTCAAAAATCCTAACATCAAAAAGAGTAGAACGTTATAAAGGCAAGCCAAGCTTTTGAACTTGCGTGAAAGTACCGCCTCTAGAACCATACTACATAACCCGCCGCAGAATTTCACGACAAAGCAGCAATTTAAACGTTCAAGTAAGACACCGGTGCGAAAACCACAGACCTTAAATTAATAAACATTATCAATACTTACAGTTTGAAGGTAGAATAAATAGATCAAGTTTGCGACCTCGACGAGGGTTTCGACACCCATGGCCAACACCCACGGCAACAGCAAATATTTCATGTCCTAAAACAAAAGAAATCGTTCATCAGTATTTTTGTGGCGTACCTCAGCATAATGAGTTTTATATGCATTTAGAATAAAGTTGATTTTAAGTAATATTATAATATAATGCGTTTTCAAGGCTTATTCGTCAACTCGTGCCTCATAAACTCGACCGAGTGAAAATCTGACGTATTTTGTCTTTTGTAGATGACTGTAAATACGTCAGATTTTCACTCGGTCGCGAGTTGACTACAATAAAATAAGTAAAATCGGAAGGCGCTAACTCGCGCGCAGTCGCGAGTTTATGAAGCGCGAGTTGACGAATAAGCCCTTTTCAAAGCAAAGGTCAGAAGGGGAATTAAATGATTAGTGTAGCTACTTATTATACGTGGCAAGCTAAGACCGTCGGAGGCCCGGGGCGGCTAAACTAAATGCCTCCTCCTCCCTCCGCAACCCCTCTCCTTGGTATAGAAAGTTTCAGAAGACCTTGAGATCCTAGAGCGAAGAAACTTAGCATGGTTTAGCAAACTGAAACAGATAGATCAGGTGTGAAGGGGATGGCGAAGGCAAGACTGAGCGATGAGTCATTCTCATCGTGTTAGGTTCCTTCACCATTTATACAATAACAGAAGATATTATATTCTGACCCAGTTTGAACGTTTAGAATCTGCATTTCCAAAAAATACCCCATTTTTTCGGATGAGAAATCTCCAACCATGCTTCTACTTTTATCAGTTTTGCAAACAGGATTTGTAGTCTAGTCTAGTCTGAATTATAATTGACCTGTTCCTGCTTTTTACAAAGAAAGACGACAATAACGCCACCTATCGGATCCAGAACTAGGATAGTTCTGGATCTTGCGAGCTGGAATTAATTCGTAAATTTTTATTTTTATTGGATCGCACAAATGATCTTAATAATTATATTAAGGAATAGTAATTCAATTAATTCGATATTCAACAATATTGTAAATTTTGCCATTCCGTATTTATTCGATTCGAAAATAAAACGTAAAGACCCGGACATTCAGTTTGAAATGGAACATCGGAATTCTACGGGGCCGCTATTTCAATATTTATTTCGGATAATACAAGCAACGTTCACTCGTTTACATTTCAATTGAATTTTAAGTTTTACCAAAAATACCTACGTAGGTACAGCTTCTTATAATAGCAAGTAATATTTACCTTGTAAAAATAATTAAATAATTCATCCTAATATTATAAAAGCGGACGGGAGTTTGTTACGTCTTCAAGCCGAAATGGCCAAACCGATTTTGATGGATTTTCGTACAGAGATGGTTGGGACCCCGACGGTCATAGACGGTCATAGGCTGTTTTTTTTTAAGTGAGAAAAGGGGGAGAAAGAGGGAAGAAAAGGGGAGTTAGCGTTAGCCCAAAGTAACTATGCCAGCGCGAGCGGAAACAAGTATGTAAATAATTTTTTACAACAATAAAAAAAATGTATGCACAAGTATTGCGCGAGATAAAACCTTTTAAACCACCACATTTCAGAGAAATCAGTTTTAAAAGTCATTAGGAGATCCAAATTCGTAACTAACCGGATGCAACTGCATACCATACCAGCATTTCATACCTTATTAAGTGGGTAAACACATATTTACATTGCTGATATATTTTGCTGAGACTGATTGCCACTCTCAGATTTTTAAACGACTTAAAAAGGAGGAGGAAAAAGGAGGTTATATTTTCGACAAAAAGTCAAGAAAACAGACAAAACTCACCGACTTCCGGCAATAAAGTTATTATCCACTTTTTACTTTTTTTCTTTTGTTAGTCGGTTTTTTTGCAATAACGTTTTTTTACTTATTGTAACTACTGTGGGAGATAAGGCTAAAGTTCTTTCTGAGGCACGAAGGCACTTGGTATGTGATGAATAATAACCCATTCACAGACCGACTCTGGTAAACTTAGCTCGACCTTCGGCCGACCCCTGTAATTGTTAATAATAAACCACGAGCTCCTCGCATTTGTACAATGACTAGCTAAGTTATGCAGGTCAATACACTTCTGCCGTTCTCATTTGCAAATTACAGGCATCTTTATGACCATATTTTTAGGGTTAAAAGAAAAAAAAACGGAACCCTTATTAGATCACTTTGTTGTCCGTCTGGACAAAACGCGTGAAGGTATCGAAATTAAAACAATATACAGTCATATACTCATGTCTGTGGTACCTTTGTGCTGTACTCGTACAACTCTCTAAGTCTACGCAGTCAAAAGATTTGACTGTTTATGTCGCAAGTTTAGTTTTTTGAGATATACTTTTAAATGCTGCTTTAGTTTTACTTAGAGTTTTAAAAGTTTATTTATTTATTTTATTTTATTTATTTGGCTCACCAACAATTGAATACACAGTACAGGTTAAGAAGAACATCGAGTAAACTTATTGACTAGTGTACCAATTTCTTATAGGTAAGCACATCATGCATTACGGCAAAGTTTACGGAGGCACACGACATGACTGTTGGTGTAATAGTTTGATATCGGATCGTCAACTTACTGACTCTGTGATTTAGAATGTATAATATTATATCTTTGGAGTTTAAGACCTAGTTCTCACCAAAATATTCAATTTGATGATTTGTTTTTGGAACGAAGTTCCTTATCTCACGTTGTGAAAGGGGGCTAGACGGAAAAAATTAAGACTAAAAGTTATAACGACACTTTTTGCTATAGTTGTAAGCCGTGCGGCGTGCGCGTGTCTCTCTCTCTCTCTCTCTCTCTCACACATAGAAAGCAAGCCAGTTATTTTCGTTTCGTCTTTATATTTTGCATTGAACAGTATAGTGTCGCGACATTATTTTTGTTAAGTGTATACAGGTTTTTTGTACATAATAAATAATAACTTCGTTCCATCCGGGTGTCCCTTGCCACCTACCAAGTTTTTTTTTTAAATTTAAATCATGGCCCTGCCTTTATAGAAAGTGATGTTACAAAAACGTTTTACGGTTCCGGAATACGTGTGTCAAGAGATTTTTACTCTGAGACTGTTGGATCCACATAGTTGATTTGTGATGAAGCCTTCTATGAACCGCGACACAAATATGATACAAAATGCCTTCCGTACATTGTAATTGAGCGTGTTCGGATTATAACTGTGGTGTCTATTAATATGTCTTAAGAAATGATATCGACGTTTCTTATATACTTTTTTCTCAAGTAAATGATGGATGAGAATTTCGCTTCTAAAGTCGTAATATTTGCCCCTTTCCCTCTCGAATTCTAAAGTAAGAGGAGGAAGATTTATACACTTAAAAATCCAACTTCGATTTTGAGATATGGGACTTTTTCGACTGAAAAACTAAACTGCAACCGTAACTTTGTTTTTAATTGAGATACTATGAAGAACAAATATAGTCTTGCGGTTGAGTGTATTTGAATGAGTCCTGTAGGCCTACTATGACATCTTAAAGCAGAACTTATTCCACTGAGTGAAAGAGATGGTGCTAGACACCCTGTATAGCTCTGTCCCTTTCCCTCAGCGGAATAAGTTCTGCTTTAACACGTCATGGTAGGGTAGCTGTTATTGTATTGTTTAATGTTACGGAACCCAATGTGTGCGAGCCCGACTTGCAATATTAAAGTACCTAATGATGTCGATACCTATTGCTTCGTACAAATATCGAGAAAAATGAAACACAAAACTATGATAGTACCCACAAGTATCTTGATTAAACCCGTAGCCGTTAACTTAGTTAAATTGTTTATCAGTTAGTTAAACTCACGTTATTGCTGTGCAAGTGATGTTGCTTACCACCGATACTCTATCTGATTATCTATCGTTTTGTTATTGTATTGTCTTTCAGTTAAAGAGAAAAAATTCAAGAGAATTTTATAAATATGTAGTTAATAGCCAATTTTACACCATTTCATACACTTACATAGAGAAATATAAAACTGTCTTACGTCCGTCACATCACAGGTCCAGTTGAAAACCAGCGTCGGACACTATTTAGCACACCTATTTGGCGCAACCGTGAGATACGCAATTTTGTCTTTTTTAAAATTTTATTAATTAGATTTTAATATTTTTAAAGTGAAACTTTTACTACATCGTCTCAAACTTTTTCGTCTGTGTGTTGCATGTCGCGTGACGGTCGGCCGCGAAGTAGGCACGTCTAAATGTCTATAATGTGAAAAAAAGTTTCACTTTAACCATGGTTTTTAACTGTAACATATAAAGACCTTTCGCCGACCTTTCGCTGATTCGAAAAAAACAGCTTTTGAAGCAACAATGAGGCTTCATGTTTTGATTTAATTTGATTGTCTATTTAAACATAGTTTTAAGTGCATTGTTACTAACAATTTATGGTCCTGGACTGAAATATATGTTTAATAATAATAAATAATAATTAAACGACACAATCCTTTTTTCTTCATGTTGTGTGCACTCGAGGCAAGTGCCAAATAAATATGTTTTCTTTCTTCTTCTTTCTATACACGCTATCAACCTGTGAGATGGTCAGTCACAAAGTCATTTAAATATTTAGTAGTAATAGACGGCTAGACGAAGAAAATTGTAATCCAATACTTATTACGACTTGGTAACACATCGATAACGATGTGTTACCAAGTCAATGTAATAAGTATTGGATTACAATTTTCTGACCCTAGACATAAGTCTAGGGTCATGCGCCCGCTTGTGTGTTAAAATCTAAAATGTTCGGGATCAAATTGTTTGAATGAAAAAAAACCTATCCGGTCTATAAGTCTTCAATTTCTTTAGTCAAACATGACCATAAGCAAATAAATTAGAGTCCATTAACCAAACATTATTCACAGTACCGTGTTATTCAATAACCCTCAAATTTCGATTTCATTGGGGCCCTAGTCACGTTTCGCCTGGTTAATTTGCATTCATTGTTTTCTAGATTAGATAACGGTTACCGGTACATTTTTACTCGTTGGATTGATATAATTATTGAAATATGGGGAAATGTTACCTTTATCGTTATAGTGCTTAGTTTAACACGTATACATAAAAGTAAAAGTATGCTTTAACCGCAATTAAAAAGTGATCAGTAAAGAGGGTGTTTTGTGACGACCCAACCTACCCCACATTTAGAGAGTGTCCGTGTTTACATCCTTACTAATATTATAAAAGCGAAAGTGAGTTTGTTTGTTTGTAACCTCTTCACGCTTTAATGGCTAAACCGATTTTGATGAATTTTGGTACAGAGATAGTTGGGAACCAGGATACGGACAAACGCAAAATATTTTTTTGAAAAAAGTGGGATGTGAGGGAGAAAGAGGGAAGAAAAGGGAAAACTTAGCGTTGCTATTACAAATCAATAAGGCGCTAGGGGAACTGTGTTACCCCGAATTTAACGCGAGAGAAGCCGCGGGCAAAAGCTAGTTATAAATTAAAAAAAAAACACCTTTTGTCCAGACTCAAGGCAGTCTTAAACAATATGTATATATACTGGAAACTATTTACAACTTCAGTGGAAATTGGATTTCATATATTTACAAAAACTTAGGTATTATTAAAAAGAAAATACAATGAAATGAAAAACTAGGTACCAATGACCGCTTTACCGCGCAAATTCCGAGCAAACGGAGATTTGATCTTTTATGTTAAACGAGCAAAGTGTGATTCCTTTTTGACCTGAGATGGGTAACCAATAAATGTGAAATTGAAATCGCGAACTATTATAATATATCTTTATTTTTAGATTTATTGTAGGGGCGGTTCCGATCCACCGCTTATGGGTCGACCCACACGAACGTAGCCCTTACATTAGAAGTGAAAAAGATAATATAATATTAACGTGTGGGCTAGTGCGAACTTACTGAAAACGCTGAAAGAGTCCCCATTCACTTAATAAAACATTCCTAAAGAATTTGGCTTTACCCAGAAAAGTGTTTCGCGTATAAATAAACGCACGTAGCTGAGAGCCAGAGCCAATCACACAGATCCACGAGTCCAGTTTCTCAGTACGTCTGATTGTGCTATCTAGCTATAGATAGGGCTATCTAGACGTTCATGTATATTTGATCTTCTGACCTTCCTCATTTACGTACTTTGGGGTTTTGTTCTGTACGTTTCACACCTACAAGAACCCATTATGTGCTAATTACCTAGTTAATGACTCATTATTTTTAATGAGTGTTACAGTAACATGTTTTGCTGTAGTGACTACATTTCTGGTTGCACAGTTGACTGAAGTCTACTGTGTTCGTTTAATGATGATTCGATACAAATATTTTTAAAGAATTAGATCTTCAGGTTCTGTATTTGCGTTTGCCTACAATGTTCCATGGATGGGACCCATTAGATACTGAGTTTCCTCCGTGCCTCAGAAAGCACGTTAATTTGGTCTCGACTGACATTTATAGACAGCCGTTACAATTAGTCAGTGGCCCAAAAGTCTGAGAACCCGTCTCACGAAGGGGTATCGTAATACCAGCCTAACTAGGTCATTGTGGGCACTACATGTAAAATATACCTTTCCGTGGTGTTCAGCTATTTCCAGTTAGACGAGAACACAACCCCAACATGTTTAGTAATGGCTAGGCAGATGATCATGAATATTTAAAGAGTTAATGAAACGTAATATAATGCCCATTCTAACACGTAGAATGTTTCCTATGAGGGGTGCCGCACTATTTTCACCCCTCTTATGGGGTGTAACGCGTTACTCAGTACTGTATCTTTTTCGAAAGTTATTACTGTTTGTCAGGCGAGCATCGTACATTTATATTTTTGTTCACACTGATAGCTTTTACAGCGAAGGGTTTATTTTATGAAACCGATCGTGCCTTTTTTGTTTAGTACTAGATTTGTATAAGCACTATTATTATTAGATCAGTGTCATCACGGTCCTTTTTTATGCTAAATTTTAATCGGGTGCTCAGCACTTCTCAAACTTCGTAAAATATGTGTTTTTAAATATTGCGTAGGTTCACAAGATAAGTAAGTTTCTTACTTCAGCGAATCTCTTCAATTTTATTTGTACCAAAATAATATCTAATATGAAAACTATATTTTGGTATTTTTACGAAATTTTCTGTATACTCTTTAAAACTTTACAGAAAGCAGTCGTTAACAACATTTTAATTAATCTGTATTTAAATAAAAACTGTTCTTAAGATGTCTCAAAGTAGAGGAATCTTTGTGATTCACAAGATTCACCACTATTGTTATTTTTCGAGAAACAAACTTGCCTATGGGCTTATCCTCGATGTTTTGCGGCTAAAAGTAGGTACGTCTTATATCTTTAAGAGAGTGTTTGAAGAGGCGATTAAGGGATTATACCTCATAACACTATATTATGCAAACCTGCTTGTTTGTGAGGACCCGACTTAAACAACAAACTATCTTCTACTTCGCCTCACACGTAGAGTTGCGGACATCAGCCCATTATACAATTCAATACAATACAACCTTCTAGAATACTTCGTCTTCATACTTTAAAATTGAAGCAACTATTTATATTTTCGTGTTTGCAAATGAGCAGAGAGCTCCTTAAACCGACGCAGACCTTGGCGACAGACTCAAAATGCTTGGATTAAGAGTAATGACAGTTTAGCATGAAAAATATGAAGCTACATTTTACTAACGATGTTCTTTTGTGATGAATATTTCGTTTTCGGTGCAGCCAAATTCCGTCTGGTTCAGAAACAAGATGTTTCAATGTAGTAATTTGTAGACTAGGAAGACGAAATACGTTAGATCAGCAATACATACATATAACTAGCTGCACCCCACGGCTTCAGTCGCGTGGTTATAGAATATACAATACATATTTATGAATTGTAGCCTATGTGTTGTTCTGCTACATTATTGTAAAGTTTCATCAACATCCATACAGAAGTTTTTGCGGGCAAGAGCAACAAACATACTTACATACATCCTCACAAATTTTCGCTTTCATAATATTAATTGGATATGCACACATTATTTTACATAGCAGTAATTACACGTCGATTAAGTATGAGTTTGACTTCCTAATTAGAGAAAGTTAAGAGAAGATTTAGCTTATTTAAACTACTGTAAACTTTATCAGCCCAAGATTCCGTATACCTTAACTGCTCGGTTTGCCGGCACGGTTGACGCAGTGGCTGAGCGATTGACTGCTGCCCTGCGTGTCGCGGGTTCGAATCCCACTCGGAACAAATATTTGTATGACCTGCAGTTAGTTGTTCCAGTTCTGGCTGCTTGTGTATGTGAGTTTAAATGTTTGTAAACGCACCCACGATACAGGAAAAATTCCTAGTGTGTGGTCATTTAAAACAAAAATACTAAAATTTCAAACTTCATTCCAGTTTATACAGGGTGGCCAGTTGATAGGCGTCCAAAGAAAAAAATTAGATGCCTTATGCTAAGGGGTACCCGAATTACCCCCATGTATGTTCCGCGATTATTTGTAGTTTAGGAGCTAGAATTTTTTTAAGTACTTTTTTCAAAATATTCACCTAGCGTTGGTTTTTATTTTTTATGTCTTTATTCCTATCATTTTTAGATATTCTTTTTTGTGGAATCTATTAGCGATAGCCATAGCTACCATGCAAAAAAAATCCGTTTGCCTAGGCAATGTAGAACTTACCACAAAATTAGTCCAAAGTTCAAAATTACCATTAGAGTTCGATAATCAAAAATGTTCAGAGCTTAAAAAAAATAAGTGGGGTGTGCCAGAGGTTTCTAAATGATCTTAAAAACTTCTATGGACCTTCAACAGACAAATTCGGTAAAAAAATATAGAGCTTGATCGGGGATTATTTCCTGTAATTAGCGTTGATAGCAATAAAGGTATTTTTACAGTTATTGTTATAATTTAGGATTTCTTTATTTTTGCCACTTTTATGATAAAAAAATACGGTAGATAGTTTACAAATTTTATTAAAACACGTTACAAAAGGTTTTCAAAGTGCCGCCTTACCACAGAAATGCACAATCTACATCTACGGAGGAAATTGTCTTTTAGTTGTAAACCATGTCTCGTCTCCGTGTTAAGTTAACGTCTGACAGCAAAATTGGTAATTCTTCAAGAGCTCTTTGTAGGTGGCTCCATCGAGCTTGGACAGCGGTCTGGCTATGGATTCTCCATAGTCCGCTATCGAGAATCCTCATTCCGTAAGACCATCAAATTTTCAACACCGCTTCGTTACAAAAGGTTTTCAAAGTGCCGCCTTACCACAGAAATGCACAATCTACATCTACGGAGGAAATTGTCTTATAGTTGTCTAAAGGCTTCTCTGTTACTTCTTACAACATTTCCCGCTTCTTCAATTTTCCGTTTTAGCTCTTCCTCACTGTTAGTGTCCCGTGCGTACCACCACGAGTCTGGATGGCAGCTCGAATGGTGGTGGTAAACTAATTGGTAGTTCACCGTTGAGAACGCCGACCACATTTTCACACTGAAGCGGTGTTGAAAATTTGATGGTCTTACGGAATGAGGATTCTCGATAGCGGACTATGGAGAATCCATAGCCAGACCGCTGTCCAAGCTCGATGGAGCCACTTACAAAGAGTTCTTGAAGAATTACCAATTTTGCTGTCATACGTTAACTTAACACTGAGACGAGACATGGTTTACAACTAAAAGACAATTTCCTCCGTAGATGTAGATTGTGCATTTCTGTGGTGAGGCGGCACTTTGAAAACCTTTTGTAACGTGTTTTAATAAAATTTGTAAACTATCTACCGTATTTTTTTATCATAAAAGTGGCAAAAATAAAGAAATCCCAAATTATAACAATAACTGTAAAATACCTTTATTGCTATCAACGCTAATTACAGGAAATAATCCCCGATCAAGCTCTATATTTTTTTACCGAATTTGTCTGTTGAAGGTCATAGAAGTTTTTAAGATCATTTAGAAACCTCTGGCACCCCTCACTTATTTTTTTTAAGCTCTGAACATTTTTGATTATCGAACTCTAATGGTAATTTTGAACTTTGGACTAATTTTGTGGTAAGTTCTACTTTGCCTAGGCAAACGGATTTTATTTGCATGGTAGCTATGGCTATCGCTAATAGATTCCACAAAAAAGAATATCTAAAAATGATAGGAATAAAGACATAAAAAATAAAAACCAACGCTAGGTGAATATTTTGAAAAAAGTACTTAAATAAATTCTAGCTCCTAAACTACAAATAATCGCGGAACATACATGGGGGTAATTCGGGTACCCCTTAGCATAAGGCATCTAATTTTTTTCTTTGGACGCCTATCAACTGGCCACCCTGTATAATTCAAGTAAATGTTTTTACCTACCTGCTTCTTAACACGTATGTTTACGTTCAATAGTCTCATATCGTCTCTTTAATATAAATCTGTATGTAAATTCTCAAGTCATAAGACTGCAAGATGTTAATAAGAAATCTCCTTTTCCTTTAGAAAAGTAAAATGGAAATAGCTCGGGGAACAGCTAAAAGAAAAAAAAAAACGAAGACATAAATTAGTTTCATGAACAACTATGCGGTAAGTTGGCAGTAGATGTTATTTTGTGCAAAGGAATATTTTTATTCGGTATCGCTGTTAGTTCGGACCCAAACACGGTAGTAACTTGTTGAACAGAGAGGCACGAGCTTTTGATGTACCTACCTTAACGTAAATAAGTAGTTTTTTTATGAAAATTCAAATAATTATAAGGCTTATGTTTAACTTACCACCAGATAGGTATAGTAACAAATAGCAGACAAAAATAGTAAATGATCACCAAAATGAAACCCGCGTTTTAATGTAAAATTATCACTAAAGTTTTAACACCTTGCTATCCTATTTAAGCAAAATGACTCCAAATAAATCGTGGTTAACCCAAAATATTTAAAATTATGACAATATTGATACCTATGTGAAACAAATATTTCTAAATTAGCGCATTTCCTAAACATTCGTGCTAGGGCTTCTAGACAATTTCAGTGCACAATAATATATCACATTTGCTACCGAACATCTTGACTAATATCAATAATATAATAGTATTGATATTAGCCAAGATCTCGCCTGGGGACAGAAGCCCGTAGGCGATAATATGTCATGTAAGTTTGCGCCACAAACCGCTTGTAAATCATACGATACAGAATGCAGCGACGCGACGCTTGAATCTTACACGAGTTTGAGTTCAAAACGTGTTGCTTCTTGTATCACAAAATCATAGTTCAACCACAAATCATACATCTAATGTTAACGTTCATAAATGGAACATTCAAGCTTACTAGGACAAGTAAGCTTACGATGTGCTATTGAACGGATTTATAACATACTAGCTTTTGCCCGCGACTTCGCTCGCGTTTAATTCGGGGTAACACAGTTCTCCTAGCGCCTTATTGATTTGTAATAGCAACGCTAGGTTTTCCCTTTTCTTCCCTCTTTCTCCCTCGCATCCCACTGTTTTTTTTTAAATTAGCCTATGTCCGTCTCCTGGTTCCCAACTATCTCTGTACCAAAATTCATCAAGATCGGTTTAGCCATTAAAGCGTGAAGAGGTAACAAACAAACAAACAAACTCACTTTCACTTTTATAATATTAGTAAGGATTGTACCTATCGTCTTTAATTAGGTTTATTACGATTGCACAGATAAACTATGAGTAGCTTGCCAATAAAAAGCTTTATTATTACAATTGGTGTGTATGTTTATTAAATTTCGTATGCAATCTTAATATATAAAACTAAATCGGGTTTGTTCGAACACTTATAAGTCGAGAACAGCTGGACCGATTTTCATTATTCTTTCAATTTGTCTCTGTGCCGAATAGCAGAATAAATATTAAAATATAAGGAATAAAGAAAAAAAAAGGTGATTTTGATACAACCTTTGACGACGCACATTCTATTTGGTAGGTAGGGTAGGTTACAAAAGTAGAAAATTGCATTGCAACGCATGGGCACAGCTAGTTTATAATAGGAATTCTTACAAAATAAGTAAAAAAATCCTGTTTGTGGGTTTACTTTGTTGCGTTGTTTTAGGGTTCCGAACTTCAAAAGGAAAAACGGAATCATTATTTTATCACTTTGTTGTCCGTCTGTCTGTCTGTTAGGAGCCTTTATGTCGGGAACGCGTGGAGGTGAAATTAAAACCGTATACTCAAGTCAGTGGTCCTTTCGTGCTGTAAAAAAAATTCAACTCTCTTTGTGTACGCAGTCAGAAGATACGGCCGTTTATGTCATAAGTTTGTACGGAACCCTCGGTGTGTGAGTCTGACTCGCTCTAGGCCGGTTTTTTGTTATTATTACAGGTAACTAACAGCTTCTGTTGTATAACTATTGTATTGGTAACAAGTAAGAAACATAATTTTTTTTTTTAAATAGTAAGGCTCTAAAATGAATAAATATCTATAAACTATAATAGAGCTAGAACTTATTCTACATAGAGTAACCATATTAATAAAATAAAACGCAATTGTGCTAGGGCTAAAACAAAATACCTAAAATATAAATAGTTACAAAAATAAGATAACGAAATGACTACTGCTAATAGTTATATTACAATTCACCTACTGTTTTAAAAAATAATCTGTATATTTTTAAAGATTTATCTAAGGTGAGGTAACCATCTGGGCCTAATAGGTAATACTATACCGTACTTAAACATAACTGAAGAAACGTGGGTGTGAAATGGGAAACAATTCTGCCTAACCTGAAGAGGATAACAGGCGTGATGATAATGTTATGTTACAATTGCCACGGTCAAGCGAATAACGCGCCGGCGCGCTACTCTAATGGCTTTGCAGTATTAAGGCTGAAACTGCGTTAAACGGGCACCCGCGACAGACACCCGCCGCGTGTCTGCAAGCGTGGGCTCTGTTGGTATGTGAAGGACTCGTACACGTACCTAAAGGGTTCACTCGCTTGGCCTCATATGACAGAGCGACACTGCAGTTTCACAATTACTCTTTCTCTGTCGAAATACATTTTCACAAGCTTTTCATTAAGCGTTATTGACTGAACAAGCCCGCGCGTACTACCGCTGGCAGGCCCCGCGCGTGTCCTTTTTATTTTTTTTTTAGGTGGGAAATCATCAAATGACTTCCTCCGCTCTAGGCGGAGCGGGGGGGGGGGGCATGTCAGACTTTTACTGACTAAAACCCATCCATGTTCCTTCTATTGCCCTTTACGTTCCGGGGCCGCGGTATCTCTTTCGAACAACCCGCAACCCCGGCACAAACCGCAACCTCGGCCACGCGCGTGTCCCTGCGTCGGTTCACTTTTGTATGAAACCGCGCGGATGTCCGTCTAACGCAGTTCCAGCCCTTAGGTACAAATGATAAATAGTTTACGCATAGACCCTCATTTCCTTGTTTAAAGTCACTATTAGAATGACTTATTGACCGATGTTTTGGTTTGTTCTTATGTACATTTCTTAGTTAACCAAACTTGAATGTGTTTTATGAAACATAAAAAAATTCTTCACATCTCATTTTGGACAAAGACAGTGGGTGCAAAGATGTAATGGCCAATTCAATGTCGCTTATTAATGAACTCACGAAGATGAAGAACGAATATAACAACAAAGTAATATAATTAGTGAAATCAAAATTTTAGACCGAATAAGGCGTATGTATAGCAGCGGCATTGAACACGCTTACTATGACATAGCAGAATATTCCCACCAGTTTTGTCTTATAAAGAACAGCTCCGAAAGGGTGAAGGAAATATATTCTGTATAATTATCTTTTATTCATGCTCTCTCCAAGGGCAGTAGTACTAAACTGTCGGCCACAAACATCCCTTAAGACTAGCCTTTCTCAAAAGAATACTCTAACAGCGGTGGCGAGGGGAAAGGTACACGAGAGGGGGAGGGGAGTGCCACCCTCGTAAAATTTCCTCGCCCTGCGCCCCTCGCCGCGCCCAAAGCGTTCTCACAATTAGGAAAGAGCGACGTTACGAATACGTCACTTGCGTAAAATGATTCAACAATTGCATTGATTAAGAACGTAGAACGTTCTACGACAGCCAGTTATTTATTTTACTAAACGTATTGTTTAAAACATCCAAGCTACGTCTTCTTTATTAAGTTAAATTTTAGGGTATTTGGGTCAGTTATTTCCTTAAAAATAACACCGATGAATCGGTATAATGTCTTTATGTTTTCTACGCTGTGTTGAGAGAAAATTTGGTACCTATGAGTTTTTGTTGGCAATCTTGAACTTTAACTATTTGTTTGTTTATGACATGTTAATTTGAAAAGACTTATTCACAAAAATACTAACAATATTTTGTATTTCAATACTGATTTTACATAGGAATATTTAATCATTTAAAAACTAAGAAAGAAAAATAATAATAGGTTTTTCCTGAACTAACTTTAAAAATTAACTTCGAGTGTCATTAGTTCTTCATTATAGTTATAATATGTTTCAAAGGAATAAAGCTTTCTAAGCTTTAAGATTTTACTTTGATAGTATTTAATTATGTTCCATCTTTCTTTTTAATAATAAAAAGTACTCTGCGATTTCACAAAGACTTTTAAGCAAAATTTCATTGCTTCACTTCATAGAAAACTCTATGGCTGTAGATTAGCAGACTATTAGTTAAATAGAAGAGAATACCTGCATTTTTAGCTAAATTAAATACATAAATGAATTAATAATTGCTGTTATGCGCTATTTTCGGCCATTTTTCTTTCAAGTTCGTGCTAAGAATGAATTGACCAGTTTCATCATAAATGTATCTACATATATTACTTATTATGTAAAGCTTAGCTCGACTTTACGGACGGTTGTGGCATATAAAAACTCACTAAAACTACAACTGGGGCAAGGCAGTTTAAGGAAAAGACGTTGAATTCCTTTTACAGCTGCGATACTTCTAGTAAATATGTTTTGCTGTCTGCTGGCGTATGAATTGGAACATAAAATGAAATATTTTTTAATAAATACATACATAGTCATCTCTATATAATATAGATACATGAGTATATATCAATATTATAGATACCTATGTATCTATATTATCGATACTCGGGTGAATCTTTAGGTTAAGCCGCGCTTGCCTAGGTTGGTCTGTGGATGGGTGACCACCCGTTACATACCGAGTGTTCTCCGTGTCTCAGAAAGAATGTAAAGCTGTTGGTGTCAGATGTCATTTGCAGATTTTTGGCAGACGTTACAGGTCCCTAAAGTCTGACAACCAGTCTCACCAAACGTATCGTATTACCAAGTACTAACTGGGTTGTGGAAGTCAGATAGGCAGTCGCTCTATGTAAAATATTGATATTCAGCTGCATCCAGTAAGACTGGAAGCCGACCCCAACATAGTTGGGAAAAGGCTAGGCAGATGATGAGGTATATATTTATAATAGAGATAGCTCTATTATTATACTACTGGGCAGAGGCCATTCTTAATATTTTCCATTGGCTACGATTCTGCGTTCAGTTAAATACCGATTCGATTCACATTATTAATTAGTAACTAAATACGAGCATTTTTATAGCAACAGCGAAACCCGAACAATGCTTACTTGTAAAATATTTAATTTCAAGTTCCACAAATGAAACCAAGAAAAATAAAGATTCCGAAATATACTTTTTATTGACAACAAAAGTCAGGACGTCAACGTAATTTTTGAATAACATGAATGAGGAAAACCGACGGAAATTATTAAAAAGAAAATACAAACATTTATAGCAAATACCGGAACGTACGAACTCGTTTGTTACCGTAAATGAAAACATCAACAATTAATTTGTATACTTCAATGTTCGAAATTACAGATAGCTTGGTAATTAGCAGCATCTGAAGGCAAACATTATACTAATTAGGGAGCAAACTTAAAACAAAGCGAACACTGTGTTCCCGATTTCGGCACCCGACAACTGATACGTTTATTAATTACTTCAGCTAATTAATGACAGCAATAACTTTCAAGGTGAAATTAAACTAGACAATGAATATTAAACATCAAAAACTTACTGAATTAAAGTTTTGAAATAAGTTGAATAATATCAGCAGTTTTGTTACGTTTGTAAAAACTTTTTGGTCAAATAAACATTCTTTATCGTTTAAAATAATGCTCAGTTTTTAGTGTCTTACAGCCGCTTTTTCAGAAGTCACATAACAAAGAAGTTACGTCTAAATGTGATCATTAGAGGCAATTGAAATACTGCACTAAGATATTTTGTTCTGCGGTTGCTAGTTAATTAAAGTAACTGATTAATTATATGTATATGAGCAGTTAGAAATCAAGGTCAATCCGGCTTGGATTGACCTTGATTTCTAACTGCTCGAAAAATGTATTAGATAATATTTCTAAGTTGATTTTATTCGCTTTTAATTGTTATGAAGACATAGAAAAGGGAACATCTTTGTTATATTTTTGTCATCTGAATGAAACATAAATTTCAATACTAACCAAACTTTGAGCATTAAAGTTGTTTACACTAGTGAAGAACCTACTTTACTTAGTGGCGAACTGTGATATTAGACAGCTTTCGGAGTAAAAAGGAGTTAAAGGGTAAGGGTTGTGTGAAAGCAGGCCGTGTCGACGGCGTCCTCGTGTTCCATGCGCGTCAGCAAAGCAGAGGGGCTGCCAGGGCCTCTGCCTGCACGGAACATAAGGGGCAAAAGAATGAACATGGCTGGGTTTCAGTTAGTTAAAGTCTGATACTCCCCCCGCTCTGCCCACAGCGGAAGAAATTATTTGAAGATTTCCCAACCGCAAATAACCCTATTTGCGGTTGGGAAATCTTCTCGTTCTCAAACAGTTGATGAAAGCTTCAACATTTTCACTAATTTCACGGGAAATATGTCATCATCTCAACTATTTTGGGGAAGGATTCCAATCTAACCGAATAGGAATACAGGTGTTTTACATGGAGAGAGTATAACAAAATTACTAATTGTACGCCGTAATGAATATCAAAGATTTACAAATAGCCGCGTACCCACCTAGCGCACAGGCTCGCGCGGCAGCCTCGGTGTCCGGATCGCGAGCGATGGCTCGCGCGGCAGCCTCAGTAGTTTTGTTCAATTTACACGAGGCCGCCTCGCGAGGCAGGCTGAGCCATCATAAGTCCGAGAGTATTCGTCATGGACAGTCGTGCATTTTCAGCTGCAGCTATTTTCCTAGCTGCTTATTGTTTAAAGAAACGAAAACAGTCACGTATCAAGAAAAAACCTAGACGCTTCTGGATTGACTCCTCCTGACTGCCCATGATATCAAAATTACACAAGACAAACACGGCAAGAGACAAAACTTGAAGTAGCTTCGCGCGCGAGCCAAAACATAACCGTCCCCACCTAACGCACAGCGCTCACTGAGGCACCTTTGAGCGCGTCAAGTTTACCGACAACTCATGGCTCGGGGCCGAGCCGTGCTCGGTCGAGCAAACGCGCGCCCGAGGCAGGCCGAGGCACGTCCACACCAGCCGAGGCATTTGGCTCGCGAGGCTGCCGCGTGAGCCTGTGCGCTAGGTGGGTACGCGGCTAATGACAGCCGGGTCCAAAGAGGGTTTAATGTAGTTGTCGTGACATAGTGAGGTCTCTGTGTATACAACATTATTTTTAGTTTATGCGAAAGCCGAAACACCTATCCAGTATTTTTATATAAAGAATCTATGCACAAAATTTTAAAATTGTATCATGAAAAACCACAAAGTTTTAAGCTTGTTATGTTACCTGAATATCCGTACAAATACACTGTCAGCAACGGCGCACGGCGTCCTTACGCCGCGACTGTGACTCGCGCGCATTTTTTTGTCGAGGTCCGGCTGGTTGTTTTGTGCGCTTGCGAATAGCTACTTACTGTCGCATGGTGGTCCATATTATAAACTTTTTTAAATATTTTTGGGAAAAAATATAACATGGTGTAAAAATAATTGGAATCGATTCAGTTACTAATTCTGAACAAACTGTATTCAGGTTTCGCATAAACTAAAAATAATGTTGTATTCCTATCCCGGTCCTACCTCGATAAAGAATTGTTTCCATAACCACAACACCACACTACCACAAGCACCTCATTACGACACCAATCCGCTTTCAGAAGAAATATTTGTAACGTTGGTGGCAAAATATGCGCGACATTTGCATGCATGCAGTTTTTCAAATGTGTCGCAAACTGACCTCATTTTCAGATTGAAGTTCAAGTTTTAGAAAAAGTTCAGATTTGTGATAGTCAGTCAGTTTACTGGCTTTTGCCCGCGGCTTTGCTTGTGTTAAATTCGGGGTAACACAGTTCCCTGATTTCCTGATTTGCAGGTACTACTACTGTACTGTCTGTAATTTTTGCCCTTGCGCTTTATTTATTGTAATAGCAATGCTAAGATTTTTCCCTCTTTCTTCCCACTTTCTCCCTCATTTCTCATTTTTTTTTTAAATAGTTAGCCTATGTGCGTCTCCAGGGCCCCAACTATGTCTGTACCTACTAAAACAAACTCACTTTCGCTTTTATAATATTAGTAATGATGTCTGTTTGTTGTTTGTAAATAATGTACATTAACCATGTATAGAAATCATTCTATCATGAACGATATCAGTATGTTGACAACATTTAGGTAAACCATATTTGATGAAAAAGCCTACTTGATAATATGAAACCGCATGTATCAAACATATTAAATTCGAACTGTATCAGTTCAAATTTAATGTTTGATACATGCATTGCATTCATCATATATCTATCTGCCTAACTTTTGTTTGGGACGGTATTCAATTGAACTGTTTTCAGCCGAATAAAGGATTTTAACAAATAGTATAAATTCATTACTGAACTTGTAATATATGTAATATCGAAATGTCATTTTTTTTGTCTGTGATAATTGGTATAGAAATTAAGTGTTAGTGTATCTGTTTTACCGATCTGTCGAAGCGGCTAACCGATGACCTAGATTATATCTCTAGCCACCCGACATGAACACTACAGGAGATAAAAACATCAAATGTGTTTTAGAGGATTTTTTTTAAGTTTTAATAGATAATCGGCAGATTTTCTAATACAATTTATGTTATTCAACACTTATAACTTGTATTTACTTAAGTTAAAAACATATTTATGTGACTTTAAGAACTTAATACCCAATTAGAAGTGGCTAATATACTTTGTTCTACAGTTTGCAATATAATTAACAATTCCAATGTACATGTATTTTGTTCTTCTATATTCTACTGAAGCAAGACGTCTACAACATCTTAAAAGACGTTTGTTATCAGAAACTGACATCTACTGTCAGACAGCTAATGTTTGACGTTACGTCAAACATGGATTGTGGATATTCATAAGACAGTAGAGATCGACAGATCAACGTGCCGTTGGATACACGGATGCGTCTGGCATATACATTATGTGCAATGGTTACAGACAATACATGGATTTTGACGGCACAGTTGGCGCAGTGGCTGGAGTGATTGACTGCTGCGCTGCGTGTCGCGAGTTCGATACCCGCACAGAACAAATATTTGTATGACCTACAGGTGGTTGTTTCGGGTTTGGCTGTTTGTGTATGTGTGTTTAAATGTTTGTAAACGCACCCACGATACAGGAGAAATTCCTAGTGTGGGGCAACGTTGAAAAAAAATGGATATCATAGATAATATATATACCACCTTATCTCTTGACCTATGTATTTTTAGTCTGTTTAAACTTAACATGCCTCTAACTCTCGGAAGTCGGTATCCCGCACGTTATGTAAGTCTCAATAGGTAATAGGGAGTGAACTTATTGCCATCAACAAAACATGAACCCAAACATCAAGATCCTTGATCCCTAAATGATGGAAAATTTCAATAACGCTCTTCAATAGCGCTGAGTATGTTAACACAAATTGTTCAAATGACAATGTCAAAATTCGACATAGCTTTGGTTATATGCTATGGTTTCGTCTGGGTTATCCTAAATATATCTGGACAGAGGTAATGATACTCTCTATAATAATTTTCAACGACATCGTTGCCTAAATTTGTTGATAAATACTTTCAAACTTGTAGGTATATATTTATAGATCAGCAATTCTCATCAATGTCAATTGACATATATTGAAAGCTAGTTATGAAATCAAAGTTGTACTTGATAGTTTAAAATCCCGCGACGCTGGAGCTGTGATAGATGATATTTAATTATTTGTGTGTTGTTGTGTTGCCAACACAGAAGCATTATACAGTGGCGGTAATATAAGACTGCGTGGATCTTCGTAACAATATCCTTTGACGGAAATATAACCTAGCTAAACTACCTTCATAACGGGTGAAAACAACCCTTAACAAATCCCAGAGGCTCTCAAATCTCAAATTCTTCTAGGGTTCCGTTCCTCAATAGCTAAAAAACGGAACCCTTATCGGATCGCTTTGCTGTCCGTCTGTCTGTCTCTCTATTTCCCATGACTATTTATCTCGGGAGCGCTTGTAGGTATCGATTTAAAACTAACATCACAAACTCAAATCTGTTGTCCCTTAGAGCTGTGAAAAAATCAACCCTCTAAATCTACGCAGTCAAAAGATTTAGTTGTTAACATAAGTCGATTCAAGTTTGTACGGAATCCGACTCGTTTTTTGCCGGTTCGGTTTTTTGTTTTCGACTAAACCAGGGTACATATATGTATATAACTATAGGGATAGGCACGTGATATTGATATCTATTCTTCACGTTTTAAACACAAGTATAAATATGACTATTTAAAAAAAAGGAAAACGTTGCCCCACATTTGGAATTTTTCCTGTATCGTAGGTGTGTTTACAAACATTTAAACTCACATACATACCTAATGTCCCCTGTACTAGTCAGTACAATGTTTTGAGTAGATAACATTAAGCGTTGCCTATAACGTAAAACACGATTCTTAACACTAAAAATAGGAGTCGCTTACCAGCAACATTTATTTGCGCAATAGCACTTAGATTGATGTACAAAATGCTTGGTTGACGGTTTCGTGAATTCAGTTTCGGTCCGTTTATACCATGTCATGCATGTATGTCAAAGGACAACCCTTTGATAGTAAATTGAATTCGAACTATGATATTGGACAACCTGAGATTTGGGCTGCCATTGAGAATGGTGTTATTTGTCTGCATAATCGTTCTTTATTCAGATTCCCCACTTAATAGCAAGCGGTAAAACTATGAAAGTGTAGCAGGTACAGTACAATGAATAGAGAGAGTACTTACTTTATACACGCCAAAGATGAGGAGCATGCATGCCAGGATACCGATTGTACTGCAAGACAGCAGTGTTATGTTCAGCGACACCGTAACTAGAAGAGAAAACAATAGTTAGAAATGATACATAACTAGCAGAATCACAAGAAAATGGTTTTAATTTACGCCTAAAAGTGAGACGAGCTGAGCGATGCCGAGAAATGCGAGATTTAAACAGCCATAGAGATGTGGTGTGGATTACCAGAAAGGTGCTTGGTTGTTTCTCGTATCCGCTCCGCTCCGCTTTGGTCGAGTGCCCTTAGGCTATAAACAGACCGTTGTCAAGGCTGTTTCTAGATATGTGTTCTTATGGGAGCACCCATAGTAGGACTACTATGGGTGTTCCCATAAGAACACAATAAACTTTTCTGACACCAAGACTTAAAATCAGTCCATTCTCAGTTATTTTACCTCATCTGTCCGTCAGAGTTATAATAATCTTAAGATGCATAGAAAAGTCTGTCAAAGATCAATATTTTTTGACGACACGGTTGGCGCAGCGGTTGAGTGATCGACTACTGCGCTGCGTGTCGTGGGTTCATTTCCCCGAACGGAACAAATATTTGTATGGCCTACAGATAGTTGTTCCGGGTCTGGCTGTTTGTGTATATGAGTTAACATGTTTGTAAACACACCCACGATACAGGAGAAATTGATGCAATGTTTTTTTTTAAAAAAAACGAAACCAAATCAATATTATTATTGGTCCTCACTTCTTTGCAACTCAAGTATTAACGAAGGTAATGACTTTTAAAAGACTGTTCTAAGTTTTGTATAGATGACTGCATAAATATACTATATTTAATAATAGCAATTCAATGGCGTTGACATAATGAATCAACAACCTTAATCTCTATAACTAAGTAAGTTATAGAGAGACTTCTTTATTCTTCACAATTTTTTATTCAGTTTTCTTCACTTGATTTGGTATTTTTTTTATGATTCCGTATTCAAATGCTTTGAGTATATAACAATCTAGAAATTAAACACAAAGGGAAACAGGTTTACATATTTTGTTTTTTTTTTTTGTTTAAGGGTAGATTTTGTACATTTTGAAAATGATTTGTGCCTAAAGAATGTTTTGAGGAAAGTAAATCCGTAGAAAAATGGAACGAAAAACATAACATAAAAACATATTATGTAATGTTTTTCCTTAAACAGTCAAAGTATATTACTACGATTTTTTCTTAAATTAACCGTACCTACTATTAATTGTGTTGTTGTGTTGTCATGCATATAATTAAAATACGTAAACAGCCACTAGTAATAGCAGTTACAGGACTGAAATAGATAGTTCGATTTTTACTTATTTATTAGTGTGACGAAAAAATCTAGATTTTATTATTGCATGCATCGTTACTCCGGGGACTTAAACCAGAGACATCACCAACAAAAGTTAGTAAAAACAAACGTTACGAGATAATGGATCTTGAAAGTTTTACAGTGCATCTACAAAGTAATTAATCCGTATAAAACTTCTTCATGCAACTTAAACACGAACATAACGTATAAAATGTATATTACAATATAGTACGTGGTCTGAGCGAGCGTACCTGCTTCAATGAAAAGGTTTCTATTCAGAGTGATTGAGTTACAAATTGGGAAATATTTTCGACGTAATCGAATGCGGTGGCGTGTGTAAAATATAAAAGTATAGCTACCTCATATTCGTGTGAAAAATCTCTCTCAAAATTGAAACCATTCCACTTGAAACGATTTATTTTCCAATTCAGCCTCTTCTTATTATTTTCTTCGGTTGCAACTAAAAAGTTACTTATCTCCCCAACCACACTCTGATATTAATCCCTTATTAATAAGTAAAGGCTGAGCTAAAAATGGCTGTACAGGAACTATGCGCAGGTATCACTAAATAATTATTCTACTTCTAAATAGTCAAAATTCAGTATAGTAAATTTGTTTAAACTAAAATTCAATAAATATTTGCAAGGATATCGATTCAGTTGACATGTTCAACTGGTACATATGAGGGAATGAGAAGATAAGCTCGAGACAACGTTCTCTACCCGAGAATTTCTACCGCAGTGTAGGTATAAGCCAAAGTTTAAATTCAATCAACGCGCCGCTATTGTCGTTTAAAACGGTCGAATATAAATTTTGTACATTTTCCACAGGTTTATAGATTCCTTGAAAGTCTGTAAAGAAAAGCTTTACATACGTACGTTTAAGTAGGTACACAAGATTTGTCAAAAGGGGCAACGCAAACTAAATGTAAATCATACAAATGTGTAACGTGTCAAATTTGACAATTATTTAATTTTGCTAATTATTATTTTTTCGGTGACTTTTCTTTTTAAATAGATAGATATATAGAAGATCCATCCAAAATACGTATATTTTAGGTGATTGTGTGTTAGATCGTCGAAATTCTCTCCGTACTCCCGAGCCCGTCCCGCGCACGACCCGCACCCGCTCCGTGTGTATTGTGCTTTAACCTAACAAAATAAAACTCAAAACTGACATGTGCTTACCGGGTTCTGGATAATACTCTGGCATGATGAGTACCGTTCCACGTCTTGATAACCCCGCAACAAGCAGCCGTAACGCAAATACTACGTAAAAGAGAACAAATTATTTACATTTAGTTTTAAACATTTTGTATTTAATTTCTGCGCCGTTTCATTTTCAGCTGTGGCTAGTATCATTTTGCGGCGTGAGGTGAAAGCATAATTTAATTTTGTCCTTTAGACATGTGCTGTACGTGGCGATATGTGGGTGTAATGTATGTTTACCTCTGCCTAACTCTCTAAGGATAACAAGCGTGATTTTAACGAGGCCAAAAGGCATAGCTTTCTCCCCGGTCATTGCGATCAATTTTTGTGCAAGGCCAAACTTAGGAACCTTATAGTTTTGGAGATATTGGTGCTCAAACTATCACTTTTTTATGAAATCCGTGTGTTTTCATGTTATATTTTTACTTTAAATGCTTTCCTCACCATCAATCCAATATCACAGACAAGGCGGTTCGCACAATTTATGTGATGCTATGAAGCATAACGCTTGGTTCGGATTCGTGGAACTTCAACCCTATAACGGTGACGCTTTGCCTTATCTCTACCAGCCCGATGATAGAATGGGGATGGTGGAGTTAGGTTGTGTAATTCCAAAATACACTCTTTTTATATTTTTACTGTTTAATAAGTACTAATTAAGGTTTTTGTTATAACACGAATGATTTTGGTGTTACATTATAGCGCTGCTAATTAATGTAGGTTTAACGTTAACTGTTTGCAACAAAATTAATCAATTTTAAGTTACTGTTATTGCACATAGTTATATCCTCTTTGGCAACTATCGCAATCTGAGCTTGCTGTATGATAATTTCCATTTCTGTGTTACGTCTTGACATTGTTTATTAGATTCATGATTGCAATTTGTATGCATATGTTTTGAGTTGAATAAAAATGTATAATTCGGCAATTTATTTATTTATGGCAATAAGAATATAAATTTTTTATACTACATGGGCTTGCCTTTGGTGCAACTTGCCACGATGCGGCCTAGGGTAGGATACGTTTGCCTAGACGCAAAGTATTTTCTAGTGAATCGGTCACTCGACAAAATTTTAACTAAGTAATTGGAATAAAACTGAGCTAGCACGAATAAATTTGTCAGCAAAGGAAGGTGCTAAAAGTATTGTAAGAGTACATTTGTAAAAGATACTATTTGTAAAATGTACTATTTGTAAAAGGTTTTTTAAACGTCACTTAAGTTTTATCCGTCGAAAATGTAAGTCTTTTTGGCAGTTTTTTTTTATCGAAAAACTGTCAAAATTTTAAACAAACACAAGCTTTGGCAAACCGTCAAAATTACTCTTCAGATAAAAGTTATCTAATACTTGAACAGTCAGCTCTCACTAAATTATTAAATTAAAATCGATTAAATATGATTTCGTTTGGGTAAAATGTTAAATACAGAAGCACATCTTGACAAGAAATCGTGTAAGTTCTATTTAGAACAAAATAATAAACATTGTTTTGAATTCGTTATAACAGTCACGCCTGCAGTGCTTAAGTAGTGTTGTACTTTATTATACCCACATATCGCCACTTATATTTACGTAACATATAATAGGAGACGTACACTTTGCTCTACCCAGGAATCGAACCTTCATGCGTATCCGTCGCATTTGCGACTACACGATACAATGGCAAAAATATTAAAATATTAATATTCACCTTGGACAAATTTTAACCAATCCCTATATTCTTTCCTTTTTCTTTCACGCTCCAAACGTCTTCGGTGTTGAACAGAATGGTGTTGCCTCCCGCCTCTTTTTCCAAGTTTAGGCGCCTTTACAGCAGGGGCAGTAGATTCTTTATCTAAATCAGCGATACCTCTCACCACGTCAGCGAAGGATCTTTTATCCAAAGACATAGATTGTTTACCAGCTTCATTTTTGTCATTTGTGGGTTGGTTCAGTGATGACTTAGTTTGAACTCGATTTGTAGCCGCATGCTGAATTGGGTCATCATTTCCTGACAGCGGATAAATAGCAGTTGATTCCATGTTCTCCATAATTTCTTTGTTCTCTTTCTCGTTTAAAAACACCGGACATGTTCTAGATGACGCCATGTGATCCCCGGAACAATTTGCGCATTTCAGTACCGCAGTTGAACAGTTCCAGTGGTTGCCAGCACACTTGCGGCATACGACTTGAGAGAGACATTTCTCGGTTGAGTGTTGTCCGAGTTTCAAACAACGTGAGCACTGCGTAACTGGAGAAATATACGGTTCGACTTTGAATCTCAAACCATGCGTATAAGCGAACTGCGGTAAAGTATTTCTTCGAAAACATAACTTTACTACATTACTGGGCCTCCATTTAGTAGTTTCACCAATACATTTGCGCTTCAGCCGTTTTATTGCAACTAATTCACTTCCATATTGAAAGCGCAGATCCTGTAGAATATCATTTTCATGCATTGTGACGTCCACATCTTTTAAAACTCCATATACGAAGTTAACATCAGAGTGTTTAAAGAATTGCCACCCTTTTTCAACGAAAGCTTCACACGAACAAAGTTTAATGACATTCAATTCACCCTCTAAAGCAACACAAAACGTATACGGAGCAAGGTATTTAACTTGAACAATCTTCTTGATGTCGTATGCTTTTAAAAGCTTGATCAGTACAAAGTGATTGGGATATTTAACATTGCACGTAACCGTTACTTCAAAAGTTTTATCTTCAACAATGGTATCATCCCGCTTTAGTGCCTTTATGATAATATCTTCAAGAAATTTCTTCCGTTGCTGTAGTTGTTTATACGCCTTTTTCCTATTTCTAACTTCCATCCATTCTCCGTTCTGTAGATCCATATTGCTAGATCCTGCTATAGGATCTGACCCGTTCCCATTTTCCTCATTTTGTATGTAACTATCATCCATCATGATAATATGTTAGTAGTTATATAATGTATCCATGGACAAACACTGAAAAGCACTCTCGGTACGGTTGACCTTCACAAAATATTTTTCAAGGACACCACAGTAATTATTGCGCTAGCAGTACCTATCCGGACGCGTGTCGAGATCTGACTGATGGACCTATAATATCTGCATAAAGCCTACGGCTTCCAACATTATATTAACAACTAAGGGCGGTGACACGCAGTTTTGCTTGCATTTCTAGCGATACGACACGAGGCGATGGTTTGGTCTTCCAAACATACACATGCTACAAGTTTTTTTTAATTCAGCATCTTATTCTTCTATCTAAATATCATCTTTTTATTCTATCAATCTTATTTTCACTTCTATCAACTTTCTATTGATTACAAGCGCGAGTGTGGATTTTTTTTGTTAGAAAGGGCATTCATAAAACATATATTAATAAAAAGCTGGCATCAATATAAACAAGTTTGGAATCAGACAAAATTTTCTATAGGATTGACGGCTTCGAAGTTATCTTAGACGCCAGCACTTCTTTCATTTTAATAAAAACCTGTATGAATCAATAGCTAAGTAGTGTTGTATAAGCCAGAATCTTCTTGAGCATTAAATTATTAACACGTTTCACATGTAACTAATTAGTTTAAAAAAGTCCTGGAATTTCAATTGGTGGGTCCTGGGTGGTGACCTGGTTTTTGAAAGAGCTGTTTTACATAAATGTTTAGTTTGGATGATTAAGCATGGCTAACTAAAGCGTGTCATTATAAATAAAATAAATTTAAAAGACTTAGGTATAGAGCAGACATTGGAATATTTACATATAAAAATATTAATGCCGTATATTTTCAATTTTTACACACGAATGCTACCTGACAAGCGGGCGTGTGGCATTAGACAACGATTTGTTACCAAGTATTGGATTACGATTTTCTTCGTCTTTTCCCGTCGCGTATATATTTTAATGTCTTTGTTATAAATCCAATATGGCGGACTGTCAGGTAGCAGACTAGTTTTTTTTGTGAATAGACGCATGGGTTTGCGCACTGCAATATCTCATGTATCGACACAGACAGATACCAGTATAAGCTAAGACAAACAGCTAGAATCAAATTTCGTCTGGAAAACTGTAGTGATTGTAATCTTAAATAATTAGATATAATCATTATAACAATTCGTGATGTACCTTGTTTTAAAGCTACATAAAGCGTTGCGAGAAATATCGTGTGACGCCGCCCTTTTGGATTCAGTAATGATATTTATTGTACAAAGGCTGTTGCTACATACGTAACTTTCTCCGAAATCTGTATTTCAACTGAATTGCTGAAAGGTATTCACTGATATGTTTTAAAATATGAAATTGCTTTTTTCCGAGTATTTTAAAATAATTGGAAAACGTTTAATTACACTCAACGTTTTATAACTTGGTCTGCAAATTGTGAACACGCTGTATTATAACTGCTATAGTTTTTTAACTGTATCACTGTACTATTACTTATTATAAATATTTAAAAAAACTAATTATTATAAAGTAATGCTGAACTTATGATATTAGTTTACAAATTATAATATTTTTGTTATGAAACAACAAACGTTGTGAATCAATGAGTAATTATTACTTTGTAATAATCGAAGATTTCGTTTATCAGTCGCTCGTTCACTTTGAGATCTTAATCATCTAATTTAGAATTTAGATCGTGTCTAGGTTTCCAGTAAACGGTACAGTTTGTAATCATGAGCACACATTTATTTTGTCAGAAGTATTAAATAATAAATATCTTGGGACAACTCACACACGGCTATCTGATCCTAAGCTAAGCAGAGCTTGTGTTATGGTAACCAGACAACTGATATACATACTTATATAATTTTATAAATACATAGGTACATATTATAGATAAATCACACCCAGACACAGAACAAACAATCATGCTCATCACACAAAGTTTGTCCTGGGTGGGAATCGAACCCACAACCTCCGGCTCAGCAGTCAGGGCCACTAACCACTAGAACAACAGGCCCGTCAAAAATAAAATGATATGGGAATAATGACACATGTTAAGATAATGCTGACATGCAAAACCTTGCTACGATTCCTATGTTATAATTCTAAGAACAACTTCATCGGACCAGAATAGTCCGATAAACTTTTTTACATTTGGGGACTAATGCCGACTTTGGGCCCCCCAAAAGCGTGCTTTGTAACTAACTACATTATTAAAGCGAAAAAGGCATTTACGCATGCAGTTTCTACAGAAAACATAATGAAACAAAACAAGTCCGACCCTACTTCAGCTATGTTTATACTACTTCTAATTTAGTTGGACTTGAGATATTAAACTCTGATCTACCGATTGTATCGGTTACTTAGCTGGTATTATACTAGTCAATAGCAAATTAATCAGAGTTCAAGGTAAATATTTACTTACTTGGCGTAATCTTCTCCGGTTCTAAGAAGCTCTCGGATTCAGGCTCGGTCATGTCTCCGCTGAGGTATCGCTGCTCCATTTCTATGAAGTGACCCATAGTCACGATTGTGACTGAAAAGTAGACCTGTTGCAAACAAATCTATTAGAGCAATAGAATCAGCGAATATAAAACAAAAAAAAAAAAAACGTTGCCCCGCGCTAGGAAATTCCCCTGTTAGTGCGTTTACAAACATTTAAACTCACATACACAAACAGCCAGACCCGAAACAACTATCTGTAGGTCATAAAAATATTTGTTTCGTGCGGGAATCGAACCCGCGACACGCAGTGCAGCAGTCGATCGCTCAGTCACTGCGCCGAGACCATGTCGTCAAAATTGATCATTTCTATATTATATTTATATTTTTCAATAGCAAATGACTTGGTATAACAATTATTCAAATACTGACACGTGACACGATTATTTCGGTGCATTTTTATAGATTAAACTAGCTTTTGCCCGCGGCTTCGCTCGCGTTAAATTCGGTAGCGCCTTATTGATTTGTAATAGCAATGCTAAGTTTTTCTGTTTCTTCCCTCGTTCTCCCTCATATCCCACTCTTTCTAGAAATAATAGCCTATGTCCGTCTCCTGGTTCCCAACTATCTCTATACTAAAATTCATCAAAATCGGTTTAGCCATTAAAGCGTGAAGAGGTAACAAACAAACAAACTCACTTTCGCTTTTATAATATTAGTAAGGATTACAACTTAGGTTTAATGTTCGAATGAAACTAAACCGCGATCAGCACGTCTTAACCGTGTTTAAGGACTGACAAGATTCTGTAATATTGGTGACACGGACAGCTCTTCAGCTAGGTTTAGGTGCTCAGTGAAAGCAGTTAATTTCCTTACGTGAAGTTAGCGAAACATTTACAAAAAGTGGTAAGTTCAACTCTAATAACTTAAACGAAACACTCGTTTTTATAAGGTTTTTTTGTAGTTGTCGAAACGACGGTGTGTGCAGTAACATATCTAATGATTTGACAATAATAACGTTTCTGAGATATATGTATACAATATTTTGTACGTTGCTTAAACGAGAATATCTTCGAGAGCCGGTTGCTTTCTCAGATGTGTAAAAAAATTTGTCGTATGTAATAGTAAGTAATGTAGAAGAAAATTACCATAGTGTAAATGGCCGACGCGTAGCATCCTCGACGAAGGCTGCGCCAGCAGCAACAGGATTGGATGATCGGCATCGTATCGGTCAGGAAACTGCAGCACAAAAAACGAAAACCTTACTGGTACTGGTACTATATTGTAGTACTGCCTATCCATTTGACGATTATACAGTCTTGATGTAAAGTGTATACTTTATTTTGGGGTATGGGAAATCATCAAATAACTTTCCCCGCTCTGGGAGGAGCGGGGTGGAGTGTCAGATTTGTACTGGCTAAAACCCACCCATGTTCTTTCTATTGCCCTATGTGTTCCAAGACCGCGGTATCTCTTTCGAGCAGACCGCAACCCCAGTAGGCAGTGGCTCTGGCAGGCCCCTCTGCTTTGCTGACATATCTATGAGCTATGAGGCGCGCATGGAACACTAACGCGCCGGACGATGAGCTATTCATTGCTCACCGCCCACAGGCCCGCATCTACGGTGGCCGGGAGTCGTCTAGCGGCGCCCGACGCCCGGGACGTCTCCCGTGGTGGCTGGGTTGGTTTGAGGCTCTCTCCCTCAAACGCCCGACCACCTCCTTTGCTAGCATGACTGCTTCGTAGAAGGAGGTGACGGCTTCCCATTCCCTCTCGCTCCAGACCATGGACTGAACCGGGGCCGGACGCGAGAGATCGCCACCGCCAATCGCTTCTACGAGGGCACGACGGTGCTCCGTCCAAGCTAGGCAGACCGTCACTGCGTGCTCCACCGTGTCCTCCGGGCGATCGTCACAATAGTGACAGCCGGGCGTTTCCTCCCGCCCGATTGTGTGCAGGAACCTCTCGAAACTGTTATCAATAGACGGTTGGACGGTAACCTAACCATTGTTCACCGTCCAAAAGCCGAAAAGTAGGCAGTCGCTCCGTGTAGTACTAGTATTTAGCTGCATCCGGTAAGACATTGGAGTAAAGGTAATGAATGTTCAAAATTTAGCTCAAGGTCATCACGGATTCGACACGATGTTATCCTTTACCATTTTGATCAAATAAATTACGGAAACTAAAGCCGACCCACAACGTGCAGCTCAGTAAGTCGGGGGAGGGAGGGGAATGAAATTAGTCCTAAACTTTAACTAAACCTAGTAAAAATTAAATAATAATAAATATCTTGGGACAACTCACACACGGCTATCTGATCCCAAGCTAAGCAGAGCTTGTGTTATGGTAACCAGACAACTGATATACATACTTATATAATTTATAAATACATACATATCATAGATAAATCACACCCAGACACAGAAGTTTGTTCTGTGTGACACAGAACAAACAATCATGCTCATCACACAAAGTTTGTCCTGGGTGGGAATCAAACCCACGACCTTCGGCTCAGCAGTCAGGGCCACTAACCACTAGACCAACAGGCCCATCCGTAATTGGAAATAACTAGCTCTTTAAACCTGCGAGGCTGGGTTCCGAAGCAACTGAGATCTTTGAACGCAATACAAACCCAATATTGATATTCAGAACCGCACTCCCCTTTTACGTAGATATATTTGAAAATATAAAAATAAACCGTACTGTATTTGGGGAATCTATTAAATTCATGGAAAAAATCGTGATCAGCTTTAAGAATTTCCAAGTAGGTTGGTTTTATAATGGTTTGTTTAATAATTTCTACAATTCGGTATTTGTCTGTATTTTAGAAGGCATTATACTTTAGAATATAATAAAAAAAACACAACTATATATCATTAGTAAACATTTATAAAGCCTTGAAAATGTTACTTTTTTTTGTAATTGTCCCTCTAAATATTTTAACAGTAGTCAAGTGTGACAATTAAATTAATACTTTCTGATAGTATTTGAACAATCTCATATATCAATGAGAATTATTTTTTGTGAAATCCCAAGAGACAATTATTTTAGCGCGCGTTCTGATCGAAATGTTATCATCAGATGGACACATTTTACGACAGGTATATTCGATTTAGTCATATTAAACGAACAACTCTCACATAAAGTATCTTATCGTTACATTTTTATATGGCGTCCCAAATGTCGACACCTGCCCTCTGCTCCATCTCACTCTAGCATAATACTTTAACGATCAATTTAGATTAATGTCAGATTACATTTTGCGGCAGTTTGGGTCCCGGCCCAAATAGCTGACTCAGATACATTCTGTTTAATAACAATGAGTACCCAATAGAACATTAATTTCTATCGATTCTGATATTCGTAGACATGAACTAAAACATAAGTAGATATTGTAAGGTGGCACAGCAAAACAAAAACAGACATCAGACTGTTGTGAAATAAAGAAAAAAATATCTGAAATAATACTCCGCAAGAATTCGCAAAATACGAAATACCGCCATAGTAAATGAGTCACGCTACGATAATGCTACGAGTTGACGTACGGCCACTGACACCGTAGCACGTAGCACCTTACTCGAGGTTGCTACGATGCCAATGACCGCTTAAAAACCTGTTCAGATGACACGATACACGCACGTGCAAAATATGAATGTAATGTCAATATTTTGCAAGTTTCCATAAGGACGAAACAGGATATTAGAAACATTTTACTCTTTGACCGCATTGAAGTAGGTAAAACGCTAAAATATTTGACGCAAAAACTTCGCCCAGAAACGCGAATAAATAATCATGTAATACGCACAAATCAACAAATTGCCGAAATGAGCTCGATTGATATGTAAATACAAGGCTCGTATGTTGCTCAAAAGTGAATAATTTATCGACGTCTGCTACCTACTTCACTAACACGCGAGTTGAGCGAGTCGCGTTACATTTTGAGAGGATCTTACAAAGTGTTTGTTCAGTTTCGTGAAAATTAAAATATTGGAATCTTTATAAAAGATTTAAGCAAAATCTGTTATTCAAACGTCATTAAACAAAATAAACTTATTTACCCAAGCCCAGCATGGTGTGGTAATAGTATACTTATCCAAAGAAATCTAATGTCACTGTATAGTTTAAAGGAAAATGACGCTGACGAATGCCAGGACATCTCAGAAGCCACGTGTATTAGGAATATTTTTACATAGGAGATCCTTTTAAAACGCAGGTGCTCACTAAGACCGGATTTCGCTTAATTCGAGGGGGTAAAACATAGTGTCAAAATTAATATAGAGATTTATAATGCAATTCTTTGACCGAAATTACATAATAGTTTGCATACACGTGCTTTCACGAAACTAATACACTATACAACATAACTCTACACCACTGAGGATCTGAGAGACGGGTAAAACCGCAGGGCGCAGCTCGTTATTACATAAGCCTCATAAAACTTACAACTAGTTCAATGGAGTGACCCATTTGACCAGTAAGCCACACTTTATAGAACATTGTAGTCACAGGAAGCAGAAAGTTAGACGAAGGAACTAGCGGTGCAGTTGACAGATAGTGCACGAACAGTTTTTTTCAACAAAGAACACTTACAATGGACCTTCGAAGATTAATTTAAGAAAGAACGGATCGCTTTTTATAGATACTAGCCATAGCTATAATCTTTAATCCCCGTTTGAACTTAATTCTGGATAGCAGAAATAATAATTAAACGGCGCTTTTTGACGTGACTTTAATCGGGTTATCGTCGGACTATAAATACGAGTACATGTGTGTATGCGAACTACTAGATGTCACACACAGTCTTCGGCACTAGAGCCCTGAAGCCTTCCGTGTATCCTGTATCCTTGAGAATATCCCATAATTGAAACATTTTGTCTGTAAATATATTTGTTTTCATTTGAGGAAGCTTTTGATTAATGGTAAATGGACAAACGAAGTATGTTCTCATCTCCAACCTTTGTTTCTTTTGCTATCCGTTAAAGAATATGTCCTTAGAGACATCTGCACTACGGAAGTGCTCCTCGGAGCAATCGAGAGGGCATCCGGATATAGGCGAAGCTTTTGGTCAACCCAAACTGCATTATTGGTATACGGGAATCGGTACATGTATTTCAGAACGCTGGTCTCTGGGTTTGGATCTAGAGGACTGTTTAGCAGTTTGATTAGATTTTTACCAAAGGCGTAATTTTTAAGATCTGGCGTAAAAAAGTAAGTCTTATTACACGTTTTTATTGATCTTACTTGCGCGTGCACGAGTCTGACGTTTGTGTTACACGTTCAACATTCCTTTCTGCACATATTATTAATACATAAGTTGGCGAGTAAAAACTAGACTTTGATCAAAACTTGGCTGAAAAAGATGAAATCGCATGATCTTCAGAATGTTTTAGACTTCGTGTGCATTTGGCTTAATATTGATTCTTGCAAATAAGTTCAGAAAAAATATTTTTTCAATCTAAATAATGTTTGCCGTGGAAGATTATTCTCGTAAAAAATTACAAACCATATCTTCCTTATAGATCTTCTAAAGAGTGAACTGTCAAGATAAAATACGATTTTCAAAAGAACGCGCTTTTGTGCTGGTTGACAGTTGTTTTCTGTTTGGCAATCAAAGACGTCACTTAAGAGTCGATGCTCCGTACAGCTTTGTAGAATAAAATAGCACAATTTATTTTTAAACACAAGTTTTCTGACGACCATAGCGTGGTGTGTGACTGCTTCAATACACGAGGTATTATCGTAAAAGTTGCCAAAAAAATAATAAGCTACATAATTTCAAATTATTCTCTGCATTACATATTGCCATACTTTTACATTACATTGCAGTAGATTCATATCGAGATTAAAAATGAATATTTATTGTGTACTGTTGGATTTGATTGACACATTAAATAAGTAGATTTTTCATTTCTTCACTTTTTCGGGTAAAAACAATTACTCTAAACTAAACTATTGTCATTTTAATAGTTCCGTATCTTAAATTGGATATTTTTTTGTCCGTCTGTCTGTCAAGGCCTTCTTGGCAAGGCAATCTTGGGAACGCAACCTTTAACCCTCTAAGTTTACGCAGTCAAAAGATATGGCTGATTAAGTCGCAAGTATGTACGGAACCGTCGGTACGCGAGTTTTACTCGCTCTTGAGCGGTTTTGCAAATTATTTCCCCTTTTCCTCTAAACTGATAACAGTGTCTAAAAAGTTCAGAAAAAAGAAGTTCTAAACGGCGCATTAGTTTTGTACTGTAATAAACGTTTCATTACGTTTGTTTGGCTTTGTAAAAAACTATGTAAAAAATGAGGCTATACCATTAAGTACTCCTACCTCTGCTTAACAATTTAATGAAAACCGGCGTGATGTTATGTATGTATGTAACGTTATGTTAGGTCTGTGTTAAGCGCAATACACATTGAGTCCGCCGGGCCGCCTACGTATGTCGGCAACTTTTTGTCGGCGGTCTAGTTGGCGGCTTCACTTAATACAAGTTGGAAAATTTGGTCGACGGCATGCCGGCGGCTTGAGATGAGAAATTTATTTTGCAGTCAGCACTACAGGTCGAGCGTCGCCAGGCAACTGAGCGCAGGAGAACCCAAGCCGCCAACATGTCGGCGGGTAAGACATGATTCTTTTCATGCAGGCCGCCGGGTTGAATCGACGAGCTTTGTCAGCGGCCCGGCGGGCTGTGTGTATTGCGCTTTAGCTAGCAGTCCGCCACACGGTACCACAAAACACGAAGTGACATTGAGTTTTAGGTGTGAGACGTGATTTTTTTCCCCCAACAAAAGTTACCAGTTTTATTTTTTGATTGAAGTTATTTTGTTTGATGTGCAAATTGTTGGGTTTGGCTTGATGCGAGGTCTGAACACATGGTTATGGAGTGAAATGGAGTGAAAATACAAGGTGTAAACATTAAATTTTCTCATCCCTAAGTCACTTATGACCTACTTTTTGATTCTTTATTTTGGAAATGTACACAAGTGTATTTGTTTAACATACATAAATCGAAATTATGATTGTTTTTTTTTTCAGAGGGAAATTAAAACCAACTAACAACTTTCAGTAAATTCGTAATACCACAATCCCTTCCAGTGACGTCATTGTAAAACCCGCAACAGAAGAAAGAGTTTTTGTCTTAAACTTTGCATTGTTCAAAGTACCGTTTATTTATGTGTAACTTAATTTAACAAATGAAAATTCATAAATGTGTCTTTTTGCAGAAAACTCGCTTTCGAAGTCTCTATTTCAATTGTATTAATGAAAGTTATTGAGGCAACTTTTACTAGTACTCGGAGTAGAAATGGTTAAAAAATAGTACAAAAATCTATTTAAAACATTTCCTAAGTTATACGGAAGGGAGGACGTTATATGGGAGTGACGTTCCGAGTTACTGAACGACAGTTTTGACCACAAAGGCTCCGGCGGAGATGGCTCGGAAAAAAGAAGTTTTTGGGCAAAAGCGAAAATGGACGTTATTTCGGTTTGGAGTCCATTCCTGGCTTTTACTCATGTGTAACGGCTACAGCCTGCCAGATTTAGCATTTCAGATAGAATAAATAATCCGAATGACACATGTATGTATTTCTTTGTAAATGAACACCGAAGTCTGAAATATGGTTCAGGGAGTTTGGAAAACTAAAAAAAGATACATAGCTACAATTGTCTGACACAAAATGTTTTTATTTACATCTAATTTTATCTAATATGATGCTATAAGACATAAGTCACCAAATAACACAATATAAAAATTAAAATTAAAACAAAAAGAAATTACCATGAGGTAAATACTACTACACTTACTATAGGTGAATTTCAAAATCTAAATATTTATTTCAGTTAGACCATTACAGACACTTTTGAATGTCAAAAAACTTCCGCCCACACATAATATACTTCAGATTATTAATAAAAGAAGCGCCAAAAAAGGCCCTCATAAAATGTTTGAAAACACCGTATTGCGACAAACTAAATACATACTATATTTTAACCGAGCTTAAATCCCTTTAGTTATATTCTTTGAGCGACAACTTTAAGCTGGCTACGTTAACGAAGTTAACCTTAAACTTACGTCTAGTCAGTTCAAAGCTAGCAAACGAGATGGTAAAAGGGTTTAAGAAAATGTTTTTCGTTTCCAATGACAACTAAACCTGCTTAAAAAAGGAGCTTAGCTGATTTCTTTTGCAGTAGATATAGGTTTGTACATGAAAAAGCTTAATATGTCGACATTCTTTAAGTAGGTAAAGTTAGTTAAGTAGTTTAAAACTAATGATTCCAAAATAGAATCACGAAAAATGTTAGTACTTATAAATGACTGACAGTATCGTTATATAATTTTTTTTGTCAATTTGTGATGTATGTATAATCAAAACCAATTTCTATAAAATCACTATAAATTTGAATAATAAAACATTTACTTCCGTAAGTCGGTGGCCAAAAAGAAACCAAAAAAAAAAATATTAGTCAAACTAAAGTCAAAAACTGTTTTTGCAAATAGTTTTTTATTTCAGGCTTTTTACTTATGATGTAGTGGTATCTAACACTAATTCTTGTCGAGTATTTAGTTACCGCTGTAACTACAAGTTATAAGTAGATCATAAACATAGACTGTAAAAAAAATTGTATTATACAGGGTGGCCAGTTGATAGGCGTCCAAAAAAAAAAATTTGATGCCTTATGCTAAGGGGTACCCGAATTACCCCCATGTATGTTCCGCGATTATTTGTAGTTTAGGAGCTAGAATTTTTTTAAGTACTTTTTTCAAAATATTCACCTAGCATTGGTTTTTATTTTTTATGTCTTTATTCCTATCATTTTTAGATATTCTTTTTTGTGGAATCTATTAGCGATAGCAATAGCTACCATGCAAAAAAAATCCGTTTGCCTAGGCATTGTAGAACTTACCACAAAATTAGTCCAAAGTTCAAATTACCATTAGAGTTCAATAATCAAAAATGTTCAGAGCTTAAAAAAAAAATAAGTGAGGAGTGCCAGAGGTTTCTAAATGATCTTAAAAACTTCTATGGACCTTCAACAGACAAAATCGGTAAAAAAATATAGAGCTTGATCGGGGATTATTTCCTGTAATTAGCGTTGATAGCAATAAAGGTATTTTTACAGTTATTGTTATAATTTGGGATTTCTTTATTTTTGCCACTTTTATGATAAAAAAATACGGTAGATAGTTTACAAATTTTATTAAAACACGTTACAAAAGGTTTTCAAAGTGCCGCCTTACCACAGAAATGCACAATCTACATATACGGAGGAAATTGCCTTTTAGTTGTAAACCATGTCTCGTCTCAGTGTTAAGTTAACGTCTGACAGCAAAATTGGTAATTCTTCAAGAACTCTTTGTAGGTGGCTCCATCGAGCTTGGACAGCGGTCTGGCTATGGATGCTCCATAGTCCGCTATCGAGAATTCTCATTCCGTAAGATCATCAAATTTTCAACACCGCTTCGTTACAAAAGGTTTTCAAAGTGCCGCCTTACCACAGAAATGCACAATCTACATCTATGGAGGAAATTGTCTTATAGTAGTCTAAAGGCTTCTCTGTTACTTCTTACAACATTTCCCGCTTCTTCAATTTTCCGTTTTAGCTCTTCCTCATTGTTAGTGTCTCGTGCGTACCATCACGAGTCTGGACGGCAGCTCGAATGGTGGTGGTAAACTAATTGGTAGTTCACCGTTGAGAACGCCGGACCACATTTTTACACTGAAGCGGTGTTGAAATTTGATTGTCTTACGGAATGAGGATTCTCGATAGCGGACTATGGAGAATCCATAGCCAGACCGCTGTCCAAGCTCGATGGAGCCATCTACAAAGAGTTCTTGAAGAATTACCAATTTTGCTGTCAGACGTTAACTTAACACTGAGACGAGACATGGTTTACAACTAAAAGGCAATTTCCTCCGTAGATGTAGATTGTGCATTTCTGTGGTAAGGCGGCACTTTGAAAACCTTTTGTAACGTGTTTTAATAAAATTTGTAAACTATCTACCGTATTTTTTTATCATAAAAGTGGCAAAAATAAAGAAATCCCAAATTATAACAATAACTGTAAAAATACCTTTATTGCTATCAACGCTAATTACAGGAAATAATCCCCGATCAAGCTCTATATTTTTTTACCGATTTTGTCTGTTGAAGGTCCATAGAAGTTTTTAAGATCATTTAGAAACCTCTGGCACCCCTCACTTATTTTTTTTTTAAGCTCTGAACGTTTTTGATTATCGAACTCTAATGGTAATTTTGAACTTTGGACTAATTTTGTGGTAAGTTCTACAATGCCTAGGCAAACGATTTTTTTTTGCATGGTAGCTATTGTTATCGCTAATAGATTCCACAAAAAAGAATATCTAAATATGATAGGAATAAAGACATAAAAAATAAAAACCAACGTTAGGTGAATATTTTGAAAAAAGTACTTAAATAAATTCTAGCTCCTAAACTACAAATAATCGCGGAACATACATGGGGGTAATTCGGGTACCCCTTAGCATAAGGCATCTAATTTTTTTCTTTGGACGCCTATCAACTGGCCACCCTGTATAAGATCCATACTAATATTATAAATGGGATAGTAGTCTAGTCAACATGTTCAAAAACGTGTTAAATAGAAATAAAGCTCCTAAAAATATGTGCGATGGCTCATTCGATTCGGAATGACGTCTAGAAAAATGTTTTTTAAGAGTATATTAGCACATAAAAAATTGCGATTGTTATTAACAAAATAAGATAAAAAAAAAGGTATTTCGTTTTTCCTTAATAACTTTTAGAATAATAATATTTAAGGAATTTTGAAAAAAGATCCTAAAAGAGGAGAAAATTTCCAATAAAAAAGTCCTAACTCCCGGAACTCTATCTATATTATTTATTATTTTTTTTTAACGCTGAAAATAGGGCTCCGCGAGGGTGTTACGGCATAAGCGCGCCGCCTAAAAAGCCGGTATATCACCTAAAATATTTTTTTTTTAATATTAAATGACAAATTAAAAATTTGAAAAAATTATGGTGTAATGTAGACACTTGAACGAAAAAAACCTGGGCGAAAAAAAATTTTTTTGTCGATTTTTCAAAAAGTTACATCACAATTTTTATAAATAAATGCTTATAACAAATGATAAATAATAGTTACAGAATCGATTTTGAATTCTATTTAAAGATAAATAAATCCTTAACAAAAATGATCTGAATGTTCTTTACCGTATCTCTAATAGTTTAAAATTTATAGCAATTATTAACTTGACAAATAATGTAACGGCTGTAATTTCATTATTATGTAATATTTAAAAGTGTTGTAAAAAATACAAAAAAAAATTTTTCTAAACTTTGTTATATATGGTTGTTTTTGTAATTTTTTGAAGTTTTGGAAAAAAAATATAACGGTTAATATAATTTGTTTATAACAAATTGTTAAGTTAATAAACAATTAAATTAATTATAAAAAAAAATTATTTCTCTGTCATTCCATTGAAAAGGGTCAATGATTATTTTTAAGAATAAAATAATTTCTTAACTAATTATTTAAACAATTGAAATATGAAAAAAACGATTATAAACAATAAAAAAAATTATTTAAGAAAAATTTTTTTTTTAAAAAATCATTATTCCACATATGCTATAAGATAGTAAAAAAAAATTTTTTAAAAATCCCAAAATAGTCGATTTGTTTATAAACAATTTCTTAACAAATGACGTAAAAATTTTTTTTCCATTGTTAATTAATAGCTATATTAGATGCGAAAACAGCAATAATAATACATTACCAAAAAAAAATTTTTTTAATAACATTTTTTAGAAATTTCATTTTTAGTTAATTTAAAAAAATTATAATTAACAAAATAATTAACTTTAATTATTTTTTTTGCATAACTTTATTAAGTACCTAAATAAAAAGAGCTCCACGAAGCGAAAAATTTATAGATCAATTATTTTAATTGTTATGCCGTAATTTATAAAAACAGAGATTGGAAAAAAATTGGTTAATTAACAATGATGTAACTTTTTGAAAAATCGACAAAAAAAATTTTTTTTGCCCAGGTTTTTTTCGTTCAAGTGTCTACATTACACCATAATTTTTTCAAATTTTTAATTTGTCATTTAATATTAAAAAAAAAATATTTTAGGTGATATACCGGCTTTTTAGGCGGCGCGCCTATGCCCTAACACCCTCGCGGAGCCCTATTTTCAGCGTTAAAAAAAAATAATAAATAATATAGATAGAGTTCCGGGAGTTAGGACTTTTTTATTGGAAATTTTCTCCTCTTTTAGGATCTTTTTTCAAAATTCCTTAAATATTATTATTCTAAAAGTTATTAAGGAAAAACGAAATACCTTTTTTTTATCTTATTTTGTTAATAACAATCGCAATTTTTTATGTGCTAATATACCCTTAAAAAACATTTTTCTAGACGTCATTCCGAATCGAATGAGCCATCGCACATATTTTTAGGAGCTTTATTTCTATTTAACACGTTTTTGAACATGTTGACTAGACTATAGTGTATGTGTTTGTTTGTCCATTTTTCACGGCAAAACCGAGTGTCGAATTGACGTGATCTTTTTAATGAAAATAGTTGAAGGGAGACTGACATAGGCTACTTTTTGTTTTTTTATAACCCCCCACTTTGTTAAAATAGGCGGTGGATGCGAGTGAAGCCGCGGGCAAAAACAAGTAACTCATAAAATATCCAAGCAATATACTCGTAAATAACTTGATATGGGACCACCCTTTCTATGATAAAATAATTTTGATAATCGGCCCTAAATTTACATGACTTGTACGAAAGATAATTTCTTTATTAAATAAATAAAGAAATTAAAAAGTTGACAAGATTCAAAAACAAACTAAACTAAAAATTTAACGCGCGGAACAAACATACAAAAAGTCGTTTAAAAAATCAAACGTCAGTGTGTAACCTGCCAATAAAACATGTAATTTAGAACCACAGGAAAAAGTACGGTAAACCCTTTTTGACGGGCTATTATTGAGTTACGTGAAGACCCTTCATTACTACCTCCCTACCCAGGAATTTACTAGAGCATACAAGTGACAACATAATTATTACTTGGATTTATGCAATACGAGGTTCGTTGCAAATTAAGTCATAGACATCAAACGATATTCAAGGGCTATCATAGTGTAATTGACGGGAATGCTACCAGTACAGCAGCACTTTAATTGCCTGGAATTATCATACAGGCTGTTTCTTTCGTCGCTGTACAATATTTTATTGTTAATTTTATTGTTATTTTTGTAAAAATTGAAAAGGAAATTAATTAAATGCGAAACAATTCACGTAAAATCTCATTGGTATCGATTATGTTGTCACAAACGAAACTGAAACTATTGTTAAAATCACTAAAAATATTTTATTTCAGTAAATAAAAATCTATCCTCTTCTAAAATAGTTAAAAGTGACACAACAGCATCAATCATAGTTTAGAACTTACCCAATTTAGATATAATCGCGATCTCGTATATATAATTTTAATTTACTTTGCCTTCTACGGTGACTGTATTGTACAAGGGAGACAAAAATCCAAATCCAAATAAATATTAATGTCTCAGGATAATCTTTTTTACGAGGAGGCATCTCGGTCTCTTCTAAATGTCAAAAATCATGTTCTCACAGTTTCTCTCGACCACTCTGAAATTTATCCCCATACCATTTATACGATATTACCTCAATCTATGCTTAAGTCTTGGGCCAATCAATGGCAAATATCTAAGTCCATAAAGGGAAAATTTTATGGAGAAATTCAACCTGAGATACCCCACAAACCTTGGTTTTTCAAATATTAATTGGAAAAAAAAACTACCCCAATTAGCTGTCGTTTATGGTTAAATCATTGTTGTACTCTTTATTTCTTGGATTATGAACTTATAACTTAGGATAAGGGATAGCTCTCTTTGTGAATGCGGCTTGGATGAAGGAAAGGTAGACCATTTATTTTTCTCCTGTCCCAAATTGCGCTTCTCTTTTAAGTAAATAACACATGAAAAATAATAAATAAAAAATAATTTCGTAAATGACTGATTAAATGACTTTTGTGTAACGGACACACCTACTCTCTAAATGTCAACTATGTGGAGTAATATGTATGTGCCATCGGACAGACAGGCAGATAGACAGACAACGGACAACGCAAATCTATAGGGGTTCTAGCCTTTTAGTTAAGGAAATAGGCCATCAAAAGAAACCCCAGTTCTCATGTCTTATTTAGACGTTGCTCTTATCCGAAAATGTCGGATTAGTTCAGTTACGGATATTTTTTATTTCGGATATCGTATAGCTTCAGTTATGGTCACTGAGCTCCATAACATCCTTGTTACATACTTCGACGTTAGTAACTTTGGGAACAGTGTGAATTTTTAATTACAAGTGAAATTATTGGCTGAATTATATATTGCTAATGACCGGTGTGTCCACCCCAGCTATGAATGTGTGCAATGTAGGTATGGCGTCATGTCAAAGTATCAAGATTAATGTGCTATTTTCTATTTCAACGTTGATACTTTTACACATTAGCCGTCCGAAACAAGTTATCTAAATGTTATTGAAAGCTTCATCAAGAAACATTATTGACCGAATCAGCCTAAGGTTTTTGCATAATCTGCTAAGCCTTTTCCCTACCACCTTGGAGTCGGCAGCTGAATGCTGCAGCGGACACGTGTATTAACATGGACAAGCTGCCAAACTGACCTCTACAACATACTTTTTACCTGGCTATAATCCTTAATGAGACTGATCTAACTAACCTAAGTCTATTACAAAAAAAATGGTAAATTTGTATCAACAATCTGGTTCAAGGTGCACAAAGAAGGTTAGCAACCTCGCAAGCTGATTGATATCTGTTACCTTGAATAGCGAATGAGAATCCAAACATTTTGCGAAAAGCCAAAACAAATGTAAATTATTCCAAAATCATTTTCATCAGAGTTTCCCGAATGTTGTTTAGTTTTTTCAACAAAGATGATTGAAAACCGGAGCTTTACGTGGATGCAAAGGTTACTTATTCACATTAGGCTCATTGTCAGGAACTTGATAAACGTCTATGTTTTCAATACAACACGACAGTTTCACAAAAAGCCACCCTTAGCCACTTCCTAGTGTTTTAGCTGCGAAGAGGAAATGGAGGAATAAACCCTCCAGCCCTTTTCCTAAACTAGCAGATAGTACACATCTGTCTGTCAGGTTAGAAGAACCAATTTTATCCTTACTAATATTATAAAAGCGAAAGTGAGTTTGTTTGTTTGTTTGTTTATTTGTTTGTTTGTTTGTTACCTCTTCACGCTTTAATGGCTAAACCAATTTTGATGATTTTTGGTACAGAGATAGTTGGGAACCAGGAGACGGACATAGGCTAATATTTTTTTGAAAAAAGTGGGATGTGAGGGAGAAAGAGGGAAGAAAAGGGAAAACTTAGCGTTGCTATTACAAATCAATAAGGCGCAATTGGAACTGTGTTACTCCAAATTTAACGCGGGCGAAGCCGCGGGCGAAAGCTAGTATTGTATAAAATTGGTTCTTAGTTTATTGGTTCATAGTGTTGAGAAATAATTTAAAAGAGCAAGTAATCTATTGAAGTAAATTATTGTGCCATATCAAACTAACACCAATAATAAAAACACAAAATATTGACTTGGCTCGCGAGGTTGTCGACATGTGGGATATGGACTCAGCGGTCATTGTGCCGATAGTCGTATCTGCCAATGGCTTAATTACCAAGAGCTTTGACCAATACTTGAGGAGGCTCTCGTTAGGCAGCTGTATCAAGGGCTTGATACAGAAAGCGGACACGGCTCGTATTGTTAGGTTCCTTCTCTGGAGTCATGTTCCCGATACCGGTGGGGTACTATTTTTTATATTTTTAAATGTATTTTTTTGGTTTTATAAAAAATATTTAAAAATGTAAACTCATATGTAATTAAATCAATAAAGGAATAATAAAACACGAAAAAAGTATACTCGAGCACAAATATTGCTCTAGGCGTGCCCGCTGCCGTACTGTGCAATTTTGGATCAATATTTTTTTGAGTCACATGAACTTAAACCATAATTTTGTGACTTATGTGATAACCTATGTTATAAATTATCTGTGGTGCAAGTTTCATTTAAAGGTGGTCAGTAGTTTTTGCGTAAGATTTCACAATTATTGTACCGCTTACTAAGATCTCAAATATTATATCACACACAATCGATATTACTAATGATATAAAAAAAAACAATATCGTTTCAGATTAATCGGAATTGCGATACTTTCCTATCTGTACGAAAAATAACCTCGAATACATTTGAAATAAATCGTTCGTTTCATTTGCTAGAACTGGCGTCGCAGGTGCATTTCATCGCTAAATTCAATACAACTCTCTCTAGGATGAGTAGCTATCGTCTTCTTATGAGAAAAACATTCGCATTACAACAAATCTACTACTTTATATCAAATAACAGGAGATTATTATCTTCAGAAAACAAGCAACAAAACTTGACGTGTCCTTGGTCCCGTAACTCTTAGGGGGCTGGAAACCCACGAAAAACGAATCAAAAGTCGTGGTGTACGCAAAGAAACTTAACCTTTTCATATTTTATTTACAAAGAAGGTTGGACTGAGTTTTATTATACCTACACTGTTTTGAGTTTCTGCAAGCGATTTTAACTTCGTTCGCAGCATAGATCAGCTTTCGTTACTGTTTTTTTTTTTAAATCGGAAGAATAGTTTCAATGAATAATTCCTGCATCCAAACTTTTTAGCTCCACCTTTTTTTAATCGTGGACATTGCTCTGCGCCCATACATTGTTGTTCCTGGAGGCAAGAGCATCGGAAAAAGATGTATTCTTCTCTATTATAAGTACAGTCCTTAACAATGTTATATTTATAGCGGACTAACTGCAAAATCGATATATTTAAAATAAAATGTACTACATTTTTAGGTTATAATCGAACCATAACAACGAATATTAGGTATGATTTTTATAGGTCCGAGTGATTTTTAAGAAACTGATAAATTATATAATAATACATTTAGCTATTTTAAATAACAACATGGACAATTAGTAGGTACTTATGTATTATTTTTCTAACCTCTAAGTGGAAGTAAGCGCAACATAAAAATGCATAAAAACTATTGATATAATTATATAACATAGGTGGATGTTATCAACCGCATAATCAAGTAGAAAATGTAGATTTTGGCATACAACTACTCCGTGTTACAGAATAATGATATCTACAACATACTAAATAAAAAAGACTATTTATTATAGAGTATGCCGATACTTTTTATTGCACAGGGCCATTTTGGATATTGTCCTTATTCTAATATATAAAATTCTCGTGTCACAGTTTTCGTGCCCATAGTCCACCGAAACGGCTGGACCGATTTAAACGAAATTTTGTGTACATATCGGGTAGGTCTGAGAATCGGCTAACATCTATTTTTCATGGCCCTAACTGAGCAGCGGGTGAAACCGCTGTGCACGGGCACAGCTAGTTATTTATATCACAACACAACTTTACACCTGCAATCACGTAAGAGTTACTTAATACACTGTAGTACAGTGGCAGTGGTTACTTAATTGATACAGCCCACCGTATACCCTACTTTCGCCAGTTTTTTTTTAATAGCTGCGCCCCACGGTTACACTCGCGCGTTGATAGAATATACAATATATCTTTATGAATTTTAGCCTATGTGTTATTCTGATGTAAAAGCTATATTATTGAAAATCCATTCAGTAGTTTTTGCGTGAAAGAGTAACAAACATCCATCTACATCCCTACATCCTTCAATCTATACAAACCTTCGCGTTTATAATATTACTAGCTGGCGCCCGTGGCGGCTTTGTCGCGTAATGATCAAAATAAAGTATCCTATATGTTATTCCAGCCTATAATCTACTTCTGTGCCAAATTTCATAAAAAATCATTCAGCCGTTTCGACGTGAAAGAGTAACAAACATCCAGACATCCATCCTCACAAACATTCGCATTTATAATTATTTGTACGATAACATCACTGCGGAAGTCAAAAAATTATAGATGGAAGAAACCCATTAACACTTTTTCTGATCTTTGAAGCCAGCCTTAAGCTTTAATAAATTTTTAATTAAAACAAACATTTTCAACGAACTAGGAGCTTCCAGTTATATCGCCAGGGTAGCTGGCATTGACAGTGCCAGGATTTCCGCAGTGAAACTGAGCGCACAGATAACAAAACGATGCACAACGTTCAATAAGTTGATTAGCAAATCGGGTCAAACTGCTAACTAGCAGCCACTGAATAGAAAAACGTTTGAAAAGCGTTAAGGATTAAAAAAAACACTGCAAACTTTGTAAAAAGTCTAGTGTAGTTCATTTCCAATTTTTTTCGATAACATAAAACACAAATGTTCATGCTTTTTACGAAAATCTTGGAAGTTAAATTAGAGCCATTTCCTGGTTTCCCACGGAGCTGAAATGAAGCCTACATGTTTAGTTTTTACGAAGCACATGTGACTAAAAGAGTGATGGATCTAAATGTTGAAGGACGGAGAGCGAGAGGAAGACCAAAGAAAAAATGGATGGATTGTGTCAGGAATGATATGAAGGAGAAAGCAGTAAATAATGCCATGACGTCTGATAGGGGAGAATGAAAGAAGAAGACGTGTTGCGCCGACCCCAAATAGAATGGGACAAGGGCAGGAAAATTATGATGTTCAGTTTTTATGACACTGCATTAGCTAAAAGACCGGCAAGGTCACTTTATTCTTGACTTGAGCGAGCATATCTATATATCAATATCTTTAGGCTGCGTAGATGTAGAGGGATGATTATTTTGTCAGCACAAAGGGACAACAGAATTAAGTATACAGTTTTAATTTTAACTCGATACCACCACGAGTTCCAGAGATAAAGGGTTTTGATAGACAGACAGGAAGATGGACAACAAAGTGTTCCCATAAGAGTTCCGTGTTTTCCTTTTGAGGTACGGAACCCTAAAAAAGTAGTTACGAGATCGGTTTTGCACACAAAAGAAGGTCTGGCACAAAACAAAATAAATTCAAATTATAACAGCATACAATTACAAAATTATGCCAATCGCATTGGCATTGACAATGCGATTGGCATAAATGAAATAAGGTTACCAGCATAATAAAAGCCTATTCCGTATATTAAGCGTGTTTTTATAAAGTAGAATACATACGTACGTATTATTCTCTATCAACTAAAGTCTACATTAGATTACGACTAAACTTATGTGGTACCAAAATGAGATCACTCTGTTTCAAGTGAAAAAAAAATATGAAAATAACTTAGGTCCCTAAAAATTATTATACTCAAAAGAAAGTTATGCTCCATATGGATCCAAATTCTATTGTACTACAAAGCTCATAGTTTTATATTTTTCATACAAGGCATTCAACCGTAAATTCGTTGCTATCAGCCGAGATGAGACATTATTTACTGTCTTAATATTAGCATAATATCTTACAAATACGCTCTCTGTGCAGAAAAAATACATGTTACATTGTTTAAAAACTGCTCTATAAAAATATATCTTTAGCCGTGTAGGTCTCCTTCCATCTGCTATTTTGATTTAGGCATGGCCTAACTATATCTGATAAAAGATTGGATATGTAATGTAAAATTCCAAGTATAAATATGTAATTCGATTAAAATATCCATAACCGTTTAATATAACCGGGACAGAAGCGAGATTGTGTCTAGGATTAGGATAGATAGGTTAATCCGACTTTTAAATAGCTCCACAGAATTAAGTGAGAAGTCAGTTATATCTTGAAAATGGTTCCAATTGTAATGTAGCTTAAATCCGATAAATCCGCAAAATGGTAAATCATACTTAACAGGCTTAGAACTGTCTATAAAATTTAAATATGTATAGGTTTTTCTGAGAATCATGAATTGAAATGCAAACAAACTACGATCTGCACAATTACGATTACATCAATTAATTTACCATGACTTGTGTCTATCTACAAGAACGAGATCACTTCAAGCAAAACAAAGTTTTAAATTATGTTTTTTCCAAACACACTGAAGATTTATTCGTTTGGACTACGCTGCCGCTGTGAAAACAAATATCCCTCCCGAGGCCTAGAATTTATTCTGTTTATTAGATAGCAACACATCGCGTATTGTTCGTTATAAATAGGGCTGGCTGTGTATTAATAATTTAGCGTTATTTCATACTTTGCCAATAATAACTGAATCTAAATAGCATCATTATGGTGGTTTACAGATTTTTCGGCTCGATTAAAGAGCAACATTTTATCGCGCTCCGTTTCCACTGGTTATTTTTTATTACTTTTGTTTTATTGCCCTCCGTGTTGAAATAACAGCTTGGTAATTTAAGGGACAGCGGGGAGATATATAAGGAAATTGTACAAGTTTTTATGTTTTGAAAAGTAAAGTTATAGAGTTGTAGTCTTGACTTTGTGATTAGCAGCCTCAGGGGCGGATCTATAAAAGGGATTTCTGGGCTGTAACCCAGGGCCCTTTGAGGTTGAAACCTGTTTACCATTTAAAACAATACAAAAATTGTGAATGAAAAAACCAAGCACTGTAATTTGGCAGGTATACAACCCATAAGCAACCTTACCAAACACAAAACTTCTAAAAAGCAGGGAATAATATATCATTATCAAAAACAGTTTTTTGACATAAGAGTTGTAATTACTTGGTTAATTAAGCAGGCCCCCAAATAGTATTAGTCCAGGGCCCACACCCCACGGTCCGCCTCTGAGCAGCCTGTCAGCTTTCATAAATATTTTCATTAAAACGAAACAAATTGATTCGCTGAACCTGCAACCGCAGAATTAACTTAATTGTTAAAGGCTCATACATACACGATTGAAGTGTCGTAGCAAACCAAAGCAATTAAAAAATCGATAATCTCCGTAGAACAATGTCTATAAAACGTAACTCCGTTGTGCCATTATTTACGTTATGCGGCGTAAAAATATCGCTTCACCGCATAGTGAGGCAAAACGTGCCTGTCTGCATGAGCCTTAACAAATCCCTGTGAAATTATTATCTGTGAAACTATTTAAAGGCGGTAAAAAATATACTTTATTGCCCTTTAGTTTAAAAAAAAACATTCTTCAATTTGCGTTTTGTTTACAGCGTCAGACCAACCGATTTTGAAAACAATCATAATAAAAAATCATAAGAATACATACACATTTTTCGAGGTAAAAACAATAAAGGTATAAAAATCTCAAGGATTTCTCGCCAACTGAAGTTTTTGCGGTAAGCGCTCGTCATTCTATGTTGGTGAGTTGCGCTGAATTCGAAGTATTATAAGTTCTAGGATTAGTAGAGCTTGTCTTTGAGAACACAAAGTTTTCAAAGTCAAGTAAGTAGTAGTTTCTTGATACCGCGCGGCTTGGGGAAATTGCTTTTACCCCGTCCCTCAAACTTACCTACAGCAGAACTATTTTTTATCTTAATCTAAGAACGAGAACTGCAATTAATGAGGTTTAAAAAACCGTTTTTTATTATTACATTATACTTATGCGTAATTAAATCTTAAATGATTCATTTGGAAAAGAAATCCAGTGATAATTAACGATGAATTCTCACATACATGACGATAAAAGCCGCGTAAAATTCATATTTTCCGGTTTGAAATAAATTTAAGTAGCTTTTACCCATATTGAATTTTATGAATAAAATAACATTTTGTGGTCGTCACTCACGAAGGCCAGGGCATAAGCTGATTATCACTTGTGTTACAATGTGGAAGCGGAAAACTGCGGAGAGTAACAAAACAGTAGGTTCAATGCATGTAATCTTATTAGGTACTACTGTATTAAATAAACATGATATAGAAACAGGGAGTGCGGGCCCGATAAATTCACACAAAGCCTCGATAAAGGCCACAGGAATCCTTTTGAATATCCCTTTATATTACAATGTGACGTGATTTTTGCCCTTATAAAAAATTCATGTGTTTTAATTGTTTCAGTTAGGATTACCTTTTGTTTTTCAATCTATATTGGGCATGGCGCTGGATTAGTTAAAATGTACCTACAGTCAATATTGAGTTCTGATACCATAAATAATGTTATTTTTGATTATGGTAGGGTTAGGGCCAGACCTAGTACATTTACAACATTTTTAGGTATAAAATGAAATGGTTTTAGATATGTATATTAAAAATAATGATCGACATTTTTCGAGACTAAATTTCAATCGGCAATGCGTCTTTTTCAAAACTTATCTTGTCATATTTTACTCTTAATTTAAGCGGTCTGCCTAATTTCAGGTTAGTTGAAAACTATAAAACTTTACAGTACCTTACGGTTAAAACACAGGAGCCTGGATACCCGTTTGTCCTTGACCACCCGGAGTGAAAATAATCGCAGATTTGGGGCATGGAATACAAGCTTTGTTCGTCAAAGACGTAGTGATTTGTTCAACGACGCGCCGTTAATTCGAAACGAACTATAATATATAATAACTATTCAAATTGTAATTGTTCTAAAATAACAAAAAAACCGGCCAAGAGCGAGTCAGAATCGGGCAACGACAATTCCGTACAAACTTGTGATATAAACGGCTAAAATTTTTGACTACGTAGAATTAGAAGGTAGGCAGCACAAAGGTTTTAGTTTCAAATGAATACCTCAACTCGTTCCTGAGATAAAGAGTTTTGACAGACAGACAAACTGACAATAAAGTAATCCAATAAGGGTTTCGTTTTTACGTTTTGTGGTACGTAACCCCAAAAATAGAGAATCTACCGTCGCATAATATTGGGTTTAACCGGTAACATATTCATTCATAAACACAATCGTTTGCGTGCGTTCATTGCGACGTAAACAGTAATTATTCACACCAGAAATAAGTCGTTACAGTAATTATTTTTGTACAACGGTTCTTACTCTGGTAAACAGAATGCGTAGAACACGGTTTAGTGATAGATCTTTTAACACCCTGTATATCTCTTTGAAATGTGGAGGGCAGTGGCCAGTTATTTAACAGCGTCAAGTGTTATTTTAACCTAGTTTTAAACGATTCGAAACGATTTAAAAAAGGTATAATAGGTATCTAAAATATGTACTTATAAATAGGTAAGTTAATCCTTGCAAATATTATAAAAGCGAAAATGAGTTTTTTTGTTACGTCTTCACGACTAAATGGCAAAACCGATATTGATGAATTTTGATACAGAGATAGTTGGGGGCCCTGAAGACGGACATAGGCAATTTTTTTATAAAGTGTGAAAAGGAGGAGAATGAGGGAAGAAAAGGGGAGAGAAAGATATTTTTTTTTCGATCATCACGTGGGTTAAAGTTAGCGATAGCCCAAAGTAACTATGCCACGCGGATGAAGTCGACGACAAAGACGCTTTAGAAGATTTTGTTTTATATGCACTTATTTGTACCCAGTTAATTCTCGGGCTTCAGTAATACCAGACATACCTATAAAAAAAAAACTATTTAAGTTCTGCATACAACACACAACACACTTTTGTCAAGTTGGAAAATATTACGATCAAAATCTGACGACACCAATCTCGTGTGCCGATCAATCTTTACGCTAACCAATTTATCCACCCAAACTTCCTCCGTAACATACGATCTCAATGAGTAATTGAAAACGGTAACTAATCACAGTAGGTAATAGGTACGTACGCATATTTAATCAGCTCTCGAAAATTAATTATATGAGTTCGTAAGAGGATTAGATCGTAAAGACGACAGTACGTAGGCATCCATCAATCAAATCTTTACGCACCCCTAACAGAAAGGTACTATGAGAGTTTTCAAGGGGTCGTTGTACCCCAACATATCAAAAAACAAAATCCCATGTCGTGTTGTATGCAGACATGTATGCATGGAGAAGCTGATTATAAAAGCTGGTCGTAATGATGAGTACAATGACTCGTAGTGATTCATGTTTATTAAGTACCTTAGTCTAATGGGAAACCGGAATACAATTGTTCATTCCCATACCTGGGAAACTTATAGTCACGGAAATATTAGAGGTCAAAGTCTCAACTCTTTCACAAACTTTTTTTTTAATATGGTAGGACAGACCCGCTTTTTGTTTCAGGCTGTCTGTCTCGCTGTTCCTGGCGATGGCGAGAACGTCTCGCTTTCTCTCGTCTCATTCTCAAATAGAGAAAACGATAATTTAGTCTTTCTGATTAATAGTGTAATGTTGATGTTGTTGTGCTCTCCGATTTTTTTAAACACTGGTAAAATAACCAAAACTACATTTTTTTTTATTTTATGTCACCCCTTCTGACGAAAAAAATGGTCACGTTAGTTTTACGTGATTCACAACCCAAAAAAGTGATTTCTTAGCAATCATTTTTTCGTAGAGTTACTTGATTACCTATATTTATACAAAGTTCGTGAAGGGTTCATTTACACCCTGTTTATGTGCCTTTATGACTCCCCTGCATTTACATTATCACAAAATTTATGTCGTCCTAAAATATGCTGTAAATTGAAAATATTATAGGGCACAGTTGCGATAAAAGCTAAAAGTAGATTCCCTAGAGATTTTATTTAGAACGAAAGTGGATTGAATTAAATTCTGCTACAGTGTGACTCGCAACTGTAGAGCAATATGAGAAGGCTGAGATTTTATAGAAATGCTATTTCTATTCCAATAAATTCGATTTAGGAGAAGTCTATGAAATTACTCGAATGGCAAGGGATCGAAGTGGAAAATGTATATATTTGCAAGTTAAATCTACAACAAAAAAACTGAAATGGCCAACAGCCATCTGTTTATTGCAGCCAAATAATAACAACCGCTCGTGTCGTTTTTCAGGTTAACTCACAGAACAGGATAGTTGTATTTTGACATAAGTTCTATGAGACTTATGTCAAAAAACAACTATCCGTAAGCAAAACGAGTAGTTTTTGTTTATTGGAACCGGGCATTACTTGGTCCAACCACCCATTACATGCCTTCATTTCTCCGTGCCAATGAAATCATGCTAAGATGTTGGTCCCGGCTGTTATTTGTAGATCTATAACAGTCGTACCAGGTAGCCTGTGGCTCGACAGTCTGACATCCAGTCTTACCAAGTGGTATTACCAAGTACTATCTGGATTGTGGAAGTCAAATAGACTGTCGCTTTAGGTTAACTGGTTTTCAGCTGCATCCGGTTCTAAAATAGTTGATAAAAGGCTATGTAGATAATGAACGGGATTCTTAACTGCTGAAAAGGTTTTTAGAGTAAAAATAATCAGCTGACTACCTCAATAAACGACGAAATGAAGAAGGAGACAAGAACCCATTTATTTAGCAGTTAATAAATAAACGAGTACGAGAAGTGACTATGAAAAAGCAAAGTAGAAGATGAAAGTTTACTTAGTACTTGCGATATAACTACTTTCTTGAAGTTGGTACTTAACACTGCAATTTCAGCCTACAACTCGCCGTAGTTACAAAGATTGTTCAACTTTATCATGCGACTTAAAGCGGAACGAAGCTATCTCTAACAAGTTTCAAGATTCCAGGGCGGTATTTTACTCATTTTGAAGGGACTTACGTATTTCGAAAAAAACTCGAAATAGATTAGACTAGAAATTTGAACAAGTAATCATTCTCGTAATAATAATACTATAAATAATTCATACTTAATTATCGGAAAGTAAACAAATAACTTTACTTGTTTATCAACCTAGGGAAGCAAATTGGGAACCATTTACATATGTAAAACTAATTTATGAGGTGGCTTTGCCCGCTTGGTGTTTAGTAAAGTTCCACGTGATCGTATTCCAGGGATATTTTTTTTGTTATATCAGGCTAAACCATGCTTAATTTCATTCGAATTCATTTATTAAGTTTTTCGTGAAAGAGAAACGAACATCCATCCATCTGAATGAACTTAAATATTTATAATAGTAAGAAGATACAGGTAAATAAAGGTCATAAAGTTTCTCAACATGTCAAATGGTTTCCGGCCTACAACGGTTGAGTAGCAGGAGAAAAACGAATGACGTTGGGTTCAAACTCAGCGTATTTTTCTAGTTCTTTCTGGAACTCCCAATACCCATTATAAGTTTCAGCTCTTAATGTTTGAGTACAAAACATGAATTCGAATATGCATATGTGATAAGCACTCTTATAGAAGTTCGGTCAAACCGCTACGGACAGATTCCGGACGCGGTTTTGGCCACCAAACTCTAATATTGCACTGAAGTAGCCACACGATATTCTCCACAGCCGTTACCAGTACATTTACTACAATTATCACACTAATATTATGAAGCCGAATGTTTGTATGTGTGTAAGGTTGTTACTCCGTTATGCTCAGAAGGCTCAACGGACTAAGAGGGACACATAATGTAATATTCAAGTTTATGTTTTCATTTATTTTTGTTTACGATCTTTGCTTAATGTTGTGTGCACTTGGCATGTGCATAAACGTTTATTTTTTGTGCTTTTTTTTTCTTCTATAATAAGCTACTTTATTGTACTAGGCTACTTTTGATCCCGGAAAGATTCGGTGTTTCCATAGCATGATCAAATATTTCAAATGTGATTTTTCACCGCGGGTAACATAGCGAATCGCAGCTAGTTCCTACATAGTTAATTGCAATACTGTTTGCTTGTATGTTTATCTAAAACACATTATTTTATCGTTGTCCTTGTAACAACTAGAGGTCAACTCATGAACACACCAAATTCTAGTTAAAGCTATTGTTTGTACAAAATTAACTTGTCTGGCAAGTGTTGTTTTGATTGTATTACAGCCCGAATCCCTTTCACTGAGTTAAGTTAAAATACTCCTCAAGTTACACTCTAAATGCTCACATTGTCTCAAGTCTAATATTCTGTAACGGCGTAGATTTTCACTGAAACGTAGCAAAATTGTTATGTTGATATAATAAAAGTTTAAATACACAATTCTATTTTCCTATATAACTCCATTCAAATAATTTAATCAAATAGGTCGTGTTTATGTTTGTTTGTTTCCTTATCACGCCTAAACCACTGAACCGATCATCATGAAAATTTTCAGGTGCATTAAATCGGATATATATAGGGTACCTTTTACTGTTCCCAAGAAAAACAACAATACCGTCCTTATGATAATAGATGGCGCCACGTGTATTTTGTATCATGGTATCTTCCAAGCAAATTACAACTCAAATTGACAGTCACCAATAGCCATTCTAAATTTACACGAGTGAAGCTGCGGGTAAAAGCTAGTCTACAGTAAATTGCCTTTTATACTCGTTCATAAAAATAACTATACTCATTGACTAAGTAGATAATTAAATTTGTAGGTCGACTGCGACCTCAACAGTTATTAAAACAATCCAAAATTGATTGCTTGTTAACAGCATCCATTAAAATTCGCTGATGTAAGTATTTATAAACATAAACTGTAAAGCATTTTACGAGGCTCGCTACAAAATAAATAAATTGTTCCTAGTACAGAGGCCTGCACATCAAGCTACTACAATCTGTCAAATTTATTAAATAGATTTTCGGTTTAAGGGTAATTGGGAAAAAATTACAGTTTCGGGTAGCTTGACCTGCAGGCGTCTATACCTTAAAATGTGTCAATAAAATCCCAAAAAAAAAGTTTTTAAATGAACTTTATACATTTGAAATGCAATTTGAAGTAACATTAAGGTATTGTTTTATCGAGAAAAACCATGAATCAAAGTATTGCATATATTTTTTTGTCAATTTTTGTTGTGTTTTTAAGGTCCGGGGTACCATTTGAAAAATGTATATTTTCAAACTTTCTGTACTTAATGTTCTTTTTCGTAGGGAGCCCCTTATTGGAGAGGGGCGCTTACCCTTGCGAGGCTTGCCAACAGATAGAGGGGTTCGTTAATAATGAATAGCAGAGAATTACGTAATTATATAATTTATCTACCTACGATTTCCTGGGTCACAGGAATCATAGGATTGATTGCCGAGGGAACAGCGGCCCCAAACGTATCTGGGTGCTAGTCGCAGATTCGAACAATCTAGGTTTTATCTGTTAAGACTTACTTTCTATATTTTATTACTACGTAAACCTCTTTCTTATGAGGGGGAGATTTAATCCGCCAAGCGGGCAGTGAGTTCTGCATCCATGCCTTCGATTTTGTATAAATCCGAAGAAGAAACCTAGTTTCAGAACAATGCGGATCGCAGCAGCAGCGACGGCGAACATTTCAGCGTTATTCCCTTTTTTTGTTTCAGTATTGAGTAGACACAGTAAATGACACAGGGTAATTCGCCAAAATGGGTAAGAACGATAGATATAAAATAAGGTATGTACATGTAAAGTACGAAGATAAATTGTCTCTACTCTAAATTATCTGCGTAGACTTTTACCAACTATTTTAGGGTTGGATTCCAGTCTAAACGGATGCAGCAGAATACCAGTATTTTACTTGAACCGACTACCTATCTGACCTCCACAACGCACTTGGTACTAGGTAAAACAATCCTTTAGTAAAACTGGTTAATAAATTCAGGCCACTGGTAACGACTATCAAAGATCTACAAATGCCAACCGTGACCAATGGCTTAATTTTTTCCGAAGAAAAACTCAATGGCGACTACCCATCCACGGAATAACCAAAGCAAGCACAACTCCACTTAAAGACCGACGACTCGAGCAGTTATTATTTAACAACCTCTAGCCACCGTTCTAAATAATACCAGTAAATAAAGTATGTTTACGTAATCAATAATACTCGAATACAGTTTCCAGCACAAATAAACAATGCAGGGTCCCTGGACAACTAAGTAACTAACACCATACTTTATGTACAATCGGCCAATCATAAACTTAATTTAACAGTTTCGAAGCGAATAAAGGCGTAAATAACATTGTTTAATAATAGAAAAGCATGTTAATCCACTTTGATAGACTTTACAGAGGCCTGAAAGCCTCACTAAATAACTGGGATGTGGAGGTCAGATAGTCAATCGTTTTATGTTAAATACTGACCCAACCCCAACAGGCCAACTTGTTTGGGCAGACGGATATATTATAATGCCATCCACAGCTATCGATTAGAACTATAATCACTTATTTCCTTCAGAGTATTATTTGCTTAAATGCATTTCCGAAAAACACTCTCATTTGTCTAGTATGTTGGGTATAATTCCAGTTTAACTAGTTGCAACGGAATGTTTACATTCAGCGACTGCCTATTTTACCTCAATAACTCAGTTATCACTGAGTAATACGATACACTTGGTGAGACAATAGTCTGAAAGTCGGGTAGTTATGTCAGACTTTCAGGACATACACACCTGACCGCCGCAACCAACGGCTTATAGTACTTCGCAAAGCACGGAGAAAATTCAATATGTAATGGGCGTGTTCACGGATGAACTAAGCCAAGTACGGTTTAGCCTAAAGATTGACATAGGCGGCTAATTTAGCCATGACCTTCTCTATGCGTGTAACCTTTTTTTGCGGAGAAGTTGTCAGACTTGTACTGACAAAACCAACCCATGTTCCTTCTGTTGCTCTTTATGTTCCGGGGCCGTAGTTTCTCTTTCGAACAACCCGCAACCCCGGCAGGCGGTGACCCTGGCAGGCCCGTCTGCTTTGCTGACATCTCTTTGAGGCACACGTGGAACACTAACGCGCCGTTGAAACAGCCTATCGTCAATAGACGGACGGACGGTGAGCTACCCAATGCTCATCGTCCACAGGCCCGCATCTACGGTGGCCGGGAGTCGTTTCGCGGCGACCGACGTCCAGAAGGGCTACTATTATGACATCTTATAGCAATTCTTATTCCACTGAGTGAAAGTGAAAGTGAAAGCGGAATAAGAATTGCTTTAAGAGGTCATAGTAGGGCTATTGGACCTCTAAAAGCAATTCTTATTCCGCTGAGGGAAAGAGACAGAGCTATACAGGGTGTCTAGCACCATCTCTTTCACTCAGTGGAATAAGAATTGCTATAAGATGTCATAGTAGCCCTTCAGGACGTCTTCCGCGACGACTGGGTTGTTTTGAGGTTCGCTCCCTTAAACGCCCGGCTACCTTATTCGCTAGCATGACTGCTTCGCAGAAGGAGGTGACTGCTTCCCATTTCCTCTCACTCCGGAATGCGTGTTACCCCTTAGATCTTAGAATCATTAGTCAATAAAAATCTATGAGAAACGTCCGGAAAAACACATGCAAGTGAGTTATTGTTTGTCTATTGGTTCATTATGCTATAAGTATATGAAATCTTTTTACTAGGTGTAATTACTCGTCAAAACTTTTATTGTCATGATACATAATATTAAATTGGTCAAAAGATATTAAGGAATATTCTATTTCAACAACGTTTAACAGAACATTTTCTACAATACAAATAACATTTATCCTTACTCTAAACCTATTATTACATTTAAACGCAGTAAAACGACCTTGTGCAATACCAAGTAGCTGTCGTAGCTGTGTGTAGATAATCATGCAATATGCCGCCCCGTCTATATTTCCCATCCTATCGGCCACAGCCAACGTGCAAGGTGATGGGCGGTTCCTTATGCAGCCGAGGCCACCCGGCACTTACCCACTGGTGGATCAAACCAATCGATAGCTTTCTTGTATTCAACCACGTTATTAGGTGAAATGACAATTAAATTCATTCAGAAACCCGACATATTTGTAAGAGCCGTTACAGACGGGCGTTGCGTTTTTTAAAAAGCTTCTATTGTTGGACTGGGTATTGGTTGCTGGGAACAGTGCCCCTCGAAGTGGAAGAGGGTGAACATTAGTCCACAACGCGGGCCCAGTGCGGCTTAGTAGATGTATCACTTCACAAGTTTACGACAATTTGTTTCAAGGGCATGTTTTCCTTGATCGTTCGGAAAGTAGTCGTGATGAAATAAAATACAATACAATGTTCGAAAGAGATACCGCGGCTCCGGAACACCAGGGACAAAAGAAGGAACATGGATGGGTTTTCGTTAGTAAAAGTCTGACGCTCCTTTCCGTTCCGACGTTTTTCTGTAGGTGGTGTCTCCAAAAGGCTGAATTACCACTGTTTTACCACTTTACCGTTACCACCAGCCTTCGTCATATTGATATCGTCTCGGCTTCCAATGAAGAACAAATCATACTTTGAGAATAATTCAATGCAGGAGCTTACAATTTACACGCAGTAGTTTATTATTGATTGTTTAGCTATAGTTGAAAGCATTTCTTTTCATATAGTTGAGATGGAGTCCTTGTGGTTAAGGGTAGAATAACGAATTCCATATTATTCTGTAATGTTTATGGTTCCAACCCAGTTAAGTGCGAAGCTCTGTTTTTCTTGCCTTGATCTCGAAGCAGTGAAGGTCATGCCTCAGTAAATCAAAACATTCGAAGATAGTGACAACTCACATTGCGTTCCTGTGGTGGAATACAATCTTATTCCCCTTTGTAGAACTGGGAACGTATAATAGTACATCACACTTGAATATTTTACGATAGATATTAGGTGAAAGTTTGTATGTCTATATTGTGTACCTTTGTATGTTTGTTACTCCGTCACACTTAAACGGCTAATCGGATTTGGGTGGTATGGTGATAACTTATGTACTGAGCACCTAGACTTTTTTACCCTGGTCTACGGGGAGGTAGAGAGGTAGAGTCTAGGGGAGGGTAGGGCGGAGCTAGTAAACGAATAAAACAACAAAATTAAAGCAGACTTTAGTAAGACTCGCACGCATATTAGCTTGATTTTGGGAAATAACGTAGTCATTTTGGAAATTCGAACAATTATTCTTAAATGAACGTCATTATAACGCGTTAATAGAAACACTAGCTGAGCCCCGCGGCTATCGCGTGGTGATAGAACATACAATATTTCTTTATTAATTGTAGCCTATGTGTTATACTATAAGCGAATGTGAAGTTTCATCAAAATCCATTCAGATTTTTTTGAGTGAAAGAGCAACAAACATAAATACATCCTCACGAACTTGCTTTTATAATATTAATAATAGGATAGGTCAATAATATTAAATAAATAAATATAAATAATTTTCTTTATTTATATAATATTTATATATATATAATTTAAAATCTTTCACTAGGGTTTCGTCTAAATCAGTACGATATAACGCAGATATCTGTTATTGACATTTCTTGTGACGACATCAAAACATCAAGCTGACATACGTAGTAAATGTTCCTTTCAAATACCATCGAGTTTTCTTTCATGTTTTCTTTAGATGTCATTTTTATTTCTACTTTGTTGGTTTTGCGTGTTAGTGGTTGCCTGAAATTCAGTAAAAGCTTCAGTTGGTTTCTTGATACCTAACGTTACTATCAAGCCTACGTATGCTATATCATTTTAAGTGCGATTAAATAATACTTACTTTCATGCAAATTGTGATACAAGATCACTTAGCCAAAATTGAATTGTTATAACCCTAAGAAAATTGATGATATGATCATACTTACAAAAAAAAAAATGGGCTATCATTAATAGACTAGAAGTCAACTTGAAAATTAATTTTATTTGTTAAAAACTTTGACCAAATATCTCTGAAAGCCATAGCAGACGATGAAGTGGAATAGATTCACCTTAAATCATCATCAATGGGTAGCTCACCGTCCGTCCGTCTATTGACAACAGGCCGTGTCGACGGCGCGTTAGTGTTACACGCGCGTCAAAGAGATGTCACCAAAGCAGAGAGGCCTGCCAGGGCCTCCGCCTGCCGGGGTTGCGGGTTATTCGAAAGAGAGGCCCCGGAACGTAAAGGGCAATAGAAAGAAAATGGGTGGGTTTTAGTCAGTACAAGTCTGACACTCGCCCCCCGCTCCGCCCATAGCGGGGGAAGTCATTTGATGATTTCCCACCACAAAAAAGGGTACAGTTTTTTTTTTTTTTTGAATCGCTACAAACAGATCTTAGGTAATTGAAAGGTGTGTAAGTTTTTTTTTTAATTAGTACCTTTTTAAGCCTATAAATACGAAAGCACCCTGGGGAGGAGAGAGGCACAAGATCTGTCGAGGTAACGACTGTTAGCTTTTGCCTTGGTCACTGGACGTTTTTCCTCACAACAATTGAAACAATTAAATTGTTATTATTTAGTAGCGGAGCGTAACTCCCGCTTTAGCCTTCTAACCTAACCTAACCGAGTCGGGGTACTCTGAGTCGTGAGTGAGAGAAAGTGACTATGATTTTTTTCAACATTTACCGTTCCTTGAATGCAAATCCTAAGATTTACCAAGTGAATGATGGTAAAAGTTCGAATCCCAAACTTTTATGAACATTTACCATTCATAGTCGGTAAATCTTAGGTTTTATTGGAAAATCTTAAGATTTACCGTAGCTAGCTTAGCTTTAGCTTTTACAGTGACATATACACTGTTTACCTACAAACAAAAGAGAAAAGTAACCTAAAAATCAATTAACGTTTTCGATTAGAAAGCATATCATCTTCTTGCCTTCATCTCATTATTTTTGGTCGATGCAACACATTTTCAAAACAAACAGTTAATTAAATAAATTAAATTTGAGTTGAGAACAGCATTCACCTGTCTACGACGGTCGTACATAACTAAAATGACTATCTGAAATCCCCAGGATCAAGAACATGATTCAATTGACAGCCGGTTATTGCATCAATTTGCTCGAGGGCTTGTTTCTTACCTACAGCCGTACAACCAGACCTAACGGACTATACAATTTGAACTAACTTTGAATATTTTCTCTTCTGCTTTTCATTTTAGACGTCCTTATAAAATAACAGGTATTTTATTTTATAACGCTTCTGGAGCGAATTTACTTACTTAATATACAATTGCTACTTCAAAATGATTCAGTTGACGTTACAGAGTCATAAAATCTTCGTGCACATATTTGGGGTCGGCGCAATACGTTTTCTTTTTCCATTGTCCCTTGTCATCCCATCACGGCATCATTTACTCATTTCTATAATTTCTCTCTTTAATATAATTTGTTGACCTTACTCTCCCTGTCCATCTACCAGCATTCCCGTCCACTCGTCACGATTTGAGTAGCATGCGTTTTATTGCAAGTAATTAAAATCAACATAGCAAGGGATTTAATCAACTTGACACACAACAATTCGTTTAGGAAAACGATCTAATGGCGCTCATTTCGAACACCAATATTTTTGTTCCAGAATACTAAACCCTTATTATTGAGCACCACTTTAGAAAAAAAATGTTGACCTTCCTAATCTTCGCAGGTCGGAAATTAGCACGCTTGGCCTTTTTGTGGTATCGGTAAGGGATGAGGGGTAATAGCATTTGTGCGGACATAGCGAAAATGTTATCGGCTATACCTGAGGGCGGTCATAACAGGTTATTTTTATCTGATGATTCGAAACATAAATTTTATTGATAGACATTACATTCACATATATTTTCATTCATTCATTTTCACTCAGTGCAATTTTGCATCGATGTCATTATTAGTCAAACTGAGTGCAATGGGTACAAAAAATATTTTTTTAATATTATGGAACATCTATTTTTAAACAAAAACGAATATACTTGCGTGAACACGAAGTATATTTGAGCAATTGCCTATGAACGGTTTTATAATCTTTAGACGGTAATATGAATATTCATGGAAACATTTGAATTTCAGGAAACGTCAAAAAACTTTTCCATTATATTCTCAGAATAGATATAAAATATTGATTATTTTTTATTTTGTACACCTTACTGTATAGAACTTTTAAATTCACAAAATAAACAATGAGCTGTGTTATCGCTAGGAGCGATCTTAAAGATCAAGTTAGTTCCTAAATAAAACACACACGTAATAAATAATTGTGTCTTAACTGTATGCGTGACAGCAAATATTAAATAATATTGACTATATACACATATACAGTCAATATGAATTACTATTTGCCATTATCGTTATACATATACTGATAATTTAATTATTATCTCCACACTGAAATGACCTCAGGATTAATAAAAATTAAACTGAAAATCGGTGTTGTGAATTTCTGGGGACATAATAAGAAAAAACTTCATTTTCAGTATCATCAACAAATAAAACTCATTTCGTCGAATACCGACTGTTTTGTCTGAATTCTAGCGTTGATTATCAAACTAAAAGTCTAAAAGTATGCTTTGACTACGCGTTTTCAATGTTTATTAAATTTTTCCCTAACTAAACGAACCTGTTTGTTATGCGAACACTTTTTTAATTACGGCCGAAATTAAAGCTTTGTTTATATATAAATAAAAAGAGTTTAATCATACCAAAATAATTGAATTTAGCTTTGACTTCACATTTCTTACCAAGTCTCTAGGCGTTGTATATAACTTTAAATTTGAAACAAACGCTTTTCTTAAAAAACGAATTGAAAAATATTTTACTTCGAAAACTTTGGAACTTGTTGCTACGCTACGGCCCAGCGGCCGCGTAGCGCGTAAATACGAGTAAGTACTCATTGTGAAAATATTGCGGACGCGCTATTTTTACAAGATAAAAGAAAAACATACGCAAAGTGTGCCGTATTTAAATTTATTCCAAATCTACGAACTAGTACAAGTAGTTAAAAAAGGCGCCAGATTTTTTTAAAGATATTTCTAGAATAAACACAATAATGTTTCCCCGCTAATAACAGCCACACAATTTTTGAAGTTATTAATATTTATTGTAAATTTTCAGAGAAAAGTTTCAACAAAAGTATGTCAAACATTTACAAAACAAATTTTGGACTTTAACAAGTTTTAACGAAGTAAGTCAAAATCTTACCTTCTTTAATATAAACAGTGATGAACCTGCAGCTCAGGATCAGATTTGAAGGTCATAACAAAACCCAAAATTTAGTCAAAGTTAAGAAACTGTTTAACTTTCATATCAAGCACGAAAAACTCGGGAAAATTGGGATAGAACTTTATAATGAAGGATTTCAGGTATCGTTTTATGTCTTTGTATTCTCGGATATATTTTTAGATGGTTTGCATAGTGTCGCGTGTTTGAAGCGCGAGCTTGCTAAGAAGTGAACTCTAAACGCGGGACGCGGGTTCTCCACCCTCGCTACGAAACTCGACTGTTCGCTTTTCTGAGGGTTTAGATAGCTCGCGAGTCGAGCTATCCGCTAGTGACGCGCGCATTTTGCCGCTTAACAAATTTTTACTTGCCATTTTACCCGACTATACTTTCCATAACGCCATTCCTAGTTATCCTATTAATATTTTATCTTCAGCCAACTTTATGGTTTACTTGCCGGATGTTTTGTATACATAGTGGTTTGTTATTTAATTTTGGTTAGTTTTCTGGTGGGAAAATTAACAGGTAAATAAAGAATATGATGTACCTGTGTAGTTATAGCATGTCATTGGGACTTTTCTCCTTTTGTGCCCGTTTGATGGCAATAGGGTCGCCCGTTATTACATGGGACTGAAAACATTACTGTCAAAATGTGGGATATATCTATATATCTACCCCATATTTTAGGTACACGTCTGGCTAACCCCTCTGGGATTACAGGCGTGACTTTATGTTGTTTTGAGCAGAGGCAGAGGCGTTGCTAGCCCGAGTGCGTGGTGCAAATGTAATGTAATATTTTCATAATTTATTGACATGCTGCAGGATAATTCGATTCTCGATCCAAAAACCGATGCATTTACTTAACGTTGTCATCACGCACTCGTGCCTGGGCATCTGATTGAAATGAAACTAGTATAGTATTTTGACCCTCGTTTATTTAACATTCAAACAATGGATAAATTTGTTGATTTTGGATCCTTGGCCTTATAAAATATTATAATACCTATTATAAATTGTAAAACTTTCTGAAAGCAGCTCGATGAGATTACAAAACCGCGAATGTACATAGATACAATAAACTTGATAAAGTCTTGTATTAATGCTGTGCAAAAAATAAGAAAACTCTGGCTCTTCCAATATAAGTGATTCAATCTTCAAGGAATCGAATCGAATCGGCTCGATGAGTATCTTGTGTCCCATCCCTAGTTATAAGTTGCCGCCCGCCCCTTGTCCTAAATGTTGGGTTCTGTATATCCCAAACCCGTCTTAGATGTCTACTCTCCCTAAGAATTCTTACTCCCGAAAATCATTCCTTTCACGAAACACTTCAAAAATCATATATTTTATTAACAACGAAATATGATTAATCTTGGTATCGGTAGACAGGAGTCGCATGTATTGAATTTAACCAAGGCGTACTACCTTTTACTGTTTTTTTTTACTGTTACTGATGAGCAACAGTTAAGGTGTTCTCGATGATACCTGTTGAATAGAATATACATTTATTTGCTTAGAATGTAGGTATTTACAGTAAGGTACAATGATTTTGAAGAAAACTTGTACACACGACGGCACATCAACCTATACGAAACCGTTTTAGCCTGATCTCTCTACTAAGGTGTGGGATCTGTATTAGAGAGATCAGGTTATAATAGTTTAGAATAGGTTGACCTGCCGTCGTGTGTACATTCTACCATTTCAGCATGCAAAACATATTTAATCATAAACATAGATACTTACACAACCAAAATTGATCAGCCAGGACCGTTACGGGTAATATATGTATACCTTTATAGTTTGGTAACTTTACGATTGTATTTATACATTTATTGGTTTTCAATAAATGTATAAACTAGTGTCAAAATGTTTACTGTTGCTAATCGTGGGGTGGACACGTAAAAAATACCGGTTACATTAATCGGGTGCCCTGTACGCGTATGTTTGGTTCTGATGTACGCGGCCTGAGTTGGGTGTCGACTGATAATAGGTATCTACTCCCTTTTCATGACGTCACACGCGTTTTACGAACGCACAACGACTGAATACACGCCTTGTGTATTTGACAGGATGTGCAAATATTTGTGTGTATTTTATAATGGGAATGTGTCACAATTCGTTACTTTAAGCTTTATGACGGTACCCAAAAGTTTAAATTAGTGTCTATCCACCGCAACATTATAAAACAATGTTTGATATACTTTATGTAAATGATCTAAACTCTTACTTCATATCTTCCTGGCTCACCCCCGAATACTGAAACGTCACTCAAAATGTGAGGGCTGCTTAACATTTGAGCAGCTCTTAAACTTTAGATTTTGTATGGTCAAACGTCACTTCTGAGTCTCTGTTAAATTTAAGTGGGACTTAAATTTTGAGTGACGTTTCAGTATTCGGGGGTCAGTGTGTTGTGTTGACGTTGCCACGACGGGTTCGGTGAACATCGAGGTTTTTAAATGTAATAAAATACCTTTACGGGTAACTATTTTTTCGAGCCTTTTAGGGTAGAACCTTTTGGCCGTTTAAGAGTGCGCACAACCTTTTAAAAAAATACCGATTCGGTTAATTGACGCCTACTGTGACCATCGAGCCGACATTTACATAAGTCCCCACAACATGGTAATGCTGCCAGTCTCTTGGGCCCATTACCGGTTGACAGTCTTGAAGAGGAGTTATCTGATGCTATATTTAAGTTTGTTGTTGTTTTTGTTGTGTTTTTATTTTTAATGGATATTGTTAGCTTAGTTTTCTATTTTCTATGAGTAAATTATCGCAACAAGAATATAAAAAAAAAACAAAATTTCATTTCCTCCTGCCATCCTACTTTTATCCCGGTCTACGTGAGGTGCAGCTTGTAAATATTATTAAACAAAAACTTGTAATAACAAAACGGTTTAGTCACTATGGTCGAGTGCCCTTGAAAAATTTGTTAGTTGGTACGCGACTTTTAAAGAAAATACCGAATTAACAGTTGGCCTGTGTCGGGATAATAGAGCCATATATATATTTTTAATGCATGGTTATTAAATTAATATTTAATTTAGATACTTTAATGAAATATATAAAGCTACGTTATATAATATAGAAAATACTTACTTTGGTTCTTTATTTCATTAAAGTAAAATATCTTTGATATATAAAGAGCATTAGCGACTTTTACGGATCTCCACTTTTTAGGACAATTCTACTTTTATCCATATTCTATTCTATTGTCTATATAAATTAAGTTTCGGATAGCAAGGCTATCCTCACAAATTTTCGACCGCACCTTGCCTCCCCATGCACCGCACTCCACTCAGTAGTAGGTGGAAAATCTTATCGATAGATAAATAAAATAGTAAGCGATGATGTAATGCTATGCAAGTAATCCTACGGAGGCATCTAGCCCAAGTTTATCCGATACACTGGCTGTGAGAAGGTCCAAGTTATACAATAATTATTTGTATGATTACTTGAAAGGTTTATAATAAACTAGCTTTCGCCCGCAGCTTCGCCCGCGTTAAATTTGGGGTAACACATTTCCCCTTGCGCCTTATTGATTTGTAATAGCAACGCTAAGTTTTCCCTTTCCTTCCCTCTTTCTCCCTCACATCCCACTTTTTTTAATAAAAATAATAGCCTATGTCCGTCTCCTGGTTCTCCACTATCTCTGTACCAAAATTCATCAAAATCGGTTTAGCCGTTAAAGCGTGAAGAGGTAACAAACAAACAAACAAAATCACTTTCGCTTTTATAATATTACTAGCTTTCGCCCGCGGCTTCGCCCGCGTTAAATTTGGGGTAACACAGTTCCTCTTGCGCCTTATTGATTTGTAATAGCAACGTTAAGTTTTCCCTTCTCTTCCCTCTTTCTCCCTCACATCCCACTTTTTTCAAAAAAATATTAGCCTATGTCCGCCTCCTGGTTCCCTACTATCTCTGTACCAAAATTCATCCAAATCGGTTCAGCCATTAAAGCGTGAAGAGGTAACAAACAAACAAACAAACAAACAAACTCACTTTCGCTTTTATAATATTAGTAAGGATAGTAAGGATTAGTAAGGATAATCATCTTTATTCAGGTAAGTTACGCCCATAACACACACATTTACATTAAACACTATTAAATTACACAAAATCATCCACATTAAAATAAATTCAAAAATTCTATTGTAATATAAAAATAAAAAACCGGCCAAGAGCGTGTCGGGACACGCTCAGTGTAGGGTTCCGTAGTTTCCCGGGCGTCACAATAAGTGTTCCCAGTTATGAGGCCAACCGAACAATTCGGTAATACCCGATCCAATGTAATAAGTACCTACAGCGCCATCGCTCCAGGAATTGGGTTACTAATTAATAAAAAGATGTGCATTTTTGCTGGTAATTTTGGATTGCGAGAACCGATTTCAATAATTCTTTTTTTGTTTGAAATAAGATACGTTCAGGATAATAAAATATGTAAACAAAGTTACAAAAAAAGCTTGCATATACGATTATACTACAAACTTAGTCCAGAAATTATTTTGTACAACTTTTTGTCTTTTTTGTACAAAAACTGTTGTGTCAATCAAGTTCAAAATAATTTTCATAGAAAGTCCTTATAAAGTTCTACTTTTCAGATATTTTTCATATTTTTTAGACTTATGGTTCAAAAGTTAGAGGGGGGGGGGACACATTGTATTTTACTTTTGGTGCGATTATTTCCGAAATTATTGACATTATCAAAAAATGATCTTAGTAAACCCCTATTCATTTTTAAATACCTTTCCAACAATATATCACACGTTAGGGTTGAAATTAAAAAAAAAATCACTTCACACTTTACATATAGGGTGGCTACCCTAATAAAACATTTTTTTCAAATTTTTATTTTACCACTTTGTCGGCGTGATTGATATACATATTGGTACCAAATTTCAGCTTTCTAGTGCTAACGGTCACAGAGATTAAGCGAGGACGGACGGACGGACGGACGGACGGACGGACGGACGGACAGACAGACATGGCGAAACTATAAGGGTTCCTACGGAACCCTAAAAACGAATTCTACAAACATTAGATAAAAATAAATTAAAAACACTATCTTTTCATTGATCGCAAATTTTACGTGGCTCTTGTACACATGTCGGCTACTACAATGCTCCATATATAGCTTATTTCAAAAATATTAAATTTTACGAAGCAGATGAGCATTCAAGGTTGATTGATTTCTGTACAAGCTACAATTTCAGACTTGTGGCAAAGTTTTCATCCAACGTCTTTGCTTGACAGTTTTTTTTAACCTTTTGGCAAACTTGCTGGCAAAAGACGTTAAAAAGACACGTTTACATAATTATACACTCCAAATTTTGTGATGAACAATCACGAGCAACGATGTAATTTAGCGTATGTTTCTTGATGCAAAGACATAGACAGACGCCTTCGTCAGACTCTTCAAATACCAGTTTTAGCATTTATGTTGTAGCATTCTGCCTCTTCCGAGGTGTAATTAATTATTGAGGATGTTAGGGAGACTGGGCAGGTGACCCATTGATCTACGGGACACGATCGATGTGGTTATTCAACCGAAAATAAAGAAGTGCGTGTGTCAGCTCCGACCTGGAGTTTACTCCTTAAGTACGAGTATCTAACCATACGCAAAAAGAGTTTATTCAACTGAAAAAAGATTAATATCATATGAAAGGGTAAATTCACAAATTAATGAAAAAAATAGCAATATAAATACATCGACACTGATAGAAACAAACAAGCCCAATAACATATAGTATAATATAGGTATAATCGCCGATACAGCATACCATATGTACGTCTTAATACACTCACAGCCAAATAAGAAAGTTGCGCACTAAAGGTGCGCACCAAAACGTGACACATTTTCGTTACTTTAGTAGGTTTTACCCCTTGGATTGTTCTCATACCGGGCGCCTTATATATGAAAATCGATTCTTAAGGAGTAAACTCCAAAAATATTGTTTTCAAGGATTTCACAGATAGTTCATGCGGATTGCGCGAACTGAAAACTAAGCAAACGTTCTCACAATAAAAAAAAACTGAGCTGACCAAGCGTTAGCTGGTTTTCAAGTTAAGGATTCAGAAGTCAGTACTTTTCGATTTGTGAGGAGATTCCTGTCTCTGGAGCCCTAATCACCGATAGGTTGGACCTTAAATGTTTTATTCATATTTTTTTTGTTTTTAAATATTGAAATATGTAAGAGTAAGAAGAAAAGTAAATAAAAAACAATAATTGTAGATGCATTAGCAATAAAGGTAGGAATTTTCGGGGTCGAAAGTAATTCAATAAGTCTGGCTTGAGAGAAACCACTCTGGCTAGGAAGATGAAAATTTACTAGAACGTAAAGGGCAATAGAAGGAACATGGGTGGGTTTTAGTCAGTAAAAGTCTCGATGATTACCCCCCCCCCCCCCCCCCAAAGAATCAAACAAAATTAGCCGACTAAGGCATAAACAAGTTTGACTTGATGAAAAAGATTTATTCAAGCACTATTTATTACCACAAGTGTCACATCACACAAGTTTATTTCACAGAAATATCTTTCGCGCTAATGGTAACTTTGTACACCGTAATAGCGAGAACTAATATTGGAGTTGCATTGCTGGTAAATGGAACTGACAATTTGTAGAATCAGGTTAACCAAACCAAATATATCAACACAACAAAATCTGTCTAAGGCACAATATTTTATTTCCAACTTTCGAAACATTAAAACAAAATATTTCCATTGAATGAAAACTGACATAAGAGAGATTTTCTTTGTTAAATTGATACTCTGATATTGACTGATTGATATTTATTGATGAAGTTGCGATTGATAAAATTAGTGTACGCGATATGACTGGTATTTGTGTACGTACTGAATGTAGGCCGACTCGGCGCAGGTGATGACATATTGATATGAAAACTGTACTGGCCTGCACTGTACATGCCTTGGGGCTGGAGAAGATGAGGGTAGGAATGAGCTGAATGATGATGACTTGCAACAACTGATAAAATAAACTTAAATATTTAAATTAATAATATTATAAAAGCGAAAGTGAGTTTGTTAGTTTTTTTGTTACGTCTTCTCGCCTTAATGGCTTAACCGATTTTAATTAATTTTGGTACAGAGATTCGGGAGACGGACATAGGCATTTTTTTTATAAAAGAAGGCAGAAAAGGGAAAACTTAGCATTGCTATTACAATCAATAAAGCGCAAGGGCAAAAACTACAGGTACCGGAAAATCAAACAAACTTAAACAGGATTGAATTGATTTCCAATGCGTGGTGACGATGCCCTGTCGACTGTGTGGCTTTGGCTGTCGTCCATAGCAGCGATGGTCGGACTTCTTGTAGGGCTTGCGTAGGCCACGTTGGGTTCCTGTTGTTCCCTGTCCCTTTGTTTCCATGCGCCTGTACTCGCCGCCGTACTTACAATGTTGTGATAGATGCCACTTGATTTTCCAACGGCTCTGATTCCTTTAATTTGATATTATTGATGGCGCTACCGATGTCCTCTAATTCCTTCTGTCGTTTGAAGTCATTCGTTGCAGCCGTGAACGGTATGTTCAACGGTATTTTGATGATGTGATTGATGTAGGGAATTACTACATCCATGGCATCTGTGTATGAATGGACTTAGTCAGGCTTTGGTGCATATAAATCCTAAATGTCTGGCTTACAAATTACTAGTATAAAGCCAGATCACTTGATCTATTACGCACAAACTGTCTCCCTTTTCGCGCGTTTACTAACGTTAACTTTAACTTTAGATATCCTAATCCAATAATTGTTTTATGGATTATGCTGTATTCATTACAGGATTACTTCTACAATTAGATAAATATTAATATAATGCTAAGATCCTGAAAAATAATTAATTATCCTTGCTTACATACGCCTTCAATGGTCGACAACTGAAAAGGATTAGCTACAAGAGAAAATCAGGTAAAGGTCAAAATAGAAAAACGAATGATGAAAGCAACAAGTTGAGATATGAGTCGATAACACGGTATTTAAATATAATTCATCTTAAATATCTGAGGCTTTCTTTTTCGTGTGGGAAATCATTAAATGACTTCCTCCACTCTGAGCGGAGCGGGGCGGCATGTCAGACTTTTACTGACCAAAACTCACCCATGTTCCTTCTGTTGCCCTTTACTTTCCGGGGCCGCGGTATCTCTTTCGAACAACCAGCAACCCCGGCAGGAATATCTGAGGCTTAGGTTTGGTTGCACAGGTAATTACAATTGGCGTTGTGTATACTAGCTGTTACTCTCGACTTTGTGGAATCAGTTTTTTATTCAGAAATTACTTGAGCTCGTGGCTAAAGAATAGCAGCCACTCGGGTCGGCTGTCATTTGTAGATTTTGGACAGTTGTTACACATAGTCAGTGTCCCGAAAGTCTGATTGCCTTAAGCCGTTGTATTCGAATGCATGTTATGACAGTAATTGCCAGCTGTCAAACAGTTAATAACTATGGACAAAATACAATATTGCTCACCCCTATATTATAAGCACGATAAAATATAAGCCATGTCCTTCCCCAGATTGAAATCTATATTCTTACCAAATTTTGTTACGATCCGATCAGCCGTTTAATCGTGAAAAGGTTATATACAAGCAAACACACATACATAGAAATGAGTTACTTTCACATATATGTATATGTAAATATATTAGTATGGACACCACATTTTGTCCGACATACAATCTATGCCATATCCGATCCCAGGGGCGTGGGACGTTACAAATCATATTGCCGCAGGGGATCTATCAGGCAATGTTACCACAAGTTGTGAAGACAATAACAAAAAATAATGTATGTACATTGTTTTTATGCCACTAAATATCGTCGACATTATCTGTCTAACTTTTTCTCCACTATGTCGGGGTGAACTTCCAAATTTACTTGATGCAGTTAAATAACAGTGTTCGCCAAAATAATTAAATATACATAATATTTTCTTCTTTTTCACGCGTTCCTGAGATAAAGGGTCTTGACAGACAGACGGACAACAAAGTGGTCCAATAAGGGTTCTGGTTTTTTCCTTTTGAGGTACGAATCCCTAAAAAACTAGAAAAACGTATGTTGCGGTACCAATGAATTATTAATTTTTAGTGAAAATATTAATATGTGTGTATTGGCTGACCACTTTTCTCGTAATATGTAGTTTTTTCCTTTTAAACAAAGTATCAATTGTTTAATATCTAGTTTAGTGTTGCTTGAAACTCCAAAATCTGTCTTAATCAAATTGATTAGTAAACTCCTTTTAATTGTCTTACTAATATTTAACGTGTAATTCATTGTGTCATGATCAATGAATTATTTTACTACGTTCACACTGTCCAGCGTCACCCGCCCTCATGCATTAAGTTACCTACAAAACACGATCGTGATCGTGATCAGGGTGTCGTTCGTTTGGTATAATGACAGGAAGCCTATTATTAAAAGCTACGTGACTACTATTTGTCCGAAGGGTAACGCAAAAGTATACATTTAGTACGTCTCCAAGTCGACATTAAAGTCCCATGTAACATAGGGTGAGCATAATGCCATCAACAGAGCACAAAGCCAGACAGTTACCTGAGAAATTCCACATGGAAAAGGCTAATTAATGACTTTTTCAATTCACTTCCTTGAAAACTGGCTCTTATTACACCACGATTAGGTTCAACATGCAATATTCACACGCGTGCTTTTTTGTCATTTGTACAAATGACAAAAAGGCATTTTTGCTATATAAGTATTTTTATATAGCAAAAAGGGCTTTCATTTTTCTGCAACTGCAACAGCAACTGTTCAATTACCTATATTTTTTGTAAAGCAAAGGATAAAATATAAATATAAACTTATATAGGAAAAAAGTTGTATTAATCCACAGAATTTCACAAATATTCATTTAAAAATACATAATTTACTCATTCAATCAATCAAAAATAAATTGAATTTTTATTTTATTATTTGGCTATTTAATTGTGTCACATCTTTGTTGATCGATTGAATTTCTATTACTAGCTTTTGCCTGCGGCTTCGCTCCCGTTAATGTGACAATAAATACGGGTTGTACTTTGCTTGTTCTTTATCATGATTCGAAAGACAGGTAGCGCCATCTGCTATCATAACGTTGAACAGTACTTTTTCGGAATGAAAGGTGGGTAACCTAAAAGATGGGTAGGAAACCCTAAGTCCGTTTCTGTTGTTCGTTCGTAAATAACCTTTAAAATTGTAACATTCTTATAAAAAAAAACAACAGTGATAATCAAGCCAAAAAAAAACAAACTTGCATCGACCCCCTTTTACTTCTACAAAAGCAAAATGTTTAATGGTTTTGAAAGGAACCAAAGTTTTGATGTGTCTGTCGTTAAAACCTTTTAATACCTAACTAATAAACTTCATCAATTTAGGACAAGATACATCAAATTAAAGAGACAGTGGTTATAGAACTTAGTATGAAACCTGTGGTGAAACTTGTGTTGATATCTATACTAATATTATAAAGCTGAAGAGTTTGTTTGTTTCTTTGTTTGTTTGTTTGAACGCGCTAATCTCAGGGACTACTGGTTGGAATTGGAAAATTCTTTTTGTGTTGGATAGTCCATTTCTTGAGGAAGGCTATAGGCTATATAACATCACGCTACGACCAACAGGTGCTGGGCTGCGTGGGTGAAACCGCGTGGAACAGCTGGTAAGATAATAATAATGCTACAAAATGTATTTTACCAATTCATTGTAATCATCCGCATTACACAGTAATTAGTTCTTATAAGCTCGGGCTGCAATCGAATCACTTACTGGCTTTTTAGTGTATTTTTATCGAGTTCGATTCAAAACACGGAAAGTGTCTAAAAATTTTGACGTCAAATCTGTCAGATTAAGAAACTGCTTGTCGATTAATGTAGAGGTAGATAAGGATTTTTTGGTAGTTTGATAACAGAAAGGCTTTGTTCATAAACCCATGTGAAAATATTTCACAAATGGTATTGAAAACCAATATAGCCAAAATAATATCCATATACGCATGCGCTAACAGCTAATCTTTACAATACTCTATCTACAGGTCATTCAGCATTGAATCTTTAAGGTGTTCGTTCAATTGGTTCCAAAGAGAACAAAATCAGACATGACATTGTACAATTTTATTGATGCTGCCTAACTTGTTCATTTAGCTTTATAAAGGATCCAGAGCATGAAATATACTTAATATTTTCCTTATAAGGTACTTATAAGGAAATTATATGAATAGTCACAAATGTTTAGACAGATAAGTTTGAGACAATTTTAGAACAAGTTAGAAATAATAAAAGTTTTTTTCTTGTTATTTAAATTATTACTAAAAGCAATAAGTAAAAACAATATGCGCCCGAAATTGTAGATGTTTATTGTATTACCAGCGATAAGCCCCGACTTCGCACGGTGATGTAAATACTAAAATTATATAATAAAGGTTCCTCTCTCCTCTCCTATTAATAAAATACGCATCAAAATCTGTTGTGCAGTTTTAAAGATATATATATATATATATATATATATATATATATATATATATATATATATATATATATATATATATATCTACATAGGGACACAGACAGCGGGAAGCGACTTTGTTTTATATTATGTTTTTACATTTTGTTGGTACCTGTAATAACCTGTCTTAATATCCGAATGATGTCTCCAATTTCTAAAAGGTAAATAAATATGTACTTCTTGTTATTATACTCTAGTACCTACCTAGTGATTTGGTGTTTCAAAAACTTTTTATTTAATTTTATTTAAATTATTACCCTTGATACATAAACTTACGCTTCTGCTCATCGGGATAAGCAGACACAACAAAACGTCATATGTAACAATCTTCACATGCTCGTTGCGCCTTGTGCGCGTTCATACATCTGCATAACTATACACAAACAATTGAATAGTCACCGTAATCGACAATCGGCACTAGTCTAAGTTCTCGTAATCCAATCGTCAAACCGGCAAAACTGTTTTCACCGATCCGTGTGGAGTTTTTTTTTTACAACATTGATATGTTAACGTTACGTAGTGGTAGCAAATGAAAATTTGCGGTCGAAATTTTAATATAATAATAAGAGATATAAATGGTAAATATATTATTTTAATTGTTTTTTTTTTGCTACGTTTGATTGTCTTAATATCTTACCACTGTTGTGCAGGCATGTCAAAATTGGCCGATGACGGATATTTGAATAGCATTTGGAGGACATTTTGCGAGTTCCACCCACCATTCTGAAGAACCTCAACCGTGTATGTCTTTTTAGGACGTCTAGAAAAGTTATATAGCTGCACTTAAACTAACTGCCTTATTGGTTTAGTGATCGATAGTACGATTGCTGAGCATGAGGATCTCAATTTGATTCCCAGGTCGCGTAAAGTGTTATTAAGGTTTTCCATCAGGAAATTCTCAGCAATGGACTCTCTGGATTCGTACCCCGTTGACTTGGAACATTGAACGTTAACACAATTTCCACATTTCCGCTTAGGTGTTCGTAGTTACCTCACTCTCCCTCTCTATATTTGTTTTTCTTTTTTAAATACATGCATCATAAAATTATTCACCTTGATTTCAGTTCCTTTTTCAAAGGATATAATTGGAAAATTGTCGTTGTGCTTTGTCGACAATAAAATACTTTGATTTTTACCAAATCAACGGTAGTAAGTTTTCTCATTTAGCTTATCGCGCTACAATCCATGTTCCTTTTGCCTTTTATGTTCCGGGGACGCGGCATCTCTTTCGAACGACCCGCAAGTCCGGCAGGCTGTATCCCTGCAGGCACCTCAGTTTTGCTGACGTTTCTTGGAGCGCTCATGGAACACTAACACGCCGTCGATACGCCCTATCGTCACTAGACAGCTACCCATTGCTCAACGTTCACAGACCTGCATCTACCGTGGCCGGGAGTCGACTCGCGGCGCCTGATGCCCGGAGCGCCTCCCGCGGCGGCTGGGTTGGTTTGAGGTTCTTTTCCTCATACGTCTGGCCACATCCCTACGTTAGCATAACTGCTTTCAGAAGGAGGTGATCGCTTCCCATTCCCTCTTGGCTCTTGCTCCGGACCATAGACTGATTTAGGGCCTGACACCGGTGCTTCCCGCAAACTGGGCAATACGCAACATTGTGCCCCAACCGGGATTTTCTCCCGACCGATTAAGTGCAGGAACCTCCCGAAACTTCCGTGTCGGGACGACATGCGTCAGGCGGTAGATGAGGACGCCGTGGCGCCTCTCCAAGTAAAGACTACTTAAAGCCACTATTTTGACGTGCGCTTTCTCATCTAGTTTTTAAAAAGACTACCTCGAGAAAGAAGACCTCGTATTTTTGATTCTCTGTTGATATAATTTTAGTTTTGTGTTAAAGAAGAAAGGTAAGTGCGAAGCGAACTTTGTTCTTAAGCTACGTAAAAATAACTTTAATATTGCTTTGGATTTGCGCCATCGTAAAATGAACAAAGTATAAACAACACAGTGTGGTCACGCTAATTTGCGGAGCGTGGTTATATTCCCTAACGAGTTACGGATGTTCATGGACGAGGCGGCTCGTGGTTAGAGGGCATTCCAACCTGGTGAATAAATAAAAAACGTATTCAAACATGGTGTTCGGTGAAAGTGCCAGGGTAGCCCGTTAAATTAATGTTTTCTTACGTTTTTTTTTATGTTTTGCAATTTGCAGTTCAGTATCAAATTGTATGTTGATTATTTTTACATAAATCGCGACCAAAACAAATATTTTTATATAGATTTGTAACCATTTAAGTATCCTTTACAACTTTTTGATTATGTTCATGTAATCCCATAAAATGAGTTTTTCATGAAATTTTGGTATGCTGGGTTTAAATAAACTGAAAGGGTTGTATTATTGATTTTAATTATTATAGGTAACTGTGTTAAGCGATATTTGTAAACGCGTTTTATATTTAATCAACATACAACCAGAAAGCTTCTAGTTTTTTTTTATTTCGAGGGCTTCCCCAGCCCCTTTTTTTCCGGGTGGGAAATCATCCAATGACTTCCCCCGCTCTGGGCGGAGCGAGGGGGCATGTCAGACTTGTACTGACTAAAACCCACCCATGTTCCTTCTATTGCCCTTTACGTTCCGGGGCCGCGGTATCTCTTTCGAACAACCCGCAACCCCAGTTCCCCAGCCCCTTAATATGTTTCTACTTAGAGATACAAAGGTACTTTATAGCACTAGACTAGCATGCCCGCGGTTTCGCTCGCAGTATGATTATTAGAAATAATCCGACGGGAACGTTTTATGTCTCGTACCAGTAGAAAGATATATTTGGAATCGTATAAGTAGTTTTGTAGATAGCCTCCAACATTCAAACGTTACTACTAAATATACGTTAGTACCTTTCGTACAGGAAAGAATCGGCTTGGACCCGAATGCAGCAATGAGTATTTGAAAGTGTTCCAACTGTTCACTAACAATTTAAATGATCACGGGTACCACGTTCACCACATTTAGACTTTATGAAAAATCTGAATTCAAAATTGGAATTTGGTACCTACATGGTATTGATCTACATTATACCAACATACATAGCTATATGTATATAGGTATCTGTTTCATGATTATTCTCCAGAGAATACCCAGTAATCTCATTATTTCGCGATGTTTACCCATATTCGTCATTAGTTTATTATCTTTCGGATTGAGCCAAAGGCACGAACACTGTATTAGCACTATTTGGATCTTTGTTTGTCTCTATGAAATAATACTAAGCGCACACTTTTCCATAATATTACTTCAAGTCATAAACACAACATTAAAAACTCTCTTTACTGCTGACAAAGACAAATTCACCGAAGAAAACATGCAAGTTGTTTAAGTATCTCATTAAAAACACAATTTACCACCAAGGGGCTTAAATAATATTCATGGAGCGAAGAAAGGCTTTGTGCTTTTACAAAATAGTAGCAGATATAAGGTGATTCCTAAATATCTGAAACTTTTATTAAAAGAAGAGCTTATTGTATTGTCGACTCATTTTTCGGATGGGAAATCATCAAGCAACTTCCCCCGCTCTGGGTGAATGTTCCTTGTATCCTTCTTTTGCCCTTTATGTTCCGAGGCCGCGATATCTATTTCGAACAACCCACAACCCCGGCACTCGGTGGGCCTGGCAGGCCTCTCTGCTTCGCTGACATCTCTTTGAAGCGCGCCGTCGTCGGACGAACGGTGAGCTAATTGACGACCCTCTAAACGACAGTCTCTTTGAGTGGCAAAAGTTGCTTCTATCGGATTTTTAAAATGACAGTAAAAAGGACGACCGATTCATAGAATCGTGTATGTATGTCAGTACAGGAAGTCACACGATACAGGAACCTAGATTAGTGATCAAACGCAAGGAAGCTAGTACCACAAATAAAACAAAAATAAGTGCCTTACGTGCCATTTATTGTTAAAAACAATTCATTCATTCATATTTATTTATACATTAATTTCGAGCTAGACAGTTTCGAAACCGCAACTTCACACTTGAAAAATACATTACCAAAGCACACTTTGCTTAGGCACGCCATTACAAAGATCTCGATTTTCTTCCCAATACCTACGAATGTACGTAAACTTTCCCGGAACATTACTGAACACTAAAGAAATCTGTCATCTTATAGTTTACAAGCGAATACGGCAAACGGTATCATCTGGCTGGCTGTCAGTACAGCAACGCCACTTAACGCGTCCCAAACCATCTCGGAACCCAGTGAAATATACAGACGAAATTTCTTCCTTTTTTTAAGACATTTTTCCTACACATGGAATAATCCATGTATAAGGCGTATATTTTACTAGAGCAATTTACTAGCCATTAATAGGAAACACGTTGGCAAGGCCAAGGTGACAAAGCAACTAATGGCATATACCCATAATATATGGACTTGTGCACTTGGTACCAATCGATTGTTTAAAGTACAAATTACATTTGACCACGTAACCTCCTTCGAGGAGGAGTGGCAGATCGATAATCAATAGGTTAAAGAAGTAATAACAGGTAGTAACACGAAGGTCGAATTTGCAAGGCTTTTGCCATCTGCGTCAAAGGTTCCAACGTTAGACCTTGATGATATTCCAATATTGTATTTTCAACTTCCTTGTCGCGATATCGATTTATGAAAGTCAGTTCGAAATAATATTAACACTAGCTGCGCCCCGTGGTATCACTCACGGTGATAGAATATACAATACATCTTTATGAATTTTAGCCTATGTGTAGCTGCTATATATTGTGTGACTTGTTATATAGTTATTATTTTTCTTTTTGCGATATTTTTTTTTACTTCTACTAATTCGTTGTAAATGAGTGGACATAGTTGGCCTTGTAGATTCTTCGACGCTTGCTAACTTTTGTTAACGTATTATTATATTCTACTTTTTGTAAAGTAAGCAATGACTTATTGCCGGGCCTACGCTGTCCTCTCATACTTAAGTACTAACGCTGTAACAAAAACATTGTAAAAACAAATTATTTTAAAAGAGTAACCATGAAGTTTCTGGCCGGTTCTTCTCCAAAGGAAATGACCAACCCGAACCGTGCATAAAAATATTTTGATTATTGTAAAGTTTCATTAAAATCTATTCAGTAGTTTTTGCGTGGATGAGAACTAACATCCATCCATCCATTCGTACAAACTTTCATGTTCATAATATTAGTAGAATAGGAAACTGTCTTCAAAATGATTTCCCTTCAGAAAAATACAAACTGTCACAACTTGGGATGTGTAAATCTCTTTTCGTAATTGCTTTCAGCTACAAGATGTTAGAGTTTAACCTGGTGGCTGCTTACATAGACACCTGATACTCTTTTAAAATGCAATAGTTTTAACTCTCGATCAAAAAAGAGGGGGGTATTACTAAAATTTTGACGTGAAAGAGTAACAAACATCCATACATACATCCATCCTCACAAACATTCGCATTTATAATATTAGTAGGATAAATCAGTTTTAGTTATTCCAAAAATAGTCTGTTTCAATATTAGTAGCAAAAATTTATTTTCAAAATAAAATATTACATTTTGACTTGCAATCGCCATTTTCAACCTTCGTGCTTGAGAAGGGGAGCGCTTAATTTCCGGGTGACAGTCGTATCGAAATCAAATGTAATTGTCTGCGCTGCGTATTATACACCATCGATTTCCTTTTTTTGGCAAAGTTGTTCATGAAAGTAAATCTAGCATTACAACTGTCTTTAAGTTAGGTCCTTATCAAACAAGTTACGTTAGTTATGGTTGATCAGTAGGCCTACTATGACATCTTAAAGCAGAACTTATTCCACTGAGTGAAAGAGATGGTGCTAGACACCCTGTATAGCTCTGTCCCTTTCCCTCAGCGGAATAAGTTCTGCTTTAATACGTCATGGTAGGGTAGCAGCTCTTTTTGGTTAGGGTCTGGAACCGTGCTCAAAGCGATGGCAAGGTGTGTCATTCCGACTATTCATTGAATCGTGGTTAATGATAAAAACTCGACTTGACTACGAATGTGCAAAGGGACACTAATATTATAAAGGCGAAAGATTGTATGTGCGTGTTTATATTTGTACTTCTACACGCTCAAACGAGTTAACCGAATTTGGACGAAATTTGGTATAAAGTTTATATTCTGGATACATAGGTTACTGGCGGTGGTCCCATGGGATTTTCAAATATGGTTTTCTACTGCGGGTGACACCGTGGGGCGAAGCAAGTATTTTATATAAGCGGACACGAGTACTTATTACATATTCGAGCGACTGATGCTTTTGACACGGTATCGAGTAGCAAGAACACGGTGTACCATCGCTGCACTCAGTAAATATCCGAGGCGAGATGTATCATGGCTTCTATGGCCTTTATCACACAAAAACGGAGCGTTGCATAACTGTGCAATTAACCTATTATGTTTATATCAAACTGTTAGTAGTTAAATACACTACAAATGTTACCGCACGCCATTGTTTCTAGACCGTTTACAAAACTCATAAGTAGTTTTGTAAACACATAATAACAAGTGCCATTGAGTCTGCATAAAGCTTTATTTGCAATCAGTAAATCAGTCACTATGGCCGCGTTTCTAAGATTTTTCCTGCTCTCAGTTTTGGTTTTATACTTCTCAAACATCTGTGTAAGTATTTTCTATTAGACTATTTTTATTTTGTGCCACTTTTGTAAATCCCCCGAGTGTGGAGCTGAGGTGGACCAGAGACATTTCGCAAGTTATACATAAGTCTCATGTAATAGACGAAACACCAAATAGAGGATACACCAGACGGACAGATGCGGGAAGTCACTGGTTGTAAGCGGCTCAAGAGCACACGCTGTGGTGGTACTTAAGCGACGCCAATGTCGAGCAGTGGATTTCCATAGGCTAAAATGATAAAAAAGGCGATGATTAGAGGATGGTCTATTGTGATCAACCGGGTCCAAATACAAACTCCGGGCTACTGCTAAGAAATTCCTATTGTAATAACCCTGGGGTTGGGTAGGGTGTCCGACATGGTAATCGATCCCAAGACCACTTATGATCAGCAGTAGCAACCGTTACGGTCAACTACAATGAGTCCAAAATCGATCGTTACTCGATACACAATTGTTTGAACCGCTCTAAAATTATTCTGAAGTAACTTTAGTACTTCCATTTTTAGGACTCCGTAGTCAACTAGGAACCCTTATAGTTTCGCCATGTCTGTCTGTCCGTCCGTCCTCGCTTAATCTCTGTGACCGTTAGCACCAGAAAGCTGAAATTTGGTACCAATATGTATATCAATCACGCCGACAAAGTGGTAAAATAAAAAATAAAAAAAAAATGTTTTATTAGGGTAGCCACCCTATATGTAAAGTGGGAAGTGATTTTTTTTTTTATTTCAACCCTAACGTGTGATATATTGTTGGAAAGGTATTTAAAAATGAATAGGGGTTTACTAAGATAATTTTTTGATAATGTCAATAATTTCGGAAATAATCGCTCCAAAAGTAAAAAACAATGTGTCCCCCCCCCCCTCTAACTTTTGAACCATAAGTTTAGTAAATATGAAAAAAATCTGAAAAGTAGAACTTTATAAGGACTTTCTATGAAAATTATTTTGAACTTGATTGACACAACAGTTTTTGTAAAAAAAAAAGACAAATAGTTTTACAAAATAATTTCTGGACTAAGTTTGTAGTATAATCGTATATGCAAGCATTTTTTGTAACTTTGTTTACATATTTTATTATCCTGAACGTATCTTTTTTCAAACAAAAAAAGAATTATTGAAATCGGTTCTCGTAATCCAAAATTACCACCAAAATTGCACGTCTTTGTATTAATTAGTAACCCAATTCCCCGAGAGATGGCGCTGTAGGTACTTATTATATTGGATCGGGTATTACCGAATTGTTCGGTTGGCCTCATAACTGGGAACACTTATTGTGACGGACGGGAAACTACGGAACCCTACACTGAGCGTGGCCCGACACGCTCTTGGCCGGTTTTTAATAATAAAAGCGTTACCCCACACTAGGAATTTCTCCTGTATCGTGGGTGCGTTTACAAACATTTAAACTCACACACACAAACAACCGGACCCGGAACAACTATGTGTAGGCCATACAAATATTTGTTCCGTGTGGGAATGGAACCCGCGACAGTAGTCGATCGCTCAACCACTGCGCCAACCGTGTCGTCGAACTCTCTTCTTTGCTAAAAAATTTACCAACCCCCAACCCTGTCGTAGCTTATGAGAATCGATTAGGTGATGGCTTATATCAGCATATGGCTGACTTTTATATAATATTGCCTGGAACATCCTCCTATTTTGTTATTAAATAATAATTCTGCGATTACCGCGGCAAGCTCGGAGATTATGGTCGTATTGCTTCACGGATCACATATTGCAGCATAATGCACTTGGAATTGGTCACAAAGTGTTTTTAGAAACATGAAGTTCCCCTATAACATGATGTCGTAGTTTTCACACAAACATACATGAATTCTCGACTTTTTCCCATGGGGCTACTCAGAAGCTGTAGAAATCAATATTTATGGTCCAACAACCATTGTGGGCGGTCGCTGGGCCGGGCTATAGAGCCATGAGGCTGTATTTCAGCACTTGGTGTTCATTCACATGGTGATAATGCATTTATCTAACATAAAAACACTCAACCACAGTGGTTTTGATTTTTAATTAGCACTTATTTCAAAACATTTGGCATTTTTTATATAAATCGATATTGGGATGAGCTAGTGAGGATTCGTCAAAACCAAGTTTTACAGATATAGCTCAAAAAAATTGACACGTCATCGATTTAAAGTGGGATATGTTACTTTGACGGCACGGTTGGCGCAGTGACTGAGAGATCGACTGCTGCGCTAAGTGTCGCGGGTTCGATCCCCGCACGGAACAAATATTTTTATGACCGGTAGTTGTTTCGGGTCTGACTGTGTTTGCATGTAAGTTAAAATTTTCGTAAACGCACAAACGTTTTTTAAAAAACGAACGAACTTTTAGATAAAAATAATATAATTATCAACTAAGTATCTTTATGTAGATTATAATGCACGTTGTATTATTATAGAAAATATAAGGCAAAAGTCCTCTAATCCTGTACAGTCTGTACTCTTTTATAAACCAAACAGCTTTTATGTAATAGGTAGGTATTTCATTTCTCGTTAAAAGTTTACGAAGAACTTGAGCGTTTGGGTGACATCTAAAGCGATATAAAGAATGGGCTTAATTGAACGGCTTTCAAGATAAGCTGTTTTAATTAATCCGTTTTCTTTTTTAAACGTATTGAATTCCAAGTTAAACCAGAACGTCAAAATTATTTTACTGAGTTATAAAAACTAGAATCGGCAAAACTATATTTAAAAAAAGAAGTTACATGCTGTTTTTCTGCAAGTAAGTAAATTAATATGTCAAATGTAGTAAATTGTCTGTTGAGTTTTTGAGAATGACCACGAGGCTAAATAACAACAGGCGCTCGACTCGGTAAGTCCGCGCTTGGCTAGGTTGGTCTGTGCATGGGTGACCCATTACACGCTAGGTTCCCTCCATGCCTCGGAAAGCACGTTAAGCCGTTTGTAATTCTATGGCGGTCCGGTAAGACTGAAAACCGACCCCGACAATAGTTGAGAAAAAGTTTAGGCAAATCATCATCTGCCTAGCCTTTTCCCAACTATGTTGGGGTCGGCTTCCAGTCTAACCGGATGCAGCTGAATATCAGTATTTTACATGGAGCGACTGCCTAACTGACCTTCACAACCCAGTTAATACTGGGTAATACGATACCCCTTGGTAAGACTGGTTGTCAGACTTTCGGAACACTGACTACCTGTAACGACTGTCAAAGATCTACAAATGACAGCCGGGACCAACGGCTTAACGTGCTTTCCGAGGCACGGAGGAAACTCGGTATATAACGGGTGGTCACCCATCCACAGACCAACCTAGGCAAGCGCGGCTTAACCTTAAGATCGACCCGAGCGGCTGCTATTATTTAGCCACGAGCTCCTCAATAAAAATCTTCATTTGCCTAAAAAGTTTAGGCAAATGAAGATTTTTAATACATTACAATTCAACTTACAGAGAAACCATTACTCTCTGTAAGTTGAATTGTAATGTTAATACTTTCATTGGAGTAGAAGAATTTTAGGGCAAGAATGATTAAGTTGTCCAGAAAATTGAGTCGATTTAGACAGGACAATGTATGTCCTACTACTGGCCTAACTATTAGGTTTTGAAGATTTGGCGGTGGTACACACGACGACACACCAACCTGTGCAAAACCAGTTTAAGCAGATCTCTCAACGCCTAAACTGGTATTTAATAGGTTGACAGGGGCGTAGCTACCGCCGTATCTGCCATATCAATTATACGAGGACCCCGGGCCACGGGGGCCCCTACCCCCTCACTATTGTCCATAGAGGCAGAAATTTTAGAAAAACTAAAATCATCATCAGCCAATTCAGATAAAAATGTTTTAATAAATCAGTTTTCCGAAAAAAGGCAAGGAGAGAGAATATTTAAAACTTGATTTTTATTTGTAAAATGGTTAAATTATGTTATGATAAAATAAATATTTCTTTTCACAATATTTTTTTCTTTTGTGAAAAATCTTTACCCCCATATAGGGCCTCCAAACAATTTTTTTATACGGGACCCCGACAAGGCACGCTACGCCACTGTAGGTTTTTTATTTATTTAAAGGGTTCTGTGGCTTAGCGACCACATCACCCAGTGCAGGAAAAGCTATATTTATAATTTAGATGTCCTTTTTCTTAACTACATTTTAATATACGAAAACGACTGAAAGTGGTAGAACCAGTGGAATTCCATCATTGTCATTATAATATTTTATTTTATGTCGTACTATTATTTGTTGATGGTCAATAAAGTAACTTTGAGGACTAATTAGTTACTACTTAAACCTGGGTAACATTTACCCAAAGCATCAAAACATTTTTAAAAGATTTTATTTTATATTCCGTGGTTTAGTCGTGGGTATCTACTAAGGATTTAGTTTTTTTTTCGGTACATAGTTGTGTAGTGTCTTACAATAACATCGTAGCCCTTGGACCAACCGTGAAACAAACTATCATAAGAAATTTTAATACGCATAATCTGATTGAAAAAGCCAGAGTAGCCAGTAAAATTTAATATTATTTATGCGTTTTTTTTGTGTGTGTGGCTATAACCACTTATGTTGAACAAAGTCTGATTCTTAACCGTAACAAATACCTGACTTTGCAAAGTTAATTGAAATAACTGTCTAACCCCCGAATACTGAAACGTCACTCAAAATTTAAGTCCCACTTAAGTTCAGATACTCAGAAGTGACGTTTGACCATACAAAATCTAAAGTTTAAGAGCTGCTCAAATGTTAAGCAGCCCTAACATTTTGAGTGACGTTTCAGTATTCGGGGTTAGTTACTTTAATCCCATTAAATGACTTTTTTAAGAAAATTATTAATCAGTAATACGGTCGTGAATCATACTTTGTTTGGCATACAGACTGATACTGACTTACAAATAATTTATTTAACTTTTATTTTAACTTTCAGCATTGCAAGATTGTTTTACCACACAAACTGCGATATTTGGAAAACATGTTGAATGTTGAAGTTATGGCCAAGGCTGCAAAGATACGACAACGGATGGAAGCCAACCCTAACGCGCGGGACAGAGAAAATGGATGGCCCATGCTACTGGCCCAATATCAAGCTGAAAATAAAAACAAAATAAGCAACGTACTACCACATAGTAAAAATAATAATTTTGCTAAGATATACGAATATAATAAACGCTCACCGAACTATTAATGATTATTTAGAGTAATTACCTAGCAATAGTTTTTAGTTTACTTTAGTAGTTAATTAAATAGTTGCCCAAACACTGATTTTGATTTATATCAATATTCCTCAATAAGAGTATATTACTATCGGACTTTCAGCAGAATGCTGTATCTGTGAATTTGATCTTTACCCAGACTTGCGCCTTTATTTTTGCTGCACCTAAATTATCGTCATTTGCGCAGGTAGCTGTCTATGTCGGCAGCAATAAGATGAACGCAGGCTTACATCTTATATTAGATTGTAAAATAACTTATAAAATAATTCGATTTCGTTTGACTCAGCGCTACTTGGCTAGGCAAATATGAATTATTCATTACAGGCTTATCAAAAGTTTGTGCACCAAGAGGAAAAAATATTTCATTAACCTTTTAACCGCCACAACTTTTATCAGTTGGCGTGCCCCCAGCGCCCGGCACATTAAATCGAAAAATAAATACCTACAAAAATAGAGATGTTATGTATACTTACTTAGATAAATTTTTCGATGTCGATATTAAATTAAATTAAATTCGCTGATGACTGACTCATGATATTTGAATTTATAACTACGTACATACTTAAAACTTAAACTTAAAAATAAGAATAAACAATAATCAAAAATAATATTTTTGTAATAGCAACTATCTACCTACAACATAATCTTACTTAGAAAGTACAAACCTATTATTTACCTAATAATCTTTCATTAATTCATTCTCAATAATATTATTACTTTATTATATTATCGCACGTCTGTAGGTATATATCACTGGTCACTGCGGCGGTGACATGATTATACTCGAGAAACATAGGTAACAGGTAGGTATGACTCGTGTTCTGACCGTTTGAGTGAAGATAGAAAAGATAAGATTACCATTTCTCACTTCACAATAAACTTAAGCAAAACAATTTAATAAAAGACATAATTACCTCTTCATCAATATCAATTTCTTCGTCTGACTGAAACTCGTCATCGTCATCGCCTTCCAGAATTCTTATTAATTCGTCAACAGTCGTCATGTTAAATTTCAATTTTATAATCACGAACGTAAAATATATTAACTATTTACCCGCAACTCTAATGGAAAATTCCATATGGATCAACTCGCTCATGACGTCATGAGCAAACGTATTTATCCGACGCAGGCGCTGGCTGCACTAGCGAAAAAGGACATAATCTAGGGATGGGAATTTGCGTTTATAGTTATCCTTACAAATATATCGAAATTGCAAATTTCTTTCAAAAATATAGCTTTACACAGAGCAAAAATGACATATTAATAAAATAACAATACTTATTGTACTCTTCTTTTATTTGAACTTAGTATTTTATTCAATATTTTTGTTTATGCATAATCCCTATCTTATAAATTCTAACATTATGTCTCATCACTACTGTCTGATAAACACGGCATAAGCGTTGGAAGTCAATACACTTTCTCAGGGATAATATTAGTAAATTTACCTTATTGAAATAGTATTTTAATTTGTTTCTTGTTATGGTAAATCTGAATTATAATATTAAATAAAAGGTTGAATATATAAACTTTCGAAAAAGCAATGTATTTTAGGCTAAAACATCGTAATATGTATAGAAATTGTGTAAATACTTAACTAGGTTTTGTGTCGGATAAATCCGACTCGGGCGGAATGAGCCCGAAATTTTTTGTCGGATAAATCCGACTCTGGCGGTCAAAGGGTTAAGGTACTAAAATACGTGATCGTCGATGTCTCATTTACTGCCCAATAACAACATAACAGTATTACAGTACATAATATTGCTAAATTTCATCGAAAATATGTCATAGGTAGGTGGTTTTCATAGGACTTATTAATTCTTGTAATGCCGCTATCATGTTTTGCAGCTGCTTCGATAATGTATACTTTAAGTTTACTGTATGAATGTAATAAGGAACATTTAAAAGAAATAGATGTCCGCCGGTATTGAGAGCATGGTCTAAACTACCGGTTAACCGGTGTTTAGTAATCCAGAGAGAGGACCCTCCTCACAATGCGGGTCGTATCCAGGAGTACTGCCTCATGAATCAGGCCCTAGATCCAAGGCCAAAGCAAGCCTAAGGAAGGCTTAGACAGATGGTCATTGAAGCTCTTGGCCATCTGGCTATTGGCGGTTACGACAATCGGCACAATGATAGCCGATCTCACATTCCACATATCGACATCCCCGTAGGCGAAATCGAGATATTTTATTTATTTTTCTTTCTCCGTTTTTACGAATACCTACCTACCTACCTACCTATATATCTTATAATTAGTTTCATTGTACAGACATAGAGATACCACATAATAAAGTTTTTGATGCTCTGACCGGACAAAGAAACTTATTGAAATAAAAGGAATATTTTCTTTGGTAAAAGTTCTGATTCCGTTTTACGGATGCCTTTCGACGATCCTCGTATAACTAAAGAACATAGCCCACTCCTCGTATTGATCGTTCGAGTGGTCGATTTATTCTCAAGGTTTTACCTTTCTTCGTTTGAAAGATACGGAATAAGAAAACAGGAAAATGCTGCACGTGTTGAAGTAGGTACCTAATCACAATAAATAGGTACAATATATACGGGTTCTGACGGATGTTTGTAAGCACAGGTATGATGGAATTCTATACCTACTAAGTATTAAAAGAACAATAATTGTACCTATTTAAGTAATCATATTTCCGAAAAAAGTCTCCATCGGCTTCTATAAATGTTGAACGGTTTACGGAGCCTGAAAATCGATTGAGCTAAGTTTCACAAGTGGGAAAAAAAACATTATTTTAACCCGAACTGAGCTCGGTCGCCAGGTCCCCAATATGATTATCGTGAATATTTTCCGGGTGCATTGGCTTTCACGATAGTGGTACCTATACACTATACCTGCTCCCGTAATAACAAACACGTTGGTCCACGAAGTCGTATGTTCATCTCACTGGCTTTCATATTGCTAAGAAAAGAAAGACAATCTTCGAAATCGGATCAAAACTTTTCTGATAAGGTTAACATAAGCCGCATAGCCGTACATGTTGCCCGCTGAGTTTGTCGGAGGTGTACTTGAATCAAAATATAGGTACAGACTATCTGGTGGTTGAATAACCTACTGTCAATCAAGCTATGGACTGTCTTAGCATTTCGAATACCTCGATAGGGAGGATTAGGGAGGTATGGCAGAGTAAAGAGCTTCACGGACGCTTTTTCCGGGCTCCACATGGGTCTGATGTAGACCAAACAGCGTCTGTAGCTTGGCTATGTTCTGGTGACCCCTTTGGAAAAACCAAAGGTTTTGTCTGAGCAATGATGGATGAAGTTATGATGACGGATAACTACCGGAAGTTTATCGTGAAAGATGGCACGGTTGACTTATGTCGGGCATATCACCGTCCGGGGGAATCAATTCGTCACATTATTTCCGGTTGTTCTCGTCTTGCTAACTGCTCTGTACATGCATAGACACAACCTTGTAGCCAGGATTATCCATCAGCAACTTGCTTTAAAATACAGCCTTGTGGAATCGGAAGTGCCGTACTATAGGTATATGCCTGACCCAGTTTTCGAACATGGCAATATCACATTGTACTGGGTTCGATCCATCATCACCGACAGAACTATTGTTGCCAACAAACCTGATATAGTGGTGGTGGATCATTCAGAGCGGCGCGCAATAATTGTTGACCTAACAGTCCCGTATGATGCCTCGTGAAAGCCGAGAAAGATAAGCAAATCAAGTATATTGACTTGGCTCGCGAGTTTGTCGACATGTGGGATGTGGACTCAGCGATTATTGTGCCGATAGTCGTATCTGCCAATGGCTTAATTGCTAAGAGCCTCGACCAATACCTGAGGAGGCTCTCGTTAGGCAGCTGGATGGGCTGGGCTTGATATAGAAAGCGGTACTCCTGGACACGGCTCGTATTGTTAGGAGGTTCTTCCCGATACTGGTTGGCTACTATTTTTATATATTTTTTTTGTTATTAATAATATTTAAAAATATGAACAATATGTAAATCATTCAATAAATGAACGAAAATTCACGCAACTTCTTACATCAATCTCATTGCTTTGTTTGTACTTAGAGGAACTTATGAAGGGTGGGTTATAATAAGGCCGAACCTTCTTTCCTTTGCGTCAGAAAACTTGTTGAAATGACAGTTAGGTGTCAAATAAAAAAAACATTTTGGAATTGATTGTTTACAATGTCAAAATTATCTGTTTTTATTTATTGATTAATACATATTATTTTGCAACGTTTTATCAGCATTTAATCTGATTTTTTTATTCATAAAATATTAACTATACTGCTACTATACTTTTCAAATTTAAAACATGTCGTGTGTAAAAAAAGAAGCGGGTAGCGGTGATTTTAGTTGGTTACGATTCCAGCAGTTTCATGAATCAGTGCAAGAAAGATTCAGGAAGTGCGAGCTAATGAAAACAATAGTACATATAGACATATTTAACGAACACTTTCAGAGTTCCAGTGCGGACTTAAAAATAAAACCGTATAGTTATGCTCCTGGTGCGGCAACCACGTCGGTTTCTTTTGCAGCGAATACAAAACTCATGGTGAATACTGATGTTAGTGAGTTGCCAGCCGAAAGGCTAGACTATAAATTAAGTAGGCTCTCAATTACAACAAACGTGTCTAGCTTGTATCCCGGACACGACATTCTATCGAAACGTAACAAAAACAGACTTTGTAACAAAAATGTGTAGGTAGGTCTGCGTCATTAAATCACAAATATTATGTACATAACTAGGTTGGTAGAGCTGTGGTTATTGTTAAGTTAATAAAGTGTTATTCATCATCCCTTAGGCCTCACGAGTTTGCGGCGTTAACATAACGACTTACCTAAGACGATTTTAGAATTTAATTAGTATAAGTAGGTATATGAAAATACTTCAATTTTAAAATTAACTGCTTCACATGATTACATGTAATTGACGTATTTCTTTACGTTAACGCCGCGGCTTCATGTCCCTTGTTACTTGGAGTCGGCGCGATGTGAGGTATTTTTTTTCAACCGTCTCGCTATCATTTACTCCTCTTTCTTTCATATCATTCATCACATAATCGATCCATCGTTAACTGGGTTTTCTTCTCCCTCTCTATCCATCAACATTTATTTTCGTCACTCGATTAGTCACATACCTACGACTCGTTGCTCCTCATTACATGCCCATACCAAGACAGTCGATTCCCTTGAAGATAATAAAGTGTTAATACTTGATCTAAGTGTTTTATTTTTAAAGCTGCATTTCGTTGTTCCGTAGTTATGATATGACAAGCAAAGAACTAAGTGAAACGACATATCTCGTTACGTTAACGCCGCTAACTCGTGTTGGGGACCTGACCACTTGAAAGTCGTAGGCGTTTTACTAACCTATTGAATCTTTATTGGAGTTTACTCCTTAAGAATCGATTTTCATATATAAGGCGCCCGGTATGAAAAAAATCCGAGGGGTAAAACCTACTAAAGTAACGAAAATGTGTCACGTTTTTGGTGCGCACCTTTAGTGCGCAACATTCTAATTTGGCTGTGAGTGTATTAAGACGTACATATGGTATGCTGTATAGGCGACTATACCTATATGATATGTTATTGGGCTTGTTTGTTTTTTCAATGTGAATCTATATTATGGGGTCTAAAATGGTATCTTTAGCAGAATCATAATAGGTTAATAATATGAATAACGTTACCATTCGACCAAATGGTCACAAAGTGATAGGTAATTAGCAATACCTATTTACTGCGTTTGTGACCAATTTGAGAATTGTTCTTTCTGCTAAAGTGTCTGCCTACTCACTAGCATGCCTACATGTTACCCACTCCCTATCTACATTGATAGTAAGCACTTTGTCATTAGTTAGCCTGGTGACTACCCAAATGACTACCTGTCATTCGTCGCTCGCCTAGCTGGCTGAGCATAATTATGTAAGAGGCAGTGTTTGTTTTGCTGCTTGTACCTTTCTACTATCTTTGTACAGTACTACAGAATAAGTAATAGTGCAACTACAGAAATTGCACTCTGTGTTTGTTAACATGCGAATTTAAACCTAATATAACAACGCCGTATAGCAATGTTCTTAATACCAAAAGTACACGGTACGGGAGTGACCATTATATTAGAATACCGACGCCAAGCGCGGTCGTTACAAATCAAAATACACCTTAAGTTCGCAATACTAGAGGTGGTATTACAACGGCCACAATGCGCCTTTGAACTAACCGACCGTGTTGTAAGAATGAGGGTTGTGAGAAAACAAATTATTATTCTTTGATGTATGTAATAGCTGGTAATATTGATTAATTAATGTCCCACAACGATAATCTGAGACTGGATGAAAGGCCAAGTTATACCAGTTATGGGAAAAATAAAAAAAATAAAATGTTTTTTTGCCATTTTTTTAGATATTGTTACGGAACACGATTGGCTGTTTTTTTTTACTCCTATGCTATTCCATGCAGATTAGGTGCATAATTTCGTAGCGGAATCTAAAACAGTTATTATACCTACCTACCCATTTTTTTTTCTGGGTGTTAGTGTAGAGTAGTGGAGCTTCATTGCCTCGGCACTTTGATGGTGGTCGAACTGTTTATTTGTCTTTCAGGATTTGCAGTAGTGTGGCGGGCTAGGCGAATTTGTTTCACCATCGCGTCGGTCGGCGAGCCTTTATATACCTACCTGAACATGGCGGGATCTCCCTTTTTGTTTCCAGGGGAAATCCTCAAAAAAACACCAAGGATAGTACCCCAAGTTTCGAGTATTTGTAATTATCCTACCTACATCTCATAAGCTGAACATGTTGGAGTGTTCCGTAATCCTGAATTGCCCCACGCCTGGGCAAAGACCTTCCCAGTAGTATCCCCATTCCTCTCAGTTCTCGGTTGGTCGAGTTCTCACTTTCACGAGGGTGTTATTGATGCATACCCTTATCGCATTGATACAGATCACTTTACCGTGTAATAATTGTCATAAGACCAGCTACTTACTAATATTTGTAATTATATTACGATATAAAGCTCCTCTCTAATTTCCCCGGTCGCTACCTTGGAAAGTGTTATTATGTTTGAGGGGTTTGTTACAGACCAACAAACTGAACATCTTTCTCCATAGAAAAAAGTTCGGGTATCTTCTTCTTTGTCGTTCCCTTACTGCTGAGGATCGCACCCACGGTTGACCTTTATCAGAGCCGTTCGGTACAAACTGCATCCAACATTCTTCTTGAATCTTCAACGACCAGCTACTACCTAAAATTAAGTGCTGCTTCTCCTAATTGTAGGTGATTACTTAAGACAGGTAGTTTTAAAATGTCACTAATATTATAAAAGGCGAAAGTTTGTATGTGTGTGTGTGTGTGTTTGATACCTTCAGGCCCGAACGGCTTATCGGATTTGATATCAAGATAACTTATATTCTGGGTTAACACATGTTACTTTTGATGCCAGCAAACTGCAGTGTTCCCATTGGATGATCATATAACTCAAATATGGTTGATCACCGCGGATAACACAGTGGGGCGCAGTCGGATGACTATGGTCGCTTCGGACAAGGGTGTCATATAAATATATGACACCCTCACAATTTTTTAAAGCAAGGGAATCCGCATTAGTTTCAAATTGCATTAAGTACAAAATAACACACAAATATCTTTAAATAATTTTATTGTTAGTGGAAATACTTTTCCGAATCACAATTATTATGTAACTACAATGAGTGTCATTAGCGCTGCTATCGTATGGATAACGGCTAAACACAGATACGTAGCTTATCGTAAGCCAGGCCCATTATTCCATTTTGTTATTCAAACAAACTGTTTTAGTGGATACATGATTCATTGATCTCTAAGCATGATATTTAAAACACTTGCGAATTTATATATGAGCAAGTATAAAAAATACAAGTATTCATAAATTTTGCTTTTTCGATGTTGGTACCAGCCCTATTAAGGCTCATGAATTCCCTGTCTTAGTGGGCATTATTGGACGAATAATGCCCCGTTCCAATAAACAAAAACGACTCGTTTTACTTACGGATAGTTGTATTTTGACATAAGTTCTATGAGACTTTATGTGAAAATTTAACTATCCGTAAGCAAAACGAGTCGTTTTTGTTTATTGGTACGGGGCATAAGTCCATCAGATCGACACGAATTACTTACTCTATTTTCGTTTTGTGCCCCAGTCAGAAGCATTAGGTAACATAAATAACTGCTGCACTCGGGCCTGGCTTTCTCCAAATACCAACACGATCCAAAAACTACGGTGTCTACCTATCTAGTAAAAGTTGACACGATCTCAAAGCTCAGTCTCACAATTCCATGTTTGCATTTGCTGTTTGTTTATGAACTTTGTATTTATGTAGACGAAAAATAAAATATACTACACAATTAGACACTGAATATACAACTGCAAGCATTGTCTAGTTTTAAATTCCTGCTAATAATATGAATGGAATTATATTTAGGTACTTTCACCGTTGGTGGCTTAATAGCGAATAGGGGATCTAAAATGGCTGCTTAAGCAGAATCATTATAGAATAACAATATGAATCAAGTTGAAATTCTTACAATGGCCACAGACGCAGTCAATATTGTGAATTGTTACTTTGTGACCATTTCAAGAATAGTAACGTAATTCATATTATTTTGACTGCTATAGCGACCATTTACCAGGTCACGTTGCCAGCAGGGCATTGTTTAAAAATGACGGGCAAAGTAGTCCCTAGCAAACGCTACACTGCTTGCACGCGGCGCTTTCAGAGTATAGGTACTCGGCCCAAGAGACACATTAAAATAATGTCTTCATGTTGTCTAAAGAGTTTTCTTATGCCTTAAAAAGCACCTTAAGAAATAATTACATAAATAGGTTATATATATTATAAACAAAATATATAGATTTAGAGTAGACAAAATAAATTCAATATCTTATAAACAGCTAGTTGTACTTTTAATTACATAATTATACTGTTTTAATACGTTAGTGCAGAAATACAGGATGGAAAAAACATGTTATTCAAGGGAATCATTTGATAGCGAGGATACTTTACAAACTTGTTGATTTTCTAATAATATTCACTTATCATTGGTTCTTAAAAGGTACTTATTTAATCTACCAGAGGTACCTAATCGCTTTTATAAACTAAATGAGCCTCCGTTTAACTTACTGGCTATTTTTCAAAGCGTTTAAAGAACTACTTACTTCAAATAAAAAAACAATAACTTTTTTGAAAAAAGACTCCGAATTGAAATTGTCCTCCTTTTTTTTGACAGTCAAAAATGTGATCTAGATCTTTCCATCCTGTATGGATGAAACTATGATTCAAGTTACAAAAACTTACATAGGTAAAAAATATTGTGAATATTTGTTCCAGTACAAAATTGCTATAGATATTTTTTTAAATATACCAATGGTGATTATATTAGAAAAACGAAAACCTCACATTAAATTCATCATACATAAGAAATAGTAATTACGATGTCGAGAAGCTAATATTAGGAACAATATAAATTATTACATCGGAAAGAGAAAGAAACACTTGGGTCGCTCTAGAAGAACGATTAATTTGTTAATACTATAAATATTAAAATTACATTTAGTATACCACGTGGAACTTAAATTCATCTACAACTCATAATATACAAATATCATTGTTTGATAAAAATCATAAAATAATTTACAAATTATTGATATGTACAATATTTTCATAACTAATATTAATCACTTCCTCAGTAATAAATAAATTAATAAACGTTTACAAACAAAAAAAATGTATTACATGATATTTATATAGAACATTACAGTTAGACTCTTCAATTAAATATACACCAAGTAAACACTATTTATGCGAGCAGCGTGGATTAATTAAAGGTAGTCCAACCTTTGGGAACACTAGGGGTGGGCTCCTGTCGCGCGCTCGAGCCTGCGGAATAGTCCGATAAACCAAACTGGCTAAAATCTAGTCCATATTCGTGTAAGAGAGCACTGTCTGTAGATTTGATTTGTTCAACTTTTTGATTTTTATCACGACACTTGAGCGGATCGAAATCTTCTAGGTTTGTCGGCGAATCGTCCAGTTTAATGAGATCAGAATCAGAGCCACACGACTGAAAAAGAAATATGTGAGTTAAACAAGCACAAAGCGAGACACGTCCCTTAGAAGGCGTTTTTTGTGCCTGTCATCAATTACATAAATATCAGCTGTAGATGTACAGCTACAGCTTAATGTAGGGCACATTCCTCATTGTAATGGCTCATTTACATTAGTCGCACCTTGTCGATATGTGGCACATCCAAGTTGTTAACAACATGGATAACTATTGAGGAACTGGTTATTTGGGACATATGTCGGCAGCATGCTTGCATGCATGTTATCGTTACGACCACACAATGAACGTATACTAAACTAAAAGTCTACAGCAAACAATTACAGTAGGTAATATCCATTTCATGCAGTAAAGACGAAAAACACATCAAATTTACGTTGTGTAAAGCAATTATATACTTAGAAGGTATGTGTCAGCTAATGTAAATCAGCCATCATGGTCGGTGTGAGTCTTAGTGAATTTAGTATTAAAATTTAATCCAAACCGACTATGTATTATAGAGTAACTGCAGAGGTATTTAAGCCCGGTTTCAACACACCACATTTTCGTCACACATAATGAGGATTACGATAAATTTAAATAACTAAATATTTTAACTTTACCCATAATTATACTTTCAAATAGTTTTTTTTTTAATTTTAAAATCATAAAAGTAAATGATCGGAATACATATTGAAACCTGGCTTTAGAGTCGTTGAGCGAACGGTATCATAATTTTCTAATAAGTATGTTGCTATCGACATGAAAATTCGTTTTCATAAAAAGTTAATGACTTAAGTAGTGCGTAACCGCTCGACGAGTCTTTATTCACTTGCACAAGGCTGTGATTTTAGTAAAGTAGTATGTATCTGAGCCTTGTAAATCATTAAAAAATAACTTAAATAGTGTGTGTATGACTACTTCTATTAAATAAAAATCCAAAATTTATGCATACGTAGATATATTTAGTAACATGCATTTGCAAGTTCTATGTAAGCATGATCTTGCTAGAGGACGACAAACAGTGTATTATATACAAGTGCTCGTGTCATTCTATTAATATATTGATATCAATACGATAAGTACAAAATACAGAGTCGCACAGTCATGGTACTTCCCACTAATTTTAATGTCTCGTGTATAAAAACATAAAATTTCTATTCATTATAGGATGAGTTGCACGATACATAATTATATCAAATGCCTATGGCTGAACCGGATTACATTTAGAGGTTGCACAAAATAAATTAATATAAAGACATACACAGTCAGATCTATTTTCGAATCAATCCGATATAAACAGTCTTGGCTACTGTTGCTCCTATCGCACCAACAGCCACTTCTGTAACTATTACTTACGCAACTAACCATTACATTAATCTATTGTTCGAATTAAGTTTTTCTATAATTTTATCTTTCCGTATCACTTACTGGTTCCTGACTCTATTAGTAGAGTCTTTATCTATTAACTCAGTTGTTGGTAGATTGCCAATACTTAAAAAACACCTTGTTGTTTTAAAAAACGATGGGTCAATGAAAAGTGAGTAACAAACGTTGAGATGTTGACTAATACAACAAAATTTCGGATCGTAGCGTTCTCTTAAAACTTACTGGGGGTTTGCTATAATAACTCATTTAAATATGTCGTTGTCCACGTCGTGCAAAAGGTTCACGACACAACATCGTTGTATAGATGTGTTATGCAAATCATCCTATTGTAAATAGTGATCAAAATATATTTTTCAGCATTTGATAATCTAGTTTTAAATAAAAACGAGCTAGCATCACAATATGAGATCATTCATTTTTTTATACTTATTAATCAAATTATTTTGATCAGAATACCAACAAGCATTATTATGCAAATTAAAGGAGTACATGCGTAGGCCACGTATAAAAATAAAATAATATAAGGCACCTTATTTGAACTTTTGTTAATAATAGTTACGTAGCAAAATATAAAAAATATTTATTTTAATGTAGCCTTAAACGCACATTCTTCTAAAATGTATTTATTTAGTATTCCCATAACAATATATTATAGAAAAACAATTTACAATAAAACAATATATTATGGTATATTAATAGAAAAATAAACATTTTCAATGGAACTTGTAGGGCCATTCTAAATTATTAAAAACAGTAACATAACAAAATATGTCTCTAAGAAATTGCGTCTTAGTCGAAGAGTTCTTAAGCATTAAATAAATTACAAAGCAATATGAAATTAATATGTATAATAGGATAATATTTTTCTTTGATAATTTAATTATTTTGTCAAGGATTACACATAAATAATATTTGTGCTAGGCGCGCAATTTGATTTAATTTTTGAGAGGATTTATTTTTATTAACTGTGTTATATTTAGTATCACTTTAAAAACAATTATTCAGTTCGTATTTACATGTCTTGGAAACGAATGACTATAATGAATATTCTTATCTTTTCAACACTTTTGCAAGAAGTTAAGCGTATCTAGACATTTGTTAACTTCTGCACATTATGATTTTCAACAATAAATGTGATAAAATTCTTATTTTCATGATATAAAAAATCTAGCACAGCATGAAGTTTATAAATGATAACTAAATGTACACTAATATATTGTATGTCATGTGTTACACAACTCCTGTCCACCATGCTTAATATCAAAAGCAACAATGTTTTCGGAAAAGTATGTAATACTTGTAAGGAAATAAGGGGCTTCACGTGTTAGATTAATAGTATTAATTCAAATACATGAATCTTATAATATCCAATATGAATGTTTTTAGTAAATATATGTATAGTCAACCGTCGTGTGTTAGTGCAAACATATTTCACTCTTGCAGTTCAAGGCATGAGTTCTAAAACTTTCTGCTTTACAGTTAGGTATAAAATTGATATGATTACAAATGTGCATATCAGAATTACCTCTAGAATTTTCCCCTTGTACGAAGGTAGGTCTGTGTTGGGTCCCACGGCGAGCCTGGGCCTTACGCTCTCTTGGCTCGGTCTACCTATAGCGGGTGTCGTAACTTTTGTCGCAGTACCGTTACACGGCGACGACGCTGTCGGTAGTGACACCTTTCTTTGATTTGTTGACAGAGTCAAATTTAATTTTGCCTTATCATTGCCTTCTGTGAAGCGTATCGTGCTGGTGTGAAAGTCTGACGTAGTTTTCACATCGTTTTTTGTGATGTTACTGACAAAGTGTAGATTTTGTAGCGTCGAGTTGGTGGAGGCACGCGGCGGCGGCGTTGGCGCGTCAGACAAATCAATTAGTTTCTTCGTGGAAATGATTGGGTAACGGACTGGGAGTTGGGGACGTTCCGGTAACCGGGGTGGGACACATGGTGACAGTGTTTTCTGCAAAATAAAATTGAATGATGTGCCACGGTGCTCCTAGGAGCGGTCATGCTGCTATCGCATTCACATGGTACTAAACACAAAAATGTGGGCAGTACAAATAACAAAGCACGGTATAAGTGTAATTAAGCCTAATGTCATTAAATAAGCCTAATTTGTAACTTATGGAAACTAGATCAGATATCTTTTTTTAAGAAAAGTGTGTATACCTAATGACTAATTAAATCTCTACATGTCATATAAAACAAAGTGCATTACTAATCGCTTTGTAGAAGAAAAAAATATTCAAAAAGGTACCAAAGTACACAGATATTAATGAAATAATGTTATCAAACTTCCGATACGATTCTAAAAAAAATAATAATCATCATCGTCGCTTGCTACCCTCTATTTTGAATGAAAATACAAAATCAACATAATATATTTTAACGATGTAACTGAATTTGAACCATGCATTCATGATGATAGTACCGGTGAGGATAATATTAATTCACTAATGTAACTTGCATGAAAACTCAAAATGGAGACGAACAGAATACGAAATGAATTTATGTAAAGTGGCGTATCAAAAGTCGTGATTCTATTCTAACAGGCATGACGAATATAAGAACACAAGCGTCTAACAAGGAGCTACAAGAATGACAACTACATACATTGTTTTAAGGTGCAATAACGATTGTCACTTACTGCTTTGTCGGGAAGGCTGATTTCTGAGTTCTGGGAGCTATTCGGGAAGCTATCTCGGCGTAAGGCTTTTTTACTGTCGAACAGGAACTCCATCTCGGTGAGCAGGTCGAGAGGGAGAGCAGGGGGCGCTTCGCGGGGCGGTGGCGGAGGCCTCATCAACATCATCGTCGGTTTGTTCGTCGGGGAAGAACCTGAAGAATCCGAAGAGACGGGGGTCGCTGTCCCGCATGAAAACCTACACAAATACACACAAATAAGGAATAGTTGACCATTGTAAATGTACTACTGCTTTTTTCTATAGTGATGATGTGTGTTTTATGTCAACCGATTGCGGCTGGGGCGGTTTCGCATGCACCGATGTTATATTCGACAGCTCGGAGATAATAATATGTTTCAGAACAACCCGGTGTTCTTAATATCTGAGACTGGATTGGCTTTTGACAGTTTCCAAACCTGTCGTATGAGATCACCACAGGTTATCACATTCGTTAAGTCTCGATTCTAGTCTAGATGTTTTATCTTATACGCCTCAATTCCCAAACGCAGTTAAAAACTTACAGGATCACACAGGTAATTTTAAATTAAACGTCATAGGTTTCAATCAAAGTAGATCAAAGTACTGATCTACCCTTACCTATTTGTGATAATATTGCAGTAAAAAGCCACTATAATTCACCTGTAAACATTACTGATAAACCCACGACATCGCCCCAACTTTTCGCCATTTCCGTCTATGATTTGTGACCAATTGTGCATCTGGCTGGAAACTACCAATGACGCCGATTTCGTGTTGTACATGCTGTTTATTTAATTGCCTGACATTATGAAAATACGAAAACGAACTGCGTTTGAGGAATGCAACATATGCTTCTGATATAGAAGACTATTAGGGTATCCTCCATCACATCTTCCGGAGAGCATATCATTGAATGCATGCGTAGTTAAGGCGACAATTTAATCATATTCGGTATAATGAAAACGATTAATGAATAAATTTGAAAACAAATTAAAACATGGAACACACCACACGAAACGATTAGTTCCGATTTCGGCCACGCGCAAATTACGGTGCGCGCAACAGTAAAATGAGATACTTTATGTAACCTTTGTTTTTATGTAATAATTACGGCAACGCATCTGCCCTTATACTTTCGATGTATAAAGCATAGAATTTATAGTCACCTGCTGTCATCAGTGGTATTTATTGACGATGGACGCGACCCGGTTCTGGGCATTTTATTCTTTAGTCCTTTCACAGCGGATTTTACATTCTTGCCTCCTTGACGGACCTATGTTGAATAAAAAATAGAACATTATAAAACGTATTAAAACAAAGAGAACGACCTTTGTCAAAAATGTCTTCGGGCCATAAATTATTGCAGTCGTTTTATTTTTTCTATCGTGGTTGTTCAAGATTGAATGTTAGGCGTCAAGGGAATTTAAGTTTTTGTCATGGATATCCGAAGGGAACCCTTATGTTCTTGCTTGATCAATTAGTATAGCTCTTTTTTGTTTCGATGACTGCCTGTTTGATCTTAGCAATTATATCTTAAAAAAGAAAAGTGGAAAGTAAGTAAGTGCGTTATAGATATTAATAAAGAGATTCTGTCAAAACCTTCCAAGTACTTTCCAAGTACGTTCCAAGACTGCCTGGTGTTACCCACACTAGGCAGTCTTGGATACTCGCAATGATGATTTTTTTCCTTAAATGATAGTGTAGTTTACACCTTGTATAATCCACCAAAATATTTATGCCCTAACAACTAAAATGTCAAAGGTCGTAAAAAGATTAATCTGAAAAACAAAACGGTTCAATGTCCAACCAATCACATGCAGTATTTCTTTACAAATGAATGTGGATAAAATATAAGTGATTCTGTTTATAATTCATTTATTTAATACAGCAATATTGCTTTTTTTTTCACTAATGCCAAATGATTTTTAAAGAAAAACTATATCCTTAAAAAAAAACGAATGGTTTCTAACCGAAACATTTCATGATGATCCCTTGTTGTTCTTGTGACACTCACAATAGAGTTTTAATTCACGTAACAACATTAACATCGCGAGTCATGTGAAGGTCCTTATGGTAATTGCTTGAGGCATGCTACGAGCCTTATTGTAATTGCTCAAGGCATGCGATAGACCTTTGTGCAAACGCTCGAGGCATGCAATAGGCCTCTGTGTAAACGCTCGAGGCATGCGATAGGCCTTATTGTAATTGCTCAAGGCATGCGATAGACCTTTGTGTAATCGCTCGAGGCATGCGATAGGCCTTTGTGTAAACGCTCGAGGCATGCGATAGGCCTTAGTGTAATTGCTCAAGGCATGCGATAGGCCTTAGTGTAATTGCTCGAGGCATGCGACAGGCCTTATTGTGATTGCTCGAGGTATACGACAGGCCTTATTGAAACTCCTAGAGGCGTGCGACAGACCTTATTATAATTGCTTTAGTCATTGAACTTTTGCGCAGATATTTAAGATTTGTTATTTAAGGTGATTCATTCCCCCAGAATAAGATAAGATTACACGTGACTTGCAATGTTTGGAAATGTATGGTTTAAAATATCGGCTTGTCGCAATAACGTGCAATAAATACGGTTGTCTTATATAATATTAGCCAGTAGAGATCGGGACCCAGTGCAGAGTAAATAACACTACAATTTTGAACAGCATCTGATATTCGTAACTTCGTGGAGTTTATACTTTATTTATTACAACAGCAGCGGCATCTACGTTGTGAACTACGCTGTATAATAAACTAAATATATATATCTTCTATATTTATACTTTTATTAATATCAATAAATATGATTAAGGGGTATTCCTACTCTATGAACATTCGCTTAAACTACAAACTTGTATAATATCATTCTCATTAAATTAAAATAACAAAAATCCTTGGATTGTGTTTACTAGCATGCGAAACCAAATTAATATTGTAAAAGTAGCTGGGGACTATGAATATACAAGTGTTTATTAAGCTACCAAGTGGGGAGTGAAATGGTAGTGTAGTACATTAAGTATTTATAATTTTAAAACAATAAAATTAAGGCTATCGACATATTATTTACTTAAACGTATATATCTTATAGTTAAAATTTAAATACTACGCTACATAAGTAAAATAAATACAGAGGCCGCCAGGCATAGGCTACGACACAGATATACTTACACACACACACACGTAATACCATCACCAAAATACGATATCATAATTACTAGTTTACGTCAAAAGTATTCTCCACCAAGTTATGTATAACAGTGCCAAAACAGAATGTAGTTGTCGTATAGACAACTGAGTTCACTAGGACTCACCGTTTTGACCGCCGATTGCACTGCTGGGTTCGCCTGCAAATATTCATAATTTAAAGCAAAAAAGAAAATCTCCAGTACTTAAAGCATGCATGCATTGAGTTTTAAGATGTACAATTGTAAATGACGATCGATGTCAAAGATTTGATCGATGACAAGCTGTTTTTATTTGACTTAAATTATAAATATTTTAGTTTACACCAATCACGGAATTGATGTCGATCTGATTCTTATTCTTCAAATTCATTATCAGAACCCATTGTATCATCCTAAGTCATTTTTATGTTCATCTATTTCATCATGGGCCAAGCTTTTTCCTAACGTTCTATGTTTTGGTCTGTCTAACGGATGCAGCTGAATACCCCTATTATAAATAGAGTGACTACCTACATAGCGTCCGTAGCCCAGTTATTACTGAGTAATATTATACCGCTTAGTAAGACTGGTCAACTGTAACGGCTGCCAAAGATCTACAAGTGATAGCTGGGACTAACAGCTTAACATGCTTTCCGAAGAACGGAGGAAACTAGGTTGGTAATGAGTGGTCACACATCTTCGGAGCGATATTGGCAAGTGTAGCTAAACCTGAAAATGGACTGGTATATTATTTAGCTACGATCTCATCCCTCCATCTACGTATGATAGTAATGTAACATAAGTTACCTACTTAGCTTTTGAAATTAAATAGAACTTAAAATTTAATTAATTATAAGATATACCCCCGAATACTGAAACGTCACTCAAAATTTAAGTCCCACTTAAGTTTAACAGAGACTTAGAAGTGACGTTTGACCATACAAAATCTAAAGTTTAAGAGCTGCTCAAATGTTAAGCAGCCCTTACATTTTGAGTGACGTTTCACTTTGACGACACGGTTGGCGCAGTGGGTGAGCGATCGTATGTGATTGTATGTGAGTTTAAATGTTTAAAAACGCACCCAAGATACAGGAGAAAATCCTTTTTTTATTTTTGTTTAAAAAAGAAACTAAAACAACTCTGTAAAATATGTCTGAATTTGTTTTTCAGAAAGCTGAGTTTTTGCAGCCGAAGTAAGTAATAAATTTTCTAAATTTTGCTCTGGTTGTGAAGATTAAATTTAGAAGTTACTTTCAGTTATAAAACCTTTTCCAAAAAACTTTTGTTTTGCGTATTGGTTATGTTCTAAGGGGCTGCTGAGAATCAGTTCTTAACGAGCAAAGTTTGAAATCTATCCTCAAAATACTATCCACGGTAAGTGGACAATGTTGTCCAATTTAAATGGCCTGGGATGTCCCGTGTTACACAGAAAAAATGTTAACAAATCATTCACTTTTCGACAACTTACAATCGGTTATAATACACTGTTTTAGATAATTAATACCAGACAATAATTTAATTTAAAGGGTTATAAAATTTAATATACGTATGTAACAATGTTGTAAAGTTCATTCAATTTCACTCATTTTTTTTTGCCGGATACCGTCGATACATCGTATACGTTAACTACAAGTATTTAAGATAAACGTCTATTTCAAATGAATGCTTAAATGTTTATGTTAGATGTCTGATTTTAATAGGACTAAAACGAAAACCTTTTTCAACCGGTCTAAGTCATAATTGATCATGACTTTAAAAACAAAAGCAAAACCAAATAATGAAAAAGAAAATAGGTACAGAGGAATCTGGAAAACCCACAGAACATTAACACACCTCGATGCATTCTACCAGAGGCAGTATTGTGGAATATTTTTAAACCAAGAGCAAAAGATTAAAACTCCACTAATGAAATGAATGAAAATGTTACGCCACAGATTACCTACAGTACTGTTTCTCCTCCTTTAAATTCATCCAAGGGTTGTCTTGAAAAGATCGCTTTAACGATAAGAACGCCCATTGTGTCACCCTATTTATAAGTTGTTTATGTTATACTTGTTATTAGTATGGTGTACATTATAAACAATATTCTATCTATCTTTTTATCTATCTCATGGCTTTGAACGCGACCAGTAACAAGTTGTCCGCTGAACGCAGTTTCAGAGCTTCGAAATTAGTACAGCCGGCCCTGAAAGGCCGCCGACTCTTTACTCTGTGGCTATTATAATTTTACAAACCATTTATTATTGCAGTGAAATAGTTATCTGGCTGGCGTTAGACGTTCCCTATTCATTATAATACAATGAGTTTGGTAAAAGGTAAAGGGTAAACTGATAATAACCGCTTTTCCCACCCCCTGCCCCGAAATCAAAAACGGTTAGCACCTGAAAAACTATATTATCGTGCATTCTTTAAACAGTGAAAGCTTTTTCATTGCAAAGTTTAGCGAAGGTAGATACGCAGCTGCAAAAGTAAAGCATTTATAATGTACCTACTTCGATTTCCAATTAAATGAATTCACAGGACATATGAATGACGAAAGTTGAATAGCCAGCCTTGTAGTTGATGCCGCGACTAATGACAACTAAAACTCTACTCATAATGAAACTAGTGGAATCTTGCAAACAAACAAAATAACTCTCCAAACATAACAAGCCTTCAAAAACACAGGGATATACAATTACAAAACAAAGATTGCATTTTACCTTATCTTTTACAGTTTTAAAGAAGGCCCCACCTTCCTTCTTGACATTCTTGGCCCAGTCCCTGTACTGTTGTTTCAACTTCTGCCCACTCCCTGTGTTTAGTTTATCAGCGTAATTGTTGCATTCAACTTCAAACTCATCGTTGAAACCTCGCCCGGAGTTAAGTAGGTCCAGTCTTTCATCAATAAACTGTAATTACCAATTATTTACAATCACTGCTAGTTATGAGAAAAAGAAACAAAATGCAATGGTAAAAAAGTATGTGCCATGGTTCAAAAATAAACATCATCATTCGCCTTTTCCAAATTATTTTGGGGTCGGCTTCCAGTCTTCCCGGATTCAGCGAAATACGAGTATTTACTGAGAAGCGACTGCCTATCTGACCACCACAACCCAGTTAATAATCGGGTATAATACAACTTGGTAAACAAAACATTTGGCACTAAATTTATTAAAATCCCGTAACAACTTGAACTCTTTCGAATCTGAATCTCACCTGGCGAAATATCTGGGATTGTAATATCTTTGTTAGGAATGGTTGCATGTTTTTTCTAGTTTTAACAAAAGCCTCTGGATTGAATGTTATTAGCTGGCCATTTTCAATTCTGGAACAAATTGATTAATCATTATTGTAAATTCAAATCATTTATTTCAATTAGACCATTACAGGCACTTTTGAATGTCATGAAAACAAAAAAGATACTGGTACAGTCCCAATCACAAGACATAATAAGTTGTGAAAGTACTGTAGTTGCCGATTTCAAACCGTAGATCTCTATGGAGAAGAATAGGCAAGAAACTCCATGGACACTCTTTTAAATCATAATATTTTTACAAAATCATTAGGATACATCATTCATGCTGAGTAATTGAACAGACTAAGTCTAAATTACTTTGTTTCTATTCTTAAAACTAAGACTAAATGCCTTTTTTTGTTCCGCGTCGCTTCGAATAAACCCTCGCGGGACCTGATCATTGCGCCATTTTCTTCACGACTGTGGCGAAATTATAAAAAAAACTACTACTACTTGAATGCCTCTTTCAAGCAAAAGAACATTTTCTTATTAGTGTAATCTCAATCATTTACTTACTTTATCGCATCCCGATATCCACCTATCAAAGCGACTAGAGCACGTAAAAACGCTCGAGACACCGCATCGCCTAGAGCATTCTTATCACTTAAAGCTTTCTTTAAGCTTGCCACCTGAAAATTAATCGTGGAACGGTTTTTTAGTTTAGTAAATAGTTATGAAATAGCAGATGAATTAAAAAATAGCATAAGCCCATAAGTCGCCCCATTCGAGCGAGTTTTTGGAACGAAGTTCCTTATCATTTGTTTCAGTATCGGAAACTTCGTTTTGGCGTTCTCTCATCACGCCCTACCTACGCTTATTGATAAAATAATCCTACATTAAAGTGATGAAATACTAATTCCTATTTTGCATGCTTTACGATAAGTGACCATGTTTTTTATTTAGTTTCATATTCGTATTCTGATAGGAAACCAGGGAAACTTCATACTGTTATTTGCTCAAATAAAAACTGGAGCTGTTGTTCTAGTGATTGTATACATTACGCAGTTTAGTCTCTTGGTACAAGATGGTCACTCTAGCATGACAGCTACGTATCATTACAACACATGGTGTCGTATTTCAATTACAATATTTATTATTTTGATGCAATTTATTCTCTGTAAAAGACTATTAAATTATATAATAATGTGCTGTAAATAGTGGTAAGTCAACCTTTAGCAGTAAACAAATAAACTAACGAAAATATTTGGAATCATTGTCTCAACAAAGTTTACCTGATCGTATGAAACAGTAATGTCTCTTTTTATGAAAGAAAAAAATACATAGTCTTACCAGGTCAGAGGGTAGACCTTCCAAGTCATTGAAAGGCGACTTGAGCTCATTTGCGTCTACGTCTAATACAACTACATCGCCAATTTCTGACATCCGTACACTCTGGAATGGACAAAATAACAATAAGTTATTAATACTATAAATAACAATGCGAATTCTTGAATTCGTATAGTGAATTTAACACACTTAACATTATAAAGGCGAAAAACTGTATGCGTATGTTTGTTACTCCTTCACGCCCAAACAGCTTAACGGATTTAGATGAAATTTTGTATGTTGATAGCTTATACCTTGGATTAACACATAGATTACTTTCATCGCGGGTGAAACCGTGGTGCAGCTATAAAATCTCACCTCCATTACACTTCTCGGAACTCCAATAAGAAACGGCATTGGCGCCAATAAGTAATCAACCAGATGTTTCGGTAGAATTGGAATGAATATGTGTTGCCAGGACATCGGGAACAGCGTTGCGTTGGCAGCCTGCACGCACGCCGATAGCCTTGACGGTTTCGATGCCACAATCGCCACTCTACGTTCGTGTAGCAAAGCCGCCCATAGTCCAGCCATACATTTTGTGTCCATGGCACTGAAGTACTCCGTTAAGTTGCACTGAAAAATTCATGTGTTCATTCATTACTCGTGAATGATTAATAAGTAATTAAAAACAAAGCAATAAAAAAAATTCAAAACAATCTTTGAAAAAACACCCAAAGTTGTAATCATCTATAAGACCAGCTACCCTACCCCTACACCTACCATACCACCCACCTACACCCTGTATAGCTCTGTCTTTTTCCCTCAGTGGAATAAGTTCTGCTTTAAGACGTCATGGTAGGCCTACTGTTCCTAACACTATAGTGTTAGTAATTCAGTCCCATATTTATCATTTAGTTAGCCTTACGGTACTCCTTGGTAAGGCTGGTTGACAGAATTAAATAACGTATTATAAAACTATTATACTATTTTATAAAATCGATTACTTACATTTTCCGGAATACTTGGTAGTTTAGTGTCCGGAGACTGACATGTGAACACGCTATGGCCGGCATTATAGGTCACTTTGAGAGTATGTCCGGGCATTGGCGGACGTATCCGACATGCTTCTAGGAATGATGTTAATTCCCCGCGCTCTGGGCTACTTAACAGATTGGCTATGCAATTCAGAAGCCTGAAAATAATATTTTATAACAACATTAATGTCTCAAAGAATCGGTCCTGTTCATTTTGATAAAATTAAATATTTTCAAAAATCGTATGTTATTTATTTACATTTGCAATCAAGCACAAGTCACAGTCATAATATACTTTTTTACAAAAGATTACAAACAGCAAAAAAAAATGTACGCGAAAATCGCGTAGCTTGTGATTGCGCAATGACATAATGTTCTTGTCGCTTAAGCTATTTTATTTTTAAACATAATGGCCAGCATTGAACCTGGATTAAACAATAGTTGGTATTAAAACAAACAAGTATTGTACGAGAGAAAATCTTCTAAGACGTCACGATTCCGAGATTATTAACCTTTAAAATAGTAATCGCTAGTATAGTAGCTATAGTATTCGCTGTCGCCAACAATGCAGGTGCAATGCATGGCCGCTATTTTGAAAATAAAATGGCGGAAGTTAGGCAAGCGACGCTTCCTACAAAAATCTTACAACCTCTTTATAAATACTAATTGTTTAATAATAACATACATGTTACTATTTTTATGAAATGTTTTACATAAATATTTATTTTAAGTAGGTCTGAGAACCGGTCGTAATCTGTTTTTCATACCCCCAAGTGATAAGGCCTACCCTCTTAAAAAGTCGACCTGAGCAGCGGGTGAAACCGCTTGGCACAGCTAGTATATATTATATAACCCATTCAATGCTACTTCAAAAAAATAAAGAATCCAACTAGAAGACCGACTTATTGACTGCTAAAAACAATGTACTAAACAAGACTTTGGGATATGAAACATGAAGTCAAAAAGAACATGTATGATAATTACAATATATATACAGGGTGGCCAGTTGATAGGCGTCCAAAGAAAAAAATTAGATGCCTTATGCTAAGGGGTACCCGAATTACCCCCATGTATGTTCCGCGATTATTTGTAGTTTAGGAGCTAGAATTTTTTTAAGTACTTTTTTCAAAATATTCACCTAGCATTGGTTTTTATTTTTTATGTCTTTATTCCTATCATTTTTAGATATTCTTTTTTGTGGAACCTATTAGCGATAGCAATAGCTACCATGCAAAAAAAAATCGTTTGCCTAGGCATTGTAGAACTTACCACAAAATTAGTCCAAAGTTCAAAATTACCATTAGAGTTCGATAATCAAAAATGTTCAGAGCTTAAAAAAAAATAAGTGAGGGGTGCCAGAGGTTTCTAAATGATCTTAAAAACTTCTATGGACCTTCAACAGACAAAATCGGTAAAAAAATATAGAGCTTGATCGGGGATTATTTCCTGTAATTAGCGTTGATAGCAATAAAGGTATTTTTACAGTTATTGTTATAATTTGGGATTTCTTTATTTTTGCTACTTTTATGATAAAAAAATACGGTAGATAGTTTACAAATTTTATTAAAACACGTTACAAAAGGTTTTTAAAGTGCCGCCCTACCACAGAAATGCACAATCTACATCTACGGAGGAAATTGTCTTTTAGTTGTAAACCATGTCTCGTCTCAGTGTTAAGTTAACGTCTGACAGCAAAATTGGTAATTCTTCAAGAGCTCTTTGTAGGTGGCTCCATCGAGCTTGGACAGCGGTCTGGCTATGGATTCTCCATAGTCCGCTATCGAGAATCCTCATTCCGTAAGACCGTCAAATTTTCAACACCGCTTCGTTACAAAAGGTTTTCAAAGTGCCGCCTTACCACAGAAATGCACAATCTACATCTACGGAGGAAATTGTCTTATAGTTGTCTAAAGGCTTCTGTTACTTCTTACAACATTTCCCGCTTCTTCAATTTTCCGTTTTAGCTCTTCCTCATTGTTCTCATTGTGTCCCGTGCGTACCATCACGAGTCTGGATGGCAGCTCGAATGGTGGTGGTAAACTAATTGGTAGTTCACCGTTGAGAACGCTGGACCACATTTTCACACTGAAGCGGTGTTGAAAATTTGATGGTCTTACGTGAGGATTCTCGATAGCGGACTATGGAGAATCCATAGCCAGACCGCTGTCCAAGCTCGATGGAGCCACCTACAAAGAGTTCTTGAAGAATTACCAATTTTGCTGTCAGACGTTAACTTAACACTGAGACGAGACATGGTTTACAACTAAAAGACAATTTCCTCCGTAGATGTAGATTGTGCATTTCTGTGGTAAGGCGGCACTTTTAAAACCTTTTGTAACGTGTTTTAATAAAATTTGTAAACTATCTACCGTATTTTTTTTCCATAAAAGTGGCAAAAATAAAGAAATCCCAAATTATAACAATAACTGTAAAAATACCTTTATTGCTATCAACGCTGATTACAGGAAATAATCCCCGATCAAGCTCTATATTTTTTTACCGATTTTGTCTGTTGAAGGTCCATAGAAGTTTTTAAGATCATTTTGAAACCTCTGGCACCCCTCACTTATTTTTTTTTTAAGCTCTGAACATTTTTGATTATCGAACTCTAATGGTAATTTTGAACTTTGGACAAATTTTGTGGTAAGTTCTACAATGCCTAGGCAAACGAATTTTTTTTGCATGGTAGCTATTGCTATCGCTAATAGATTCCACAAAAAAGAATATCTAAAAATGATAGGAATAAAGACATAAAAAATAAAAACCAATGCTAGGTGAATATTTTGAAAAAAGTACTTAAAAAAATTCTAGCTCCTAAACTACAAATAATCGCGGAACATACATGGGGGTAATTCGGGTACCCCTTAGCATAAGGCATCTAATTTTTTTCTTTGGACGCCTATCAACTGGCCACCCTGTATATAATATATTGATAATTTTGAACCCTGCAACATCTTCAAAAGAATAGTTTTGGCCAGTATAATTAATTATAAGACATAATTTCGCACTTGACCTGCTGTGTATCTGGTTCAATCAATACTAGGAAAGTTCATTGGCAAATTCACATTGGTGCCGCGCAGTAAATTGTTTCGATTAATAATAAATAGGTGTGATACGTGACGTCATACGATATCGTTAGGGCTGTCAATAATGCGTACGAGGAAACACAATTCATTATGCTACTGTAAAAGCCTGCATATTGATAAATCTTAGATTTTATTATTAAATCTACAGATTTACAAACATCAATTGGTGTATTGTATTAAGAAACGTTTTTCAGGCTTTTACCATTACAGTTTGAAAATGCTAATAAAACAATAATTATACTTAAATATCTAGCACCTGATGATGACATAATGTATTACAAAAAGAGCTAAATAAAGAATCCAACTAGAAGACCGACTTATTGACTGCTAAAAACAATGTACTAAACAAGACTTTGGGATATGAAACATGAAGTCAAAAAGAACATGTATGATAATTACAATATATATACAGGGTGGCCAGTTGATAGGCGTCCAAAGAAAAAAATTAGATGCCTTATGCTAAGGGGTACCCGAATTACCCCCATGTATGTTCCGCGATTATTTGTAGTTTAGGAGCTAGAATTTTTTTAAGTACTTTTTTCAAAATATTCACCTAGCATTGGTTTTTATTTTTTATGTCTTTATTCCTATCATTTTTAGATATTCTTTTTTGTGGAACCTATTAGCGATAGCAATAGCTACCATGCAAAAAAAAATCGTTTGCCTAGGCATTGTAGAACTTACCACAAAATTAGTCCAAAGTTCAAAATTACCATTAGAGTTCGATAATCAAAAATGTTCAGAGCTTAAAAAAAAATAAGTGAGGGGTGCCAGAGGTTTCTAAATGATCTTAAAAACTTCTATGGACCTTCAACAGACAAAATCGGTAAAAAAATATAGAGCTTGATCGGGGATTATTTCCTGTAATTAGCGTTGATAGCAATAAAGGTATTTTTACAGTTATTGTTATAATTTGGGATTTCTTTATTTTTGCTACTTTTATGATAAAAAAATACGGTAGATAGTTTACAAATTTTATTAAAACACGTTACAAAAGGTTTTTAAAGTGCCGCCCTACCACAGAAATGCACAATCTACATCTACGGAGGAAATTGTCTTTTAGTTGTAAACCATGTCTCGTCTCAGTGTTAAGTTAACGTCTGACAGCAAAATTGGTAATTCTTCAAGAGCTCTTTGTAGGTGGCTCCATCGAGCTTGGACAGCGGTCTGGCTATGGATTCTCCATAGTCCGCTATCGAGAATCCTCATTCCGTAAGACCATCAAATTTTCAACACCGCTTCGTTACAAAAGGTTTTCAAAGTGCCGCCTTACCACAGAAATGCACAATCTACATCTACGGAGGAAATTGTCTTATAGTTGTCTAAAGGCTTCTGTTACTTCTTACAACATTTCCCGCTTCTTCAATTTTCCGTTTTAGCTCTTCCTCATTGTTCTCATTGTGTCCCGTGCGTACCATCACGAGTCTGGATGGCAGCTCGAATGGTGGTGGTAAACTAATTGGTAGTTCACCGTTGAGAACGCTGGACCACATTTTCACACTGAAGCGGTGTTGAAAATTTGATGGTCTTACGTGAGGATTCTCGATAGCGGACTATGGAGAATCCATAGCCAGACCGCTGTCCAAGCTCGATGGAGCCACCTACAAAGAGTTCTTGAAGAATTACCAATTTTGCTGTCAGACGTTAACTTAACACTGAGACGAGACATGGTTTACAACTAAAAGACAATTTCCTCCGTAGATGTAGATTGTGCATTTCTGTGGTAAGGCGGCACTTTTAAAACCTTTTGTAACGTGTTTTAATAAAATTTGTAAACTATCTACCGTATTTTTTTTCCATAAAAGTGGCAAAAATAAAGAAATCCCAAATTATAACAATAACTGTAAAAATACCTTTATTGCTATCAACGCTGATTACAGGAAATAATCCCCGATCAAGCTCTATATTTTTTTACCGATTTTGTCTGTTGAAGGTCCATAGAAGTTTTTAAGATCATTTTGAAACCTCTGGCACCCCTCACTTATTTTTTTTTTAAGCTCTGAACATTTTTGATTATCGAACTCTAATGGTAATTTTGAACTTTGGACAAATTTTGTGGTAAGTTCTACAATGCCTAGGCAAACGAATTTTTTTTGCATGGTAGCTATTGCTATCGCTAATAGATTCCACAAAAAAGAATATCTAAAAATGATAGGAATAAAGACATAAAAAATAAAAACCAATGCTAGGTGAATATTTTGAAAAAAGTACTTAAAAAAATTCTAGCTCCTAAACTACAAATAATCGCGGAACATACATGGGGGTAATTCGGGTACCCCTTAGCATAAGGCATCTAATTTTTTTCTTTGGACGCCTATCAACTGGCCACCCTGTATATAATATATTGATAATTTTGAACCCTGCAACATCTTCAAAAGAATAGTTTTGGCCAGTATAATTAATTATAAGACATAATTTCGCACTTGACCTGCTGTGTATCTGGTTCAATCAATACTAGGAAAGTTCATTGGCAAATTCACATTGGTGCCGCGCAGTAAATTGTTTCGATTAATAATAAATAGGTGTGATACGTGACGTCATACGATATCGTTAGGGCTGTCAATAATGCGTACGAGGAAACACAATTCATTATGCTACTGTAAAAGCCTGCATATTGATAAATCTTAGATTTTATTATTAAATCTACAGATTTACAAACATCAATTGGTGTATTGTATTAAGAAACGTTTTTCAGGCTTTTACCATTACAGTTTGAAAATGCTAATAAAACAATAATTATACTTAAATATCTAGCACCTGATGATGACATAATGTATTACAAAAAGAGCTACCAAATGGGAAAGTTAGGTTAGACACATGACCAACCATGTGAGAGTTGAAATGGTCGCAGTAAATAAACTAGGTACCCCGCCCAAATAGGTTAGATTAATTTAGAACTGAAAACAACGCGCGCATGCCGAGCTAGCGCTACATCCAAGTTATATCTGCATTTTCAAGTCACTGCCTTCACGACTTGTAGACTTTGGCAGTTATTCATTCACATTTCCTGTATCTCTGGGGTAAAACCTAAGATTTACCGAGTGAATGGTGGTCAAACTGACAGACGATCACAGAATAGTTGAGGCTTTTACCTTCAAAAGCTAGTAAATCTTAGGTTTTACTGGAAAATCTTACGGTTTACTGTAGTTCACGCTTCAACAGTAACACATACATAATTCGCTTATAATGCTCCCACTGCTGGGACACAGTCCTCCTCTTCTGTGAGAGGGAGTGAACTATAATCTACCACACTAAACTAGTGTCACCATTTTTTATTGCAACCATCTAGTGAATGAAACAGAGATCTGATAATTAACAAGCAGATGCTGAAAAAAAATACCAGGATTGGCAACAGCTTCATTAATTAGAGCATTACTTACAGCACAGCAATCAATGCAAAAGAACAATAATGTTATCATCAAGCCAAAAATACTTTTAAACCATATAGCAAGCTTCATACTTACTTATAGAATATATCATGCCATGGTAAATGTGACAGTAACACTAATGCAGTGTTCGCTTTGGGGTCATATCGGCAGAAGCAAAATGTATATTTAGAATCTTCTGATGTCAGCACAAATGAATAATGCTGTGCGAAAGAACTGAAAACAATATATAGATTATTATTAACTTCGAAATCCCAGATAACAATGGTGTTCAGGCTACTTTTGTTTATTAAAGATACCCATCAAAAGTATCTAATGGTTCAGACACAGTTTAGCTAATTACTAAAAGTATTGTTGCTGCTATGGATTTATGCCCGGTTGATGGCAATAGGATGCCTATTCTTTATGCTAATCCTTTATAACATGGGAATTTAACATAACTGACAAAATGTAAGTGTGGATTACAAGTCTGATGTTACATTTAACTTGATATTGTGTGGTCATATCAAATGGTGTGTGGTCCAACCAACAAACTGAACAACCTGCCTCATCTGTCACATGATGGTACATACCGGTCCCACCTGTCTTACACAGGTTATTAATCATGTTCACATAAATTGCTGTCTATTTTAATAATAATATTTATAGCAGTGTTTCTTAAGCCCACTAAATGTAGGATAACTTGTTTCTGAGTCAAATATGGATGCTTTACTTTAATATTATTGGGACTAAAAGAAAAAGTGCAGCAAAAAAAGTGCAATTTTCAATTTGAAGTACAGTAAAAAATAAAAAAAAAGCAGAGCACTTACTTCTCTAGCTGGCATGGAAATGTGAATTTGGGTATATTTTTCAACTCTTCTTCACTTTTATATGTTTCTGGATATTTCCTTAATATGTAAGGTTCCCTCAGATGATCACCTGGTGATACTTCACAAAAAAGTTCAAACAAGTAGCGTACAGTGTCTCTGAAAAAAATATACAAACAAGAATGAATAAATAATGATCTTATACATAGTAGTAGGTATCTGCTATTGTACCAGTATATATAAGTTTACTCCTCAGTGATACTGTATTTTAGCATCCTGGTCAGAAATAACCATTAGCTTCAATTGTTTTGGAGTGTTGTGACAATTCACAAGACTCCAAAACAATTGAAGCTAGAAAAGAATTCTGATAAGTGCGAGTCTGACTCGGGCACCAAAAGATGCTGTACTTCTTGTAAAGCAAGCATTTTTTTTTAATAAACATTGTTCTACGCAGGAATTCCTAGTCACATACATAAACAGCCAGACCCAAAACAACTAGGTCATAGTATTGTATAACATGCTGATGTCCGCAACTCCACATCTGAGTTGCGTTGGTTTGTTATTGTACAATAACTGTTAGGTGTGGGGCTCGAACCCGCGGCATGCAGCACAGCAGTCATTGATCAGCCACTGTGTTATCCAAACCACCATTTGTATGTTAATCGTAGATATCTCATAGGTAGCTAAATTTTGAATACATTAAATAAGCCTGTGTGTTATTATTTTAGATGGTTTTCCACAAGAAGCCCATGGAAGCAATTCTCAACAACTGTTCTAATATTAATCTTACATAACATTTCAGCTGCTTTCTTAGTAGAAGGGTTGGGGAAGGGTGTTATAACTACTTGCATGATTGTACATATTGTAAATATGAGTAGTAGGATGTCACATATGTGTAGTCAGAAGTGACAACTAAACACCATATGGATTTAGCCAGTAAGTCTGGCCGCTCTGCTCATGACACAGCATAGGACATTTTAATATAATAAGTAACTATTCAATTGGACCAGAAATGATTGTAGATACTACTCATAAAAATTATTATAAAATACAACAATACACATGGTCTTGATAAGACCATTAAAACTTCCATATTCATTTTATCTATCTGTAAATACATAAACTGTACATGATATTGTTATCTTCTGCCTGGCACTAAATGTATATAGGCGAAATGTAGTGTTGGTACTATAATCACACATAATATATAACCACCAGACATCCTGAGCATGCATAGGCTGGCACATCACTACACTTGTTCAATAACAGACAAAGTTCATATTTTTAACAGACGAGTTACGAATTAGTCTAGTAGTATTTGTTACCGTGGGGCACATTCATAAAATTGAAAGGTAAATAAAGTCAAAGAGCAAGATGGGAGTTATTTTTTTAAATTCTTATTAGAGGTTAACATAAATCGTTAACTGGAACCTCCCACTGGAGCATTCAAATAGCCAACAAGCGGCAGAATAAGTACGAAACATAATGAAATGAAAATAATTACCTTACTCTGGAACCCATGTCTCGACGTGGACTTGAAATTTTGTTTACATCTTCCACGCCACTGAAGGTGTAGTAACTTATCGGAAAAGTAAATCTTCATGAAACATCACCAGCCATAGAAACCTACCTTCGAATTGAATGAAACATTTTTAAAGATTTTTACCTCTATTTCCAAACTATTACGAAAGACACGGACGATGTTAGTCACTTTCCAGACACTGTAATTTAACTAGTTCAACACTGGGTTTATGCCATCTCTATCATGTACATGCATAATGAAAGAGCAAGCGATTACACGATGTTAAAAATATGTCAACACTAAGTAACCGTGGAACGTGTTCTACGTCGCGGCGACACTCGTCAAAAAACGTTCCGTTTTTCTTTTTCAACAAGAGTTAAATATGAAATTCTAAAATGCTATCACGTTGTATTTTATTCTACCACGCTACAAATAAAAAAAATAAGTTTAGTTAATTGGGTTTTTAGGCGCGTTTACATTCGGTTGGCCATCGCATGTAGCAAAAGCATTCGGTTCCAGGTGGAAGCATTGCAAAAGTAACAATTATGGTTTTACAGTTATGATAATTAAAACCACCAATATAATCACTGTACGTTCATTGTACATACCTACCTTAGTAAATTATTTTCGTGAAAATCCACTTCGTGAAAAACTCGCATCATGGGGTCAAAAAAACTTAAAACGCTTATTCATGACCTTCAAAATACAAAAAAAAAAGTCGAAAATATTCAATTTGGCGATCTACTTTGGCACAGCCCCTTTAAGACGTGAGTATGCGAATGAGAAATATAAATTTTATTGTATAGATTGTTTATTATTGAACTCCACTTAATACATGAAGACAACACCAGCAGGCGGTAGCAACTGATGAGTCACGCTACAGTATCGAATATGTAACGTCCACCACGACGGTAACGCAGTGACCTTGGAAAGGAAGTACACACGGCGACAGATCAACCTATACAAAACCAGTTTATGCTGCTCTCTCAACAACGGATCGTACACCATAAATCAAGTACAATGAGAGATCCGTATAAACTGGTTTTGTATAGGTTGATCTGTCGCCGTGTGTACATAGATGATTAGATCAGTCATATTAGGGGTTTCACCTCTGCCTAGGATAGGTAGGTAATAAGCTGGACACTCGCACGAACCTTCATTTTGATTTTATTGAAAACTAGCTTTTGCCCGCGGCTTCGCTCGCGTTAAATTCGGGGTAACAAAAAGGGGGAAATATTAGCCTATGTCCGTCTCCTGGTTCCCAACTATCTCTGTACCAAAATTCATCAAAATCGGTTAAGCCATTAAATCGTGAAGAGGTAACAAACAAACAAACTCACTTTCTCTTTTATTTATAATATTAGTAAGGATAAGGAAGTAAGGATGTGTCAAATATCTCATAAAATTTCCTGACAGCGTTGTAAGTTAGGTATTGAAGGTCGGATAACCTATGAAGAACACGGCACCTTACATTACTTAAGAATAATAAGGTGTAAGGGGTTTTCCCGACACTTCTATTAAACTAGATAGAGAAAATAGGTATTTTTTACGGATGTGAGATCATCAAATAACTTCCCCCGCTGGGCGCAATGGGTAGCTCATCGTCCGGCCGTCCAGTGACGACAATCCGTGTCGACGGCGCGTTAGTGTTCAGCGCGCTTCAAAGAGACGTCAGCAAAGTAGAGGGGGCTGCCAGCGCTACCGCTCGCCGGGGTTGCGGGTTGTTCGACAAAGATACCGCAGCCCCGAAAGATAAAAGGCAATTGAGGAACATTGAAGAACATAGTGTCAAACTTGTACCTACTGACTAAACCTCTCCGTTTTTAAACCTCTCGGTTTAGTCAAAAGGTACAAGTTTGACACTCCCCCCCTCGCTCCACCCAGAGCAGGGAAGTGAGATTTGACTCATAAAATAACTTCCCTGCTCTGGGTGGAGCGTCATATTTTTTTTTTGCGGATGGGAAATCATCGTCCGCAAAAAAAAAGAATGACGCTTCGTGAGTGTGGTGATATAGAAACTCATTGAAGTTTCTATGGTTATAAAATAAAACTATCAGTTTGATATTGTCATTTCTGTCAATACGACTGTAATCTTTTTCTTTGTATTTTGCTGATTAAAACCATTTATTCTAAAGGTTTTATCTTATTTAACAATTTAATCAGCAAAATGTTCTAAATAAAATGGAGAGATTCTTACGTCCCGAAAAACTAGACATTGATCCGTCTGACAGCTCCGCCTCGAAGGATTGGGAACACTGGAAGAGGACATTCGATAGTTTTTTGTCACATTGTGAAAAAGATACAAAAGATAGTAAAATTATCCTAGATTTACTCATAAATCATGTATCCGCTCGAATTTACTCGTTTATCAGTGAGTGCTCCACTTATGAAATAGCTATTAACACACTCAATAACATTTTTATCAAACAAAAAAATATAATTTACGCTAGACATATGTTGGCAACAAGAAAGCAACAGAGTGAAGAAAATATCGATGCATATATTCAGGTACTAAAATTAATGGCGAAAGACTGCAAATTTGAAAAAGTGGATGCCGAAACTAATAAAACTGATAGTATACGAGATGCATTTATTTCTGGCATCAAGTCAAATAAAATAAGACAACGATTACTTGAAAATCTGTCATTAACACTCGACCAAGCCTACAATCAGGCATTGTCGTTAGAAATGGCCGAGTTGAGCTCACAGAACTACAATACTTCAAATTTGAGTGATGTTCAAAGTTTAAAAGAAGACAGGGAACCTATAGCAGCAGCATTTACTAAGCGAAAGTGTTTCTTCTGTGGAGGGCGAGTGCATCCTAGAAAGGATTGTCCAGCTGTCGATGCCAACTGCCAGATTTGTGATAAGAAGGGACACTATGCTAATGTATGTCGAAGCAAGAAACTTAATACTGTTGCGGTTCTAGATAAGCAAGATACAAATAATAACAGTTCTGCATGTATTGTAGCAGCATCACCTGATTCTCTTAAGAAAGCAACTGTAACAGCCTACATCCAGGGAATTCGTGCCCAAGCATTAATTGATACGGGCAGTTCTATCAGCTTTATGAATGAAGCCTTCTTTAAATTGTGTCGGTTAAAGAAGAAACCTTGTAACCAAACGATTTCAATGGCTTCAACTACACTGACGTCTCAAGTAGAGGGACAAACCTGCGTCTCGGCTAAAATTGGAGATCATAATTATGAAGGTCTGACATTACTTATTGTAAAAAACCTGTGCGCTGATCTTATTATTGGTCATGACATACTAGAGAAGCATTCTTCTCTTGAGTTCTCTTTTGGAGGATCAAAAGATCCAATTAAGGTATGCAGTGTTGCTGCGGCATCTGTACCTGCTGTGCCTTTGTTTTCGAATGTTTCTCCCGAATGCACGCCTGTCGCCATAAAATCTCGAAGATACAGTGAGGAGGATAAAAAGTTTATTGGAGATGAAATAAGAAAACTTTTGGCTGAAGGAATTATTGAAGAAAGTTTGTCACCCTGGAGAGCTCAAGTCCTCATTTCACAGAATACTAATCATAAGAAACGTCTCGTTATCGATTATTCTCGAACAATAAATAGATACACACATTTAGATGCATATCCACTTCCAAACATAGAAGAAATGGTGTCGCAAATTTCAAAATATCGTGTGTTTAGCGCTATAGACTTACAGAGCGCATATCATCAAGTTCCAATTCTGCCGAAGGAGCGTCACTTTACAGCTTTTGAAGCACTTGGAAATCTTTACCAATTTCGGCGTATTCCATTTGGCGTCACAAACGGAGTGTCAAGTTTTCAAAGAACCATAGACTGGGTTATTCGCAAAGAAGAGCTTAAAGGAACGTTTGCGTATTTAGATGACATCACGGTATGCGGAATAAATCAGGAGGAACATGATGAAAATCTTAAGAGATTTTTAGCAGCAGCTCAAAAATATGGCTTAACTCTCAACAGAGAAAAGAGTAAGTTTTCCAAAAATTCTATTAATATTCTGGGATACAATGTGGAGAACCACGTTATTAAGCCAGATGAGGAACGCTTAAGGCCACTATTAAGTTTGCCACCACCATGTGATGTGCCTTCACTGAGAAGAACAATAGGAATGTTTGCACATTACAGCAAATGGATCCCGAATTTCTCAGAAAGAGTTCACGCTCTCGCGCGTACACAAATATTTCCACTGAAAAATGAATTAGTTCAAAGTTTCGAAAGACTAAAATCTGATATTGCAAAATCAGCTGTTCACGCTATCGATCACAATGCACCATTCACTGTGGAAACAGATGCATCCAATCATTCCATCGCAGCAACTTTGTCACAATGTAATCGACCGGTTGCATTTTTTTCCAGAATGCTAAATAATAGCGAACGTAATCACTCAGCTATAGAGAAAGAAGCTTACGCTATAGTGGAATCGCTAAGGAAATGGCGTCATTTTCTCATTGGCAAATCATTTCGTCTCATTACTGACCAACGATCTGTATCATTCATGTTTGATAATAAACTGACGAGCAAAATAAAGAATGAGAAAATACAGCGATGGCGCTTGGACTTAGCACCTTTCAAGTATGACATAGTGTACCGTCCCGGAAAGCAGAATGATGTGGCTGACGCACTTTCCCGAGTTTGTGCTTCGGTACCGGTACGAACTGAGAAACTAATTTCATTGCATGAAGCTTTGTGTCACCCAGGAATAATGCGCATGAATCACTGGGTAAAATCTAAAAATTTGCCTTATTCTACAGAAGAAATTAGGAATATGACTAATTCCTGTCGGATATGTTCCGAAATAAAACCGAAATTCTACAGATCTGACTTATCAGATCCAATCTTAATAAAAGCAACCTCACCTATGGAAAGATTAAGCATTGATTTTAAAGGTCCTGTACCATCTAATACAAGAAATAAATATATATTGACTGTAATCGATGAATATTCGCGTTTCCCGTTTGCGTTCCGATGCGCTGATATGAGTTCTACAACGGTTATAAAACATCTGAATGAGATATTTATGTTATTTGGCATGCCATCTTACCTTCATTCGGATCGAGGAACTTCATTCGTATCGGCAGAAGTAAAGAATTTCTTGAATTCACGTGGCATTGCTTCTAGTAGAACCACACCGTACAATCCAAGAGGAAATGGCCAAGTAGAACGTTTTAATAGGACTCTATGGAAATCAATACAATTGGCCTTACGTTCACGGAAACTAGCAATTGAAAATTGGGAACAAGTTCTTCCTCAAGCTTTACATTCGATACGATCTTTGCTGTGTACAGCTACTCATTGTACGCCACATGAACGAATGTTTACGCATACTAGGAGATCGTCGAATGGAGTGTCTATACCTACTTGGCTGACTGAATCAGAACGTGTTCTAATGCGAAGATTTAACCGTAATAATAAATATCAACCAGTCGTTGAGGAGGTGACGTTACTTCATGTAAATCCGGATTATTCCTATGTGCGTCTTGCAGATGGTCGAGAATCAACTATCTCTAATCGACACTTAGCACCATTAGGACAAGATAGTGAGATAATCCAGGAAACGCCTGAAGTACTAAATGAGACCCGAGATTCAGTCGAGACTAATGAAGACTACTTCTACGACTCTCGAAGTATGAACGAAGAAGAGGAACAGCAACAACAGTTGACAGATCATCCAGCAGTCGAAACTGATCACACAGCTACTGAAAATCCAGCTACTGTTCAACGAAGGTCCACTAGAAATCGAAGGCCCCCAGACCGTTATGGAGATTACGTTTTATACTGAATCGTTCTCTTTTAAGCCTGGAAGAATGTGGTGATATAGAAACTCATTGAAGTTTCTATGGTTTTAAAATAAAACTATCAGTTTGATATTGTCATTTCTGTCAATACGACTGTAATCTTTTTCTTTGTATTTTGCTGATTAAAACCATTTATTCTAAAGGTTTTATCTTATTTAACAGTGAGTGATAACGATAACTGTTAGGTACATTCTCTCACAGAATTCACGGCACGTTTGGCACAGTAATTGAGCGATCGACTGCTGCACTGCGTGTCGCGAGTTCGTTTCCCGCACGGAATAAATATTTGTATGACCTGCACATATTTCAATCGGGTCTGGCTGTTTGTGTATGTGACTTTAAATGTTTGTAAACGCATGTATGATACAGGAGAATTTCCTAGTGTGAGGCAACTCTTTTTTTGAAAAATTGTAACGTCTGAAGATACAACAACATTTGAGGACGCTGATCAATGGCGGTAAGCAATGTACAGCGAGATCAACTCTCTAAAAGAAAATGTAACCTGGAAAACGGTAAATACACCCAAGGGAAGGAAAGCTACCTATATCTAGCATGTGGCTTTTTAAGATTAAGACTAACCCGAATGATTCGGTGGACAAATACTGTGGTGATATAGAAACTCATTGAAGTTTCTATGGTTGTAAAATAAAACTGTCAGTTTGATATTGTCAGTTCTGTCAATACGACTGTAATCTTTTTCTTTGTATTTTGCTGATTAAAATCATTTATTCTAAAGGTTTTATCTTATTTAACAATTTAATTGTAATTTGATTATGGAATTGTCTTTGGTATAAAAAGAATAAATGTATTTTAAACACGGAATGTTTAGTTTGACAAGAGTCTTGTCTTAAGAAAATTTAGTTCAGTTGTTATAAGTGACTTGAGATGTATATTTTATTTTGATATCCTTGTTTTGCTATTGTCTTTTGAAGAATTAAATATAATGGAGTGTATGTGAATCAGTGTTTTTCTTTGTTGATCATGTATGAAAAATGAGCAGATTCTAACATTAATCAGCAAAATGTTCTAAATAAAATGGAGAGATACGTCCCGCAAAACTAGACATTGATCTGTCTGACAGCTCCACCTCGAAGGATTGGGAACACTGGAAGAGGACATTCGAAAGTTTTTTGTCACATTGTGAAAAAGATACGAAAAATAGTAAAATTATCCTAGACTTACTCATAAATCATGTATCCGCTCGAATTTACTCTTTTATCAGTGAGTGCTCCACACACTAAATAACATTTTTATCAAACAAAAAAATATAATTAACGCTAAACATATGTATGTTGGCAACAAGAAAGCAACAGAGTGAAGAAAATATCGATGCATATATTCAGGTACTAAAATTAATTGCGAAAGACTGCAAATTTGAAAAAGTGGATGCCGAAACGAATAAAACTGATAGTATACGAATTGCATTTATTTCTGGCATCAAGTCAAATAAAATAAGACAACGATTACTTGAAAATCTGTCATTGACACTCGACCAAGCCTACAATCAGGCGTTGTCGTTGGAAATGGCCGAGTTGAGCTCACAGAACTACAATACTTCAAATTTGAGTGCTGTTCAAAGTTTAAAAGAAGACAGGAAACCTATAGCAGCAGCGTTTACTAAGCGAAAGTGTTTCTTCTGTGGAGGGCGTGTGCATCCTAGAAAGGATTGTCCAGCTGTCGATGCCAACTGCCAGATTTGTGATAAGAAGGAACACTACGCTAATGTATGTCGAAACAAGAAACTTAATACTGTTGCGGTTCTAGATAAGCCAGATACGAATAAAAACAGCTCTGCATGTATTGTAGCAGCATCACCTGATTCTCTTAAGAAAGCAACTGTAACAGCCTACATCCAGGGAATTCGTGCCCAAGCATTAATTGATACGGGCAGTTCTAACAGCTTTATGAATGAAGCCTTCTTTAAATTGTGTCGATTAAAGAGAAAACTTTGTAACCAAACGATTTCAATGGCTTCAACTACACTGACGTCTCAAGTAGAGGGACAAACCTGTGTCTCGGCTAAAATTGGAGATCATAATTATGAAGGTCTGAAATTACTTATTGTAAAAAACTTGTGCGCTGATCTTATTATTGGTCATGACATACTAAAGAAGCATTCTTCACTTGAGTTCTCTTTTGGAGGATCAAAAGATCCAATTAAGGTATGCAGTGTTGCTGCGGCATCTGTACCTGCTGTGCCTTTGTTTTCGAATGTTTCTCCCGAATGCACGCCTGTCGCCATAAAATCTCGAAGATACAGTGAGGAGGATGAAAAGTTTATTGGAGATGAAATAAAAAAAACTTTTGGCTGAAGGAATATTGAAGAAAGTTTGTCACCCTGGAGAGCTCAAGTCCTCATTTCACAGAATACTAATCATAAGCAACGTCTCGTTATCGATTACTCTCGAACAATAAATTAAACACACATTTAGATGCATATCCACTTCCAAACAGAAGAAATGGTGTCGATCGTGACTTTACAGCTTTTGAAGTACTTGGAAATCTTTACCAATTTCGGCGTATTCCATTTGGCGTCACAAACGGAGTGTCAAGTTTTCAAAGAACCATAGACTGGGTTATTCGCAAAGAAGAGCTTAAAGGAACGTTTGCGTATTTAGATGACATCACGGTATGTGGAATAAATCAGGAGGAACATGATGAAAATCTTAAGAGATTTTTAGCAGCAGCTCAAAAATATGGCTTAACTCTCAATAGAGAAAAGAGTAAGTTTTCCAAAAATGCTATTAATATTCTGGGATACAATGTAGAGAACCACATTATTAAGACAGATGAGGAACGCTTAACGCCACTATTGAGTTTGCCACCACCATGTGATGTGATTTCACTGAGAAGAACAATAGGAATGTTTGCACATTAATGGATCCCGAATTCCTCAGAAAGAATTCACGCTCTCGCTCATACCAAAATATTTCAACTGAAAAATGAATTAGTTCAAAGTTTCGAAAGACTAAAATCTGATATTGCAAAATCAGCTGTTCACGCTATCGATCACAATGCATCATTCACTATGGAAACAGATGCATCCAATCATTCCATCGCAGCAACTTTGTCACAATGTAATCGACCGGTTGCATTTTTTTCCAGAATGCTAAATAATAGCTAGCGAACTTAACCACTCAGCTATAGAGAAAGAAGCTTACGCTATAGTGGAATCGCTAAGGAAATGGCGTCATTTTCTCATTGGCAAATCATTTCGTCTCATTACTGACCAACGATCTGTATAATTCATGTTTGATAATAAACTGACGAGCAAAATAAAGAATGAAAAAATACTGCGATGGCGCTTGGACTTAGCACCTTTCAAGTACACATCATTCTGCTTTCCGGGACGGTACACTATGTCAATAGTGTACCGTCCCGGAAAGCAGAATGATGTGGCTGACGCACTTTCCCGAGTTTGTACTTCGGTACTGGTACGAACTGAGAAACTAATTTCATTGCATGACGCTTTGTGTCACCCAGGAATAATGAGCATGAATCACTGGATAAAATCAAAAAATTTGCCTTATTCTACAGAAGAAATTAGGAATATGACTAATTCCTGTCGGATATGTTCCGAAATAAAACCGAAATTCTACAGATCTGACTTATCAGATCCAATCTTAATAAAAGCAACCTCTTTTAAGTAAAGATAGAACATCGATTTTAAAGGTCCTGTACCATCTAATACAAGAAATAAATATATATTGACTGTAATCGATGAATATTCACGTTTCCCGTTTGCGTTCCCATGCGCTGATATGAGTTCTACAACGGTTAAAACATCTGCATGAGATATTTATGTTATTTGGCATGCCATCATTCGGATCGAGGAACTTCATTCGTATCGGCAGAAGTAAAGAATTTCTTGAATTCACGTGGCATTGCTTCTAGTAGAACCGCACCGTACAATCCAAGAGGAAATGGCCAAGTAGAACGTTTTAATGAGACTCAATGGAAATCAATACAATTGGCGTTACGTTCACGTAAACTAGCAATTGAAAATTGGGAACAAGTTCTTCCTCAAGCTTTACATTCGATACGGTCTTTGCCGTGTACAGCTACTCATTGTACGCCACATGAACGGATATTTACGCATACTAGGAGATCATCGAATGGAGTCTCTATTGGCTGTTACCTACTTAGCTGACTGAATCAGAACATGTGCTAATGCGAAGATTTAACCGTAATAATAAATATCAACCAGTCGTTGAGGAGGTACCTACTTCATGTAAATCCGGATTATTCCTATGTGCGTCTTGCAGATGGTCGGGAATCAACTATCTCTAATCGACACTTAGCACCATTAGGACAAGATAGTGAGATCGGTAATCCAGGAAACGCCTGAAGAACTAAATGAGACCCGAGATTCAGTCGAGACTAATGAAGACTACTTCTACGACCCTCGAAGTATGAACGAAGAAGAGGAACAGCAACAACAGATGACAGATCATCCAACAGTCGAAACCGATCACACGGCTACTGAAAATCCAGCTACTGTTCAACGAAGGTCCACTAGAAATCGAAGGCCCCCAGACCGTTATGGAGACTACGTTCTAAACTGAATCGTTCTCTTTTAAGCCTGGAAGAATGTGGTGATATAGAAACTCATTGAAGTTTCTATGGTTGTAAAATAAAACTGTAAGTTTGATATTGTCAGTTCTGTCAATACGACTGTAATCTTTTTCTTTGTATTTTTCTGATTAAAACCGTTTATTCTAAAGGTTTTATGGGTGTACTTACATCGAGATATAAGTGCTATCGTACAGTAGTTATGTCTCGATGGTGTACTATGCCAAATCGAATGCCAAATAATCGAATATCAATTGATCGACCACTATCTATAGTCACTATATATAGTCGAATGTTCTTTATATCGAATGGTAAATAAATCGAACCTTCAATATACCTATAGTAGACTCAATACATCGAGTGTTCAAAATATCGAATGATTGTTTGATCGAGCGTTCAACGCATCGCATATTCATTGTATCGATATATCAATACACTGATTACTTTTTATAGGTATAGAACACAAGGTAAACACAAAATTTACTAATAAATCACATTTTAATCTTTAATTATTATCTTTTACAGGTACATCTTAATATTTTGTGTGAATTGCAATTGCACGGAGATGGTTTTTTTATTCGATTTTAAATACCTTTATAAAATGATTACCTCTTTTTTTGAAGAGTATTATGATTATATTGAAAATTAATCATAGATAAATTAAATGTATCATTTTATTACAATATATAAAGTTTCGTTAAAAACAAGTATATTTCTGTACCTACTAACAATTAAGTAAGTCATATTTACTTCAGGCTACCCGTAATAATTGACAGTCGAGGAAACTACTCGCTAAGTAACAAGGTCCATACAGGATTGCCAAAGTACTAGACAAAGATAGATATGTAGTTCAAGGTACACCGTTAACTCGAAAACATAACACGAAATATGAGGCAGTAATTGCGTTAGATAAGATACATCCTTGGTTGACCTTTACTCAAGAAGTCTAATTTCGATGAAGAAAGCTCAACGGAGGATGTAGATGTAAGCGGAACTACTGAAGGTAGGTACTGATAACATGGACATAGAACCGTCGGAATTGTCTGTAGATACCGTAAGGTTTATACCTCGGAATCAAGGGCCGGTCAATGAATCTGGATATAAACGTTGGAAATATGTTTTTGATAGCATATAGATACATGTAAAAAAAGCGATCTAAATTTTTTAATAATTATTATTTTTTTGGAGTTTTCTTTCATTTATATTAGTTTAAAGTTATATTTAAAAAAGAACAACTTTTACAAACTTAATGTCGGATTTTTAGGGACTGCAGGTATACCGATGAAGAGCGGGGAGGGGAATAGAGGGGATAACTGGAACCATTTAACCGCATTTTTTGGCCCCTATTTGAGAACCCCTGGATAAGATTAGAACGTAGAAATTTTCGTCATCCAGTAAGCTATAATTACATACTTAAAATCCAAAATTTCAAGTTTGTAGCTCATTTAGTTCCGAAGCAAAGTTTCGCATTTATAACACTCACTCACTCACTCATGATAATCAAAATAGAACTAGTAGTTCCCATAACCTCAGAGAGCTGAAATTTGGTACAGCATTAGGGTTTAATGGCCACATTAAGGGAAAACTATAAAAAAACTAGAATAAGCGAAGATTTGAAGTACCTGATGACCCTGATTAGAAAGAACAAGAGCCCAACCAAGCTATTAGAGATACCGCCTTTACAATAAATATTCAACTTGGTGGGCTGCTTCATTTGATGTCAAAAATCGAAGGTCTGAAGTATCTGATGAAGAACCCTCAGCTGGTCTAAGCTGTATTAGAGATATGGTAATGCCCTCTTCTACTATGGGTACATAAAATCGACTGTCATTGCAAAAATCCAGCGTAGTGGGACACATCTTCTAATTTAATATAAATAAAATTAAAGGAAAACTCTGGATAAGACTTTACTGGCTTTTATTTAATTATTTATAATAAGCACACTAACAGCACGTTTACATACGGCACAACTTTGTCTAGAGGCTGGTGTTACATGCACTCTTGCTTTATACGGTGCCCCCCAAAACAATAAAAGATTTTAATGCGTTAAGATATAACTCTTTTGAAAGCAACTGCTAAAAATACTTGCGTTTAACTGCCGTCGTTACTTCCTACTGATGCCGCTTTTTAACACTTTAGAAGAGTATTTTTCTAAATTTAAACATGGCTCGGAAGAGAAAATATCACCAGAAGAATGGGGTTGGAAATATGAATGCGGAATATTGATACCGCAAACAATAACGCAGCGACCAGCTCCAGAATCTTAACAAAAAAATAATTTTTGCACATGCAAAACATTATGTGGAGCATCTTGTGGGTGCAGGAAAAGTGGATTAAACTGCACTGCAGCTTGCTTTGAATGCAATGATGCCAGCTGTACTAATCCTTCACCTACAATCTACATCAACGAGATCGACGACGACGACAATGAACAATGATGTAATAATACATTATTTTATTTTTACGACAATCTAATAAATTAACATTGAAGTTACTCTGCAAACATAACTGATTACATATAGTATACATATATATATATTTTTACTATAAACCCTTTTTTCCCCTTCCGCCTCTAATTTTTCAGTAAATTGTTGTAATCGAGATGAAGTTTTTTATTTGCGGTACTTATTAATAATGCAGTCTAACACTTGATATACAGATTCATTGACTGGCCCAGGGTTCCGAGGTTTTACCATTTTATGCCTTACGGCACTGCACTCTACTATTATAAGAAATATGTCCTTTTGTTTTAAGACATTTTACTCAATATAAAATCTGCACATATATCTCTGTAACTCCCTTTCGTTTTATTTCCAATGTGTTATGGGCCCAGCAATAGTTTAGTTGACGCTATATTTGTAGTGAGTGAATAGAAGTTATTTCTACTCAAGATGCAGGAAAGTGAAACGGTCATCTTGTAAAAGTTGATGGCCAATCCAACAATTTTAATATAATTAGGAATATGGCCGTTTGCAATTCAAATGTTTCTGATAGACCACGAGTTATGGGACTGTGTTGGAGAAACATTCATAGCAGACACAGAAGCGATTTTGGTGCTACGTCCCACGACACCTAATCTCGTGTTCTATAATAATTACATGCGCGCCAAACTAACCGTGCGTCATGATGAGGGTCGTAAGTTGGAAATACAATTAAACGATACCTTAGACATTCCCCAATTTGACCAGTTGGATATCTGTAAACTTGCAGATCAAGGCAAAGTTTGTATTTTTGATAAAGATTATTTTGGATTTTATTATATTTGTACCTAGATGGTAAACCTTTATTCTGCGTACCACGTAAAAACGGTCTTAATGTGGTAAATCCAGTAATTGGGCGACTGTCTTTTTAGAAGGTAAGGGAACAGAAAACTTTGAACTGTGGCACCGTAGGTTGGGCCACATAACTGCTCCACAAATGAAGAATTTGAGCAAGATGGTCATGGACCTATAGTTTGTTAAGAGAGATGAGAATGGTTCTTGTGTTCCTTGCAGTCAAGGTCGATACTCTAAATGTCCTAGAAAAATAAAAGGTTTCAGAGCTCATATTTTAGAATTAAGTCATACTAGCGTAGCTGGTCCTGTCAATGTTTAGGTTGTCAATAGGTTTTAGCAGCAACCAGACTGGTAAAGAACTTAAGCGGATGAGGAGTGATAAATGGACAAAGTACGCTAATAAAGCTTTTCAGGCTCATTTAACCAAATGTGGAATAGTGCATCGTGCAAGACCCCAACAGAGCGGTGTAGCGGAGAGGAGTATTCGCGCAACTGAGATGAATGCTCCACGACAGTAATTTAAATAGAAAACAATGGGTCGAAGCGGTTGTTACTGCGAGATATTTAAAGAATCGATTGCCGACTAAGGCTCTTGTGGGAAAGGTTTACAAAGAAGTTTGGACAAACCGTCGTGTGAATGTGTTAAACTGTGTTTAACACTAAGAGTGTTGGACTCCATAACACAAGTACATACTTATAAAGGATTGTAGTCGAAAGAAAATCGACTCAAAGACTTGTGAGCTTGTCTCTGCTGGTTATAGCGAAGTTACAAAAGAGTACAAGTTTGTAGACTTGAAGAATCCGCGTCGAATAATAACTGTACGTGATGCCGTTTTTAATAAGAGAACTCCTCAGTTCCAAGCATTCTAATGTGACTTCCAGGATGATGTCAGCTGAGGTAAAATATCCTTTGTATGACATGTTGGACCCTGACGACGAGACTTCAAGGGCTCACGCTCATAATGAAGTTCTACATTGCCGAAGTAGCTTAGAAGAGTCAGGTACGACAACGTCGGCAGAAAATGCTACCGATGAAGAGTTTCATGACTCTATAGATAGAGAGGTTCCGAATCCAATAATTTGTGAGAATCATAAACCAGTATAGAAAAAACAGTTCAGCCGTTGCGAGGGATTATTCATAAAAGTTTGGAGAAAACTATACAGAAAATTTTGCTCCAGTAATCAAGTTATGTCAGATTCGTTTACCGCTAGGTTTATCTACAGAATTGCATTTAAAGGTGTACCATACAGATTTGACAACAGCATTTCTTATTGGTGATTTGGAGAAATATCTGTATATGGAGTAACCTGACAGTTTTGTTTCGTGCTTGGTGGAAAAAAATATATACAGACAAAAGAGCACAAAGCTTATTTCGTTTAGAAATCTTAGCCTTAGGACAGATTTTAATGACACAGAGTGTAAAATGTGAAATAAGCACTAAATTCAACATACATAACTTTATTTATATAAAAAACTTACATACTAATAAAATAAATATAGGTAAAAAGAATGTTAACAAATAATGCACATTCTAAAATAATACATATCTATAATAGATATATACAAAATATCAAAAAATAGAGGAGAAGTAATATTTTTTGACTTGTTTTTTAAACACAGACAGTTTTGGCGCCACAAAGGTTGGCCGGAAGTGAGTTCCACAAACGCACTGCGTGGACAGAGGAGTAAGAATAAAAAGTCAGTTTTATGGAATTGGAAATTGAGACGATGACGCAGGTGCGATCTACACAAAGCGTCGAGAGGACGGGTAAATGAAAAACAGTATTTTAGTTAGCTAGGATATGCAGGGATATAGAGGATGTTAAATAGAAGTCACAATATTCGAGTGTTCTGTGTGTGCATGATCGTATTCGCTTAAGGCAAAAACAAAACGGATGCAAATATTGTGCAAGCGATCAAGCTTGTTTAATAGTTCCTCAGTGGCTCAGTGGCATCTTAATAGCAGGCATCTGCATAATCGACGATCGGCTGAATCATAGTTTGAGCTGGATAAATTTAGGTTTTTAAAGGGCAAGAAACTTTGTAAAGATTTTAGCGAGTGGAACAAAAAGTGCACTTTACGACTCACTTTATACACCTGAGCCTGCCATGACAGATTACTATCAATGATGAAAAGTCAAGTGCATTACGATATCATAATATCGGCTGTCTATGATCATAGTCTGGGACTTGGCAGGGTTGATCAGTTAGCCATAAGACTTAGACCATTCATTGATGCTAACCAGGTCACGATTAATATCTAAGACAGCCGACTCCGCATCAGCCAATAAAAAATGTTTATAAAGCTACGAATCAAATTTAAAAAAAAAAACTTTTTAAGCTATCTATTGGTATAAAAATCAAAAATCAAAAGTATTTATTTGCTAGAATATGGTACATAAGGTGTTACAGTAAATTGGATTCAGCATATCCTGCCATAATATGACGTGCAAATTTATGTATTTACAGTCGGTATGTCAATTAAATCAGTCTATATTGCAAATTACATTATATCTTAACGTTATTGGACGCCGCTGAGGGAATTCTGCCCATTCTTCTTTTTAGGTATTAATGGTAAAAAACTCGCGTTCTGCCAAAGGCTGCACTACCATAAAATATGATATGCAGATTGTTCATATTCGTAAGCCTGTAGGGAAATAATTAACTCATCGAACCTTCAAGTTACCATAAGTTGGCAACACATTGATCCACCTCCGACCATATTTTAGCCAGCCACTTATGAACGGATGGACAGAACTGGTCCAACTGTCGGCCCTTGATGGATTGATCCTACCAACGTTGCCATTCAGGCAAAAGTTCAGTGAACCCAAGGCTGAGTTATTGGGGCTGATGAAACAGCAAATGACCCCTTCGTTCGGCCGGTTGGACATTTGGCAAACGAAATTCCAAAGAGCCTTAATTATGATCTCGAATGAGTGTTTGAAAAAAAGCAGCATAAAACCTAATTCGGTAACACCCACACACACAGTCAACATGGACAGCTATTTCGGGTCCTTTTTGTTTCCTAGAGCTGTCAAGGGCCTTTGTTTGTATGATCTGTCTAATTTGTTTCAGTTAGACATAATTGAGTATATAAATATGGTAGAGGTAACATTTATTCTATAGCTGTTGCCTGCGGCTTCATTCGCGTGATTTTTTTAATTAAATATGTAGTAAGATAGAGCATAACATTAATAAAGCTTGTGTTTAAAAAGTGCCAGGGTAGAATCATATTAATTTCCGTCAAAAGATAAACACATTTGGGTTTCAAAGTTTTACTGTTTTTTTTTATATATAGTTACACACATTTATAAATATAGTTGCCAAATCCAACGAGGAATGTATTTAATCCTAAGTACCTATATAAGTTCTTCTTTGAAAGTCGGTTTGCTTATGAAAAAAGTTATGTAGGTATGATATGATTATTAATAAAAGTTTATAATTAAGTACACAATTTAAGATCAAGTAACTTTATTTGGCAGTCGCAATTGCTGTCATCATCTCACAGAGATATGTATTAATGCAAATATATGCACATTATACCTACGGCCGTCATTATCTGAATCGTCTGTTGTCAATAATCTTATTTTTTTATTCACCTGGACAGTACTAATAGCTCGAGGAGCGTCTAAGTGTGCTTGTTTAGTAGCAACTGGAAAATGATGAATTGTAACGATGTAATTCTTATACCTACACCTACAGAAAGTCATTATCAATTGCATGATTTGTATTCAATCAATTTTGATTTGAAATAGATAAAAATAATTGACCATAAGATCCAGTAGTTCCCGTAAGGTTAAGCAGAGCTGGTAAGAATAGGTACCCACATTCCACCAGATATATTTAAGTCAAGTGTAATAGGGGGCGAGCCTAACTGGGCACACATCCAGACTCCATGGCTGTTGAGAAATTCCTAAGGGAAAACCCATTAACACTTTGTCCAACCTAGGACCAGGACCAGCACTAACTAAACTTGCGACCACTAGATTAACGAAGCAGTAAAAACTATCGAATTGGACTACCAACCAAAGGTTAATGTGTTTTTTTCACCGCTGCAGCTCAAACATGTTAGATTTCTATCGGGAATTAAGTGGACAAAATGCTATTTTACTCACTGCGTGAGACACGCAAGACGCATTTTCATTGTCACGTTCGGAAACGCGTAAAAACCTATAACTGAAAGACATTTGTGAAATAGAAAATTATATTTTATTATTGTTTACGAAAATAAGTATCGGGAACAGGGTCCAAGCTAACGGCGGTCAGGGCTCCAGAGAAAGGAACCTTCTACCAATACGAGCCGTGTCCAGGAGTACCGCTTTCTGTATCAAGCCTTTGATCCAGCTGCCTAACGAGAGCCTCCTCAGGTGTTGGTCGAGGCTCTTGGCAATCAAGCCATTGGCAGATACGACTATCGGCACAATGATCGCTGAGTCCACATGTCAACAACATCGCGAGCCAAGTCAATATACTTGATTTGCTTATCTTTCTCGGCTTTCACGAGGTTCTCATCATGCGGGACTGTTATGTCAACAATCATTGCGCGCCGCTCTGATCGATCCACCACCACTATATCAGGCTTGTTGGCAACAATAGTCCTGTCAGTGATGATGGAGCGATCCCAGTACAATGTGATATTGCCATGTTCAAGAACTGGGTCGGGCTCATACCTGTAGTACGGCACTTCCGATTCCACATGGTTGTATTTTAGTTGTTAATGAATTAAAATGTCGTTTAATCAGTAATCAATCGAGTAGAATTATTTTACAATGTTATTGATTTTGGGATTTGATTTTCAGAATAAATTAGGGGCCTATATACAGTATCTACGTTAAAGAAGTGGCAAACTGTAGATATTTCAAAAGTGGTGCACACATATTTATTACAAATAAAATTTACGACCAGACGAATCAGATAGTAACTAAAGTTCTTACATCTACTTTCTACTTACACAGACTTGATTACATATTATTTTCCCAGGTTGTTGAGTTCATAATTATGGATTTGTGTACCAGTCCAGTTCGAATAAATACTCATTCATTTTATTTTAAGTAGGTACACATAGTAGTTATTTAAAAAGTAATTGACACATCTATATTATAATAAGATAGTATATACAAAATAAAATATAATTACCTTTATAAATATATTTTTAAGTCTTTTTTTGTAGTAATTTAATTAGTTTTTATAACTTGGGAGTATTAAATGGAGCTCCTGTCATATTAAAAGGGACGGAATGACTAACTGACGAGGGCTTCGGCAGTTGTTAACTATGTATTACTCGTATCAGGATCAGTGTATATCAAAACGCGACGCAAGTGCTAACTTTTAAAATAATTATTTTAAATTTAGCTGCTGTGCCAGCGTGCATGTTTTGGTGACATATTTAGTATGTAAAAATTTAAAATATTGTGAGCTAATTGCGATGAATTACTCAAAAGTAAGTCATCACATTTATTCATAATTACAAATTATAGGGGTGTTAATTTAATTGCGTGTCTCAGGAGGCAGGTTCAGCGAAGTGAAATATATACTAAAACAATACAAATTTACCTGAATAAGGTTGTGCATTCCAAAGATTAGCAACGTTGCCAATTACTGTCAAATACTTCGTTATACGTAGATATTAAAGATGACACGAAGCGATGACAGATATCATGACGCGCTCAAACTATATAGGATTGTAAGTGAACAAGGAACAGTATCATGTGTTTGCCAACAACATAGTAAATAAGAATGTCTTACATTTAAACGATACAAAGAGAAAGTTGACCAAAACTAAGATAGATTGGGGTTTAAGTTAGGCTATGACGATTCCCCAAACATTATACAATTATAAAATGACTCCAACATTAGTAACTGATTTATCACTAAAGGAATATGATTTGCCAACATCTGAATGCGGTCTATACGGATTTATTCAGTCCTAGATATACGGACCTAACATTTGAATAGACTTAGTGATGAAGTATGTGATAAATGAGTCTGACCGATACATCAAGGAGTTTACATTACAGAACAATAATGTAAATGAAACTCAAAATACACCTTCTTCTTTATGCCTTTTTCATAATATTATAATGCTAGCCTATAACTGCCTCATTGCAGACATCCGCAATTAAATTATCACCCTAAAAAAATGATGAAAGAAAAAACAATTAAGACATAACTATAAAATGATGAACAAAACTGAACAGACTTAAATATAAAGTATAATAAATGACTAACCACTAATTTTGTATAAAGCCCATATTCCAAAACAGACTGAAGATTCAAGCATACCCTAAAACTAGATTCAAACCAATTGATTGGTTGAAACTAGTTTCAGGTCTTGCGAGACGTTTTTGTAATACAGGACTTAAAGAGTCTAGGACCGAAGATTAACCCCCGAATCTATGAACAAGTAAAAATCTCGAGTAAAATTTATTTTTTAAATTACAACTTTCAAAATATTATAGAAAATAGATTTGCTTTGTTTAACGGTTTAACATTTGAATTAATGTGATCAATTAATGTAATTTGCATATTGTTTTTACCCGAGATCAAGTAAAAATAAACTTGACAATACATACGGCGGAAAGACTTTAGGCTCTAGACAGACGGACTGCATTTCAACTGCAAACCAACCGTGCAGTCCGATTGCACGCCGACTGCAATTGAACTGCAATCGGACTGCTCGGTTGGTTTGCAGTTCTATTGCAGTCGTGTCAACTGCATTCAAACTGCATCCGAACTGCAAATTTGCAGTTGAAATGCAGTCCGTCTGTCTAGAGCCTTATAGATTTGTCTCGGTCTCTAGATTAAAATAATATGACTATTGCAATAAACCTCTCCCTTAATCTATATAGAAAAAGTCAAGTGTTGCACTGAATTGACTATGTCAACCATTAAAAGAACAACGCGTACATTAAAACATTTCAATACAACTCTTTTTGGCGTCTATGTTACATAACACGACTTAAGTATTGTTACTATTTGAGCGTACATAAATAAAACGAGGAAACTTAAAATAGCCCTGTAAACGTAGATGTCCATAAAAAAACCCCAAATAACACTTACTTAAAGATAACATAAATAAATATCAAAATAGTGGTGCAATGTTTGCATATTCATAGATACAACTAGTATAATTTTCTTAAATAACATGTGTTTAAAAGTAAATAAATTTATAAAATACAGTAAAATTTAAAGGCAAACTGTTTTACAGTATCCGTTTGTGCTTTATGCAAAGAAATCGTTTATAAAAGTAGCACTATCAAATCTATCTAATCACAGAATTCACTTAGTAACTTAAAATTGTCAAGAATACAGCTTTTGGAGTCGAGACTCCATTTTACTTTCTAATTAGTATACATACATTGTTCCGAACTTACTGCAATCACAATCTTCCTTCGGACATATCCTCCAACATATAGACCATGTCGTTAGGTTGTTCATAGCGTATAACCGACGAGTAACCTGCAAATAAAATGACATGCCGTCGTCAACGCTCAGTAGTTCAAAATAATGACTTATGACAGTGTGATGTTAACACAAAAATAAACATATTTTATAAAGGGTCAATACTGCAGTCCAAGTTAATTGGCTGTACAAAACAAAATTTTAGTAATGGTTTACTGAAAAACGTGGCACATAACAAAACATGAACAATTGTAAGACTATGCAATACTAATAGCCATTGATATATCATTGAAAAAAAAATTGGAATGTACTTCCTTCAATCATTATTGAGAAAATGCTGAATACAGCCCTGAAGAAGCTCCAAAAGCGATGACCACCAGTCGCGTCTATATTCATCTAAAATAGTTAGTTATATCTGAACACAGACTAACGAACGAATATACGAAACGGTACCTTTGAGGAAAGACAACTAAAACCGATGTAGGTAAAAATCAAAATAAACAAATAATATCAAGTCTCAATATATTTATATTTAAACCATCACAGAAATACAGTGTAAAAAGATACAAAAATGTAAGTCTACAAACTTACGTATAATATTCTACTCACAATATAAAACTATGATCACTTAGATAACGGCAAGTGTTTAAATAACATCTCAGATAGTTTCCTATTCTAATAATTGATGTCCATTTTGACAGACACGGTCTGATTACATACGAGTATATTTTAGGAATGTCTTAATTTTTGTTACAAACAAGTACAATAAACGCGAGAAATATGTGGGTGAAATATTGATGGTTTTCGCTATTTTAACAAATAAAAGTGTTTTAATAACACACCCAATAGACAGCACACAACAGAAGAGAAATTCAGTCAACAGGTAATAGACCATTCACCCTTTTAAAACGACACCTCACTACACCTAATAAAAATATAATGGAATAATAAAAAAACAAATAAAGAAAGATAGAACATAAAAGATAACCTTTAAAAGGTAAAGAGGAACAAGGTTTCACATCACAAATATGGCACACACAGGCTAAAACAATATTTTTTGATTTAAATTTTAATCTCATAGATTCTTAAATAAGTACCTAGTAAGTATAGATTTGTTCATAAAAACCTTAAAAATTCGATCGAAGAGTATTAAAAAATGACTTAAAAAACAAAACAGTTTTCCAAATTCAGAAATGGCTTAAACATAAAATACTGCGTTACTACATTACTACTCAAGAAGTGGGACAATAGCACATTTGTCATTGCGGCTGAGTTTAACGTCCGAAAAAGTGCTTTTGTCATTAATCAATGTTAAACTATGATTTAATTTGTTTTTTCCCACGCTTTGTTTTCTCATACCAATGAAGGAACCAAGGTATGACACCGCTCAACAGAATCAAATTGAAAATAAGCAATTCAAATATTCTTGAATTGAGAACTCAAATAAATTACAATTTGTTATAAGCAAAAAAACTGATCACGTTTATTTGTTACATTCTGTTGATAAACATTTTTTTTAAATTATCAAACATGAAGGCCTTAGGAAGATGTAACTCTTTGCTCTTAAAAAAATCACCGCCCCCTACAAGGATTTCAATAGTTGTTTATTGTTATCAGTCGTGAAATCAGAAAAAATGAAAGCCCTCGATGCGATAAATGAGAAAAAAGCACGCGTGTGCAATACATTGCATGTTGCTTGAGGAAGCAAGCGTGGTGATCAATTCTTGTGCCAGCAATGGCTCAGTAATTGGCTTTTATTATTATTATTTTCTCCACACCTCTAGAACTCATTAAACAAAAGTCGTATGAAAATCTGACTACTATTTCGGTCCACCTTTTTTTAATTTGCTCTCAATTATAACTTAAGGGTTTTTGTGAAAAACAGAAACTGCCTCAGATTAAAGCTAGTCGTAGGCACGTTGGTTACCAGGTAAGGTGCATCTAGCTACATAATGCTCGATGTAACGACGTCGAACATTTTAATAATGATTTGCACAAACTCTATCTTTGAAAGTAGCAGCCTTGTCAAAACACGATACATAAATGGTAGAGCATGTCATTAATCCACTATTGCCCCGTTCCAATAAACAAAAACGACTCGTTTTACTTACGGATAGTTGTATTTTGACCTATGTCTCATAGAACTTATGTCAAAATACAACTATCCGTAAGCAAAACGAGTCGTTTTTGTTTATTGGAACGGGGTATATATAATTGGACCATAACAGGAGTGGGGCAGAGGGCAATCGACAGCAACGGCGGAAAAAGGGTGCGAAAAGTCTCAAAATAATAATAATTCCTCGTGTCCGTGGTAACAAAAATGACTACTGCTGAAAACTTAATGGAATTATGTTAAACATTCCTCGGAGACTACACCCATAAAATGATTATTAATTATTATTATTACAAGTCCGAAGCGCAATGGTAGCAGTGCTGAACTTATGATACCAAAGTCGAACAACGAGTGGTACCTACACCGTAGGTACCACTCGTTGTTCACTCGTGCTGTGCTCATTCGAATCAATTACGTGTACCAGAAAGTGATAGTTTTATTCAAGGTTGTGAATCAGAACATCACACTAAGCTAACACCGTAATCACTGCAAAAATATCAGCTATCTCATACAAAACTTCGATACCTACTCGACCCCAATGTATTGAATAGCTGATTTTTATTCGTGGTGTTGGTTGCGTAGTGAAAAATATATCACTTTGAAGGGCCGAACCATAACCACATTTTCTGGTATACGTGGTGTATTTTTCTGCTCAGCGATGCCTATTAATGTGGAACATGTGTTTAAGCACTTCAACAACGGTGTATTTAAGTGCCGGGAATATAACTTGTCTAACAAAAATAACTATCTGATAGTGACAGCCGCTGATAGCACTACTAGTATGCCATTGTAGTAAGCGCTGACGCTACCGTTTGAGGTTTGATGTCACCTTCGGGGTTCCACATAAAATACAGTTGAGCCGCATTACTCCGAACGTGGACTTATTTGATAATTGCTTACATCTCACTTGTTTCATATAGTTATTTTCTTTTTGCTATTTTTTTTAATTCTTTTTACCATTTTTTTTTGTGAATTTGGACAAGGTTGGTTAACAAAAGTTAACAAGCGAAGTTAACTTCTTATCTGATTTTACGTTTTGTCTGTTAGTGAATAATGTTGACAAAAACGATAGACTCTGTATTTTCGAACTAGCATCTGTGATCAATGACCATTGGGATTGAAACGCACGCTCCTTTTCATGTGAATTTTATCTCGTAGTTAATTATTTTAATCGATACGTTCATTTACGCACACAGCGTGATATTTTAAATAGTTAGAATATAATATTCTTTATTATGTACACGATGCAAATATCATATAGTTTGATGCAACGAGGCTCAACTGTATACGGCTCAATGCTTGCGACTACTTTCGTAAGACCATCAGTTTTAGTTTCGTTTTAAGTATTACCGAATAGAGGAGGTCCCAACACAACAGCATTCGTGCGAAAGATATACATAATATAACTGTGGTAATATATATATCATATTAAATATTCGTAATTTATTTATCTAAGTCTACCCCTCACCAAAACAATGATTGAATGTTAGTTCTTAATAGTTACATCACTAGTTTTTATACACTTTTATGTATTTAACGAGTTGAGTGATAAATATAAGCCTTCTCTAACATTACAAAAAGACAATAAAAACGAGTGATGTTATCTGACCGCTAAAGTTACGTGTTAGCTAAGCACAGAATCAGTATCGCTTCAGCGCTGTTCAAGGTGAAATCTGGGTTTTGACAGAATGAGATAGATACATGTACTGGAAAGTGCTGATCCGTACATGAGAGTATAATTTCACAATTTAACTAGTTGTTCCCAGATAAAAGAGGATGGTGAAGAATGGCTCAAGTTTAAGCGATCCTGATCCTTGATTGCTTATACGTATGTATTAATTCTAGACCAAAAATATTAATAAATGAACAATTGAGCCCATATCTAGTGATGTCTTAAATATTATTGTTCAGCAGTTTTATTATTACCTGAAGGCACTCTAGCGTGACCAATTTTGTCCTTTAGAATAAAGAAAACCAGCCAATTCAATCCACAACATATTAGGGCTCCGATGCCGAATGCACGGAATGTGTTCCATCCTCCGTATGATGAGTACAGTTGACCCCCAATAAAGCTACCCAGCGATGTACCAACGCCTTCAAAAACAGCTCCTACCAAACCCTGTAAAAACGAAAAATAAAAACAGTGAGACAGAAAATAAAAATTCTGCGGGTGATGTAAGTAATTCATAGTACTTATTATGCAGCATTGCTCAATATTAATTTGAAATAGTGCCTATTTGTTAAATAGGACGTTATTAAAAAACAACTTGAGTGATCCTTGCTAATATTATAAAAGCGAAAGTGAGTTTGTTTGTTTCCGTCTTTTTTACGTCTTCACGCTTAAATGACCAAACCGATTTTGATAAATTTTGGTACAGAGATAGTTGGGACCATGGAGACGGCCATCGGCTAAAAAAAGTGAAATAAGGTGAAGAAAGAGGGAACAAAAAGGAGAAGAAAATATTTACCGTAATATATACCGTATAAAACTTTATGCGGTATAGCTAACAGGGGCTAAGGAGCTAACAGAGGAACACCCCTGTGGGTACGTAAGACACTTGTTGCATTTTGTCTTCTGTTCCCCCGTAGGAACTAAACAACATTCAACGGGTTAATGCACAAAATAGAAAAAATAAAAATACCCAAGTGCGAATCGGTATCGCGCACCTATGGTTCCGTACAAATATGTGACATAAACGGCCATCTGTTTTGGCTACGTAGAATTAGAGGCTTGATTTTGTCACAGCTACACCACAGACTTGAGTATATAGATTTAAATTAAAAAAGGGTCTTGACAGACAGACAGGCTGACGGACCAAAAAGTGATCCTTTAAGGGTTCTGTTTCTGCCGGGGTTGCGGGTTGTTCGAAAGAGATACCGCGGCCTCGGAACGTAAAGGGCAATAGAAGGAACATGGGTGGGTTTTAGTCAGTACAAGTCTGACATGCCCCCCCGCTCCGCCCAGAGCGGGGGAAGTCATTGGATGATTTCCCACCCGAAAAAAAAGGGTTCTGTTTTTTTTTTTAAATAACTTTTATATTCAACGGCACGATTGTCGCAGTGGTTGAGCGATTGACTGCTGCGTTTCGTGTCGCAGGTGCGATTCTTGTACGGAACAAATATTTGTATGACCTAAAGATAGTTTTGCCGGGTCTGGTTGTTTGGATATGTGAGTTTAGATTATTGGAAACATACCACTATACGGGAGAAATTCCTATCAAGAAGCAACGTTTTTACAAAAAAGTATGCGCCAAGTAGGCCTAGTTCAGCAAAAATACCTGACAACTAGTGCATGACAAAGGACCTAAACACTTCTTTATTTACCGCATCACATGCCAGTACCAAAACAACTGAATCAGTCTGTGTATACCATTCATAATGCGAGTAAATATAAGACACTTATTCGTATTCTTCCACAAACTCTTTCATTTGATAACCATTATGACTATGCATAAAATAACTACACCATCTTTGGGAAATGACCTGGATTTAAAATGACGTCACTTAACGGACCAGGCATTGTCATCCTAACATATGACTGACTGGACAGTTCCACTCAATCTGTGTGGTGCTTTCTTAAAAAAACCATTTCAGACACTAATCTGCATAGTTCTCATGTAAGTGGACCAATATTTTTGTCTGGACCTTAAAAGAGACTATGACCTCTGAGTTTGTTTCGGCTGTTTGTTCTCAGAGTAGTCGGATACGAAACACCAGCCTCCTCTAGTTTTTTTAAAAGGACATGTAAATGTGTTTGTGAACACTTACTTGCAAAATAAACATCTATTATCATTTTATGTGCAAAATGGTGGGAAATTTTCTTTTTAACATAGGTAGTTACCAAATAAAAGGTGAAGCTAATAAGTGTGTTCAAAAACCTTACCTGGACAGTGGTTTCCGTGCCCGGTGGCGATACAATATTCGCATATGATGTCATTGTCGGGTAGAACATCCCGAAAGTGACACCTTGGAACATTTCTATAGGTAGTATCCACCAAGGATTATATACATATGAGTACAAAATAAATCTGACACCAAACGCCAGCAGAACCAAACTCATCATATTGATATGGCCTATTTTTTTAAGTATATAACCTGAAATATCAGACCATTTTATTAATGTAATTCTATTAATACATCAAATAATTGAAATATTTAAAAATATTTGCAGGAAAACGAACCAGATACAAACAGGAATGGTATTTCCCCGCCAAAAGTCTGTATTGCACTGACCAATCCTTGCAGGGTTTTGACATAACCTGATCCATCACAATCTAGGCTGGATATGTCTTCGATTAACCAAAACAGGAACTGCCACAATAGCCCTGTGCACATACCGACTGCTATCGTCCATACTAAGAATGCGAATGTTGGTAATGATGACAACAAAGAGCCGACATCAGCCAAAATGTTCATCGACATCTTAGTTGAATCAGTCTGAAACATAATTGATTTTTGATTAAAAAAAATTAAGGCTGCCTCCTTTGTTTGAAAACGTTTTAACAAAAACATTAGCAACAAACATTTATTTTAAATACTAGCTTTTTAAAAAGGATTAAACGGACATGCAGTGATATTTATGTAACTGACCTCCACATAACACGAAACACCAACGTCACCGGCCATAAACACGAACATAAGTATAAATGCAATGGTATAGTCTTTGTAAGCGCCGTCACTAAACGTGTCGATGAGGACGCCAGTCAAAAGAGAGAAGATTCCCCAACCGACGGAACCCCACAGCCTTTGTTTTCCATAATGGGATACTTTCGTACCTGAAAAACCATTCAGTTATATATATTAAACAAGTGCTAGTGGAAATAACAAAAAAAAAATGTGCCCCCCGCACATTTTTTTTTGTTATTTCCACAAAATACAAAAACTTCTAGAAAAAAATTGGAAATACAAAAACTTCTAGAAAATTTATGTTCGAACTTCGATTTTGTAGTATAATATAGTACTTCAAAAGTCATATGAACATAAAGGTGACAACACAATCTAAATGTTTGGAGTAGCCACGTCAGAAATAGGAACATTTGTCATATTTTTTTATGATTTAGTAGCATTTAAGAGAAGAGATAATAAGAGCTTGGTATGCTCCTCAAACCATACACAGAGGTAATAGTAATTTTTCAAAAAGCGGTATCGTTGATTCAACTAATGCGCATTTTCTTCCATCATTTAGTAGTAAGTACACTCTAGAACATTAATCCGGGTCACTTCAACAAACCTATAAATCTTATTTTATTAAGCTTAATGAAATAAATTATGTTCAATAAAGAAATACTCTTTTATTTAAAGTATTAAAACTTTTTGCTATCATAAAGTTAGGTCATAAATAATAATTTGTAATTTAAGTGGGTATTATACAGGTATTATTCACAAACTGTAATCTTGTCGAATACTCCTGAAAATGCACCAGTATTCTCACAATGCTGGAAACCGTCCGGAGTCAGAGCGATACACAGGACAGGTCCACTCAATCTGTGTGGTGCTTTCTTTCAAAAGACCATTTCAGACAATATCTGCATAGTCCTCATGTAAGTTGACCAAGATTATTTTGTTGGACCTTAAAAGAGACTATGACCTCTGAGTTTGTTTCGGCTGTTTCTTCTCAGAGTAGTCGGGTACGAAACACCGGCCACAACTAGTTTTTTAAAAAAACAAGACATGTAAAAGACTGCAATTTGTATTGCAGAAGAAAAAAATGGTACAAAAATAAATATGAAATTAATGAGTTTATATGTTTAAGTCGATGAGAGGAAAACCTATCGGCCGGCGTTGCGGGTTGTTCGAAAGAGATACCGCGGCCCCGGAACGTAAAGGTCGATAGAAAGAACATGGGTAGGTTTTAGTCAGTACAAGCCTGACACTCCCACCGCTCCGCCCAGGACGGGGGAAGTTAAATAAATAAATATAAATATAAATATCTTAAATATCTTGGGACAACCCACACACGGTTATCTGATCCCAAGCTAAGCAGAGCTTGTGTTATGGTAACCAGACAACTGATATACATACTTATATAATTTATAAATACATACATATTATAGATAAATCACACCCAGACACAGAACAAACAATCATGCTCATCACACAAAGTTTGTCCTGGGTGGGAATCGAACCCACGACCTCCGGCTCAGCAGTCAGGGCCACTAACCACTAGACCAACAGGCCCGTCAGTTATTTAATGATTTCCCTCCCCCAAAAAAAGGAAAACCTATTAGAATAGTTGAGTTATGCTATTCAACTATTCTTCGCTTTTCTTCAAAAATTATGAGATTATATTAATTAGATACTATGTGTAATGTGGGGAACAATTAGGTAGGTACACCTCTACCTAACACGTCGGGAATTAAAGATGTTTTGTTACATTAAAACAACAACAAAATATATATAGGTATCCTTACCAAGCAGATTGAAGCATATAGCATCTGCGAAAGTTACTACTACAGCTTGTCCCACCCAGCTGAGGATCATCAAGAAGAAAAATAACCAAAACTGTGAGGTATATCCTTTACTGCTGTCACCCCTGCTTTCCGACGCACCTTCTATCAACTCATTCACCTGAAAATTAAAAAGTCTTGGTCAGCAGGATAACCATTTATCCGATTCAATAATTCCCATTGCGTTCATACTTCTGTAGAACAAATGATTCTTTTTGACATATAGAAGAATAGAAAAGTGAGTTACACAATTTGAGTTCTAGAAATTAAATACTACAATACAGCAACAAGTGCTGAATTTATATAACCCATTTTTAAGTTTTTGCAGTTTGCAGGCCCATATGGATGTTTTTTAAAGACGGAAGCTGGATTTGTTTCGGAAATTATGTTTGGTTTAAAATACCCTTATTTCAAATACAAGCAAAACGAGCAGTTATTCTTAAAAAATATAAACCCTGTTCATACATTAAATTAAATTAATACAATAGATTTTTAAAGCACTTCATTATTTTTCTTTTATTTTAAATTCATTCAGCATGACGACTAACAAGCATCTGCCACTTTATTTCTATCCTTATGCTTATTTGGGATGCAATGCAAGGATGGAAAGTTCAGTCTGGCGATATTTCAAAAGAGATTTAGGCTCCTCATTCGACCAGCTAATAATTTTGCAATAGAAGATTCATAAAGTACATTTAAAAAATAAACTTACCATAGCATTATTACAGCGTATTTCACAAGAAGAACGAAATAATTGGGACTCTTCTTCATACGCAACTTTAGATTCACAGTTGGTATAATGAGATTGTACTGAAACAAATAGAAGTGAATTAGTACTGTTAAATTAACGCGTACTTAGTTTTAACTTACTAAAGATCTTACGTTAAAGTATGGCAATAGCGGTCTTTGCCCTTGGGTTAATCTCTTTACCAAAACTCTAAATCAATCAATACACTAGTGTTAGTAACACAACGTTAAAAAAAATGAAAATCAAGCTAGACATCCATCCAAGTCGTTAATACGGTTTATTTCGTTTTTGAAATTTTAGTTATTTCTTTTACTAATATGCGGTCCAAGTGACAGAGTCCTTAGCGAAATATGGTTTTACTTTTAGGTACAAGTCTCTTTGGGGATTACAGGCAGTTTATTTATTGATTGCTGTTGATTTTTTAGCTTATATTGTAGACTAGCTTTTGCCCGCGGCATACTCACTTTCGCTTTTATAATATTAGTAAGGATTATATATGTACATATATTTTTCTCTGTATACCTAATATAATGTGAGTTTCTTACCAACACCATTTTCATCTGGCAATTCGATATGATTAAGGCGCATAAATACACATTCTTGTTCTATGAGCGTTTTCGACAGTTGCACTACTCCGGTGAAAGAGAGGTTTTTAGGAAACTCGTCGCCCTGCCTGGTTTTCGGTTGACAGTAGCTTGCTGAATCCGCTTTCCACCATTCACATATTTCCATAAGCCGCCAGGGCGTTTTCCCGTCGAGATCACATGAAGCCTGAAAAGTGTAGAATTAATTAGCATCAACTATAAAATTCAAGCTAAACGGAGGTTACCGTTCTCTCTTACAACGTAATTTAATAGATGTTGTATTGAAAGAACATAGGTTATACTTAAAATACTTATAGTACCTTGATTTGAACTTGACCTTTGTTTATTTGTGTAATTCAAATGGCTACTTTGTCAATGTGCAATAAGACAAGAATAAGATATATTCTGTATGATCGTCTCACGAATACTTTACTTCGTCCGCGTGGAATAATTGCTTTGGACTAACGTTAACTTATACCCGCGTGTTGATCGAAAAAAAGTATCTTGCTCTCCCCTTATCTTCCCTCTATCTCTCTTTTTTTAGCCTATGTCCGTCTCCAGGGTCCCAACTATTTCTGTACCAAAATTCATCAAAATCAGTTTGGCCATTTACGCGTGAAGACGTAACAAACAAACAAACTCACTTTCGCTTTTATAATATTAGTGAGGATTCAGTATAAGAGTGCCTACACGTTACAACCTACTAATTTTTAAGGACTTGTTAAAGATATTTTCACACAACCTGCTCGTTTCCATTAAATTAAATGTCATGTAAACCTCTAGGTTTACATACCTCTAGGTTTACATGACATTTAATTTAATGACATTTACTTTATCTATAAAGCAACTCATTAATGCCCTGGCTTCAGCCGAGCAGTAATATTGTACTGAATTTCATTACTGCCTGCTAGGCAATGTTTTTTTTTTAATTTGGGTTATCATATAAAAATGCATGGAATTTTTACTAAAGACTTTTCGCTACGTAGGTTTTAGTTGCGTCGATGAACAACATAATTAAATTAGGCAATTTAATAGTAATATAATGTGAAATAATAAAGTACAGGAATTAAATAGCCAAAACAAAGTTAGTTTCAAGTACAAAATTATTGTCTTTAGCTTTTATCTTTAGCTGTAATGGCGGCAAGTCATCACCCTAGTGTTTCTAGATCGAGTTTCAAAATGTTACCTTGCAACTTTATTTCGAATTTTATTTTTCAAACAGGTTATGAAACAGATAGATATATAGTCTAGTCAACAAGTGCTTTTTTAGTCAATTAAAAAAAAAAGACTAATACAACTGCTTTCATTCACAAAAACTACTACTTGGTCTCGAAATATGTGTCTGTTGTCTGATCCCGTTTTCTCATCATCCTGCAATCGGCTTATGCTAGTTATAGTTTCAAGTTACTAATTCTGCTGTTGAATGTCTCTTGCTTAGAATATTGTGGGGCAGTCCTGTTTCGAAATCGAATCGGCTTATATTTCCTCACAGTAGGTGTGAAAAATAGAGTACCTCGTCGGGTTCACAGGTGTCTTCGCGTCTTGGGCTTGCCTAAATCCCTTACTTCTCTCATGATTCTAGTCTTAAGTCCCTCGCTTCGCCCAGGAGTAAACTCAAAGCTCTCTCGCTGCATTCGAGATTCAAAATAGTGCCCGTGATGAAGACACTGCTTTATCCCCATGGTGCATAATCTATTTATGATAGCCAAAAGATTTAATAATTCCAATTTATTTACCTCACACTCACTATTAACAGGTTCTTTAGTCAGTTCTGTTAGCTGTGCAGTGTTATTACTACAAAGTCTGTAGTTTACATTTTTATCTATGCACGTCATGTTAACTTTTTCAGTTCCTATAGCAGTAGCAAGCTTGGTGTTGTTACACTTAAAAGAGCAGGGTTCATTGACATCTACGTAACCGGCACCGAGTCGGCAATGAGGACTGAATATATGGCCTGAAAAAATAAAAACAGATATACACCACGCCATCTTTCATAATCAGAAATTGTGGCTGAAAAAGTCAGATAAGTTTCTGCTGGAAGCCGTAGAAGTATATGGTAATTCGCAAAATGCAATATTGTTATCGATTTTCCATAGGCTTAAGGTAAAAAATCGCATTGCACATATTCTTATAAAAACATCGCCATGAAACAAAGTGATAGCAAAAACAAATATGTATCTCACCATCCATGGTCACATTGCTAGCAGCGACGTAGGCACACTTATCAGCACCCAACGTAACGTTACTGACTGATGAAGAATATCGTATGTTGTCCGTGTTGCTGTAACAGTACTGTGGTATGTGCCAGTGCTCGCAAACCGTCTGCCACATTTTAGGCGACGTCATGTCACAGTTCATCTGTAAACCAATAAACATTATTTATTGGTTACTAGCTTTTGCCCGCGGCTTCGCTCCCGTTAAATTCGGGGTAACAAAATTCCTCTTGCGCCTTATTGATTTGTAATAGCAACGCTAAGTTTCAAAGCCTATGTCCGTCTCTTGGTTCCCGACTATCTCTGTACCAAAATTCATCAAAATCGGTTAATTAAAGCGTGAAGAGGTAACAAACAAACAAACTCACTGTCGCTTTTATAATATTAGTAAGGATAAGTATTCAAAATATTAATGTTGTATTAAACGTGCGTTTAACGAAACTGAAATTTTGTAGATGTAGTATTACTTATACCTTTATTATTTCTCAATTAATAAATACTGAGTGTAAAATTCTATTTTAATTTTAATTAGTGTTAAAAATATAGTTATTGTATTGTACGGAACCTTGTGTGTTACGTACTTGGCTGGTTTTTTTTTCATTTTATAGCAGCAACTATTTTGGACTATAGCTTTAAATCAGCTATATTTTGTTCGTTAAAACAAACAAGAAAAATATAAAATATTGTGATCAGTATTTTATTGTAAAAAGTTAAGCGGTGAACTTGAAAAAAAAAACGGAATATAGAGCACTCTATTTTTGATATAATCGCAATTGTTAAATGTACTTACTTGACAAATTGCGGTTGCATTGGGGCTTAGACTACTCAGCGAAGTTACTTTACAAGTGTCAACTAATTCCTCGCTTTTATAACAACTCTGCAGTACAGTAAATCCACCATTGCAGTCCAATTCAACAGTTAAATTTCTATTTTCTGGTAAGAAATATATTGCTCCAAAACTTATTATTGTTAATATTTGAAAAAGTATAAATATCAGCTTTTGCTTCTTAAATCTGAAAGAACACAGAAAATATTCTTTGAGTTTTTAGTGGCGATAATACTATGATGGTGAAATTCGCAATAAGTTTGTTACAAATTCCGTAAGTGGTATAACTCTTTCAAAGTATTTTAATAATTTAACGTACATTTATCACTTAAAAGTGAACCGCTTCGCGTATTTGATATGATTTATAAGCCTTTTAATTTATTACCGCTAAATAACGCTATAGTTTAAAATATTTTAAACTATAGCGTTGGCATGTCGGTTTTTTTTAAACGATACCTTAATTAATAAATCCGTTCAGCAGTTTGAAAAATATGAGAAAATAAAAATTACCTATTACATGCATACATACAGAGCAGTGAACTATACCAATTTTTAACCGATTACAGTAATCGGAGGAGGTTTTCAATTGTTTATAACCTCAGAACTTTCGATTTGGTGAATTGATTCTTATGTTTCTTTTTTTAATTGAAATTTGGTGCTTCTCGTGTGGTCTCATTTCAATTTGGTCTATCGTCTTCCATGAGAAAATCATATAAGTAATAATTAATTGTTTTTCTCCTAATATAAATGGACGATATGCTAATATCTCTTATTATTAGCAATGGAAAATGAATACTCGATAAGAATTTGTGTGAGATTCCAATTCCATCATATCGACAACTGAAAAAAACAAAACCGACTTCCAAAAAATAAAAGATGGAAAATAAATTTACATTCGAAAGTCGGTAGCAAAAATATCCATGAAACTCGCGTACTTAAAGTAAAGAAAAAAAATATTATCCGTGGTTTTGTTGTTTTTTTAGGAAGTCGGTGATTTTTGCATTTTTTTAAATGAAATTATGTGTAGTTGTAAGAGTCTTTAAGATACTACATGCGAATGAATGAAACATACATAAATGAATACAACTGCGTGTGTTGCTTAAACACAAAAGCGCCTCGCTTATTTTTAATATTTACTAGCTGTGCCCCGGCATGCGTTGCAATGCAATTTTCTACCTTACCTGCCTACCCTACGTACCCTACCTATCGTAAATACCTTACCTATCCTACATACCCTACCTACCCTACATACCCTACCTACCCTACATACCCTACCTACCCTACATACCCTACATACCCTACATACCCTATCTCTCAAGTTGGATCGAACTGCACATGGTGTGCGAATTTTATTATAATCGGTTAAGTGGTTTAGGAGTCCATTGAGGACAAACATTGTGACACGAGATTTATATATATTAAGATGATCAATCGTGGATCTTCAATTGATTGATTGGTTTCGACCTACGATGGAGTCTGGTTTGTAACTCACAATAAGTAGGTACATAATATCAATTAGCATGTATGTTACGATAAAAACATTATTCGTAGCTGTGACGATATCTCTGCGCGGAATTATGTGTGTTCAAATTTTATTTAGGTACTGTACAGATGGTAGTCCTGTGGCTGCGCTGTCGATGGAAATGCACTGAGATTAGAAAGAACGTATACATGCATATGTTGATATGCCCCACTCTAGATAATGCTGTCGCTATATAACGAAATATATTGATTTGAGTGGTATCTATAACGTGTTAATGCTTTCTGATATTAAACTAGAGTCAATATATACATATATATATATACTTGATAGATTGGTTACCATATCTGCGACAGAGCATTGAATAAGAATAAGCCAGCGTAGAAACAATCCAACTAGTTAACTGTATCTAAGATGCCATATAAATAGATTAAGATAAGTAGATTATGTGGTGATTATACTCAATATAAAAATTATATGTTAATAAAACCATATTATACCTGTCGGCAATTACACCAAATAGAGGTTTAGCGATAAGACCACATATTGGCAGGACTGTGTAAATTAATCCTACTGTTGAAGATGAGAATCCCAGTTGACGTGCATAAGTCGACAAATATGGAACTAGTGGTGCTGTACCTGAAAGCAGACAAAACACAGTTTTAGAAAGTTATCGGGGCCAGAGAATGAGATGGAGCTATACAAGATGTTAAGTTGCATCTCTGTCTCACACTCAAGAACAATTTAAATAATATAACTATAGGAAGTCACAGTAGGCTTTACGCAAGAAAGTAACTTTGCATTTCAGTGAATGGACGAAGGTGTAAGTTCTAACAATCCAAGGCTTGTCGTTTTAGATATGATGCAACCATCATATCTAAATTCCCAAAGCTCATGCTATTTGTCAAGTGAGATGTGTAGGCAGGACGGGTTCCGGTAGACGGACGGCGGCGCCGAAGCCAGCTAAGAAAAAGGTGGCGAGGTGACCTGGACGCGTAAGACATCATAGAAGGATTTTAGGCTGGCCTTTGTCTAGCTGTGGGACAGTACAGGCTGAATAAATAAATATGTTTGTGTCTGTTAAGACTTGCAGAGTGGTAAGATACCAACAGAAATGTCAGTCATATATAAAAAATGGTGAATACGTTTAGCAAGAATAAGATGACTTGGTAACTTCAGTAAAAGCGTGCATGTGTATGATTTATCGATTACACACATCATTTCATGGCCATCTAATCAAATTACTAATTTGTTTTGCAGATACGAACAAGTAAAATAATATAAATAGTTGCTCATTGTTTCTGCTACCCCCAGTGAAAAAGACTTGGGTTAAAAAAAAGAAAACTTACAAGATTTCTTTTTTTTTAAAAGATTAATAAAATTAAGCTACTTACTTCAATAACACTGTCAATCTTTACGAATATTATACAAGCGAAAGTGAGTTTGTTTGTTACCTCTTCACGCCTTAATGGCCAAACCGATTTTGATGAGTTTGGGTTGATAATTGGGACCCAGGAGACGGACATAGGCTTATTTTTTTTTTAAAGTGGCGTATGAGGGAGAAAGAGTGAAGAAAAGGGAAAACTTAGCCTTGCTATTACAAATCAATAAGAGGCAGGGGCAAAAACTGCAGGTAGCAGGTACCTGCAAGTCAGAAAAGACAACTGTGTTGCCCGAATTTAACGCGAACGAAGCCGCGGGCAAAAGCTAGTTTATCTATACATTAACTACAGTATGTATGAAAGGAACGTTATACTCCATTATTTGCAGTTACAAATAATATGAGTACTTTGATAACACAGTAACCCAACTCGCAATCTGAGAACAGATGTCATCAAATAATGCCGATTGGACAATTTGCTGGTTTATATTACAAATATGTCATTCATGCTCTTATTTAATCTTAAGTCTAAAACACTGGTTTCTTTCTTTTATATGATAAACTAAACATTCAAAGTTTGTAGTGGCTTTGGTTACATTTGCCAATTCCGATTTATCTTTCGAATGTATTTCATGCGGAAAGGAAAAAGCATATCTGTGGCTTAATTTAAAATGGAACTATACTCCGAAACTTGGCAAATTAGGACTATAATAACGAACTTGCAAAAAGAAAGCTGTTGATTGGAATATGAACACTTTGGAGCTTAAAAAAATATTTGTTGTTTGTTGATAAGTTACAATTACATCTATACTATAATACTATATTATATTATAATATTATAAAGCTGACGAGTTTGTTTGTTTGTTTGTTTGAACGCGCTAATCTCAGGGACTACTGGTTGGAATTGGAAAATTCTTTTAGTGTTGGATGGTCCATTTCTTGAGGAAGGCTATAGGCTATATAACATCACGCTACGACCAACAGGTGCTGAGCAGCGCGGGTGAAACCGTGGGGAACAGCTAGTTTCAAATAAAAAGTTCTGCCTAAGTAACCACCTTCTTAGTTTTATTATTTGAGATATTATGTTGTGTAGTACAAGCCTTGGCCACAACAACTTACTTAACACATTCGTCCATCAATGCATTTTTGGCTGGCCACTATACTTACTAAAAATGTAAAAAAAAAGTGTTTCATAGGGACCTACATTGTCATTACTATCCTTACTAATATTATGAAAGCGAAAGTGAGTTTGTTACCTCTTCACGCTTTAATGGCTCAACCGATTTGGATGAATTTTGGTACAGAGATAGTTGGGAACCAGGAGACGGACTAGAGACCAGGCTAATTTTTTAAAAAAAGAGTGGAATATGAGGGAGAAAGAGGGAAGAAACGGGAAAACTTAGCGTTGCTATTACAAATAAATAAGGCGTTACCAAATTTAACGCGAGCGAAGCAAAGCGAGGCAAAAGCTAGTTATATAATTATATACTATTATATAGTATTTGCATTACATTTATATTGTCACAAGCAGCTCGTACTTCATCGTATTATTGCAGCTGAAGTGGTAATAGTGAGTAAAAAAAAAGAAGTCAAGGGATCAACAGATCAAAGAATAGAATGGTATCCCAACATAGGAAAAGCGGAAGCAAGGATAATGGAAGGAGCAAGAGATGCATGATGGAATTTACAAATCCTGTCCTCACAAAATCCTCTTTGAAAGGGTGTAAAAGATAGTATAGCAAATTAAAAAAATAAGTTTTGTTCTGTTTGTTCTGTCTGTTCCAGGTGCCATTATAATTCACATAGAATATGGAAAGAGTCTTATCAAAATGGGCGAAATTTAAACAGGACTGTAATTTAATTCAAAACCATTAATTACTTTGATGTATATTTATGTAGTTAGATTATTTAGTAAATAAATTATTTTTCTTTTGAGCTATACTACAATATATGAATACCCAAATCATGGTTTATGCAAAATCTGTTATTATACTATTGTGACGAGTAAGATTTGAATATGACAGCTATTTGTTTTTAAAGTAGCTCTACAAACTGAAAGAAATAAGTTTCTTTAATAAAAACGTTTTATTAAACTATATGAGTAATAGTTGTGAGGGCCCAGAGATTAAGGACTTATGTTTCACGCACAAGGTTCTGAGTTTTCCAATTTATTTTGGGTTAATCTTCAACACCACAGACAGGTGAAGTACAACATTGGGAGAAAACATAATTAAAATAAATCTAAAATTGTCAACCCATCTTGAACAAGTGCAGTGATCCTTACTTGTGCCTTCTCTGATTGAGAAGACGCCATTGCCCAGCAGTAGTACAATAATGGGCTGGTATTTTTTTTAAATATATTATGGCTATTGGCAGTCAGAGCTTCAAAGAGAGGATCCTCGTAACAATATGAGCCTTGTCTAGAAGTATTGCTTGTTATATTATATTATTATAAACTTTAACCTTACCAGCATTGAAGAAAAAGAAATGCCCTTTAATTGGTAGCAACTTCTTGTTGACTTGCATTTTTGAAGGCAACATTTAGGAGCTGAAAGAAAACATATGTTATTTAATTTTGAATATGGAACTGTTAAGAAGAAACAAAAATAGGTAGTTATCTGACTTGGTGCCTGATTTTTTTCCTTACTTTTTTTGTTAGTCACATACAATAAGTTATATTACGTGTTGTAGTCAAGGACTTTGGTATTGGTACTGATGTACTTAACCAGTTTTAAATATTTGAATCTGAGGACTGTCTGTGATGTGTCTAACTCGATTTTATTACTTCCAAACAAGTTCCTATAAGATTGACCCCCTGACCGTGAGTCTAAGTTGTTTCATTGCATTCTGACATCAGAAAAGGAGAAAGGAAGAAAAGAATAGCCCACACGTTTCTGGGAAATGCTCATTCGAGCACATGTTCCCCTAGCTAATTAAGATTATTGGCAAAGTCATAAACTTCAAGTAATAATTAATTAAGCTAAGCAAACTTACGTAAATATTCCAATAGTTAGTTCGTCTTTAATTCAAGCAGAGCCGATTGGATAACTTGTAAACATTGAACCGTATCATGGACGCGGCTTATAAAATTGATAAAGCTATCTGTGATAGTGATAACCACAGAGTGAAATCTATCGACCTAATTAATAATATCGACGTTCACAATACGCGACCGTACAGAGCGACTAGGAAATTCGTTTGCTTTACAGATTACATGATTTTCTAATAAAAACACGTGCAGCCAATGAAATGACGAGACGTGAATTGACATTGACATAACTGGAACTCTAAACATTGAATTGACAGCTGTCACATGATGTTATAACGTTGCCACAATAAAAATACACCAAAATCGACTATTGCATCGATACGGTGAAAATCGACTACAGATCATTGAAATGCAGAAACCTGTCGGATCTTTCTCTTCTTGTAATGAAGTAAAAAATGCCTGTCTCGTTAGTGGCGTCACTATTTCCGGTTCGATTCTCGGGTCGTTCAATTGTAGCTCGAAGTTTAGATGTTGGTGATTTGGAAAGAATGTAAAAGTGTTAGTCTCGTCATGTGCTCTAAATGTGAACTAACATTTTCACGCACGGATCAGATATTTTGTTTATACTATCTCACTCATAATTATACTGGTAAACAACCGCATTCGGTCAAACTGACTGTTGATTTTAGTGACTTTTATATTTTAGGTGGTTGACACGAAAGACGCAAGAAAAAACATGTCTGTGCGTGGAAATGTGATTCCACTCTAACTCTCCCTGGTCGTGTCGGATTGAAACTGAGCAGTACCTAACAGTGTAACATGTGTTTGGAAATTCACTAACTGACCTGGCCGAAATTTCGGCCATCACTCCTGTCTTACCCGCATTACTTACTGTAGTAAAAAAAATATTAAAAAGGTGATAAAACTTGACGTGTGAACATGGTATTAACTACTGGCAGTTGAAAAGAAAAATGTAAAAAGTTCTATAGTATCCTCTCTGCTAGTCATGAATGTCGCACTGCTGGGCAAAGGCCTTTCATCCCTCATGTCTTCCTCTACTCTTTTCCCGGGCCATCTAGACCCAGCCGACGACATGCAGGGTCAATAGGCCACCTTGACACCTCCACTTGGGCCTACACCGGTGTTGCTATTCTTCCTCAGATCGGAACTATTGCGTTGAGATCTTTGCCCATTTACCCCCCACCCGACAGTCCTAACGCAAATAAGCCATAAAATATCTGTTTCAGGACGTGCAAAGGTACAGCCAGTATGACAATGTCATCTGAAAGTCTCAAGTGTAAGATAAACTCATTGCCATTGTAGTTAATGCCACGTCCTTCCCAGTTCAGCATATTGAACAAATTTCCCAGTATGTTAGTGAACGATTTTGGAGAAATTAAGTCCCCTGGCTTCACCACCCGATGTAATGAGATGCTTCGTTTGCTAATTCTGAACTTTAACGGTCATTAAGGCGTTTTCAAAGACTTCGTAGCACTCCTCAGAGTGCTTTAGAGCTATATAATCTGTACGTACTGTGCAGATGTCCAAGACGCTGAAGCCTCCTAAAAACCCGGCTTGGTCCGGTGGTTAGAAGTTGTTGAGATTTCGAGCTAGACGATTCGTAACGAGTCTCGAAGACTGGTTTTACACATGGTTAAGGGCTGAAATGGGTCTATAATTATGCACTAAAGTCTCGTTCTCCCTTTAAATAAAAAGAACGTCCTTCTGGAGAACTCTCCGAGAACAATACTTAGTTGAAGACTACTAAATGTCTCTTAATAGGTAGATACAGTACTTTACCCTTCTGTTTTTAGAAGAGCAGTCAACATCCCATCCTCAGTAATGGCTTTAGTAGCAGTAGTTAAGAGTTATCTTCTATAATAAAACATAGCTTTCTTCTAATGTCGGTGTATGTGGATAATATGCTTAGGTATGTTTTAGTAGCATGATAATAAATTCAATTTCAAACAGTTTTATTCGATTAACATGTCTGAACATTTAATAAAAAAAAACAAAACCAATATTGCTATGCCTACACAATTTAAGTAAGGTTGCGAACCACAGCACTATCCTAACCTCATACCATGCATACGTCTCCACAACTATACGATATAGAGTAATTGTACGATCAGGAAGCGGCCCAAAAAAGGGCCTGCGTGCAGTATGGAAAATTGAAATACTGACAGTTGCAAACCATATTTTATTAACTTAAAATTATTGACACTTCCTTCGCTTTACATTTATGAAGTTGGACTTTTTATCAAAAATAACCCTAACCTATTTGAAACCGTATTTTCTATTCTAAACGCCACCAAGGGTCACTTAAGTCACAAGTCTATCAAACAGCCCTTTAATGAAAAAGTTTACTAGGAATGACACCTAAAATATAAAAAAAAAATACCAAAGTCAATAAAAACAGCAAAAGATTGCAATACTTTAAAAAATTCACTGCATAAATCCTTAATTCGAAAAGCTATATGTATATATGTATGTATGTATGTTATACTATATCAACGAATACTTAGAAGAAAAAAAAATATATATATACACATACATTAATTCCCCGGTTAGTAGCAAATTTAGTTCATAAGACATTAGCACATTACAACACGAGACTGTTATTGTTTACATATTTTGTTAAATTTTAATTTCAAAAAATATTTTGTAGTTGTGTAGGTGGTGTGTAGACTGTAATAACAGTAGTTTTTTACACTTGTATAAACTACAACCTGCAATACTTAATATGTAAAAATATTCGTACGCCTTGCAGGACAGCACATAGTGAAACACTTTTTAATTTTTAACATCATGTATATTAACTTAATTTAGTATGTATTTTCAAAGCAATGTGCCTATCTAGCCAAAAGCCCAAGAAATTTTGTTATAAATACTGGATTCGAATTGTGTGAGCCATCATTTTAATTTGTAGTGTACCATTATACACTACAAAATCCTACTATGGCAAAAGTACTACAGCGCCATCTTTGCCACGACTGAAGAACTGAAAATGCTTTTATACTTAGTTGCAACAACACAAAAAAAGTAAGAGGTTTTTGTTGTACAGGTTCCATCCGAGGGACAAACTCATCACACCCAGCCTAACATCTGTAGCTGCATCTGAATTATCACTTTCCCAAGAGCAACAGCAACCCTCTATGTCCAATGCAAAATCAGTAACGTGAGTCTGAGTATTATGAGTCTATAGAAAAAAGATAAGGTAAGAAATGTTTCTGAAAGTTACTTAAAACTAAATAAAATATATTTCTTTTGAGTTTTAGACTTTTAAATTCTAGATGTGCACGTTTACGACTTCGGCAACACATCCTACCTGCCACAAGACAGAAAGCAATAGAAGAATAAAGAAAGACTTCTAACTAGAGTCCGACCGAAACTGGTTTTCCGGCCGAAACCGAAACCTTATATAAGTACCTTAAAATACGGAAATTTGATGCATTTTACACATTATGCTGCATTAATTACGACATGAAATTAAAACACAGCTTATTAAGTTTGATGTAATCATTTATTTATTTATAATATTTTTAAAATTATGTTCTCAAGTGTTTATCAGTTATCAATAATTAAATCACAAATTGTTACTGTTTCATTAAATACTAAGTATTAGCTATTTGAAACCTTACTAAATAATACTTTGGTTTGCATTTGTGCGCAAAAGGCGAGCGTGCACGACTACTTCCGAAATCAGTTACGGTTTCGACAAAAGTTTAAACCGAAACTGCCGCCGAAACTTGTTTTTTGGCCGAAACCGAAACCGAACTTTCGGTCGGACACTAGTTCTAACCAATATCAGGAGATACGATGTGCTCAATTAAATAAATGCTTTTCAAATTGATAAAATATCTAGGTATTTTTACTTCAATTTATCCCCGAAACTTCCGTGTTTTGTGAGGACCTGTGTTCTCCAGCCACTTCTCAAGGAAGGACCTGCAAGTCGTTGTGACGGCCACTCTCTCCATACCACCATGGGATCGCACCGGATGTCTGTCCGCTGAGCGACGATTTGCGGCGGCAACTGAATTTCCCCTCGGTACAGTGCCTCCGCGCGCCACTCATTTGGCGTCGTGTAGACCAATTATGTGCACTAAATTGTGTGCACTACATTAAAGAAGCTCTAGGATGTTGTTTCCGGCAACAAGAAACTACTATTTCGGTAACAAGGTCAACATTTATTATGCAGATTCCTGTGCCAACCAAATGGGTCCTAGGAATTTCAACGAAATTGTAACTATACTATTCTTTGGACAGGGACTGCAGACGTTTCATAGTGCGTTTGTTGAACATATAAAGAGGGGAAGAAAAGTTGATACGACTGGTAAAACACCCCAACCCTGGGAGGGTTGGAGGCTGGGAGGGCAATTCATCCGCATTTTTTGTAGGTACTGCATTGGAAGTGCTGCATGATCATTTAAAGAAAAAACAGGAAAATTAGAGATGGTACTACTCAATCATTTCAATTCATTGTTTTTGTCCATTTACATTGTGTTTGCGATGGTTTGATGACCGAGTCTTGTTGCAATTTCCTCATTCGTGGTATAATTGCGGAAAAAAATACTGCTGTTAGTACAAGTTCTACCCAACCAATTTTTTTCGAGATGTCGATGCTAGTCCCATGAAGAACGTTGTTCAGTTCGATGGCCTGAAGAACACCCTGAAATATGACCACACCTATTTGGTTTAAAATATATGCGCCCGACTTAGATTCCGCTTAAGACGAATAAATTTGTATACTTTAATATGTTGCTGACCTAGTTTTATACCAGGTCTAAACGGACTCTTCACAAGTATCACACGCAGTCTTATTATTAAGAGTAGTCGGGTACGTAGTACGAAACACCGACCTCATCTAGTTAATTAAAAAATGACGACGTGTCTGTTAAAACCTACTTGCAAAATAATCATGTTTAAATAAACATTGAACTACAAACTGTATACATCCATCTAAATAACTCTACGCAAATATATTACGGTTTACGGAAGTTGTAATGCAATAAAAAAGGATAGTTGTAAGGAGGATAAAAAATATAATTTAAAAAAAACCAACGTGCTCAGTGATGTACATTGCAGGAGTCGTGGAGGTCTATACATTTCACTACATATAAACTCGGCCAAGAGCAAGCCCGATTTGCACCCACAGGGTAACACTAATATTATAAATGCAAATGTTTGTAAGAATGGATGGATGGTTGTATGCATGTACGGATGTTACTCTTTCACGTCAAATGGCTGAACGGATCTTGATAAAATTTGGCACAGAGGTAGATTATAGTCTGGAATAGGATTCTTTGTTTTGTGATATCATGCGGGCGCCAGCTAGTCACTACATAGTATAAAACAAAGTCGCTTTCTCTGTCCCTATGTCCCTTTGTATGCTTAAATCTTTGAAACTACTCCACGGATTTTGATGCGGTTTTTTTTAATAGATAGAGTGATTCAAGAGAAAGGTTTTTATGTATAATACATACATATTATAGTAGAGAAAAGTGGGGATTTTCAAAGATTTGTAACACCCGTGCGAAGCTGGGACGGGTCGCTAGTTAATAATAATTTCAACGCATATTCAAATTAATTGAACATTTACAAACAATCGCAAAGCTAAATTTGTTCTTACAGGTTGCTGAAAATGTTCCAAATATCAAAAAATAAATATCATTTTTGTTCAAACCAACTTCGTTGAAATATTTTTGCATATAGTAGGTACGTGCAAAAAAAGACCCCCTCTAATTAAATTTTAAGTTTTAAGACTATTTTTACGAATGTTCGCGAGATCTAAATGCGGCATGATGAAATAGCCAGCGGTTTAGGTTGTGGTATTCGGTCAGTGAATATGAGACTTTATACTAAGTAGACAAGACAAGTTTTACGAGAGATATAATTATAGTATGGCTACGGGCGTAGCGGATGGATGATAATTATGAACGCTGAAGCTACGCGTGCTACACTTTCGTAGTACATTACCGAAACGCTACGCGAAGATGCACTAAGAATATGATTATCGTAGGAATATTTTCTGCTACTACTTTTTTGATGTGTAGGAAAATAATCAAATAAATATAATTGCCTATGTTACAATAATAAACTAGAACATTTTATATATATGGGACAAGTTAAAAGAACAGCATAAATCTAAATCCTTACTAATATTATAAAAGCGAAAGTGAGTTTGTTTGTTTGTTACTTCTTCGCTTAATGGCTTAACCGATTTTGATGAATTTTGGTACAGAGACAGTTGGGACCCTGGAGACGGACATAGGCTATTTTTATTTTAAAGAGTGCAAACTTGGGAGAAAGAGGGAAGAAAAGGGAAACCTTAGCATTTGCTATTACAATAAATAAGGCGCTATGGCAAAAAATATAGGTGGCAGGTACCTCCAAATCAGGAAAAGGGAACTGTCTTCTACCGAATTTAACGCGGGCAAAGCCGCGGGCCAAAGCTAGTCTTAATATAAATGTTACGTACGCTTTTTTTCGTGTGTACATTTCAATGAGTTCCTGATGGTGGGTTTGAAATCACAATTGGATCCGGTAGGTAGCGCTACTGTTGGTAGTATGTGTAATAATCGTAAAAATTATAAACCTATGCCCGTTATACACTTCGAATGCGAAGATGATATCAGACCACGCTATACTACACTAAGAAGCTGAGCAGCGTGTGAAACTGCTGGACATAGCTAAGTATTACAAAATTTCTGACCAACTGGTTTGAAATGAGTAGCAGCGCTACAATATTATTTAATATTATTTTCCCTCCAAATACTTTTATACGTATTTATTTTCACGGATACGCTCACGCTCATATCCACCCCGACCAAAACCACTACGTGTGCGTGTATGCGTAGGGCGTGTTTTATTAATACACCTACGCTATACACATGTTTCTACACAACCCACTGTTACCAAATACTTATTACTATAATTGGCGTTCATAAAGACAAAATCATAATTATTACATTGATAATTATCTATTTGTGTTTTGTTATTAATAACATTGAATCTTGATCCCTGGTGCGGGGGACCAATAATATTAATAACTCTTTGTAGGCTGAATGTTACCAAACAACCTTTTTTTTACTTACGACATTTATTTGTTTAGTTATTGTTATATCTGTGACATTAACACTGAAGTGACTGTAAGGTTAACTGTTGAAATCCATAGTTTTTAAACATTCATCTTATTTTGAGATACATTTATGACATCTATAGGTACTACCTAATTATGTTAGACAGCTGTTCCGCGTCATTTATTCAAATAAGCCTGCAACAATTTTTGGAATATCAAATCATTACGAGAATAAGTCCCTCAAAAATAAAAAGTTCGTCCTTGGAAAACACTTCGTAGAAAACAGACCTTTCAACACTATCTTTTGTTTTAGTTGGGCAGAAGTGGCGGGACAAACTTTCCACCGACAAAAACTGCAAGATGTAAAACGTCAACTGAAACAATCTAGTGTAGGTGTAGCATAAGAACAGAAGGGCTACTATGACATCTTATAGCAATTCTTATTCCACTGAGTGAAAGAGATGGTGCTAGACACCCTCTATAGCTCTGTCTCTTTCCCTCAGCGGAATAAGAATTGCTTTAAGAGGTCATAGTAGGGCTACAGAACATATTACTCTTTTGTGTTATCCGCTCTACCGCCATTCGAATGTATAAACTGAAAAGTTAAAGCAATCCCGACGGTATTAAGGGTCAGATATGATTTGAAATCCTACATCACATCTACAGGGCAAGTACGTGAGTTTTGAAACAAAAAACGTTAACTACTTGCAATATTTAAATATTTTTTTTCGTATAGCATTGTGTAATATTTTTTAAGTTATTTCTAACGCGGGCAAAAGGCTGTGATCAGGCAAAAGCCATTTGATGTATTTCTATGAAACTTTCACAATCTACAAATGAATTTATTTGCCAATGTTTTATGCCAGCTCCTCGGCAGTCGCTCAACGTCGCTGGCATTTGGTGTCACCTTAATGCGGATTTTTTGATCATTTCTAAGTTATGAAATAAAAGGGGTAACGGGTGTGTTTGGTGAATGTATATTGATCTAGTGAACAAAATCTTGTTTAAACCGCTACCACAGGAACATTTTAGAATGTTTCTGAAATGTTAAAAACAATTTACATTTCAAGGCATCTTTTCTTAGGTAAGCTAAGTCAACTTAGTTTCTCAAGCCCGTCACTCGAGGACAAAGTAATGCGTCAGACTGTCCTATAGAATGGTTAATTTCACAAAGAAAAAAATATTTAACATTCCAATGTGCATCTTTCTTCCGTAAAACAAGTAATTTTGTTTCTCAGGCTAGGCTTTCTGTAGGTAAGAACAAAGAAATTGATTCAAAGTGTATTTTCTTTCGTCATGTATCTCATAGATATGACTATTGAGATGCAAGTAGTTATATATCCCGGCGGGCACAAGTCAGCTTCGGATTCCGACTCTGAAACATTAAGCTGCACTTATTCTGTGCCTGTCCATCTATCCATATGTCACAGGCTTGTATCTTTTGAACCGTAAGATGTCTATAGAGATGATACTACAATGAATTCAGGTATAAGGCACAGTTTCATAACCATGGTATCTTAAGTTGGAGATCATAGTGACCAAAAAATCAAAATGACGTGATAGACACTTAAAACACGATCTTAACATTACCCTAAAAACTAAAGCTCCCTTGAGTAATGTAACATTGTCTGGTCAAACTTAGAATAGCTACCAAATACTGTAGTTTTCATAAATTGCAAATTTTTTATAAGGCATTTTCATTTTTAATCTTGAAAACTTTAATAATTTACTATTGTCAATTTGTCAGTAGTACAATGAGGCAGCCTGTTATTTAAAAAAAAATGCAATATGTCTTAACACAGCCAGTAAATGCAATAGAATATGCACAAATGCATTTACTTGTAATAACATCTGAAGTTGATAAATTATAAGAAAATTGAATGGATGAGTCATCTACAAATCCATTGATCGATAGTTAAGTCAAAGTTAAAAATTATGAAATAATTACGTTAATATTACGACTTAAATATTTTTTCAAAACTTATTTAAAATTAAGTTATTTTACTATAACGCAGAAAAAAACACGAGGAAATAAATGGTTCGCTTTTTATTTCACCATTTACAGTAGGCTGGCATTTAGTATGTGATTTATTAAAACACGACTACTAAGTATAAGATACATAAGTGATTGTTGTTTATTTATTCTTACAACAATCAAGAAAAACACAAATAAAAGGGTAAGTATTTTAATATACTTAGCTGGTGCTTATTGTGATATACAAGGAAGCAAGCAGCTGTCGTGGACTTGTTTGTAGAGTAAAACTAACAAACACGCCAATCATATGGACGCCACGTTGCAAATGTCCTCAAGGAGCTTGAGTTACCTACGTGTTAAATAGAGCCTATTTTTATAAAACGCTATGCTAAAAAGAAGAAAATTAGGGAGGTTAAAGACGTGTGTCTCACGGAACTTCCAAGTGATTGCTATGCGGCTCCTCCTTCGCGTGCCATTGGCGTTGGGCGGCACAGCTCCGCCAATGAGACCGCGTTTAGCCCCACTCGCTGCCATTTCATATTACTAAGATTAGGATTTCCTTTATTAAGAAAAATGCCCATTTCTCAACAATTATGCCGCAAATGCAGGAAACCAATTGCATAACGGTGAAACACAGTATGCTATTATGGTCCAGTGGAGAATGAAACAAGGAGGATTTTTGGATTTTACCTAAAGATTGTGTTTTCGGGTTTAGAGATTGGGTAATTAACCACATATTCAGGTAAATGGTTGCGTGTGAGGACGCCTACACCGCAGCGGGCGTCGAGCTTTACGTTGATGTATTCAAAGCGTGAGAGATTTGTTCGTGGAGTATTTGAGTCAGTCCGCAGCTCGGCCACGGCGCGCGTCACTCGCATCGCGCTCCGCTTGCGACAACCGTCCAACAACCGAAATCGAACCTGCGCCCGCCCGCCCAGAGTGCGCTCATACTGCCATTATAAAAATAAAATCTCAATAATATTCACAATTATTGTTTATAAATAATTATTGGACAAGTTGAACTGCATGTGTTTAGCAACAACGGTAAAAGTTTACCAAAAGTGATTTTAAGAACTATTAAAAACTTTTGTTGTGTTTAAATAAGGATGTTAATACTATAAGAAGGCTTTTGGATTTCAAGACACTCGAGGAAAATAAACGTCTCTCTGAAATAGAAAAAGTGGGTGAGTACATAATTCAATTAGAATTAAATTCTTCCAAAATCAACTACCGTCCTCTTACCGATTTGGGGAGAAATATAATTAGTTTAATTTAAACCTTTTATGTTTCGACGGTTTCATTTATTTAAACGTATATTTTAGTTTACTTTTTAACTGAAGAAGTGTCTTTACGAAACAAGCCGCTGAAACTGCTCAACATGCAAATTTCTCATAAACCAAAGAAACGCTTGCGATTGCTTCTTCTTGTAATGATTAAACAAAATAAATAACATACTTATAACATCAACATCTGTTCGTTAATGCGTTCGTGCTCAATAAACTCTTGAACTACTAAACCGATTTTGATGAAATAAAAATAAATACTGTAAAAGGCAACGAATAAAAACATAAACTTATGTCAGTTTCGCCTTTACAACGAAATGAACAAAATTTCCAAACATAAAATTCGATTTTAATGAACGTTCTAATAGAACCCTGCGTAGTTAACTTATAATTACTGTTGAGGATAAACAGATTTTTAAGCGGATTATATTAAACTGTGTGTGGCTCTTCAAATTACAACTAAATCAGTTTTGATTAATTGGATGTGAAAATATTGAGTGTTTAATTAAATTTGTAATTTAATCAGTCAACTAGAAATGATACGTCTACATTAAAATGATTTATTAATTATACTGTTGAATGAAGTGATGATGAGTTGCAAAAGCATTTTAAATGTATATCGTGGTGGTTTTATTGTTTTTCTGCACGTCAATATTCTTAAATATTTCGTTCCTGATCAAAAGAATTTAATCGGAATTAATTAAGTTTTTGTTGTTGCTAATCGATCCATCCGTTTAAATAAAACAAGCATAGTTCTAAGAATTAGAAAAACGAATGTTTTATGATATTCAAAGTGCCTACAATGAATAGTCTTTGTTTTTTTCCTTGTTTTTTTTTGTTGTGTAATCGAGCTAGTTATCAGTTTAATAGTGATATTTAGCGAAATTTTAGCCTTAACTTTGCAAAAGTACGTCTCTGTTTTTGGCATGTTCAGGAGCTAATGTCCGGTAGAGTGCTTGTTACGTTTGAAATAATAGTGATGATGATAATACCTTTAGATAAATTCCTTCACAAAGTTATAACTACCCCACCCTGAATGCTATCAGTATTGTTAAAATATTTATTTATAAAAATGACGAAAAAACACTCTAATGGATAGACTTCCTTTACTGCTTAGAAATTTGCAAAAATCTTCAATAATTGGGCTTGTCAATGTGTGAGGAGCACGTATAAAACAAATGTTTTATAGAAAAAAAAAACTAAGCCCATATCAGTCTTTAACGTGGGTAACCCAACGTCAATCCGTTCGTCAATTGGCAATTTTAAATGTTAAATAATGTTAGTGGCCAACGGCTATCAAACTAATTTTAAATGATTGTTAAACACAAGTAAGCGATGTCGAGACTGCAACGCATGTACTGAATTATTAATTCCCTATTATGTACTTAGATGTTTGTATTTACTTACTGTTAATCAAAGTAAAACATCATGGCAAATTCCCTATTATGTACTTAGATGTTTGTATTTACTTACTGTTAATCAAAGTAAAACATCATGGCTAATAAAAGTAAAACATCATGGCAAATTATAAATAATAGTAAATTAAACATACCAAAACAATCAATAACTGAATTAAAAATTAACAGTAAATTAACAAAAAATCCTACAGAAATTGCCAACGCATTTAATAACTATTTCATTGACAAAGTAATTCCTATTCCAGGAGCAGGTAAGAAATCAACAGCTTTAATTAATCCCCAAACGCACTCAATGTTTTTATCACCCTGTTTGCCGTACCATATGCAGAAAATAATAATAAATCTTAAAAATACTAGTAGTGTAGGTTATGACGGTATTTCGACAAAGGTAATCAAAGCAGTTAATGAAGATATCTCTCAACACTTAAGTCACATTCTGAACCTTTGTATCCAAAGTGGGACATTTCCTAAAGACCTCAAATTGACAATTATTAAACCTATATTTAAAAAAGATAAAACATACTTAATGGAAAACTATAGACCCATAGCACTCATTTCTGTATTTTCAAAGATTTTTGAAAAATTTATTTACGGTGAAATCACTAAGTACTTAGATAAAAATAAAATCCTTTGTGATGAACAAAAAGGCTTCAGAAAAAATAAAAACATCAATATGGCAGTTTTCGACTTTTTGAACGTAGTTTCTTCGCATGTTGACAAATCTTTACCGGTTTGCTCAATTTATTGTGACATGTCACAGGCATTCGACTATGTGGACCACAATATTCTGCTAAATAAACTTCAGGCGTATGGTTTAAGGGGTAATGTTCTGGGATTGTTAAAATCATATCTATCAGACCGCCAACAAATAACCCAAATTTCAAAATTTAATTTTAAAGCAAAAAGGGAACTGATTTTTTCCTCTGAAAAGCGATACATCACATATGGTGTTCCCCAGGGAAGTGTGTTAGGCCCTCCTTTGTTTCTAATATACATTAATGATCTACCAAATGCAACAAAGGAACCCATGTCATTGTTCGCTGACGATAGTACTGTAACCATAGCATCTAAAAATATGGTTAACTACCATTCTGATTCTAATGATTCATTGAAATCTATAATAACTTGGCTTAACGATAATAATTTAAAAATTAATATTAGTAAAACAAACATAATGCATTTTAGACAACGAGAAAATTTACATTATGATACATCAAAATTTAAATTAGCATACAAAGATAATATAATACAGGAAGTTGAAACAGCGCGATTTTTAGGATTAATCATTGATAGACAATTAAATTGGAAAACTCACATTAATGAACTTTGTAAAAAAATTAGTACTTCGTCATACGCTCTTTATAAGTTGGCACCGACTGTTAACACAGATACTTTGCTTACAGCATACTACGGGCTTGCTGAATCAGTGTTAAGATATGGAATAATTTTTTGGGGCAATTCAACTCTGAAAGAAATTGCTTTCAAGGCTCAAAAGCGTTGTATTCGGGCTATGTTTGGGTTGCAAACTATTGAAAGTTGCAAGCCAATGTTTATACAGCATAGAATTCTAACACTTCCGTCACTTTACATATTAGAAATAGCGGTATTTGTCAAAACTAATCCTCATTTGTTTCCGCTTCTACATAATATTACAGGTAGAAATCGACGTGAGAAGTACAGACTATGGGTACAATCACAACCCGCTAAGACAGCTTTTCTAAAAAAAAGTGTAATGTGCATGGCCCCACTAATATACAATACCATTCCAAATTCCCTGAAGATGTTGAACATTAATTTATTTAAGAGAGAATTAAAGAAATTACTAATTTGTAAGGGGTATTACAATATAACAGACTTTCTGACTGACAAATTTTGAATATTGATAATTTACTATGTGTTTTTGTCTTTTAATTGTATTATTTTCGATTATAATTTATTTGTGACGTTTTTTTATTCTGACATTTTTTTTTGAATTAATTGAATATTGACATTAATTTATTTCTATTCTAATTTATCATTTATAATGAATTGTGAAATATTTTGTACGCTGTAAATGGCAAAACATGCTGAACCAACCATTTTAAACCTGTTCCATCTATATGTGCATATCCAATGTATCATGTCACACATGTTTGAACAAATAAATTTATCTTTATCTTTATCTTTAAAGTAGGTAGTAGAGTAAGGAATTATTGTACGCTCTATATCTTATTTCATATAAAGTAAAGTTTGTGTTGGTTAATTAATAACTTCTATATTAAAAAAAAAACAGCTAATGATAAACATCATTACCTGTATTATTTTGCATAGAACTCTTTGTAGACTGCGTTACCCCAACATTTACGTGTATCAATAATACGTGGAATTTTGCTATATGCTATTTGCTATCTAAATGTAAATTGTCTACAGTGGCCCGGAGTACCGATGGGTCAGGCCTCGATGGAGGCTGCGAAGACGACGTCTCGCGGCTGACTCCAGGCCTGCATCCAGAAGCAACCTTCGACATGAACGATCTGCCGTCGAACGCCTACACGTTGGACACTCGCAGAATGCAATTATATTCGCACCCACACGTGCATCCCACGGTGAGTCAACGCCTTTGTTTCAGGTACCTACCTCCGGTTGAAACAAAAGGAACGTCAAGTCTAGAATTTTCTCGCACTAACTTCAAACGGGATGAAAAAATCAGTAAGATCTACCTACATTTGATATATAAAAATACGTTGTTGTTTACCCTTGCGCAGGACGATAGAGGCAGAATAGAGTAATACTTGTGACGTCTTTGATGAGGTTTGACGTGGATCGCGTGAATGAAAACATCAAAAGGTCAAAGGCTCGTTGCTAATCTGCTTCTTTCATGGAAAATATAAATACGCTTAGCGCCACGAATCCAAACACGTTCAACGTGTCAAATAAATCGACAAAAATTACAGTGAAAACTTATTTGAATCGTATAAACTGAGGCAAAGCAAATCCGTCTTTTAAACCATAAAAACGTCGACAGCAAAAACAAAATAATAACGTTGAAAGATGAAATGCGTTGCAAGGCGCGAAAATAAGAATAATTTGAGGGTACAGCATCGGCCGAGGCGTAAGGTTTCCACTCTGAAGTGGCCATTCGACTCGCCTTCGTTCCTCTAACAGTTCACACGAGCAAATTCATTTTATTTTTTCTGAGTCATGCTCGATGAACCTACTATTTCTATTAAGGTAATATCGAGATAAACCATTAACTAATTTGATATCCATACCAATTACTAACAGTAGAAATTGATATAGGCAGTAGTTTTCATGGACTAGTTTGTTGTAATTTGATAAATAAACAATGAAGCGCTGTTAATTTGTAAATAAATCATGTTTTCTCTCGTAATTAATTTATTTTATTAATATAATTACTTTAATAATAGACAGTGGTGATCATGACGTTTAGCCGTCAGGCTCCGCACTATCGCAACACTGAACTCGTGTTATCAAAGACGTCTTCGTCACCATCCGTTACATCACCGACCTTGTTTGTTTGACTTTTTCTTGCCATTTTATCACTGCTTTATAAGTTACTGATTTCTATAGTATAACTATAACTAAAAAATATTGTTTCTTCTCTAACTATGTGGAGGTCAAATGTTGCCTTAGGTTAAGGTGGAACCGCAAGGGCAGCCTGCGAAACTCAAATTTCTTATGTTCTTTGAAATTTGCACGCCAGTTTGCATGATGATTAAAATATAAACTGCGACCGTAATAAATATGGATTCACAGAGTTATAATAATTAAATCATCAATACAACCCTGTACTGTCATTCCATTCCAATAAAGGGCCATTCAATGAAAAACTGACTTAATTGAGTTTGCAATAGACATCGACCCGCAAAATACAAAAAACCGTAGAAAACTATTGTATTTCACTGGACACCTTTGGACCTTAAGATATATTTTCTCATAAGTTAGTAGTTTGGGTTAATAATAGTTACCTTCATATCTTCAGACGTATGATATTTTAAATACAGTTTTACGGCGTCTATGAGTGTGAATGAAACAAATAAGAGATGAGTACAATTTGATCGGATAAAGATAAAAGTTGGAAACATTCGTAATAATAGAGGCACAATTTTATGAAAATTAAAGCAATTATTATGACCGAAGCAGAGTTTTATCAAATGACCCTGACATAGGTTCATCGCGAACCGAACAACAGATTGTCAATAAGATTCAGTAGGTATATAATAACTGTAGCTTAGTACTTATAAAGATATTTAAGACAATTCTAGCTTGATCATGTGAAGTCGGATACTAGTAGCTAGAAATGTTATTGTTTCAATTACCTATTGTTGTAAGTAGCATTGCAAAATAGTCATTTCAGTTTATTTTTTACTACTTTGAAAATTATTGATTCGCAGTGTTTCTGAACGCGCAAAACGATATTTTTAACCCATAAACAAAAATTAAGGTATGTTATTGTCATTGTGATATTTTCTTATCAAACTATTTAACAACGATATTACTGGGGTTACCAAGTTATGGTTTAGAAAAACTTGACTATCAATATCTCCGTACCCGGGAAACTCCTAGGTACGGAGATATTGAAAGTCAAGTTTTTATTATTGTTACTACTTTGCTTAAAATACCTGTACGACAATATTCTTTGCAGCCATCAAATCAGTGTTTAGAGTTTCCCCCGGTTAAGCAGACGACAACCTCTTAGGTTGAACTGCGAGATGCCATTCATAAAAAAACAGTGTTTAGAGTGCGCCACATTATAGTTTTAAGATGTTAGCGCAAGTACGATGAAGGCGCGCGAAATTCAGATATTCTTACATTTTTTTTTACAATTTGCTGGTAAAATTAGTCGATACCCCGCAACACATTTTGAGTTAAGTTACTTAGTTTGATGTTCGAAATGCTTGGTTGTCGTAACCGTATTCACAAGCTCATAAAGCTTGAAAAATTAAGTTGAAGTATGTAAATATGTTAAATCTATTACTTATATAAAATTCTCGTATCACAATGTTCGTTCCCATACTGCTCCGAAACGGCTCGACCGATTTGCTTAATTATTTTTTATTACTATCTATTATTCATACCTCTAAGTGATAAGGGGGACCTGGGTGAAACCGCTGGGCACAGCTAGTCTTTCTATAAAACTAACCGCTTTACATGTCGCTACATATAAATTATGTAGTTACTGTCTCATCTTTAGGTTGTGTTTGTTTTTAGACTCACAAACGGCTAGACATAATTTGGTGTATCTTTTTTCGCATGTGTAAAGAGTACCTGATGGTGTAGATTTACAATGGCTTTCTATGGTAGGCTCTGTTGCCGATATAAAAAGGACTATAATAAATCTATTTTAGTTGCGTTTAGATTTTAATGCAAGTGTGCAAAGTTAGTCGTTGCACCCGAAGCAAGCCGAGACACATATGTATAAAAGCCGAGACTGCATAGATAAAATATATTTACGCGTATCAAACGAAAAATTTATTTTTTTGTTACATGTTTGGATTCCCAAACAATTTCTAATATTATTCTGGTACTTAAAATATGCCATTATAAAACATTATACTTAGGTTATCATGTATGAAATGTGAGATACGATGGCGCTACTGAAGAAGATACAGCATGGATTGGGACGATAGGTCCTTTCATGGATTTTTTCTCTGGTTTCGCCCTAAGGCACAACGAACTCCGCTTAGGCCATCAGAACTTCCCTATCCGAAAGGAGGGTGATGTGCAGGTTGCTTTCCCTGTGTCCAAGTATGGCTTAAACGGGGCACACCATATTGTACTACTAGAGAGTAGTTCCTTTCCCCCTGAAAAGAGGTCTAGAATGGTACAATCCTTGGGCCCTATGTCCTCCATGATCTGTATGCTGCGATCAGAAGATAAATACAGGAATAAGTATGAGGCAGCTGTTAAGAGGGCTATGGCTCATGTGCCTTGCATTGATGACATTATAGCAGTAACGAGGTCTCAACATCGCACTTTAGACACATAAACACACACAACTCTGCAATCTCATAGCGGAGATACTCCTCATAACCACAGCTAGGCAAGCGACTCGGATGTTCTTTCCCATAAACTTTCTTTTCCACACTTACAACAAAATACCTAGCAGTGACAGGGAGAAATTCTTGGACTTTTTCAGCCTAACGGGATCTGGGCGCTATTTCATGTATAAGGTTTTATGCAATTCTGATTTCAAGAAGGAACTCCCTTTTACTATGAACACGCAGATGACCCCAGAGATGGCCTCCCAAGTCGTTTTCCACTGTATCTTTGGGACTTATAAAGAGGATCTGGGGATTTTGTGTCAGATAACTTCTGTAAAAAGATGGTTGACAAGAGAAAAGATGGGTGATAAGTTCCGAAACCCCAGCTCAAAAGGTATTGCTGTTCCCATAACCCTTATTCCCTTTAACAAGTACTCGAAGATGAGTTGCGCAAATCAATCAGGGTTGCTGACAGGGGTCTATGCATAGGTCAGCACAGTTCCTTGTTTTAGTGGGAAAAGAAAACACCTCGAAAAGCGCGTCACTACACAGGTGGTGCGGGGAAATCAATCCCACAGATAATTTCTGTCCTGTCCAATGTTTACACAGAACTCCAAGAGACAATTAAGAGGAATAAGGGAAAACTAGGCATGGGGACTGCAGAATGGAGAGACTGGGGAACACTTGCACTGGGAAAGCATAGGGACTCGAGGATTTTTGCGTCGAGGGAACTGGTCAAATGTTCATAAGCAAGCCCGTTTGATTAGGGCCAGACACACTAGAAACTCATCATGTTTCCATTTATGTTTTTTTATTATTATCTATTCGGTTTATTGTTGGAATCACACACACATATTTTAAACTATTTTTTGCCCGCGGCTTCGCTCGCGTTAAATTCGGGGTAACACAGTTCCCCTTTCCTGATTTACAGGTACCTGCTAGCTGTAGTTTTTGCCCTTGCGCCTTATTTAAAGTAATAGCAATGCTAAGTTTTCCCTTTTCATCCCTCTTTCTCCCTCATTTCTCACTTTTTTTTAAGAAATGTATGCAGCCTATGTCCGTCGCCAGGGTCTAAACTATATCTGTACCAAAATTCATCAAAATCGATTTAGCCATGTTTGTTTTTGTCAACAAACAAACTCACTAACGCTTTCATAATATTATTAGTAAGGATTATAATTGGAAATCGAATTTAGAAAACTATGTATCCCTGATAAATGCCACAGAGACAGTTAATTTAAACAGGAAAAAAACTTTGGTTGAAACATTTCATGAGTTGTGAAGTGAACATAAAGGCTGCGTAAGCGCAAGTGGCAAGCGATGACGTCGACTCAGCTGCTTCGGCACGCGGCGCGCGGCGACTCGAATGACTCCGCTGTAATTCGACCGGACCCTGTGACAAATGTGAAAAGTATTACGATTTTAAAGTGCGCCCGTGCGCTCTTGCTACCGTCCAAAGTTCTCTCAATACATTTCATTCGTTAGGTATGTGCACGAATATATTTATTCCTCAATTGAATTTTATGTTTGTAGGTCTCGCTTCGTAAACAATTTTGATATTGTAATCTGATTTTTGTACCTATAATATAATACAAATTAAGGTTCAGCTGCAATCTTTCATACATAAGTTTTTAATTTATTTTATACATTAGGCACACCTAAACCTAGGTAAGTAGTGGTTGGTGAAATCCTAAAAATAGAGGTATTATTTTAAAACAAACGTATTTATATCATAACTAGCTATTCCACGCGGTTTCACCCACGCTGCTCAGCACCTGTTGGTCGTAGCGTGATGTTATATAGCCTATAGCCTTCCTCAAAAAATGGACTATCCAACACTAAAAAAAAATCCAATTCCAACCAGTAGTCCCTGAGATTAGCGCGTTCAACAAACAAACAAACAAACTCTTCAGCTTTATAATATTAGTATAGAGTAAGGATAGAGTATAGGTAAGAACTCTTTAATTTGAGCTATCAACATGATCCTATTGGTTGATTTCGATATTTGAAAAATGCTATGCTATGTTTGTTTGGCTCTATAGACCACGGGAAACCACGACACGGAAAGAAATAATAAAATTGTTGAAATACAAAAAACAGCAACATAGATGATCCACAAACTTTTCCGAAGAAAACTTATATGCATGATCTAGATGCAGCAATATAGTTTTGAAGTATATTTGAAAAAGATGTCAAATATTAGTGTCGCAACACAACTGACCCCAATCAAAATAAAACGTAATAGTAAATAAATGATACCAATGTTATAATGGTGACGAAATTGAAGATCGACAATCAAGGCGTCGACCGCTTAGCAGGCATTATTATGAATTGTGCTAACACAACGGAAACTACTGTTCCTTGGGAATATGTGTTCGACGTCTACATGCTGTAATCACTGTCTCAATGAAATATAATAGTTTGCTCGCTACAAAATGTTACGTCCTATATACTAGCTAGAAACTGATAGGGCAATGTCGGGATACATGCCACATTAAAATCATTTCAGTTCCAGTACAAAAATCTAAATATTTTATTTGTAAAACTTGCAAATACATTGGCACTTTAAATAACATTATTTTGAATATTACCAGAGCATTAACGGTTTTCGAGGATCTCTATTTTTTGGGGCCATATAAATTACGTTTAGAATTGACGACCCCTGAAAAAAAAACGGCATCTATCCATGTATTTATAAATTATATAAGTATATCAGTCGTCTGGTTACCATAACACAAGCTCTGCTTAGCTTGGGATCAGATAGCCGTGTGTGAGTTGTCCCAAGATATTTATTTATTTATCCCAAAATCTTTGATTGCAAAGAACCATGAGAAACGATTCACTTAGTAGTAGTTAGAAAGTCTCATTCATTGGTGAATCCGAAACACTACAGCACTTTCAATCGGGGCATCTATCCCTCCTGAGGCATCTCGAGTACAAACCATATGTTCGTTAAAATCTAGTAACGCTAACAGAAATATTTGTTTTAAACTTCATTGCTACAAAATTTTAATATTTTTTACCTGGGCTTGCATGATATACTGCATATATCTCAAAAACTGCCCAAACGAATTGTTAGGATTTTTTTAAGTGCAGGTTTTTATTTACTAAAATGTAAAGTTAAACTGCTCGTATACGTTGTAAAGATGAAATGCATGAAAAATGTATTGGGCAAGGTCATAGTAGAACAGTTACACTCAGCAGTCTAAGTCGTAATCACATTTTTAAATCGTGAATGATTCCTGTTTTACTGAACAATGGAAAATGATACCACAACAATATTGTAAAAATATGATTAAAAGCTTTAAGCTGTACTTTTGAGAATGTTCAGATGGATTTTTGAAAACTTGTTACAGATAACTTCCTCTTGTACTGTCGAGTTGATAGTTTGTATTGTACTTAACCATTGGAAGCCATTGGGAGGAAATTTAATGCTGCAGCCAGGGTCGATTTCGTACAATGGAACTTTTGAATGGGATAATTAACCAAAACGTAATGGAATCATCTTAACAATTAGTATGGGATGTATTCCATTCAATAAGGAGTGTGTGAATAGAAAAAACTACTGCCCTAATTCAATATTAAATGGATATAGTTGGGTATATTGCGATAGTCTACCTAAGAATGAAAAGATGAGCAGGACTGTAACAATTATTCAGCCTGCAAAATTGTTTGTTTCTCTTATTTAATGGAACATATTAAGCTATATATTTATACCTTATCATTCAGAAGAAGAAGAACTCTAAGATTTCAGGCGATATTCGAAATCTAATTCATTAATCGTTAATCATTTTGTTTCTTTATGTTCTAAAGTACTTGTAATGGTCTAATTGAAATAAATGCTTTGAGTTTTGAGTCTAGGATCGGATCTCAGACCTTATGCTCTGCAGTCGTGCTTGGGACCCCTAGACCACAGAGACAGTCAGAAAACTCTAAAAATTACCATATAACAGATATCACAATTAGGTACTGTTCGTTGAAACGTTTATTTACGTGCTAGCTTTTCCCCGCGGCTTCGCTCGCTTGAAATTTGGGGTAACACAGTTCCCCTTTCCTGATTTACAGGTACCGGCTACCTGTAGTTTTTGTCCTTGCGCCTTTTTTATTGTAACAGCAACGCTCAGTTTTCCCTTTTCTTCCCTCTTTCTCCCTCATATCTCCATTTTTATTTAAAAAAAAATTGCCTATGACCGTTTTCAGTATTCCAACTATCTCTGTACCGAAATTTATCAAAATCAGTTTTTCCATTTAGGCGTGGTCGTAACTAACAAATAAACAAACTCACTTTCGCTTTTATAATAGTAAGGATTACAAATGAGACAGTGATTCTCGCTAAATATACATACACTGATCGAACAGGAGTCATTATAATCATTTAAGTATGTGGAGAGTCCAGGCAGTAGAATTTAAAATGTTCCTGATCAAACTCCTCGTATAGAAATATTCAATATTCCCCAAATTTCCCCAACCAATAAATTTTTAGAATATTTAGAGATAATTAAAGCTTTTAGAACTTGAGTACACTGCAATAGCAGACAACTACCTGGTTGTCTTGGTGATTTTATATCTAAAACCAGTAGGTTTTAGATAAAATCAAAAGTACACAATTAAAATGTTTCTCTGAAATGGAGATTAAAAAAGGTATTGGACAGGTTGACGGATTGTACAGTAGGGAATATCGTCTTAGAGGTTATTCTTTAATTAATTATCTAAAAGAATATAACCATAAGTGATAACAAATTCATAGTTCTATCGGACTGTTATAGTTAAAAAAAAATGTGTTATTTAGGTATGAATAAGTCAGTTGCGACGTAAAATAATTTCAAGACGGCGCGGCGTACACAGGTCACATTGTGTTAAGAAAACGCAGAGCTAGCCGGAGTAACCTGCACGTGCAACAGAATGTTCAGTGTTTGTACATTTGTTCAGTGATCGTGGGTGGCCCTGTACTACTTTTTTACATATGTATATTTTACTCGAGCGTCAACTTTCATTCCAGACTTACCTCCAACCGAGATTCAATCTTAAATAAGGGATGTAAAGAACTAAATGAGATGATAAAGCTAAAAAGTAGCTTATCGGAAATATTGCTAAGCCGTACAGCTAATTCGGTCGAGTACAACATACAATGGGCCTATTTCACGAGCCAATTAACTTTGTGGCATTTTTATTGTTTTTATTATTTCACTGGTATCGAATGTCTTTTTCAGATAGATTGGAGAATAAACTTGATGCGGCCATTAAAATATTTTCTATCCTGAAATGTCCATATATCAATGAAAACTGTATCTACAATCGGTATTAGAAAATTTAACTTCCAATTATCTAAACTCTCTATTAAAGAACGTTTTCTAAGTTGTTTCATGATCCACAATACAATTTAGAAGTACCTACTTAGTTTTAATATGCTCAAACCATGATCGCAGAAAAACAAACAGCATTAATAAAGAGCAAACTACTACATGCATTTTTAAAAGTAAACATACTTACTGAATATTTTAAAAATGAGAGAAGGTACAATTCAAAGGTGCAAAAGTGTTAGTGGGGCAATTATTATCACGACATTAGCACATATAAAAAGAAAAGATGAATGAACAAAACGAAAATAAATAACAATATTGTTATGTCACTAACTGGTCCAAACGTTGATAAAGTATTAAGTTCCATCATAAAAGGAACGTGTAGAATGAAAAAAATATTATTCCGATTTTGTGTGTAAAAGAAGGAACATGAATGGGTTTTAGTCAGTAAAAGTCTGAGTCTCTGCCCGCTCCGCCCAAATACCCCTAGGATGTTATTTGTTGATTACCCATCCCTAAAAAAAGGGTTAAGGGGTAAATATCTGTTGCGGGTTGTTCGAAAGAGATACCGCGGCCCCGGAACGTAAAGAGCAATAGAAGGAACATGGGTGGGTTTTAGTCAGTAAAAGTCTGAGTCTCTGCCCGCTCCGCCCAAATCCCCCTAGGATGTTATTTGTTGATTACCCATCCCTAAAAAAAGGGTTAAGGGGTAAATATCTGTTGCGGGTTGTTCGAAAGAGATACCGCGGCCCCGGAACGTAAAGAGCAATAGAAGGAACATGGGTGGGTTTTAGTCAGTAAAAGTCTGACACTCCCCCCCGCTCCGGCCAGAGCGGGGGAAGTTAGTTGAAGATTTACCACCCCAAAAAAAAGGGGTGAATATCTAGATTGAGTGTGAGAGTCTTATTCGTTTGTGGCCATAAAATCGATGGCTATATTGTGGGAAATAGTACCGTTTTCATTTAAGTTTTTTGCTATTTTTTCGAGCGAGCGAGATGAACGAGATTAAAATCTTGTTATCGGTTAGATTTGTGGACATCTGCCCAGCGAATCTCGTTTCATCAAAGGTTCCTCTTTATTTTGGCCATTTAAGTCCAAATGCAGTGAGGTTTTATCTATTTTAACGATTTAAGTCCAAAGGCAATCATGTAACTATCATCCTATTTAGATATGCTTACATTCTTTGAAAAAGGTGTTGAACTAGCTTAAAGCGAAGCATAGTTCTATGAAAACGACAGCTGGTAACCCAGTGGGTGTCGGATAACGTTCCATTAGGTCCGGAAGAAAGCGCATCTAAGCAGAGCTCAGGGAGCTCGGTATCGAGCAAATTATAATCAACAGTAAATCTGTCTTCGACGAGATTGTTTATATTTTGCGGTAGTTTTTTCTTGTAAAATGTAGGATCTGGAGTAGTTCAAATGTTGTGCCAGGTTGCACTTTTCCAATTGTATTGTTAACACTATTTCTTATTCTGTTCTTTTAGCTATAATGGATGAGTAAAGTAGTTAAATGTCGTTGCGTCGCAAATGATGTTCGCGTTCGGGAACTAAACTTCCATTTGTGTTGTGGTTTACTCAGGGTCACCAAAATGGTGATGCCATTAATATCCACACCGCTACAAGGCTAACCTTGAATAACTCTACAATGGACAATCACTTCACAAGACGAACTTGGTCACGAAAAAACTGGTGCTACCGAACGATTTTTCCGACTACCCACTGCGATATCTAAGCGACGACGTCGCCAATCTCGTGTCATTAGTCAATTCTAGCATATGAACCTACATATGTCAGAATAATAAATGAATGAAGAATGGTACTAATGCTATAATTTTGCATTATTTGTCGAAGTATTAGGCTTTTAAAACCATACGGATCCAGAGCTGTATCTGATGCTGTTGGGGTACTCATTGGCCTAAAGTGGGCTAAAAAAGCACCAGGTACGGATAATATGTGGAGATTGACACAAGCACAAACAGTTGGAGTGCGGATGATGGTGATTATGACACAAAATCAAATTAAGATTTTCTATAAGTGATAAATTAAGGAGTATGGAAGAAGACATTCTGCGCTGACCCCGAATAATTGGGATAAGGACAGGAGAATGATGCTATGAGTGATAAAAACCGAACTGTACTTAGGGACAGCTGAGAACAGTACAAGCATTATGATTATGACTGATATTTAAAAGAACAGAAGCCATGGCGAAGGCTGGTTGGTGATAATTAGTTGTTTTTGACTATTATTTGGGACAAGCCCGCCGCCACACATTTCACAAACCAATGCAGCTCTGGACCGCCTGAATGAATAGTGGCGCTTGGATCCTGCATATACGTTGAAAATAAAAATACCTATTGACATAAATGCCTAGAGAAAAAAAATTGAATCTGTCCAAGCATTCGATCGTTTCAAATGGTCGTTTTTAACTTTTAATATATGTTGAAATGATCAGAATTTTTGTATGTGTTTATTCAATTGGTCAATCTTAAATCTAAATATTATATTCGATGACTTTATTATGTTATGATAGGATTTCTCGAGGAATTCTCGTAATGCGACTCATTTTCAGATTGTGGGCTTGGAAACGCCCATTAATTACCACGCTATTTTCGTTTAATCCCACCCTGCGATCCACTGTGTCGTCTCGTCACTATCGTCGAAGTAAGCGGACATTTTTTTATCGATGTTAGTAAAATTGAAAGTATGGTAATTCCCAATTCGCAATAGATTTTCTTTAGATATTATAATGCTGCTAAGTACTAAATTAATCACTCCAGTCTAATAAGCGGTCCCGCATGATAAAGCCTTTTCCTAATGATGTTGGGGTCGGCTTCCAGTCTAACCAGATGCAGCTGAATATCAGTATTTTACATGGATCGACTGCCTATCTGACCTCCACAACCCAGTTATTACTTGGTAATGCGATATCCCTTGGTAAGACTGGTTGTCAGACTTTCGAAAAACTGACTACTTGTAACGACTGTCAAAGATTTAGAAATGACAGCCGGGACCAACGGCTTAACGTGCTTTCCGAGGCACGGAGGAAACTCGGTATGTAACGGGTGGTCACCCATCCACAGACCAACCTAGGCAAGCGCGGCTTAACCTAAAGATCGACCCGAGCGGCTGCTATTATTTAGCCACGAGCTCCTCTCCCGCATGATAAAAGAAGAATTCTAATTCATAATTAGTATCGGGTAAGCGCTACAGTACTTTTGCTTCTATACTTTTACTTGTCATGTCAGCAGTCACGTCTATTCTTTTAAAATTATCGTGCATATGGCGATAATACAGGTTTTATTCTAAAACTTACTTCAGGCAGGATACTTAATCTAGCATTAAGTATGTTGTGTAAAAAATAAACGATTTTACGATTTATTTATTTATTTTAATGCAATTCGCAAACTCATAATGGCGACAGTCAACGTAGAGCGCATAATTAAATGAATACGAGCGTTCTTAAAAACACGGGCATTGCGCCTAAGGTATAATTCACTAAGTATACCAACTGCCGTTTAAATTATTTTACAATATATTTAACTATACTTGTAACATCTTTTATTCTCATCATCTATATGATATTACAAGTATTGAAAACCCCACACGCTGTCCAATATGATAGCCATCCCTTCTTGAAACCTTAATAAACTAACATTGATTAACTTACAGACAATTAACGAATTTTTTTGGTTGATATCCAGCCAAGAACATATTTTTTTCTTAAAACAGTGAACACGTAATAAATGTCTTTGTGATATTGTTTGTGTTGCTACCAGTGGGACTGTGGGATCGATAAATTATGTGATGTAATAAAACTTCTTTCTCGTTACTTTATAAAATGTTCTTGTTTATTCTAACCCCTCAAAACATACATTTTTGAGTAGTTTTATGTTTTACTAATTATTGAATAGGATAAAAAGCCGTTGGCCTGACAAAAACTTTCATTCCTTGACCAATATTTCTTTATATAGTAACAAGAAAAATGGCCTGCCAGTGGAAATCTCGCATTTATATTCCAATTCTAATTTTTTGGTACAGGAATTTTTCTCGAGTGTCACGATGCAGCAAATAAATATTGGTCGTGAATTGGAGAAATGAATCGATCTCGCTCTTATATAGATGATTCCGAAATTTTATCTCTTTCACCCTAATAGCCGGCTGACAAACATGTATCAGCGGTTAATAGGTGCGCTCACGCAGCTGTTGCGAACAAATCAGCTCGGATATAGCTGACACTGTCAAAAAGCTAACGCTTGGGCGCACTTTATAGGCGGCAAGCGGTGATAAATAAGTATACATTAATTGTATATTAGTATCACAAATTGAGTTATCACTTTAAAAACAAAAATTTGAAGTGACAGCTTTGTAGAGGTTTAATACTAAACAAGTAAAAACATACTGTTTAAATAAGTAATTACCAAATAAATTTACTAAACTGCATCATAAATTATGTATAGGTAATTTCACAAGTTGTAGTTTAATATTCTGTGTTTCGTTAAAAATTGGTATTTGAAGTTGAAAAGCAGGGCTCAAGTAGTACTTTTGAGTGTGTCGATCGAATTTACTCCAAACTTTCACCAAGTATCAAAATGAGCTAATAACATGCACCAAATTAAAGACATTTTTATCAGTCATGTACTAACGTACTTCATGATAAAAAACGTCTTTAGTTTAACAGTTTTGTTGTTCGCTCACATCGTTAATAATCACGCTATTCGCTTGTATGTTGTACCCCGTCGTAACAAGCAAAGACATTACGAGGAGGGTCGACTCGTTCATTCAAGATCGGAGAAAGCATCCTACGTATTTAAAAATAGATATTGTAGAATATTTATTGGCCATCTCCTCGAGATTCGATTTAATATTAAGATTAGAAAAATATAGTACGCACGTGTTTATGCGATGGATGCTATTTGTTCGTGGATATTAGTAGACCGTATGTTCAAATGTCATCGATGATGATTAACGATATTTATTTATTTATACTAGCTGTGCCCAGCGGTTTCACCCGCTGAGGTTTAGGGGTATGAAAAATAGATGTTAGCCGATTCTCAGACATACCCAATATGTACCCAAAATTTCATAAGAATCGGTCGAGCCGTTTCGGAGGAGTAAGTAACTAACATTGTGACACGGAAATTTTATATATTAGAAGAAGCACACCAACAGCGCTGTCTTATACAAATTAAAAAAAAATAACTAACATCTAGACACAGTAACCAATCAAATAACAGGTATGCGTGACATAGACATAATGAATATTAGAAACAAAATGCTAAAACAAAAATTGAGTCAAGTAGACCTAAATCCAGACAGTCATGGTTCGCTCTGTTTTTATAGGGAACGTCTGCATGAAGCGTAACTCATAGAAAAAACATCGATAGGGAAATCAAGTCAAGTTGTACCTTTTATAATATTGCATTGCCATATGAGGGGGCTATTAAAGATGGTATTTAGGGTGGATGTAGGCAATTGAAAAATGCGATGATATCGTTTGCTACGTAGACTATCACTAAAGTTAAAATAGTTAATCAATTGCGCATATCTGAAATGTAACTAAGTCAGACTGATTTCGTCTTTCCCCCTTATCCCGGTAATCAGTTAAAGCTTTTCAGATCCCATTCTTCATACATACACAAGCATTATTAGTATAATTTTATTTGAGTAAAAAGGAGACCAAATAGTGGAACAATTCTCCAAGGAGCTCCTTACCAGTGCGTTATAGAGGAGAATAATGCTACTATTATCACGGAAAGGTTTTGACATGCGGTTTATAGCCAAGCATTATTCTTAACCTATCGATATCTCAAATACGGTCTCACGACCGGGTTTCAAAAGTGAGATTTGTTTCTAAATACTGCCCCAGAACACGGGTGACAAAAACTGCACAGTATTGATTCACCAAACGATAATCATATTAATTATAATTCACTTTATTCCTGAATGTATACTTTGGCATTTTTTACCTTTGACTGTCATTTTCTTGTTGAATATTTTATTCAATGATATTTCAGTATGGACGGATATTTTTTATAGTTATTATTATACAATATTTTAAACATAAACGTTGCGGTTGAACGTGTAAACGTATGGTAGCAAATCATGATTTGAAACTGTGCAATGCATAGCTACGCTTTAATTATAGAGAGGGATGAAAACTATTCTGACCAAAAACAGCAAACATTGATTTTGTACAAACAAACGGTTAATGTTTTAAGCGTTTAGCTTATTTCAATCACCACAAAAATACAGCATTCAACATTAGTTTAGTGTACTGAGGTCGAAACAATTTTAGCCTTTTCAGTAAGCGACTGCGGCTCCTAAGAGGGATATTAATTTATTGGATATCTTGGATTTGTCATTAAAAATGCACAATTATCCTTTTACCCTGAAGCATATTAGTAATATTCAGTAAATCCCATTAACATTATAAACGCTAAGTTTGTCAAGTATGGATGTATGGATCTTGTTACTTTTTCACGCAAAAACGGCTGACTGAATTTTGATGAAACTTTACAAAAATATATTTTATACATAAGAATAACACATAGGCTACAACACGTTTAGATATATATTCTATCACCGTGCGAGTAAAACCGCGGGGCGTAGCTAGTCTGATATAAATTTACCTGTAAAATACGGAACCCTTATTGGACCACTTTGTTTTCCGACTGTCTGTCTGTCTGTCAAGACGCTTTATCATGGCAAAGCGTAGAATTATCGAGTTGAAATTAGAACCATATTTAGTCAACTCTATAGTCCCTTTATATGCTGTGAAAAATCAACCCGGAGCGCGAGTCTGACTCGCTCTTGGCAGCTTTTTTGTAACTGTGATGAGTTCGATGTATCCTAGCAAACCATGAAAAGAAACACAAGCAAACTGCGAGCTCGTCCAACGTCTCTGAATATACATATTATGCAATGGTCCTTCATAAAAATAATATTGTTTAATTTGTACCTATATTAATTTGACTTTTGTGAAATTATTTGTTATAATAAATGTTGCATGATATTTTAAATAATTGTTTTTATATTAGGAGCTGTCAATACATGCGGTGTCTACCCACGAGCTGCTGAAGCCCAAAGATGAACCATCGTATTCATTGGCTGCGTCTACCAACCTTTGTTCGGTCAGCTTACATCACACAGGTTAGTAAAACCCCTCTTCATGGCCTATACATAATAGATGCTGGAATTGTCGCTCAATGGCCTGATTTGGATTTTAGTCGGCAAAAGAAATAAGTTAGCTTAATGTCCGGATTCTTGAGAATTATCCACTCGGCAATACTTATCCCTTTGGTCATCGCAGTCGGTAATTTTAAAATGATGTCTACACCTAGATACGGACTTTGTTAAACAAATAAAACAATATACTTTTATTTATGCTAAACGATCAAAACTAAATTTCTGGTTACGGTATTATAGGGCAGTTATCTGTTGCTATAAAATTGTTAAATGTTAATTTCAGTGATGGCCAGGCGTGAAAATAAAAGTCACGCTGTATTGAATACAATGTGTAAATAAACGAACGTCAAACATCCCAAGGCATTCGAAATGAAATGCTCTTTTCATCTGTACCGATGTGAAAATTTTAAAACACCTGACATTAAATAAAACGATCAAATTATAACTGAAAGCAAAAATTATATATTTTATACTGTAAATCGAATATTCGAGCTTAGCATAGAAAAAGTCAAGGAGCAGCCGAATTTCTTGGGGTATCCTATATCAACAGTAGGTAAGACCTGTGCAAGTGTGCAAAACTAATTTCACAACTTGATTGATAAGGCGTAATCGAAAAATATGCTGTTTTTGAATAATGATTATCTTATCTTCGATAGGAGAGTTTTGATATTTCTATTAACATACTAAATAAATAAATATTATGGTCGTTACTAAGGTCAGATAGATATTCGACATTCCACGAGGAAGTTCTAAACTCATACAACAACTACGAAGATTTGTTAACGAGGTGTATCTTCAAGCCGGCTCTCACACCCATGGCATTCACCAAAAGTGCATTTGTTTAGATGAAAACCCTTACTTCTTGATCCTAAAAAATACTGAGTTCTACAATTAAAAATATTGCTTTTGCTAGTATGTTGTCGAAGATTTGACTACCACAGTCTTTAGTTTCTTTAATCCAAGCACACAGTATTTTATCTAGAATCGACTAAAGTCTCTTATAGCTGAGTAACATAATCTTTTTGATCATCTTGGTTTATTGTGTCTGAATTTTAAGTAAATTTTTGGTATTATCGGTAAAAGGCACAAATACATTTCTTAAACACTTTTTAAGTGGGTCTATTTCTGTTCTCCGGTGTGGATGAATAAATATAATGTGTGTGTTATGGTGTGCATAAATGTAGCTTTAATAATAAGTTGCTATTTGAGATCAATTTTATTGAGGTTGGCTTACACACAGATTTATTGGAATATTGCTGGTGGTAAAGTGAGCTTAAGAGACAATCTCTTTGTGAAGCACACACTTAAATAACCTAAGAATTGTTAAACCAAACGTATATAGTAGATACAGGAAATTTCTTATTTCTACAACAGTAATTGTGATATTTTCTGTAGGAATTCAATCTGTGTCAAAAATACAACTCGAATACATTTTTTTTTAATCTACGGAATTTAATTTTTAAAAAAGTTTCGGTTCAATCTGCTGATTAACTAGATAGATTCAGACTGATTTTTAAGATTTTGTTAATTATTCACGGGAGTAAATTGTTATTTATATAACAAGCTTTCAGAAAAACAAAAGAAAAACATAGGTTTTCGTATCAACATTGATCGCGTATACATAGTTTCATGTCCGTGTTATTGTCTTTTGAGTTCCGTTGTAAGGTGTAGGCCCGGAGTTGCGAGTTGTTAGAAAGAGAAACTGCCGCCCCGGAATATAAAATGCAAAAGAAGGATCATGGGTGGGTTTTAGTCAGTACAAGTCTGGCAACTCCCCCCCGCTCTGATTTCCCAAACCGCATAAAAGGAGGTGCAGGCCGAGGATCAAGATTCTTGTGACAATATATTTTTAAACAAATTTGGTTCTTGTGACAATATTTTTAATATGTTTAAAAAATATATTGTCACAAGAACCAAAGAAAGAAATAAGTTTTTAGTTACGGTAACAGTACATTTTAAAATTTCAATCTGAAAAACTAATAAGTGATTAAAAAGTAGTTTGCTTTAGAAGAGGACAACTTTACTACATATGTGTTTAAATACTAACAGTGCAAAATAAATAAATGTTTGAAAAATGGCATCTATTTGGTCATTGTCTAATAATATATTCAAAAAATATAAAGTACTAGCTTTTGCCCGCGGCTTCGCTCACGTTAAATTCGGGGTAACACAGTTCCCCTTTTCTGATTTGCAGGTACCTGCTACCTGTAGTTACCCTTGCACCTTATTTATTGTAATAGCAAAGCTAAGATTCTCTTTTCGCTTTTTCCCTCCAGGATCCCAACTATCTCTGTATCAAAATTCATCAGAATCGGTCTTGCCATTTAGGGCATGAAGACGTAACAAACAAACAGACGAACTCATTTTCGCTTTTATAATATTAGTAAGGATACGAATAGTATATTTCCAATTGTAAAATATGACAAATTTACTTTAAGTTCACGCGTCTTTCCTAGGCCAACAGTTTCCAACACCAGTAATTGATAAGATAAAACGAAGGGATTGTAACTGGATATACCTTTCCCTAAGGCTAGGCATCCGATATCCCTACGACGACAAACAAATCGCATATCCTATTATAATTGGTCGGATAAATAGGGAAAGTGGGTTAATGGTACCTTCAGTTAATTAGCCCACTATAAATGTACGTATTTTTTCTTAAATAGTAAACAACATTACGTTACGTTACGTTAGTAAGTAACATTATTTTGTTCTTATATATCTTTTAATTACTAAACATAATATTTACATTTTTACCAAAAAAAATATAAACATTCAAATATAACAAGAGCGTGTCGGGACACGCTCAGTGTAGGGTTCCGTAGTTTCCCGTCCGTCACAATAAGTGTTCCCAGTTATGAGGCCAACCGAACAATGCGGTAATACCCGATCCAATGTAATAAGTACCTACAGCGCCAAGGAATTGGGTTACTAATTAATACAAAGACGTGCAATTTTGGTGGTAATTTTGGATTGCGAGAACCGATTTCAATAATTCTTTTTTTGTTTGAAAAAAGATACGTTCAGGATAATAAAATATGTAAACAAAGTTACAAAAAAAGCTTGCATATACGATTATACTACAAACTTAGTCCAGAAATTATTTTGTACAACTTTTTGTCTTTTTTGTACAAAAACTGTTGTGTCAATCAAGTTCAAAATAATTTTCATAGAAAGTCCTTATAAAGTTCTACTTTTCAGATTTTTTTCATATTTTTTAGACTTTTGGTTCAAAAGTTAGAGGTTTTTTACTTTTGGAGCGATTATTTCCGAAATTATTGACATTATCAAAAAATGATCTTAGTAAACCCCTATTCATTTTTAAATACCTTTCCAACAATATATAACACGTTAGGGTTGAAATAAAAAAAAAAAACACTTCCCACTTTACATATAGGGTGGCTACCCTAATAAAACATTTTTTTCAAATTTTTATTTTACCACTTTGTCGGCGTGCTTGATATACATATTGGTACCAAATTTCAGCTTTCTAGCGCTAACGGTCACAGAGATTAAGCGAGGACGGACGGACGGACGGACGGACAGACAGACATGGCGAAACTATAAGGGTTCCTAGTTGACTACGGAACCCTAAAAAGTTAAATAATTATTAAAAGTTAAAAACGATTATTAAGTCAATAAACGATTATTAATCGCTTTATGTCACACATGTTAACTTCAAATAATGCTTATAAGTAAATACAGAACACAATACTGTGTGTTCTGTATTTTTACATAATGCCCTTATTATTACTACAGTGACTTGTTGCGTTTCGACTTACCGTGGTTCAACGGCGTACCACTTCAAACGTTTGTTGTGTTGGTACGAACTTAGGAATATTTAATTTACGACCCAGCCAGTATTGTTCATTCAGAACGGTCTCGGGTTGATTGGCGATATTAAAAGTGTCAAGCGCCCGCTGCCGGAAATTCATTGATAGATTTAATCGCCTTGAGCTGAAATAACGCACCACGCAGTAGGATTTGATTTGAGGAGTAAATTGCTAAGTCATTAATGCCGTCCGGTCTTGACGCGGCTCTCCGCACTAAAAACTCGTGCTATTTTCAGGAAAGCTAACAGGGTTCCTTGGGAGTTTCAAATTAAAGTCGACTTGCGTCAGTGTAGATTTGCTTGTTACAGCAGGTTTAAATGTTGCTTAAAAACTAGCTAAGGTCAATCGGCAATATTTTCTAAATGACAAACGTTTGCATCAATGTTTGTTCCAAATATGATTAGTAAAAAAAACTTGTAATGTTATTTAATTTAGCTAGGTCAGGGTCGGGACAGTCTCCTGATCCTGGATATAATGTACTAAAATTATTTATCTATAATATTACAAAAAAAAATATGATTCTTAATCTTCAATTAATTTTATACAACCTATAAATAGACACAAACTAATAAAAAATACATATTTACAATATATACAAGTAAAAAATGGAAAATTACAGGGTGTCAAAACATTCGTCCGTATCGCAGTCAACAGGTAAAGTGCCCAGAAGGCTGGCAGCATTACCGCGTTGGATGGCAATGCAACAAGCATTGTGCACTGGTCACGAGAAGACTCTTCTCGTGACCAGAGGGCTGGCCTGTTTTTGACCATTCTTAATCTGATTGTTGGACTTGAATACTCGAATATGAGAGCAGAGGTCGCTTGTTAGAACTGTCATTATACCGAGTTGTAATTTTTAATACAATACTTTATTATACGAATACTTTATAAGAATAAGTACTTTTTGCAATAAAATTTATTCTTAACGATTGTCATGGCAAAATACTTGTTAAAAAAACATTTACGAAAAGAATTAAAAAAAAAACGATTATGATGATGACTTTCAACGAATAAATCAATCAAATTTAAAAAAAAAACACAAAATCTTGTAAATTATTTTTAAAAATCTCGACTATCCATCATAGTATTACATCCCCGTCACTAAACATTTATATGTATGTCATAGGCGCGTTACGTTTTATTTTCCATTAAGTTGATTTAATTTTTAGACAAAAACATTTAAATAAAAAGATTTATATAAATAAAAGAGATTTGCAGGAAAAAATAAAAACATCTTAGACGGTTAAATTTACTTAATTTCCTGCAATTATTACATATTTTACGACTACGATTTTAATGGTGTAGGTGAAATATTCAGTCATGAATTCATGATTATAAATCACGGTAACGTAACGAAAGGAACGGGTTATCAGAAGGGCTACTATGACATCTTATAGCAATTCTTATTCCACTGAGGGAAAGAGATGGTGCTAGACACCCTGTATAGCTCTGTCTCTTTTCCTCAGTGGAATAAGAATTGCTTTAAGAGGTCATAGTAGGGTAGCAGATGTCACCTGCACAACGCTACAACGAAAACAATTTAGAGTGCTACTCGTTTTGTCTGTAAAATATGTTTGAATGCATTTTGACGATAAATACCTAGATTTTCTGCTATTAGGTTGATTTGATGAGGATCTTATGTTTTGGAAGGCTGTAATTAATGTCACGTGAATTTAGCCAAACAAAATAATGATACGCAATCGTTCTTTTGTTCGGGTTATCATAGCAGTGAGAGTGAGAGTAACACGATATCAGAATTGAAAATATTAAATATGCATTAAGAGCTTTTCGTTTCAGGTAAAAATATACTAAAGAAGTAATTATAATTACAAACCTACATTCTTTATTCCGCACTTCAATCGTGGTATGAGAAACATATTTGAAACTTTTCTGGTCTCAAGGCAATACACAGTAATTGAGTAAGCGACATCAATGCGCAAACTGATACCATGAATTCAATACATGATTCTAGACCCATCAGGGTACAGCGTTGAAATTATTTGTCGGTGAAAAACACAAATACCCTTTTGTATGTACCTAACATCTGTTTTTTTTTTTACGTTGTTCTACGTTAATGCAACGCAACCGTTTAACTTACTCTTGACGCTTGAGACCAAGAACAATTCCGAATGAATTTATGGCTTGGGCCAAATATTCATACATACTTACATAATAGCACGTCATACGTAAGTGTTCATGTTTATAATATGTGAGTAGGTACAAAATATGTTTACATTATAATCACAGCCTTCTGTTCCTTGCTATACTCTATGTATGAGATCATTGTGTTACAGCTAGTAGTTATAAACTCGTGTTTACATAGTTATACATATATCTTATGGACCACTGTCTTCGTTGCACCTATTATATGATGGATTGTCTCATTATTAGTGAAGGAACCATTTTATGCAGTTCAGATCAGTATGTTATATGTGTCTTGGTGTTTCCATTAGAAGCGATCACAGACAAACATTTGTGAAATAAATCATGATGATTTATGAAAGTGTCAACCTCCATTTATTTATTTTAATCGTCAACAAACTCGAGTTTCCTAGCTGAATATCCAAAAAAAGGCCCATTTAAATTCAACAATTTTATGATTTATTTACTTTTTTAGTTTTTGACATTTATTTATAAGCTCTAACATTTACAAACTACAAATAGACATAAACTAATAATAAAAATATGTGCAAGTATAAAAATTATAAAATAATTACATTTTGCTGTCAACAGGTGCCCTGAAAGCTGGCAGCATTTGTGTGTCTGCGTTGTTTGAATATACCGTATACTCCCATGGGCATACATTAATTCAGAATATTGCACAATTTTAATGTAATTTAAAGTAATGTAATTATAACTTCAGCAACATTCTGGTTAAAATCAATACATTAAAATTGTGCAATATTCTGAATTAATGTATGCCATTAATTCAGAATATTGCACAATTTTAATGTAATTTAAAGTAATGTAATTATAACTTCAGCGACATTCTGGTTAAAATCTTGCATACTTGTAGAAAAAAACTAAGCTCTGTGTGTGATTTCTAACTTCTACCAAACGACCCGTCGGTCGTTTCAAAACCAGCAATCTTTTTTACTCGTTGCTTATAGGTTTTGATCAAAAGTGGGCAGCTGTGTGCTGTATACAGCCACTGACTCTTCTTCTAACTTCTGTCGTGGCACCTTTTGAAGTAAAATTAGTACTTATTTGTTCCGCCGAATTTAATCATTGCCAAAGTTTGCTGCCTGAAGGCACCGGACCGGGGTGTGGCGTTTCCAAGACTAAGAAATTCATATGAAATGAGAGTTTTTGGACGACCCTACAAGAAAAATAAAAACCCTCCTCAGTCTTCTGTCGAGCCAACGATTTTTACGGTGTTAGAAGCACCTGTGTTGGGTGGAAAGCCTGCCAAAAACTTCATGATCATTTTTTGGTTAAGTATCTAGATATGGTGTTTCAGCGCTTTATTTATTAAAATACTTCCGTTGAGTAGCAGTTTAAAAAAAAGTTAAGCAACAACAGTTTTAAGATGTGGTCCTAAATGTCTAAATCCTAAATCTTTTCCCAAGTATGGGTCAGCTGCACACAAGTATTTATTATAGTTATCTATGTTCTTTATTTAACATATAATAGGTACGATCTTCTAACGAATTATATAAGAGAATACTTAAAACAAACGATTTATTTTGCATCCGAGATCACTTCCTATCTTCTTTGCAAAACAGTTTTTCAGTTGTTCATAGTGTTTCAATTTCACATTAGTAACAGTGTAATCATCGCTGTGAAAATCATCTGCTCTTCATTTAATCGATAGTCACAGGAGTTGCTGTTTTTATAATTACTAGCGAATAGTTTCTAGTTATTCGAATACTAAATACATATCTAACTACAAAACTGTTTCGATGTTCTTTAAAACCGAATGGTTTTAAACAAAGTTTTTCAACGTGGACTTTATTCGTGTTTTGTTCATTACGGTACAATTTTCAATATTTACTTGAATTAAGTTTATTGCTATGATGCAACTGCTGTACGATGTTTTTTTTTTTATTATATAAGCAAATAGCTTAACAACACATTATTAGAAAGCTATTTTAGGAATCATTACAAGATAACTCTTTTAAACAATAAGAGACTTCTAGATTACAACAAATGTGATGGAAAAATATTTTTAGTGATCTTTTTTTTGCAGATAGGAATTTATCACACAATTTTCCCCGCTCTGGGCGCGAGGGGAGTGTCATACTTGTATTGACTAAAACCCACCCATGTTCCTTCAATTGCCCTTTATTTTCCGGGGCCGCGAATATCTTTTTCAAACAACCCGAAACCCCGTGATCCTTACACACCATTATTGACCACATCGCGCATGTAGAATTTCGATTTTGCTGCATAAGCACAATCAATTCGGTTTTTTGTCATTACATCATCAATAGCTATTATGGTCAGAGCTCGGTGTGGAAAATAAACTGGGCGTCTTCAGTACGTATGAATGAGTAAGAGTTTTAATATCATCTAGGAAAATATGAGAGGCTTTGGGTGATATATTCGTAGGTGTCTTGGTAAAGATTATTATGAAATAAACATTAATACAATCGCTATCCAAATTTTTTTTTATATTTAGTCTGTTGGTAATTAGTAGATACTAGGCAGTTCTTCTATGTTGAATATTGATATTCAGTGCTGCATTTCATTTGATTAGTATGTGGTGTTTTGAAAAGTAATGACAGTAATGACCATCATCAGTAAATCAATAAATTGTAATTTTTTTATAATAAAAAAATAGTCTTATCTATAAATTCGTTAAAATTACATTATTTTATTCAGAACCCACAAAATAAGTGGAAAGTAATATAGGTAATTTAAAAAAAAATGATCGACATTTATAAAAAAATGCTTGATGAAAAACATGTGTAAGCATAGAAAATTAAGTTAACAACTTCTTAATTGAACCTGAAATGGAGATAATACAATAGAATCTTGTTCTTTGTATCGCCAACAAGACTGTTTTATATTTGATTGCCACAAAACTTTGCCGTTTCTACTGCGCCGCCGGAGGTAGCATCGGTAGGTATGTTTTGGGCCAAGAGGACACGACAGGAGGTGGAGCATAATTTACGACATAGCTCTACACAACCACACCTACTGCTGTTTCTGAAAATTACATTAAACAAAGTGAAGAGAAGCGCATCTACTGCCCTTATGTAGGCCCTGAGACACCAACTGCGTAACTCAAAAACTGGATAATTGAAGAATGTCTACATTCTTTAATGACCATTCCGTAGTAATAAAAAGAGATACGAATGTACCATAATGTTCCCCTAATATTAAATTTATGAGATAAGCAAAAGAATGCACTAACACTTTCAGCCTTTCAGAATATTTATTTATCAGAATGCGAAAAATATAATCCTTGTTCAGTAAAACTAGACAAAAGCCAGAAAAGATAGTGACAGACTATGTACGGACTTTTCAACATCTAGCGATAATATTCTCTTTTCAATTTGTTTCTGCTCAAGAATGTGGAAACAAATATGTCCGTGACGCTTTCATTGAGGGCTTACGTCCCCGGAAAGTTCGTCAAAGGTTTTTTTTAATAAGCTTAGTAGGTGTGTGTTGTCAGAACATGTCTGATAATGGATAAAAAGAATTATAATGATTACAAAATCTATCAAATCGAAAACACAAATGAAGCGGGTTGAAGCTTAAAAATAGCTGCGACTCCACTCCACTTCTTCAGCGTGGGAAACATTCATCAACGAATAAAAAATACGGTTATGTTTTTTTTTATCTTGTCTGAGGATAGAGATATCATAGACGAGGAGACGAGCTAACAAGAGACGGAAAATTCACATGTTACTAATACATACAGGTTATTTCCCTAGTTTCGAAGACTGGCGGTTATTTAGTTTTTAGCAGGATTATTTTGGTAGCTAAAAATGAAATATGCTATATTCCACTGAGTCCAATAAACAATAGAATATACAACATATTTATTTGCTCGTTCTTGTATCTCTTGATAATTATTATCAAGAGATGCAAGCAAATGCGAATACCGAAAGTAGTGGTAGTATTTTTTTTGCAAATTAATATGTTGCTCCTAATAATGACTAAGAGGCACGCTGAATTAAGGGACATTTTATAACTAAGTAAAATGTAACAGATATCCAATTCAGAATTGCAAGGCTATTAATATTAATGTTGCTCCTAAATTATCCTGAGACATACATACTAGTACATATAAGTCAGAATTTAAAGAACTCGAAAACATAAAAAATAACCTACTTACGGCATGTTCGAAATCCTTAGATACTTTTGACATGCGCAATCATTTATTCGTGTTATGTAAGTATTTTTAACATAAAATAATATTTAAAATAACCCGTAAAATAATTATATATCATTTCAGACAAAAGTTAAACGTAGTTTTAGTTTTCCTCAATGTATTTTATTTCTTGAATAATAATATCAATTGGGTTTTAAGCAAGTCTTAAGAAACTGTAGGCAGCCCTATCCAGAAGCATTGATTGTGGTCGTAAAGTAGCCCGCATCGAATCCAGTACAAATATGAGCGTGTACTTCTTGCTTTTATGTGTCGCGTTGAGCCACCTTTAACACAGTTTACACCTAAATCGATTAGACATCGAGAGAAATCGATTAGACTTGTGCTGATAATTCATTTACGATAGAGGCTTTATCATTACAATTCTAGCGTTTCCACGTACCTATTAAAATTTTACATCATGTATAATCTGTTATACTATATTTGTGAACTTTGTTTTCATATTTGTTTTTCAATGTTTGTTACTGATATGCATTTGGGAAAAACATTGAGTGTGACTGAGTGAGTTCAACTTACCTTTGGCATATTCTTTTCGCATTTAATGGTTACTTTGAATACTCTACACTAACTTGTAAATTACACTAGTTAAATAACATGTGATTAACTGAAGCATTGGGCTTATCTAAAAGAACGACACTGTTCGTATCTAGCGGGCGCGGGCGCGCAACGATCTCTTCGAGCCCCTGACGTCAGCTCGGGTCGCGTCCCCTTAACCTCAGTGCTCTTGTTGCAAACTGTTCATAATTCAATCCGATTACAATAAAAAGTGCGATTTTAATTTATTTTTGTATATGATGGTTTTTCCTAGGTACCTGCTTTAAAATAAAACACAATAACTGTTGAAGGTAAGGGTATACAGCATTTCCTTCCATGTTACCTAGGGGTCAAACGTAAAATTGAATGTCAGTAGAAACAGAAACAAATAGACAAATACATGCTGATACCTATACCTACCTAACGAAATACCATCAGATTATACGAAGTTATTACTTATATAATGCTATTACTCCGATCGCCAGTCATCGGGGTGTTACTGCGGCCCACAATGCGTATGCACACCTTACCTAGAACCTTACGTTATTAAACTTTATTGTTTGAGAGAACAATTACCTTTTGTACGAGTTGGGTATCGACGCCATTATCAGTAGACGCGTTAAGTAACGCCGGAGGCTCGAGTTCTACCAGTCGCAAATGCTACCATTACCACCTTTTTAATATGTCTTTGTTTGCTTTTCTTTGGAAACATTAGCTGGGTTGTAAATAGATTACATACTTGTACAAAAATAAATATAGTAAACAATATCAAATTAAATCCATTGAACAAAACCGAGCAAGACGCTGACCTAACCTAATTCGATGAGATTGCCAAAAGGATAAATTATTTCACACACATCATAAATCAAAAAGTAGAAATCGTCGCAAAGATAACTCAATCGTACAAATTACCTAAATGCGTTGGTTTACAAATGTAGCTAACGTTATTTACAAACAATGTCGAAACTCTTTTTCAGCAATTCCAAACATCTTACTAGAGATTAATGGCTGTTTACGTTTTATTTTCAAATCAAACTGACTTCTTTTCCTTCGTAACCAGGTGTTTGATAATAACCGCCTCAAGGTTTTTCACCCCATAAATGCAGAAAGGTCGCTAATTAAGCAAAAAGATCTTGTTACTTGCCCCCAGGTATAGGAAGTCGATGTAATTGTTACCTTTTATTAGGAGCTAGAGTTTTTTTGGATAACTATAGTCGATATTAGTACCATCGTGTTATCACTGTGTTTGTCAGGTACCTAGGTACGTCAATGATGTTTTTAACAGAGATTTGTAAGTTAAATATTAACTAGCCATTGGCCGCAGATTCACCTACGTGTATAGGAGCTTGTACGAAATAGAAGGATTCTTTCTACCAAATATCAATATCTTTTTGTCTGTGAGCTAAAATCCGAAATCATATTTATAATTAATGTAATACTTAATACATTTCACTAAATATTTAAAACTTAGACTGCTTCGTTAGTCTTGATGAAAGATTTCTGGGTGCGATTCCCAAGCCGGGCAAAATTTTCTAGGGGGATAACCCTATAATATTTTATCAGGAATTTCTCAGCAAAGGTTTCTGGATTTGTGCCTCCGATTGATGGCAATAGGGTCCCCCCCAATTACTTGGGACTTAAATATATATAAGGAACATCTCTGCCTAATTCTTTGGGTTGAAGCTCAAACTAAACCAGTCGCCGTGGGAGACGCTCCGGGCATCGGGCGCCGCGCTGGGCATAAGCCCAACAGAAGGTGAATTTAAGCTGTGGATGATGTTGATGATGATGCTTAAAATACCGTTTAAAACAGGGCTGTAACCCCAGGCCGCTAGCAGCGGTCATTTGACAGACTGTATTTTTTGAGAACAGAGATCTAAAATTGCCGCTTCAACAAAATAATACTAGGATAATAATATGAATTAAGTATGTTCAAATGGCCCTGTATGCAGTTAACATTATGAATCAAAACTTATTGAATATTTGACGAAATGTTACGTAATTAATGTTACTATCCTACTAGTTACGTTATATGTGTTAATCCAGGATATAAGTTATCTACATTCCAAATTTCATTAAAATCCGTTTAGCTGTTTTTGCGTGAAGGTGTAACAAACATACACACAATCTTCACATATCACCTACAAACATTTTTCGTATTTGAAAATAATTTTGTGTGATTATGATCCTGCTAAAACGGCCATTTCAGGCCTCCAAAATGGGGAATTTGAAACCTGATCGAAGCAATATTTAGCTTGGTAAGTTAATCTCAACAAGCCATTATCTAGGCAGAAATGAAGTGTTTTTTTTATTTTACCCTTAAGCCAGGAAGTCCTTAGCCCCGGGCGGCACTGAATGACAACTCGAGTTTACTTAGTAGAATTATTTTAGCTTTCCGCCGCCGTGTCAAACTTCTTCAAAAATAAATTTTTGTATTTTCGAGGCGATGCAAGCCGTTACTTGCCGATATGAACAAACAGGCAAGATTTTTTTTACTAAATAGCCAGACGGTTGGGTTGACACGGACTCAAAATTTGGTTCATATTCAAAATAAAGTGAAAAGCTTTGGTTTACATGGTATGTGGTTTGCCACCCTAATCGCAACGCGTCACAGATACGTCTAAACAGGTACGTTAGCTTAATTACCAAGACCTTCGACTAATACTTGAGGAGGCTCTCGTTAGGCAGCTGGATCAAGGCTTAATTAGTCCTGGATACGACTCGTATGTGTTAAAGAGAAAACACTGACAAAGCAAACCATAAGAGCTAAACAACCATCAGTGTTATGCAATAAGCAATGCAACTCGACAGGTGGCGATAAGCCATCTGTGCATTTTGGGTAGGTACGTAATACCTCAAGAGTGAAATTGGCATTGCATTGGTTTTTTTGCAAATTAAGAAAGGCGAATAAGGATGTCAAATGAGAGAGTTTTGGATACTACTTCTATACATATTTTGCCTGTTAGGTAGAGCAGCTTTACGATAAACATTTATACCTGGATAAGTTCAAATAGGTAATTTATATCATACTAATATTGGTATTGTATGTGTATATGTTTGTTACTTAGAAGTAACAAACATACACACTTAATAGATTTGGATGAATTTAAGTATCAGAATGACTTTATATTCTAGATGAACGCATAGGCTACTTTTGATTCCCAAAAAATGCGGTGTAGCCGCGGGATGATCAAATTCAATTATGGTTTGACAGCACCGCGGGACGCAACTAGTTATAGATAAAAGGTGGAATACATTCATGTAAAAACGGGTAACCATGTTCAGTATATCATATCAAACCATCATAAGATATTTTAATCAGTTAAAATTTAAGAAGCATTTAAAAAAATCGGCAAAGAGCGAGTCAGGGTCGCTCATAAAGGGTTTTGCACAAATTTACTACTCAAACAGCCATATCTATTGACTACTAGACTAAGAGGGTTGATTTTTCACAAAGGCACCGCAAAGTTGAGTTTGTAGCTTTAATTTGATCTCGATTGTTCCCGAGATAGAAGGTCTTGACAGACAGACGGACAACTAAGTGATCCAATATGGGTTTCTTTTACTCCTTTTGAGGTACGGAACTCTAAAATAACCGATGGAAATTTTCAATAATAGATACTAAATCGGTTGGTTCGGTATGATGAACTGAGTATGTGGTGACAGTTTGTGCAATGGTGTCATAACCCTGTACTTATTGTACAGGGTTAAAAACGCACTGAATTTTCGCTGTAAAATTGTTTACCTATTTGTTTATATTACGTAAAGAAGTTAGTTTCGATACTACATAAAGAAAAACAAAGGGGAAAATTTCAACTCCCACTCCTGTAGAAGACATATCTGATATCGAGAAGGTGGATCCCCTACCCGCGCACCCGCAACCCTTCCCTCCTATAAGGATGACAGCGGCATCATCTATCCGATGCTAGTTAATATCCAAAAGAATAAAAAAGAGATGATGGAGATTTTGACTACATTCAAATGACTCAAAGTTAAAATTTTACAGTGTCGATACTACATTTTTACAAACAACAATTCAATGTTGAAAAACGTTATTTACAAAGTTCTGTCTTGACTTATTCTTTCATATTCCTAATCACCCCATTTCACCTATCGATAATGGATAAGTCTTATAGATAAAAATGGCCTTGTTTATAAAAGCCTCTTAAACAACAGGTTTTGTCTGTAAGGCCTTTTGATTACCTTACAAAACTACTCGAAATAGCGGTCAAAATTTGGGAAAAAAATATTAAGCGTCATTGAAAACGTTATTAACAGCACTTAGCATACTTTTAGTGAAGTGTCATTAACATATATTGAAAACTACAGTCTCGTGTGCATGGTAGTTGTGTAGACCTATAATTATTATAGCTGTGTAGACGAGATGAGTCCCACAAGTGGTTGAACATTCAGAAGCCAGTTATTCAACGGCATGGGTAATTCGCACTGCTCCCGAACTAACGTTTCACAATTGTTATTTGTTATTAATTTCACGAACGATACGCCGGCTTTTAATGTTTTATAAATACGACGCATTGTTCTATAAGCGACACAATACCTTGCGGTGTTCGCGGCTCGGCTCGAATCCGATATGCAACTACATCGGCGTGCGGCGTCTGCCTGACGCATTCTTTCTGCACGCGCAAAATGTGGAAATCATACGTACTTTATTTTGCTTTAAGAACGTCTTCTCCTAAATTCAAAAAAAGAACAGACGCTACAACCACAACTATGACTGTAAATAATTGTTCAAATTAATCTGAATGTTCTCATTTCTGTTTCTTATAGGTAGTATCAATCCCTAATTTATTTATTTTGCAAGACATTTTATCCAAAAACTAAGACTGGTTGTGTAGCTGAGTTACCAATGTTACCATGGCCACGTGTAGGGTAGGTAGCTATAAAAGTATGTAGTGTGCATGTTTAGCTACCTACAACGTTAAGCGACGAATTCCAAGAAACCCGTATCGGGAGGCACGTACGCGTAAGATTGGCTAAATCTCAAGTGTTAAATGTAACAACATAATAACAATAATGTATATTGTATGTACTTTAAACAGAACTTTAGTTGCACACTAGCGCTCAACAATTGTAAGCAATTAAGGAATGTGCACATTGCCTGGTTTCAACGATTTCGGACTATTGTCGAATGAATCGTAAATACTAATAGTCAAGAAGAATTAAAATGATGAAGACTATGACGACTATGAATAACTTATACTTACGTAATGTGTACTGTGAGGTTGAACCGGAAATACCGAGAGAGAATTTGTGACTTAGTTTCTGGCTTAACTTTGCAGGATGACTTAATAATAGTCAGTACATGGCAATTTCAGACCGGTTACTATCGCGATTTTAAGTTCGTACAATATGGAAAAGACAATAACACTGGGCGATTCATCCGTAGACATCTAGAAGTTAGCCGTAAGCTGTATGAATTGATAATGGGTAACTGCATTCGCGCATTCGCATTCAATTTGACAGAAATGCTATCAGCGGCGATTTCTTTTAATACCAGGTTAACAATTAACGGACAAGACGTACGGACAAAGATCGACTAGATAATATCTGAGCGCGCAAACGGTGAAAAAAGATATGACTATCGACATCTCAAGAAGTGTTCGAGCCGTTACGGTAGATGAGCATGTCGCCATCTTAGCCGGATACGAACATCAGTCCTAAGTATTGAGGATGAGGAAGTGGATTTGCTGGATATACGGAATGTGCTGGAGTTGGACTACAAGGACGGAAAGATAGTTGGGACACCTAAAACTGCAACTCCGAATGCGGTTGTTACTGCGAGTCGGCCGCCAGCGAGCGTGAATTCCAACAACACCATTGTGAAATCGGACAGATCGAGTAACATCGAGAAGAAGCGATTGACGAATAAAGTAGTTCGGGCTATATCGCACATCTCGGATACTGAACCATTGTCGGAACGTGCACACGAAGCGCTAAAAGAACTGCGTAACCAGCGTGGTGACGACTAACTAATTAACTGCGGGTCGTTATGTTAGGAGATGGAAGGTGTGCCTTTTAGGCCATGCTTCATTGTATAGACTAATGGTTCAATTCAAGACGTAACTTCGCAGCGGAGAGTATTACTCGCCGTGTGTCCTAGGGAGTTGCTGGAACTGAATAAAAATCTTCTTTTGGAAGATTTCCAGGACCAGGCTGCGTGGGGTGGGTACTACAGACAACTTTGGTTTGTTTTCGCGTGTTGTTGAGAGTCACCTTTGTGAGCACGTTGTGACTGACATCGGGGACCTGAAAACCACTGCGTACTCAATGCATAGAAAGGTATTGAACGGAACAATGCACTTGAAGTGGATAGCTACGTGTCCGGGTCACGTGGATATGTATGAAGGTGAAGGGTTTTAACCGAACACCGAAGGAAGAGCTCAGAAGTTCGTGGAGTGTGTTTTGGACTTGATTTGGAAAACTAAGGGTAGTAAGAGGGTGCTGTAGGATACGACCTCCGTCTTGACTCCTCACCGCTTCTTGAATCGATCTGGTCTTAAGCTGGGAGTCTGTTGGTGACTTTCCAAAACCAACTGGTAACAAAGGAACCGGTTTTGGACTTACTAAGTCCTTTGTCTACTACAGGGACGTTGATGATCTCGTTGAAGGGTGGATGAATAAGATCGTGGGAAGTTCAGTCGCTAAATTAGATCGGAATGATGAAAGAAAACTCAAAAATGGTGAGACATTGGTTGAAGGTTATGTCGCACCTGCCTTGACAGTGTTTAGACCGGAACTTAACAACTTCGCTGGTCCAGAAGCCACAGAATCCATGCGTGCGTGTATATAGGAGGTGTTTATCATAATCCTAATGTATCAATATTAAGTTACGTAAATAAAAAAAAATTAACACATATGTAGACTTAATTTTTTTATTTTATAGAGTTTTCTAGACTTTTTTCCTATTCGTTTCACATACAATTTTAGTTATAATAGATTATTAATGAATCATGTAGTTATCCGGGGTGACTTAGATTAGTACCCAATAGGTGCTAACCTTGAACATATAACGTCCTATTTAGCCATGCTTATTGTATAACACATACAAACTTCAACTCCCTCCTAACAAGCTATAAACCAGCAATGGAACAAAATAAACTAATATATAAAAAGAACATGACTGTATTTATTGTGTTAAAATATAGGGCGAAACCAAAAATTCAAGATAGAATCTAAAGGTTCTATGTTAATAGACTCACAGTATTGTTAACGAATAGGATTCTTTTATTTGCCTTACAATGTCATGAATGTTCACTTTTCTTATTGTGTAGGTTCACCGTACGACAGTCGAATATGTCTCCAGGAAAGCAGCGCGGATGCAGCAAATTCCCAAAGTGTCAAAGGGGAAGAAGAGCTATCACGAGTGTACCAAACCCTCTCATTACCAACACTTCCAAGAGACGACAATAATTCTAACAACAGGTTCGTTTGATAATAATCAGTTAATTTATTACTGAATTACTTTTTTTCTAGTATCTTTTCTTATTCCTATTTTAACTTGTATGTAATTGCGGTTTCACCTAAACTCAGTTTCACCGAACGAAATCAATCACCGAATCAATTTGAATGTTTGAGATAATAATATCAATTGTCTGTTTATCTAGCAACACTGAAACAAAGAGTAAATCTAAGTCAACGACCCCAGCAAGTCCCGGAAACTCTGAAATGAAGCCGCAGTCCACTACGCCGACGTCGCAAGCGCTAACAAAACCTCCCTACTCCTACGTAGCCCTCATCACGATGGCAATACAAAACAGCCAAACGAAACGCGCTACACTTAGTGAAATTTACGCTTACATCACCAAGGAATTTCCATTTTTCGAGAAAAATAAGAAAGGGTGGCAGAATTCAATTCGGCATAATTTAAGTCTAAACGAATGTTTCATAAAAGTACCAAGAGAAGGTGGTGGTGAGCGTAAGGGAAATTATTGGACCCTTGGTAAGTTACTTTGAAGTTGTGATTTTATTAACTGAGTCAATTTTCATGTACAACTGGGCAATTTACATTGAAAATTGAAATACCACCAAGATGATTTCTAAACAAAAATGGCCTCCTCTTTAGTCTTTCGTGTGATCTGTTTGCATTACCGCAATGCGAATGACTGCTGACGGCTACGCGATCATTCATCATCATCTCATATTTCATACCTTAGAAAGCGAATTGCTTGCGATGTATTCCTGCTCCCATGTTTATAGACTCTTGGGTGGTGAGTGTAGTATTGTTGTAGATCCTCAATGCGGAGAGATGTTCGAGAATGGGAACTTCAGGCGACGGCGAAGGATGAAGAGGCCATTTCGAGCTACAAATTACTCTAAAACGCTGTTTGGAGACGGGTATCACGTGGCACACGTCGGGCAGCACGTCCCACCTCATATGCAACCCTTGCCTCTTGGGGCCAGGAATTATTTCGGATCCGGTTCACCTTACCATCCTCCTTCATACCCTAGATATGACACGTGAGTTTTAATGATCTTTATATGTTTTTAATTGTATCGTTTATTGTATTTTACTCATTATCTTAAATATTATTGATGACTTTTAGTTTTATCCAATTTTTCGTAGTATTTTGAATATAAACGGAAAAGTGTCGTTATTAAGGTCGAAAATCTGCAAGTATAAGTACTACTAATTTATTTAATAACTAGCTGTGCCCAGCGGTTTCACCCGCTGCTTAGTTAGGGGCATGAAAAATAGATGTTAGCCGATTCTCAGACCTACCCGACATGCACACAAAATTTCGTTTAAATCGGCCCAGCCGTTTCGGAGGAGTATGGGAACGAAAACTGTGACACGAGAATTTTATATATTAGATTGTTAAATTGCGCCAAAATGAACTCAATAAAAAATAAAAACCTAGATAAAATCATATGAGTACAAAAAAGATGCCAATCCTTACGAGAATTAAAAATAGTTACCTACTTACATGAATAATTAAAAAACGCTCTAATTGTTTCTTTTTTAAATAAATGGAAAATATAACAAAAGTGCGCTGTGCTTAATCCTTGTTATCAAAATTACTCAAAATTGGTAATACCGTGACAATCCTTACGTACATTACTCGTCAACATACGAATACATATTGAAATAAATTATTCACAATTATGTTTTATAATTCAAACGGCAAGTTAACACTATGACATTATTATTACATATTAATTATAATAAATATTTACGTTTCTCATGCTAGTGTTTACAAAACAAATGCTAATAATTTACTGATACGTTGTTAAAGAAATTTATTTCCGATTTCCTTGACTGTTTCAATTAGACAGTTATCAATGGATGTCATAACAACATAGCTTAACTTATATACATTCAGGTATATCCAACATTGACCTTAAAACAATCGTTGTGATAAAACAGATAGTAGGTAAACCCGTCGGTAACAAACAATGTATGAACTGTACAATATATGTGTTTGATAAGTACGAAATACTTATTTAATTGGTTGAACATTTATCAAAACGTGTCCCTCCTTATGATAAGTAGTGTATCATATAATAACACATGAGATAAATCGCAAGTATTGCCCGATTTGATATCAGTTACTTTATACTTAAATAAGTAGGATTGAATAAACATATTATATGATAGTGGTCCGAGTTATAAGTTTAAAGCAAGGTTTTACAAGTTTTTAACATTTTTGGACCTCTGTAAATCAACAAATAAAAAAAAAACCATGAAAAATATTTTATTAAAGTTGTATAATTATATGACTAACAGCTGTGTGAAAACAAGAAATAGGTTAGTTGGGTAGATAAAAAAAATTACGATTTCAAACGTGCTTTTCTACAAAATTATGACTTGGAAAAGTATTTGAAAGTTACTTATAGTAAAGCTGGTTATTTAAAAAAAATATGGTTACTATTAAAAAAAAAACAATACTGCTTTTGCGGGCCTGCGAAGTCGACATACACCCAACCAGAGTTCGCTGAGAAAAAACGTGGCAGTAAAAGAGGGCCTTTAGTAATTCTTAGAATACCTTATAAGGACCGGTTTAGTAAACGGAAATAAGCTTTAATGTACAAATACTAACGTACTTATCAGTGCTGTTTACCGTACTTTATTTAAATTATTAAAAAAGCTACGGTTTCTGCGGTTACTCCCTACTCTCTCTACCTCAGAATAAAGAATAGTACTGACGTCCTTGGTCAACAATGACCGGCAGAATTCGTTTGTTGCAGTGACAAGAGCTATCGAAAAGTACTTACTCAAAAAGCCACTCACTCATTTAGAGACGTTCGCATGGCGAGCTGAAATCTCGCTGCAGCTAGGGGATACGTCAACTCGTTTTTGGCAGCTTCTCTTTAAAGCGACGGTTAGACAAGTGACAAAGACTGTTTTTTTTAATACATAGATAAATAGAGTTTCGCTTATTAAATCATGTTGGATTGCATTTGAGAATTCCAATCTCTGCACAATGATTGCAGACCACATTCCACTCGGCAAACTCGTGTTCTGTTCCTATATATTTCTAAGAATTTAAATTTTATTGTAACTACATGTTTAAGTAGTGACATAATCCTACATGTATGTGTGGTTAGTTAATGGTACCTATAAAATTAGAGGTAATGAAGTTGATGTGCAAGACGGACAAGAAATAATAATGGATTCCAATTATGGAAAACAATTGTTAAAATATACTGTATGTTATTGGTCGAAGGCAGGTAATATGGGCGGAGTTAGTTCGCTTTATCTTTGCCCATACTACCGTGACTTGTGTGACTTGGGTTTTAAGAGGCGTTGAAAAACGCTTGATGAGTGTGTCTATCTGTTGACGATATGTCGACGATATTTAGGTTTTTATTCAACTAGAATCCTGCCATAGATTACCTACACAAGTGACCACAACAAACCTACTGTATACACGAAGAAAAACCATTTAATAATCAATTATTTAATAGTAAATTATGAAAAAAAAGTAAACAGTATTTTCAACACGCCATTATAAACCCGTGTAGGATTGGCAGGTGTGCCGACGTTTGCGACTGGTTTATCATACTTATAATTTTCTTATTGTATCCCATTTTGCGATTTGGTATTTGCTGTTTGGCTCCAAACTAGTTACCTACGTAACTTTCTCAATTTACCTTCTGTTACCTTCTTTATCTGCAGCAATTTTTGGCTTGAACTTATAGAAAAAAATATTAGATCTCCAGCGCCTTCTTCTAGGGCTATGTAAAACACATGAAAGTGACACTGTGCCCACAAATACAATGTGGCTCAGAGGGTCAGACTGCATTTTGACTTTAAATTGTGCAAATTCTTAAACGTAACCCGTGTTTTTCGTTCTTATATTTCGTTTAATAAATGACTTCAAAGCATCACCTAGCTTTATTGCAAGAAAAAAAGATCGCATCAATGTAACAACCGATTTCATCTATTTAGATTCAAAGAAGGGCCGTGCGTTCTTAAAAGCTTTGTTTAAAATTACTCGTTGCTTCCAAGCATTCGTTGTTCACAGTAATATGTGTTAATTGGTGTTTGAACGTTTGCAGTACATGGCTAACGCAGTCACCGAGCGGGCTGGGGTACGCGGGCGCGTGCGGAAGTATGGGCCGCAGTCCACCCGGGTGTTCGCCACACAGTGCGCTGCCCCACCAGTCGTCGCCTGTCGCCGTCAATCCGTTTGCTACTCATCAAATTCAAGGACAGGTATTTGACTAGTAACACAATAATTGCCACTCACGTTTTATTCTTATCTCTTTTACTTACCAAAATAGCTACTATTTTTGGTCTAAGATACTAAGCCTATCAGTCATACATTTATAAATATAATTATTTATTTCTGTTACGTGTGAAGATATAAATGTTCGTACACAGTGGTGCGTTTGCAACCTAATCTTTTTTATCATTGCACTCTTAGGATGTAATAATAATGGTTTGTATCTGTAAAAGGTCTTCTTAAAACCAAGAAAAACTATGTGTGTCATAAAAATAATAAGGAACAATTAGTGCACAAGGATAGTATTACAATGAAATTAATCTTGTCACATTCATGTTATTACGTATCATGTTTACATACTACGCAATGACGATACACGGTAGCGCCCACATTACGACAATTATTAATGAAAACACAATAACAAAAATCTGTTCGCAACACAGGATCAACAGTAACGATATTTTATTTAAACTTTCTGGAATGCGGTTGCAATTAATTAATTGTTTCTTTACGCTAAAATTATTATTACCACCTTTTCGGTTTGGGTCAGACGGAAGTAAAATAATTGGCGTAAGTTCAACATAATTGAAATATGAGTATGTCTCAAATCAAAGTTGATTCTTTAAACAAAGGTACTATGCTGACAAATTACTGGAGACCAGAGCTCCTGCTAATTGTAGATATGTTGCAGCAATGCATGATTTGACTGTAACAATTATTTGTTTTTAAAGTTAATAACATTGTGCAAAACGCAAGCTTAAACAATAAAGACGATTAATGCCAGCGAGGACATAGAATCGACTAAGGACTGAAAAGGCTCTGTTACGGAACCCACTGGTTTATCTTACTTTATTATTAGTTCTAATTTTTAGAACGATAGGTCAAAGGTCAAATCTTTGGCAAATTATAGAACAAGGCATCATATTCCAAGAAGTTTTATTTCTGTTCTCCGATAGGTAATTATTGTGTCGAGATATATTTAAATTTGTAAGTCTTGCGCCCTTTTGCTGGGCTACTAGGGTAACCACAATTACTTTAATTTAATTGTGAAGAATTCCAGATCTTTTTAATAAAAGAATACAAGAAATATTTAATTCATAAGCATAAGTTTCATATCGTAATGCCCCTGTGAATTCCGATGGCGTGTTAAGAGGCTAATTTCATTTCAGTAATTAAATCGAGATTAAAATTTGAGTAGCGTATCAAAAAGCAGTAAAACTGTATGTTCGCAAATTGGCGCTATGACTGTTCAATGAACGACTTTATCGAAGAAATATGTAAGAATACATATGCACTAAGGGTGTTAGATGTCGTAAGCGTTTTGATCCCAAGAGATAAATCCTATAAGAGTAGACTTTTCAGGAATTGATCTTTTTGTTGTCAAATGTCAATACCCATATTACTTTGGTAATTTGAATTATGTAAACTTTTTAATTATTATGTATTTATTTATAATATTAAACTTACACCTCCAATGAAACAGATCATATTTAAATAAGGTTTAAAAAGGCTTAAAATAAGGACAGTGATTTATTTATTTATCCTACTACTTATAATATTTTAAATGCGAATGTTTGTGAGGATGGATGTATGGTTGTTTGTTACTCTTTCACGTCAAACCGGATAAACGAATTTTGATAAAATTTAGCACACTGGTAGTTTATGGTCTGGAATAACACATAAGATTTCATTCACATTTTTTGGATAACAGGCGGGCAATGCCCACCTTGCGATTTCATATTTTGTATAATTATACAGGGTGGCCAGTTGATAGGGGTCCAAAGAAAAAATTTAGATGCCTTATGCTAAGGAGTACCTGAATTACTCCCATGTATGTTCCGCGATTTTTTGTAGTTTAGGAGCTAGAATTTTTTAAAGAACTATTATCAAAATTTTTACCTAACATTGGTTTTTATTTTTTATCTTTTTATCTCTATCATTTTTAGATATTCTTTTTTGTGGAATCTATTGGCGATAGCAATAGCTACCATGCAAAAAGACAATTTCCTCTGTAGGTGTAGATAGTACATTTCTGTGGTAAGGCGGCATTTTGAGAACCTTTTGTAGGGTGTTTTAATAAAATTAATTAATTAGAGTAATTCTTACGGTTAAGTCTTGGGTTCCAGTAGTTCATTTTATAATTATACCATTAATCTAGCTGTTCCCGAGACCGTTTAAAATGATAATAAAACGTTGCTTTCTTATTTGAAAACAATTTTATGTTTTTTTTTCTCTAATCACATGCCTGTTTCCTATTGTTTATCCTTCTTTTATGGAGAACGGAACGGAATCTACATCATTGTTTTTCCTGTAGTTCTTGTACGAAATAATTATTTGGACTTTTTGACGACTCCTTTGAGTCAGATTTAAACATCGTAGGTCTCAAAAATACGCTGTGTTAGTTTTTGCAGCTTGTGTATTGACCTAGAAATTCTAAAAAGTGCGTATAATGCATTTTTAGAACCCTTTTAAACTTATAAAGCAGATAAAACATGTTACAATTTGTAATTTTGTTTTTGTTTGACTTAGCCCGTACAATACACTCCTTTACTCAGTCTCTTTGTGTATGCGCCAATTATTGGTGCTACACCCAAAGATGCAGAGTATTTGATACGAAACGATATTTCGGACACTGAAATCACTACCTACTACACTCCCAATTAACTTTTTTTTTAATTTTAATTCTGAGTTACTTACGTACGTACTTGGTTGTCTAATTATCTGAAATAAAATAACTGTTAATTTATAATTTTAACGTACGGCTAATACTGATTGTAGGTATTAGTAGGGTTTCCATATTTATATCAAGATCAGTGACAAAGTCTAATTGCAGATTTCTCATTAAATTATTCCCTTGTTCATCAGAACCACCATTTATAACCAACATTACAACAAAACTGCATCCGAATAATTTTGCGTCGTTATCAGCGATCTTTTTGCAAAAGAATGCAATTGATACAATTATACGCCCTATTAGGTAAAAATAATGAACCATGTGGTCATACCACCCGTTATAACGGAATTGTTTGTATATTTTTACCAGTGTCCGGGTTGAGTGTTTATTCGATCTGCCTTTATTTTCTACTAGTTAGCGCCCGCGGCTTCGCCCGCTTGATATCGAAAAAAAAGTATCCGATGTGTTAATCCAGATTATAATCTACCTCTGTGTTAAATTTTATCAAGATCTGTTCAGCCGTTTTCACGTGAAAGAGTAGGTAACAAACATCCGTATGGATGTAAGTATGGTGGATCTATATCCATTCTCACAAACATTCGCATTTATACTATTAGTAGGAAGTAGGATATTAGTAGGATTAACATTTAGTTCGTATTGCCAATAATCATCAAAGCCTGAAATTTCCTTACAAGGTTTACAAGGAAAAGCTTCCTCCAATTGTCGTCTCGGAATCCTTACTAATATTATAAAAGCGAAAGTAAGTTTGTTTGTTTGTTTGTTACCTCTTCACGCTTTAATGGCTAAACCGATCTTGATGAATTTTGGTACAGAGATAGCTGGGAACCAGGAGACGGACATAGGCTAATATATAATAATAATTTTTATTTAAAAAAGTGGGATGTGAGGGAGAGAGAGGGAAGAAAAGGGAAAACCTAGCGTTGCTATTACAAATCAATAAGGCGCTAGGGAAACTGTGTTACCCCAAATTTAACGCGAGCGAGGCCGCGGGCAAAAGCTAGTTGTATTATATTCTTCAGTGTCAGACTTGTACCTTGTGCTGACTAAAACCTATCCATGTTCTGTATTTTGTGCCCTTGGTTTTTGTGTTGATGACAGGACATTTAAAATACCTATGATTAAAGATGAGTGGAATTAAATATTATCACAGTAACATCCGGTGCATTAACATTCACTTACCTAATACTAATAAGCAATCATCATGATATGAATAGTTACACTGCTGATAGCAACATCTGTGTGACTTGTCTCATATAGTTAATTTTTTGCAATATTTTTTCTTATTGTTGTACCTATAGATATTTTTTACCAATTCGTTGTGAGTGGACATGGTTGGTCTTGTAGTTTCTTAGACGCTTTTTAACTTATGACAACGTATTATTTTATTTTACGTTTTGTAAAATAAGCAATGACTTATTTTTGGGCCTACGCTGTTATCTCATACTTAAGTAATAACGCTGTAACAACAACATTGGAAAACCAAATGATTTTAAAAGAGTAACAATGGAGTTTCTTGCCGGTTCTTCTCCATAGGAAACGATCAACCCGAACCGTGCACCTTTTCTCGACGTTTTATAATTGCCCATGTAGGTCTATGTGAAATAAAAATATTTTTCTTTTGATTGCATTTTGCATCCAAGAAGGTACGAAAAAATAATAACGATTCAGGATCCTAGAAGCTGTTGCAGTAATCATTCACGAGAATATATGTATATTTCGAGGCCGAGGTTTCTTAAGACAAAATTAGGCCTCAAAACTAGCTGTACCTACTCTGGAACTATTTTGTACATGCGTATTATATAAGTTACTAGCTTTTGCCCGCGGCTTCGCTCGCGTTAAATTCGGGGTAACACAGTTTTCCTTGCGCCTTATTGATTTGTAATAGCAACGCTAAGTTATCCCTTTCCTTTCCTCTTTCTCCCTCACATACTACTTTTTTTTAAAAAAAATAGCCTATGTCCGTCTCTCAACTATCTTTGTACCAAAATTCATCAAAATCGGTTTAGCCATTAAAGCGTGAAATAAAACTATCGCACGTACAACGCGTGGTCTGCTCCGAGAGACGCTCCATAGCTACTGTATTTCCAAGAGCCAAGCTACTGATTGAATGAATGAATACAACAACGGTAGTAGGATACTAAGCCGTCAAAGTACTCGTGCGCATCGTTGGCACCTGGAAATGTGACCAGAAGTCTGGCAACATTGCTATGTTGAATAGCAATTTTTATTCTTTGGTTTTAAAAAAGAGCCAACCCTCTGATCACGCGAATTATTAATGTAACTGTAAAAAAAAAAACTGAAAAGTTGGAACTTTGTCCTCCAATATCTCCGTAACTAAATCGGTAGACCGTACCTGGGAACCTACGAGGTACGTTAACCTCGTAGGTTCCCAGGTACTGTCTACCAAAAAAAAAAACATCGCAATGTCGAAGAGAACAAGGGCCTTTCGGTTTCGTTAAGGGTATATTTACAACCTTTGTAAGAGTTACAGGATCATTTGCATCGTTATATTAATTTCAAAAAGTTGGTGATGGTGCAACGCATCTTCTGAAGTGAATATATTCAACCAACCAACGGAAGGCACTGTAACTGAAAAAGTATGGTAGTCCACATGACATCAACTTTAGCTTAAAAAATATGTTGCCACTGACTTCCGAAAATAAATTTATTTTCAGTCTTTTTTGTGGAAGTCGCTTTTTATATTCGCGATTTTTTTTTAAATTGTGGTTTGATGCTATTCCTCACAAATTCTTATCGAAGATTCATTATGATAGATATTAGCATAACGTATACCTTATGAGGTCTTCTCATGCACGCCGTTGCCAGAACTGGACCAAATTAAAATGGGACCACACGACTAGCAACAGAACAGTTTTCAAATAAAAAAAGAATCGGTTCTTACAGACGAAGTTTCTGAGGTAACAAACAAACAAAAAAAAATAGAAAATACAGTCGAATTTAGGACCTCTTCATTTTTTATGAAGTCGATTGAAAATTATTCTTATTTGTTCTCTTTGAACATTGTTTTTTAATGTGAAATAGTATTATAGTTCACAATTAATAAAATTAATTAACTCACTGTTGATATTCTGAATATTGTCTGTTTCAGCTTCAGAGTCCTTTGCAGCCGATGCAATCGATGTCGATGAATACCTACAATGCTATCGGAGTCAGTGCTATAGGTATGTTGGTTCATTCTAGTTTAAATAAACTGTATGTATAATGGCGCTAACAAAACCGAGCTTCCGGAGATATCGGAAATATTCTAATGCATTATTATTGACACTCCCTAATATCAGCAAAAACAAAAGTTATGTAATGATTAAACAATGAAGGAACAACATCTAACTATAAAATCGGCGGAGCAGGGTAGGGGGGGGGGGGGAGATCAGACTTGGACTGACTAAAACCCACCCATGTTCGTTCTATTGCCCTTTTTGTCCCGGGGCCGCGTTATCTTTTTCGAACATCCCACAACCCCAGCAGGCGTTGGCTCTGGCAGGCCCCTCTGCTTAGCTGACATCTCTTTGAGGCGCGCGTGGTACACTAACGCGTGGACGCAACGCAATAGACGGACGGTGAGCTACCCATGGCTCGCCGTCCACAGGCCCGCTGCACTACAGCGCTGATAAATACAAATGTTTTAGAAAATTGTTTCTATTCTTATTTACAGACGGTTCTCCTAGCCCCGGTCCTGGTTATGCCCCTTCAACGGGTGGATTTTCGCCAAACAGACATCACGACATCGTCACATCGTCAGACGCGGCTGTAACTCGATTTCCATTCTGGCCTGACGGTATACTTGTTTTCATTGATTAATTAATACTGTAATTGTTTTATTAGGATATTAGTAAGTAAAACACCTTCTTACGAAACATATTCGTGTCCGCTATGTTTTTACTTCAATGATCATTTTGTTGAGAGACTAATGTTGTAATATGTGTATTACGTATCGCCCAGGACCTAAACGTACGTTTGGACATTTGGACTAGCTACTCATTTGAGTGGGTCTCAATATACGTAGACATTGGCTTGCTATCTTATGGTTTTGTCAGATTAAAATGAATGGTTAAGAAAATTGACACTGGTTGACATTCTAACCCCCGAATACTGAAACGTCACTCAAAAGTTAAGTAGCACTTATATTTAACAGATACTCAAAAGTGACGTTTGACAATACGAAATCTAAAGTTTAGGAGCTGCTCAAATGTTAAGCAGCCCTCAAATTTTGAGTGACGCGTCAGTATTCGGGGGTAAGACAACAATAAAATAGGTTAAAAATTAATGTCACTGACAGAGTCTCATCTGTCTGCGATTAAATAAATAAAGTAGGTATCGTTTTCCATTAGGACGTGTATTGTACATTTTTGGGCCAAATGTAAAAGTTATTTAGCCCAAGGTACTTTTGAACAAATATATTCAATGACTTATAAACTGCTATAATGTAAATAAGGTTCTAAACAAAACAGGATAAAAAGGAACGTTAAATAAAACAAGCGCCCTCTATTAACAGCTCGGGGAAGTATTTGTATCGTCCATTCTCTAAATAACTAAGACATAAACAAGGTGGCACGTTTTCAAATTGATTCCTGACTAGAGCGGTAGATGTCACTAACGGTGCGAATAGAGTACTTGAAAGTGTTCGAGTAACTAATAGTCTTGGCAATCAATTTATTATAGCACTTTTTAGAATTGGGTACGTCAAATCGTGATGTTTGTGGATAGTCCCCAGAGGTAGTTAACTTCGTATTTTTCCTAACGATAGCGTCGTAGTTGGCGTATTTTAACGACCTTGCAAGTCGACCTATTTGTTTTTTTAAACAAAATAAATGAAAGTTAATTTACAAATTATTCATTAATAAACAAGATGTAACATACATTAAGAGAAAAAAAATACATAAACTATGAAGTGAGACAACTGACAAAGAAATAACAAAACTGAAAATAATAAATAAACCTCCATTTTCTTCATGGTAGAAAAAGGAGAGAAGTCGTATTAAAATTGTTTTATATAAATAGTCCATAAGAACATCAACAGTGTTGGTATTATCCTAAATACCGCAACAAAAGAAAATCAAAAAAGAGCTTTCAAGGATATTTCCACTATTACTTAATGTTACAGAAACAGTGAAAATAACCTAGAAACCAATTAAAAAAAATAACTAGCAGATAAATAAATACCCCGAGGCCGCGACAAAGTGATGTCGATCTTAATTTAAACGAATTACGGAAGAAGCGTAGGGAGCGGATTAGAAAAATATAATCTTCTAAGGGCCTATGCACACCACGTTTACTAAACGCGCCGTCGACGCGCGTTTTGGGAACGCGCGTCGCCGGCGCGTTTTTATCCTGCAGAGCAGTTTGTTGTCGTTTGTATCGATACAAACGCGCGGCACCGGCGCGTGTGAATCGATACAAACGCGCGGCACCGGCGCGTGTGTATCGATACAAACGCGCGGCACCGGCGCGTCTGTATCGATACAAACGCAACGAGGGAAAGGGAAGTGTGAATCTACGCTAGTAGCAATCGAGCGATTTGGTGCACCGCACGTCTTTGGAACAAAAAATGGAGCCTTTCGACACAGAAAACTTCATAACTGAAATTCAAAACCGGCTAATATTGTGGAATTCACGATTGCCGGATTATTCGATACACACGCGCGTTTGCATCGCGTCTGTATCGCTACACACGCGCGTTTGCATCGCGTCTGTATCGCTACACACGCGCGTCTGTATCGCTACACACGCGCGTCTGTATTTATACAGGTGTGCAAAGGTCTACAGGCTGCGTCTGACTTGCGTGCGTATCGCGTCTGTATCGCTACAAACGCGCGTCGACGGCGCGTTTAAAAAACGTGGTGTGCATAGGCCCTACATACAAGTTAAAGATCTGATCTAAGAAAGAAAATAAAAAAATGACATTGTCAAAATCTGATGTATTAAATACTCGTTTCTTAGGGTTCCATTGTCAATAAAAAAATGCAAATGACAAAAATAGAACCCTTATAGATTTGCCCTATCCGAATGTCTGTCTGTATGTCACATTCATTTTACTCCGATACAATTGGCACAAAATAGTGGACATCGGAGGAGTGTGTGCAAAACAGTCATTAAATGCTTTAAATTTTTGTTAATATTACGCGTGTTACGGTAAAGAATCATAGTTTATTCAAGATAAAGATAAGAAATATAAATAAAAAATTCTATTTCACGGGATACTTTTGTGCATCCTCCTTAAGATGTTAGGCACACGATCTTCCACACACTTACCCTACTAATCATATTACTTAACGCATTTCCTTCCGCCAGTCGGGTAAAAGTCTCTTCCATTTGCCGAGGTTATTTAGAAAAACTGCAAGAGAATAATTTAATTCTCTTACAGCTCTTAGTCTAATATTCTTCGATTTTTTTACGAAGAGTATGGATGCCTAATACCAATGGAGAGGAGGATAAACAATGGAGCTATGTCATCATATAAAATAGTGAAAAGTTTAGGTCATAGATCTATAATTGTTCATGTTTTCAGTAATGGTGACTTTGTTTTGCTGCAACGAGTCGTTTCAAAATGCATGGAGTACCTAAAGTTTACTCAAAAATGGGGAAACACAAAACAGCTACCCTACCATGACGTTTTAAAGCAGAACTTATTCCACTGAGGGAAAGAGACAGAGCTATACAGGGTGTCTAGCACCATCTCTTTCTCACACAGGAATAAGAACTGCTATATGATGTCATGGTAACCCTTCAGTTCTTAACTAATGTCGAATTGCTTTAAGGGTATTATAGTGTTTTCGCAGTAGCATCATGTGGATGACATTTCGTGACACTAGATGACAAGATCTTTTAAATGATGTATTGATAGGATGGATACTATGGATAGTCGTTATTTAGGTAAATAGAAAAATTGTCACGCCAATAATCTCGTTCTCTTTACTTCATTATAATTTTAAAATATGCTTCTTCAAAGAAACCATATTCGGACCGAAGTTTAGAAAAAAAGACATTGTTTGTTGATAATCTGCCATTCCGTGGTTGTTTTACGTTGTTGTATTAAAATGTCCAAGTGCTCAAAAAAAAAAAAACTGTTATGGGTAGTCAAGCAAGGGAGTTAGTTTTTCGCTTTCGAGAGTGACTACTTTGAGAGAAGACTACTAAATAGTGGACCAGAACTGCTGAAGCTTTATTATTGGCTGTAATCCTTACTAATATTATAAAAGCGAAAGTGAGTTTGTTTGTTTGTTACGTCTTCACGCCTAAATGGCTAAACAGATTTTGATAAATTTTGGTACAGAGATAGTTGGGACCCTGGAGACGGTCATAGGTGGGCAATTTTTTTTAAAAGATTGAGGCATGAGGGAGAAAGAGGGAAGAAAAGGGAAAACTTAGCATTGCTATTACAATAAATAAGGCGCAAGGGCAAACACTATAGGTAGCAGGTACCTGTAAATCAGGAAAAGGGAACTGTGTTACCGCGAATTTAACGTCTACGCTACTACATGAAGCATCTTGAAGGTCTGATGATAACTAGAAATGGATTAACTTAAAAGATACACCTTTATATTATCTTCATGAAAAAATGACGTACTTATATTTAACTACCTCAGTGCAAGATACCACCAGCATTGTGTATTTGGTTTTTACATTCACCAAATAAAATTTCGTGAATTGTTACTAAATTTCTATTACGGACCGATTAGCTTCGACAAGTTAGCCCCGGGTAATCTCGACATAAAATTACATTCTTTTTACCATTCTTTATTGTTATGCTTTACAGGTGGCTCCTCAAGTCCCAATCCAAGTTACGTGCCGTCTAGCAGTTTCTCGCCAACTCGCCGCCATGAGGCCGTCACTTCATCAGATGCAACGAGTGCTCGCTTCTCGTTTTGGCCAGAAGGTGAATAATGGTTTGAGTGGATTTGTTATTAGTGCAAATTATTATCAAGTTTCAACTTCGCCTTTGGTTATATTTACGTGAAGATGCTACTTACTTAAGAGATACCGCGGCCCCGGAACGTAAAGGGCAATATAAGAAATATGTGTGGGTTTAGTCAGTACAAGTCTGACACTCCCCCCGAAGTTATTTGATGATTAACCACCCCAAAAAAAATAATTCTACATTCCAAGTTTTGAAAAAAGAACACAACACATCTCGATTGCTGCTATTTGAAACGCTTTATGTTACCTTGCCCTGTGGGTGGCGCGACGTTACTGTATTGCGCGACACCTACAGTCCTACATGTACGAGCTACAACTAGAGTAAGAAAACTGTCAACAAGAAACGAAAACGGTTTGTGTGCTATACAAGTAGGTACTTACAACTCCAACGCGACGCGATTCTTTGAAGCTTTGACTATGTACCTGTTTCACACACAAGCGAAACAATTAAGTCTTTTTGAGAAGGGTTATTGTTGGGTTATTTTCAAGCTGTATGCTGTTGTCGTGAATATAACCGATTTATACTAAGTATGTTCATTGTCATTTGCAGTAGTGTTAAAATCTAGCAAACTACATAGTGTGAAGCAATATAATAAAAAAATTACGATTTTTTCAATTATTACGACATAAATTTTGAAACGGGCATTTTAGATTTTTCCTCTACTTCAGCAAATATTTCAGGATAGAGGCTTTTTTTAGTGGTTTCAAACTTATTTTATCGGATCTAACAAAGTTTCGATTTTAATTTTTACTCTAATATGTGTACACGTGAGACAGGACGTTGATATTTCTAAGACTACCGTTTAATTGCTTAGTTTAATTATGAGAAATATTTATTTTTCTAAATATCTGGTAAAAAAATCATCCATTTAACAAAATGTTAATTAAAAACTAAATTTGCTATTAAAATGAGAATATCAAATCTTGTATTCAAATGACTGAATCTGTAAGTTTTTATTTTCAAATAAAAAGCAATTTCCGGAAAATAGTCTTTTTAAATACACTGTGGTATCAAAAGACCAAATAGACAACTCAAAGAAGACCAAGTTTGAGAAGAAAACGTTGCACAGTACCACGAAATGACAGCTTTTTGGTGAGTCAGACTCTTTTCGGAGAAGACTGGCGCCGGTGGCTGCTGTGATGACCAGGGGAATGCTATGCGGAAGTGTGGTTATGGCAGAGGGTCTATTATGCTTAGGGCAACAATTAATTCGACGGAGCGTACGGAGTTTGTTATCATAGAAAATGTAACACTAAATGCACACCATTAGATATTTGAGGTAAATTCTTCTAATCAAATGAAAGCCAACAGTTTTTAAGCATCCAGCAAAATGCTTATCATACCATGATGCTTAGCTTCCCCGAAATGTCACAGGCTATATTCAAAAGATTTCCAGGGCTGACTTCCGATCATAACGTGGGTGAATACTCGGGTAAAAGGTTGCAGGTCAGGTAGAAAAGTACCATCAAAAACTGATGGAAACTTAACTGACGATAAAGTTTTCATTTATTGCTGTAACAGTTCACATTCACACTCAGAAGTTGATCAGTTTTTTGGGTTAGCCTATGTGCTTCTGCAGTTCTGCTGGGCCAAAGCTTCCCGCTTCTCTTCCAGACCTTCAAATAAATCATTACGTTTTTCATTCAAATTAAGTTAACGTTAGTCTTTTCAAAGCATTTACACAAGAAATAGACATCAGTTTTCCAATATGGACGATTGTTAGATGTTGTGTCAAAACAATGACAAATGATTTTACAATTTATTTAGAAAAACGTTCTGTAATGAATAATAAATAAGTACACCCTTATTTCACTAGATATGTCCCATGCTATAGGGGGCATGATCATTGCCATAAACCGGGCACAAACCCAGACTCCGTAGCTATCATCGAGTTTCTCCATCTGGGTATCCCATGTTTTAGCAGTTGCAAATGCGACCTCTAGACAAACAAGGCCGTTTAAGTTAAAAGTCATTAAGTTAAGTTAGTAATTATTAATAACTCATCTAATTTTATGTACACACGAAGGCACATCAACCTACACAAAACCATTTATCCTGGTCTCTCCAATACGGTGTGCGATCCGTAGTAGAGAGATCAGGTTATAATAGTTTAGAATAGGTTGACCTGCCGGCGTGTGTATGTAAGTTCTCAACATAAAACAACAAATAATGAAGTCCTTACCTGTAAAATATCTTTGTATCAGTATAATCAACTGTTGGTGAGGCAAATTAATAAATTTAAAAATAGAATAAAAACAGCGCTTCGTTTAAATCTGACATTTATTGGCGTGCCATCAGTAATTGGTTTGGATAGTGTACGGGCCTGGGGCCTGCGAGCAGCGAAGTGTTAAAAAACACATTTACCGTAAAATCATCAAACGAATATGACTCTGATGATTTTCCGTATAATGAATTTCACTGTATTTAATTTTTTGAGGAATTTGTTACTGAGTTTAAGACGGATTTATTTATATATTTTGAAAAGAAACATCATGAATTCATGATATTCAACCTGAAAATTGGTGCATCAATAAAGGTCGTTTTGGTGATCAGATTACAGTTTGGGGTAAAGAAAGATTTGTATTGTATGTAGACATCACTAAATAAAATTAGAAACCTAAAATTAATATTCTTGAAAGTAACTTATTAATTAATTTCAAAATGGGCCTTTTGCGTACCAATTATTATTATTACCCAAAAGACTAGATACATTTTTTAAAACGAGATCACAGTATGTACGTCGCGGCGGCGATAGTATGTGCGATCGTCAATTGTTTGTTTATGACGTCACTACCAGAGAAGTGACCGGAGTGTCGCTGTCCGCGCCCGCTGTCCATGCCATGCTATGTAAGTTTCTTCGTTTTAGTAAACTTCATTAAATTTAAAACAGAGTACTTTTTGCTGCATATATAAAATGTATATCATAAAAAAAACCAATCTCTAATGATAATAGCACCTACCTTCACGAATCGGGCAGTGTTTTTACATTTTTTTAATACAAGCAAATCGGATCTGTCATAATTCCCTGAGGCCGTCATAGAAAATCCATCGATCACCGATCCATCAATTAGACATGAAACTCACATTGAAACACTTTTAAAACAGTTCTGGGTACTAGTTTTCGTAGGAATGTTTACGTAAAACATCCTCACAAATATTAGTAACTAACTTTAATAACATGTGGTTGGGTTCAGGACATTATTAACTCTAAATTTATGCATAAGTAAGAAATTCCACACAAAAGTGGACTTCCTTAGGCATTTCATACCAGTCTGTAATAATGATTCATGATTAATGATTCTTACACAATCCATCCATCTTTTATTTGGCCTTCTCCATGTTTTCCAAAATATGATCCGCGACAATTACAGCTTCATAGAATTATGCGAAGACAAAAATGAAAATTTTGATCTGTACCCTATATCTACCGAAATTCGTTTTGTTTGGTTTTATCATATTATAGTTTTTTTGTGGAATTTTAATAATTTGTTAAATAATTTACCTATTCTTACATGACTATTGTAAGCCCAAAGGGAGTGACGTAGCTGTTCTATTTAACTATTTAAGAGCTGTAATATTGGCCATTTTGTTGAGGCTAATGTGTAGATTAGCAGGTTATTCTTTTAGGAAGTACTTTTTGTGATGGAACTTGCAAAATGTTAATCCACAAAATAATGACAAATAGGTGTAAAAATGTCGTCAAGTAGAGCTAACTTGACGACATTTTTACACATTAATAACCTTCAGCATTATTAAATTGGTAAAAAATCTTATTATTCAAAATTACTCTGTACGTTAGACCAACATACACTATATTTTTGAGTATCAAGTCCGGTGCAGATAATACAAACATGAGGTTAGGCAAAACTAGACGCGGAACTATTTGTTACTTATTTTTGGAGACCATGTACATCACCAAAACAGAGGAAAAATCATTGAATCATTTTTATTTTCGTCTGTATACCAATGAACTATAAAAAAATCAATGCTTTAACAGTTCGTCACCTCATGATAATATTTGACAGATAAGAGCAAGAAGCTTCGTACAAAAATAACGCGACGCGCGCTCATAGCGTTTTGGTTTCACTCAAGTTGCATGCATGTAAACAGGATTACTAAATATCCATTAAAACAAAAAAATATACAAACATTTTTTACCCTAGCAAGCAAAATTACACGTTTTTTTAAATAACTGGGCTGGGCGTATTTTTTTTTACAAAAGCGTGTCCGGTATTGTTGTCTCTCCCAAAAGCAGCCTTAACTTAGCCCCGTAGGTTCCTAGACGTTTTTGGGTGTTATCTCATTATAACATTTTCTTTTTTCTTTTCTGACCGGTCTCTTGGTCTAGTGGTTAGTGGCCCTGACTGCTGAGCCGGAGGTCGTGGGTTCGATTCCCACCCAGGACAAACTTTGTGTGATGAGCATGATTGTTTGTTCTGTGTCTGGGTGTGATTTTATCTATAATATGTATGTATTTATAAATTATATAAGTATGTTTATCAGTAGTCTGGTTACCATAACACAAGCTCTGCTTAGCTTGGGATCAGATAACCGTGTGTGAGTTGTTCCAAGATATTAATTTGTTTATTTCTAATGTCTCAGTGATTAACAATGTTTATTTATTTGGCAGTTGGTGTAAAAGAAGAAGCGTCTTCAAGTCTCGTGTCTAATGCAGCACCTTATTCAAAATGTTTTATGTAAAGTTGCCAAAGTTGGAGGGAAACACAAGACTAGAATATAATAAGCACCATGCGTGAATTATTATGGAATTATTGCCTGTAATATAAAGTTCGTGTAGTGTAGCAATGTAAAAAAAATGTATGATGTAAACGTGCATTTAAATTGGTTGAACACTTAATTAAATGTGAATCAGGTTGATAACACTGATGATTTGATTTAAATAAAAGTTAGACTAAATGCACATTATTGAATATTTGGATCCATTTTTAGAATGTTTTGTAAAATGTTTGTGGCGAAACATTCGCCAATTGATTTAAACTTTTATGATGTATGTATTGATCTAACATAAACGTATATATAATTATGAATTTGTAGTGTACAATGATTGTGAAAATATATTTGTTAATAGGTGTTGTTCAGGAAACTCGTTGATGTTTTTAGTAGTACCTACCTAAGAGCAAATCATGAAATTTAATTTCCCACCTGAAACTCTCCCCCAGTTTGGTTTTGAAATAAAACTCGCTGTTGAGTAGTTTAATATTTATTAAATTTGGACACATTTGAATTTTCACAAAAACCTCATCTTAATTTTTACAGATTTGAAATAAAAAAATAAAGATAAACAGAACTGGTACACAATCATTAAAACTAAGTTTTTTTATAATATCATCAGAATTGTATTAAGTATTTAATTAAAAAATTACACAAGATCAGAAATAAAATACATAATTGTGACTTGAAAGTTACATATTATTTCTTTAATTATTTCCATATACTTACTGGCTACATATACGAGAAATCAATGATAAATTCACAAATATAGGCTAATAACGTGATATCTTTCGAGAGGCACTCGATTGCGTTAATAAAATGTTATGATAAAACGCGTGAAACCTTGTCCGTCAGAGTCATGCTAAAAATGAAGTTTATTCTTCACGAAACTGCTGGTTCGAGCACTGATGGTGATAACACACTTGTTAACAATTTGAACTTCCCAGTTTTACTGGTTTACAATCTCTAAGACTCAGTGCGCGTTGTTTACAACTTTAGACAAGAGCCCACAGAGTAGAGTTAGTGACAATTTACTTAATTTCTAGTGTTAGTAAGTGCGGATAGAGATTTTAATACAAATGAAATGCAGCGTGGAGTTGCATCTACTGAAGTATCAGCCCTACCGATCTGCGAATACTCGAAGAGCAGCGTTGGTGCAAAACAGGGCCGTCTCTCTTTAGATCGTCCAACGACCATTTATTTAGGACAGTTCAGTACTAATTGGGAAAGGCATTCTGCGTATATTGTTGCTGTGAATAGTGTCGATGGTTCCCTAACCATGATCCCTTCTCTCAGAGTCTATCCGACACACGACCATTTCGAATGGTTGATATGAGCAATAAAGTACAATTGATTTTGAACTATAGAGGAATACAAACTGAAGCGAATATTGCGCAGGATTCTGAAAGAGACAGGCAGTAAGCATTCTGTTTCAATGATAACGAAGCCACACTGGCTGTCTACACCAGTTTGAACACTTCTGCAAGAGTAAGTTTACACCATCAGCGAGAGCGAATCTTTAAACATTATTTTATTTTCAAATATTATTGAATTGATATATTTTGAGTGTAATAGACACATATAATATTATCATTTGAGAAGAACACAGATAATCATGTAACTTATACTATGACATTATTAAATTGAATATGGCATTTTCTACAAATACAACAACGTTTTGATCAAAATATCCATTGAGAGTAAGAAGAATAATCATATTTGCTTAATAGTATGTTATAAATGCATGCATATTCTACAATAATGTAAGTCTAAAACTTCATATTCTGTAACATTTAGTTTTATCTACTAACAACTAAACGCAAAAACCAATCTGCGTCTTAGCTACTAACCTGACAACTCAGTTTCTATTGAAAATATTTTTATTTAATATCTCCATCCATTGTTCAATATCAAACTTGGTTAACTTTTAATATATAAAATGTTGGCAAAGTTGTGAGTTTTGAATGTAAATATATATTAATTATCCCCATTAATTTGCAATAAAAGCACAGAAAAAAGGAATACTTACTTATAAAACAATCACTTAAACCGCGATCGAATTTTAAACTTCAATATCAATTACGTATAAACCCTAAGTACTGTGGTATCAAAAATAATTTACATTTTTACAATTTTGAAATCCTTTCCTAAAAGTTGACACCCTCATTTTATTAACTGCTAACAACACTTATGACCACAATTTACTTAGGACAGTCCTTGTCGATGCGTTTTAAACGAAGTGATTTGCTGCGTGGCTCCGGTGCTCGGTTCAGTAATCCAGATGACCTTTCCACACTTAATGAGTGACCACGTTCACGCAGGGGCATAGAGTGCGTCAGTAGATGCATAGAGGTATTGTGCGCAGAGATCATAGGAAATTCGCTGTAACCACCTAAGTCACTCCTCAAATCTGAAGCTGCTAAAGATGTCATGTCGTCAGAATCAGTATCTTCGTCTTCAGATTCCAAAACCCTGAAATTGTCCGAGCTTTAAGTCATTCTATTAAAGCAATTAATAACACATTCGCTTTGTCTGCAACCCATGGCAGAATAGAGACAAATCGCAAAGGCATTGAATCGCTGTTTCTTACAAACTATAATGCAGTAGTAATAATACTCACCTTAATTCAATTTTGCTTATTCTCTGTTTTATTTTAGCCTGTTCTTCACCGACGTCTGTAAGCAGTCCTTGTAAGCGATTATTCAAAATATCAACGGTAGTTTCCAATTTATGCACAGTTTCTTCCATGCTCTGTTGAGTAGTTTGCGCATTTTCGAAAATAGTTTCATCGAGCAAGCCATCCTGGAGTTTCAAAAGAATTGTATATATTTGTATATATGTGTGTGTATGAGTATTATTTGACAAAATTGTATACTTAGTGGGTTATTTATATGTTGTGCTTATTTGTATACAGTTATGCGTGGGGTTATTATTATGTTTGGTTGTCACGGCTACTGTGACATTATTTACGAACCTTCCTCAATAACTGACAGCCTCGTTCTGTTAGAGTTGCTCTGGCATCTGGATAATCAGCGAGTGCTTCCCAAAGATCTCTTTTTGCTAGGCAAAATAAGTCAGAGTAACCCAGGGATCGCACGTTAGCTGTTCTTCTATTTCCGGTACGATTACCAGCTATTTCCAGTACGCTCACTTCTCCAAACACAGAGCCTGCGCTCAATGTAGCTAGTACAGTTTTACCATCATCGGCCACCACTTGGAGTCTTCCGCGTTTGACAATATACATTTCTTTACCAACGTCGCCTTTCCGGCAAATGTAGTCACCTGGACTAAAAACTTGAAGTTTTAGTTTTAATACCAATGCCTCTAATAACCCAGGCTCGCAATCTTGAAAAATCCTCACTTTGCGCAAAGTATCCAAATGCACGCGAATGGCAATTTCTGCTTTAAGTTTATCAGGTAGAGAAGATAAGACATTTTCTTCGTCAAGAGCTCCGCTTTGTGCCCAAGTGTAAGCAAACCAACGAATAACTCTAGCTTCAAGTTCCCCGCTAACTTTTCTGAATGCCATGTACTGTTTTACGCCATCCATTTTATTTTGAAATTCGACCCTGGCAACATTCATGTTCGAAATCATAGATCCGATATTTCCAACTATTGTGGCAAAAATCAAAACTCCAGCTAAGAAGTCCGCGACGACAAATAGGTATTCCGCATCGATCTCCGGCTGTGGAGTTTCTCCGATGGTGGTAAGAGTCAGAGTGGACCAATAAAAGCTGTAAATGTACTGATGTGACAATGTTTCGTTACGGGATCCTGTGATATTATATACCCAATTATCGGTTCCAAATCCAATTGCATAACTTATAGCAAAATACAGACAGGCGTTCCAATGAATGAGAACCAGTATAGCCATTACCACCTGAAAGTATAACGAAGAGTCAACAAAAAATGTATTATCACTACGTGAAAGATTTTACAATTTTCTAACCTTGCAAATCCTGAACGCGTTTGGATAACTTGTGGCAGTCTCAGTGCGATCGAACCACTCCCACATTCGTGGTAGGCGAAACAGTCTATTGAGTCGTACAATAACAGGGCAGGGCAAACATTTCTGGAACAACCAATATTGACACTTAGGTAATAACTAAGTTAAGGAATGGTTCAGTGGAATATTTCGCATTTTCTATTGGTTCAAACAGTGATGCAAAGTGCATTATTTCCCTTTCAATGGTTTACATCTAACTTGGAGTAAGGAAAGTACATTATAAATAAGAGCCATGAGAAATTTCTCTTAGGTACGGAAGCATTTGACTGTATTGTAAGCATTTTGGAATCTTGCTAGTTTTCAGGCATTATTTTTAGAACTGTCTCGAATGTCGGATCTTAGGAGTCTTTTTATGTATTTTTTTTCAGTTATGGAATAATTATGTTGTGGGATTTACACCTCGAAATCCAGGGCCAGCAAATGAATCTTTGTTTAAACTTTAGAAATGTGGTTTTAACAATAAGTATATAAAAAATGCGATCTCAATTTTTTTTTATAATTTAAAATATAATTTTCAGGGTACCTATATTTTTATTAGGTAGCTTTAAAGTTATATTGTAAACTTGTCCTTGGGCCTCAAGGGACTGCAGGTAAAAGGTGAGGGTGGTGGAATTATGGACAACAGCAGCTGTTGACGTGGTCAGATTAGTACTCGTGGCAACTAGTTTGCACAAATTTATGTCGGGCGTTTTCATTAAAATATAAATTTTATTATTTATTTCCTATTCATGTCTATTTATTATTGTACGACAATAGTTGATTATTGAACATTTACATCATTGCAAAAGTTGTGATTTTCAGACTTTCAAAATAGATACTATTTTTTTATTTATAATAAATACAAAGAAACTGAACATACAATCGTATATTTTATAATAAATTGATGATAAAAGTATTATATTAAATTAAAATTTTATATTTTTAATCATCAAAACGAAATCCTTACTAATATTATAAAAGCGAAAGTGAGTTTGTTTGTTTGTTACCACTTCACGCTTTAATAGCTGAACCGATTTTGATGATTTTTGCTACAGAGATAGTTGGGAATCAGGAGACGGTGATAAGCTGATTTTATTAAAAAAAAGTGGGATATGAGGGAGAACGAGGTAGGAAAAGGGAAAACTTAGCGTTGCTATTACAAATCAATAAGGCGCAAGGGCAAACACTGCAGGTAGCAGGTACTGTGTTATACTGAATTTAACGAACCAAACCATCGAATAACAATCTTAATCAGATCTAGGTCTCAATGAACTGCCAAAATTGCTAAATTAAAGCAAGAGGCATCTGCAGAAAGAGCGGTTTGATTGTCTCAGTATTTAAATGCTCGCGAATTTGTTCACGAGCATTCAGTATTCAGACAAAAAATATATCAATAAAGGAGTGTTATTTTTAAATGAAGAAGATCTATACATAAATGTAGATCTTCTTCATTTAAAAAAGAACAAAAAACATCAGTACGCTCTCTACCAAGCAAAAACTTCGAACGGCGGATTCAACTGACCTGGATTGGAAAAAAGAAAAACCAAATCGTCATATCAAATTAAGCACCTATGCAACTGCCTCTGATTACACACAATTTTAAATGTATTAATAAGTCGAAATAATTATCTCAACAAGATTCGTAGAACAAAATTGTATTAATATCACGCCTTTGTTACGTACATTTAAGAACTATTATCATTTTTCTTTGAGAATGGGGTTGGAAATATAAATGCGGGATACTGATGCCCCAAATACCAAAGACCTTATTAAAACTGATTTTTCACATTTGCAAAACAGGATGCGGAGAATCTTGTGGGTACAAAGTGATATTGAGCTGTGATCCTTCACCTACAATCCACATTAATGAAATCGATGACGACGACAGTAATGAACAATAATGTTTTAATGTATATATACTTAGTTTATATTATTCTTTTTGTAGTAACCCGTTATTATATTGCGAAAAGTACCTATGAATAAATTAACTTAAAGTTACTCTATGCAAATATTATTTTTTAATACACTTCTTCGAAAACTGGCTCTTATCGCACTACGATTAGGTTTAAGTACAATGTGTATCACACGAGTGCATTTTTCTCATTTATCGCAACAAAGGCGTTCATTTTTCGGTTTCATGACGGATAACAATAAAGAACTGCTAAAATCCCTATAGCCGGCTTTTTATTTTTTAGAGTAAGTAGGCGCTTGTTTTTAAGACCTTTTTAAATACTTACATACAAAGTTAAAACGTTAATTGGGTTTATCAACAGAATTTCGCAAATGATAACATGATCACGAGGATAATAATTTGGTAATAACGACAAAATGATATTTGAGTTCAAAATTTAAAAATATTTGAATTTCTAATTTTTTATAATAGGTCGTTTAGCGATGTCATGTTTTTTTTTCTCTTACAGTATGAGAAGACAAAGCGCGGTGAAAAACAAATTAAATCATAGTTTCATATTGATTAAGAAGAAAAGTATTTTCGTACCTCAAAAGGAAAAAACAATAACCCTTATTGGATCACTTTGTTGTCCGTCTGCCTGTCTATCTGTCAAGACCCTTTATCTCGGGAACGCGTGGAGGTATCGAGTTGAAATTAAAACCGTATACTGAACTTTGGCATCCCTTTGTGTTGTCAAAAAAAATCAACCCTCAAGTCAACGCAGTCAAATGATATGGCTGTTTATGTTGCAAGTTTGTACGACGATGACGAAACACTCGATTCTCGAGTCTGACTCCCGCTTGGCCTGGTCTTTTTAATTTCTCCGAAGTGTATTGAAATTCGTCGTTAGATTCACGTGAGAATTTATCACAGCTATGTGGCTTTATAACACCCTAGCCTGGCGGCTCGTGCATTAAGTCCGCCTCAGCTGCAATGACAAAGCTTGTGATGCTGTCTATTGGATTAGATCTTTAAACATAGCGTGATTAAAGAGGAAAGTTTATATGAATAATATTAGTACCTACATTGCAACTGCGAAGGTAAAAAGTAGCTATTAAGGTACAAAAATTGAAACTATAATTTGTTTTTGGTATGATTTGTTGTGATCAAAATCGCACATTTTTAAACCTTTTGACTGGCTCTTTTGACAAACAGTTTTTATGAAGCTTCGTTAACTAGCCCTGGAATCTATTTTTTTTAATTTTTTACGATTTATGACGTTCCACTATAAAATGTGTCCGGTCAGGGACTATATAGCGATATTTTATGTACTTTTATAACGAACATTCTAATACTCTAAAATACTGTTTTTTTCCACAAAAATGTTTACAATATTTTCGTTGAATTGCATATTTTTTTGGACTTTATTTTTTTTTCTAAAGTTACGAAAATGCTCTACTTTTCGTACCATTTGCGAAAAAACAATAAGTAATAATATGAGATAAGCATTTATTAAAAATAATGACATTAAAAGTAAAAGTTTACATTCGAACATTGATCCAATTATTTATAGAGAGAGCTACACTTTTGTTTGGTACATTTATTGTTGATGAGTATGATTGCGGCAGCATTTGCACTGATGGAATCCGACAATACACTGTCACTGTCGCTTTGATTTAGCAATGTATTTTTAAAACATTAACTTATTTATAAAAATAAACTTAACGTTTATGTATTTGAAGAAAACAAAATCGCGGCAAATTCCTAGACATATAATATGTTTTGTCGGAAAAGCAAAGGCATCAAGCTCATACGACCTCGTCGGTTTTGGTAATTTTAATTGCGTGTTCCTTTTTAAAAAAGATGCTTAATGCTTTATATACCTACAAACTCAATGGTGTAAACACAGATGTAGTTCAGTATTAAGTATTCCAATTTTAAATCACATTCTCTCCCTAGGGGATGAATGAAATTCAGTACAATTTTCTTTCCCTGTTTTTGACAGATTAAAAATGACTATTTTATGTTCGCTTTTTGGGGCATAGAATGTCACTTTTTTGAGCAAGTGGTACGAAAACAATATTTTTGCCCTCTGAACAAAACACTCATTACATAAGTATCTACAATATCGCTAGTTCATGACCGGACACATTGTATAATCAAAAACGTTAAGATTTACTTTATGAAGATCTTTTGTGACCCATCCTGTTGGAGTTCATCAACATTTACGGTGTCATATACTCAACAATAAGAGCTTTAGTAAGTGTTAGTGCTCAAAAAAACTTGCACCTTGTTTAGTTGTGATGTTTGTACACAATATCTTAACGGTTATCTGAAAGAGGAAATATATGTACAACTACCAGACGGTTACCTTGATGGGTCACTAAATGTTTGGTAAGTCGACCAAAGCTTATAAAGGCTAAAGCGAGCTCCAAGGTGCTGAAACTTGCCTGCCGGGGTTGCGGGTTGTTCGAAAGAGATACCGCGGCCCCGGAACGTAAAGGGCAATGGAAGGAACATGGGTGGGTTTTTGTCAGTAAAAGTCTGACATGAAGAGAGGGGAAAGTTATTTGATGATATCCCACGCCAAAAAAAAATGTGCTGAAACTTCCGTTGCGAAGAAATATTATTAGATATGGACTTCAAACAGTGCAAAGATATCAAAAGATTTTCAGTAAAATTCCGAAGCAGCAATACATTATTTACTTATTAGTAGATAATATACTGCAGACCTGTTGTATTGTGGGAACGATAATTGTGTGACACGAAATCCGACCAAGTACTGTCATTTTTAGGATCACTTTGTTGTATATCTGTCTGTCTGTCACGATCTTTTATCTCGAGATTGCGTGGAGCTATTGAGTTGAAATTAATCCATATATTCAAAAATCTAAAATAGTCTACGCAGTCAAAAGACATGGCTGTTCATGAAGCAAGTTTGTGTGTTCTCCCTCGGTGCGCGAGTCCGACTCGCATTTGTCCGGATCTTTTTTAAACGGTTTTGTAAATTTTACTGGTCACTTCGTTTCATCGAGACAGGTTTCACCAGAAAGAGAAGCCTTTTTAGCTAGCATTAACTGGTATATGATTTAGGGCAGAACTTCAACAAAATTACTTGTTTTGCCTTTTGTGATGTTTAAGGAAAATATAAATGTCAAATACTAACATCATCACAAGTTCCAGGTGTCCACCAGTAGTATGCTATATCAGTTGGTATTAATGATATTAGATCATATCTCCACGAAACGGATTTTAAGTAATGTGTCCTGAGCATTTTTCGATCTTTAACCATAAGCCCTTGTTCTAGATATCCTGAAACAAGAAATATTTTTATTATATTAAAAGTAGATATTAAACTAGATGTCGCTACAGCTGCACCGCCTCAGCCAATGTCTTCATATTGTCACAAAAAAAGGCTGGTTCCGCATATTTGTAGTAGAACTTGAGAGACGTCATCACCGCCGCATGGACTGGAGACGGTGATACTACAGGTGCTTTTCCGAACAATGAGAATGATAAATGGTCATGAAATAGAAAGAGCGACACTTCTAGGCAAAATAGCTAGAGTTTGTGTTGAACTAAGCTTGTTCTGTTTTCCATAAGCAGTAAAAAAATAATCAATCGATCACAATATCCGTAGATTCGTGACCCTACAAGCACAGTGCAATATTTGTGCGGAAAAAGCAACTAGGCAGGGTCGAATGTTTGTTCACACGTTAGCTAAATTTGATGACGCAAGGCGCGGCTCTGCGTGTGGGTGTCAAATTGTTGATTTGCGGGCTCACTCCAAAGTAATACTCGTAACTTACACTGTCGTAAACTAAGTCGATTTTAATAGTTCTTACGATGTGCCATAAGTGTAGATGATAAAACAGTGAGATCTAGGCTAGAGACCAACAGGCTGTTTAAACAACTTATTACCGGAAGTTTTTGTGTTTATAAACATGTTATATCTATTTATAGGTAATTACCATCTTATTCTTTTCTGGTAAGTGCTCGTAAAAATTCAATTACAGTTTTTAAGTGGGGCGAAAGTCAATGAAAATCTCGTGACCGACTGCGTGAATCACACCTCTGCATAAACACGGGGCGCCGACGATCTGGTCGAGTCTGCACACTTATATATATTGGGGCTTTCACTACACAAATAATAATTATTCGCATATAATTGATTTCCCGTTAACAACTCTCAGTATTACAGGGGCAAAAAAGTGCATAAGATCTAACGAAATTTAAAAAGTAGTGATAGTGCCATCATTTTGGCTTTAGAGAAACTAGAATTTGTTGAAACAGCTGGTTTTTGGTATCACGCTCGACTCAAGGCTTACACATTGGGATCACATCAGAAATGACATATCTTGTAAATTTTTCCATTAATTTTGAGATAGAGTGGGGTTCGAAAGGGGAATGAGATAATCCTATCTGACAAATAAGAACTAACACACCCACAGTCGAAACTCAGAACAAAAGCTCTGGGGTGAGGAATGGATAAAGATGTGAGACATCTATAGTTAAGGAATTGCAAGACAAACTGGAGTGCTACATAGAAGATCAAATTCCTTTAAACAAGCAAATAACAGTCATGGTTAATTCCCGATAGGGAGAGATTTCGATCCAATATTGCCTTTAAGTAGTGGTGAAATGAAACAAATGAACATTCATAACAATAACTATTTAGAGATAAAAGAAATATGCCTGTATCCCAGAATAAAAAATAAAGTTTTTCAACATATTGGCCTCGACTAACTCCAGAGAATCTGTTGAATTCTTGAGAAATTGAGCATTGATTAAACGAACAATGTTGGAATGACTCCGAAGATTCATACCATAATCGCTATATACGATAGATGTGCAAAATAACTGATTTTGTACAGAAACAAAGGATATCAGTTTTAATAATTAAAAAAACACAAGGTGAGTGAAAAATTCCGACGATCACCTATTAATTTTGTTTGGTGTGAATAATTTATACTTGCTAAAAATGGTGACAGTGAATTAATGAGATGTTGGTGAAATACGATGCACGATGTTGCTGCAGCTCACAAATTCCTTCGGTTCTGCTAAGATTTGAATGAAGTAAGCAAACAAAACAATAACAAATATTGTAACAATGCATAATGATAAACAAAAGCATTCATTATTTCATTTAGATAGATACCTGCAAAAATCAAAGCGATGATAAAAACACGACAAAATTAAGATTCATTTATAATTATTGAACAATATCTTAATAGTTTTGCAAAGCCGTTGCTGGTTTTGTTTTTCCCGAAAATTTTAATACAGAAACAATTAAAATGTGAATTACAGTATTCCAGCAACAGCTTTCAAATAAAAATTGAGTGCTATTGACTGTTTTGTATAAAAATATAGTTTCATTTTTATTAGACATTCGCTATAATGCAGTTTGCGCTTTGTGATCGCATGAGCAACTTTATGATAGTATTTAATCATTTGGTAACACAAATACAATTGATTGGACTTTGAGCTATGGATATACATAGTATCATGCTCATTAAGCTTGCTATAAAACCAGTCACAAATGCAGACTCCAATCTACTACTACTTGGACTAAGTACTGAGAAATTTCTGGTGTAAAACTCAGTAACAAAGCTGAAACTGAGCATCAAACCGCGGTCTCCCTAACAGTAGTACCTACTTTACTGCTTAGATTTCTAATAAATTGTACTGATAAAATATATTCCGCAAAGTCTTGTGAAAAACACGACAGGTCACTTTACTTAGCACCCATTAGTTTCTTGACCCCTTACAGAAAGCACTTAGGAAAGATTTTGGGCACTTTATTTGGTAATTTGCAATGTTTTGTTTCAGCGCACATTAAAATGGTTTCTTGCTAACAGAACTATGCTTTCTTTACTTATTTTAAGAACGAAACTAAACGCAATCAGAAAACCAAAAAGGGCGCAGTTGTCAGTGATAAATATTTCACAACTATAATTCTTCTACTTACTAAGATGTAACTTATAATCGAGTTTATTTCATTCCACCCTAAGACGACTAATTATAATTGGTTACTGTTTATCTCTTTGAATGATAGTCATCTTTTATGTGTTATTTTACAAAAAAAAAATAGTGAATCAACTGAAATGGCACAATACTGTTACAATGCTACATCATTTTTTTTGCGGATGGGAAATCATCAAATAACTACCCCCGCACTGGGAGCGGCGGGGAGGGGGGGTAAAACCCACCCATGTTTCTTCTATTGCTCTTAATGTTCCGAGGCCACAGTATCTCTTTCGAACAACCCGCAACCCCGTCAGGAATGCTACATACTTGACAAAATAATATTTTACGCCGGAACGTAAAGGGCAACAGAAGGAACATGGGTAGGTTTTATTCAGTAAAAGTCTGACGCCTCCCGCTCCGCCCAGAGCGGGGGAAGTTATAATTTTATGATTTTCCACCCGAAAACAAAAAGGTATTTATTTGATTTAAACCCTTTGCTAGTCTTAAACCTCACCACGTATCACCAAGGGGGAGGGGGGGTCAAAAAGTGCCAAAAAAACATCACGAGATTAATGGATGGCCCCCTTTTCAACGTAGAAACACACAAAATATAACTGAAAGGCTTTCACTAACATTAATTTTTGATTTTAAAACTATGTATACAACATTATTTTAGGTATATGCGAAACCTGAATAAAGTTTGTTCAGAATAAGCAACTGAATCGATTCCAATCATTTTTACACCATGTTATATTTTTTCTCAAAAATATTTAAAAAAGTTAATAATATGGACATCATGCGACGCGAAGTAGGTACCGGCAAAAAAAATGCGCGCGAGTCACAGTGCATAGCGCGGCGTGGTGACGCCATGCGCCGCTGCTGGTGACAGTGAATTTGTACGGATATCCAGGTAACATAACTACATTATACTTTGTGGTGTTTCATAATACAGTTTCGAAATTTTGTACATAGATTCTTTATATAAAAATACTGGACAGGTTTTTCGGCTTTCGCATAAACAAAAAATAATGTTGTAAAATAGAAAAAAAAACCGTTTTACTAAAACGGGTACTATTGTTAAAATCCGGTTAAAACCCGTTTTTTTATAAACTATAACTTATAGGCTGGATGGAGGACAGATTTATAAAAACAGGTATAGTTGGGATTTCTATTCTTACTGGTATCCTAATCATCACTGAAAATATAAATGAAATTAAAATGTGCCATTACTACATCCGAATCGTCAGCAAATCCAGCTAACGACTGCCGAATTAGTATTATGAAATACTCCTCTTTAAAAGCTGACTGTCAAACTTTCGGTCCACTAGCTAGCTACCTGTAAGTATTTATGTAATGTGATGACTGATGATCTTCAAATGACAATAACGACTGGGATCAAAGGCTAAACGTGCTTTCAAAAACAGAGGACACTCATTTATGGGTGTCAGTGTTCACCTATCCAAGGCCCAACCTAGGTAAGCAAGGCTTAACCTGAGAAGCGGCTATTATTATTTAGCCACGAGTTGTTGTGAGCTCTATGTAGAACACAGTATGATGTGGATTAATTTACTTCACAATCTATTTAAAATGAACCAATCGTAACAATGCATCAATTCGAATATAGTTTTTGTTTGATGATTTCCGAATCATCTATATTGTATACAATAAAAAAGTCATAGTAAATAAAATAAAAAGTTGTGATAGTTTTAATATTATATTTTAAAATAACGTACCTTCATGCACGTGCACCACAGTATCCATGAGATAAATAGCATCGCATATGTAATCAATCACAAACCAGAACGGCGTCAGTTTGTCCAGCTCCCAGAAAACAGCTCGGCCGATGACGAAAACCATGTTGTAGAGAATAGCTAAAGACACCACAGCCAGCCACTGTAAAATTAGATTAAAAAATGTTAATCATTTTGAGTTTATGTTAACCTGCAAGTGGTCATCTGCAACGTTACCGGTGGCGCGTTTCCAAAAAGACCTACTGAATTTAGGTATACAGCATGTTGATTGCATCCTCGCCAAATTCAAGAACGTAACTATGCTAATGATTCTCGACCCGAATCGATAATAAAATAAATAGGTTTTTTTTTTTTACTTTTTTCGTATTTGCAGAAATCGGTAAGTGTACTGTACACTACACTCGGACTGTGTGCGTGCATGCCGCTGTATGATACGAATACGCCGACGCTCACGCACGCTGTTCTGTTAGTTCTGTAGGTGATTCTCTACCTTAAAGTGGAGATATTCTATAATACTGTTAAATTAAAACAGACTGAGACATATCATACAAGCGCCGTATATTATTATTGATCAGGTACCGTAATTTTCATTGATTATTGATGACTTTTATTAGCACCTCCTAAATTTTGGCGAGGATGCAAATCAACATATTGTATATTAAAAAAAAAAAACTTTTTTTACCATGATCTTTCGGTAAGCAAATATTTGTAATTACTATGAATTTAAAATGGAATCACGTTACCTCTTTGAATTAGGTCATATTTTGTTATATTATCGGCCTGGCTTATTCGTCAACTCGCGACCGAGTGAAAATTTTACGTGTTTACAGTCACCAACAAAGTGTTTTGTCTTTTGTAGATGACTGTAAATACGTAAGATTTTCACTCGGTCGCGAGTTGACTACAACAAAAATAGGTAAAATTGGAAAGTGCCAACTCGCGCGCAGTCGCGAGTTTATGAGGCGCGAGTTGACGAATAAGCCATCGGCCTGAAAAACTACCGCGAATAGTACCTACAAGCTAGTTTAACGAAAAAATAAATTGTTTTAGTGAAAATTAGGAAAATTCACTTTAACCTCTTCAGCTAAAATTGCAGGTTTTGCTGCTTGGAAACAGTGAGCAAAACGCGATTTTGGGTAAGACAGTCAGTTTCAAATTTTTAAACAGCCCCGGATTGTCATTGTTTCGTTCGGAAACGCGTAAGAACCTTAAACTTAAGGACTTAGTAATTTTATATTTCTTTTCTTGTGTAAATTATTAGATCTAAAATTGATTCTTGTTTTTAAAATAATATTTATTGCAAGAGATAAAATTGATATTTATCCTGAAATAATTATTTCTAGTTTCAACAATATGACATTGCTATTCCAGAACGCGCTTATAAAAGTTACTTCAACTCAGTCTATTTAATCTTGTCAATTCTTATTCATTATTTTATTGTGATTAGCCGCTGACCACAGAAAAAGAAGGAACAGAATAAAAGTTTGGCTTAAGAACATCATAATTACTATTATTATATGGTAGATATAGTAAATAAGCCTGTTTGTTGTAGAACGTGAAATACACTCTGTTGCGTGGTTAGAACAGAGTAATATGATATGTGTTCTCGCTACTGAAGTGAAAAGTTATGTCTGTTACACGAGAGAAAAATGATTTGCATTTAATTTTGAAGATTGATAAAGTTCACTGAACTGACCAATAATAGGGTAGTTCACACCACCAATCAATTGATATACTTTTTATGAGCTGTCAAAACGCGTTTCCCCCATAGATTTTGTATGAGACTCGCAAACGATGACGTCACTAAGTTGTCAAGTCAATGATGCAACTATTTATTGATTTAAAAGCAACTAAAAATCGAATTTTAAAGTTATTTTGAAATGAATGGAGGTCTAGAATAAGGTGTTCTTTCAAAAAAAAAAAAAATTATTGGTTAATGGTGTCAACTATCGAATTATGCATGTCTATAGTAACAAACCATTTCTTTATCTAATCTGCTACACGTTTAAAGTATCGTAGCCTAAAATTTTATTAATATTATCAAAACTACTCTAATTCTTAACTATTAACGTTTCATTGCGATCATATCACAGCTCTACTGAAAGAGAGAGCATCTTCAGCTTCAGCTCCCGGTGCAGAGCCGGGAAAACGATAATAATTAATTAGTTTGTCGTAAGAGGATCCTATTAATTCACATCCTCTTTCCCTACAATTGACATCAATGTTCTGATCTCATTTCCTATATATACTAACATTGAATGACGTTAGATAAATAGATAGAATATTCTTTATTATGTGCGAGTAGTAGTGTAGGAGTTAGTAAGAGTTCAGGTTGCGCGGTACGCTAGCATTAATGATCTCTGTCGAGCTCTTGTCTCCGGGCCAGCTGTGTGGGATACATTTTGTATCGACACCCTAGCGCGATTCCATCTTCCTAGGGTGGTAGGCTGCGGCTGGTGCTGAAAACCTCGAACGGCGCAAATATCACAACTTAATTAGCAGTCATGCGATTGAGCCGTTTGGGTTTGAAACACTAGGGTCATTGGGTCTGAAACTCTGAATGCTAACCTAGTATTTCGAGATATCGCCAAACCAAGGTTGGTTGACGACTCTTCTAGTGACCAGAAGGCTGTGCATTTTTAGGCCTATGAATTAGCATTGCCATCCAATGTGGTAAAGCTGCCAACATTCTGTGCACTTTTCCTGTTGCTAACGATGTGGATATTTTTTAATGCCCTGTAATTGCTTAACCATTTTGATACAATGTTTTCGTACATTTATTTATTTTTACATACATATAATTACATTTTTAAATATTTCTTAAAATCATAAAAAAAAACATTTAAAAATATAAAAATAGTAGCCCACCGGTATCGGGAACAGGGTCCAAGCTACCGGCGGTCAGGGCTCCAGAGAAAGGAACCTCCTAACAATACGAGCCGTGTCCAGGAGTACCGCTTTCTGTATCAAGCCCTTGATCCAGCTGCCTAACGAGAGCCTCCTCAGGTATTGGTCGAGGCTCTTGGCAATTAAGCCATTGGCAGATACGACTATCGGCACAATGATCGCTTAGTCCACATCCCACATGTCGACAACCACGCGAGCCAAGTCAATATACTTCATTTGTTTATCTTTCTCGGCTGTCACGAGGTTCTCATCATGCGGGACTGTTATGTCAACAATCATTGCGCGCCACTCTGATCGATCCACCACCACTATATCAGGCTTGTTAACAACAATAGTCCTGTCAGTGATGATGGATCGATCCCCGTACAATGTGATATTGCCATGTTCAAGAACTGGGTCGGGCTCATACCTGTAGTATGGCACTTCCGATTCCACAAGATTGTATTTTAGAGCAAGTTGCTGATGGATAATCCTGGCTACAAGGTTGTGTCTATGCAAGTACTCTCCGTTAGCTAGACGAGCACAACCGGAGATAATGTGTCGAATTGATTCACCCGGACGGTGGCATGCCCGACATATGTCAACCGTGCCGTCCTTCACAATAAATCTCCGGTAGTTATTTGTCATCATAACTTCATCCATAATTGCACAGAAAAAACCTGCAGTTTCTCCAAAGAGATCCCCGGAACGTAGCCAGGCTACGGACGCTGAATGATCTACATCGGGTCCATGTAGGGCCCGGAAAAAGCGTCCGTGGAGCTCCTTACTCTGCCATACCTCCCTGCGGTCGTTAGTGTCAAGCACTACGGGTTTGCACCAGTTTTCTTTAGCCAAGGAGAGCGGGGTGAGGCCTTTGTCCACTGCAACCACATCCCGATGCATTCCCACATCGGTTTCTAGGAAATATTCCCTGAAACTGCATATCTCGCGATTGTGGAGAGTCTTGGAGTTCCTCGACCTCCACAACTCCGCGGGATATACAGTCTCATAACCGAAGAACGTGGGTGATGCATACGAAATGCCGTTAACAATGTACGGACCTTCCTACCCAGGGCGTCCAGTTCTGTTTGAGTCCATTTGAGTATGGCGAAAGAGTACATCAAAACCGGCATGACCCAACCGTTGAAAGCACGCACCTTGTTTCCACCTGATAAAAGACTATTAAATACTTTTCTCAGGCGGCCAAAGAAGCGCTCCTTCAACGATTGCTTCATGTCAGCAACATTGATGCCCAACGCTTCCGACATACCCAAATACTTGTAGGTTTCGTTTGCTGAGAGGGATCTAAGGTGTATGGAATCCGAGAGTTGGGTTCCCACAGATTCCACAATTTCCCCTCGCTTTACATGCATGACCGCACATTTGTCCACACCAAATTCCATACTGATGGCACTACTAAAGGTTTCAGTTACCTTCAGTAGTTCCATCAGTTGCGAATCGTTGGGGGCAAAGAGTTTCAGGTCATCCATGTAAAGGAGGTGAGATATAACCTGACCAACTCTCCTCAATCGATAGCCCAGACCTGAACCCTCCAGCAACGTGCTTAGTATGTGGCACGGAGTCATAGGCCTTTTTATAGTCTATCCAACATGTCGATAGATGCCTTCGGGAACGGCGAACCTGTTGGCTAATGGCCATATCAATGAGGAGCAGCTCCTTAGTACCACGGGACCCGTTCTTACATCCATTCTGAGAAGCAGATAATACAATGTTTATTATTAATTTTTGTAGTTTCTAAATAATGTACTAAGATGTGAAAATGAGAGTTTTGCTAAATATTATTGTGTCAACAGCTAAACGACTTCTAATAGATCGACAAACTGCTAGCACCGGATCCGGTATATTGGTTCCGGATCCGGTAATAGTTAAATGAGGCCAGATCCGCCTGACCGTTTTTCCGGATTGCAATCTCTAGCTGTGATGAGGACAGACTTTTATTGAAACGACTTCAAATTTACGTTCTCTTTTTCAATACCCGTCCTTAACTCTTCCTCCTTAGGGTTTAAAAATCAAATTATTAGCTCGTCGAATATACTTTAAAAAGAATCGGATTATTCGGACTTAATTTAACAAGTGTCTTTGATCAGAAGGGACATTTAAGAGAATTTTTCTATAGCCGTATATATAGGAAATACATTTCGGTAAAGGAACATTTAATACGTGATGGCAGACTTTACATAAAACATATAACTGAATATCTAAAGTGGTTCGACTATTGAGCCGGACAGACTTCCATAGTCTAATTAGTACGCGTGGTCCGACTGAAAGTCATTTAGAGAGATAGTTAAATATATTTGCGAACTATACAGTTGAACTGCGTGAGTTGTTATTTATTAAACTGCATTTGGACATAACAATTCGACTGGATATATCTATGTAGAAATATGGAACTGTAAATATGAGGCGAAATTCAAGTAAAGTAGAGGCGAAAACCAGTAAAAACATTTAAGAAATAAAGGACTCATCGTAGAACTTAAATAACCACATAAAAACGCAATAGCTCCTTAGAAGCTAAAGCGTTCTAGGTCATGCTAAGCCGCTTGCCTCAAGCTTTAGCATAATCATAAAATCCCAGATGTCTGGAGTCGAAGGAAGGATTCAATTTGTTTTACAGAGCAAATGCACGTCATCGATGTTAATTTATGTATTCAGCAATAATTAATTCTTCAAGTTACAACTAAATTGTTCTTCAGCTACTAAACATTTATGACAAACGTGTTAAGCATAATTATGCAAGCTGTCGTTTTACATCCTCGTCAAATTCAAGGAGGTAACTTTTATGCTAATGATTGTCGACCTGACTTAATAATAAGAATGTGTGTTATTTTTTTTATAAATGGTGTTACTGGTTTTTTACCCAAGAACAAGAGCAAACTTTATCCCAAACGTCCTTCTAGTACTACAACTAATAGAGACACGCCTGAGAAGGAAACAATAAGAAAGGAATATGATTTATTTTAAATAACTGTTTATTTTATTCATCTTGAATTTATCTAATGTTAATAACGAAAGAATAATTTATCTTTAATCCTGCTTAAAATTACAAATATTAAAGCAAATTTATATTATATTATAGTCTTAAATATGTACCGTGTTCTTAATTATAATGGTGTACGGTATTGACTTTGTTGATTTTTGTAATAAAAATCATCGAAAAGACTTGTTAGTTGTTTCATTTGGGTATGTTACAACCGTCCCCCATCACTGTTACAACCAATCCTGGTATGGAGACGGTTGTAACAGCGGCAGACGAATTGAAAAATCTCTCGCTGAAGAATAACTGCTGCATATTATGTTGTTTATTTTAAATTAAATATTAACCCAAAAGAGTATTCTAGAATTTGTGACGTTTTATTTAGATTTCTAAGAAAACTGGCATTTACAAAATTATTAATATTTCTGCATCGGAACTAATATAATAAAACTGATTTAAAACATTATCAATAATATTGATATTTACTAAACGTTTTTATTTATGAAAATACTTTTGATCATTATAAAATTAACCAACTGATATATTATACAAAATAACTAACTGACTTTTAAATAAATTAAAAACGTCCTCAACGCTGTCAGTTGGCAATATAATATTGATTGATGTGACGACGACACTTAAGAAGAGTTTTTTGACATTTGACGCGGTGCCGTTAACCTAGTTGTAATTGCACACATTTGCAGAAAAAGACCGGAGATGCTGTATAATTAATTTCTTAATAATGTGCCAATTACATGATATTTGAGAGGTGAGAGCTGTAAACAAGAAATGGTAACAAAAGGTTCGATTGTGTATGTCAATGAATGAAAAAGCAACGTTTTTTCAAAAAGTTCAGAATTTGAAAGAACGCGAAGGGCTGTGGCAAAGTTATCTTGCCTAAACAATAGAAGTAAACATTTTGCCACGATGACTCCCATTTTAAAGTCTTGACTATGAATAGAGTGATATTTGCACATGTTGTGTTAACTTGATAAGTTTACCGGAACAAAATTAATAAGGTTAACTGAAGATGCCAAACTTGTAACCTGATTCTGAGTTGACACAATTTTGGTTGATCGATGCACAAAGAAGAAAAACTTATAATTTATGGAATAATTCACTTACGTGGTAATGCCCAGGGAGTGTAGGGTCAAATGCAAGCTTAAGCCCACAAAATATTTTAGATCGTTTAGCTTGGTACAGTGGTTCCTCAGGATCAGTGAATGTCTGCGCCGCAAATTTGTCCAAGAACCAATCAGGGGTTTTAGAGTGCGGTTCTCCACTGATGCGATAGCGGAGTCTTCGGGTTACCCTAGCCAATTGTTTTGCCATCCAGTTTCTGCCCCTCTCGTCTTCGCTCGGAGCCTGTTAGAAAAATTGCTTCTATTAAAACAAAGGGAATATTCGATTTATTGTTCTTTCATATACTCAAAAGTCTTTGGCCGCAAGTCGCCTGATGTGAAGCAATGCGGCCTAGGAGGCACGAGGTACAAAACAGGTTTACTCGAACTTCAAAGAGATCCAGGTTATATAAAAAATAAAATACGTTTGCTCCACACTAGGCGCTTTCCTGTATTATGGGGGGTGCGTTTACAAACATTTATACTCACATACACCTGAAACAATTTCCTGTAAACCAATATTTGTTCCGTGTGGGGAATCGAACCCACAACACTCAGCAGCTAAGCGTTCGATCGCTGCGCCAACCATATCGTCAGATTTATTATCATTTATTTATTAATGTACATATTTTTTTATTATTTTACATATTTCTTAGCAAAAACAAAAAACGTTCAAAATATAAAAAATATTGTCGTCAGATGCACAACACCACACAATAAATGTGGAAATTCAATAACATAACGGTGACGCTTCGCCTTATCAGTGCTCATCCAATAATGAATACTTAAATTGGAGACTTAAATTTTACAAGTTTATCATTAAACAATCTTAAAAACATTAATATTTATGAATTTTCGATTACTTGGTCATTTATCGTAATTCTGTGTAATATTGGTATTTTCACATATTTAGTGATACCTATTGGTGTGTTGTTTATTTTTTTTTTGAAGTAAATGGTTTTTACTTTTAAACTTTTCTTATTTTTGTTAAACCGTTGAATGTTGTCAAGTTCCTACGGGGAACATAAGACAAAATGCCACATGCCATGACTAAGTGTCTTAAGTACCTACCCACGGGGGTACTTCATACAGTGTAGCTATCGGTTAAACGGAATCTTCGTTTTTTTGAAGGCCAACCTCGCTAAAACATTATTATAAATTCGTCGTTCATAAGTTGTAAATAAACTCTTTTAATCTAATCCTAGCAGCCCATATGCTGGTTCATTTTTCTATCATAAATATATTATATAAATCATATATTATAAATCTATTCAATAAAAATGATTGAATAATTTTTAATTATAATGAAACTCTTATTTGAAGCTGTGGACCATCTGTAAAGCTGTATTTCTCAACAGTGTAGCTATCGGCTTAAAGGTAAAATCTTTTTTTTTTTTGAAGGCCTACCTCGCTAAAACGTTCTCATAAATTCGTCGAAAATTTCATGAGTTTTCGCGGGTTTTTGCGTCAAGTGGGAAGTAAGTATTAGTCATCATACACAATCGACACATTTCAAGTTCTTATAGGAGCTAATAAGTATGCAATAATAAGTTTGCATTCAAACTGATCTGAATTTGAAAAAGAAAACATCTTATGCCTTTGAAATAGGTTTGACCAAACCTTGACCTGCGGGCAAAGACAACCTTTGTCTCTTCAATTACAATACAATTTATAAATAGCTTCCTTATTAAGAAGAACGACTTTCCTCATGTCATTTGATACTGCTTAATATTTGTATCAAGTATAGTTCGTATCGCTGGCTCACATAGCTATCGGTGTCGTTATGCCATAGGTAAGTATCAGCCGGGCAATGGATGTTGAATTTAAATCAGTCTCCATCAATGTGTAGCATGTCATTGAAACAATTTTGGAATCTTACTCACATTGTTAGTTCTTAATCATCTATTAAAACTATTTAATGAGAAGGTTCGTGATTTAAAATAGCGGGATTAAGATGTCATCTAAAATATTATTAAATTGTTTAACAGGGCCTCTCTTCAGTGCCCTCTATTCAACTTAATGACATGTAATGATGCGATTAACGGATTCAAACTCAAAAACTTTTATTTTAAATACAATATATTTATGGAATAGTTACACACAAGCTCTCAACCAGTACTTATATTCAGCAACCCATACTCCACGATATTCTTAAATCAGAGACCTATCTATGTAAGTATATGTAAGTAAGGACTTTAATTATGCTCTATTACAAACAACTGTGTACAACTCCATGCAGAAAAACAGAAAAGAAACCACTCAAAAAAAAATTACCTATTGTTTGTCACCTCATTCTCAATGATTTTTTAGATATTTGCATGAGCATGCATGTATGTAGCGTGTAATAAGGGACCAGAGCTAAAAGATCTTAAAAACTGGATGATGTCGCCAAAATAAAATTACAGTAATTTTTTTTTGTAACTTCAAGTTTTCTTAAGAAAACTATCGAAATAAACGTAGATACATGTGGTAAACATTCCTACAATTCCTATAGAAATCAAAATTCATGGACTAACTGCATTGCATTTATTAGTAACATATAAATGTATAGTATACACATTACTCTTAAAACTAAAATCATTTAAAATGACCGTGGCAGTTCTGAGTTCAACAGCCGCAAGCACTATTCAACCTAACCATTTGGAAGGGAACGAACAAGAATTTAAATGATCAGGGAGACATTTTATAGAGCATGATAAGTATAGGTATACTCTGAACCGCTGGGGTGCATTTAAGTCAAATGTCACGTGGTTAAAGGCGGTATGATGATAATTGTAGACTAGCTGTGGCTAGTGATTTCGCCAGCTGCTCAGTGCTCAGCTCCTAAATGATGTTATATAGTCTATATTACTTCCTTATAATGTATCTTTCTTTTGACGATTAAATGGTTCATATCGGTTTAGTAGTTTCGGAACCTATTTGGTATAAACAAAGTAATCTTGCCTCTTTGAAATATAATATTATTTGATACAATACAGACAGAAACTTCTTAAAAAAAAAAAACCGGCCAATTTATAATTAGCCAAATCCATTGAATGTCTTTGCCGTGTCATTTATTATTTTTGTCAAAAAACCATTGGTATCCCTACACATATTGACATTAAACATGACGTTTTGAATTTAGTAGTTCTCCTATTAAGCTAGTAATTAAAATGCAAACACTAGCAATTATGACATCAGAATCGGGTCCTATGGATGTTTCTATAGGTTATAACAATGTACTTAGCCATTGAATTTACGCCGACTGTTTAGTAACTGGCTCATTAACAGATAGTGATGTGTCAGAGTCAGGTACCGATGGTCACGGGTCATCGAAATATTTCATTTATATTTTGCTCAATTAACCTTTACTGGAAATGTGCTCAAAGCGACTGTCACAATTCACGTTACATTACTTTAGCAATTAAAATTTTACAGTCGATTGTCGATCACAACGGTTTCAGTTTTCAGTGAATTTGTTTACGGCCTTTAGTTCAGTCATGTGTGAATCCTACCTACCTACTTTGTTCATATTCGAATGTTATGCAGATACTTTTTGAATCGTTAACAATGTTTTGTCATCATCATAAAAGTACCTTTTAATAAATGTTTTGGGTAGGCCATTAAAAAAACAAAAAATGTATTATTATTAATTAAGTATTTCTATTTATAATTGAATTGAGGTGGCAGGATTACATCCTGAATAGCAAAATAATTATATTTCTTCCAAATTACCCACTGCAAAGAAAAATGGAAGGTAAAATCGTAATAAACTTACCTTGCGCCAAAATCAATTTAGGTACGTGTGGTACAGAAACTTTGACACGTAGTTATACAGGACCCTGCCTACTAACGATAGCTTCTGTTACATTACGTGTAAATTTAAGTATAACCTAGCTACGTTTAAGTCTCGTGTAATAGAGGTGCGAATATATTATAAGGTCGCTGTTAAAAATTAAAATTGAAATAAACGTACGATGATAATTCCGTAGCTACTTAATAATTAAAAAACAGTTGCCCCTCCCCGCCTCCCCATAATTTAAAGGATTTTCCTGTATCGAAGGTGTGATTAGAAATGTTTAAATTCACATACACAAACAGCCCGACCCAGAACTTGACGGTCATAAAAAATTTTGTTCCGAGCGGGTTTCGAAACCCCGACACACAGCGTGGCGGCCAATCGCTTAGCTTCTCGGCCAATCGCGCCCTCAACGTTGATTGCTAGACACGTGTGTATATTGATAGAGTTTGATATCATGTTTGCTATGATAATGGTAGCACTAATTGATTACCAGCTTTAGCAAGTGCCTGTTCGTCATATTATGGAAATGAACAATATTAAAGTATTACTATAAAGTGATGAATGTTGTATATACAAGGGTTTTGTTTTAAATAAGTCAACCAACTGAAACCTCTAAAATATTATATAAACGATAACAACATAACATTACACTGTAATATCCGATAGGTTAGACAGCAGTGTACGTAATAGTACACTCATATTTTACCAGATATGTTAATATCCCATTTTATTGGGAGCGAAACGATATTTTTTTGGCAAAAAAATATGCTAGATACCTACTATTTATTTTAGTAATTGGTCAATAACATTTACTTGAGTACTAAGGCACTTTGTAGCTTTAATTGAATACCTACCTAGTAGTCGCGACTATTAGGTCAAGTAAATATAATTAACTTAATAAAACATTTATTTTGTAAAATGCTTCAATCGATTTTACAACAACGTATTTCGTTACAGTCGATGTAATATTATTTAAATGCGCCATTGCAGACAGTGCCAAGTTCATTAAACACTGTTGTATTAACTTTGTGTAAGAAGCAAACTACAAATGCTAGACACGAACCCTTCGTTTGCGCACACTAAGCCATTAAATGACACAATAATGGCTGAAAGTTCTACACCTGTTTACAATTGAATGTGCCCTTTGTTTTTATGCGAACCGCTCTAAACCAAAAAAAGAAGTAATAACTATAAGTATAAATGTAACTAGTTAGGAGAAAAAAACGCCTGATTGTATGAGTAGCCTGTTTCCCTATCGCTTAGGTATAGGAACGTCCAAAAAATAAAATGGGTGATTTGAAACTAAAACCTGCAGACACCAACACTTTCATTTTATCATCCTGTACCACGGCGGACACATTCTTATATTTAATAGGATGTTATGATTTTTCTCGAAAACATAAAATTGTCATGAAACAGATTTTTTTCTGATGATTGATCACTAAGATAAAGGCTAAGCATAATTTTATAAATTTGTTTTCAGATTTGACGTATCATACATAAAGCTAAATCTAAAAACATATTTAGATACTTATTTTTTTAATGTCTTAGTTGTGCCTTCGTTGGGAGTATGCCCTGCCCAATTAATGTCTTGCTGATGGTGGCGGTTGTGTTGGGTAGTAACCCAACGAAGGGAAGTGAGTGTAGTTCCCTTTCAAATGGTTGAACTGATCCATGCGTCATGTTCGTGAACGGGCGCTATGTGGGACTGGTCATCCCTTAGCTGCCACGTTTTATTTATTTTTGAATTGATATTTTTGCTTTTATGTGAACGCTTTTAATGTGCACGTCTTTCTACATCGTTTAAAATATAAATTTATAATCTATCAACATTAATGACACAACCATGATGTTATAAAAAACATGTGATTTACAAGTCCGTAGAGTTTCTTGCCTATTCTTCCCCATAGGGATAAACGCTTTGGAATCGGCAACTACACAAGTTATTATGCCTTGTGACTGGGACTGTATCTTCATCCTTTTGTTTCTTGCCATTCAAAAGTGTCTGTGATTGTTTTATTAAAATAAATGCTTTGAGATTGATTTTTATATTTCGCTAAAAACTGAACTAAAATATCTAGAAAAATTGTTTGTTTGTTATAGTGTTTGTTTGACTTGATCTTTTTATAAAAGTATCTTTACTTGATTCTTATTGCGAAATAAAATCGCGAAGATGAAAATTCTGGAAAAATATGATTTATAAAAAAAAGAGAGCTTCACGACTGTTCATAAACGGCAATCAAAAGGATTCATTTGCATTTGAACAGAAATTTCTACCGTTCCAATATATACCGTTCAGAAATTCAAACCTCTAAAAAAAGACGAGAAATAGTACTTACCGGGGCCATGCTGTTTAGGCCTATTTTATGAATAGTGTAAACCGGACTCATGTTTTGCTAAAGGCTCGCACGACTGCCAGTCACAGGAGTCATTTCATTATACTATCCACTCTTTTTCACCACAACGATGTCTTCGAAATAAATAGAGTCATCAAGACTCGTCGACAAACAGTATAGATCGGTATCAAAGTAATTGTTAGAAGGTTGGGTCACGATACCGACTTAGCACGAACTTCAATTAAAGAAATTTTGTTAACACCACTAATAGATACAGGGGTGCGACGTATCTTCAATTAAGACCGATGCCACTATTGTTTGAAAGTTCAACTTGTAATAAGTTATATATTAACGATTAAATATCAAATTCGCGGTGGGTAGATTCAAGCGTCCGTAGCTTCCACAATTTAAAAGGGAATGAGCATCAAGTCCAAATTCAATAGTAAGCGAGTGCGTGTCCAAGGCAGTACATCGAAACAATAGGCCATGAGGAGCGCGCCACACGGCGAGCCACTTCCCGATGTCACATTTATGACGCGTTCACCGTAGCTTCCGTCGTAAATACTGATTGCCCGACCACCATCGCCGAACGTAATACTTCTAATTGCCCCTTTAAAAGTTAATGCATTAACTTGATCATGTTTCGATGCCTCATCACAATTACAGTGCTGTGTTTGCGATCTAAACGTTTTAAGTAAATTAGTACATTTTCCAGCGAGTTAGAATTTCCTTTGTGAAGCTGACATTATGTTTATCTTCAATTACGGTAGCTAATCATCATCCATCATCTAAGCTTATTAACTCAATTAATTAATTAATTTGAATGGTTATATCCCATAAATAGCCTGGATGATATGAAGTGTGTTAGAAAGGAATCAAGTTTTAAGCGAAAAATTGACATTTTCTTTAAGAAAAATTGTAGGTTCGGCAGACATAACCAGATAAGTCAAACTTATGTTGTTTACAATATCGTAAGACGTTGAAAAGGTATTCATTGTAGTTTTAATTGCAATGACCGGCTGTGACTTATGTGCTTTTGTCGGTCGATGTATTAATTTAAGTGAATGTTATTGCATTAATAATAAAAAAAAAACAAGCAAAAAGACTTACTTAAGTCAGAAGACCTTAGAATTCTAACAACAATGATTTTAATTAAGATGAACATCTTAAAAATAATCTAAAATCGGTTCACCCAGACCAAAGTTATGAGGTAACAAACATAAAAAAACATAGGGTCGATTTGAGAACCTCCTCCGTTTTTTGAAGTCGGTTTAAAACTAGATTGTTTTCCTAATTCGCCTTGGTTCACGCAGTACGAATGTGGCACTCACTTCCACCTAATAAACGAGAGTCTAAAACTTTATTTAGCTTCAAAAGGTTGTAATTGTCTGCATAATTATATGTACTCTGTCAGTATTTTTTTTTATATGTGTATTATTTTATGATTGACAAGATAATTTTAAATTTTATCTTTTGATATATTGAATCTGGCATTATAAGAATCTAGCATTCGTAGAACCTGGCGTTTTAAACTCGTCTGTCATTTCTAGAATCTGACATTAATCGACGAATCCGAAATTATGAGCAAAATATCTCTATAAACCACAACTCTTTGGTTTTTTTTTAAAAGAAAACAATACCCGACCTGTTTTTCAACTAAGAGTAACAATTTAGTTTATGCAGGAAATTATTTTAATGTTAGAAAAAGGATGTTCCGTCTTCCAACAATTGGCAGGAAATAAGAACGATGGGGACGCAATTCAAAGCGTTTGTCGACCAAATTGTAGTAATGGCGAAATAAATGCTCTCGACATTAATTTATATTATATTTCCTCAGTGACATTACTAAATATATACAATTGTCTTGAGCTAAATAGGTACATATTTCAAAGACAAACTTAGGGTTTTTAACAACTATAGTACTTCATAATCTTGTACCACTTAAAGGATCATGACCATCAACGGTACTTGTGTTTCTCATGCATCAAGGTAAAGATTATATTACAATTATTTTCTTTATTTTTGTAGACATTCTGCAATTTGAATGCCAATTTTGTATAGGGGTTTATTTTGTAAACTTAATAAGTTATGAAATTGTTTTGATAAAATGAATTACCCACTGCCGGCTATTCTTACGTTAACGTGTTGCCATAATCAATAAAAAAAAGTAAATATATTGACAACTCTAATCGATTTTCTTTGTATACGATTACAAATTAATATAAATGTAAAGTCATTGGAAAGGTAAATCGCGGGGTTTTTATAAATAATAAAGCGAGATGATACTACTGTGGTGTGAAATAATTAGTACTAGCTTTCGCCCGCGGCTTCGCCCGCGTAAAATTTGGGGTAACACAGTTCCACTTGCGCCTTATTGATTTGTAATAGCAACGCTAAGTTTTCCCTTTTCTTCCCTCTTTCTCCCTCACATCCCACTTTTTTTAAATAAAAAATAGCCTATGTCCGTCTCCTGGTTCCCAACTATCTATGTACCTTATAAATTCATCACAATCGGTTTGGCCATTAAAGCGTGAAGAGGTAACAAACAAACAAACAAACTCACTTTCGCTTTTATAATATTAGTAAGGATTTCACACATGTAGTCGTATTAATATTTTGCTTTCAAAACTTTTTGAAGCAATTTCACTTTGTTGGCTAACGATACATATGAATGATTGCATAGTTGTTTTTTTTATTATCTTGCTTCGGTTTGATATAAATCGAACCTTTTTAATAAATTAATGATTATAGAACTAGATAAGTCATTTGAAATAATTATGTGTCGAGTATTCGAGTGTAATTCGAGTAATCGATTTTCATTTAAAATCTAAAGTGGCAACATTGGTGTTGGTGTCTGAAATTGAATTTGTCATTGTCAAAAAGTCCAATGACAATTGCGCGCGTGGTGCATGCTAAGTTTGTTCATTGCGATTTAAATAATACAGTGATTTTTTTTTGTTGATTTAGGCAAGGTACTGATTTATTTAAGTCTCTATCCCATCAGATATGCTAATAAATCTGCTCTCCAAACTACGACCTATAAACTTACCTGTATACACGACGGATATTTCTATTTTAAGATTAAGTTACGTTTTCTAAAAAAACTTGGAAACGCGGGTTTTGATTCCAAAAAGGCAATTGTAGATGGTTATTTGGTTAATTTTTAACCATCTAAAACAACTTTGGAATTGACGCAACTCTGTACCGTGGTCCATATTGTCGTGGTCATTCTCCTTTATTTGTTGTTTATAACTCAATCTTAGTCAGCGTAGGATAAAAATAAATCTAAAAAACCGATGGAAAAATTGTATACAATAAAACTCATCGTAATAAAACTTACTTCGTCATATGGATCTATAGCTTCCAACTGTTGCCTAAACTGGGTCCCCAAGTTAACGGGGCTGAGTGTCTTTGGAGTGTTGGAAGTCTCTGATCGTGAAGAGTATCTCCTAACGCGTAGCTTACTCCGGCTGCGAGACCCAGCGGGTCCAGGATTTGGGCCTGGATAGGTTAACGTGTAGGCTCTTCCATCGCGATATCTGCGAAAAATGCGTTATTTATTACCTAATTAGTTGACATGTGTCTTAAAAAAACCGTTATATTTTTCTAAACGCCATATTTCTATCATCATAAAGGAAGCGAGAAAAGTTAACTTAAGTTATGAAACTAAATGATCGATTAAAGACATGCCTGAATTCTAAGTAATCGATAATGCATACATTGGTAAAATTTTGTAAGATCATCATCTGCCTAGCCTTTTCCCATTACGTTGGGGTCAGTATTTTACATGGAGCGACTGCCTGTCTGGCCTCCACAACCCAGTTAGTACCGGGGTAATACGATACCCCTTAGTAAGACTGGTTGTCAGACTTTCGGGACACTGACTACCTGTAACGACTGTCAAAGATCTACATGACAGCTGGGACCAACGGCTTAACGTGCTTTCCGAGGCACGGAGGAAACACGGTATGTAACGGGTGGTCACCCATCCACAGACCAACCTAGGCAAGCGCGGCTTAACCTAAAGATCGACCCGAGCGGCTGCTATTATTTAGCCACGAGCTCCTCAACCAAACACGCCATATAAGTCGCATAACATATTTTGTTTACGTTTTAGTTAAAAGTCGAAGAAGACGAGATTCAATGTTCGGTTGTAATTGTATTATGGGTAGAAGGGCTGTAGGCTGTTGTGCCCATGAAATTTGCATAATATGGTATCTCAGTTGGGCAAGTTGGATTTCATTATGATCTCTTTAATGTAAATATTTTTTTTCATATGTTTATTGTGAATGTGAGAATCATGTGGATCATTACTTTTATTTACTTTGTTTGTTTTTGACGATTGTCTGGCAGTTTCAGCACTATAAGCGACCTACACAAATGTCCTTTTTTTGGTATTGTTCGTCTTGTCTTTGAGCTCCTTGAGTTATGAGTCGAGCTACACGATAACTGACAATTAATGTGTGCACTGATTGGACGGGTCCACTCAATCTGTGTGGTGCTTTTTAAAAAAGACCATTTCAGATACTAATCTGCAAAGTCTTCATGTAAGTTGACCAAGATTTGTGCCATGTTCTGCCGCAAAGCTACCATGTTAGAAATCGATCAATTACATCTTAAAATGATGTACGTCAAACGTACATAATGTACGCTTACCGGTATTGCTGTACGTGCATTAGGTAATGATGAAAAATATACATTGATTGTGGCTCTGCAGCAGAGCCACACACGACTTAACCTCAGGAAAGACAAACGCTACTGTGTTTTGATAAAACTGTTGTACGAATAGTGTTTGTTGCGTACGTGTTGAAAAATATCATTATTATACAGTGGTTTCTTTTATTTTAGTTTTTTTTTAATTTTCATATACAGCACCTGGTTATTTTGTGTCAGCAATATGTTTAGTAGCCATTGCCATATTAGTGAATAGGCGCACAACTATAAATGTTCTGATCAAGGACTATCAGTTCACTGCTTATTTGACGTAATAGAGTTACAAACATCCATCTATACATCCTCACAAACATTCGCATTTATAATATTAGTAGGACAGGAAGTAGGATAGCAGGCGCCCGCGGCTTCGCCCGAGTTTTATCGAAAACAAAGTATCCTAGTATATATTATTCCAGACTATAATATACCACTGTGCCAAATTCCATTAAGATCCGTTCTGCCGTTTTTAAGAAAGAGTAACAAACATGCATACATCAATGTGACATCAGTGGGACAGGTAGAGACTGGTATTATACAGGGTGGCCAGTTGATAGACGTCCAAAGAAAAAATTAGATGCCTTATGCTAAGGGGTACACGAATTACCCCCATGTATGTTCCGCGATTATTTGTAGTTTAGGAGCTAGAATTTTTTTAAGTACTATTTTCAAAATTTTCACCTAACATTGGTTTTTATTTTTTATGTCTTTATTCTTATCATTTTTAGATATTCTTTTTTGTGGAATCTATTAGCGATAACAATAGCTACCATGCAAAAAAAATCCGTTTGCCTAGGCATTGTAGAACTTACCACAAAATTAGTCCAAAGTTCAAAATTACCATTAGAGTTCGATAATCAAAAATGTTCAGAGCTTAAAAAAAAAATAAGTTAGGGGTGCCAGAGGTTTCTAAATGATCTTAAAAACTTCTATGGACCTTCAACAGACAAAATCGGTAATAAAATATAGAGCTTGATCGGGGATTATTTCCTGTAATTAGCGTTGATAGCAATAAAGGTATTTTTACAGTTCTTGTTATAATTTGGAATTTCTTTATTTTTGCCACTTTTATGATAAAAAAATGCGGTAGATAGTTAACAAATTTGATTAAAACACGTTACAAAAGGTTTTCAAAGTGCCCCCTTACCACAGAAATGCACAATCTACATCTACGGAAGAAATTGTCTTTTAGTTGTAAACCATGTCTCGTCTCAGTGTTAAGTTAACGTCTGACAGCAAAATTGGTAATTCTTCAAGAACTCTTTGTAGGTGGCTCCATCGAGCTTGGACAGCGGTCTGGCTATGGAGTCTCCATAGTCCGCTATCGAGAATCCTCATTCCGTAAGACCATCAAATTTTCAACACCACTTCAGTGTGAACATGTGGTCCGGCGTTTTCAACGGTGAACTACCAATTACTTTACCACCACCATTCGAGCTGCCGTCCAGGCTCGTGATGGTACGCACGGGACACTAACAATGAGGAAGAGCTAAAACGGAAAATTGAAGAAGCGGGAAATGTGGCGGGCCTGTTGGTGTAGTGGTTAGTGGCCTTGACTGCTGAGCCGGAGGTCGTGGGTTCGATCCCCACCCAGGACAAACTTTGTGTGATTTTTTAACTTTGTCTGGTTACCATAACACAAGCTCTGCTTAGCTTGGGATCAGATAGCCGTGTGTGAGTTGTCCCAAGATATTTATTATTTATTTATTTAATGTTGTAAGAAGTAACAGAGAAGCCTTTAGACTTTAGACAACTAAAAAACAATTTCCTCCGTAGATGTCGATTGTGCAATTCTGTGGTAAGGCGGCACTTTGAAAACCTTTTGTAACGTGTTTTAATCAAATTTGTTAACTATCTACCGCATTTTTTTATCATAAAAGTGGCAAAAATAAAGAAATCCCAAATTATAACAATAACTGCAAAAACACCTTTATTGCTATGAACGCTAATTACAGGAAATAATCCCCGATCAAGCTCTATATTTTTTTACCGATTTTGTCTGTTGAAGGTCCATAGAAGTTTTTAAGATTATTTAGAAACCTCTGGCACCCCTAACTTATTTTTTTTTAGGCTCTGAACATTTTTCATTATCCAACTCTAATGGTAATTTTGAACTTTGGACTAATTTTGTGGTAAGTTCTACAATGCCTAGGCAAACGGATTTTTTTTGCATGGTAGCTATTGGTATCGTTAATAGATTCCACAAAAAAGAATATCTAAAAATGATAGGAATAAAGACATAAAAAATAAAAAACCAATGTTAGGTGAAAATTTTGAAAAAAGTACTTAAAAAAATTGTAGCTCCTAAACTACAAATAATCGCGGAACATACATGGGGGTAATTCGTGTACCCCTTAGCATAAGGCATCTAATTTTTTTCTTTGGACGTCTATCAACTGGCCACCCTGTATAGTTTAATGTAGGTACCTATAATACAAATAGGTCATTATTAACTATTTGATTCATTCAAATATATACGACTAATAAACTAAAATAGTATTATAAGGCAAATATTTATAATATCTCTATTACATTAAACCTTTTTGAAGCATTTATTTAGTTTTTTTTTTTATATTTTTATTATGTTGCATCAGTGACGTTAGCGTACAATCTGAGTTCAGTATCCTTACTAATATTATAAAAGCGAAAGTGAGTTTGTTTGTTTGTTACCTCTTCACGCTTTAATGGCTAAACCGATTTTGATGAATTTTGGTACAGAGATAGTTGGGATCCAGGAGACGGCCATAGGCTAATATTTTTTGATAAAAAGGGGGTTGTGAGGGAGAAAGAGGGAAGAAAAGGGAAAACTTAGCATTGCTATTACAAATCAATAAGGCGCAAGAGGAACTGTGTTACCCCGAATTTAACGCGAGCGAAGCCGCGGGCAAAAGCTAGTTATTTATATAATTATTATTAACTTACAACTACATACAATGAAGCGAGCGAAATGGGTATCAGTTTGCTTAGAAGAACAAAAAGCAGTATTTTAAGACTTTAAACACTTATTCGCGGATGTGAAACAGTTCCCATCGAGTGCAGGCAGTGCTTTTAAAGAAATAAGCGAGAAATTGACCATAACTCGGAAAATAAGTTGTTTTCTTATAAGACGAAACAATAATCTTCACAACTGCAAAACCAGTATCCTATAGTAGTGCGAAACAAAATGATTAATGCTTCTATGCAAGATGACAAAACACGTGAAACGTTTAAATAAATCAATGATATTGGATGGTAGTGTGGCCGCTATAAATGAATCGGCATCATATATGTTGCTAAGCGAAGTCTCCAATTGCAAAAATAATAGTTGTACTGGAAAAGGATGCAAAGAATATTTAATGTCCGATCTTTTTTTTTAAATTAGTCATCATAACGCGTCTATGTGACATTGTAAAGGAATTGCTGCATAACGACAAAATGTTTGAGGTAGCAACTGTAGTTGAATTTATTCAAATTAAGGAGGTGTTGATCATTATAGAACAAACTGTCTACGGCGTGATACTGAATGGGAATGCTACGACGATATGGCCCCCTAAGGCTGTTCCAGTTAAATATGACAAAAAGTGAATTCCTATGTGCTGTTATATAGGCGGTGAAAAGCATAGTTTGGAAAGTATTAGATGTTATTGATGCGATTGCGAAGCTATATGAAAACATACCAGTTTTGAAACAAAGTATGAAGGCATTATGATTCTCTTAGAACAAGTGTTGTTTTATTTATTTCCTTTCCTATTATTTATATACTAAATACGTTTTACTTTACATATATTTTATTGATTGAAATAAATTAACAAAACCATGGAAAATAGATTTAAAATAATTCATGTTCACATTTGAAAATTAAATAAATCTCGTTAAAATTATGTAACAAATAGTATGCTGATATTCCACGATCAGAACATATATAGTTGTGAGCCTATTCACTAACATAGCAATGGCTTCTAAACATATTGCTGACACAAAATAACAAGGCGCTGTATATGAAAATAAAAAAAATAAATAAATGAAACCGCTGTATAATAATTATATTTTTCAACACGTACGCAACAAACACTATTCGTACAACAGTTTTTATCAAAACACAGTAGCGTTTGTCTTTCCTGAGTTCTCTTTGACTCTGTAAGAGAGTATGCTCTGCCACAGAGCCACAATCAATGTCTATTTTATCATTACCTAATGGACGTACAGCAATACCGGTAAGCGTACATTATGTATGTTTGACGTACATCATTTTAAGATGTAATTAATCGATTTCTAATATGGTGGCTCTGCGGCAGAGCAGGGCACCAAGATTTTTGTCTGGACCTTAAAGGAGACTACGACCTCTGAGTTTGTTTCTTCTCAGAGTAGTCGGGTACGAAACACCAACAACATCTAGTTTTTTTTTTTAAATGACGTGTTATAGTATTGATGAAAATCTACTTGCAAAATAAAAATCATTAAAGGTATAAAACAGATATCGTACCTTCCACACAATTGAGAAATTTCTAATGGAAAATCCCAAAACAACTTTGCCCGGTAATCAAACCCAGGGACTCATGGTCAGCTGGCGTGCTTGCACCTTCTAACTAGACTGATTCATATCTCTCTTATTTCATCATCTCATCATCATATTAATATTAATATTTTATCAATATAAAATATTAATTATTCATCTTCATTATGAGAGGAAGTGAAATAAAACACCAATGTGTTTCATTTTACTTCGTCTTCCTCCTTTATTAAAAGGTGTGGTACCTTTTAATAAAGGACTGCTGCTACTGCTTCTAAATGCAAGATATAGAAAGTTCGACCAATAAAGCGATACAAATTAAAATCTTTTAAATTATTTTCGAGTAATTCATTATCCTACTAATATTATAAATGCGAATGTTTGTTAGGATGGATGGATGGATGTTACTCTTTCACGTCAAAACGGCTGAACGCATTTTGATATTTGGCACAGAGGTAGGTTATATTTTTTTTCGATATCACCCGGTCGGTCACAGTTAAAAAGCTGTTTTGTGACTGTTGATTCCTTTTTTCATTTAAAATAATATTTTTACATAAATTTGATATGCCATCTTCCTTAACTACGCTTCAATTGATATCGAAAATGCATCGTTTACTTTAAGGGATGTCAAAAAATCAGGAGAATTCTCCTTGCGAAGAATATTGACTCCGCAGGAAAGGTGCACGAGCGTAATTTATAAGAGTACTATGAGATTTAGTTTAAGCCTTATTTATGTCAAATCCAGATGTCGTATGAAAGCGGTTAAGTAACACATGGAGTAACTGTTTTGTTTCCTCGTGAGACTTTTCTGCTAAGATTAAGTCATATATAAGCTACATTAGGGATACGAGTATTAGCAAAACATAAGTACGAAAACTGTTATTTTGGTTTTTAGATCAGACTCTTTATATCCTCCTAAGTACAAAAACTTGCTCCATGCAAACACCATCGAGAACACAATAAAAAAACAGAAAATTGGTTTGAACAACATTTGACATTATTTTTTTTAAGCTATGGGACTTTTTACCTAATCGAACTTGAATGACCTTTAAAAATATAGCAACTCTTTGGCGTCACGAACCCAGTATTCGAGCCTGATTGGCATTTGGTCGGTTTTTTCAGCGATTTAGTAATTGAGAAGCATCAAACATATTTTTATCATATTTTTTTTTATATTGTGTTTATAAACAGAATATCTCAAATTAAACATGATCAAAAGAGATGTACAAAATAATTAACATTAATCAACAAATTACCATTTATTTCAGTTATAAAATTATTTCATTATCTTATTTTTAATATTAGGCTGTTTAAAGGTTTCATACCTTTGTTTCTCCTTAAAACAGATAATTAAATCTTAGTTTCATATTGACTAATGACAAAAGTTCTTTTGTTGCGTTATTTACTTTCTCCGAAGTGTATTGAAAGACGTCGCGGGGTCGCGTCGTTTGATTCACGTGAAAACTTGTCACTGCTGTTCTCTGCTCTACAATAAACTCGACTTGCGTCTTGGGCATTAATTTAGCTTCTTTCCTCATTTAAATAAAAATAAACTATTGTCAATCAGTTGAGGAAAATAGACATAATGCAATATTGCTCGCTTCCCTATAGCCTACGTTCTTCCACAATATGAAATTGATCTCTTTGCCGAATTTCATTACGCTCTGATCATCCATCTAGTTATCAAAGGTAACATACAAACAACCAGTTACTTTCACATTTTTAATATTAGATATAGTGTGGATTATAATCAAGAATTTCAACTTACGAGTCCGAATGGTCGTCAGCTCTGCTGCTGGAAGTGCGCCTACGTGAATGTACAGCACAACGGTCGTCGTTGTGGGCCGCAGCAACAATAGCCGGCCACATGATAGCGCAGCTCTCTTCAGAGGGTCTGAAATACGATGCTTAGTTAAGGCAGTGGCTAAAAGTTTAATTAAAGCAGGAATTGATTCGACTTAAAATATATTCTTACTAGAAATGGACTTGCATTTTATCTGGATTGTCTGTCTGTTGTACTGTTTTCGTTTCTTGTCTATGCCCAATATTGAGTCGCTGAGTCTAGAAGCAAGCAAAGATTTATTTAATTTATTGAACGCAATGTATCAGGGTAGTGAGAATATCTGTTAATAAGAAACAATGCATTGAACCTCAATTGTTGTTTTTTTTATCTATAGTGGAGCACCTGAGCGTGAGTGTATCTGGGGAGACTTAGAACTTTTGCTACGGTGAATAACTTGATTGGCATGGCCAAATCCGAAACTATGAGAAATAGCACATCTTTTGCTATAGGACTTTCGAGCCAATTATGATAAAAACTAAAACTACATCATTAAATATTAAGGCGCATTACACTAAGAGCCGAGCACGAGAGGAACTCAAGCACGGAGTCGCTCACCAGGAGTGTTCGTTCGACGCTCTAAAGTCTGTCTACGCTAAGCAAATTCTCGTACCGCTCGTGATTGGTTTGCCTGATGTAGTCGCAACTCTAGAAAAGTTGAATTTCATAGCCAGGAAAACATCACTAAAATTTGGAAAAAATAATTTTTAGACTTTTCGATAGTGTTGCGACACGAAATCAAATTCTGGGAACTAAGGACACACGGTAAAATTAGAGAAAATGTTAAATTATGATATTATTATACATTAAATTAAGTATTTGATTGTTGAGCTCGTGGATAGCGGCTAAGTAGCTTAAGGATGAGTAGCTCTTGCCTTGGTCGTTACATGATAGGGTGACCACTCATTATATTGAAAAAGAAACAGTTTACCAGCACAGATTTATTTATGATTTCGATCAATCGTCAGACTGCTAAACTTGTGGTGTGCAGAACCTTATTTGTACGAAGGCGAGTCGCGTCGGTTTTCCTTTTATTACGGCCTCGCTCTTGACCTCGATCTCGCCTAAATGTTTTGTTTGATAACAAACTTCTGATTGGAGCGTAAGCGTGAAGTTTTTCAAACGAAGCTACTATTTTTATTTTTCGTTAAAGGGTACCATATAAATTTAAATGTGTAACCAAACAATGAAGTTTTTCGTAGTCGGTATGCGTTTTATTCTATAAACAAAGTTAATTTTATACCTAGTTGTAAAACGAAGTTGTTGTATAGTTGTTATATAGTTACTAGTTCCGACAGCGTTTGTAATTGAAGACATCTATTTTCTCTAATTTTATTTACCACGCTTAACGGTTTTGAATATTTTATGCATATCACTGCTTCTGTTTTTGTTTGTTTTCTTTTTACTCTTTTTTATGTTGTACTCTTGTTATAATCGTACTGTAAAACTATCAGTACTTTTCTTCACTAATATTATAAAGAGGATATATTTGTATTTTTTCTGATCATGAAATTCTTTTACCATTAGAAAGCTACATTATCACTGATAACTGTATTCTGTACCTATAACATAACGCTACTACCCACGGGGCAGTTACTAAAAAGAGCTGGTTATGAATAAACTTTCTACTTTACTACCATTTAGCTATTATTATCCCTATAAACCCAATAACTACATCTGCCTTTGCAAGTAGGAACTGCACAAAAATACTTTGCATAAAGATACAAGTAGATATCATGAAATAAAAGTAAGGTTCTATGTAAAGCAAGGTCCTAGGCATGACACATCGAATTTCTTGAGTTTTTTTTTTGCTTTTATGATGATGACATGCGCGGAAACAATGTGAGTGTTTACAGTAAATATGGAAAACTGTACTCTATGCCAATGTAATAGATAACTACAAAATTTCTAAAGAAATATCCGTAGACCTATGAAATACATGTTGCCGTGATACTCAAGCTTTAAGGGGATAAAAGCAGTGTTTAGTCGTTCAAGGGCTCAAAGAACAATAGAAGCTGTCCCATTACCTTTTGTCACTATCAATATATACATTGTTTATTTGTAGGTAGCGAAACAAGAATAAGGGATAAAGCAGTGTCTAGTAATTCTAGGGCTCAAGGAACAATAGGAGCTGTCTCGCTACCTATTGTCAGTATCAGCAGCACGCCCACACGCCATTAAGATATATAGTACGTTGTATAAAAGTAGGTAGTGAAACTTGAATATCCCCCTATGTCTGAACTTGATGGAATAGTCTGGTATACAATGGATTTACCGTGACATATCAATTAGCTATTTCGAGGAAGGCTGAGCTCTGGCCATCCATGTATCTTTTGTTTGTTGCGAAGATGAGAATGGTGCGGAGTGCTGATAAACAACCTGCAAGTGATACTCAGCTTTAAGAGTAATGATGGCCACTTAGTTATTATTCCCTTATGTTAGCGTCTGGCTGGCGTCATATAAACAAACTTTTTATTTATATTTTTTTAAAGTGAAACTTTTATTACATCGTCTCAAACTTTTTCGTCTGTGTGTTCCATGTCGTGTGACGGTCGGCCGGGGATAAGGGACGTCTAAATGTCTATAATGTGAAAAAGAGTTTCACTTTTACCGTGGTTTCATAAAACCACACAATCCTTTTTCTATCATTTTGATACTTTTCATGATGATTTTCAGGGTTCCGTAGCGAAATGGCTAAAACGAAACCATTATTTCGTCCGTCTGTCTGTCCGCCACACTTGTTAAATTCGGAGAGTGAACAATAAAAATAGGAGTGGCTTTCCATACATTTTACCAAGGTTTTTTCGTTATGATACTATGAAAAAGGAATTTAGTTTTGCGGACGAGTGTAAATTACAATTTACTTTGAATGAGTGTTAAAAACATTGTTTTGTATTGTTTAAAACTACGGAATTCTTTTGTTCAAATTATGTTCTATTGATGTGTCAGCAAGTGTTCTTTTATCTTATATGGTTTGATTAATTTATATTAATGCTTACTAACACCCTAAATTAACGTAATAGTGTAATGCTAAGGAATGTGTTTTGTTACTTCGTAAAAATCGCACGATGCAGGGAAAGATCACTAGTTCCGGAATAAAAATAAATAATCGTGCCGTCATTAAAAATACTTTGAGAACCTTTTTTATGGTACTGATTTGAACGCTCATATCAGAATCAAAGCAAGAATCATACTGCCAACTTAAACCATACTTAAAAGTATATTTACACCTTAATAAAAGTTAACGGCAATTAGTATTCTTGATTCGTCCTCTTGTAATGGTGAGTCGGTGAGGGCCTATCTCGAGCTGCGGGTATTGATTATTGCGTAAAGTACTATTTTATTGTGTTGCATTTTATGGGAGCGTCACTCGTCTATACCATAAACATGAGAATTTACTTCAAAGAATGTGTATTTACAATCTTTATCATACGTAATTTTATTTTTATATAAACAAATGTCTTGAAACTTTAATACCTGCATAAGACATTTTTGCCCTTATTAAAGTTTATTCTACTATTCAATAGTTTTTTTAAACCATAAAACCAGATTATTTGAAACTGTCAAATATTTTTTTATTCACTTTTATTATCGCTTTAATGACAGTGAAGAAAAATAACATATTTAATCAATGTGGCTTAAACAGTTCACATATCTACAACATGCATTCAAGATAGTCGTTGTTTCGACGTAAAACGTAATATTTTGCTCAATAACGTTATTAGTGAAATGTAAAAAAAAACTTTTAATTGATGGTTGTTTGTGTTTATCTGTCACCTTGAACCACTGTCTCGCAGATTCGATCTACCACCCCTATAATATCTATGCCTTTGATTAATTTGGCTACGATTCTGTAGATGTATTGAATAGATGTCTACTTTTTAATAAGATTGGTAAATTATGGGTACAACTTTGAACAGTCTTTCAAATGTTAGTTCTGGGTGGTCTCGCAAAAGTACTGGCACTATAGAAATTTCATTGTTTTTTTTTTATTCTCTTGTCATTCTAATATTGAAAATGGTTTAATTAGAAAAAAAAACACTAGAAATAAACACAACGTGTTTTTTAAACACAACGTGAATTTCATCGACAATTTACCTCCACCGATCAGCATCGGTTGGTCGCACAATTTGAAGCTTTGCTACGCACCTCAAAGCAATTGGCTCAACATTGTATAGATCTAGTCTGGCAGACCAAAAACAGGCCTTCTTGCCGAAAACATTGTTGCCGCGCGCGAAGATTTTGAAGACTGTGTGTGACAGAAACATCAACGAGGCGACTTGCCATGCGATTTGGCTTTAAAATGTAGTTGTTTCCGAATACAAACTCGGATGACCCATCAACCGCTGCCTACTGACCTTGATTAAAACAGCCACCGCATTATGAACCTCAACCTGAAAGAGGGTCATTTCTCTTCAAAATAAGTTATGAGTGAAGAAGCGCATTTCCAGTTCTTATTTCTTGGGGCAGTGTCAATTAGTCGAATACACGCTTCTGGGGCACTAAATCCGCGCGTTATCCAAGAAACACTCACTAAAAGTTACTTTATGGTGTAAAGTCTATTCTGAAAGAATAATCGAAATAAAATCGAATCGGAAAACGAATTTTAGTCTTTTAATTCACAAAAGAAATTGTAGTTAAATCAAATAGGGTCATTACTTTTGTGCCCCACATGTTATGTGAAGGTTCCCTCTGGTTCCTGCCGGGGTTGCGGGTTGTTCGAAAGACATACCGCGGCCCCGGAACGTACAGGGCAATAGAAGGGACATGGGTGGGTTTTAGTCAGTGCAAGTCTGACACTCCCCCCCGTTCCGCACAGAACGGGGTAAGTTAATTGATGATATCCTACCCCAAAAAAAGGGTCCCTCTCGTCAGTCATCACAAGGAAATAATATCCAGTACCAATAAAATCAAAATAACAGACTCTGTATAGTATATATAAGTACCTAACATAATTTGATATAGTATAATATAACTAACATAATTTGATCTTAGAGACGACTATGTACAAACGATATTACTATACGTTATCGGTTGTTGTAGCTATAGGCGAAGCTGAAATTGGTAACGCTGTTGTCATTGTCTATTGTAACATACAATAGTACTTAGTACCCATAGAAACATTGGTATTGGTATGTCCATAACTTGGTTGACTTAACAGCTAAATGTGAGAAGTTGAACAAGCATGTTCACGTCAGGTGATATAATTTTAGTCGGTAGACCCCACATGATATAGTTGATGATGGGTTTGACAAGCTCAAAAGCTCGTAAACGTTTGTACGGGTCTTGGTCCTTGGTATCTTGGTCGGGCGTTCCCGCCTTGATCAGCTCTTTATTTTTCTTTATAATAACGCATATATTATGTTCATTACTATAGTAGATAAATTATGACTGAGTACTCTGTTAGTCTCGCGGTTGCAAGGGCAACTGCTGAGCACGTGTCTTGAGTTCAATTCTCGGGTTGTGCAGACAGTGTTATTGGCTTTATCCATTAGGAATTTCTTAGTCTAGGGTTTCGAAATTGGCGGTATTGTACCAAAGTACTTCGGAAACGTTAAGCCGTTGGTCCTGCATGATCTCTCTCCGGTCAAGTCGGATTGTCGTCAGGGAAGAGAGTGCATCTGAGCGTGCGCACACACTTGTGCACTATAATATCTCTCACACCGATAGCTGATCTCGACTGAGATGGTTCGCCGATTCACCTAAGACATTTGTCTTATAAATTATTTATTATTGTAAGCAGTATCTCATAATTATTTACCATTTGCTTGCTTAGAGAATTTAATGTTTCGTATAGTGGTCAACGTTAATTCGGCATTTGCTTAGAATATTAAGAGCTATTTTCTTTTTCAAGTCAACCAAGCGATAGCATTTTAATGTACCTTCTATTACCGGTGTACGTGTCCAACGACGCTTTTAATTTTTCTTAAAAATATCTTGACGTTGACCTCAAGCTATTTTTATCATTAATGTTTACGGTTTTGTTTGATTCGAATTGCATACACTTAATGCACTACTGCGTTTGGAAATGTAAGCAAATTGAGTACATCGTCTTGATCTTTTAAATTGATACTTTCTATTCTCATTCCGTTTCTTTGACAATATGTATTCATTTGGTGCAAGTGACCTTAAAGTGCAGCCAGGTTTTATTCAGCAATAAGAATTACTTATAACTATTGGTATTATAGGTACAGTGTTGTTAACACACACAAACATTACAATTAATAATAATACAATACCACTTAAACTACGGTACAACTTTATTAGAATAAACCAATTAATGTAATTTTTAGGTAGGTACATGTCATATTTCTCAATAGCATAATTTCAAAGCAGTTCGAAGGTACAGAATGCATTGCAATTAAATTGTTAATGTGTGTATTCATACTAACCAAGGTCTGTTTTTGACACAGGGTACATCAAATGTAATGTGTAATGGGTTTCGGGGAGCCGTCAATTACGGAGTGGTTGCAGGTATAGTATTAGTAACTGGAGAAGTATGTATTTATCGTCACAATCATTAGATGTTTTCCGATTGTTAGAATCTCTGGGTGAGATACTATAACAGGATAATACTTAAAATATCCTCATCACAGATATTATTTTAAGAAAACTTATTAACAAGGCACAAATACGAGTTCCTAATACTTATAATCTTTTGCTTTATTATATTCAGCAGATTATAAAACTTCTCTATTTATAAAATCTTCTGTAAAAGCAACCGAGAAGTAATTTTTGTCGTACTGAATTCCTTCTTCGGTAACCACTCAAGATGAAATTCTGTTTCTTCAAAATTTTAATCTAAACTTTTTAAAAGCTATACAGGCGCCCAACTACGTAGAAATGGTTGAATACGGCCACGCTACTTATATTAACTTAAAATAAATTCTTAAAGAAAACCTGTTCTCTTCTTGATATCATATAAATATAATAATACCAGCCTATAACTGTCCCACAACTGACCAAAGGCCTCTTTAAATAATAAAGAGAAGGCACGAGAAGTGATCACCACGGTTGCTCAAAACGGGTTGGATTTCAGACTTATATTAATTAATCCAGGTTTTCTAACGAGTTTCCTTCACCGATTTCTATGATGTATTTACATGAATTTTAGTTAGTTCATACATATGAATTAGGCGCATAACCTCTGGCCCATCACGACACTCTCCTTGATAATTCGTAAAAAAAGTATTATAAAAGTCTGCTCATTTGACATTTTTGTCCAATATCTAATAATTGCATTAATTTACTTTGCTACAAAGCACTATTTTTAGAAGAGTTGCGTGGATGGATGTTTATTTTAAGTTTTGGCTATCTACATATTTAGGCACAATTCCAATTTGGTAAGTTTTCACACACTTTTCTACTAATGTGATCGACTGACCAATTGATCCACATGTATCAAAAAACCGACTGGACCGGAACTTACTTGTAATGAAATCTAACAGCTTCTATTTGACCCACAGTTGTATGCTGTGGAACGAAAAAAGCTTAAAGGGTCCGCTCACACAAACCGGCTCGGAGAGCATCGGCGCGCAGTTTTCTTTTCACACAGACCGGATCGTATACGCTTGGAATTAGTCGCGCGGGGCCGCCAACTATTTCACATAGACCGGCTGAAAGCGACCTGAGAGCCGATGCGCTCGCAGTCGATCGGATACGCTCGCAGCCGATTGGATACGCTCGCAGCCGGTCTGATGCGCTCGGAGCCGGGTGGATACACTACAAAAGCCAGTATTCCACACAGTCTAAGTTTTCTTTTCGGTGTTAACGTGTGCTTTTCGGAACATGGACATACCTACGATGAAGAAATATATTTGTTAGCAAGATTGTTTGAAGGAGAACAAAACAAACGAAAGCGCAAGCGAGAAAGAGCACGCAATCGGAACCGATCAGCTGCGCGAACGAGAAAGAGCATGCGATCGAAACCGATCGGCTGCGCGAGCGTTAAAGAGCATGCAATCGGAGCCAAACGGCTGCACGATACAGAAAAAGAACGCGATCGGAGCCGGTCGCCTCCTCTTATTATTTCACACCAAGCGCCTTCAAGCATTCTTAATGTCAAAAGCAGTGCACATGCAAAAATAAACCTTACTTACTGCAAATACTAAAAACTCGGTTTTCAACGTGATAAGAATCTTCTCTCCTCTCCGATCCGATCTGTGTGAATGGACTCTTACAGATGATGGGACAATCTAGTCAGTCACCAGAAACCATTCAACTACACCGTTTCGAAGTGAAACGACCTCCCAATCAACTAACACCCGACACACTAGTTTTAAACGTTGCACACACTAGTTTAAAATGGCAACTTTTTAGATATTGTATGTGACATTTCAAATCTTTAATGTGAATGTGTTGTTTGTCACAACCACTAATAAATAAGGAAGGTGTAGGTCTCATTTTAGAATAAATCGAAAACATAAATAACAAGTGGACAAAGCGGCGATACGAGTTAAAATTTTGGCTTTGGACGTAAGTTCATTAAAAAACTACTTAAGTATATAATTTTACGTTGTCTCCCGGAAGTCAGTTTTCAAGTCTAAATTAAACCATGTTAAAAGAAAAAACAAATGTATTTCGATAAATAAACATATTGAACATCACATAGAGCTTGTATGTATAATTGAATTTAAAATGTAAAAAACAACTTTGGCGAATCAGAACCCTTTTAATTCCAGCAATACAACTACAGCAATACAACGAAAGTATGAACATTATGTGGGACAGTTACAGGGCTTTTCTTTCCATGTTCCTTTTTTAATAGATAAATAAAGATATATATAAAAAAAAAACAATTTCTTTAATAAAACCTGACACCTAAAATGAATTATTTTCAATATCTTAAAGTAGAAGTTATGACAACGATGGAGTTACAATATTTAACAGATTGCGGAATTTCTGATTGTTTGAAGATACTAATTAGCAGGATTGTGTTAGTGATAGTATCATGAGGCGTTTGCGATAGCGATAGCTTTTAAGTTAAGTCCCAACAAATGTAAGCCTTTTTGAGTAAGGCTTATATTTGTACAACATACATATCTTACCTTTCGAGCTAGCCTCTAATTTGATTTAAATAAATTATGAATGATTGAAAATACTTAACGTTTTTCTAGCTTTAACATAGAAAGCTTTGCTATTTTTACAAACAGAAAATATTAGAGTTGCCATATCTATTTGTCTTTTTCTGTCTTGATTAATAATAAGAATAACAACCTTTATCTGTGGTTTTGTTCTGAACAATTGTGCATATTAGTATATACTGTATACGTATATATAATAGTATATATTAGAGTAATATTCGAATGTAAATGCATGCATTGATGATTGCATGGTGTGCTCTGGCTATATGTTTTACGCCATACACAACTGCTAAAACTGATATAGTATGCTCTCTAAAAGCGACTGACAAGTCTTATTTGTTGTACTAATTTTCCTCTTTAGTAGGTTCTCTAAAACAATGTTAAAGCGGTTTGAGATGGCCTAACGTGCAGTACTTTTAAACGTATTTTCCCCACCACTCAATTGTACCAGAACTGTGAGGTTCTGGCTGTAAGACAACTGTACCTATATATTATTACAGTAGTAGGAAGAACAAAGCAGAGAAACCTAATATAATACGAACAAACCTACACATATAATATAGAAAAGGCAAGGTGTGTGCCAGAAAAGTAGTGACTATTACTATATTCAGCAAAAGATTTACTAACTGCATGGATCCTTACATCTACTTAAGATGATTAGAGTTTTAATATAAGAAAAAGGTGACTGAATACTAACAAAGATTGAACTACTACATACCAAAGAAATAGTCTGCTTAAAAAGATACACAAACTTATTATTTATGGTATATGTAGAAGCCATATACAAGAGAATCTGTTAAATAAGAGCTAACGTGAGTTAGAACTTCTGAAAACCTAAAATTACAGTCACAACAGAGGCCGCAGCTTTTTTAAAAGGCGGACCAACATGTTCGATATTGTTAAAGTATTACTATCAGATCACAATGTACTTTTCTCCATTCACGTCCATTAGTTTTGTTCTGGTGAGCATCGTTTTTTAGCGCAGATGAAGACTGAGACGTTAACGCATATGTGTCTCTCTACGGTCTGTTGAAAATATATATGTACGTGATGAGCCTATCTTCTTATCTTTTACACGTAGTTATTTTAATGATATCCAAAATCTATGTTGTTATTTTGCTCTGTCGTATCTCCTCTCGTCCGTTTCGTTGAACAAGTCAGTATCTACTTATACTGGGACTTTGTCACACCTACACACAGTAATTTGCATTAGGACACCTTTGAATAAACAATGCTAAAAATATTGACAATTTTTTGCATACTTGTGTTGGATAACATTATTGATACGTACTAAACTAATCAAGTACCTACTACCTACCGTGGTATAAAAATGACTAGATAAGATTATTTTATAGATTTGATTCCATATTTATAACTTATATCCCGAAAAAACCCATTGTAGGAACTAAGAAAGTGATTATTTTTAAGCTGCCATGTACAAAATGTTTTTTTTTACGTTATTATTTTTCATCTTATTCAAAGTATTATGACAACAAATAATAACTTAATTCCCAAGTCAAGTTTTGCTACAAAACGCAGATCGTAGTTTCTACCGCCAAATTGGTGTTTTGCAATAACTTTGCAAACACGAGGTGCTTCAGAAAATCAATTTAATTCAGTTAAAACCTCCAGCTGAGGTAATTTCCATTAATTGTGGGCTTAATTCTTTAGTCAGCGTGAGGGAGAAGCACAGCCTCGACGACTATTAACTAATTAAGTAAACGTATTACACATGTTTTTCTTGACTACTCGTCGTTACTTGGGTAAACCATGTCATATTGAAACACCGAATAATTACTCTGCTTCATTTTGAATTAGTTTCACCCAAAAAATATTCTCTTTGGAAGAAGATTTATACATCACATAATTATAATTGACTTACCCACGTGCTTTTCATAAGAGCGTGTTTATTTTGTGTTTTCGGAAATGAAACATGATCAACATGGGAAATCTATTAAATTATATGAGTATTAATTGTTATCAACCCTTACATGTAAAACGGATATTAACAAAATATTCCTAATTAATTACATTTTTGGTAATGTATTTGCACACTGGGAAAAGTTTATGGTTATTGCGTGTCAAGGTAAGGAATTCTATTCCCGATAGAAAGACGAATTTTTAATATAAACCCTCCTGTTGGCCAACACACATTCAATAAATTCTGTAAACACATAACTTAAAAACACATAAAAAAAACATGGAACACTGAAATACGAACAGTAGAAATATTTGAAGTAACTTAGTTAATGTTAAAAAATAATAAGTAATAAAATCGTTTAAAACCATTCGGTTAGCATTAGCTGTCGACTTGATGGGTACTTTAAGTATTTCTTATCCATCTTAAGAATCTTTATGGCTATCTTTTTACTATCGCATGCTTTTATTGAAACGTTAAGAAGTTCGGAACTAATACAAGTCATAGTTCTTACCTCAGCGTGATAGTATCCGCAAATTTCACTTTAACACGATATACTGTGTCACCAATGAACTAATTTGTCAAACGATGAGTTAGTAAGTAATGATGGCGCACATGTACGAATGGCGTGTGCGTGTATCGCGACGGGCGGCCGGGCGGGCGGCGCGACAGTGCCGGATGAAGGGCGGGAACAATCTGGCCGGCCGGCTCCGTCGTGTTGTACCGCCACGTTGCACGCCTCGTGTCCCTTGTCCCCCCACGCGATGTCTTAACAGGACTTCGATGTGTTTTGTCTTTGAATTTGTACATTTTTGTTAAGTTGAATGTCTACTCTATTTACTCGTTAACGCCCGTTTGCTATAATTAGGGAATTTAACTAACTTGCTCACATTTTACTCTTTTTGATTTTGTCATCCTGACCAGTCTTACTTGTGGACAAAAGCTTTCCCCATACAATCCACTTTTCTGAATGTATACAAATTCTCCAGTTAAAAGAAAGCTATTCAAGCCGTCCCGCCATCACCTCCTCGGTCTACCGCGACACCCGTCCAGCTGTCTCATGTGTCTAGTTTTGGGATGACGGCCGGATTTACCAGTAGACATACCCTCGCTTGTCCAGTACCGTTTGGGTTTAGCGGCTTTATGACCTACATCAGGAGTTTTAGTACTGGAGCCGCAGATACCGAGTACATCAGCCAATATCACTTTGCAACAAAGGCAAAGAATATCTGGTGGTTCTGTATGAAGACCGCAATACGATTTTGCAGAAAGCAGTGAGAGGAAAAGACGTAGACAGACTCAAGAATTTGAAGTAAGTAGTATATTTCAATCAGAGAGTTGTCATAAATGGTTTTTGCTCTGCCACCGTAGATATTACTTCCAGAGTACCACAAGGCTCCATTTCGGGACCTCTCATATTCATTTTATTTATTAATGACGTCGATACATGTTTCAAAAACTCAAAGTTACTTTTGTACGCTGGCGATATTAAAATATTTAGGGCCATTAAAGGTCACCATGATTGTTCTCTCTTATAGGAAGATTTAGATGCATTCACGGCATACTGTACATGCAACTAACTTCAGCTTAATGTATCCAAATGTCATGTCATAAGTTTCACCAAAAATAAAAACATCATACTAAATCCCTACACTTTAAAAAACAAAATTCTAAAAAGAGAAACCCTGGTCTGTGATCTTGGAATTATGTAGTATGATAAACTTCATTTGGATTCCCAAATACACAAAATTGACAATAATGCCTTCTGTATGTTTGGTTTTATCAAGAGAACCGGTACAGTATTTACTCGATCTTCTACCTACTTGTATCTGTATAAATCATTGGTTCGCTCTCAGCTAGAGTATGCTGTTTCAGTAAGGAGTCCCCATTATGGTAAATATTCTGAAATGGTCGAAAAAGTGCAAAGAAAATTTTTAAAGGCCATGCATTTTCTTTGCTATCGCACTTATGCATTCTACAATGACCTATTGAAAAAGTTATAACCTGAAAATCTTAAAATCTAGACGAACTATGTTAGAAACTATTTTTTGCCTGATCTGTGCAATATTCATGACTGTATTGATATTCGCAACAAAATAAGTTATGTTGTACCCAGAACAACGATATGCCGTGGGGTGCGCGCAAGACCTTTATTTGCAGTGAGTTCTTGTCGTACAAACGCAGGCTTGCGTGCACCCTAACGACGCCTTACCAGTCAATACAACAAGATCTTTGTGGAAATCAACTTCTTTTCTATCACTGCCCAAAAATTTTGGTGTTATCCGTAATAAAAATTAAATATTATCTAGTTAATTTAATAGTTTATTGTTTGTTTATTATACAGTTTATTACTTCTCTTTCTCTGTATCTTGCATGCCTGTCTATGTTTAAATTTACCTGTACTACTTACTTTTGTTTTAGCAGCTTAGAATAGCGCATTTATAACTTCTTATATATGTTGTGGAAAATGTCGTGGTTATACATTTATAACTATTGTATATTTGTAAAGAAATAATATAAACTTCTTTCTATTTAAACTTTTTCGCCTTTTAAACGTGATTGAACACTCGACGTCCTCATGTTATCTGTCATGGGTCTTTAAAAACAAGATAACCTAGAAGTTACACAGGACAGGGTACGTAATTGTTGAGAAGAACAAGAAGTTTTAGTATTAATTTCATTATTTAAGTATTATGTTTGTCATTAGGAACTGGTATTGTTAATAATAACATTAAATGTCGTTTCTTTTCTTACAGGCTTGTAATAGTTTGCAAGTCAATAAGTAATAACACAAATTTGTTAAAATTTCATATTTTATTAACAATAAATCTTTTCATACAGAGAAACTCAATTGTGTTTGACTGACTGTGTCGTCTTAATCCTGAAATATCTTATATATTTATAACTTATAAGATTCATGTGTAACTGTTTATTTTCCCAAATAAATAAAATAAAATAAAATCTAGCTCGTAGTAAAAAAATCAAATCTTGTAAGGTACTTGTAAGACACCCTGTCTTTTTACTATTTGGGTATAAATGTAAGTTGTTTTGTTCCCAACACGGAAACAAAACAACTAGACAGGTTACAGTTTAAGGTTGGTAAAAATGGAGCGTCGCTCGATAGAGGAACGTGTATTTATTATTGAACAATATTTTAAAAGTAATGGAAGTTTGCCGGCCGCTATTCGAAAATTTCGAACAAAATCATCCTTAGTGATGAAGCATATTCTAACCATAGTTGATCACCAATATTGCCGCGTTTGGGGATCAGTAACTCTGAACCCCAAACGTGTGATGTGCCTGTGACGTGTCATGTGATTGTTGAAAAAGCAATTCACCCGCAACGTTTGGTGCGGATTTTGGACTGGTGGCATCACTGGACTGAATCTAAAATATAGATGCTGATTAAGCAGTTACTGTTAATGGTGATCGATATTGCTACATATAACACAATTCTTCGACGGCACGGTTGGCGCAGTGGCTGAGCGATCGGTTGCTGCGCTGCGTGTCGCGGGTTAGATTCCCGCATAGATCAAACATTTGTATGGCCTACAAATAGTTGTTTCGGGTCTGGCTGTTTGTGTATGTGAGTTTAAATGTTTGTAAACGCACCCATGACACAGGAGAAATTCCTGGTGTAGGGCAACTTTTTTTTTAAAAAAAACCTTTTTATATTGGATGATAATGATTTCAACAAGACGGTGCCACATGACACACAGCCTGTGAAATAATGAAAGTGCTGCATAAGACATTTTCCGACTAATTTGTTTCGGTGGTCAGAACTGCCCCCCTAGATTTTGTGATTTAACCCTATCAGATTTTTTTTACTGGGTTATTTAAAATCCAAGGGTATGCCAACAATCCCACAACCAATTATGCTTTAAAGGAGGAAATACGACGCTGCATCAATGAAATTTAGCCACGTTTATGCAAAATAGTCATGGGTCATTTTAACGGTAGAATGCTTTATGTGCCATCAAAGCTTCAGAGGCTATTTGCCTGATGTGATTATCCATACATAACCGTATCCTGGGTACTTTGCGATTTAATAAACAAATAACAATATGAATAAAATAAAACTGTTTTCTATAAAATTCAAATCCTTCGTTACTTTTGGGACGCTCTAGCTCAAGAAACATTGAGTTGACGTATGTATACAGCTAGAATAAATTAGCGAATGTTATTAAAAAGCATCTGATATAGTTGAAAAATTGCTAACAGCGAGTACTTGCACAGGCACAACCAAGTAGCCAAGATTATTCATCAGCAACTTGCCTTGAAATATAATCTTGTGGAATCTGAGGTACCGTACTACAAGTATGTACCCGACCCAGTTCTCGAGAAAGACCATATCACGCTGTACTGGGATCGGTTTTTCATTACTGACAGAACTGGAAGTCTCCAAGACCGGATGGACTGCACAACTTTTGGCTCAAATGGCTCAGTAGTTCACACACTCGCCCAGTGTCCCAATTCCAGTCATGCTTAGAGTCGAGTAGTAGTAGGTGGCTAACACAATTTCTAACAACAGGTGTTACCCATCTGTTCCATAAGTCAGGCAGTCTCGCGAAACCTAAGAATTATAAACCGATCACGTGTTTGTCGACGGTCTATAAAGTTCATACGTCCGTAAGTATTTGGAGACCGAAAATGACCAAACATATTGACAGTAATTATATTACATCGGCTTCCCAAAATGGATGTAGGAACGGGTCTCGCAGTACTAAGGAGCTAATCCACATCGACATGGCCCTTAGACAGCAGGTTTATCGATACGTTGGATTGATTCTAAGAAGGCCTACAACCACAAATATGGCTCCTGAGGGTGCTGGAGTTTGCGCGACAAAGTCGATAAGGAGATTGAACGTTTAGTAAAGCTAGGAGTGTTAAAACCGGTTAAAATATTCGGACTATGCATCACCTATCCACTTGAACGTCAGGAGACACTTGAGTGTGCACACAATACAACATAATGTTACTTACAATGTAGACAACCTCACTGCTAGAGTGATCTCTTTTACACAATCTTATGCTAGTATAATTCAAATACTGATTAGATTATTTTTGCAGCAATAATCTGCTGCACACGATAAGAGCTGAGCGGCAAATTACGCAGAAGCGTATTGCAGGATTGCCGCCAGCCCAAAAAAAAGAATATCAAGAGCGGAAACGGGCGGCTGAATTACAGCGCGTTCTTCTACCCGACGCGCCTCCGTGGAAGAGACGAACGCAGTATGTATTTAAAATCTCACCTATATTATAAACCCTCAATGTTACTTATTAGCGAAAACTTTTAATTAGCCATCTTATTACTAAGCTTCGTGAATTACCCTGTATGTGCTACCTGTAAGTTTCCCTAACAGAATAATATATATTTCTTTAAGTTTATGAACAGAAAACCATCTCCACAGCATCAGCGGGACGAATGTGATTTTATATCACAGCCATCGACGTCAACATCGGGACTGCCATCTCCGTAGCCATCGACGTCAATGCCATCACTGCAGCTCGATATCTGCGTCGATATTTTGGAGTCATCAGCGAAAGGCCGCCAATCGAAAGTAGATCTTGAGGATCAACAAAAAGTATTCTATAAATATGCTGCGATACTACAAAATCCTAACATTAAAAGTCAAAGTAACAGTAAAAATCCCATTTTCTTTACCATTTTCAAAGAACTAGATTTTAAAATGACCCCGATAGCCTTGTATACATCATTGAAACGTAACCGTCATATATTTTTTGAAAACGATGGATCAGTTCTTGAGCAACAAACAACTGGCGAAATACATAATATAAAAAGTACAAGTTGTAGCAGTAGTGACACTGACACAGACTCGACATTAAAAAAAAAGATTTTGATTTCGAGAATAGTGCACAAAATGATACAGTAACATTTTCATATCAAATGGACTTGTATGACTGGAAAAAAATTCAGCCTATATACGCATATCAAAAACGAACAGGTACATCCTCTTATAAGAAATACAGAACCATGCCCAAGTTTAAATGGAGTAATCTATTAAAATAAACATTTATAGATATACTAAACTACCTTGTACTTGGACTTTTAAGCGCGAAAAAGTGGTACAAAACAAAATTTTTGTCAAAGGCAATTGCTCGCAATGTACTGCATATGCTAAAATAGAAAGTTATGAAACTACTGATAAAATCCACACAATCTTCTGTAAAATAACGAATATAGACCGAACTGTCAAACACAATCCAACAAGGAAATTCAAGTTAACGCCCCACAAAAGACAAGAACTAGCAAAAATATTAAGGTACAAGCCTGCAATAGTAGTTCATAATGAAATGGCTTTAGAGATGCTAAGTATTAAGAAAGATGAAAAAGAGGTTATAAATACACCAGCGTTGCCTTCTCTTTCTTGTTTGCGACAAATTAAATCTGAGGCCAGGAGAGAACAGTGGCTTGATCCCAATCCAATTATATCTCTAGTGGTTATGGCCAAAAGTACGCATAAAAATGTAATCAGGTCTTTAAGTGTACACCCTAACTCCTTTGTATATTATTGGAACGAGCACGAAATTGATTATTACAATATGTATCTACAGAAAATTGGAAGGGTAACTATTACGATAGATGCTACTGGCTCATTCTTTGAAACAATGCGGCTCCCCGATGGTACAAAGATGACTAAAAGACTATTTTTATATGCAGGTATGATAACAGCAAATCTTAAACTAAAATCTGTGCCAGTATTGCAGATGGTCACCGGTGCACACGACAAGAAATCTATATTAAATTGGCTAAATCAATGGCAAAAAATCAGTTGATAGATCACCTCATGAGATTATATCAGACGATCCTTCTGCCCTGATCGCAGATCGCATGATTCCATTTTATAAATAACTAGCTGTTCCCCACGGTTTCACCCGTGCTGCTCAGCACCTGTTGGTCGTAGCGTAATGTTATATAGCCTATGTTACTCGGGGATAATGTAGCTTTCCAAAGGTGAAAGAATTTTTGAAATCGGTCCAGTAGTTTCGGAGCCTATTCATTACAAACAAACAAACAAACAAACAAATCTTTCCTCTTTATAATATTAGTATAGAAGTATAGATTAGTCTTTTTTTTTACGTCATGTTATCAATTTTTATATTAATAAAAGTAGTAATTTTTATTATTTGACGTAAGTGAAATATTAATTTGTAGGTACCCCCAAAATGTGGTCACCCTACACACAGAATTTACGAAAAAGTAGTAAAGTATTGTTTTTTTAGAATCCAAAATGTGTACATTACTGAAGTGTGCAGATATATTTAGCAGAGATTTCTGCTAAATGTTTGTATATCTGGTTTTAAATTCCGTTGAGATCTCAGGTGGCTACAGTCAAACATATATAATTAGAGCGGCAGGATTGAGGAGCCAAAGAAAATGTGTTCATATACAAAATTTACTCTGTTTTACGATTTTACTCGTATACTGCAAAAACAAACACAAGACCTGCTAAATGATCAATTAATATATTCGACATATTGAATATATTAATTGATCGCTCACATCCAATAGAAATTCCCTTATTGAGGTTAGATTGAGGAGCCATATAAAAAGTATTGTATTTTCTTTCGTTTTAGAGCTACAAAAGCAAAATTTTTAGCAGGTAATATGATAAATTGCTACTAAAGTCTGCAAAATTTTCATAAATATTCATCTATTACTTAACGAGTTCCAGGTGGCTCCTCAATTCAGATGTTTAGATTGAGGAGCCACTTTTGCATTCAAATAACTAGTGATATATTTTGCTGCTAAATAATGGTGAGATCAGATTTAAAAAATCTGATGTGGCTCCTCAATCCTTACGGACATGCCAGAGGTTAGTTTTGCTGTGTTTCATTATTGCTCAAAAAGTCAAATGACGTTAGCCGTCATAAACATTTTGGATTCAAAGCGCGCGAAAAATTTGAGTGGTGGTCCATTTTAGCGGTACAAAATTGCAAACAATTGTCGTGTGTTTCGAAAAATTCCGGTAAGTACATTGTTATTATTATTTTGTGAATAAAACTACCTTATTATCTGTAAAATATAAAACAACGGCAATTTACCATGTTGTATTTAGTAAAAAAATTAATTCAAAGTATGTGGCTAATATATGACCATTGTCTGTTTGTATCATTTGAGACGCCATAAAGTGGTAAAAACAAAATACAATTTTCTGTTTTTTTTTTTTTGCTGAATTTACTTACTTTTCTTTATATTATTTTTAAAGATGGCATCGAGTAGACCACTATCTAACAAAGAACTGCGAAACCTCCTGGAAAACGATTCCGAAAGTGATTCTGACGACGATTTTAGCAGTTCTTTACCTTCACCATCTAATACTTATTTATAATTAGCTAAGAATGATACAATAGAGCGCAGATTAGAAAGCTATTTGAGGGTAGTTTGGAGACTGTAGACGAAACAGTGGTTGAAATGAATGATGCTAGTGACAAGTCTGAAAATGATGGGATTCGAATGGACATGGCTTCTGCCGTGTGCCTGAAAATAATGAAACTGAAATGAACGGTACTTGTGTTAACACTGAAAACGCGATACGCTCACTACTGAATAAGGTTTACACAAGACCACAAAGAAATTACCAGGACTGGAAAAGACAGAAGAAAATTCATTTTGTGCCTAATTTTATATCAAAACTAGCTTTTGCCCGCGGCTTCGCTCGCGTAAAATTCGGTAGCGCCTTATTGATTTGTAATAGCAACGCTAACTTTTCCCGTTTCTTCCCTCTTTCTCCCTCACATCCAACTTTTTTCAAAAAAATATAGCCTATGTCCGTCTCCTGGTTCCCAACTATCTCTGTACCAAAATTCATTAAAATCGGTTTAGTTATTAAAGCGTGAAGAGGTAACAAACAAACTCACTTTCGCTTTTATAATATTACTAAGGATTTTGTCTAAAAATAACACATTCACATAAAAGCCAGCTAATTGATTTGTTCAATAATATTTTTCCTGATGAACTCATAAATAAAATAGTTACTGAAACGAATCGTTACGCAATTCAAGAGAACAGCAAGAACTTTCAGCTAACTACTCAACAGGAGATAAAAGCTTTTCTAGGTGTAATGATAATGATGGGTTTACACCCATTCCCAGACTACGAGCTGTACTGGTCTACAGATCGCTTTTATAATAACCCATGTGCATTTAATATGAATAGGTTAAAAAAAAATTAGAGAATTTACACGTAAACGACAACACAACAGCAGCACCCCGTGACTCCCCAAACTTTGACAAATTGCATAAACTAAGGCCGCTTATAGGCGAGCTAAATGTCGTCAAGAAGCTGAAGAAAGCGGAATTTATTCTGTGGATTAGTGTACGGTAAAATTTAAGGGCCAATGTACCATGAAACAATATATGCCTCTAAAGCCTATAAAACGAGGCTACCTAAGTATGGGCTCGCTGCGATCGTGCATCGCAGCGAGCCCACTGGCTACTTATATTGCTTTGAAGTTTACACTGGAAAATCCGAAATTGCAGATGAAGCTGGATTAGGCTACAGCGTCGTAACGAATTTGTGCAAGAATATACCTCGTCACTCGTTGGCAGTTTTTGACAACTTCTTCACGAGTTGTAAATTGATTGTCGTCTTATACCAAAATCATATTTATTCAATTGGGACTGTGCGAAAGACCAGAAAAGGACTACCTCAATTTATGAAGGAAAAGCCTCAAAACAAAAACTCGCTAAACACGAATTTTACGAACCTATAGTGGCCGTGAAATGGTTAGACACGAAAGAAGTTACAGTAGGTACTGCTCTCTTCGGCACACAAGCCATCGGAGGTTACAATGGTCAAGATGTGCGTGTGAACTGAGGGACCACACTTGGGATTGGCGAAATGAAAATCGTAGGATTTAGTAGTAGTCTTAAAACAATTGTAGAACGAATCTGGGAATTTGTAAACAAATATATTAAAGACTAAAACCCATAAAGTGTGGTCCCTCAGTTCTAACAGACGATCAGCCAGATCTCGGAAAGTATCATAAAAAATAAGGTTTTGTGAATGCAGAAATTTAGTAAATAATTTGTAAAGATATTTACTAATTAACAGACCACAAAGCATCAAAGATTAAAAAAGAAAATCGACTGAACTGTGGTCCCTCAGTCCACATAACAAAGGTAGTGATTGTGACTGAACGAATTAATAAAACCGTTCTTTTTCGACATAAAGATTTAGTAGAAGTCTTAAAACATTTTGTAAAATAAAATGGAGCAAAACTATCGAAGCACTTTGAAGATAGCGATAATTAAAACTGGTCCCTCAGTTTTGTCCTCCACTGGCATAATGCATGTGCTAGCTGCTAGACGAGAGGGATATCGCAAACTCTAGTGTACTTAACTTTTAGTAGTAAGTTTCTACTAAATAATAAAAATCTAAAATTGTGTAATTTTTACCTCTTCGCTGAGATAATATTACTTTTTTAATCCTATGAAAATAGATGGAGCAGGGTGACCACACAATAAAACAAAATGTAGACAGTCCTATTATACTTTATTTAATATTTTGCCCGCGATTTTGTCTGCGTATATTTGGTAACGCACAGGTTTCGATATAATTATTAACAATCCACTATTTGTTTACTAATAGGTTTTGCAGCGCTCGCCAGAATAACTCCGAGATAGCAGTGTTTTTTTCCTACTATCTTGATAATTATCGTTATATTTTGGAAAATTCACACAATATCTATAATAAATATAGCTGTGCCAGTGACTTTGTCCGCGTAGACTTTGTTAGTTGAGTATGATAAAATAAATCGAACTATCTAAAATTTTGCGCCTCAGAGCTTCCCCCTGTAAACAATATTTGTTGTAGTTTTGTTTTGTGGTAGTAAAATAAATTGATGCTCAGGAGTTTGATTGTCCGACTCGTGATAGCCCAACATACAGTTGCCCATGGGTAATAATCTTTCCACTTTATAATGTTAGTGTAGAAATGATTTAGACGAAACGAAAAAAAGATTGAAAGACTGCCTTGTTGGTCTAGTGGTCGCAAGCGCGATTGCTGAGCATGAGCTCTTGGGTTCGATTCCCGGTCGGGCAAAACGTTATTGCATTTTTACATTAGGAATTTCTCTGAAGCAGCTACGGAGTCTGAATATAAGTAGAGTTAAAAAAAACGCCAAAAATCTAATATTTCAACTGGGTATTTAATGCGGATTCAATATTTTCTGATCAACCTTCTTTTATTGAAAATTGGAGAGCAGAATCTGCAATAAATAAAGAGAAAACAAATTATAATGTAAAATTATTAAAAAATGGTAACTTGTGTCGGTCGGTATTATTAAATAAGTCACTCTTATGAATACTTGTGGTTTCGATTCTATAATGTACTTTTTGAGTGCAGGATATAATGAAAATAAGAATATTCGAGACCTTATAGCCACTTTTGACACAGATTTAATTCCAAAATATATAAAGAACCTCGGCGACATACAATCTACAGAGAATGACGTTTATTTAATGAGAGCAAAAATTGCTGTACAATATTTTAGCTCATTAAATGAGAAAGGAAAGTACATTAGCTATGATTGCCAGTGTAACATCACATACATATTTGAACATATTCTTCTAAGATATTTTTTCAGTGCAACTTTCATAAAAAAGTGTTTAAATACATCCTGCCAATCAAACTTAATCAAAAGAGACATTGCGTTTTTACCCTTAAATATAAATTTTATTGAAATACTTGGCGTAGGTATTTTAGAAGAGGCAATTAACATCGATGAAGAAAACAGGAACTGTACCACTTGTGATGACAAACTTAATTTCAAGTACGAGCTTTCAAAAAATGTACGTCAGGCTGGCCCGGCCCCATGGAATTTAATAATGAGATTGTTATCAATCCAATGTACCCGGGTATACTAATATATGTAACACCTTCATTTTCAATGTAACTCTTTTTAAAAGAAATTACGTGCACTTCTTAGTGGCAGGGCCAGCCTGACGTTTTCAGCCCGGCCACCTTGTTTCCCACTAATCTACAAAAAATACTGGCAATATTGTGCTACAGATGAAATGTACCCTATAATTTATGCATATGTTACACAAAATCGAATCCTAAAATGCAATAGCATACGAAATATTAGCGGTTGCAGGTGGCCGGGCTGAAATTATTTCGTTACTATAAAACAGTAAAACTGCAACACCTACCAAAAAATAATACCAGTACATAATGAGATATAGAGATATAGAATACATGTAACGCTTTCATTTTAAATTATAATACATATTTAGAAAGAATAATCACTTGAAATTATATTTCAGCCCGGCCACCTAAAAGCGGTAATATTCCCTAAAATCTTATGCCAATTTGTACAGTAAAACCTGATACAGCTATGAAATGAAAGTTACATTCGTTTCGTTTTAGTCGTATACCTTTAAGCCTTCTGTTTGACTAGATTATCAAAATCTGAGAAACTTGCCGAAGAGTGACTATCATTTATTAACTAATTTCAGGACATTTGGTTTGTTGAGTGAAACAAAATGCGTTACTATGATATTTTTATTAATAAACTAAGTAGTATAAATCACACATAATAATTGTTGGATACATAATACCTAAACCTATATATATTTTCTCCGTTTTTGGCTTCACAACATAACCATACAAAGATAATAGTTCACAGACGCTACCACCGATTTTTAGACGGCGCCTGTGTCGCGTCCCAACCTAAGTCGTAAGATATTTTCCCCGAGTAGACAGAATAGATGCGCAAGAGCCGTGTAGTTATCAACACTTCTGACATAATATTTTACGTTTTAATATTACTGTGAGTGTAAAATTTGATCAGTTGTTGCAGTGTAGTTGTTTGTGATGTGATGTTTTTAAGGTAAGTCATAGTTTTGATAAATTAAAATATATCGACAAACAATGTTAATGGGTAGCTAAGTAATTATTTAAAAAAATATACAGGTAAAGTAAAGTAAATCTAAACACTCATTTACTTAATAATAAAACTCCATACAATGCCATCAACTAAATATATTTTATCCTTTCGTTTATAGTCAATAGGTAATAATTTTGGTGATTTACTAACAGTAAGTGTTTAGTTTTTGTGAATCTTATTGTTGTGTACCTACCCTATGTATTTACTTATTATTATTGTGTACTTATTTATTTCGTGAAATCAATAATTAATCAGTTTCTTATTAATTACTGTAAGATTTATATATTGGATTTTAGTGAATTATTCATTGTAATCAGGCAACCGTCGACGGTGTTCGTCTGTACACCCGCGCTTCTTGTAACTCCCCCTTGTACGGCCTGCCACAGCGATCCACGTCCCTCGCTCACCGCATTCTTTTCCTCGTCCCGCGACACGCGCCCCTCTCCCCATCTCTATTCTATCTTATATATTTCTAATGTCCCAAAAGTTATAAGTTTTGTGAAAGTAATTTTGATTCTTATGAACATTCTTTGCTTTCTTTCTTTCTTTCTTTCCTTAGGTGCTAAAATATTTTTTAATAGATTTATGTATATACTTGATAATGCATGCAAATGTTACTGCATACACTTATCTTTTTAGGGAATTTGTATTTAAATAAATATTAATGTAGTTATTTAGCCTACATGAATACCTATTACGAAACCATAGTTAAAATGAATATATTTTATTTCAGTTGAGCGTGCCTACACCATGGGAAAACGTAGTGCGTTAGATATTGTGGCTCAAAAACAAATATTTGAGAAACATAAACGCTTGATCACTACGACAAGATATAGTTCTATTATATACAATACCATAGCAAAAGATATAAACTATGTGATGTCACCAAAAGCACTATATCTCAGCTTTAGAAGAAACTTTTTAAACAACCAGAACTCACCTCGGGCAAAAGATGAGTGCTTCATTAAAAGAAATGAAGATAATACCTATAGTATTATAATTTCGTCAACATCATCATCAGGGTCTTCTCCAGTTATTCAACAAGCAAGCTTACTTCATCAAAATAGTTTTAAATTTCCAATTGATGTTCATGAATGGAAGAAAATTGAACCCTTAAGTTATACGTATAAACGACACGATAAAAATAAACCTAGTGCAAGATATCAGACGTACAGAGCTATTCCCAAATTTAAGTGGTCCGGTCTTTTAAGAAAAAAACTCTGGGAGTTTTATAAGTTACCTTGTACTGTAGCATTTAAAAGACATGTTATTCAAGGCGCTAACATTACATTCTACGGACGTTGCACTCAGTGTCAAGCAACAGTTAAAATTCAAAATAAAGATAAGACTGATCATATTATTGATTTTTTATGTGAAATTGATCAACTTCAACCAAATTTTAAGCATAATCCTTTAAAAAAAATACGACTCACTCCGTACTCAAGACGAACATTATCTAAGAAATTAAAATTTGATTCAGCAACAATAGTTAGAAAACAAATAGCGAGTCATGATATGATATTTCAAGATAAGGAACCACCTGTATTGCCATCAGTCGGAGCATTACGCCAAATACGTCATGAAACAATGAAGCAGAAATGGTACCATACCAATCAAATATTATCTGTTGTCATTATGGCAAATACTTCAACATACTCTTCCGTAATTCAGGAAATTTTAATGAAACCAACTTTTCATATTTACTACTGGTTAGAAGAACAAATAAAATATTACAAACAATATGTTCAAGAGTATGGTCGACCAACCATATCATTAGATGCCACAGGCTCTATAATTAAACCAATTGTGTTACCTAATGGGACTAAATTTACTAAAAGATTATTCTTATATGTTATATTAATAACTGCTGATAGCTTTTTAAAATCTATTCCAATTTCACAAATGCTTAGTGATTCTCACACTAAAAATAGTATTGCGGATTGGTTGGGTAAATGGGCCAGTAATGGAATTATCCCTCCTGCAGAAATAATCACGGACGATTCCTCAGCTTTGATTGCTGCTACAATCCAATGCTTTACTTCATATAAATCTACAAAAGATTACTTAGAAGCTTCTTACAGTGCATTGGAGGGACATACAAATAGTTGAAAGTTTTCAAAACTTTAAATTCAAAGTTGATGTAAAAATCATTATGAAAATCTGTGATTTTTTACCAAGGTATAATAAGTATTTAACCAAAAATTATCTTCTAATATTCTGAATGAATGAATGTTCGATGTTAAGGTAATATTGATATTACTATAATTTTTTGATAACTCTGTTATTATCAATGTGTAACCTTTTTTTACATTATTTATAATTAACAATTGTTATAGTACCTAATTAATATAAGTACAAATGTTGTCTAACTAATTTCAAAAATGATTATTAAAAAAATATGACAATTTTGTTTCACTCAACAAACCAAATGTCCTGAAATTAGTTAATAAATGATAGTCACTCTTCGGCAAGTTTCTCAGATTTTGATAATCTAGTCAAACAGAAGGCTTAAAGGTATACGACTAAAACGAAACGAATGTAACTTTCATTTCATAGCTGTATCAGGTTTTACTGTACAAATTGGCATAAGATTTTAGGGAATATTACCGCTTTTAGGTGGCCGGGCTGAAATATAATTTCAAGTGATTATTCTTTCTAAATATGTATTATAATTTAAAATGAAAGCGTTACATGTATTCTATATCTCTATATCTCATTATGTACTGGTATTATTTTTTGGTAGGTGTTGCAGTTTTACTGTTTTATAGTAACGAAATAATTTCAGCCCGGCCACCTGCAACCGCTAATATTTCGTATGCTATTGCATTTTAGGATTCGATTTTGTGTAACATATGCATAAATTATAGGGTACATTTCATCTGTAGCACAATATTGCCAGTATTTTTTGTAGATTAGTGGGAAACAAGGTGGCCGGGCTGAAAACGTCAGGCTGGCCCGGCCACTAAGAAGTGCACGTAATTTCTTTTAAAAAGAGTTACATTGAAAATGAAGGTGTTACATATATTAGTATACCCGGGTACATTGGATTGATAACAATCTCATTATTAAATTCCATGGGGCCGGGCCAGCCTGACGTACATTTCAAAAATAATATCATTCGATTTGAATGGCACTGATAAAAATTCTCTTACTAATGTTCCTCTTACCATAACAGTAAAGACCAAAACTTACAAAATCATGGGCGCATCTGAATTCATTTCAGCATTAATTCCAGGTGGTCTTGGCCATTACCGATGTCACTGTTTTATGAATGAGCGTTTCTTTTACTATGATGATCAATATCTCAAACTTATTGAAAGCACTGACCACCAAATATACTTACTTACATTCATTAAGCTACATTCAAGTGACAATTCCTTAGAAGTATTTCTTTATTTTATTTTTGTATTAAAGTATGTGATTCTTTGATTTTTAAATCTACTTTTTACTAAATAGACATACGCCATTTAATATAGTATTAAATTAACCGTACAATCTTGTTTTCGTTTAGACTAAATAATATAGGGTGCACCCTGTGGGGCTCCGCATCGCTGTCAATGTGGGGAAGCAGTCGACTGCCTCGGACACCATGGCCTTTCCTGCAGTAAAAGCGCAGGTCGTATTGCTCGGCACGCTTGCATTAATGATCTCATCCGTCGTGCTCTTGCCACCGCCGGGGTGCCAGCTGTTTTAGAACCAACTGGCTTGGTACGCGTCGATGGAAAGAGACCAGATGGTATGACCATAATGCCATGGAAGTTGGGTAGATCTTTGGTGTGGGATGCAACTTGTGTCGACACCCTTGCACCATCCCATCTTCCTAGTACGGTGGGTTGCGCTGGAGCTGCTGCTGCAGGTGCTGAAAACCTCAAACGGCGCAAATATCACAATTTGATTGGTAATTATGTTTTTGAGCCGTTTGGGGTTGAAACACTAGGGCCATGGGGTCCGAGTGCCCATGTAGTATTTCGAGAAATCGCCAAGCGGTTGGTCGATTCTTCTCGTGACCAGAGGGCTGGCCTGTTTTTTGCACAAAAAATAAGCATTGCCATCCAACGCGGTAATGCTGCCAGCCTTCTGGGCACTTTACCTGTTGACGGCGATACGGACGAATTTTTTAACGCCCTGTAATTTTCTGTATATATATATATATTTTTTATTATTAGTTTGTGTATATTTATAGGTTGTATATATTTAGTAATTAATTTAATTATAATATGATAAATAAAAAAAAAATAATATATATTTAATAAAGTATAATAGGACTGTCTACATTTTGTTTTATTGTGTGGTCACCCTGCTCCACCTATTTTCATAGGATTAAAAAAGTAATATTATCTCAGCGAAGAGGTAAAAAATACACAATTTTAGATTTTTATTATTTAGTAGAAACTTACTACTAAAAGTTAAGTACACTAGAGTTTGCGATATCCCTCTCGTCTAGCAGCTAGCACATGCATTATCTCAGTGGAGGAGAAAACTGAGGGACCAGTTTTAATTATCGCTATCTTCAAAGTGCTTCGATAGTTTTGCTTCATTTTATTTTACAAAATGTTTTAAGACTTCTACTAAATCGTTATGTCGAAAAAGAACGGTTTTATTAACTTGTTCAGTCACAATCACTACCTTTGTTATATGGACTGAGGGACCACAGTTCAGTCGTATTTTCTTTTTTAATCTTTGATGCTTTGTGGTCTGTTATTTAGTAAATATCTTTACAAATTATTTACTAAATTTCTGCATTCACAAAACCTTATATTTTAAGATACTTTCCGAGATCTGGCTGATCGTCTGTTAGAACTGAGGGGCCACACTTTATAAGTTGTAGTTATTGATATATTTGTTTACAAATTCCCAGATTCGTTCTACAATTGTTTTAAGACTACTACTAAATCCTACGATTTTCATTTCGCCAATCCCAAGTGTGGTCCCTCAGTTCACACGCACATATGGTCAAGAGGACGCAAAAAGACGGCACGCGTAAAGAAGTGTTCTGCCCAATAGCGATAGCTAGATTACACATTGCATATGGGCGGGGTCGATCATTTTGAGCAAATTCGTTCCTCTTACCCAACAGGAAGAAGTCTCGCAAGTTCTGGATGCGTTGTATTTTTTTTCATGTTGGACGCTGCCATTATAAACACGTATATACTTTACTTATCAAAGCATATACAACGTGATTTTTCACATAGACAATTTAGGCTGCGACTTGCGAGGGCGCTCATCGGAGACTTTACATGCAAAAAGCAAAGACCGACTGTTTTTAAGAACAAGAAAGGTGGAAACTTCGGGGTTCCAGTTGAAATTCGGCTCCAAAATGTACCCTATCCACTTTCCTGAATTACAGGATACATACACACGTTGCAAGTTCTGCTTCACTAAGAAGGAAGCATAGCGGTCCAATATGCAATGTTCGTACTGTGGCGTAACATTGTATATAAAAACTACTTTAAAAATTCCACATGGCTAATATCCAGGAAAATTAATAAATTTCAAATTTTTGTTAACTTGTTTTATTTACGCCGTAACACACAATAGTCAATATATTTGCCACTTTCTGGAAACTCATACCAGACAATGGCAATATACCTTGACCACCTAAAAAATAATAATAAGCAGATATGTATTTTCGGATATTTAGGTATATAAGGCTTATCTAACTAACAGATTTCACCAAATAACTCGGTATTCTATAACTATATAGCTCGCATCCGATTAAGGGTTAAGAGCAACCCTAACATGGAAGAAAATTGGCGCAATAAAACAGAAAATAGAAAAACCACACGGTTAATAGAAAAAGTAAAACCCAGACTAAATGAAATAGAAATTCTACCTCATGGAAACATTTGCACATCAAGTATAAAAAATGTTGTTATTACCAATACATGTGCTTTTGATGCTATACTTAACGCTTTGTTAGTTATTTGTCCTACCACATAAATATTCTTACTAATTCTGATACAAGTTCGGCTTTATGAGACTTGTTTCTGCTTTGGTATATAAAGATGTTGATTTTAATTGCTTTGTCAATCTACGATACAAGGACATAATAAACTAATTGATTGCAATTGTAACGGTAATTTTGTGCTAGAAATAAATTTAATCAATGATAATTTTAGCGCAACTTTAAAAAAAAATTAAATGCTACACCTTTTCAAATTCAGAACTATTCTTTTCACGAGAAAAGTTTAGATTATTCATTTAAATATATTAATGATATCAGATGATAGTGTGGCCTCATTAAATGAATTGGCAACATATATGTTGGTAGTGAAGTCACTAATTGCAAAGACAAAATTGTAGTGGAAAAGTATGTAGGTACCTACCTACATACTTACCAACAGAATATTTAATTTTGAATGAATTAGAAACATATACTTAACAATGCGTCAATGTCGCATTTTAAAGGAATTGATGGTCTGCGACAAATTATTTGAGTTAGCAGAATACCAAATTCAGGGGGTCATTACAAAACTGTCTACGGCGTGTATCTGAATGAGAATGCTACGGCGATTTAGCCCGTTAGGCTGTTACCTACAGTTAAATACGACATTGTAGTTAATTCTTATCTGCTAAAATATAGACGCTGAAAAGCTTAGTTTGGAAAGAGTTAAAACTTTAACGTTAGTTTATTTAAACGATATTCTTCTCTTTCGTGGCAAATCTAGAAATCGGTGGGCAGCGAAGCTGAATGAAAACACGATTTTTGAAACAACAAATAAAGACATTATAATACTTCTAGTTCAAGTTTATTGTATCATTTCGTTGCCTACCAATCATTATAAAAACACATTATACTAAAATACAATTTAAATCCTTGATTATTTTATTATAATTTTGCTGAAATAATTAACTATTGTTTGAAATGTAAAAAAAATAATTTATGTGCACATTGGAAAATCAAATAAATCTGGTAATTTATGTCACAAATAATATCTATGCAAATTTTCTACGAACAGAATATTTAAGTATAGTTGAACTAAGAGTTCAACTATATCCCCCTAAAAGTAGCCAACACGCTGGATTTTAAGTAATAGACCAACTTATTATGATGAAAAAAACTCGTGTGGAAAAAGTTCTGTAGCACTACTCCTAGAGAGTATGCTCTGCAGCAGAGTCACAATCAAGATCTATCAATATCTAATGAATGTATAGCAATACGTCGTAGCGACTTCAAGACCTCGTAAGTGTCAATTTTGGCAAAATCTCTTTTTATGCCAGCTTTTTTCACTTTTTGAAGCTCCATCGAATGTTAAAACAATCATGTGTATACGACGATTTAATCGTTATTTATTTACAGAATTACAAAATCAACAATATGCTCCTAATAAAATGTTGGTGTTTAAAATATCTTATGTGTCAAACGTGCTATCTAAAAACGTGACTTTTTACTTTTGGTACGAAGCAGATGGTTATATTACTTCTAACAAATTTACATCTACGACTATGACTACTGTCATAACCTGCCGCTTTCTCCAGAGCGATATCATCATTTCTGAAGGATGCGAACACCAAAACCGGAACTGAATTTTATCAAGTGTCCTGAGCGAAAAGAAGGATAATTTGTATCGAACATCTGGAAAAGGAGCACTCTATGATGGATGTGGATAGTGTTCACTCCACTATAGAGCAACGCATTTAAAACCACCAATATTCGCTCCCAGTGATTACATCTGCCGTATAAGACAAGCTTGACCACAAAAGCCCTATGATGTCAAATCCATTTACTATGGTTTCTTTCTAAATTTTGAAGAGATGGAATCGAACCTAAAATCCATACAGCCTGCCAAAAAAAAGGGAGATCCTGTCGTGGTGGTCATTAGAGGTCTTAAATATTTATCGTACTTCCACAGCGAAGAAATAACCAAAGAAACGGTTTGGTATCTCCGAACCGATTGTACAGATCTCCGTAAAAAAAATCAGAAGGACCTTCTGACCACCAAATGAAACCGATGTTATTAAAAGAAATTATAAACCTGTGAATCTTTCTAATACCTACTTCTCTTTCACCGCTGTCTATCGTAGTGTTTTCCCTAACTTTCTTTGCTGTTAGAACCAGTTGATATCGCCCTCTTTATTTTTGGCCCTTTTGCGCTCAGTTGGTAGCTAACGACATCTAGCTGCACATGGACAAACCAAGGCCAGTCTCAAGGACTCATTACGACGCACCAGCTAGCACTATCTTGCGAGATATATAAATATAATATTAGTTCGATGATTTGTTAAAAGAGGTCTCTAACCTTACCAAACTGTCTTTATAGATGGAAGAACTGTTTACAGTTGTTGTTTACAGGTAAAGTATCCCTGTTAATGGAGGAACTGCTGGCTAAATTTAAATTTATGGTTTTATGTGGCAATCCTATAATAGGCATCCATCAAAGTTATTGTTCAAGGTGTTCTGGAATCTGCAGTTGGTTGCCAACAAGGGTCACCTTGTTGGATCTCGGAACTGTTATTTTCAGTTTAGCTATTCACCCAATAATTAAAAATGTAAATTTAACATTTGGTAGGTACTTAAAAGATGGAGCTTTAGAAGGTGATGACGAAGGCGATGGCGAAGGGCTGGGCATTTTTGTGGGACTGTCTCTTGTAATGTGACGTTCAAAAAGTGCTGATTATTAGCCTAATTTGAATAAATGACTTTTAATTTGGATTTTGATGTTGATATCGTTTTGAATGATCCTCCTACAATTTAAATCTTTTGGACTTTTGACCTGAACCTTTTTATCTTTCTGACATTTCAAGTAGGAAAATGTTGTGAACTTAAATACCTATATCTAACGTTAAATAATGTACTTAAATAAGTTAAACATTGAAAACGTAAATCAAATCGAACGCTATAAATGGGACTCGAACCGTAATCGTAGCGTTCAACTAAATTGTAAAACACGTGTTTCACAATTTAGATTTAACGCAATTCCTGATTGACACAGAGACGCTGAACTGGTCGAAATTCTTTAATGCCTACTACTATATCTTTTTTCAACATCTTACTTATTTTTGAAAATATAATTATCTTTACACAGCCACACGGGTATTAGACAGACTGAAATTTAAGTAGGTATGTCTAATACCCGTAGCAACGGACAACTCGACAATCAAATTCAGCGTAGACAGCCCGCTAGTGTAAGGCAAGAACCAAGACCGAGGACCACGCGTTTTTTTTTCAGGGTAGGATATCATCAAATGAAATCATCAAATGGGGGGCATGTCAGACTTGTACTGACTAAAACCCACCCATGTTCCTTCTGTTGCCCTTTACGTTCCGGTGCCGCGGTATCTCTTTCGAACAACCCGCAACCCCGGCAAGGCCCACGCCTTGGTTAATATCCCGCCAACCAACGAAACCAACGCAGAACAGAGAACCTACGAGCATCAACTGCGTGCTTTTAATGAGGAATGGTCTGAATCCCGAGTGTTCGAAGAAAGACCATCCCCACCCAGAGGCCCAACAATGGAAAATGAAAAGAAAAAGTTCAATCCACCTAATGAGAAGGCAGCAGTCTTGCATTAAATTCAAACCAACCAACGCCATTGGTTAGTATGAATTTAATGCGAAACACAGGCAGTCATCTGTTACTGTTAAACAGCTATTCTCGACATCTTCCAAATAATCGCTACTAAAAAAAAAACAGGTTTGAATTGCCGGCTCAAACACACTACACTATCCACAATCATCCTCCTCCACCTCTGTACTATAAGACAGCTAATCGACCATACGTTAGTTTCAGAATAAAAATAAATGCATAAATACTTTGTCTTACTCTAAACTTAATCTTCCACTGACTGTGTTTGCATGATTGTTTCTTTGTATTGTGTCGATGTTATGTTCATCATTATCACCTGGCTAGCCTTTTCCCAAACATGTTTGGGGCTACCAGGCTTACGGCATATATAAGTATACAATAGGTATAATTAATTAGATTTACTTAGTTGTTATTCTATCTTTTTAAGGATGGGCAATCATCGAAAATCTTCTTCAACTCTGAGCGGAGCGCGAGGGAGTGTCAGACTTACCTACTGACTAAAACCCATCATGTTTCTTCTTTTGCCCTTTGTGTTCCGAGGCCCGGATATCTTTCCAACATCCCACAAACCCAGCAGGCAGAGGCTCTGGCAGCCCCCTTTGCTTGACTGACAACTTTGTAAGGTTCACGTGGAACACGAATGTGGCGTCGACACGGCCTGTCTGAATTAGACGGACGAACGGTGAGCTACCCATTGGGGTAGCTTACGAGGTGTGAACTCAATAGTTCAGACCCCCGTGTGGACAGTGGCTGGAAGTCGTCTCGCAGCGCCCAACACCTAGTTAAATCCCTGGATAAGAATTTTTGGTACAACAATGATCCAGCAGTTATGAAGCGGCGGGTTACCAAAACAACAGCATAAATGTTCACTTTTGGTTGACGTTGTATGTCCAAATTTGGGGACCACCAATGATGCTAACACTGTACGAAAACCACTATCACGACATCGACAAACATTTGCAGATATCTCAGGTGTTGAGACATGGCTGGTGGATGACCTGCATACTATTTTAATAGTGCTAGTGGATTTATAATAGACGTTGAAAATTTTGATGCCATGTGATTTTCCAAATCTATAGCTGCAAAGTATGCTGAGGAATACAATTAGTTCTACATGTAAGTCATGATGCACAAAATATTAATAGGTACCCACATGGCCGGAAAATTATAGAAGCCAGCACGTTTTCCACAAGCATTTTGTCTGAACAAGCAAGCGAGCCAAGAAATACCTACCTACTGGCGCTATGATCACCATACCCAGAAATTAGACAAGAAAACCACTATTTTAGATATGTTTTTAACGTATATTAGAATCATCCGATCTTATATATTATAAGGTTCGGATGATTCTTAATTATGATGATCATTTACACTTCGTACACGTCATTAACATAAAAAAACCTAAGCCCCCTATCGAAATCAGCCATCAATATGCCAGTAACAACAGACAATGTTCACTACAATCATTTAGTCTGGAAAAATATAATATTACACTGACGACTCATGAAATGATAACTCAATAGGCACGATAGCAAGGATGTCATAAGGAAGCGTTTTGGTTTGATTAAATCGATTGAAATAATCCAGTTAGTATTTACTACTTTGTGACAACCATATTTCTATATACAAATTTTAAAAACCTTAGAAACGCAATATCTCCAAGTTCTCGCAAGACCCATATTTAACATTTCGCTCATTTCCAGATATGAAAAATAGTTGATCGCTTAGTAAACATTCGATGAATCGAAGTCGAAACAGCGTTTACCTACTTTTTATCAAATATATATATGACTTTCCAAGTTACGGACCCACAAAAAGGGGAAAAGCACCATTCAACCGAGATTTCTCACTGAACCCAGACCTAAATGCCTTTCGACCATGTCAAGACAACAAAACACGATACCGCTCATAATACATTCACCTAGTTGAACTTATTCGTTGTTTTTGATTCTGGAGACTAGTTAATACTATATAATAATACAATATAATATACAATATACCTACTTAATAATAAAAATAAACTAAAATAAGTAAACTAACAACAAACTAATAAATGGCATGAATACTGCTTAATTCTGTTAATTGGTAATGTGCCCAGAAAACTGGCGGCTTTGCTACGTTGTATTGCAACAATTATCCTCTAGTCGGTCAATATAAAAGCTAGTTAGAAGGGAAAATAACCTAAAAAAAATACAGGCCGTGACCACTTGAACCCAGTTTCAACCCCCAACCACTCGAAAACTACTAGTTCCAACAAAGATACATTCACGGGGTTTGAGGTGTTCCGCAGCCGCAGCGGCAGCACCAGCACAGTACCTACGACGCTTGTAAATTTATATTTGGCGAAATGATGCATTGGAACCAGAACCGATAACACTGGACGTGCTCGGGAATCAAACGAAACCTGTAGCTGACACAAAAAAAAAAACATTTGCTAAATAGCACAGGTACACCTAATAAAACTTTTCACTTCTTATCAACACAAAACCATTTAATAAAATAACATCGAAAATTGCGTACATCTAGGGCGTCAAAAGAAACTTCAAACAAACGACACACTTTTTTTAAAAAAAACGTCCAGATTTCTGTTTATTTTTTTTTCTTTTTGATTTTTGGTGTGCCACTATAGACACAGACCTTATTGGTTATATCTCTGTGTAGTAGCCAGTCTTGTCATGGTTTTTCATTGCTGTGGATGTGTAGGTAAATCTTTCAAATCACGAACAGCACTTCACAAAAAAAATAATAGATACATGTCAAATTGAGAACCTCCTCCTTTTTTTTAGTCGATTAACAAACAACAGAGACACTGAACTTTTGGCTAATTTCAATTTCAATTTTCAATTTATTTATTTTACGGACATCTTGATCCAATGGTTAGTATACATACTGACTTAAACTATTGTTAGTAACATACACATTAAAGACAAACAACAAACACTCATAATAACCCCTGCGCTGAGACAACCCGCCTCATCCAGATAACCGATAGAGAGATACGTACCTCTCTAATCGATCATCAGACGAACGAAATGCCTCAACACAGGAGCACGCACATCTTCAGCTATAGTCTTCAGGATACTGTTGTGACTCCCCCGCACCCTCCTCATAAGTGACCCAACTTTCTTTCTAATCACAGTGCGAAAACAGTCAGTACGAGCATGCGCGAACATCTCGGAGGCACTGCAGAAACGAGGAAGTCCCAACATCATCCTGAAGATGTTATTATATTGGACACGCAAAGTGTCCAAGGACTTTTTGGTATGATTAACCCATAGTCCACCCGTGTACAGTCCCTGACAGTAAGCTTTAAAAAGCGTGACCTTGACTTGGTCCGTACAGCGGGCGAATCTACGAGCCAACATGTTGCCACGGACTGAGAGAGCCCTACTTTCCCTTTCTATATCGACATCATCTTTAAGGTCGTCGATAAGATAATGTCCCAGGTATTTAAATTGTGACACCCTTTGGACACTAACACCATTTAAAGTTATGGGTGGAACAGATTCAAGACACTTACCAGCGGCCTTAAAAACCATGTACTGGCTCTTACTTACATTGTAAACAAGACCGTGTGACCTGGCGTAGGCTTCGCAAACTTTCAACATCTCCCCGAGAGCCCCAGCAGTAGGACTCAGCAGCACCATGTCATCCGCGTAGCTAATGTTATTAGTACTAACACCACCCACCCGGCAACCGACACGCATGCCGCTGAGTTCCACTATGAGGTCATTTACATACAGGCTGAAGAGCTTTGGAGAAGATAACCCCCCCTGCCTCACGCCGCACTCCAGCCCGTACGAATCGGAGAGAGAGCCCGACCATCTCACACGGTTAGATTGGTTATTGTACCAATATTTAAATATATTTATCATCTCCACCGGTACACCACTGTCCCCCAGCTTTCTCCAAAGCACTTCGTAAGACACGAGGTCAAAGGCCTTGGAGAGATCCAGAAAACAGGCATATACCGGCGTCTTTCGGTCTGTGTAGTACTGGACAGTGTGCTTGAGACTTAATATTGCGCTCTCAGTGGATAGGCCGGACCGAAACCCAAACTGAGCATCGTGTAGTTTGATCCACTTTTCCAAGCAAGAATCAAACAAACTATCCAGCACCTTGGCTATCACAGTCGCGAGGGAGATCGGGCGGTAGTTGTTCTTATCCGAGATGTCTCCCGTCCTGTTCTTAACCATGGGCACAACTGTGGTTTTCATTAAGTCAGCTGGAAGGTACGCGTGACTGATGCACATAGAGAACAACAGGGACAAGACCCTCGGAAGGTGCACCCCAGCATATTTCAGATGTTCGACGCTGAGCCCATCATGCCCAGGAGATTTGCCTTTGGTCATTCCTTTAATTAGAGCACTAACCTGACTTGCTGTAAAACGCAACAAAGGCTCCTTTCGCTGGAAGCAGGGCGCAGCGTTAACCATCGTATCGGGAACACCGAGCGGTGAACGAACTATGAAATGGTCCCTAAACATATTAGCAATGTCACCCGGCTCGCTCACGCCGCCAACACTCGCCGGGAGGCCAGGCCTAACATCGAGCTTTCTGGTTGCTTTCCAGAACTGGCTAAAGTTTTTATTGGCCCGACAATTCGCTATCACGTCCATTTTTATTTGGTCCTGGTTTTTCCGACACCACTTTAGCTTGCCTTTAAAAAATTTACGTGACTCGCGCATTTGTTCGTACACAATGCCCACCGATGGTCGATTATGCAATACCCACGACTTAAACCTAAGCCTGGCGTCCCAATGAGCTTCCTTTACATGCTGGTTCCAGCCACACAGAATCCTTTTTTTACGTTTACCATTACGACCACCCTTGGTCATGATAGCCGCATTTATCAAGACCTGCACAATTCTATCATACAATGAATCTATAATTACTTTGTGGGCACTGAGGTCGCACGTCCCGTAGCTGCAGGTAGTAAATCCTGTTGGAAAGTCAATGACTCGCAAACCTTCCTGACATAAGTCATGATATTTCCAGATTTGCGATTCATCTCTCTCCCCCCAAAGAACATCATTCTTGGGCATATCACAGTAGCCTAGTTTTGGTCTTATTACATCTAGATCACATTCGATATATATAGGAAGATGGTCAGACATATATACATCCTCTAATATACCTACATTTACAACGGTCTTCCATGCTGAGAGGGAGACTACACAGTGGTCTAACCACCTCCTACTGCCGTGATAATGGTCCACAAATGTGTAACTACACGAATCGACCCTAAGCCTATTCACATCTGCACATACCCACGACCTATCCAAACAAAACTTCTCAATTTCGCGCCAACTTTATTTGTTTTAAATTAAGAATGCGCTTTATAGTGACTTATCATTTGTTTTTTTTATATTATAACTAGCGACCCGTCCCAGCTTCGCACGGGTGTTACAAATCTTTGAAAATCCCCACTTTTCTCTACTATAATATGTATGTATTATACATAAAAACCTTCCTCTTGAATCTCTCTATCTATTAAAAAAAACCGCATCAAAATCCGTGGCGTAGTTTCAATGATTTAAGCATACAAAGGGACATAGGGACAGAGAAAGCGACTTTGTTTTATACTATGTAGTGAAGTTGGTAATAGAATACACTAAACATTCTATAAATAGCCAAAACATATACAAAATTGTAAAACGTAAAAAATGGATGCAACCAAATATAAAAAATGGTTTATTAACTATAAATATAATGATTTATTGTAGGTACTATTGTTACTTTAGTTTGAAGGTGTGATCTACAGTCACGCATGAAAAACCATGAGGTGACATAGGTATTATTTTCATTATAAAACCGAATGCTGTATGTCATAGTTAGCATCATCCGTTCATGGCTGTTAAGAAATCTTCACGAGCAGTTTTATTGTAATTAAGCCAAATTCTTAACCGAATCGTTTCTAAGTATCACTGAAATCAAAGATAAATAATGGAATCAAGCATATTTTCCAGAAATCCAAACAACGACGACCGGTCGAACACGAAATCAAAATCTCCTGATACCCTGTGGAGGTTCCCAAAGCAAGGACATTATCCACGTGTCAATTATCAAGATTCTATCTCCAGCTATTTGGGTAATTTCAAAATTAAATAAAACAAGTGAGGGTACCCGGGCGTAAACAAGATAAATTAATTCATAAAAGATATGAGTTTTCCCATTCATGTCTGGCAAGCTTTGTGTCTTAATTTATGCCTGGTTACCGGAATAAATTGATTTTTAAGTCAGACATTTAATTGTAAATAAGCTTAAGTTCATTGATATCTTAACTTGCTAGGTGGATAATACCACTATTTCAACAAATATAACGCATACATTATATACATAAAGCTTATATTAAATAATAATCATAAGTCATAAATCAATACACTTAATCCATTTCATACAAATATTAAACTATTTTATTTATTACAATATAAGGCACTTCATTGTGAATAAGAGAATGTTTAAAAAATACTGATGTCTCAAAAAAAAAACAATAAAAAATATCACATGTTTCAAATACATTTTCAACGGTTTATACATTTCTTCAAGTAAATCTTGAAAACATGGAATGTTGCAAGTTTCAACCAAAATCTTACATAATTATTGTAAAAAAATATGACATAACATGACATTCATATTATGTCATTATTTAGAAAACGAAAGAATCTTATTAGGTAACAAAATCAACTAGAGCAGTTTTTTAAATATTCGTAAAACGTATTTGCGTATTGTTACTACTCAAAACTTAAGAGGCTACAAAAACGTAGTTGTTTTCATAAATAAATAGACTTATATCGTTTTTCAACATTAAATTTATACTGATATTTTGTGAGTTTTTGTAGGGGGTAATCTCTGGGATCCACTGAACCGATTTTGATAATTCTTTGACAAATAAAATGCCAAGGTATTTGTGAGTAAATACAGGGGGGGGGGATGGCGATGGGAACTCGCGGAAAAGCTAGTAAGGCAGATAGACCTTCTTCTTAGTTGATTATCGATTTAAAGTATTCCAGCATTTATGATGTAGGTAAATAAACTCACACTTTGCAATAATAATTGCCTATGTAGTATTAAGTTACTGGTACAATATCGGCATGAAATAACATTAGTTTATCAAGCTCATGTACCTACATATTTTAAGTGAAAAGATTTTATTCAAAACATATTATAATTAAACAGGATGTAACATAATAAACGCCTCGAGTGGATAAAACTGAACAACTATTGAAATTGAACAACTTCGCGTGGATGTTCCGTTTGCAGTGCAGACTCCGCAGGCACAGTTTTGCATTCCAACTCTCGCTGAATTCGCAACCTGGTAATGCTAAATGCTCTTCTGACATCGACACCTGAGTGTGCCTCAAGATGGATATGTCGAAGATGTTTGAGTTTTTGTGAGAGGAGGAACTAAAGATGATTTTTGCGGGTGCATGTTTATAAGCAGACACAACGGTCTACTCTCTTTCTGACTCGTTTTTGGCGGTCGGCATTTCTATTTTCAGTCCCAACGCGATTCAGTTCTCGACACACGACAGTCACTGTATCCGGTCGTTCGGCACTTATTTGGTTAATCGATGCAACTCGTTTCGCTAGCTAATCCCCCTGTATGTTGCAAATAAATAATTATGTATATGATTTAATGTAAGTATAAACATAAGTTTGATTAAATAATACATTAATTAGTCACTTTAAATTGTTAAATGTGTACTGTCAAGATTAACACACATACATAAAAAATACTATTGACAGTGCAGTACAACCTCCGTTATCGTGTAAGTATTATACCCATTTTTAATAAAATACTTAACAGATTAGCGTTTGGCCCCAACTCGCATGATGTGAACCAATTAATTGATTGCAGACTATTTCATTGATTCTCACAAAACTAGAACAAAATGTTCGTTAAAATACTTTACAAATTATTATTATTAATGCACAACTCTTCAGCTAAAGAGATACAAGAAATTACTTGATGTGTAGGGGTCGTTTGATACATTTCTTTATACTTCTTTTCATTTATGTAAAGAACAAATGAGGAAAATAACGCTGCTGTGCTCGTCTAAAGATATATATAGCTTTATGTGCAGTTGGAAGCTCTTTGCTGTCGCCACGCCGAATGGAACCCTGCAGCCGAATCCGAATCAGAGTCACCTTCTTCACTTACACCCATTTGAGCCCGAGGCTGTAATAATAATAATATTTGACATCAGATGTCTATTTCTTATTTGTTTATGTTTTGTAAGGCAATTTTAATTAAAAATGCAAATGCACCATATTGGAAAATGTACTACGTAACGTACCCTCGACGCCAATGAGACAATTTGTGAAAAATATTGAGGTAAAATCAATGGCATGGCAAATGTAGTAACTAGAATACTACTATTTGAAGTAAAGCGCTTATAATACTTTTAGGATTATAATTTAAATCGTGTTTTAATTTACATGTCACATTTTTATCATGAAAACCTACTCTTCTATAATTCTACTTTAAAGCGACCTGAGTATTTGAACATTATGGTAAACCAGCCAGTATTGGTTTGGTTATAAAACCTCTTACAGAAAGTACCCCCTTAGCTAGCTAGCTTATACTCTAGCCTTCAGAAGGGTAAGTACTTACTTGGTCAGGTGTGGATGGCGTGCTGCGACTGTGCGCCGCTCCGAGCCCCCGCCGACCGCTGGCGCCACGACGTCGCACCTTGTTATTGTTAGGAGGAGGCATCAGCTTGTCGTCTTTCTGTACAAGATACCTTTTTATTAAAAACACTGTTGCATTGAAACCTTTAGTAAATACAAATAATCATAGTAAGTTTTCTAATTGGGGTATTAGGCGGAAACAACAAAACCCCACTTTCTACGTTTCTGTTTGTGCTTACATAGTTCTTTCGCTTCTTGCACGGTCATACGATGATGGATGATGATAGATGTAGTCTCAATCAGCGTGCGTGTATTACTACATACACGCACCCTGATTGCGAGTGCTACTCATCCGAGTCCAACATCCTCTTGTAGTTGGCATTCACAACTGCTTTATAAATACTTTCGTGAATCGACTCTGTCTGGACGGTAGCGACAGCAATGTGGCGAGAGTTAGTAGACAAGGAGTGTATACGACGGAAACTTCTGGATCACAATGTTTGTGTTTAATGGGTGGGCCGTTAGACGTTTACTACTCGCATATACATTCCACTCTCGTCCTTACTACGTTATATGTTATAGAGGTATTCTTACTTGTATATTGTCAGCGGATCCCCAACTCTTGAGCTGGTCGCTGTCGTCTGATCGCCGTTCTTCACGATCACGAGAGGACTTAGGTACGTATGCCGAAGCCCTAGTCGCGCCCACGCCTAGGAAGTTACTAAACGCTTCTGTAGTTTTCTTCACTCTCACGTTAAGCGAACCGATGCGAAGGAATCCTTCTTTTTCTGCGAATGATTCACTTTACATATAAACATCAATAAAGGCAATAACTACACGTAGGTAATTAATATACTTATCACAAAACACGATACAATTATTAGTTCAATTGAAAGAATGTTACTTAGTCGGTTTCTTGACAGATCACAGGACAAAAGAATGAAAACATCGTTATTTGCAGATGAGGTTTAGAAATTTAAAACATTTTGTTTGCATTGTTTTGTAACTCATATTACATACCATTATAAAAACAAATACATTTGTAAGTACTGAAATAGTATTTTATTACCAAAATAATATTACTTTAATGCATTCTATATACATTATGTACGGCAATTTTATTATTAAAGTGATATATATATATATATTTAAAATTACAACTAGTAGAAGATAAGTGCTAGGGTTTTCTCCGCGATTCTGGTAAAACACTCAGTTGTATTGGTGTCCAAGAATAAAATGCTCAGAAAATAAATTCTGCGCCAGTGCTTCAAAGGTATACTTTTATTTAAATTGAAAAAGAGTGTGGCTTCATTCTGCAAGCATCTTAGGCTTTTGGTTCAAGGTTAAGGAGATACCAATATTTACAATTAAAAATACCCAAGTATCTGCGTGTTGGCAAAATCTCCGTTTTCAAACAAATAATACTTGGTTTTTATTACCTACAATGTTTAAATGTGATGAGTTAAAATTGTCTTAGAATTGCTCAACTGTTTAGCCCAACAACAAAGTGAAAGTATAAATTACAAACAACCTCTGGCTAACTACAATGCGTAGATTAACAAATACCGCAACCTTGATATGTGCACACGTGATAGTACAAATCATAATATCACCCACTACTATTGAATACCCAGCGGTCCTCGACTACAGTGACAATCAGCGATCACAACTGCAAAACTTTAGAGTTTAGCAATCGTGGGGCAACCCTCACCGGCAGCATTCGCCTATCTTGTAATGTAGCAGTTCAACTTCCAGCCTTACACCAGTAAGATAGGAAAACCAAGCATCACATTGCGCATCCTGTAACTAAATACCTTTTAATTTTCACCTGTTTCTGTGTCAAAGCATGTATTTCAACTAAACCAGTTGCCGCATGTCGCAACAAAATTGGGCCAAAGTATTAACCGATTGGGTTCCGAACAACAGGGCCCGGGGAGGCGGTAGGCCCAGAAGGAGATGGCGAGACGAGCTAGACTTCCACGAAAAGGACTGGGTCACAACAACAAAAGATAGAAAAAAATGGGAGGAACGAAGGGGGGGCCTTTGCCCTGCAGTGGGACACAAGTGACTCATAATAATAAAATACCAGTTACAGGCACTTATGAATTTGCGAAATAAAATGAAGCTACTGTCCTTGTTCCAAGGCATAATAACTGTGAATTTACTGTAGTTGCCCTTTCCCAAGCGTAGACCTCTATGGAGAGAAATGGACACTTTTAAATCAGAATATTGTTTTCATACCTTGGTGTCATTATTCATTTTCGGAATATACATTATATCAGAACTATATAGGGCTGCGTGAACTTTAAAAGTGTCCAATGTAAAGAAAAAAAATCTTCCGGAAGTCAGTGACTCTTGTTTGTTTCATATATTTTATGCCACCGACTGCCGGAAATAAATTTATCTTCCGTCGTGTTAGTGTTTTTTCGGAAGTGGGATTTTATAAACAAAAGATTTAATTTTAGCCTCTTTAGTTGTGGTATTAATTTTTCATAGCTACTCCTTTTTGATGTCTGAATTGTCTTGTTTTAACAAAATAATTGATTCAAACAATCCGTAGCAATAAAAGACGAAACAATAAAGAAGTCCTTCTTTATTTATTTTTTATTAGTTTGATTGAAGCTTGGATTCTTACGTTAAAGGCGAAAGCACCGATGAGGAAGTGCATTAAAAATATGGATCGACATAGGCTACAGAAAAACTTATGTCAATCCATTTTTTTTTTATAAATTTGAAACGCTTACTTATTGCCAGTAGTCTAGGTCCTTAGGTTCATGTCGTTTAACAGAATAAATTGATGCCTGCGCTCTTATTTTTGCCACTTATATAAGGCAACTGACATGGACTTTCTTACGATGTATGATTTACAGCCAAATACTAGATTGAAAAATATGAGACTAATACGCGGCTGATATTATGATTTAATATTGTAAGTACGAAATTGAAACAACACGCAAGTAAGCACTGTGAGGACGCAGACACGTTTTTATGTATCTTACTTGATTGAGCATTAATTGTGTTCGGAGTGACTCTTAGGACCGGAGGAGAGGTTACAGTCCGTCGAATATCATATGTGTCTGGCTCTGTAAAACATGTTCAGATGAGGCACCTCTGTTGCACATCACACCACTTAATCTATTGTACTTACACTTGTCACTGAAAAGATCTATTCAATGTTATTACAATAAAAACTTAATAATACCTACTAGTTAGATGTAGAGGAAGGTTCGTTAGCTACAAGCGGTCTGTGCAACCAATAGATAATTAACCTAATGATGGTCAATTGGTAAACGCCTCGCCTCTCATACACGACAGTGTGGGTTCTAAGTCTAAGTTTATCTTGGAAATCATTAATATTAATGATTCATGTCAAATTATCATCATGAGGGAACCTGGACCAATATGGATATAGTTTATAATAACTGTAACGGGTTAAATCGCGAATTTTGTCTTTTCGAAAAGGAAGAATCATGAAAGTTATTACTTGTTGGTAAAAAGAGAAAGAACTTTTAAATAAATAGATATATAAATCATAAGTTGCTGATGGGGAGAACCTTTGGGCCACAAAGTCCGAAATCACAAATAAGTTTTAGGTAAGCGTGATAATTAACAATCGTTGGAATGGTTGGCTGGAACCAGGACTCTAAGTGCAGAAAACGGCTTAAAAAATATACATTTTTGTATGTGATTTCATCAAATAACTCTAGGCAGGATGGGACAGTGTCAGACTTTTACTGACTAGAACCCATCCATGTTCCTTTTTTTTGCCCATTTTTGTTCGGGGACATCTGTTTTGAGCAACTTGCTTTGCTGACATCTCTTTGAGGCGAGCGGGAGATACGAATGCGTGTCGACAAGGCCTGTTATCAGTCGACGTACAGACCCATTCTTCACCGTCCACAGGACTAGGCTGGTTTAAGGTTCACTACCCCAAACGACCAACCACTTCTTTCGCTAGCATAATATCTTGGGAGATGGAGGAGCTTATCACTCACATACAATTGGTCTTATTTTGAATTGTATGATATACAAGCGAACATACCGCTTTATGATAGATAATAGATACATCATAGTTTGTGAAAACATTCAAGAGGCCAATATTTCTCAAATTTATAGAATGTTTCAGTTACTTCACGACCTTTCTCTTATATCACCAAACAAATTTCGTATTAATAAATACACCAATTGCTTAATTGCCAAGAGCATCGACCAATACCTATGGAGGCTCTAGTTAGGCAGCTGGATCAAAGCCTTGATACAGAAAGCGGTACTCCTGGACACGGCTCGTATTGTTAGGATCTCCTAACAATACGAGCCGTGTCCAGGAGTACCGCTTTCCTCTCTCTGAAGCCCTGACTCGGTAGCTTGGACCCTGTTCCCGATACCGGTAAGCTTAAGTATAGTAAGCGTAAGTATATAGAAAAATGTTTTTATAAAGAAATATTTAAAATGTAAACTTATATGTAAATAAATCAATAAAAGAAATGAAAATACCCTAAACAATCTTAACTTAACGGATACAATAAAATATTTTAATATGATTTAAGTAAATATGTTTTGCGGAGCAGCATACTTCTATATGATCCTGGTGATAGCGAAGTGTCCATGTGGACTAAGTACTGTTTTGGCTTCCTGCCCGACCAGTCGCGGACATTTTGATCGGCATCTGTAAATAGCAAATGTATCTTTTTTAACTTGCATTGTAAGGCAATACTTTCACACTCAGCACTATTTCTCCGACGCTTTCCACTTTTAGTGAAATGTCGCATCGAGTTCAACACAACACACTTGCATTAAAATCCTGTGTTAGTTTGTTGGTTCGTTGGCTCAGATGTCTCTTTTTCCACCTCTCATTTTCGTAAATAAAAATAAATAAATAAATAAAATAAATATCTTGGGACAACTCACACACGGCTATCTGATCCCAAGCTTAGCAGAGCTTGTGTTATGGTAACCAGACAACTGATATACATACTTATATAATTTATAAATACATACATATTTTAGATAAATAACACCCAGACACAGCACAAACAATCATGCATATTCAAATGTATATTCTTTTTAATAAACCTGATTTTTAATTAGTTTTAATTACAATATTTGCCAGCATTGCAATGAGAAATTAGCTAGAAAGTATGAAATATAAGTGCACCACATTTATAAAAGATTTATATAAAGTCTGATATCATAACATTCTATTTTACTGAGCGATTCTAGAAGGTACTCGGTAAATTAAACTTATTCATGTTTAACTAGACGCCATCTGTGAAATATTCCTTTCAACTAAATAGATGTTTCTATGGTGGGCTATCTGCGTCACTCTGGTGCTTCATAGCGCTAGTTGGAGCAATTGATACAAATTTAAACCACTAGATGGTGTTGTGGCGCTTGAAATTTGGTACTACAGAAAAGGGCTTCACTCAGTAGCAAAATATGCTTGATACTGCTATTTTAGCACTTAGCACACAACAAATAAACCAGGTGTAATATTTTCGGCAAATCCAAAAATTATGGAATCACATTACTCGGGAAAAATATTTACTCCCCAATATTGTTGTTTTTAGACTATTGAACCTCACAAATTAATGGCAAAAAACTGACAAAGATTTATATTTTATAGTAAAGAGAGATTTGTGGGAAAAATACCGCACTTGTTGGTTAAATGCCCACTTTAGAACCACGTGACAAAACACCAGAAAAAATTAAAAGCGTGAAAGTTTACAAAACAGTAGTTGTTTCAGGCTTTCATAGTTTATTGCACTGGGCTTGACGGAGCTCATTACAAATGGAAATAGAACATATTTTAAGTGTGAAAGTTTAAATAAAACAATATTTATAAAGAAATATACTTTTTGGGAAAATATTTGGACCCTAGTATATTAATTATTTTGGTTCAGGTACAGTTGAACCCGTAATTCCTTAAAGAGATTCGACAATAACATAGGAAATTGAAACTTTCTAAAAAACATGAAACACTCATAGCTACAAACAGAACTTAACTTTTTATGACGTGCTCAAGTGACATCAATCTAATAATGGCGCGGTCAAACACCGCGACCGGTCAGCGATCTGATTGTGGACACTGTATTTCATAGATGTAGTAGGTTCGGTGGGTCAACCACACTTAAATCTATTGGAATTTATTGGCAAGATTGGCTGAATGTTAAAGCAAAAGCTGAAAATCTTTATTTCTTTTTCACTATTTTCTTTACGTCATGTACCTTATAAAACAGCCGCAATTAATAATTGTAAGAACTTCCCACTTAGCTAGAACTTACCATATACTTCTACTAATAGTCTGTACACGTTCTCGTGGCGAAATTGCATTGCGATGTGCAGCGGTGTGTATCCCTGTAACATACATATTTATGTTTTCACACGACCATTTTATACTATTCTTGTTTTTTTTTTTAATTGATATTCGGCCAATTGCATGGCTAGTTGAAATTTCTCCTTTAGCAATTATTTTATACCTTAAATGATCCTACTCTTTATTTTTATTTTTGTATTTTAATGTAATAATTTTATGAATTACTTGTAACTAACATTGACTTGGTCTTCGGTTTTGATTCTGATTTTTGTTAACTTATAAATTGAAGAAACAAACAATCAAAATAACAATACAAGTTTTATAAACAACAAGACTCGAAGATTGCACCTTTACGATGGTATCAGATATGAAATATTTCAACAAGAGGGTGCGCGAGGCGGATCAGTCTTACACCGAGTTGTGAAGGCTCACATCTGCTCCCGGCTCTTTATACATTGCCCCCGTTTGCGAATCCAATACTTATATTCAATATTATCTGCGATAGATATTAAACTCTGTTGGATATTACAGAATATATAACAGCGTCAGCTGTAGAGTAAACTAAAAGAAAGTACATTAATGCGAAGGGAACTTTAGTTTATTTTCATGACAGAGATAAATTATATTATTCGATACATGATAGACATTATAAAAGCCCCATCTCAACTCAAAATGGTTATTACTAAGCACTAACACCAAACCTCTTTGAAATAGTTATTAGGACCACATGGGCACTATTCTAAAGCCATGTAAGTACTTGCATTAAGTTGTCATAAAAATACAACAGCTTTAAGAGGAAAAGAGAAACATTAAAATCCTGAGTGGTGCACAGATAAATTTACCACCACTTCCCTTGAATCCACAAGTAGTCCAGCAATAAAATTCTGGGCGGACTTACCCCATTCTACTTCCGTCGTCGACGATGCCGAACAGCACATGAAAAAGAATGTAACGACACTTTAACGATACAGTAAAACAGGCCAAATAACTCGCAGTAAGTAAATTTGATTGGACATTAAAGCTTCTCGGTAACAGTGAAATTAGCAATTACTTTCTCCGCGGATGTTAACACATAATCAATTCAACTTCATTTGAAATCGATTGCGTTTGCAATATCTTTTCGTAGTATTTGGTATAGTAACGTAAGTAGTATGGTTTATAATAGCTATCCTTGTTGGCACCAAATACGGCCATCAACATACGCCCTTTACAGTTTTAACTGTATTTTCACGTGGATATATTGCTTGCATAAATGGCCAGAATTAAAGTGAGTAAATTTGAGTCGTATTGACCCAAACTTATTTTCAAGAGCGATCTTTTACTTTTCAGTACTTATTCATACAACAAACGAAATCAGTAGTTACGTAAGTATAGTTATTTATTAGCCAGATATTTATTTAAAATCATATAATATTATACAAGTTAGTGGTATTTGTTTTTGAACAACCAGTTTGAGATGTAAAGTTTTAACAAAATTAGTAGACTACACACGTGGAATATTTTCGAGTTTATCATACCTTGATCTGACAATCTGACATTAGTCGATCCATATAGATCATTGACTATGTCACTTCGTAACTACTTTATACATACTAATGCCTCAAAATACATAATTTTATTGATGTCATGTCACAATACAGTAATATTCACCCCTTTTTGCAGATGGGAAATCATGAAATAACTTGTCAGACTTGTGCTGCCTAAAACCCACCCCTGTTCTTTCTTTTGCTCTTTATGTTCCGGGGCTGCGGTTACTCTTTCGAACAACCCGCAACTCAACTCACCATTCGCTCCTTGAATAGTACTAAAGAAGCCTTTGCTTCGACAAAAGCATCAATAGTATTTTTTCCGCAAAAAACTAATAACCTTTAAACTAACTGGATAAAAAAACAGCATAATATACACGTTTAGTCTGGAAGTCTTATTTTTTGGCAAAACATTACGTTATTATGATATCAATAAATATTATATTAACCGCCTGAAAAAAATTTAAGCCAGAAATGGCGCTCATTGTGTCTCAGCTTCGTAAAAAAGAAAAGACTTATTCGTAGCACGCAAATTTGGAGGATGTCTAGTTTCATAGCTAATAAGGACTCACCGATCGTTCGTTGACTACTTGTCGGGTAACCCCACCCAGCAGTTTCACTAAATTTTCGTCGCCACGTTTACAAGCCCAGTGCATCGCCGTCTGAAATAAATGGACTAGTAAACTTCCAATATGTATGTACTCCAGGATCTGTGATAGTAAAACCGCTCATCTAATTATAGTGCAGTTTCAAAATCGATACCAAATAATGAAGTTAAATATTCAGACCCTAAGATCAAAACACGATTCCATCACGAAGAGTTTAGTAGGTCGAGAAACAAATTACTTGATTGTCAGTCTTTTATTTTTATATATGTAAAACACTTTGATGGACAATATAATGCCGAAATTATAGCTCTTTATAATCGGAACGCATTAGGATGATTTGCATCCAGATTAAAGATTATATTTTGGTGAAGGTAGGTGTTATTAGCATAGTTATAGGAATTAGCTTGCTATCATCGTTGGTCATTTTAATATTTAAAACGTTATGGTAAGTGAAGCATAATTTTAAGGAACCGTATTTTAGATGAAGGTTGCTTTTAACTGCAGTTAATAGTTAGCAATTTAAGCTTGTTTTACTAGTTCTTTAGTCTACAAAAATCGAAGTCCGATATTAAGTCACTACCTACTACAAATTGCATGTTTTATTTTTTTATTTAAATATAATTATGTGTACCTAAGTCACTACCTAGTCTAAGTATTGCAAATTTGCAGCCTTTATTTAGAAATGTTCGAAATCATTGGAGCCACCGGATTCTACATCACTGAAGTTGTTACTTTGCTTATTATGCTAAGTTTTTTATTTTTAAAAAGCATTTACATCAGGAATTAACCACAAAAATAGTATAAAAAGCAAGTAAATAACAAATAATTGAAGACTAACAATTCTCTAGATTAGAAGAGGCGGAGACAATTTTGTATAAAACAGAAATGTTGTTGATAACTATAAAAGCAGGTTAATTAATAACATTGTTCTTGGATCAAACCAATCAGTGAAGGAGGGGGATCAAGACCGACTGGGAAGTATCTCCCGGGACGGCCCATTGTGAGTGTATGGTGTAAGCCTGTTAAGTAATTATTCCGGCTAACCGGCTCCGGATATTGAAACTACACTGACAAAATCTAGCCTTTAATACAAAAGCGAGGTGTATGTCAGAACATGAACCAGCAGTCATAACAAAGCTAAAGCTCGTGTAAAATTTTATGAATGATATCTTTACAAGAAAGTTTCGGCATCTCACAATACCATGTTCTAGCACTACGCGTTTTCATAGCAAAGCGAAGATTACTGCACATTATTTCTTAATGAAAACTGAGTTTTGTTTACGCTATCGAGACTAAGGTACATTATGTACCTTAGTCTCGATAGCGTAGTAAACATTTGGAACATGTTTCAATAATGCGAATTAGGAGTTCCACCATAATTAATTCATCATTAATTGTTCATCATTGTGCCGAAGAACTAACATTGATTGTTGTAATGTAACAATGAGAACGTCTACGTATATGTAGGAATGAAAAAGCGTCGACAAATACAGATTTAATAGTGATGCGATTGACCCACGCTCTAACGGAGCCCATAAAATCTCCGTCACCTTAGGTGTGCCAAGGTTTTCAGTCAGCAGTTAAGTCTTGCGAATATATATTACTTTATCCGAGCCGAGGGTACGAGTTACGTACCAATCGGCGTATGTACAAGATGTAGGCGTGATCGTCGCTGATTCAGTGGGGTAGTTAGTGGCGGGCGGTCCTAGGTTCGACGTCGCCCGGAGAAATATTGGCCCCAGGGGAAGCGCTGTTAATTTGCAGCGCACATTGGGCACAGGCACGATTTTCCACGTATCTATCTACCTACGCGTTAGCGTTGACTACGTCAATATTGGTTGAGGCAATTTCGTTCTATAAAATATTTACTTGGTTCAGTGTAAAATTTGACTTTGTTCTTTTTATAGGAATACATGTGTATTCTATTGTGCATGTGCACAATAGACGCCACATTAAAATTAAGTTACGTCCAGTTTTATATACATTGGAGTTTTTATGTTTTTTTTTTTTAAATTGAGTTTAAGAGTTGCAGTTTTGAATCTACAACATCAGCTTAAGATATCATTAACCGGTTTTATTTATTTAGATAATAGGGATTGTCAAAGCAGTTTTCAAGTTAAACTTTTAAAGAACTGTAGTCGAATTCAGTGCTAAAAAATCTTCTCATCCGTAGATTGTAATTTTAGGATTTTAACTACCCTGTTTTATGATTTATCTCCTTGGGACTTACTTCGGAGTTCGACACGACATGTCCTTTTGTATCTTCTAAGAAATATTGCATTTAATTATTATGAAGCAGTTTGCTTTATAATACTTATATTCGTCAATGCTTCTCCCATTCTGCACAATGTATAGTTCTTACTCCAGAAGAGCTGGTACCAATCTATCGACTTACATCGACATCTATAGATGTTGATTATCACGTGTTCTAACTTCATCATGTTCTTGTCACTTCAGTTGTGCGAAAGTAACAAAAATTTCGCTTAGTCGTAAGAACTTTATAAGTGAGGTTTAAATAATTATGAATAACGTAAAATTACTTTTTTGTCATCGAAAGTTTGAAATAATACGTCAAATTACGGGTTTTTTTGGCTATTTATAAGTTACAATCGTAATGAAATTTAAAAAAAGACTTGGTACTGAAAATTGTGGAGCAATGATGAAGTTGGCATTGTCAACGAAGTGTAAAGTCATGTGGAATATTGGTAGTTATTTTATTCACAATAGATATATTTTAATAACGATTTAAAATAATAACATAAAATAGTAAAAGCATAATCACCATAACCTGCTATGGAATTTAGTTTACAATTAGGTATTTTACGACGAGATAATATTGTATCATATTCATCAACAACTTATTTAAAATGTTGGACGCTTACCAGCTAATTAGCGCAGTTCTTTGTTGCATCAGCTGGAGGGCATCCAGTAATCATAATATGAATTTTTCACTACAGCTGTAATTTACAAGTAATTAAATATACTTACATACTGCATGTTGCACGCGTTCACACCATCAGCGTCGGCAGGTATCGGCAAGCGACATGCGGGAACAAAGTCCAAATGTAATTAATCCTACATAATGATACATGAACTTGTAAAGCCAGACATAAAAATGTTACCATGGCAGCGGTTATTTCAAAAAGATAAGGGTCCTTTGAATATCCTTAAAATAAAAATCTCATTAAGGCGACGTTTCCGGGTCAGCGGACTACAGAATTTACAAATTTATTGTCGGCTAACCTAATAAATTTAAAACAGGATTACGTGGTTCGTGCACAAAGCAAAGCTTTACAATTTGCCCGATATAAATCTTCTCGTCTGCGTCAAACGAGTGACTTATCATTTAAAACGAAACGACCTAAAAAAGGCCTAGACACTGAGCAGTTGACTGCCTTCTTCCAGCTTTTACTGTTGTTGGAGTAACAAAAGAGGCAAAGCTTTGCCAACCTAACCTTAAGTATTCAATGCTTGTTTATTGTAAAGTTTATAATAGTACTCTAGATATATTATATATATTTTTATATATAAAAAGGTCAATTGTAGAATGAAGACATTATTTTTGTTTCATCGACATAAGGCATATAATAGCTTGTTGAGTAACAATACGTGTTAAGATGCCTAAGTGCTTTGGGGTTTAAATTCACAAATATTAGGAAACCAGTTTTAAAAACGATAAATTTATTCAACTTCCGTACTTTTAAATGTGTAAATTGTTAAAGGCCATTATTTTAGGCGTTTAAAAAGCAATGTTATGTTTTGTGGCCAACAGCAAGCGAAGTAGGTGTTAACTTGCTTTACTTTAGGCACTAAATGACACCGTACAGTAATATAATTTACTCAATTTGTATTTTTTTTATTGTTTTGTTTCTATTTTTATGTAATTTAACAATATGTGTCGTAACTTTCAAATAAAATATTTATGGAATTATTTTTTTCCTTATAGAAACATTAGTAATTTTTTATTACTAGACGCAAAATCTACTACTAATGTGCTTGTTCCCTGCGAAATTAATGATTTATCAATCAAATCTTTTGTTTCAAAGTTCCAAATAGCCCCGGAGTCTCAGATAGACTACTATTAGGAGACTATTAAGCAAAGATACTTTGACGAAACAAAAAGGTTTTAATAGAAGAACTATGTACTAAAGTATTTTTTGAGGGCTCAAGTGTATAAATAAGTAGGATTTATCAGCACGCTAACATTGAAAAAAGAGATGGTTCATTACTATGTATGTACACTATATAAAAAGTAATTCGACTAAGATCCTTGAATTTTAAGTAAGCTTTGTATCCTAATAAGTTCTAGATCAAGTCAACACGTTATGACAAAAGATATTATTCTGAGATCCCGTCTAAGATCGACTTTAACCTATCTGTTAATCATATGAAATATAACTATTTGGAAAACAAAAATATATTGCGAAAGGGACAACTATTTAAATCTAGTCAAGTCTATCTTTTAGGAAAAAAAAACGCGGCAGATTTTTATTTAGTAAGCAACAATAAACTGTTATACTGCCAACAGATGACTGAAGCCTCGGCCTTAGGCGGCTCTTAGACTAATACTCTGGTGTGACATAGTGACAAGACGTCATGTAGATAGTATTGTTTCGCGAGAGTGGCTATATCCAGGAATGGCGAGGACACGGCTCATGTCCCCGTGTGCCGACCAACATCCGCTACCACGTCATATTGATTGCGTTTGCATGTACATCAATTAGGATCCGCGGAACGATGCGTCTTCCACGCCACTAATTATCGTCTTGTCACTGTGTAATTATGCATATAGGTTGACAGCGACGTTGATATACGTGTCGAACTCAGAGTTGCTATTAATCTCCATCTAGGTATGCATGCCTAGAAAGAGTGACTGATGAACATTACGAACATAATTATGTAGTTTAATCGCGAAACATAGAAGGTATAAGATTAAATAGAGGTACTAAAAATTATACTTACACCCTGCAACCGATGGCCGACATTGTGATAACCGAGAAATAAAAAAAACAGTATTAAAATAATATATATGTATGATTAAATTAATAATATATATAGGTACATAGATAGTTAACTCTTCTATAGAAAATAAGAAGTTATGTGTTATATCCCTGAAATAATCATAGTGAATCTGTAAATATTTAAGAACGTGATATCAATGGCAACGGTTGGATCATACCGATTTTGATGTACCTACCCAGTACCTACCCGGTACTCAAATGGACTCGGACTGAAGAACTAGACGCAGAATGCATCACCCACCCACGTTCTTCGCTTATGAGACTATTTCCCACCCTACTTGGCCAAAGAGAACTGCCTCAAACCTGCCGTAGATGAAGTTATGTCAGTTTTTTGACCTCAGACTTTTCCCCTATATTAATGAACAAGAACGAAGCACTCATGCAAAAAATCGATTTGAGCAACAAATATAGTATGTTACTAACGCAAATTGCAAGGTTCGAAAAAAGAATACTAGCATTTTTTCACGGAAAACTGTACGTTTTCTGGGCTTCCTGCTCTTATTGATTGGAGTATCCAAGAGCTTAAGAAAGAGAAAGAAAGGAAGGAGTCTTAAGGAAGAGCTTAAGAAGAGTTAGTATATATGTTATATTTTGTATTTTTACTCTTTTTACCTTATAATCTGAAAAAACAAATTATTAGCGACGGAGCTGAGAACATTCTTAAATTGTCTCCTTTTTTTATAATGTTAAGCAGAATGAACCCCTAAACGATTTACAGTTATTTAACTTTAATCTTGTGCAAACTTTTAGTATTGAGAAAATAGTTAGAGGTACGACGTTTAAGTCAGGTCATGTCGTATGCTAACAAATGAAAACATATTATTAAAATAGTCGTACACACCAGTCTTCACACAGGTGTATTTACCCTTAACCACTTTATAGTTATCTTTGTATGTTTTGTGGAAGCTTTAATTTCATGCGACGTAATTACTATGCTACTGTAATTACCATTATATTTGTGGCTGTGTTACCGACTCACCGTAAAAGGGTCCTGAAACAAAAGAAAAATGGCATTTTACTAACTTAATCAAAATAATCATACCTACGTATACAATACAATAACAAAGGCCACGCATAATGATGAAATGTTGGTCGAAAAAACGATTACTCGAAAAACATTTGCCCGAATTCAACACATTGATCACACATTGATTCAACATGTTGATCTTTCTTTCGAATACGTTCATAAACCCACCGTTCTTCGACATTCGAATAGTTTATCGGCCGAACGAACGAACGGTCGATTCGAGCGAACGTTTTTTTTTTTGTAAAGCACGCATAAATAGAAGAAACCGATTCACTCGAACTCGAATGTGAACTCCAGGCGATCAAGGCGCACTCGATTTTGGGTACGTAGGGGCTCCTTTTGAGAGAAATGTCAATAACCTTCATATATTATCGTGACAAAAAGCAACATGTTGTGCAACACGAAATTGATTGGTTACAATACATGACCGATAATACATGTAATTTAAAAAGCATTCAGGTCTAATCGAGACCGCATTTTATATTAAGTTTAGCAGAAGTCATTAGCGCCGGGAAAATCATGGGTATACGAACTTTGTAAAAATTACATTAAAGCACATAAGCTTGTTTTGAATGAGATTATTGAATAAGAAAAATCAAAAGTATTAAAAATTATCCAGACTGAGATTAACAATTTTATCCTTACTTAATATTATAAAAGCGAAAGTGAGTTTGTTTGTTCGTTTGTTTGTTACCTCTTCACGCTGTAATGGCTAAACCGATTTTGATGAATTTTGGTACAGAGATAGTTGGGAACCAGGAGACGGACATATGCTAATTTTTATTTAAAAAAGTGGGATATGAGGAAGAACAAGGGAAGAAAGGGAAAACTTAGCGTTGCTATTACAAATCCATCAGGCGCAAGGGCAAAAACTGCAGGTCTGCTTGTGTTATACCGAACTTAACGCGAGCGAAGCCGTGGCCGAAAGCTAGTAACATAAAGACTATTAATACTTCGATGATTCGATATTTTGGGATGTCTTATAAGTAATATAATAGTTACCATGGTAGTTTCTGTTCGGGGTTGGGTTCATTATCTAAGCTTGAATATTAAATACAAACAACTAAGATAACATTTTAGTAACGGATAGTGTTTATATAACCTAGAGAAGTCACAGGAATCAAACAAACGTGTTTATATAAAACATAATCTACCTGTATGTCAACACAAATGTTATTGAATGTGTTTTTATTTGGGCTCGCTCCCACGATACCGAGCGGTCGATCATGAAAAATCAGAAAAACCATTTAAAGTTTCGGAGTAGTGCCCATAATGTACAACGCACCGCCTCAGCCACTCGGTGATCGCCGAATTACCTACTAAAGTGTAAAAAACGTAGATAAAAGGTGAGGCTGTGCATATTCCCATGATCGGAAGACGGTCAGACGGCGTTTTAATACACCCATAATCGTCGTTCGACGGTGGATCATATGAAATATGTAATACCGCTAATAGGTCTCGGTGGGCAGCTTCCTCAGCGGTCGCTCGGCCAATTTTGCCGTTGGTAATAACCTTAATATCCCATCAGTGCTATACCCCATGCGTGTACAAAGATGAGGCCGGGTAATGACTGTGCGACCGACGCGCGCACCCGCCTCCGCGACCGATAATTCACCTTTATTGAATAAATCTGTTTGATTACCGTATTGCACGCCAGGCTTTATCGTTTGATTACGCTTTTATTGGAACTTTTTAAATGCAATCAATGTTCAAAGCTATATCTAAGGTCTGAAAACGAATTTTCTACAATCTATTAGAATAAATCCTGATATAGGTAGTGTTTGCCGTGGTTGGTACAATAAATAGCCCTTCCTAGATCAAAATCGAGTAACGCTCCAGTCGCAGCCTGTTACCCAACAGTTTAATTAAGAATAGCGTCCTCCTTGTTTATTTCTTGTTTTGCTACAATGATTGAAATTGTGACCCGAAGAACAAAACGCAGCGTTTACTCATTGTGCTATTCAAATTACATTCTTGGATCCATTTTATTCTTAATGACGACCTTCACCAGTCTGTTTACTGAAAGAAAAAAGGATTTGGATAATCTGAATACATTCCTAAACATAATATTGCATTTACGAATCTACTACTTCGGTCGATATTTTGTATAGCCTAATGAATAATCATATTTAATGATATATATAAGATATAATGATACCCAGTCTTAGGGAACAACAAAATTTTAATACGCATAAGATAAAAATAGCTGGCCGACCAAAGGGAATATCTGAATACTTAATCAAAAGTAAGTTCCACCACCCATGGACATTTGAAACCCAAAGGGCTTGAGGTAACGATGCTGGCAGTTGTAGGCACAGTCATGAAAACCAGCCGTTTTACTATGGTAGGCGAAAACTACTATACTTCACCTACAGCACAATTTTTTCTTCGGTTTTAGCAGAAAAGACTGAGTAAATTGTTTAATTTCATTAAAAATTCTATAACAACTATGAAAATCACAGCACCTACATAACAATATAGCATTTCATATATTGTACTCTAGATAAGTAACTTGAATACTCTTGTAAAATGAATAATTAATCAGTTAACTTCAAAGCAGAAAACAATCAGTCGTCGAATGTCATTCCCGAGAAATGTATGCCGACATCGTAAACGATGAGCTCGTATGGCTATAAGCATGGTGAATGAGGATTTCTAAAATAAGAGGCAATTTATTATCATAAGCATTGCAGACGCAGTGACGCAAACATTCGTCGACAGTTATTAAGCGCTAGAACAGTGCATCAGGAATAACGCGCGCGTTGCTCGCGACTATATTGTCATCTCTCTTGCTTGTGGCAACACTTGCACTCACAGCTAATACATAAATCAAAGCTCAGACAAATTCCATGTGATTATTCTTCTTCAATTTACGAATACCTGAAGCAATACGGTCCGCTTTTACAACAACTTTTAATAAATCTTGATTACTCACTAAAACATTGGAACCAATTAAAAGCCTTTGTTTATTAAGATAATTCAAGTCAACATGTTACTCAATATAATATCATCTTGGATTAAGATTGCAATTACAAATAAAAAGAACCGTCCATCAGGCATCGTAAAAGCGACAACATTTTTGTACGTACACTAAATTCTTATTATGACAAAGTACACGACGAAACCACAATCGGAGTGTATTATTTTTAACGTGTGGATATCGAGTGAACATTGTGAATTTAATTGTGGAGCTGTTAACGGGTGCACCCCGAGGATGTGTCGTTAATAGAGCGTTGTGTCTCTTCATTTTGTTTGAACGTTCACTGACTCCGTTATTTCGGAGCGACTAATAAATTGCGTGATGACAGGTGTCAGCTGCTCCACCGCCTCTGCACTCTTGCGTCGATGTCTCATTCCTCACGTTCTACTCCTAAATTCTCTTATTTTATCAACGCTCCGTTCAATTTTCGTTTCGTTCTCTCCCTATTCTATTTGTTTGTGTTAGCATTATCGCTTCAGCTGCGTTAATTCCATGACACAAGAGATATTGTATATCTTGTGTTCATGGAAGACCAATATCTTAACTTATCATTTATACCGTAATACAAATTTTATAAACTTTATTGAACTGTCAAATATTTCATCATGAGAATCTTTTGATGTACTTTATATTCATGATGCCGCCATAAATTATTTTAATTTTATTTATTTAAACGTTTTAGACGTTTTTTATTGCAGTATATTTTGTCAGCTACGATATGAAAGCGACATATTAGAATCTACTGTCGTAAAACACATTTTATTTAGTAGAATGCTCGATATATATTGCATTGCGACTTTGTATGATATCTATATGAATTTAAGGTAAATCAAATTCTTAGTCACTTGGAAATCCTGAAGACATTTGCAAGTTTCCCCCTAACTGTTTCAATGGGATTTTTACTCAGACAACGCGGTGCGATGCTAGTCGGTTACAGGTAGGGTTGCTATCTGTCCGGGTTTTACCGGTTTCGTTAAGACAAAGCTAGAAAAAGGAAAGCCCGGGCAGACCTTTCGCAGGGTGTCTAGGGGCTTTGGGAGGTTCCTGCGCATCACCAGGCGCCAGGAAACACCCGAGTGTCACCATTATGAAGATCGCACGGAGGACACGGTGGAGCAATCTGTGGCAGACTGCCCATCTTGGACGGAGCACCGCCGTGTCCTCATAGCAGCGATCTCTCGCATCCGGCTCTGGTTCACTCCATGGTCCGGAGTGATAGAGAAAGGAAAGCGGTCACTTCTGCGAAACAGTTACGCTAGCAAAGGAGGTAGCTGGGCCTTTGAGGGAGAGAATCTCAAACCAACCCAGCCGCCGCACAGTGGTCCGGATTTTCAAAAAGGTGGACATAGGATCGAAAATGCATATTTTACTTAAAAAAAATTGTTTCGTATAGGAAATTTAACGCTGATTAATACTTATTACTACAACTTTTCACAAAAACTGCTCCTTCAAGTCAAAAAAAAATATTGAAAAAAAAAATGTATGGGAGAAAATCTATTTTATTTTTTTCTTCCGTTCAGTATCAAAGTATAGCAAGCAAACCTTATATTATGGTAAGTACCTATTGTCCTTAATACGGCGACATATAAATTGCTTGCGTATCCCTGCGGCCTTGTCACCTACGATGCTTTAAAGTTTAAAATTTTAATGTTGAATTATCTTAATATGATTAACGAGTTTTTCTATTGAAATTAATCCAAAATATCATTTTTAATAAAAACAAGCCCCTTGCGCGCCCCAGCCGTGTATTAGGTTCGCTCTCTATTACTTGGGACTTTAGTATAACTGGCGAAATGACAGTGACTATAGTGTAGTATGCACCCTTTGCTGAACCCTTCGTGGAATATAAAGCGTGATGTTATGATAAAATAAGCAATTTTACTTAATATTTTTTTTTATAATCTGTTTCTTTTTATATTATACTAACAAACTCAATTTTAACAATAACAAAATCACTAAATCTGACACGTTTACATTAATGGATCATGTTCAGACTGCAACTCCTGTAGATCCATATTTTCGGTTTCTTCTGTTACTACCTCAGGCAACAACAAAAGCTCTTTAACATCAGGAAAAAAATCGAATTGCTTTGAGTTGCTGTATTTTGGCCGAATATGGGATAAATATGGGTCTGAACTAATTAAAAAATTATGGAGCAAGTCCTCGTTGGTCTTCATCCTGTTAAATTTTCTTGTGTGATATTCACGAACTCTTCGAAAATCTTTATTTCTTGCTTCTCCCGCTTCTTCGGAGAGAATACCAATTGGTAGGAGGCCAAAGTGATGACAAATGTCTGCACCGTGTATGAGAAGCTTGTGCACACTTGCGGGCATATAAAACCATGGGTATAGATGAACAAATATCTCAGCTGTTTCTCTGCAATAAGTCCTGAATTTTTCAATATCTATGGCACATCCTGATGAAATCGTTTGAAGAATAACCGCAAAATGCTTTAGTAGGCCTTTGTCAATTTTGGTTATTTCGGCAGATTTCTCATAATCTCTAAAAAACCTTCTAGCTGTGTTTCCGTCGTTTGTGGTTCCAAAGCCTTGCTTCACAAAATCCACAAGTATTCCCATTTGCTGTTTGAATTCTTCTTGTGTCACATGTTTCTTCGCAGCTTTTAGTTGCTTGTTAGCACCTCGTGCAGTCCACATCTCAAAGTCCATATTGTAAGATATGTGTAGAATACACTCCATACAACGAATCCACATATGAAGAGTAGAAAGTCCATATTTATAAACATCTTCTCGAACAGGTCTTGAAAATACTTCTGATAGCTTGTTCATCTCAGTCGGCTTAGCAAGGCAAATATTGCAGGCAGATGCAGACGAAGTATTCGTTATAATAGTGGCCACTTTTCCGTCGATCATTGTCATATGAAGCTTGTGACTAATCTCTAGCCCTGCCCATTTTGTAGAATCGATGTTTTTTATTTCTTCCTTCAATGCAGCTTCTTCTTGCTTGATGTATTCTGCTGTCTCTTTACAAAACTCAAATTTAATGGGCCTGCAATAATGTGTTGAAGAAGGTGTTGGGTTTTCCCATATGGTGCTATTATTAGAAACTAATTTAAGAGGGACAAGACTTGACATGAAAACCGATGAATCACTGAAGTCTACATCTTCACTCCTTTGCTTGTAGGTGCTTTGTGAAGAAGCTCCATCGAAACCCCATTTACTAATTAACTTCAATCCTTCAGTTGACGAATCAATCTGGGTACCGGTAATTTGAAGAATCTTCTGGACTGTCAGATCCAATAGGGCTTGAAGCTTTACTCTGGCTCCTCTCTCACTAATTTCTAAATCACGTGGATAGCAACTCTTTTTAGCTTCAAGGAGTTTGTGATACGATGGTAACACTGGAACTTCACAATCTAACAGCGCTTTCCTTAAACACAAATATTTCCATTTTGACAGGTTCAATGATGTATAAAGACCAAGAGCATGATCTTTGTCAAAAGTTTTTTTCCTATTTTTCTTAAACAATGTGGCTTGAACAATAGCAACACTATCAGGGTTCTTCGTGATATGGTCAATAACACAAGCTAAGTCATCCTTCTTGTCTATCTTAAGTCTTTCGACTAATGCAAAAGTAAGTTCTTCCGGCGAATAGTCCAAAAGAGACTCTGAACGTCTTTTCTTCTGTTTGTTGCTGAGGTCAACAAAAGGCTTCCTAATCTGAACTTCGGTAGATGTGCCCACAGTTGTTGTACTAGATGTCGACGGAATCACAGCTGCTGTAGTATCGATGTCAACTGAAGTATTTTGTGACGATATGTTTTCGATATCTTCATCTTGGGCTTGAAAAATCTCGGATAAATTAACAGTAGTGCAATTTGGCCAACTAATATTTGATTGTAACCACGCAGCATGTCTATTCATGAAAGTCTTCTGATTTCTAGAAGCACTTGCCCATCTGCGATTGATATTACTGATGTAGTTCTTCAAAAAAGTCTTGATTATTTCTAAATCTTCTGAACATGTTTCAACTGGGATATGTAGAATAATAACTTCATAGAGGCGTGCCCAATTTTTCATGTCTCCTTCAACACGAAGGAACATAAAAATGTCCAAGTTTGTAACAAATGCAGTCATAACGAAACTCACTAAACTTTCACACAGCACGGATAATTAGGTATGTTGCTTCCTCAAGGGTTGAGAAACAAGTGCCTTTAATTATTTCATGCACAGATATTAATAACAAACAGACGCGCGCAAGTAGTGACTGACAAAATTAGTACCACATCTTCAACAGCCAATCAGCGTCGTCGATATCTCCGGTGGTGGGGGTAAATGATTCTTTTATCACAGAAGTCGTTTCAGTCAGTTACAAACAGACAACGAATCAGCACGTCTCTTTAATTACATAACTAAAGTTGAAGATTTATTATATTTTTTTATTAAAATAAAATAAACAAATACTCGCCGAATGCTTGAATGCGTATGTTTGAATTCTGATATAATTAAAAAAATGATATTTTAAATTCAGTATAATTGAAAAACTCGATAATAATTAAAAAAAAATCCCAATTAAAATTTTAAACTTTGAAGCATCGTAGGCATCAAGGCCGCAGGGATACGCAAGGAATTTATATGTTGTCGTATTAAGGACTATAGGTACTTACCATAATAAAAGGTTTGCTTGCTATACTTTGATACTGAACGGAGAAAAAAAATAAAACAGATTTTCTCCCATACATTTTTATTTTCAATATTTTTTTTTGACGTGAAAGAGCAGTTTTTTTGAAAAGTTGTAGTAATAAGTATTAATCAGCGTTAAATTTCTTATACGAATCAATTTTTTGTTAAGTTAAATATGCATTTTCGATCCTATGTCCACCTTTTTGAAAATCCGGACCACTGTGCGCCGCGGGGGATGATCTAGGCGTCGGGTGCCGCGAGACGACTCCCGACCACCGTATATGTTGATAGGTCTGTGGACGGTGAGCAATGGGTAGCTCACCGTCCGTCCGTCCAGTGACGACAGGCCGTGTCGACGGCGCGTTAGTGTTTTACACGCACTTTAGAAATGTCAGCAAAGCAGAGAGGCCTCCCGGGGTTGCGGGTTGTTCTGAACGAGATACCGCGGCCCTAGAATCCCCTAGGCCCCAAAGGAGGGACACTCGTACGTACTGACTACCACCCACCCATGTTCCTTCTTTTGCCCTTTGTGTTCCGGGGCCGTTGTATCTCTTTCGAACAACCCGCAACCCTGGTAGACATTGGCCCCGACGGGCCTGTCATCTCTATGAGGAGCGCATGGAATACCGCCGTCGACACGGCCTCTAGTCATTATGCGGACAGACGATGAGCTATCTATTGCTGACCGTCCACAAAACAATGCAAACCCAGCAAAAATTAAATCTACCATAAGGTTTCTTTTTTGTGTTTCATACAATAAAACGCGGTATAAAAACGCGTCGTTTAAATCACATTTTGAACTCGTGCAATTTAGAGTGCATACATCTTGCATATTTTTAATACCTAATTAAATAAGTATGAACTTATCTATAAATGTACATATTCGAAGAAATTTGTATGTGAGCCCATTAAGTGAATTTTTCATAAAATAGTAATTTTATAGGATTAAGTGAACTTACAGGGTTGTATAATAATTTGAATAATTACAACTCTGCTAGCTTTGACCAGCGGTTTCAGCACTCAGCTCCCAACTATTGTGGCGTGCTGTTTTACAGCCGATAGCTGTGTTTACAGATCAAACTGTTAGAAAGAATACCACTGTAAATATCAGGCAATCCTAGTAGTTTTATCTCGACCCAGGTGGTTCTACCAAAACTTGCAACCACAGATCAAAGTGTTGGAATTAATACCACCGTGAATTCATGCGATTCAAGTACTTTAATCGCAATTAATTCAAATCGATCCAGCCGTTAGTTGCAATATAGATAAATAACCTAGGTAGCGACTGAAACGCCATCTACCAGGCTGATTTGTGAAACTAAATCATCCAGGGCACCATCCAAACGCATACAAAAAATATCATTCAAATCGGTCCAGCCGTTTAGGACTTCAGTGATATACACACGTACAACAGACTTATATATACAAAGACAGAGCCATATTTGTTTCGGTCGTAATATATTTTTCTAATAAACATACAACCTACAACTCACCTGCAAATTGCAAACAATTTAAGATAAATCGAATTTCGCGGCCTGTCCCTAATGTTGTCCACCAGATTCGACATGACCGCTTTGGTACCGGCGGAACCAGAACGATTCGCAATTCATAATCTGCCATACATAAGTAACATACTGAACTTCTAGAGTCAGTAGTAGTAGTAGTAGTAGTAGTAGTAGTAGTTCATTCAACCAATAACAGTAGTAAAGGAATGGCACCTGATGAATGACTGTGTAAAAGAGATCAGCTACCCTACCATGACGTCTTAAAACAGAACTTATTCCAGTGAGGGAAAAAACAGCTATACAGGGTGTCTAGCACCATCTCTTTCTCACACAGGAATAAGTAGGTACTGCTATAAGATGTTATGGTAACCCTACAGGGCGTGAGTGAGATAAATACCCGTAACCCCGAGCTAACAGGTCTAACTACTAATTTTATTGATGATTTTTCAGTACAACTATTTTGGTTAGGTGATAAAACCATGTTACTGTAGTGGCTGTGACATTAATATAATTAATTTAAATGGTATTTCCATTGCTCTAGACCTACTGTTTAAGTTAGTGGTTTTCTTATAGCCCTAAGATATAATACATATTACCTACATATATTTATTTATTTCTACTCGTTTGAAACAGATACACGTCATTCTGCGAGAATTTTGTTTTACAACTTCTGTCTGTTATGTCGAAATTATTTTGTATCAGATATAAAGTATATTATACTTTATTATGCATACGACGAGAAGTGTGAATATTTTTCCTTTTTTTTAGTATACTCCAAATAGGTATAATACGTGATTATCTACTTAAACAGTAAAGAACACAAACACAATCATAGAGATCTTGTTCGAACAGGCAGCTAATGTCAGTGCAGATAAGTTTGTTAAATACGACACTTGGCGAGGGAAGAGAATTAATAGAAAAAAAATAAAGATAGCAATGGTAACATCATAGCTAGGACTTGAATTACAGATTGAACATTAATTTACCTTTTTTGGGATCATTCAAAAAAACATTATGTTTATGCAACCTCAGTTTTATATCTCATATTTATTATTTCAGAAATGCAACAAATGGCGGTGAAGTACCATACTGATATACCTGACATGGCCGGACGGAGCCTCGAATATCTGGCGTAGTTTCTTGTCAATCTTTGCGCGGGCGCAGGTCTGTTAGCTGGGGGTATTTGTTTTGTTAGCTTATTGACAACTTTATGCTGCGAATTATGACCGTGTTTATAGATAGCATGTTGTACCTATTTTGCGCAAACAGAAATTGTTTAAACTTTTCAAAAAAAATATTTTAATGGGCACTGCGAGAATTTGGGAATAAACCTACAGGTACTACTTGTTCGCTATAATTTAGTGATATTTGTCTTGTTTTCTGTTCACGCATATCTGAGCAAAACCGAAACATTTAGCGTGGGTAAAGAACAATAACCTGATGTACATTGCAGTCATCCGCTGGTGGCGGGAAGCACCGGTAGCTGTGGCGACATTTGACAAGCAGTTGAAGTCTTTCGGTAGTAAAGATGCGGCATATAATAGCTTGCCGGGGTCAAAAATTATACGCTACTTTTTTACAGCTCAAAAGTATTTTAAACAAAAGCAAAAATATAGAAACTGTTTCCTCCAAAAACAAACATGAGAAAAGAATGATATGATATAAATCAACAATATATGTATTTCTTTTTACTATCGTTAATTACAGAAGGGCGTATATAAATAAAGAACGCGCGCCCATTGAGGCGGCGTGGCGACGCGATCGCCGCGGCGCGCCTTGTCGTTACAAGCAAATGCACTTATCTTACCGGGATGTGAAAAACTGTTTTCAACTCGCTGTCGTCGGTTAGTTGCACCAACACAATACATCCGAATATACCCAGAGTCAATGCCTCCAGAGGTTACGTTTGAACAGGATTTGGAGACCCAACAAATAAAAAAGCTACAGTTCAGAATGGGCCTAACAAAGAAACAAAAACAAGAAACACTTATCTTTATTTAATTCTATTGTCTTTTCCGGAATTGAATTGGTTTACATTCATGGTGTAACCGTACAAGTTGCATTAAAAGACATTTTCTGTGTCCATTAAAATTAATGATTCGTAATTAAAGTGTAATTATGAGAGGGAACCAATATATCATTTGAGTCCGAGACGCGCCATCGTAAACCCGTCAGCGACTCCATGATAAAAATAAACAGAAGTCTTTGAAACATTATCGATACAAATAAATTGTCCGACCAAGAATGAATATCAATAAATTGAAAATGTAACTCGTAAAAACATATCATCGATTATTGTAAACAGCTGGCGGGCATTTATGCAAAACGAATCGTTCATTGGACCAATTCAACGGCGGTAGCGAAGATAGAAGAATTTTAATTGAAACTTACAGATTGGACCTGCGGCCTTGCGCCGCTCACTGACGCCCTGGCGCGCCGCCCGGGCCGACCCGATGACTCGCGATTATGCACTCTTTACAACACGATAACAACGAAACGATAATGTTACAAATACTATAGGTATGCCTTAAACCAACATCAAAGAAAAATCGAGACTTTATGCAACACACTAGAACCAGTAGAAACTTATCAATTTACATGAAATCCAAACTTTTACTTGACAAAGACCTTATTAAAATTTTGACGGGAAGTTAATTTGCGATGACGGGTACACCATTAATCTTATTATTATAGCTTACATAACCTCGATCTTTTTTGCAAAATAAATTCGAGCTTCCGGAAAAATCTCTGGGATAAATAAGTATTTCAACAAAGCCTTTTTACTCCGCTTGGTGGTTCATGAAAACTCAAATAATAATGTTACCTTTTCTGAAAACGTTCGTAACAGGGGGAGACGTAATAAGAATTGTTTAAAATCCGCTGTACCCCATCTGTAGTTAATTCTATTTACTTAATTGATTGTGGCACTTAACCCGTTTCGTGGCAGCCGTGCGTAAATCTTTCTAACGGCTGATTTACAAATAAAACCACGAGTCAAGCATTCGTGATAGCGGTTATCGTCCCGTTCTCATCTCGTTCGCTTTTCTTTGCATTTGGTTAAACAAATAGAGGCCTCGTTGGGTCGGTAGGCAGATCCTAATTAAAAACTATATTCAGCCGCTGTCGTATATTACGCGGAGGCCTTAGGCGGTTAGTCACCACGTCTGGACACCTCCCAGTCGTTTAGCGTTCGTATTGCGTTGGGGCCAAAGCCGTGAATGAAAGACAGAATGATAGTCATGAAATCCCTTCGCGTGTGGATACTAGTTATCTGTTTGTACAACATTTTGGTATTATCTTATTAGAAACTGACCACTTTCATAGTTTTAATGATTTTTTGTTACCTTTACTGCCATTCTGATTTGTATGTGGTATCACAAGAATGTTGTGTTTAGAAAATAATATGATGTTAAGAGAATATAATGTTTTACGAATAGGTATCGTGTTTTGCGAATGTGGTATTTTTTTCTCCTACTAGGTTTCAATTACCCTTAGGACTTGGACTTCCAAATTTTATCTCTGTACAGTAAAATATTTATTCTTTGTTTTAGTAAAAAAAATGCCTATAACGAGATACGATAACGTTTTGTGATCGCAAGCGATAAAGCGGTTATCTCGATTTTTTCAATATTAAACTTGTATGTACAGACAAACAAACAGAAGAAATGTTACCGAAACAAAAATTTTTTTTTATTTGGTATTTTCTATCTAGCGATTAAAAAAGTCAAATCTTTTAGGAACCTAAAAAAAGTAAGATACCTACTTCGACCACTTCATAATCAGAAGCCAATTAAATAACAAATTACAAATAAAACGAAACATCTCAAGATAATAACATACAATATCGAATTGAATGTTTGATCAATTCATAATTAGAAACAATTGTAAACACAAAAACTATAAGCGAGAGAGCAAGCGTGCGCTGGAAGCAGCCGGGATCCGATTCTTGTTTATAAGGCGGCCGGCCCACCTCGTCTGCACTAAAAGTTTGATCTTATCTTCAATATTTTAATAGGTTCCCGCGGCGGCACCTTCGCCAGTAATTGTATAAAGTATCTCTGGAGGAATAAATTCAATATTCCGTCGCGGGGCCGGTCGACCGGGGATCCCTCCGCTTAACCTCGTGATAAAGCTTAAATCAACACACGAAGTAATTACAATCGAGCCACACTTCATCACAGATGCGAATAGTGATTAACTATCTTCGTCTTTGGTTCCGCGGTGTTCGAACGCAGCCCGCGCCTATTCCGCCTCCCGCTGCCCAATTAGATGCGAAATTGGATGAGACCTCATTTCAGTGGATGTGACATAAACAGAAACCATGGGATTGGTTAATGCCGTGTCGACGTCGCGTTCCAGCCCCACGCACTCCTCGAAGAAATGTAAGCAAAGCAGAGGGGATGCTAGGGCCACTGCCTGGTTGTGGGTTGTTCGAAAGAGATATCACAGCCCGGAAAATAAAGAGCAAATAAAGGAACATGGATGGGTGTTATACCTGGCTTGACTTTTATATATGGGTTTCAAAGTTTATTTTGCAATAGCAACTAACAGATTTCATTATTATTATTAGGAAGTTTTAAGCACTAAGCCGTTTTGGAAATGATATTAAAGTGATATTATCATTAATGCCACTTTTTGATGGGGGGTCTCATTCATCGTATGCTTTGATTTTCTGGTCAATAACATTACAAATATTTTGAAGGAATAAAAATAACATCCCTAACAATCTCCCTTCCAAAATTAAAAAGTAGAGTAGCAATTCTCTAAAGTCTAAACAGAAAGCACGCAGAATATCGTCAACCGTCCCTTTTAATTTTGATTAATTAAAAGTTTTGCATGGAAAAGCGTAATCTTAACACGAGGGTTGTTCTTAGTGAACTTCTTTTGTATTTTATCCTATAAAGAGAAGTTTTTCAGTAAAACAACGCTCAATCTGCAACAAAATATAAAACTTTTACAATAACGTATACGCCTCGGGCAGGGAGATCACCAAAGAAGAGAATAAATCCTTTTCTAAAGTTGTACTCTATTCACGAGCGTTTAAAAGAACGAAATAATAAAAGGATTTATAAAAAGATAAAGATTTGTTTGAATTTAGGTATACTTTGCACTAAGTACCAATACAAGAAAACAACAAAGAGCGACAGAAATTAGAAAGTAAACTTTTGTTTCTGAAGCCGAGCAGGTTTCGGTTTCCCACTCAGCACAACATATGAAGCAACCAACGTATACGGTTAGACACATCTTACAAAGCGCTGTAGTATTTCAGCTTAATGCAGAAACAGTGTCTATACGTATATTCGCATTTATACCATAATGAGCCCGTTACACGGCGCTCGAATTCGGTACTTTCGTGGGCGGGCGGTGGCGGGCTCGCACCTATTTCGCTGCAAGCGGCCTCTCCCAATTAGCCTTAAAATAATGAACATGTTTTATATTTCTACCCGAGTGCGGCGTGTACTTATCCCCGTTTGCCCCGGGAGGTCATGCGGCTGTGGCCCTCTCGGGTTGTTTTACACGGGAGTACCTTCAAGTAGGTAATATAATAAAAGGGACACGTTGCTTGGGGTTTGGAAATATGTGCGGTGAGTTGGTCGGTGGTAACGTTTTGTGTGTAATAAGATCCCTCAATATAATAAATAGTTCAAAAGGATGCCGACACTCGTTAATCCTCGGTTTTGGAGATTTTTTATTGTTTACTAGCCCGCGACTTTATTTGCGTGTAATTCATCATTTTTATGGTTCCGACCTTAAAAGGAAACACAGATCTGAGATCCTTAGCGTCACACTTTATCGTCCGCCTGGCAGATCACTGCGTATAAGAAAGAAGTTAATAAACATGAAATAAAATACATTAATTGACACCGTGAAACTGGTAAAATCCGAAACTAGATGGTCACTTCTAAAACTTTTTGAATAATGCAGTATTATTAAATATGCATTACATAAAGCTGCTGAATTATGCTGATTGTTTTCCAGGGTGAAATAGTTTTACAGATGTAATATGGATATATGGCATGGATTATAAACATTGAGCATTGAGGGGGTGCAAATTACATTGATCGTAATTGATACGCTGAGTAAGTAGTATGTACTTGTGGGAGTCTTTAATTCCTTCTTAGGGTGACAAATAAAAGACATACGATAGGTTCAAAAGAAGCTCAAAAACGTGCAAATGACGAGCAAAGACACGGTTAACGTAACCTTATCTTAAATTTACCACAGCATTTATCACTTAGAGCTTGTAAATATTCATCACGTTTCACAGAGTAATATATTAAAAATTTGCCGCCATGACAAATGAGATGTCGTGGCGCGCCACACATTTCAAATAAGCATTTAACCACTTCCTGCCTGTTTAGTCTACAAATAACGCGACTGCTCAAAGATTTAACTAAGCCTGAATAAATAATCAATTTAGCCAGCCCCGCGCGGCTTCTGATCGATTGCCACAATGCCGGCTGGATGATATAGTCGACGAGCCGCAGCGATAAATATCCCGAGACAAATGTTTAGAGTGTCTCCGGAGAGTTGCGGTGACACTAAATTTAAAAGCTTCAATTGTACAGAAATAACCAAAACACGGTTAAGATCTTTCGAAAACAAATCGTGTATCGGTCGCTTGACGACAATCGTGATTGACTGCGCAAGTGAACGTCTCTAATATAAACAAATTAATAGGGAGCGGGTCGAGCCCGCTGCGGTGGCGGGTGTAATTTCGAAGACACTCGTTCAACGATAGGGGTTTACGAGTAGATGAAGAACAGCTCTCAACTATTCATTAATGCATTTACTAAAAAATATTAGACGCGCCAGCTGTAAATCACGACGCGAGTTTTTTGTACTTTTATTAAATATATATTTCCTGCCTGTGATATTTTTATTATGGATGGCAATATTAAGGAAACATAATTCATAAGTAATCATTTTTATATATCTGTTTTGTATCATAACCATAAGCCGTGGACTTTGTTTGACTTTTTAATTAAATTAGAACTAAAATAATATTTATTATGAAACGGCATGCTTTTAGAGACCATCGACAAAGTATTTACAAAAAAAACTGAAATCCCAACTAGGGACCATTATCTACACCCATTAACATGTTACATGTGTTAATCACATCCTCTTAGGGCCATCTTATCAAAACGGGAGCAATTTTAAGAATGACTACGCCTATAAATAACATTGTCCTTACATTAATTATGAGCTTAATTATGTAGAATCCCTTTGATTTACAAGCCGCTCATTGCCGCCGCAAACGAATTGTAGTGGCTTAGCGGAGTACCTCGAGCTTCGTCTACCGCTTCTTGGTTATAATTATTTTTGTCGTAAGATAGCTCTGCTCGGTGTGTATAGATCGAGATGAAAGTGAATCGAGACAAGTTGACGCCCGCACCGCTTTTAAAGGATTAGCCGATTATATACACTTTGGTTTTAACATGAGCTGCTCTAGAAGAAAGGCCATTTTAGAATAATAACCCAACGTGAGAACAACTGAGACGGTTAGATTAAATAATTTGATGGATGATTTATGAATAAAAATGAGTTTCGGTGTGAAAATTGATAAAAGATTTTGTGATAGGTATTTGTGTTATAAAAACAACCACTAGTACGATGCGAATAATTACCGTAGTAGAAAAATAAGACAAAGAAAATGTTAAACTTGACTCAGAATAAAGATACTGTTTAACGGTTACATTTATTTCAGCCTTAAAATGATATCTACAGTAAAATATTTAAAGCTGTGAGTGAGGGTGCGGTAGAGGCGGTTGTTCGCGGATTGCCCAAAGCACCGCTGCGGGCGCGCCGTTGTACGCCGAGGGCACCCGCCGCCGACATGCCTCACCTACTGTTATCAGCAACTATTTGTGAATTTGGGATGAAATCGTGCAAAACTGTGAATACAAACGGCCAAACTAGCAAATAACTTAGGAAAAATCGTACGACAATACATTTTAGCATGTTTGAGAGGGAAAATCAAATCGTATAGTTTATGGTACCTACTTATTAATGGTTGTACAAATTGCAGTAAAATACCTTCGTAAAAGGAGCATCCTCCGATCAGACGAATGTTACATCTAATAAACCATTGGAAGTTCAATTGTAGGTACTATCAATAAATAATTAAGTTAAATGGCATGGCATTTAAGCTTAATAATTTAAATAAAATGTAGTCCACTTTTTGACATCAAAAACTGAACATTAGAATTGACTTATTCGTCTCGAAGAACATCAAAAATAAACCAATCGTTCACTAATTAAGCATAATGGCGATTCGTAACGACACCTCATCTATCACAGAATTTCAAAGAACAAAGATCGTAGCGTATTCAAACAGCCGGACAATCGAATAATTGTCCTCGATCGCAAACAAGCGGCGATCCCAACCGGACATTCGGCAGGCTCTATTTCTGCCCAGTGTTTAGAAACAATAGCTCTGCGCTGCAATTAGTTTATCCGATAGATGGTGGTCGAACGAGTCGTAAATCTACGCTCTTGCCACCAGTGGGCTCTCTACGTGGTTGTGGCGCCGTATGTAGATTCAGCTCGGTTAATTAATGTGCCACGGTAAACTGCGAGGTCTCTCCCTCGCATCCCCAGCCGGGTTTCGTAAATTGCGCACCCATCTCCCACATGTTGGTACAACAGCTCGGTAATAGTTAGGCAAATTAAAATTAGACACAGAAAAATATTGTCAACACCAAAATGTTTCAGTTTATAACGGCGGTTACTAAGTTTCCACATGCTAAAAACTTGCAAGTTAATTAAAGGTTTGAGTCTTATTAAGAAAAACATCGTGAGGAAAATCGCAAGCACGAGAAATTTTCAACGTGTACAAAGTAGCACCATTTGTCACACGAACCACAGAATACTGAAGTACAAGCTTACATGAACCACTGCACAGTGTTAACACAATTTAACTTGACTATATATGACCACACTATTATGGGACTCGGTAGTCTTGTTTTAATGAACATGCTCTTTAAGAATCTTTAGTAAATTAAAAATATTGGTTTGTCTTCTGAGTATTTGATGGAAATTTACTTAGATTTTAGATCGATTTGAATTAATTAAATCGATTAGAATTGTATGATGTTATCTGATCAGTATACATACTTATAATAGCGTTGCTATTTTTTTTCAAAAAGGCTTATTCTAGTCTTAAAAAGAGGTTATTACTAAATGCTAGGTAATCCACGCCATCAAGTAAGTAAATACAAAGTGTACAGTAACAGATTGGTTTAAATTCCGAGTTAAGTCGATACTACATTTGTAAAGCGATTCTGAGATCACATCTTAACATTGCGCTCTTGAGTGACGTATGACGGGAGCGATGAGGGGCGCAGGTTCCCCGCCACCCTCATTATCCCTTTCATGCTGAATTTCAATTAGCATGCTTTCGTGTTTTGCAATAACAAACCGAGCCCCGTTTGGAGAACACAACGTGGGATTTAGGTACCTATATACAACCATCCAAGCTCGGATATAAATAAGGTAAATCGTAGCGTTATACTTTTTAGAATAAAATATTATTATTGTTTTTTTTTCGTTTTAATAACCCTTTCAGTAAAAGACGCTACCAAGTACCTAATTATTTTAATATTTCTGTATAGCCAATAAATTAGATAATTATATCTCGTTAAATCTCGTACGAGATCAGAAAACTTTATCTCGTGCGAAATCAGATCATTTTAATCACAATTTTTTTATATTTGGAATTTAAACGTCTTGAATAACTACATTTTACAGATTAATAACTATAACAATCGTCATAATACTTAAGTAAATTAAATATTCATAAAATAATTTATCTTGCTTTGTGTAAAAAATAGTTACTTACTTACGTAAGCGTTATTTTTAATTTTCATTAAGTATTTATTCATAGTTTCATACTAAAATTACTAAATTATTTTTAAAAGCGGCGACATTTTGTTTTCGAATACCTACAGAAAGTCGGGCGAGATCTCTAATGGTTAATCTTGAACCCCAGCCCCGTTTGAACACGCAAGATCTACAATTGACAATGCGAATTGAATAGAATATGTTGGTATTCTGGTTGGTCAATATTATTGCCGACCGGAAACTGTCTGTATAAATTTGATTATAGCTGTTCGCTTTAAATCAATAAAAAATATTACCAAAACTAATATAGTATTGCATAATGAAAAGACAAAGACTAGTGTTGAATGATAAAATGTTGGCTCGTCCACTGCCAACACCTTATGGCGCCAGAACCAAATTATTAAAGCAGCACGAATGCTGAGCTGTCTCCTTTCAAATTTGATTGCGCCCAACATCACACGCCCATGAACTCTATAATGAAACAGCCATATAAAAACAAAACTATGGGCATATATGATTAGGCCGATACACGAGTAAGGTAGAACCACTAAACAAACAACCATTACAATATCGCTGCGTCACCGTGTTGGAAATCACTTATTGTGGCAGTGACTTGCACTCCCGCGCAAGTGCCTTATGCTACGCACCTAGGTCCCATTCGTAGGAAATCCGCACCGCCGCCGGCGATTTACTGGCGAGCGAGCTTACATATATTTTGCTAGGTATTTCAAATTGTTGACCTTGTTTAATTATACTACGTGTTCTAACATCATGTTAATTCAGGAGACCGATGAGGAGCAAGGGTTGATGGAACCAGAGAAAATTTACTAATTTCATATTAATTAAGTATACGATGATATAATATGTATACTTATGTTTGAGCAGCACCGTGTAAACTGTGTTCGTTTAGCGAAGTCAACAAGGTAGTCTCAAATAAACAAAGCCAATTTATTATCTTATAGGTTGGTGTGTACTGTGTTTAGGGTATATATTAGTTTATTTTGAATAAAAGATACCTACATTTCGCATTAGATTGCTATGCGTTTATTTAATTTTTTTATTACAACGCTATGACACGATATTGGAAAAGATATCAATCTTTTATTAAACACAGAGAGAAAACGAAACTATCGGCGCGTCATGTTCAACATGCATAGCTAAACAATGGCGCGCGCTCGACGGACGGGTCAAATGAGGCGCGGCGTCAAATCTCGGGTTGCACCGACTTGGCGCCGGCCGACACATTCGAGAAGTTAGCACACCCATTGAAAACGACTAAAAAACAATGCACTAAAAGTTCTTGCCGTCGTGCTTCACTTCACAAAATAACAAGCGGCCGTAACAAACGAGCCCGTCGCGGAATCGATTTCGTCAATGTGGTTTAAATTTTAACACGATTTGTTTAGCGTATGTGATATTTACTACAATTATCTAAACAGCTTTAAAAAACCATTTACCACAGTCTCGGAGACGACATGACAAGACAGCAAGAATAGTGTATTAAATAGTTCAATTAATTAGCAGTTTGTTAAATGTGCAACTCATAGATTTAAATGCAGATAAATCATTTAGAAAGCCACTGTCTTAATTAGACTGAGAGATGTCAGCGGAACCGATGGCTTGCACCGGAATAAATCAGGACTTAAATTGCTTTCTGCAACGACACTCCCACCGTCGAGTTGGCGTTAATAGCGCGTGCAACCGAAATCTTAGACGAATGTTTGGTAGTATTTTTTACAGTGAAATAGAATACTCGAAGTCTGCGAGCAGGCGCCACAAAAAAATGTAGCCGTAATAGCAGCCCAGTTAACGGCACCAATTAGAACATGCCAAACCACAAAACTATTAAATTTATTGTAGAAGCATCTTAAATGATATTTAACAAACATAATAAAATCCGTAAGTAGTCATTTAAATTAAAGACGACGATATAAATTTCTTCTTATATTACCCGATATAAATGTAATTAACAATACCATTATTGGATCGTATCAATATAACTGTTGGTATGGCAACCACCATCGAAATGATTTGGATTTAATTACTTGGATCACCAACCCCGCCCTCGTTGGAATTGAACACTCGTAAATCAAGAATAATAATACCGAGCTTTGGTCTTTTTATTGACTAAACAAATCTTTATCAACACAATTACACGATCGTTAGTGAGCAATTAAAATTTACCAAAAAGCTTTCTCGGATCGTAACAGCAGAGCCAAAATAAGGAGAGAAAACAGGGAATTAAGTTGCAAGCATGAAATTTTTGACAATTTGCAACACCAATAGTATTGATAGAAGCAAATTCGTTATCACTATTCTTGCCATACGAACTCGGTACATGTAACAACATACATAACAACTTATTTTTGCATTTTCCTGCATAGATTCATACTTTTGTATTTCTATTACAATTAGGAAGTTCCCATTAATAGATTATTTGCTAAAAGATAACGAGTCTGAATGCGAAGACAAAAAACAAACCCATATCTTAAACATTGTTATCTTAGTTTGTAATACGAGAAGGACTCTTGTTGTTTCCAACCTTTTGTAAAATAATCAGATTTACAAAAAAGTTATCTTTTAGAAAAGACAACCTTTTTTCCTTTACTTCGTCGTGGTGACTAGTACTGGAACAATTTTAGTCGTGAGATCAGACAATTTATCAAACAATAATCAAAGACTTCAGAATCTTTTCGTTGGCTGTTCTAATATTTCTTACACAGATAAAATGAATTCAACATTAACACAGTGTTAACGGGAATGTCATGAAGTGTTAAAAAAGCTTATAAAATCAGCTAATATATCTCAACTAATCATCATGAGACATTAAAATATAAATATTAAAGACGAGTTCTTTTAGATAGGAAGCGACGATGACATATTTAAATTTCTCATTTCAAAGAGGAACAAGCGAGGCCTACAATAAAAAATATCACAAGAACCCACACACAGAGAAATTTCCACAAATCTATAATTCCATCAGCAAGTCAGGCAAATACGAAAATAAGCATCAAAGTGTTTTTTAGAGGAAAGACGACAAATGTCAACCAGCAAGGCACCAGTAGCAAACACGTGTTACATATTGTCTGACAATATTTACTGTTGCTTTATTAGCTCGGGAAGTGGAGAGAAGAAAATGAAAATAACTGCCGGTCTACATTCTAAAGCACGTGTTAGAGTAATACCGACTCGAAGGATTAATTGGAAACAAATTCAGAAACAAAAAAAGTGTCGGCTGCAAGAACAGATTATCTGTATTATCCGTTCTGACGACAAAAACAAATCTTTGTTAATTCCTTAATTCGTTTTTTAACTATTCACATACTCAAGAAAGGATGCCAATAAAATTCAAATCCAATTGCGTCGACCCTTGATTTACAACGAATCAATAAAAGAGAAGGCTATCATTACCTTTTTACTGCGTATTCAATAAAAGTAATGTAGTCAGTAATCAATCCGATGACAGTCAGGTCTTTCAAATAAGAGCCAAACAGCCATTTACTAAAATCCTTTGGATTTATAAATCTGATTTCATCACTATTATTAGGAAAACCAATAAAATAATTTGTCTCATGGTGATACAACCGGCCGACTTGAATGATTCATTTCAGTCATCGAGGGTAATTTTATTGCCAGATTTCACTCGGTTCAGACCTGCTATGATAGTCTCTGAGAATTAGCCTTACTAATAGGAGAAGTTGTTATAAGTAAACGTTATCGCATAAATCAATGGAATGCTTTTCAGAATTAGCGATCTCTCCAGTTTATATGATGTCTATATATCAAGTGCGAGAGTTGAAACAGCATAAACACAATAGTAGGATAGAAAAAAGTCGGGGTCTGAGAGATGGCTCGTAAAATAAAACAAGGGACTACGTCCGGAGATATGTCAAGATAGCATGCGGCGGGAGGGCGCGGGCCGGCGCCGGCCGTGCACCCCGAGACCCAATTAGAAGCACACCTTTTGGACATGTGCTCTCACTTGGCGCTAACTAACGCCGAAAAACTCAAGGATACGGGACAACTACATCCGTTAGCGTTTACCTAATTTTTTCATGGAAATTCTTCTGATGCCCCAGGGGTATTGTATGGCGAATTTGGAAGTGAACAATATTGTATACCTTTAGTAATATGGGTATTGAAATAATGGATTATTGAAGTTTTCTGATCTTCTTATTGAAGGAAAAGCTTGTAGGCGATTGACACAAGAAAATAAAGGCCGATGGGCCCAGCTGTGGGCATTTCAAATGTTTCCTGTACTAGTTTAAATGAAATTCTGCAATTTTATTCACCCAGTGCCAATGTATGTATTATATGCGACACCCAGCTCTTGCGCATGGTCAGTTCATTCATTTATTTCGTGTAATATTATTAATTAGTAATCTGTCCGCTCAATCATGTTATATCGGGCCTTTGTAAATTTTGTAACGAATCTTACCTTAGTTTTGACCAGTTTCGCGTTCTCCCTGCACATCTTTGCCAAAGCGTGGTAGTCACCTCTTGCAGCACATAAGATCCATTGCTTTTGCTTCGAATCCAATGGATCAGTCTCACTCTTCTGATCTAACTGCAATTAAACCATACATTTTTAGTTGATCTATCGGAGGAGTACTTTACATGACTTCCAGTTCATTATGACTTACAGAAACTCGGTCTTCCTCATCCACCCCCTGCGAACAAACACAATATTTCCATGAGTCACCGTCACCATAGTCAAGATTTCATTAACAATTCTATACTTTTAAACACAAGCTTGTTCATTCATGGCGAGCAATTTATTAAACGATGTACATCAACGTACTTAACGTCTGAAAACAAAAGATTAGGATTATAAATAAAGACGATATTTACATACATAATAAATATCTTAACGACACATATAAATTAATCGGAACCTAATATTTCAAAATTAATAAATGAGTACTTATATTGTGAAAATAATATTTTGAATTAATGGTCAATAAATTCGAATTCTCCCGTCTTCAGGCTTGCGCTGCTATTCACGTAATATGATTTAGGTCACAAGTTATTTGTCTGGGTCAGCATAATTAAAAACTCTATGTGATGTAGAATACAGTTCATTTTCGTACATTGTATGGGTAAAGTTACAATGTTCGCGACTGGTGCACTGGGCGTGCGCTGCGCAGCATGACCACTTTACCACCTGTCGTTACATATTTATGTCTACACTATTGGCCTCACTGTTAGGGACTTTGATATTGACAAGATAACATCCTTAATGTGATGCGTTTGATTTAATAATAAGATTATGTTTGTACGTCGCTGGGTTTAAGGTTCTATGGCAACAACAATTAAAATTAGCGGCCAAATTCGTTTTTCAACGTTCACCTTCACCATATGCTCGATAGAAATAATGTCTTTAGATACTTGTACTATAACTACACTTTCGACAAACGAACACATTTCGCCGGTGTATTATTTTACGTATTATAATTATTTTGATGGTGTATTCTGAAAACAGATTTATTGCAGGAATTGAGAGTACTTAACTTTATACACACAGTACTTACTTTAGTTCTAACACTTTCATCTATACATTTAATGGAAATGGCGCTTAAATCTCTAACTCGCGAAGCTGCCAATATATTCTCGCTATTCTTGGTTTCGTGAATTTTGGAACAACCCCATCAATATTCCTGCGTTGGTCGCATCTTAGTACCTAAATGCTTTCTAAACAACACTACTCGAAACCAACAGATTCATTTCAGGTAAAATATTTTAAGAACGTAACAAAGCAATATGTAATTAATCCGAATAAGCCTTTCATTTATTAAAGTTTATTAATGCCAATTAACGATCTCACGACTAATGGTCAATATCTTTTGAACTAAAATGCTCTATTAACTACTAACTTAATGATAAACAGTTTTGGTTCGTAAGTAGGTTTAATGTCCAAAAACTTTCCGGAGATTGTTTGCTTATATCATAACATACCTATACTTCAGATAGATGACAGAGACAGATCACAAATACAGCCTGTATGGCAAGTAATAATGTATTAATATCAGCTACTTGTTAATAAAACATGTGGCTAAATATGGGCTAATCAATACGATAGCCGATCTCTTAATTAGTTCAATGAAGTATTTGGGAAAACGAGTTTGCTTTTTTACGATCTATGCATCTAAAGCTATGGTAGTTTCTTAGACACGATAAAAATAAAATTGATATTAATGTAAGTAAATTGTAAGGGTAGGCTCGCCAGTTAGTCGCCGAAGGGCTCCAGGCGTGCGTGCCTCTCTCCTCGCCGTAGGACGCCATAGGCATCACGTTGTTCGCGCTGGCTCGCATTATGGTGGCGACGACGGCACCACATTACAATCGATACACGTCACAACCTCTAACTTTAAACTTTATTCATATAATTTATACGACAGCGTGAAAAAAACAAACGCCACATTCCAATAATTTAATGTAAATCACATTAATAAAGACACCCGTTAAACTCTCCAATTAATTAGCCGAACTTTCATACTCATATTAATTCTCAATTTAACGCATACCTTTATTTAGAATTTAACTTTAAATAGAGTTTAGTAAAGTTAAGCTATCATAAACAGAGTTTATTTTTTGAAATGTATGTATAAGTTATGTTTTTCCGGCAAATTTTTGCCAGCGAGTTATATAAAACAGTCACAAATCCGGACGTAACGTCACTACAGAGAACACCTACCGTACATAGCGTGTGCGTTTTCATAGTACAGTTTAAAAGTTATTTCCGAGGTTGATAGTTAACACTAACACAATGCTAAAAATCTATCTTCTATGTGAATAAAATACTACAGCCTGGCCGGAGTGCGGGCCACTGCGCGGCACGCGAACAATAACGACATCATTCGACGGGCTCTTGATGACTTAGAACCCAGTTATTTGGTCCGCAACGATGGCAAAAGACTGCAAGGTAAATCTTTGTTTCCTTGGAAGATCGTTGGGTCTTCAGTGTAGGTCGATACTCTTACGCCATCACATCCACCAAGCTCATCGTGCTGTGCTGGCGCTGCCGCTGCAGCTGCGGAAAACCTCAAGCGGCGAAATATATGTTTGCGGAAACTATATTTAGCGCCGTTTAGGGTTAAAACTCTGGGGTCGTGGGACCCGAGTGTTCATAGCTTTTTTAAGGTCTTATCAATTCGTTTAGTTGACGCTTCCCATGACCCAAGGGCTGGCTCTTACCTTAGCCAAAGGCTAAGTGTCGCTATAAACCGTGATAACGCAGCCAGTCTCTTGGGTACATTACCAGCTGACAGCGTTGAATACGAGATTTTTTATGCCTTTTTATAGTCTGTGGTTTGTTAGTTTATTTAATTGTTATGAAATAAAGTATTTTCATTATAAAACCAAAATCATTATAAACAAAACCCGAGAACGGTTCGACAGCAAGTTATTTTTTTCGAATGTTTCTTTTTTTACACGGAAACTCTAAATAATGAGAGAAAGGTAGGTAGGGTAAAGTAGTATAAGATGCATTGCAATGCAAGCCGGATACAGCTAATTTGAAAATAAACATAACCTTAGTTCATACCGAAAACGAAACAAGTCGTGAAACAGGATGAAATTGTGGAAAATGCTGAAGCAATAGGATTACAGAAGTGTCAGGGCACAAAGATCACAATCAAAGGTAACGTGATAAAAAAAACATGACATCACACTTTTTATTGGAATGTCTTAAAGGTTTTATAATGTTCATCAAAGCAGGGAGAGAGTAGGTAACTGACTAAAACCTACCCATGTTCCTTCTATTGCCCTGTGCATAACTTTGCGCGTTACGTAAACAGCGTTTTTTCTTATGACAGGAACTAAAGCGATCCGGAATTCTAAGTTTCTAACATAATAGTCAAACTCTCAATAAAAAAATTGCCCTGAAACTCAGTTCCTCAATTTATATTTTTCTCAATATTAAAACTTTCCGTGTACCATAACGAACATTCGAAAAAAAAATAGCAATAACCAATTTTATTTATAAAGAAAATAGATTTTTAGCATTGTATTAACCTCGGAAATAACTTGGGCTTATACAATTATTTGATCTGTACTATGAAATACGAACACTTATTTTTTTCTGGAGATAAAATCAATCCTGATTGGTCAGCTATTTTCTGAAACTTAGAGGAACAGTAACGTTTACAGACTTTGAAGCTGAGCCAAGAGTATATTTGATAAACAAGAACCAACAGACTGTTATGTTACACTCGTATACCAACGAGCCGTTTTGGATAAGGTGAAATATTAATTCATTATGGCACTGTTGCAGACGAAAGCTATTATAACCAGCTTTCGCAACGTAGTTATTGTCATGGACACTTGATTGTTTCATGCCACGGAGCGTGTATTATGCGCTGCCTTACTTTTATCATTGAATAGCTGACAGCTAATTCATCCGTTCCTATTTTCCATCACTTCGACAAGGCTCGTTAAGTGCGGCATCCGCGTTGTTGATGGCTGCGAGTGATTCTCAGGCCCGAATAGCACGGAGAGAACAATGAAATCGGTCATATTTTCCTTCCAACTCGCAACGGACCGTACCGCGTTATCTTTCTCATCGTGCATAACAACCATGCGTTTATTCAAAACGCTGATGATGTATACTTAAATCGAAGCTTATTTTAGATGCCTTTGTGAAGGATTTATTATTAAGAAAGAGAAAATAAATATCTGCATACCTAAAAACATTAATAAATTTATCAGTTCTTATTTGTAATTCCTAAGTATTGTAATGAATGATACCGTGTAGCGTTCCTCCACAGCAAAACGACAAAAAAAGTAAATTCATAGATAAATAACCTCGTTAATAAGGTGCTAACTACACTAACATAATAAGTGTATAAGTTTTTCCGTCAACCTGCTACCTTTTTAAGTCTAACCGATCTCATAACGACGTCTTGCAATGTCCCGGCAAGGTTCGTTTTTACCACCTTCCCAAGGATAGCCTATAAATATATATAGCCTATAAACAATTTATATTTGACTACATCTCTACGTACCAACACACCATCGCCTAGGAAGTAGTAACCAAAACCCTAGCCAACTTTTTTGCAAATATTCAATTCACGTAGATTTGAGCACCCTGTTTAAACCGACGGATGAATCACTAAAACTTGAAACAACTGTTCAAGCAGGTGCCGTTCTCTCCGGGAACACTCAGTCGCCCCTCAAAGTTCTAGCTGCATGTACCAAAACTGATAGAGTCAGTAGCTATAGCCGCGTAATTTCTCCCAAGATATCTAGTATCCTATCTAAAGTCGACTGCTGTAAGCGTCGATGTAAGCCTGTCGATGTAATTTGACATTGGAAATCAGTTTCTTTATGATGAGAGTCGCAACATTTTTCAGTATTAACTAGCGACTGGATAAAAAAACAGCTGGCGTTATAGAACAAACTATTATTGTGAAAGGGGAAAGTGCAACGGCACGTCATAATTCCGGTGAGTTCCAAAAAATTTGTGTGTCTTAGTGATACGTTAGACCTTTAATCGACTTCAGATATCTGATCGGTTGCAGCAGGATCGACGCGTGACATCATAGCCGAAACAGTCGGGAGTGATTTGACTATTTACGACTTACGACCGACCGACGTTGAAAGACACGGTTCGTCACCATAATCAAAGGGATAATCTGTGGACCGCACATTCTCCTAAATGGGAAGTGATATGGCGTTCCGTTACATTATCACAGAAGGGTACAATTATGGGGTTATGACACTGATTAGGTGTTGACTAGACATCTAGACATATGCAAAGTTTTTATTTGATATTTTTTTGATAAATTCGTTCCTATATTTTAGTAGCTGACTGTACTACGATCAATCGTTTACTATCGGAGTCCAAGATTATCTGAGACGTCTAGATGGACTTAACTCAAAATAAGGCAATGGGATAATAAAACGTTTACGGGGTGCTTAGCCCCTAAAAACCAATTGGATTTCGCGTTTACCACGTACTAAGGAGTCTTAAAGGGATCACAAAATTAAACTAGCCACTTTATTTTAAAGTCAAGCATTTATACGAATGTGTTTGTGTACAAGAGCAAGCGATGATAAAAAATAACCAACTCTTAAATGTGGTAAAGTACTACAAACGTCATTATGCAGGCTGGTCATATAAAACACAAGCGAAACCCAACCGACAGCGTGGTCAGCACTAAGCACGAATGACCTTTTTTCAAGCTTTAATAGCGCACGTGCGCTTTGTAGTCACACGACAATAATTGACAACCGACCGTAAGTCACGAGGCAGTATTCAATATGGTATACGCCATGAATAATGATGACAATATTGACTTTAAACCTATCTATTACTCGATTTGATGGACAGGCAGAAAATTAACACATCAAAATATATTTGGCCCAAATTGATTCATTTGGAGTTAGCTAGTAATAAATTTTTGAGTGAATTTTAAAATGATTTTATAATGCATTTTGTGGGCATGGCTCCGGGTTCTATTATGCGAATGCTAACTATGACACAAAATTAAATGCGTTACTGTCAAATTATGTTTCAATTTAGCTCTAAGTTAAGGACCTAAAAAATAGTGACGTTCGAAAAGATAGAGACTTTTTAGATCTTTCCAGTCTAGTACTGAGGCTCAAAACCGTGTCTCATCAAATAATTAGTTTATTTGATAGTTCAGGAAAATAAGCACATGCTTGTAAAAAAAAAAACCGCAAGCAAATAAGTACCTATTCCATTCCTTTATATAGCATCAATCGGAAAAGCTTTCATATTTCTGTTATTATTTTTTTCAGTTTTTTAACTGACGAGCGGACGCGTATACTGTATACATAGTCCGTCTATTTCAGTGTTGATTTATGCGTCGGGATCTCGCTCAGACGGGTGGCAACGTGGCATATTAGTGAGAAACGGTTTGTTCATTTATTATTTATTGGCTTCCGCGGTGACGTTAAGTGAATTCCGAAACCTGTGATTATCTCGTTCGGAAGCATAGCTATCTAAATGACAAACTAATTGCTTAGCGGACATTTTCAATATTCACGCTAATCAAAAGATGGAGTACATTTTAGGATATGGCAATATAAAACATTAATGAAACCTTTGAGCGAAAACGAAGATTTTGTTCTAAATCTCTATTTTAATTTTCTGTGGTTATAATATGTTTTTTACAAGCTGGTTAATGCGCCTCTCGGCCTTTTTATAGGTTACAATGTGAGGTAACGCTGTATAAAGCAATTGTAAAGTCCATTAGGTGAGCGGAGGCGCGGCCTAATATTTGTCATTAGGAGCTTTTGTTGTTCGTGTTGTGTGCGCCCTCGTGTAGGGGTTGTCCTGTTCGGATGAGCCGAAATTATTATTATATAAAATTTTGCTCTCGCGACGAACATCCCTCGACGGTTGTTTCCGAAATGTGCCCTTTGGGTGTCATGTTGTTGCCAATTCAGTGCGTTATCGTATTGAACAAAATAACGCAGAGTTTTTTTATAAATGCATCTATATCAATGATTGCACTGCATTAGTGATTTTATCATGTTAGTAATTTCCCGTCCTCTTTTGATATCCCGGCGCGATCACGAAAAATATATCGATAATATCATATTCGACATCATTTTGACCGCCAAAGGCCCATGACGAAGGTTTTACAATTCAATTAGCTGCACCAGGTGTCGACAGACAGGAAACTTTTACCCCTACCGCAACGCAACAATTTAACATTCAAAAGACTTTTATTGGATTGGATAATCAAATTCATAGTTCAATTCACTTGTTTCGGTCAAAAGGTAGAATTACCAAGTCTGTTATTAGCTTCGAGAATTTTACTATTTATTATTATATATTATTGATTCAAATAAACTATTTTCGGTTCAACTAAGTGGTTACAAAAGTACGGTCTATTAAATAAAAAAAAACAATAAAAAAGAACACTAATTAGTAATCGTCATGAAGTAATAAAACCCTCAAGATGTATTCAGATTCAACGTCGTCGACCCGTCGCGCGTGACCAATCAAGCTAAACAAGTTTATGCGGACCTTTCTAAGCACGGGGAATCTGTAAAACGCGAGGCCACGTTTAACTGGAAATGTATAGTATGATGTGTCACCGTGTGTACTAACGGCACTAGTGCCCGTTTCCATCAACACTAAACGCCACCTACAATGAATAAAGTAGCTGTTAGTGAAAGATAGAATTACAACTATAGGTTGGTTGGTCCGAACCGAACCTTCCGGGGTTGCGGGATGTCCGCCGTGGTTCCGGGATGTTCGAAAGAGATACCAAGCTGACACACCGAAGTTATTTTATGATTTCCCACGGCAAAAAGGAAAGGTCCACACGTTGAAAATTCAACAACAAGGTTTTATTTAGCCATTCATTAAGATGTCACGTATTGTTCGTGAAACGATTGATTTGAAAAAAAAAGCTAGAAACGGACGGAATTTAAGAAATATCAAGTAGGGTAATAACTACAATGCTTATCTTCTAATATATAAAATTCTCGGGTCACAGTTTTCGTTCCCATACTCCTCGGAAACGGCTGGACCGATTTAAACGAAATTTTGTGTACATATCGGGTAGGTCTGAGAATCGGCCAACATCTATTTTTCATAGCCCTAAGTGAGCAGCGGGTGAAACCGCTGGGCACAGCTAGTAAAAATCTATAAATTACCTATACGAAGTTGTAAGGGTGACATTATTGTATATCTGCCGAATAGGACTGATATTTCACATTAATATAAAGACAAAAGATACCGACGATAAAATAGCGCAAACCTGCATATTTGTTGAACGACTGAAATTTGAAAAAAGATATTCAATGTGCGATATTCGAAATGTGGAAATAGTAAATTTTGATTAGAGTGAGGAAACTTTGTCATTACAGCCGAGGCGGAAGGCGAGAACGTTATAGAGCTGAGAACAGTAGGCCTACTATGACATCTTAAAGCAGAACTTATTCCACTGAGTGAAAGAGATGGTGCTAGACACCCTATAAAGCTCTGTCCCTTTCCCTTAGGGGAATAAGTTCTGCTTTAACACGTCATGGTAGGGTAACAGCAGTGACAAATTCTTGCGTGAATTAAACGACGTTTTTCAATACACTTTGGAGAAATTGTCATTAATCAATATGTAACTTTGATTTAATTTGATTTTTCCCCGCGCTTTGTCTTTTCATACTGAACAAGAAACAATTTTAAAATTTGGTTTTAAATATCAAACAATTTGTTGATATAAACCAATTATTTTATAAATTAAGTATCATGTTTAATTGAAATTCTGTTGATAAACGCAATGTATTTTTAAAAAAAATATGAAGGCTTATAAAACAAGAGCCTCCTTGCTCTAAAAAAAAACTACTGGCTATAGTGATTTGAGACCTTGTTTATTGTTATCCGGGACGAAAAAGAAAAAAATAAAGCCCTTGTTGCAATAAATGAGGAAAAAGCACGCGTGTTAAATCAATTGCATGTTAAACCTAATCGTATTGCAATAAGAGCCAGTTTTCGAGGAAGTGTATTGAAAAGAATTTTACTCATATACCTATTTTATATAATTTCTTGGATATCCACTATATTTGATCTAACAGTGTGGACGAGATGGCTTTAGACAACCTGTATAGCCGTCTCATACGCATATTGCAATGACATTAATACAATACAACGCCGATAAAAACTTTTGTATGTAAGACTGCGAAACTTAAGCTATTATTGACATCAAATAAAATTTCTTTAAGAATTACTAATTCGTTTTTGGTGAATTGGTCGGGAAAAAGAAAATATTAAACAATTAAAACATTCTCGGATTTTTTATTTGACATAAGTATTACTTAGTATCAAATACTTGAGGGTCCAAATATTTGTTAATGATTGTCAGGCGACCAACAGGTGCCGCGCTCCTTGCCCGAACGCACCCCTAATATTTTATAATTATTTACTCGTTATAAGCAATCCCTAATTAACCAGGTATCTAAGTAAAATAACTGAGCGTTGTACATGAAATGATTCAACGGGTAAGTTGTATGGAAGCCGAAATAAACATTTTTGAGGAGACTCATTAATTATGAGGAGCTCGTGGCTAAATAAGAAAAAACTGCTCGCCACTCTTTTCTTTAGGTTAAGCCGGGCTTGCATAGTTTGGTCCGTGTTTGGGTGACCACCTTATCGAGTTTTCCTCGTGCCTCAGAAAGCATGTGAAACTATAAGTCCTCACTGTCATTTTGATAGATCAAAAATTACAGTGATGAGTGAGTGATGGATTATAGATATTTACAAATGACAGCCGGGACCTATGGCACCTAATACAGCTTGTTAATGGCCTGAAAATCTAACAACCAGGGTTATGCGATACCATTAGTAAGAACTAATGGCATCGCAGAACCCAGTACTAACTGGGTTGGGCAAGTCAAATAGGCAGTCGCTCCATGTAAAATACATCGACGTCTTAACCCAAGTAACACATAAGCAAGATAACAGTACGCATTAAGAACATTTTACAGTTCAAAGATGAATATAGTTTGTATAAGAGCTTTGGGAATAGCCAAATGCTGAATTAGGTTGAGTTCGGAGCCTTAAAATTCTTAAAGCTTAATAAATTCTGTATTTCTGTCCTTCCCTTCTTTAGGCTTAATAACCAATCACCGTAAAATTATTATACAGACGTTATTTAGCATTACGCATTCCAGGTGGCTTAAATCTGAAAAACAGCCCCGTCGGCAGCATTTATCTGAATAACCATAATCTGTCCTGCTATTATTAAAGCAGTACTAAGCTAGTAGCGTTTGAAATAGCTATTTGCTGAATAAAGTATCACCTTCTGAATAATATTGTTACATAATTCTATTATACAGCTTGATACTGAATAATTGTCTTTATTTTATCTTTAAATTGGATAAGATTCTATGTTTTACTAATTATTCAGCTGCTGAATAAACAATATTATTTATGTTTTTATTAAGCTTTTTTCAGCATAATAGAGAGTTTCAAACTATTTATTCAAATTATATACCATATTTGTATTGTTATAGCGTCTATAGCTTAATACCAGCTTAATTAAAGTATTATTGTACGTATTTATTTTTTGCGTTATGGAAAAAAAGTAAGAGAACCGGTAATATCAAAAGAAAATTGTTAAAAGAATATTTTTAATATCAGAAGTAGTAATTTCCAAGTGTTTCTGTTCATCAAAGGATTTGTGAAAATTGTTTGAACAAAACTGAACCCGGTCCCAGCCATCATGCGTGTTTGCCGTGCAATGATGAGGGTTCCGTCCCCCAAATAAGTCAAACAGCATTGCGATTTACGCAAGAAGAGAGTGCATCTGATGGTAGCTGTACAGATATCGAAGAAGAACAATGTACCGAACACATGAATAATTTTATATTTCGAAAAAAAATCAGAAAATGGGCTGTCGAAAAAAAACATTACACAAGTAGCACTAAAGGTTTTGGCAGAAATATTAAATCAAAGATTCCCAGACATTGTACCTAATGATCCAAGGACAATTTTAAATACACCGAGACAAGTCCACATAAAGTCTATTGAGCAAGGTGAATACTGGCACAATAGCGTCATTGAGATACTTAAAAACATATTGATTAACACAAACGTTGTGCCAGAAAAGATATCACTGAATATAGACATGGATGGTCTTCCAATTTTCAATAGTTCAATTTAGTGAAAGCCGGGCGGGAAAATTCCACATTAAAAAAGGTTTTTGTTCGTTCGATAAGAGAACCCTAAAAATCTGAATTTAGAAATGTGATCAAACTACCTATATAATTGTTATTCAGAAGTTAGTCTTCTCTTTTTAAAGTTATAGCTTAGTAACAAGACATGTGTGCACTTTTATTCAGCATTAAAGCAAAAACTATCGATCGCCATTAAAAATCTTTGTAACTTATACTTAAAAGGAATTTACGAATCACCAAAATGCTTAATCTCACAAAGTACAACATTTTCAACTCATTTATGGCTTATTTTATGGGTTAAAATTGCTAGTATTAGCTATTTCGTCACAAGTACTTTTGTCAGACCTAGTATGTTTGTATGAAAATACTATTTACTATCTGTTATCTTGATTTTTCACGCGGCGCGTCGTGTAATGAAAAATAAAAACATTATATTCACGACAAAATTACTTGCGCACTAACAATTAACATAATAGCAGACCTCTAACTTAGTCAATTTAAATTAATAAGTTTTCGATTTTATAAGTTCGCCGGCGGATGTCAAATCAACATTAGACATTAAAATCCAATATTGAATTATTTTCACAATTTGTATGAATAAAGTTTGCAAAAATGTGAACAATCTTAATAAATTCTGAATACAATAACCAATTCGAATAAACTGAATAACTCAGTTGTAAGAGCTTAATAAAAACAATGTGAGCTGTTATTCAAAAGTTATTAAGCTCCTACTCAGATGGTGCTCAGATGTTATTTAGCTGTTGCTCAGATGTTATTCAGCGTTAAGCATTCAAAATTGGGGCCCTTTTTGCTTGAATAACAGCTGAATAGACGGTACTCAGACGTTATTCAGCTTAGTATTCAGCTTAATGCTCTTGATGATTGCTCTACTCAATCATTATTCAGCACGTCTGTGTTACTTGGGAAAGCAGTCAGTATTGTTTTAATCTTAAGACAGTGTGGGAAAGAGATGCCGCTAGACATTTTGTATAGCTGTCTCTTTCTCGTTCTAGTATGACATCAAAAAAATCCAGATAAAGGACCTCATGGAATCTTACCTGATAACAGCTTTCTTCAATAAAGTTATTGAAAAGAACAATGACCGACTTAAAATAAAATACACTAAAAATGGCGATACGGAGGAATGGAGAAAATGTCGTGAGGAAAGTTTTGAGTATAAATGCTAAACCATTCAATTGTATAGGTGTAGCAGACCAAAAATATTATGGATGGTCTGTGTGAAGAAAGGGCAGGAAAAAAAGGTGTCCAATAATATGGCAAGAAAGTAGGTGTACAATGAAATCCTTACTAATATTATAAAAGCGAAAGTGAGTTTGTTTGTTTGTTACGTTTTCACGCCTAACTGGCTAAACCAATTTTGATGAATTTTGGTACAGAGATAGTTGGGACCCTGGAGACGGACATAGGCTAAAATAAATAAAAAGTGGGATAAAGGGAAAAAAAGTAACTATGCCACGCGGACGAAGTCACGGGCGGAAGCTAGTGACGAATATGTGAGGCGAAAACGAACGGCAAGAGAATGATACACACGGCAACAAATCAAGCTTTACAATTCCAGTATAACATGGCTTGCTTGCCTTGCTTTGTATAGATTTGATGTACAATCGGAGAGCCACATAAACTGATTAGGTAACATCACAGTTACACAAACAGATCAGCAAATTTTTGCATGTTTTCCCTTTGAGTAACTTCGACTTGCAAAAATAAGAGATCCAATCGCGCATTTGCTTCTAATGCGAATCCTGAACCGGACGTTTCGCTCCACCATATGACGAGTTTTCGTGGCAGAATGAGATACAATATAAGTACTCAAATAAAATAGTTTAAAGATTTATTTTTGTGTGTATCAAATCCGACATTAAATCATTTAACTAATTAGAATATGATAATGAAAAACACATATTTTAATGTATATATAGTAAATGGGGTAACTAGAACCTATATGTCTAGATTCAGCAACTCATCCCAAAATCTTTGTACATATGTTAAACACTAAAGCAATTATTGCACCTAACTGCTACCTACCGAGGCAGATGACCCATCAATTGTTCATTTATATTTATCAAACCTGAAGGGCTACTATGACATCTTATAGCAATTCTTATTCCACTGAGTGAAAGAGATGGTGCTAGACACCCTGTATAGCTCTGTCTCTTTCCCTCAGCGGAATAAGAATTGCTTTAAGAGGTCATAGTAGGGCTACTGATTATTGATTCGGAAAGTTAAATTTATATGTCTGTCATACTTGTTACACGTAGTGCCCAAAAATTCTAGACAAGACATTTGTATATCAGCAGCAGTACACAACAATACTTGAAATCGAGTCAACATATAGATAAGTAAGTACGCTGTTTATTGAAAACTCAAACAATAACAATCAAATTAAATTACCATTGTAATGCAGGAATGCGTGTTTGTGTATTTTGTACTAGTCTTTTGTTGATTGTAAAAGAGAAAATTGAATGAATGAGATATGCAAGAATGACAAACCTGAAAAAAAGACTGCTACCATAATTACAGAACTAGTTGAGATGATAAGAATTTTTTATCAAGTAGCCAAGAGAATCAGTTTATCTAGTTTTTTCCCAACTATGTAAGAGCAGGGCTATCAAGTGTGAAGATCAACCTAGCCAAGGTCAAAAACTAATTTTTAAAATAAATGCCAAGTGAACAATAGCAAGACTGAAATAATATTTAATTATTGCAAAATAATGCTTAAGGAAAACCTACACATAACATACAGAAGAATCATGTGAATGGCATGCTTTGATTAAAACCTAATAGGCTGAGAAGTACTATGTAATTATAAAGTGTGATATGAAAGAAGAACTATATTATATAAAGTACACATGGCCACACTACAACCAATTAAAACAAACATTACAACATTCATCCATGATGGTTTACAGATAAAACTCTTAAGAAAACTTTGGCCGACCATTCATCAGCATGATAACATGAACAAAATAGTCTACTATGAGCCACTAGGTGGTAAACTATCCTGTATTGCATATTAATATTTGCACAATATCATCTCTATACTCATGATGAAGATCTATGAATCAATAGTGAATATTTTTTTGTTTATATTGTTGATCTTGTAACCTACATCAGTGAGTTATATAATTATGGTTGATACAGTTTAATAAAGTACAGTTTTTAGCTATCAATATTCTTACAAGCTTGAATCTTCTTACAAGAAAGGTATTGAGTTATCTCAGTGATAAAGTAATCTTTATGAAGAAAAAAAGTGAATGAAGAGTTTAAGCATTCTTTGTGAAAACAAAAAAATAAATGTGGTCATGTTTATGGTAGTTACTCACCTGTGAGCTTAAGTTGCCACCCAGTTTATTTGTCTTCAACACATCACTCTCTGAAGCCATCCGATTAAACATTTGTTTTCTCTCCTTCACTGATATTGTTTGTTCGCTGTCTACTAGCATACTCTCACTTCTAGATGATGTTAATGTAGGTGACATTGTATTATTAAAACCTGAGTCATCTTGATTTGGTATTGATGATCTATGGCCCTGTGCTCTGTCAATGCTTGACCTTTTTTCAAAATTTTTATCTGACGACCGTCTCCGTGGATGCACTTTTGGTGGTATGTCCTCACTTGGAATAGATGTCAAACTCTCTTTAGAATCACTTTCTTGTTTAAGAGTTGTATTACTAAGAAGTGGGTTTTCTTGAATAAGATTGGTTAGAATGCTGAAATCTTGATTAAGTTGTAATGGCAGTGGTGGTCGTTGCGGGGGTTCTTCCTCATTATTAGACTCAGTTTCTAAAGGTGTCTCAGTAACAGCTACGTTGGATGAGTCAGAGGCTTTTTCCATGATATCTATGTTATCATTACCGTTATTCGTCATATATTTCTTTTTGAGTATGAGCCATTTCTCATTGTTTTGATTTTTTATGATGGCTAGAGCGTTCACATGTTTTTTAAATGTACTTCTTGCTTCATCTACGAATAACACTTGCATAAGTTGAAGTATTTAGAAAATAAAGTAAAAAAGAATCAACATTAGGCACTTAGCAACTCACCTCTCATGTCGGGGTTCATCAAAAATACTTTGAAATGTTTTACTAACTCATGGTTGGTTACTTTGCCGTTATGCAACAACATAAACTTGAGTATTTCTTCAAAACTTAATTCTGATGGTGGCGACATGATGTTTTGTATCCTATTGAATCAGAGTTGATAAAACTTTTCAAGTTGTAGAATACATAAAAACACCAACTACAACTGACCATAGATGAAATCAGTAAAACGTCAAGAGCGTACCGCGAGTTTACTAAATTTGACGTTTACGTTCCTTTTCACGACTTACACGCAAGGAACATATTCGGCTCACAACTGATCTGGTTGTAATAATAACTTTTCGTACCACTTGCTCAAAAAAGTGACATTCTATGCCACAAAAACCGAACATAACAATAGTCATTTTTAATCTGTCAAAAACAGGGAGAGAAAGTTGTACTGAATTTCATTCATCCCCTAGGGAGAGAATGTGATTTAAAATTCGAATACTTAATACTGAACTACATCTGTATTTACACCATTGAGTTTGTAGGTATATAAAGCATTAAGCATCTTTTTTAAAAGGAACACGCAATTAATATGCAGTTATGATTATTAAATAAAAATACCAAAACCGACGAGGTCGTATGGGCTTGATGCCTTTACTTTTCCGACAAAACATATTAGTCCAGGAATTTGTCGCGATTTTGTTTCCTTCAAATAGGTACATAAACGTTAAGTTTATTTTATAAATAAGTTAATGTTCTAAAAATACATTGTTAAATCAAAGCGACAGTGACAGTGTATCGTCGGACTCCATCAGTGCAAATGCTGCCGCAATTATACTCATCAACAATAAATGTACCAAACAAAAGTGTAACTCTCTCTATAAATAATTGGACCAATGTTCGAATGTTAACTTTTACTTTTAATGTCATTATCTTTAATAAATGCTTATCTCATATTATTACTGTGTTAATTTTTTCGCAAATTGTACGAAAAGTAGAGTATTTTCCTCGGTGATAAAGCTGTCTTAGTCTTGGGTAAACTTAAATCTCTCGCTACACTCAGGACTCGTCTTAAATCCCTCGCTTCGCTCGTGATTTAAGTTTTTAACACCCTCGCTACGCTCGGGAGTAAACCTCGAGTCCTTTGTTACGCTCGCGATTAAATCGTCACCCGCGACAGAAGACACTGCTTTATCCCCTTGGTTAATAATCTACTATTATTCACGCACGTCATACATAATGCGGTAAAAGACATATTCATTTTATAATGTTTTTACACCATATTCTTTATTAAAAATAACGACAAGGGTGTAGTAGTAATACTACACCCTTGTCGTTATTTTTATGTTTGTGCAGAACCATTAATTTATTCTTCAGTTACATTCTTCATCTATACTAATATTATAAAGCTGAAGAGTTTGTTTGTTTGTTTGTTTGAACGCGCTTATCTCAGAGACTACTGGTTGGAATTGGAAAATTCTTTTAGTGTTGAGGAAGGCTATAGGCTATATAACATTACGCTACGACCAACAGGTGCTGAGCAGCGCGAGTGAAACCGCGTGGAACAGCTAGTTTACTGATAAAGTTATTGGTCGAAAGATTGAACAATCAACCAAAATATTAGTTAAGAATCGGGTAGCAAGCAAGCAAGCTTAAAAATATCAGAGGGAGGACCTGCACAAATAAAAAGTTCCCGCTAAAATAGGAATATAAATCTGACTTTTTAATTTCTAGACTACGAATGAGGAAAAATTTAGTTTGAATGTGGATTAGTATTAAGGAACCTGGAAAACCTGGATGGAATGTGTGAAGGATGATAACGCTAGAAAAACGGTGCCTGATGAAATGAAAAAGAGGAGTAGGTAAGTATTTCGACTGACTTGACAGGACCAGGCCCGACCAACTCCATAGATATTGGATCCACTACTATGTTGCCTGTGGAAGATGGAAAGTCCGTTAAGCCAGTGTCCTTATGCTACCCCTTAATTCTGTTGAGCCTTTCAGAATAAAATAAAATGAGGTACACCGTATGTCTAACCCTTCGGGAATTCCGGGTGTGACGTTATGTGATGAATATACATTCCAGGTTTACAAAAGAAAATATTAACCAACAAACTAAGTACTACTACTACCTTCTCAGAAAGCAATGATGGAGATGGATGGATAGATACACCCTGCACATTTCGCCAGCTATGTTTTTGAAGTTGATATTTGATTCACATATTACTACAAAGGTTTATATCATTTTTACCACTTGAAAGACCTCAAGGTTGTTCATTCAGTGCCTCAATGGTTAGCCTTAATGGTGACTAAACGCATGACTTTTTGCTTAGCTACTTACTTTTGGATCAAAATTTATGCCAATTGGTAACTTAATTTTTTTCTTTGTTTCCTACTCGCTGCACTTTTTAGGTCATGTTGAGGAATCTACATATCTCATGGTGTACGTAGGTACTTACCAAATTTTTTCAGAAACTTTCGGAGACGGTTTCCTGTCTAACCGGATGCACTTGAATACCAGTATTTTTTGCGGAACCACCGTCACCTATCTGACCTCCACACCCCAGTGAACAACATGTTACTCGATAATATTGGTTGTCCGACTTTTGAGTGAATTGAAGATCTTCAAAGGACATCCGGCACTTACGGATTTATGTGTTTTCCGAAGAACAGCGAGACTTGGTTTGTAATGATGGTGACCACCACAATAGGGTATTTTACTCTATATGAAAGAAATTCTAAAAATATATAATTCAGATAGCTCAGGCAACAAGCAGTCGGAAAATGTAAAATTTAGTTAATAAAATAACTAAATAAATTTTTAAATAGATTTCAAAGTTTTCACTTTTTTTAGTCTGTTGTTTTAATGCGAAACAGTGTCCGCCATGGTTATTACGTCATATGGTCATGTAGACAAAAAGTGACAACTGTCAACTGAGCAACTATTACTATTTTTGTATTAAAAACTTTACATTTTAATTTCCATTGAAATAATAGTAATAATACCATGGAGGAAATAAATACTACCATATAATAATATCATAAAATATAGTGAAAAATACAACTAAACAGAAAGACTAATAACAGCGCATTTGTTTACATGACCAACTGACGTCATGACCACAGAGTAACATGGCCTCAAGCGTTTTTGTGATTTTACGCGCGAAATTAGAAATTGTAAAATTGAAATGCAGTTTTATGGCACTTATCGATTAAATATATTTTTTTTGTTTTTTTTTTTGGTGGTTTACAAGGACCCTAGGATCAAAATGAGATACTTTTTTAAAAATGGGTGTAATACCGTATTACTGCTTAACTTTAAAGGTCGATAAAATAAATCACAAACCTTTCCATTGAGAGCATACGTAATTGAAAAATTGAAAATATTTATTTCAGACCAGGCACTTTAAGTTACTGCTAATAATACATATAATAATAAAATATGTTATGTTATAGTATGTTAGTAGAAGAAGCTTAAAAACTATGTCAGTAAAATTTAAAACAATCAAGATGCTGGACATGCATGAGCGACCACTGCCTCAAGATTTGGCTTTCCACTCTGTCCGACAACACTCTCAGAAGCCTGTTGGTGCTACCCTTTAGCCGAGACCACAGGGAGGCCGTCCTTTTGCGAAGCACCGCCTGGAAGTCATCCGTGCTGTAGTCAGCAAACATGCCGGAGACACTGCACCGCCAGGGGAGCTCCAACATACCCCTGAACTCATTGTTATATTGGACGCGCAAAGCATTGTAGGCTTTTTCAGGATATCTGTTCCACACATTGCATGTGTATAACGTTTGACAGTAGCTTTTAAATAGTTGTGACCTTAAAGTCACGTGAGCATCGCGCGAACCTGCGAGAAAGCATGTTACCCCTTACCGACAATGCCATGCATGCGCTCCCTATCCATGTCCATATCATCGGCTAGACTCTCATTGGCCCAGTGACCCAAGTACCTTTATTTGGTTACTTGCTGTAGGATGGTTCCATTCAGTGCGATTGGAGGAACAGAGTAAGTTTTGCTCCCAGCCTTAAATACTAGCAGCTCACTCTTTTGAACATTGTAGGTGCTTGGGCCCATGGGACAATGCATACATTTATAGTTATTTTATAACATAGATCCTTTCCCAAAAACTTCTATTTGCTTTCTTCATTAATTCTGACACTGTTTACAGATTTTTAGCTCAAGATAGCAGTCACACGCATCCTTTCTAATATTATAAAAGCGAAAGTGAGTTTGTTTGTTTGTTACCTCTTCACGCTTTATTGGCTAAACCGATTATGATGAATTTTGGTACAGAGATAGTTGGGAACCAGGAGACGGAAAAAGGCAAATATTTTTGAAATAAGTGGGATGTGAGGGAGAAAGAGGGAAGAAAAGGGAAAACTTGGCGTTGCTATTACAAATCAAAAAAGAAGCGAAAGGGGAACTGTGTTACCCCGAATTTAACGCGAGCGAAGTCGCGGGCAAAAGCTAGTACAATCTAAAAGTTTTGGTTTTTGGAAGGAAATAAAAAGACCTGAGTATTGGCAAAAATCAATACAACAATAAAATTCTTATAATCTTTTTATGTTGCTAGTTTGTCTGATGACAAGTTTGTACAATTCTCACGAAGACAATAAGTATTTTAGAAGTATAAGATTTATATTAAAAACTTGTGCCAACAAGGTTCTCATGTTATAATAACATTTCGGTACGTAGTTATGGTGGATAAATATTAGTATTAGATCGGACTTTGTATAGAAAACAACTACCATACATTATACATCTGTTTTACAAAACTGATCTCCAATAATGTGTTGTTGGCATGTTCGCAGTTCTTTTTAGCATTACATACGTGAAAAGGCAAAAACCGAAGCCTTTTGTCGTCCGTCTGTCTGTCTGTCTGTCAAAATCCTTTATCACGGGAACAAATGGAGAATCGAGTTAAAATTGAACTCAGTACTATTAAGTCAGAGGTTGAAATTGTGAAAAAGTCTACCCAATCAAAACATATGGTTGTTTATGTCGCATTTCTTATAAATACGTAAAGAGAATCAAAATCTAAAGAGTAAGTACTTCCCGTTGACCTAGAATCATGAAATGTGGCAAGGAGCAATATCACATAATTATGTCGATTTATGGGGAGAACAGTTTTTCAATGGCAAAGTAAAGGATTGTTTTTAATACAGTTTATCGTTTCGTTACAGCAATGTTAGGTACCTTCTTTAATTAATTACCTACAAGTTTGTACGGAACCCTCGGTGGGTGAGTCCGACCCCCATTAAACCGGTTTTTGTCAACTCGCCTGATCTGAAGGCCTAAGGTGGAGCACGATTACCTAGAAGAAGCCGATTTTTAGGTTATTTGACAATATTTTCCAAACTCTGCTAATTTGTATTGGTTTGATAATACACTGTTTGCATTGGTTATGACTCAGGATGTGTCGGTAATTCATTCTCGCCCTGTATTTGGTGAAGCTACTGCAGGGCGTAGCAACTGCGTCACCCAAAACTCACGTGTACAAGCGGTACGTGTGGAGGCGTCCGCAACTACTGAACCTGAACGTACTGCCAGTCAGAACCAAAGTGCTGTCGAAACCTCGTGCCCCTCACCAGAACAATTCGCGTTGTGAACGAAGTTCATGAGTGACTGGCTATCTCTCATTTGTAAGGGAATTCGCAAGAGTTTTATTAAATATACAGTTTGTTATAACAATGAGAGAGAGGGAGAGTTATTATTTTTGTTATGTTTAAGTTTCATTAAAATAATTAAATTATTGTTCACGGTATGATAAGCCAAGTCAGAGATACCAAGGCGCCATATAAAAACATACGAAAGTCACTTCTGTCTTTCTGAACGGCTGAACGGATATCTATTAAGTTTGTCAAACGGGTAGGCCAAAGGGCCAGGGTCAGGTTATAGTAGGTATACTTTTTTTTTCAACAACAACAGGGATGAAGACGCGGTGAAAAGCTATTACGACATATTATATCAATCTAAATTACTTAGGGGCTGTTCAAGTATTACGTAAGCACTATGGGGGGGGGGGGCGGGGGGGTCTTTGCTTTGCTTATTTTGGATGACATGGGGGTAGGGGAGTCTAGATGATGATTACGTCATCGGTAGTTATTTACTTTTTTACAAATGGCAACCCTCACATTGTCTTAGCTTGAAAACAAAACGCATTTTCGGGGATTCCCGCAAATAATGCGGATGTTGTTTGTTACGAAAAAAAAAACAATACAGTAATTGAAAATGTTTACGTAAGCTTGGGGGGAGGGGGTAAGAGCTTTGCTTACTTTTGCTGACAAGGGGGATGGGGGGGTAAATAATTGTAATAAATCTGCTTACGTAATACTTGAACGGCCCCTTATGAGCAGAGTTGATTTTCTTGGTTTTTTTTTTTAAATCCATTTATTTAATTCAGGCATAATCAGGCAGGAGGAAACCATCACTGCGACGATCGTCCGCAGGACACAGTGGGGTACAATGTGACGGTCTGCTCCGCTCTGGCGGAGCACCACTGTATCTTGGTAGAGTCGATCGTGACATCGCGGTACGGGCGCGGTGGCGACTTCACGTGTCCGGCCCTGGTTCAGCCCATGTCACGGCCATGGTCTGGAACGACAGATATAAATGAAGCAGTTAACTCTTCCTGCGAAGCAGTTATGCTAGCAAAGGTGGGAGAGAATCTCTAACCACAAGACTCTCCAGGCATCGGGCACCGCGAGACGACACCCGGCCACCGTAGACGCGGGTCTGTGGACGGTAAGCAATGGGCAGCACTCCATCCTGCCGAATAGTGACGACAGGCCGTATCGACAACGCGATCGTGTTCTACGCGCGCCTCAAAGAGATGCCAGCCAGGCATAGGGGCCTGCCAGGGCAACTGCTCGCCGAAGTTGCGGGTTGTTCGAAACAAATATAAAATTTAGAGATAGATAAGAAAAAAGGTTTGTGCGATATATCCACTTAATATTTCAGAAAGATGTTACTCATCGTTTGGGCGGCATCCCAAAATAATTAGAAAGAAAGAAAATAGGTTTATTTGGCACATGCCACAAGTGCACACAACATTAAACAAAAATAACAAGAAAATCTAAACGTATAAAAAGATAATTATTGTGTGTTTCCCGGATGCGCCAAATAGGCCCAGTTCAGCCAAATGGAGACTGGTCGACGCTGGTTTTCTACTGGACCCGAGATCGAAGTGTATAAGAGAGTGATTAGGTATATTTATTAAGTTTTTAACAGGAACCTCTATTTCTAAACAAATAACTATTAAAACAAGATAAATTAACGTATTACATACGCATATAATACATAAATACAAGCCTCTTTCCCATGGGGATGGGCAGAAACTTCAGAAAGCCACCTGCTACGATTCGAACTTACATACTTCGCGTCGTCTACGTTTATATCCATAAGGTAATACGCGAACCTTGTCGACAGTCCAACTTTTTGTAAATTCTGCAGATCTTTGCATAAGGGCAAAAGAGTCCTTTGAGATAAAAACGTAGACCTACTTGTACACGCAACTTTGATGTCATTTTCGAGTCCCGAGTTGGCTGAAACTTCGTCTTTCGTTAATTACTTATGTTTGTGGCAAACTGATAATAACTGCACGGACCGATTTAAAGCAAAGCAGCGCTTGCTAAGGATGGTGAGTGAACTCGGTTGTCATCTGTAGATCTTTGCCAGTCAATGGCCCGAAAGCCTGGCAATGATGGTTCAGTTCAAGTCCTTGTAAGATACTGGTGTTCTGCTGCATCTGGTTAGACTGGAAGCCAACTCCAATACAGTTCGGAAAGTAACGACAGGCCGTGACGAAAGAGATGTCAGCAAAGCAGAATGGGCCGGGCTTGCCGGGGTTGCGGATTGTTCCTATTAGATACCGCGGCCACAGAACATAAAGGGGAAAAGAAGAAACATGGCTGGGTTCTATGATACTATTCGCAAAAAAAAGGCTAGACGAATAAAAATACCTATCAGACGATTTGTAAAGAGGGGCGACTTACAGAATCGCAGCGAGAATACTTTAAAAAATGCATACCTGCTACTTCAGCTACTGTTCATGCTACTGCATAACAGTATGTCGCAAGAGAATGAAGGTTTTGAAAAGTAAAGTAAAAGTTCTAGGTAGGTAAAATTTTTTTTTAGAATGAAATTTCTTGTCTTTCTTCCTGCCCCTATTCTGTTAAACTTGTGCAAATTGCAATTGCAATCATTATCATCCCTCACACAATCCGCCCAACTTTTCTTTTCCTCTTCCTACATTCATCAACATCGACCAGCCTTTTACCTAACCTACTTTTGTTAGCAAAAGTAAATCTAGACCGAAAATCTGGACACATTTAATTAATTTAATTCTAAACCATGTTTATCTTTTGTCTTTTAATTGTTAATTGTATTATTCTATATATCAACTACGTAAAGTTTATTTTTAGCCATCCTAATGCGGGGTAGTAGTAAGTTTTAATTTGTTAGAGCCAAAACTTTATAATTATTCTGGTTAGATTTTCATGTGGTCCATCTCAACCGGAGCAGGTCCGTGTCCTACCTATGCATAACATTGAAGAACTTTCGATTTCGTAGTATACCCAGTAGTTGTGGACTTCCCGCTTCTAACAAGAATTAGACATTTAACTTTTAATTGGCCGCTTGTACGGTCTTCAGAAACTTTGTTCGCCGTAAGTGTTTAACTATGTTATACGTACTCCACGCTTTTAATAATGACCAAAGTTGCTTTCTGCTCTGAAATAGTTTGGTTTCAGGCCCAAGCGTGATTAAGATTTAATGTGTGAATTTGATTTTTGATTAACGATAGAAATATTTTTTTAGAAAGATTTTCGTTTTAGTGTTGTTGTTAGAATTCTTTTGCTAAATAAGAGAGAGAGCAGTTTCAAGGCCTGCCTAGCGTTACTTAGCCCGATAAGAGATAAATAAAGAAATAGCGATGAATGCAGAACGTTCTAGAAGTACCTACGTACTTATGTCACCGCTGCTGCTGGAGCATAGCGTTATTGTGTAATGTCGGGCGATAAACTCCTGGTTTGGCAAGGCTAGACGTTAGTTTTTTCGACATGTATTGCAAATATTGCAATCGAAATTCAAAATTTGCAACTCGAAGATGTTTTTTTAATATTTTGTTTTTGTTTAGAAGAAACTTAGAAAAATGGGTTTTTATCAAACAAACATACTTGGAACCGCAAAGGGAGTATTATTTTCTCGATATTCTTGTTTTTTCAGTATTAACGATATTCTTGTTTTTTCAGTGTGTTTTATCAGTTGCCATTTTCCGATATGCGATTGATATGCGTTTCCACGCAGGATAACGATTTTAATTATGAGTTTTTAAACTAGTCTCATGGTAACATGGTCACTAATTGTATATTAATCATTTTTAAGATTTACGTTAAAAATATGTGCTTACGTAAAATACAATCATATTTGAAAACATCTCTACGAGTACGCGTGCGTTAAATGAAGTGCTACCTCATACGTACTTCGTTTGTATCAGAAAGAAATGTGGCTGAAGGCCCACTTGGACACTGAATCGGCTTAATAAAACTTAAATAACTGAAAGAATATTGGGTCACCGTTCATACAAAGCGAATTTAACGAAGACGGGATAGATAACAATGTGCATTCGGACGATATAGAGGGAGATCCCATGACCTGGTTAAGTTCCGTTTTAAGCTGAAACTTTTACTGTGGAGATAACGTGCAATAGGTAAGAAGATGTTAAAGGAAAATCCTGGTATAACCAAAACCACCACGACGGTGGTTTTGTTAATACCAGGTAACAAAGTTGTGCTAAATCACTGCTTAGTATACGGTATTTTTTTAATAGGTAGGTACATTAGAGTTCACCTCCTCCATGCAAGATTTTTTGGGTGAAAGAAAACCCCCGCCAGAGACCATAAAAATATGTTCATTAATATGTTCATACTTTTTTTTTTATCTGAAATTTATATATGTTACTTGGGCAACTATTTTAAGCGGTTTTCCAATCCGCCTTTGATGACGTATATAGTATATTTCCTTTATCTTTCCCTCTCAACTACAGGTGACCTATGAGTAAGTAGATCCTAACCGTCTGGTAGTTTGAAAAAACCTCAGAGTCCGTAGGTAAAGGTGCGTTTATTTTACAAAATACGCGGTAACCGCGCTGTCATGGCGGTTAAAGCCACTGTCATATCAAAGTTACGCTTTAGATTAAAAGTGAGAAATACCAAATGTCTTTGCATTGACCAAAACGAGGTTCTTCAACGTTCTTCAACTGAATGAAACGAAATTTAAATCTTGTATTAAACGCACACTATGTAGGCAAGCATATTATAAGTTGGGGGATTATATTGATGATAAAAATGCTTGGCTCAATGCTGGTCCTGCTCCTCAAGCATAGGGGTAAAGTCATTAATAAGTATCCGAAGCTATAGTGGAAGCTGCAGAAGATTGTAAGACTATCTTTGCAATGTATAGAATCAATTCTCTAGTATTGTATAATTATTAAGCCCATATGTGAGTGCTATGTATTATCATTGACTTGACGAAGCCCTGGTGGTTAATAGTGTCATGCTCACTTAAATGTCTCGCTGATGGTGGCGGGTGTGTCGGGTCATTTAGCTCCCTTCAAAATGGTCGAGCTGAATGGGGCTGATCCATACGTCATGTTCGTGAACGGGCGCTGTCAGTAGGGACTGGTCATTTTTTAACTACCACGGTCATTTTTAATTTATTTAGATTTAAATTGAATTTTGTTTTTTATTTACTCTGGACGCTCTTACTGTGCACGTCTTTCTACATCGTTCTCACATATTTGTATAATCTCAACACGAATGATGTAAATACTATTTTGTAAAAATATTAGAATTTAAAAGAGTGTCCATGGAGTTTCTTGCCCATTCTTCTCCATAGAGATCAACGCTTTGGAATGGGCAACTGCAGTACTTTCACAAGTTATTATGCCTTGTGACCGGGACTGTAGATTCATTTTGTTTCTTGACATTCAAAAGTGCCTGTAATGGTCTAATTGAAATAAATGATTTGATTTGATTTGATTGATTTGATTCGAGTGTGGAAGAGGAAAGCAAGGCGCGAGCGACGTTCTTGTGGAAGTCTCGCGGCTTTCGCACAGCATTCTGATTCGGAGGGAATTAAATGCTCTTGCCTAGCAAGTACAGTTCACTCTCGCCGTTAGTGTAGATACATACTGTTTTTCTTTTGACTGTTTTTAGATGAAAACGAAAGAGGCACAACAACCACATATTTCACCTCAAAACCTACCATCTAGAGGTACTTACGGCTCGTTGTTATCATAGATTTGTTAGTGAATTGCATTGACTGGCAGTGTTTCCTACAAAGGCTGTGACTTTCAGAGTCATCTCTCATCAATTTTCAACTTTCAGATTAATTCTGTTACACCAACAGAATACTCCTGAAAGTATATTGATTGCATTGCTGAACAAATTTAAACGTGTTACTTATTTTATTTTAATAAAACGAATGAAATTATATTCTATCGAATGCAGGTAAGTAGGTACGTACGCGCAGCTTTTTCAGTTTATACAAAGGGTGTCAGCTAAAGGTAGGTATTACCTAAATCTTAACTTAAAGTGAAATGGAGATTCAATTATATTTTCTCACCAGGATCTTCTCTCATTAAGGTACGTATAAGTATATAGACACATTAGACACTTTAACTTTCATCATATTGAACTTGTTTCGTTTCGTTGTGCTTTCTCAGTTGCACTTTTTTGGGAAACTACGGGTTAAAAGTTATAGTATTAATAAAAATACTCATTTACGAAGGCCTACCAGACTATTTATCTTAACTTTTGTAATTTATGCTTTCGAATGGAAAAGGTTCAAAACGAATTGTATCGAGTTTTGTTAGGTTCGAAGAGAGTTATTTCACTGCCGTTACTTAGCGTGACACATCTCTCTGGATGAGTTCCGGTTTACTGGTCTGAAGGATAATTTTTATCAAATTCAGATGTGATATTTCAAGCAAATACTGCTTTTTATACGTACTGCCCGCTGAGAGTCTGAACACTACAACAGTCCTAAACTTTTTTGCAAAAACTTTTGTCGACTCACAGCTGAAAGTTTCTGAAATTGAGTGAGTTTTCGATTCGATTCCTATAATATCTTAAAGATATTCGAAGTTTTGTAAAATGAACTATTTTTTGGTTCTTTTTAATAGATTTTGTGATGAACAAAGACCAAACTGGCTGAAAGAAACTGTTCGAAGCTGGTAAGCAGAGGTCTGCAGAGTGGTACGGCCATGTTGCGGCCGCAGACGAACGGCGGGAAATCGCGGCCGCCCATGGGAGGCGTGCGGCGCCGGGCCAGGTGAGCGGGACAGCTAGATTCATGCGGAGGAGGCACGAGCGAGAGGCGCGCGAGGCGGCGCGACGCAGAGGGCGTACGGAGTCGCGGACTGCCACGCACTCCTGTTCCGGTCGCGTCGACGGGCGGCCGGGAACCCGCGCCTCGCCACACTGACTCCGCACACGCTGCTAACACTGACTTTTCTCCTAGTACGTTTTTTGAATGCGCGCCGGTAACAGCGGGCACGTGATACGCCCGCGGCCACAGCTGTTTTTTTTCTCTTTCGCTCGACTTTGTGACAGCTGAGTGTCGCGTGCGATCTCGCCCATTTCCCGCCACATCCAGTAGCTCACGGAAAAGTAAAAAGTAAAACTGAGAAGTTTTTGGCGCGAAATGTGCGATTCAATGTCGCGCTCGCAGGGAATGCTGGATACCTGTGGTAATCGCTAAGACGAATACTCTGTTAGTTTGTGAAGATTGTTGAGCTGTGATTTCGGTTCGCGTTTTAATCTAACAGTTCAGGAAAAGTTTTATAATAATGGATGACTGGGAACGGCATGTAACCCCGCTCCTTCAAGACATGGGGTGTGCAAACGAAGACGCCCAAGATGACTTCTTTAATCAGCAAGACGTAAGTGATAAACGTAAAGAATTAAATAGTAAACCAGCGTTTTAAAAGCTAGGAAGACGCTTATTACTGTAATTATGTAGCTACACTGGTTAATGCGCTATTGATAGTTATATAACAATCAAATTGTGATACCGAAACAATTAATTTTGTACCTAATTCCACACCGATATTACAATTAATAACTTAGTATTCTTACGAACATAATATTGAAATTGAATTGCTCATTATCTGGTTTTAAAAGTGGTCGTAGCACAAAACATAATTAGCACTAACAAAATCTTATCTTCTAATCTAAGAAAACTTCATAAACTAGAAATAAACAAGAGATTTTGTTTAAGACTAACAAAGAGTTCATTAAAATAATATACTTTTTGCTTGCAATAAACGTAATTATGTTATAATCACATGACTAACAACTTGTTCCGTTTTAATGGAGAATTTTTAGTATTATAATATATCCATTACACGAAAACGAAGCAATCTACTATATGATAATGCTATAGTAGAGTAAGTTTTCATTTCTGTAAGGAAAACTAGTAGCCATGACCCAAAGAACGCATAATTTCCCAGTTTTAAAAGGTTGTTAGTTACTAAAAGGCCATATTTTCCAATAACATCCGAAATCTACACAATTGTCATAAATCCTATTATATAGATACACAAATTTCATTCAAGCTAGAGGATTGTTAACATAAACCTATTTACAAAACTAATAGTCTACTAGAAACTAGACTCACCCCATTGTCAGCCAAATCCACTTTAAATGATCAGTTTCATACTAGAGATAGGTACGTATTCCTACTTTGATGAAAAAAAACCATTTTACTTGTACCGAAATAACAATTTAATACTGTACCTTAAATTATACTTATTTGCAAACCACACCATGTTTATTTTTACTAAAATAAGACATCCACTTTTCTTAACACATGTCGCGAAAAATAAAGAATATTAAAAAATACACTCGTCACTTTATAGCCAGGATTTCACGCTGTAATCATACAAAACACAATAATCACCCGTGTACCGTCACATTATTTAGTACCATTATTTAAAAGTACTAGCGGCAGCTAAAAGTATTTTTTAATTCTTACAGCTATTTGAAAGTACATGTATGGCTTCACCCAAAAAAAAACAACTGTCAAGAAAGATTCCAGGTCATGTTTAAAAAAAAACTTCGGTTGGCGCAAGGGTGAAAACTCAAATGTCCATCAAACAAAATAAATATTATATTGCAGAAAACCACCCCTTTACCATTTCCCACCACACTCAATCACTTTAATTTTGACAATCCAACAACCAACTCGGTCAACTGCATTCGACCGTTGCTATTGCTGGAGTAGTGCCGAACTGCCGAGTAACTTTTTAAACTTATGGAAAAGTCAATCGGTTTTAATATACCTATGTAGTATGAATAAATACAGTAAACGTTTTATTCGGATCACTTCTTACAACTTCAACTGATCCAGCCTACATAGTCTTTTCAAAATCTCAAGAATCCACATTCCTCCTTATCGAACTTGTCATTTCATGTTGATCCCGAGCTGTTTATGACTGCTTGCCAATTGACGAAGTGAAAAAATAATGTGGAATGACAATTCATTAATTTGGTAAACCAATTCACATAAACATACACTATTAGGTCCTATGTATGTGCGGAGATTTGGACCCGCTGTAACCATTCAATGTGCTCTGCATTAAATGTCATAAAAAAACTTTCTCCTCCTTTTGGCAGTCAGGTAATTTCAGAAACCTCCCTGCACTGATGGACGAACTAACACATCACAACTTCATTACTGTCCTTAGTCTAAAAATAACTCTCTCTATAATCAATCAAGGCGAAAAAAGCGCCATTTAAAGCCAAAAACCATTAATTGCATAAATACTAATATACGAGTAGTGTATTTCGCCCAACTACTGGAGCTACGCTAGAGATATGTCTAACATCGCGGGTTAGACCAGTTTCAATATAAAACGAGATTCGAGTCTGCTGCCATGTGGCAAGGTGCCCGGGGCCTGGTACTGCTGTTATGCTTAATTGCCCGAGTAAGAGCGCCATTCACCGCAACATTCGCGTCTCTACAACGATGTCTTCGCTGAAACATGGAACTGTTATTGGTCTTTGAATCGGTTATTGGTCTTGTATTAGAATTGATATTGATGATACCGGAAAATCCTTGTATTTTATGATATAGCCTTAAACACCTTTAACGGAAATCTATTGCCCTGTTCTGATCGCGTTTCTTTATGTCTCGTAAGTGACATACCTTTTTACGGATTTATTTGTTAGTTTTAGGATCTATGACTAACTAGCTGTTGCCCGAAGCTTTGCCCGCATGGACGTCGAGATTATCCCAAGGGAACATATTTCCAAGATTAAAATGAAAGTATGTGTGAATCCTGGTTATGCTCTATATTTGTGACAAATTTCATGCATATCGGTTCGGTTTTTGAAAAAGTAACAAATACCCATACATATATTTTCACAAACTGTCGTATTTTCATATTAGTAGGACACCAAGATATATAGCAATATTTTGTTGAAAACATTAGACGTGTTATTAAAGATTTAGTTATAAAAAGTACCCAGAATCATAGCTACCTAACCAATCAATTATCAATACATTTCCTCAGTTAAGTAGCGGTTTGCAAAAGGCAATAAGTGGCAAACACTTAATAGTTGGAGCAACATTTTATATTTTCCTATTATTTTCTTTTGTTTTTCTATCTAAAGGCAACTGGTAATCATGCTAGGTTCTCTATAATTATATTATTCGCATTGATTAATACAGCTCTACTGCCAGTTTCTTTTAAACTCTTGATACCACATTACTGTAGGTGATCTTATGTAGTCTCGGCTTCCTGCCTTCATGAGTTATAAAATAATATAGTTTGAAAGTAACAACTATAGTTTTATAGGCTGCTAAAACGCATGGAAGAAATAAAGCATTTCAAGTAGTTAAATGTTAAGCACTATCTAACGAAGCGCTCACCGTAGCCGTTATCGATATTTTTTTTTTGCAAAAGAAACGAAGTGAGAAACTCTATTTACCGACGATTGTTGGCATTATATTTATCTAAGAACATTACAATAACGATTACGGAATGTTCTATTGTTTACAAAAAAACGTGAACAGAGAATATAATTTACATCATATCAATTTGGTATAAAATAAAATACTTATGTAAAATTCACTCGCTACGTGTTCACACGAGTTTCTGTCACGCAATATGTCGAGCTGGTTTCACTCTCCCTAACGGGCGCGTGATTCAAGGTGATACACACTAAGTGAAACGCAACACTCCGAGGTGGCCGGGGGCTGAATTGAAACTTCTTCTTAAGATTTATCAAAATCTAATGAGCTCGTAAAAATATAAACGCAGGTACAGTTATTACTTTCATTATCGATCGAAATAAAAAGTAGATAAACAAAAGGATTGAAAAATCCTTGACATGTCAACTTTCCGTTCTATTTACTACAAACAGATGAAACTATAGATAAGTGAACCCCCCCTACGAAGGTAATTATTGAACGTAACTTGTCATTTCAGGCCTCGTTAATGATAGGTTTGGTCGTGGCGCTCACATAGCCAACCCTTGTTTCGAAGCGAACGTGATTGCTAACTAAAAAGTCCCTACCGATTTCAACATAATTAAGTTTTTTCAGTATGAATCAATATTCGTTGCTTTGTTTGTTCAAATTAATCTTTGTTCTGACATATACACAATTGATTACACTCTACAAATAAAAACTGTGGAGTAATACCGAAAGTGAATGATCCATCAAGCTTTTTCATTAATGTCAATGACATCGACTAATTGTTTGTAATAAAAATAAACATTCGAGGTTGTGTCGATTGTATCGAGTGGTCTTAAATAATATTATTAAGTTCAGGAAAAAATATGAAGATTAAAGTTAACTAACACTAAAACTATCATCAATAGAATGTGAATGCGCCAACAGTATAGACATAGATAGCTCACTCGTTTGCAGAATTAAATTCTAAAGAACATAAAATCTCAATAAACACGATGTGAAAGGCACTGGATTGCCCTGTGACTGTGTGCAGATACAGAGAGTTTAATGACTATAGAGCGGTGCAATTAATACTAAGCAGGTGTTGATTGATCATTTATTAAGGTTGTATCATACTATTAAGCTCTCTGTTCTACCTCATGACCGTTGGAAAGTTTTTGAGCCGAAGCATTATTTTACGATAATTGTTAAATAAAATGTCAGCCTATCTAATAATGCTCGATATAGGAAGATCATTTAAAGATGTGGCTTGCTGGCCAATGTCCACGAAAGTCTAGTCTATCTTTCGATAATCTAGCTTAGTTTTTTTTGCGTTATGTAACGATTTCAATGGCCTCAATCGGTTTTTCAAAAGTATTTTGACAATTATCCAAAACATCTGCAATCAAAAACAAAAATAAAAATATTGCTTACTCTGATAATAAGCTTAATTAAAACTTTACCTATTTTATAGGTAATACAGTTCAAAATGCAATAACTGGATTAAGAATTTCAGCTCGGGTTTAGGTTTGAGGTGGATCTCGTTTTAAAATAAGTCTATTTAGAGTTTATTTAGATCATGTCTTGTTTATTCCGATATTATCGGAGTTTGTGGCACTAATAAATCATTAATTAACACTGGTTTAAAATGTATACTCTCTCACTCACTTATATAACTTGAGAAAGAGTTAAAAATTAAGTATTAATAGGTCAGTCCCTATTAATACTTAGAAATAATAATAATACTTAGAAATAAAAAGTTAATAATTAAGTATTAATAGGTGAGTACCTGTTAATGCTTAATTTTTAACTCTTCCTCAAGATATATAAGTGAGTGAGACAGTATATGTTTTTCTAATAAGAAAAAAAAAACATATTTTCAACAGTACCTGCTAAGTAAACAAGTCGGAAGTAGAATCGAGTATTTATCTGTTCAATCAATAAACAATACCGCCCAAGATCCGATTTACAACCTTTCTGATTATAATGAAGCAACTTGTTTGATTTATTCAATGTAGGTGGACAATCCTGTGAACGGTGAGCCCTCCCATTTGTGTGGAATTAATTGCATTTCTGTATAAATTAAATGTTGAGAACCTTACTGAGATCAGGTTTGTTTTAAATAAAAAAATATAATAAATAATCGAAATCGACAAACAAAATAAGTTGCAGAAGCTATTACAAATATTATTTAAAACGCTGCAGGTGAGTACCTAGGTACAGTCAGCATTTTTTTTTGCGTGGGGAATCATCAAATAACTTCCCCCACTCTGGGCAGAGCGAGGGGGAGTGTCAGACTTGGACTGACTAAAATCCACCCACGTTCCTTCTATTTACGTTCCGGGGCCGCGGTATCTCTTTCGAACAACAAGCAACCCCGGCAGGCGGTGGCCCTGGCAGGCCCCTCTGCTTTGCTGACATCTCTTTGAACACTAACGCGCCGTCGACACGGCCTGTCGTCAAAAAACGGACGAACGGTGAGCTAATTGCATCTAAATTGATACAGAAATATTTGATACTAAAACTAGTATTTTAATCAATCATAATAAAATAGATACAATAATTTTATTAAATGCATCTTTTCATATATTAGTCATATTGAGCATTTCGCATATTAAGACTAAAGAAATTAAAGTGTTAATGGACTTTATTTGTCAACCCTACCTTCCTGCTTATTTGTGATCGGGTACAAGATGCTTTATTATTAATCTCTAATTATAACAACAATTAGATAACAGGCAAGTTTAAACACAGGATAAGGTAGAATTTTAAGAAATAATTCTCAGATTTATCGTGTGGTTAGAACCTCATCTGGTGTCAGTTTTTATACCGCCCAAAAGCTTCTGACTTAACTTTACCCTAACCATGAGTTGCCAAAGAAAAACGACACCATCTTATCGTAGTCGATATCGAATAAACGTTCATTAAATAGATTACTGCGTTCGAAATGCATCTCTGGCATACTGCAATTATACAAAACGCATATGAATCCGAAAACGCAAGATGTATCAAGAGTTATATTCATTCATATCTTTATTTGCATTCCATAATGTGTGATGATCTTACAACGGGTTTAAAGCTAAATAAAGTAGGTACGAGTACGGACCTGTAGAGACAAAAAGAGTATACGAATAATTATTGTGAAATTAATACACTAACCAAATATTTCTTAATATTAATTATCAAAATTACAACATTATTTTTATTGAGATTAGTCACAACAAAATTATTAAATTATACTTATTCTAATAAAATATTATTAACCTAATTAATATTTTATTAGAATAAGTGTAATAGTCACTTTTAATCAAACCCTGAAACCCTTGCAATTGGGAAAAGTTCTTGTGTAGATTTTGAATTATGTAAGTACCTAACGCCCGCGTGATGATAAAAAAGTATCCAGACTATAATCTACCTCTATGCTAAATTTCGTCAAGATCCGTTCAGTCTCTAGTTTTTTCGTGAAAGAGGATCAAACATACATCCATACACACAAACTTTCGCATTTATAATATTAGTAGAATAGTAGTAGGATTCGTTTATTGTTTATGTGCCATAATCAAACCTTTATATGTTCCCCAAAAAACAACAATAAATAAAATACCTAAGTAAGTTATTTTCTAGTCCATATCAATGCAATGTTGTCTCAATATCAATCACTGTAACAAGAAAAACAAACCACTAAAGCGTTACCACACACCGACTGTAATCGTTTACACGGAGCCTTAGAGTTAGCGTGACTCAAAAATGTCAGTTAATGTTTGTGAACACAGTGGCCGCATAATAAGCACATTCAAAAAAACTCGAAGAAAGCAAATTAACGAATGTATTACCACTGGTGTTCCGATATAAATCATTAAACACCAAATTGAAAGTAAAACGTGCAAGAAACACTTGTAGGTACAATGTTCACGGCAAATCTCTTGGAAAGATCTTTACATTAATAATGTAGGATATGACATGACGTCAAAAATACAAACAATATTTATCAAAAATTACTGACTACCTGTGCCGCATACATTGTGTTGCCGATATTGATGGTCCGTCAATACATTTAGTTAAGGGTAGGTTATTCACCTACTTGTAAAGATACCCTTTGATGAATTTACTCACAAAGCGTAAAGTTAAACAAGGAGCCTTCCTGTCTTTAGTTTATAATAATATCACCCTTGGATCGATATTAATGATGTAACTCATGAAGTCATGACATTGTATATATAGGTAGGTGGTTACTTAAAGTTTGTTTCAAATGAAAATCTTATTTATTGATATTAATTATAGTTAATTCTAAGGCTCCTATAAATTTATCATCATTACTATTTTAAGAGTCGGATTATTATGACGTAAGGTTTTTTAATCATCTTATCTAATAGCTAATAATGCCTAATATTTCATGTTTGACAACACTTTGACAGCGCTTTTAAGTGGACTTTCGTAATATAGGAGTTAGTAGGACCACAGGCCGTGGGAGACAGGATTCTTTTAGCTTCAACATTACCGATTTCTGCAATGCTGCATCTTGTTGATTCTTTGCATTCAGAGCTGCTTTCTACAGCATAATTACGCATTTGAGCCTGTTTCGACCTTAATTTGCATTTAAGTGTTTCCCTGCTACAAGCTTGGTCAGATTCTAGTGCATTAACAATAAAATAAACCACAGAAAACCCTCGAGGTTGCAAGAATTTATAGGGATTTTACAAATGTCCGCCCGCGCCCCTGGTATTTTACGAATGCCCTGTTTTGTCATGTTGCATAAAATGTCGGCTGTCAAAAGTAAAATTCTTTTAGAGGCACGAAAGTTTTATATTTAGTAAAAATACAGATAAAATCTGACATTATAAGACTGCTGATTAGAATAACCTTAGTCTAGTAAGATGTACCTACCTATTTCATCTTTATTGTGAGGATTTTACAAAGTTTTCACATTTTAGATCGCCAAATATGGTGAGGTAAATTGAGTGGGTGGGTAATGTTCCCAACTGGTACCATAAAAAAATGCAAGGTAGTAACTAAGTTAACTAAATGAGATTATTAAAATGCATAGACATTACCAAAGGTATCGTGAGCCTCGAACACTTGATCCAACATTTTGATAAAATGTATTTCTAAAAACATATCAAGCACACGCATTTGCAACTTTTTTTTGTAGTTTTTATTATTATTAATACCCTTTGTAATTATTCTACCTACCTATAATAAATAAAATGGGCAAACCATTTAATAACTATAGCTTCCATGTTCATTAATTCCACGACAACTAGATAATATGCATTTTTTCCCTGATGTCGTGAATTGTCGCGCATAAGTTTTAGTAATTATTTTTATCTTTTTTTAAAATTTATTAATTGTTATGTACATAGCTATATTAAAGTACATTAAATGTACATAATAAAAAGTAAACAAAAGAGAATTTTTGAATGACAGGATTGTCATAGAAATACCTCTTTTTACTTATCTTCTTTGTAACGCGTAAAATAACCTTACATTCAAGTATGTTTTTGTAATTCTAATGAACGCTGTCCTATGATTTCGACAGCCACTTAAAATATAATTTGTCCACGTAAGTTGCGGTTGTCCAACAATCGAAACTTGACACGGGCCACTTGGTCGTGGACAGCTAAGTGCTGTTACTAGTTTTTCCCATTGTTTTTTAATGCGTTATACCTTTTTACTGCTACACCGTGAGAAAATCCACTAGTTTAGCGTTCAGGTGGCCTTAGGTAGTACTTCCTTGGACACGTGTGTCCGCCATTTGCCAACGGACCGTCTACCCGCATTATTTTACTTAAGAACCGGTAATTTTAATGAAATTCTATACTATAATGCAGCTGTGCCACACTCGGCTGGACTGTGCAAGCTCGAATAAATTTCATATAGGTACGCCAAAACGCATTTTGAATTTAAAATACCTGTAGGCTATTAATGTAGTTATTACGACTGAAATGTTAATCTATAAATATTTATTTTCTAATTCAGTAGACAAGGTCTAGGTAAGAAGATAGATAAAATGTTTTTTTTTTAATATTTGAATTGATGTTATTCATGAAAACGTGATAGGAATGCCAATCTTAAAAAAAGTAATTAATTCTTAGATTAACTCTAAGCTTCTACTTTAAGAAGCCTGGATGTAGGTGCTCGTAGGATTTTGTTTTTTTTTTTTATGATTTTTATAAATTGTAAAAACTTTAATTTTATGACCAATGATTAGGATACAACCGAAATTTGAATTCGTGATGAACCTAATTAAAAATAAACATTGATATTCGTTTAGTTACAAGTGACCACATTATAACATTCGGTATCGAAATAAGATCGTCAAGTTCGACAAACGACTACAAATTGTAAAAGAATTTATTCGTCGCGTGTAATAATATAAACAACAAGTTGCCGACTACGGAATTAGCATTCGAGTGTGCGAGTGCGTCGATCGGTATAAACGAAAACGCTCATTAAACGCTGACAGTGGACGTTATCTCCTTATCAAAATGTATAACCTTTCTGTGTGAGCGTTATTATAACATTTAATATAATAACCTAAATGATAATAAGGCAGACCGCTGGTGTATAATAATTACAATATTAAAAGTATAAATAATTCAATGGGCTATCGGCGATGGAAGCACGCGACGGACTTCCGGAGAGTCTAATGAATGCGTGCCTCATTCTCGAGGCGCTTGACGAACTACGAAAATTATATAATTATCGTGTAGTTGAGGAACACGAGTGGACATGAACTTGGAGATAATAGTCTTTGGAACTCGTTAGGTCTTCAGGGACCTGCGTGCTAACGGTCTGTTGACATAGGTACCTATGCAACTGATTATGGTCGAGTATTTTATTATGTTCACGGAGCTATTCTAAATATAGCTGTACCATATTACTCTATTTGTAATGTCATTTTAAGATGTAACTAACAAAAACTACGTTTCATTCGTAACAGTTATTTTCTTTGACATTATTTCCTGAATTTATTGCGAGAGAACTGTATTAGTAAGTAATCCGTAGCCACAAATGGACGCAGGTAAACTAAAGATTATTTGTGGTTTGGGGAAAAAATTGTTAAAAAGCATTGCGTCTTTTACGTGTAAGTATGATTAGTTTTTTTAAAGGAGCAAGTTATTTTAATGTGAAAAAACGCGCCACAGACAATCTTGTTCAAAGAGCTTAGTCATCCTTGAAGGAAAACAGTATATTTTGTAGTCCTAAAAAATCTGTAAAAGACTTATTAATTAACCTTTAGTTGTCTCCTAGAAGAAACCAGAAACTAAGTACTACTAAAAGTCTAAAACGTATTTAAGAAGGCTCATACAAAACAATGTGTGTTGCCACCTATTTAAATGATACTAGGTTTTACTCGTTAAAGACAGTAAATCGTGATATTAAGGTTCAGAAAATACCATTGGTATGTTCTTAAGTTACGAGCAAGTGTATGTATTGCTGTAAGTGTCGGTGTAGTGAAAACTTCAGTAAATCCTAACATATTAAAGTAAAAGATTTTCCTACTTTTACCTTCCCCACTGCCTCAATCCGGACACTGAGCAAAAAATCCTGAATACCTTGAAATGTTTCCGAACGTATGGCAACTTTAATGTAAGAAAAGACACGCGACTATTAAAAATATTGATAATTTCGATATGAAAGCCTATAAAATTTACCAGTAAGGACTTCAAAATCTTTATCAGAAGAAACGACAGTGCAGCTTTTTTTTAATCATCGTCCCGCACTATGAATTTATCCTGCATCGTGGGTGCGTTTACAAAAATGTAATAGACACATACACAGACAGCCAAACCCGGAACAACTGTCTGTAGGCCATACAAATATTTGTTCCGTGCGGAGTTTGAACTCGCGACACGCAGTGCAGCAGGCAATCGCTCAGTAACTGCGCCAACCGTTTCGTAATTGGTTGCACCCATGTGATTTGTGACAGTAAAATTGCCGTGTCCTTGCTGATGATAATACGTCATGGAATTAATTAAACATACGGTTTTCTAAACTAATAAATACAGCTGTAAACTCATTGTAAGATCAACACACATTATGGAAAATAAAAATATGAATATATCGACGATCCTTCTTAATCTTAGGTACCTGTGTATAAGCTTGACATTAGCCTTCAGGACCAACGTATATGTGATAACCCGCATACTCTTTTTACGTGTGTTTAATATTTACTACAGTGTTTTTTTTTATTAACTGCCAGATAATACAGTAAACGATAAACGGGCAAATATTAAAAAAAACCGATCAAGAGCGAACGCGTAGACTCCAGAATCTTTTGACTGCGTAGACTTAGGTTTTTTTTCGTAGGTTTTTTTTCACAGCACGAAGGGACCAGAGAGTTAGGTTTAAAATTTTTTTTTAAAGAAAAACGTTGCCCCAATTAGGAATTTCTCCTGTATCGTGGGTTCAAACATTTAAACTCACATACACACACAGCCAGACCCGGAACAACTAGCTGTAGGCCGTACAAATATTTGGTTCGTGAGGGGATCGAACCTGTGTCACGCAGCGCAGCAGTAGATCGCTGGGCCACGGCACCAATAGTGTCGTCAAACAACACAATTGAAATTTCAAATCGATACCTTCACGCCTTTCCGAGATTAAGGGTCTTGACAGACTAGTTTAACAAATTTGTATACTTTTTGTTATTTCTATTATAACGGGCTCTCAGAACCACAATGTAATAATATATTGCATGATCTATTTTATAATCTCATAGCACTTGATAAGATTTGGTAAGGTTGATATAGGTAATGATTAATATTGTTTTTGCATTATTTTTGGTGTCTACCACCACAGTATGTGTAAATAAAAGACACTGGCCCTTTAGCCAAACTGCAGTCGGCAGCAGACGACAATCATCATCGACAATCATCATTATCGCTCAAAAGTCACTAATACATTTTCAACTTTATACCCTAGCGCATATAGTTGAAACATATTGACGTTTACATATCGTTTTTGTTTTGTTTCGTTCGTTATCGCTCAGCAGTCTTTAATAGATTTTCAACTATATGCGCTAGGGTATAAAGTGGAAAATGTATTAGTGACTGCTGAGCGATAAGGATTGTCGTCTGCTGTCGTCTGCTGTTTGGCTATAGGGCCAGTTCTTGTTCTCTGCCTTCTAACTTGACCTCATTATGTACAATATTTTCTATGCTTTCGCTCGTATAACTTCTGTCTACAGTACTGTCTCTCCTCCTATTTAAAGTTGTCTTGAAAAGATCGCTTTTGGCAATAAGACCGCCGAATTTTGTCACCCTATTTATAAGTTACTAGCTTTCGCCCGCGGCTTCGCCCGCGGCTTCGCCCGCGGCTTCGCCCGCGTTAAATTTGGGGTAATAAAGTTCCCCTTGCGCCTTATTGATTTGTAATAGCAACGCTAAGTTTTCCCTTTTCTTCCCTCTTTCTCCCTCACATCCCACTTTTTTAAAATAAAAATTAGCCTATGTGCGTCTTCTGGTTCCCAATTATCTCTGTACCAATTTTCATCAAAATCGGTTTAGCCATTAAAGCGTGAAGAGGTAACAAACAAACAAATAAACAAACAAACAAACTCACTTTCGCTTTTATAATACTAGTAAGGACTAGTAAGGATATACTGTTATTCTTGTACTTTGTATGGTGTACATAATCCTTACTTCCTTACTAATATTATAAAAGCGAAAGTGAGTTTGTGTTTTTTGTATCTATGGCCCACCAGGATCATACACAGGACACATGTCTTGTGATTTACAGGCCGGTTTTATCGTAATGTTGACAGTTGCAGCCATACTGTACACAAGAAACTTAATACAAACAATTGATTTGGATCATAAAGATGGGTTGGTATAATATTGATGTCTGTTTTCTTATACGAGCCGTTACATGTATAGATATGTATATATCTAATATATAAAATTCTCGTGTCACAGTTTTTGTTCCCATACTCCTCCGAAACGGCTGGACCGATTTAAACGAAATTTTGTGTACATATCATGTAGGTCTGAGAATCGGCCAACATCTATTTTTCATACCCCTAAGTGAGCAGCGGGTGAAACCGCTGGGCACAGCTAGTATTGTATAAAATATAAGCGTAGCGGTGATGCGGCTTATGTTTTAGTCTTTATTAGCCTGGTATTCAATAGTTATTCGATAAGCCGTTAAAACTCCTTAATAGCTTCATCAAATAAGTAAAAATAAATTGCGGTCCTTCCGCTTTGTTATTTGTTTTAAAACAATATCAAGATGCAACAATGAAGTTATAATGAAATGGAAACGTTGGTGTGAATCGTCGGTCAACAAAATTCATATTTTAGTTACGAAGTATCGGGTGCGATAGTTGAGGAGAGATAACGTCCAATTAAAACAATTCCATCAAAACATTTTGTGTCAGGTCATTCCACCTGCCGCCAAGTTATAATTTATTCATAAGAAGCCGCGCGCCCGTCGGCGTGGCCTGCGTGGCCAACGCGTATTTTATCGTCCGTAAGTTGCGGGTGTCGAAAACTCAACGCAACTTCCTGTGCACTTATGGAATGATATTAAATCATTTTCGAGATTCGTTAATTACTCAGACATTTGTTTTACACCTTTAGCCTATATAACTCGATGAAAATCCTTAATTTGTTTTGTTAGATTTTTTAAGTAGGTATCTACGTATAAATAAAACAATGATAATAATTAGGTAGACTTTATTTATTTGGAATCTATTTATTTGATTTATTGCCATTGCGTGACAAAAATTGGCGAGGAGATCTTAATTAGGTAAATCATGCTAATGATACCTAGTAAATAATCTCATAATTTAAATTATTAATTAATAATTAATTAATTAAAAACTTGCTTAATGAACTGACATCTATCGTGAGCTACTTTACAAACCACTTAGTATTATTATTTGGCTAGATGCGCCCCGAGGTTTCACCCGCGTAGACCGGAGATTAAAACCCTAGCGTATGTGTTAATCCAGGTTTTAAACCATCTGCGTGTCAAATTTCAATGAAATTTGTTCAGTAGTTTTTACGTGAGACAGTAAAGTTTAATTAATTTATAATATTAGTAGGATTTAGGTTTGAACTAATATTTGATGTTCTTACTAAATTGAATGTTAGTTTTTGCCTAGGTATTGACGTTATAATTTTTAGCAAATATTAAAATCAGATATTTTTAATAAAATAAAACTTCCAAGAAACACTAAAAATACGGAAATTAAGTTTACTTTCAGAAGTCGGTGACTTTTCTTTGAATCATCGATTTTTTGCTAGGTAACTTCCACAAGCTAACTTATTTTCTGTTTTTCTGGTAAGTCGTTTTATTTACCAATTTTTTTCTTAAAAACTGATGGACATCGTCAACAAATTAGATTGTAATAATAATAATATTTTGTTTGTCTATAAAATAATATTTTACTATGTTCAAATTATTTCTAGGATTTTAAAGTAAATAACTAAACTATAATAAGAAAACAACTATATCTGATTGTTGCTTGACTCCCTTGTTGACCATAACATGCATGACCCAATTTGTGTATTACTCAAATTAATAGACTCAGGGCGACTTTCACTGAGCATTAATAAATGTTCAAGAGGTGCTAGTGTCATGGTTTCTATGGAATATTGATATACAGCTCTGAATAAACACGGTAAATATAATATGCCGATCACGTGCAGTTCTGTCTATAAAATTTGGACTTAGCTTGTCAATGGCTACACAATTAACAAGGTAAACAGAGTAGGTAATTACTTGCACAATCAATGTAAACGATCGTTTAATTTGTAAAAGGATCTATCTTGTCATCGTTATATGATAATGATAATGAATAAAATCACCTTTAAACTAATAAATCTCATGTAGGTCGCTTCATCATTTATTTTTGAAAACATTATAATGAAAGACAGAATTTCCTGGCTTGATGGTTTGTCAGCAGAGGAACCAAAAAGCTGAAATTGCAAAATGAGAGAAAAACATCCCCATAAACTGTAGCTATCTAATGAGGGATTTTTGAAACAACCCCTCGGGGATTAATTCTACAACTCAAGAGACATCCTTATGTGCCTGTTTGGGATACTATGTGTCATTTGGGGTTACAGTGTTTAGAATGAAAATTAAAGTGTTTGTTGCATAATAGGAGAATTACTTTCCAAACATTAATTTTGTGCGTTAGCCTAATCTCTTTGAATTTCGAACTTTTCACTCGAGTCATACGTAACTATTGTTCAATATACAAAACATGCAATAGAGATCGGAACATCTTTATTTTTCCGGACCCTGAAAGTTTTCATTATTTTAGAATTTTACATGCTGTATATCAATTTTGTATTTTTGATTTGGGTCATGTACCACATGGAGTTTTAGAAAAAGTTCGACGTCTGCTCTATAGTTTTACTGGGCGTTAGGGCCAAACACGAAATACAACCATAAATGTTAGCTCTATAAAGCCTGTCCTCCATGTCACCACGGTGACGATCGCCCCGACACACGGTGGAGCACACTGTGGCAGTTGCCCAGTTTGGGCGAGGCACAGCTTTATCCTCGTAGAGGTGATCGGCGGCGACGATTACTCGCGTCCGGCCTAGGTTCAGTCTATGATCCGGAACGAGGGGGAATAGGTAGTAGGTCTCCTCCTTTTGCGAAGCAGTCACGCTAGCGAAGGTGGCCGGACGTTTCAGGGAGAAACCTCAAACCAACCCAGTAGCCGCGGGAGACGTTATGGACGTTTAGCACCGCGAGATGAGTCCCGGCCACCGTAGATTCGGGTCTGTGGACGGTGAGCAATGGGTATGTCAACATCCGTCCGTTTAGAGATGACAGGCCGTGACGACGCGGGCCTCAAAAATATGTCAGCAACTGCAACCCCGGAACGTGAAAGGCCAAAGAAGGCACATAGGTGGGTTATCAATTTTAGTCAGCAAAAGTCTACCACTCCCTCCGCTCCGCCCAGAGTGAACTCTATAAATTGCATTGTTATGCCTATGCCATAATTGCTAACTAAAGATCGGAAAAGGGGCAGATATGGCTTTTAAAACATAAGTAGATTAATTGTTTCTTTATTTTTTTACTAGACAGAGAGATATCCCCTTTGAACAGGTTAGGTATGGTTAGAAGCGAGCTCATTGCGACCTCGCTCTTGAATCTATACTAATATTATAAAGCAAGCTGAAGAGTTTGTTTGTTTGTTTGAACGCGCTAATCTCAGGGACTACTGGTTGGAATTGGAAAATTCTTTTAGTGTTGGATAGTCAATTTCTTGAGGAAGGCTATAGGCTATATAACATCACGCTACGACCAACAGGTGCTGAGCAGCGCGGGTGAAACCGTGGGGAACAGCTAGTGATATCATAATTTTCAAATAAAAAACTTTCTTTTCAATCAGTTCGGCATTTTTGCTGCCTGTGAACTCCTAAACTTGTCATCTAACTGCCCATTCCATAATTTTTGCTGGCTATTTATTTATTAGAATGCAGCTTACGTATTTTTTGGTACTGAAATAAGCGGCCAATTGTTTTTTATTACTGTCCATGTTTTACTGTTGCACTAATTTACCAACCGCCGATACAAAAAATAACTGCCCAATATGTTTTTAACTGATAATAATAATCTCTCAGTTAAATGTATGAATATCTGCTTAAAAATAGTCCCATTATTATAGATAATGTTAACATTTTAACACCCTTGCTAATATTATAAAAGCGAAAACGAGTTTGTTTGTTACGTCTTCACGCCTACATGGCTAAACCGTTTTTGAAGAGTTTTGGTACAGAGATAGTTGGGACCCTGGACACGGACATAGGCTTAACTTATTTACAAAAAAAATGAGAAATGAGGGAGAAAGAGGGAAGAAAAGGAAAACTTTGCTTTGCTACAATAAATAAGGCGATAGGAACTGTGCTACCCCGAACTAAACGCGAGCAAAGCCGCGGGCAAAAGCTAGTTATATTTATAAATTAATAAAACACATTTAAAATTATTACATTACACTTTAGATTCAGTAGGAACATAAAGACATACTTATGGTAATAACTAGGGCATGCGGAACCAGATTTTGCATGGCCTCGTAATAACGCGGCCCGCAAATACCGCGAGTATCGTAGAATAAAACGTACGTAAAGCTGTAAACAATAAAAAATACGAATACGTCTCACGCAAGACAGTTTCTTACCAATTTTTTGCTTTCATACTGTGGTGCTGTCCTGCACGATATCTTACAATTAAAGGTTTGGACCACACGTCAGTAACCAATGATCATACAGTTAAAAAAACGAAAGGAATTGCCATGTTATTCCAAAATTATACTGGAAATACCCGTGGAAGTGGCGATGTTTTGGGAAATCAGTAATGTCGAGCCAGCCGTCACCCGAAAGACTGCGAGATATCGTACAGATCGACGGTCCCTACGTACAGACGCCTGCACATCAAGCTACTACAATCTGTCAGATTTCTTTGATAGATTTTCGACTTTATTTCTAAAGTATTAGGTTCAAGGTTCATTGGGAAAAATTGTCAGTTTCGGGTAGCTTGACCTGCAGGCGTCTGTACATAAAGACATGTCAAAAATGGCATTTTTTTATTGTCTCATTGGTTTTAGATTACCTATGCGCACAATGACATGCTGTCATACGATTTTTAAGCTATTGCATAGCTTCTATCGCGGGCCTTGAGCGCGGGGACCGAATCCAGAAATTTCGTAACGAAAAAAAACCTGACGCTCCCCACTCCGACGGGCACGGAAGTGTGGCTCGTCTAACGTCGTTTACACAATACAGTCAGTTATTTCAATCCCGATTCTAATGTTCTAATAGCGTGTTTGGTAGAGAATCGGAGAGTCAATCGACATAACGCTGGATCTAACCCAAGGACTTGTTTTTCATTTTGCGACTTCTTTTCATTGGAAGTACTTTTAAATATGATATTTAGTTTTTTATTTATTGTCTCAGTTGATAAAAAAATTTTCTTTTTGCGACTTCTTTTCATTGGAAGTACTTTTTAAATATTTTATTTAGATTGTTTTTATTTATGCATAAATTGATAAAAAATGCTATGCTTTATCGCGACAGTCCCCGAGTGTCACACGTATTTTTTATTTAATTTATTTACCTTGTTTTAAGAATCGTATAAGAGAAGAAGTCTTATAAATACTTATACAACGAATAAGTGTCGTAGAAACGGTCATCTCTCAGTTTTCCAAGAAAACTTGAAAAAAATAAAATATTTATGTGTAAATGGTATCATAAAACTCTTAAAACAGTAAAAATATTGTACAAAAAAAATATTTATTATTGCTCATAGAATTATTTTAAGGGCGTGTTGAACACAAATTACGTTCTCCTGTAAACCTCGGTTTTTGACTTAACCTTATGTACGTAGGAACCGTCGAGATCAACGCCGCAGAGCTGACAAGTTAGGTTGTATGTATCAAGAACGTAGAGACACATAATGTACGTGTGCTAAACCCTTGATTAATTTTAAAAGCCAGCACGTTGCTAATTTGCTTCTTCAACAAATCTGTTAACACTAGTACCAGATAAATCTGGGAACTACCATTTGTTCTAGTTTTACGTTTCGTTTTGGCCAGACTCACAGACATTTAAAATAGATTTATTACTGAGTGCAGACAATGTTAAAATTGGTTGTCCGAAAGAGGTGTTGAATGCTTAGAGGAATGCTTTGAATGTTTAGATGTTTAAATAATTCAGAGGTTAGATTTATTTATTCAAGCGTAATTTAAGTGTAGTACAAATAGAAGTAAATATTTTTTTTATAATACTTGCACATTGTAACATCACGCCTGTTAAGGGGGGCTAAGCAGATCTGTGCCTAATAGTACCCCTATAGTCGTCTATTATTTTTTAAGTCCAATGTTATAAAGGACTGGAATGTAAAAGGGGGCGAGCCTATTACCATCACAAGCACAAATTCATATCCGCATTGTCAGAATATAAATAAACAAGTTAATAGATATTATTCTTACAAAATTGCCAATTGAGAACATATAAAAAAAAAAAAAAAAACGTATACGCATTAAAAGTCGAATATGATTCTACCGAGTGAAATACGATTATTCTGAACTTACATGCAATAAAATAGAAAAGACTGACATAATAATATGTCGTAGTTGGATAGGAATAAACGAAATAGCTAACTTGGCTCCATTATTCCGTGCTTTAGCACGGAATAATGGAGCCATAGACTAAAGGATTTTACCAACCAAGTATCGGCGCCATCTTAAAAATTACTTTGAATGCGCTTTTATGAAGGACACATAACAAACATTTGTAAGTGTTTGTTTAGCACATTACCACAGTACACGCGATACAACAACAAATAACAAGTATAAAAAACAATAACGCATTACATGACATTGTAAGACAAATAGCGCAATTATGTAGCGCAACAATACTGCTCAGCAGCGCAAAAAGTGACAGTAAAAAATGAAAACGAAACTGCTGTATTTTTTAAAATTTTATTTGCAAACCGCTATTGAATGTTGATTTATGACTCAAACGTTACTGTTGATAAATTGAAAATTCTAGTGTTTCTCGCTACCATTACTTTCAAATCTTGTCTTCAGAGACCGTAAAATAAATAAAACATGTAGACATTTTGTTCCAGTATTTGCACATATAACATAAACATTGAACATATCAGCACTGACCAGGGCAACTAATGCCTAAATAGTACGCACACAGTGCGATTAAAGCGTATTTTGCACTTTTCTATCCTTACACTTTACAAACGTCACACCCAAGTCCACTAATCTTGAATCAATCACCTTCTAAGCCGTATAAACTCAGTTTCCACAACAAATTATGATGAAGTCACATGTCCAATCGCATCGAAGCTAATCCAGTTTGCAGGTTCAGTACCAACTCGAACATAAACGAACGGCTACATTTCCAGGAACAATGCAAGACGCACGTCCGACATTGTTCGACCGGCATAAAACGCCTTTCCGAACCTCGGTAACATTTCCCTGTACAAATCACTTGCTTGCCATTTATTTGCATCGAATATTTGATTGTATTACGAATACTACGTACAATTATTCTTGTTGCACGTAATATAGGTATATAATAAATAATTGCCAATGTACAAAAGAAATAAAATTAATACTTATGTAAAATAAATTAACGGTAAATTCTTTGAAGGCATTTGAGTAATAAAGTCAATATAAACAATAAAAAAAACACAATTATTAAAATAATATTAAAAACAATTATTGGAGTGACTACTTTCAAGCGTCGAAATTTTATCTTAGCGTCGTCCTTATTACCTACGTGTCCATATAGGTTATAACATTAAATATTGGCACAGGAAACTATGATGAAACAACGAAGGGAAGTTCCTACCAATCCAGCTTACTCTCAGGTTAGTAATAATCCTGATCTTCATTAAACCCGCAACTTTCTGGTATTAAAAATAGTCCACCGCCTACAATCCGTTGTGCAGACGTTAGAATTTCAAAGGTGTGCTGTCTCAAAATTTCTAGCGCTCGAATTCGCTGTTTCGAAATTTCAAGCTCTCAAGTTTTGCAGCTTTAATTCAATTATCCTTTGGAAATTGGGCTAGTTTACTCGGCGCTGGGAAGAGTTAACAAAGCCATTGTATTTATAAACCAGGTTTTATGTCTAGTGTGACATATTTTTGAGAGATGGCGTTTGTTTGGCTTTCAGCTACAAGGCGCTGCCAAAAAGTTAAGCGAGATATGTGTGACGCAAACATTATTGAAGCAAAAACAGTAAGGCGGTTTGATGCAAATCTCGACTTTTTAAACTCTCCTTCTATTTTTATCTCCTGTCGTCAAATGCCTCGCGTTTAAATAGAACTTTAATATGTTTGTTCACACGAAACTAGACTGACTGAATGGTTCACACTTCGCTGTGCAATTAACAGTTATTTGCTATGCTTTTTCGCGGATGGGTCATCATTAAATAAATTGGGGAGTGTCAGACTTGTACTGTCTAAAACCCAACCGTGTTCCTTTTTTTGCCCTTTACGTTCCGGGGTCGTGGTATCTCTTTCGTAAAACCCGCAACCCCGGCAGTCGGTGGCCCTGGCAAGCCCGTCTGCTTTGCTGACATCTCTTTGAGGCACCCGTGGAACACTAACGCACCATCGACATGGCCTGTCGTCAATAAACGGACGGACAGTAAGCTACCCATTGTTTACCGTCCACAGGCCCGCATCTACGGTGGCCGGGAGTCGTCTCGCGGCGCACGACGCTATTTAACGCGAGCTTTAAAAAGTAATCAGCTAATATTATGTAGGTATAACGGAAAAGTTTGTTTTCAATTTCTATTTCATAAGCATTGGACGATTGCGTTCAGAAATGTTTCCAGGCAGTCAAATTGCTACAATGTAGAAATACCTACCGGAATCGCATGCCAGGAATCTATGTTAAAAAATAAAAGTTAATACCTAGGCATTGATTATGCTTAACTACACACATCAAGACTATCTACGTTTTAGAGTATCGCCACAATATTTTTGGTATATTTTACTATTTGAAAAAAAAAACATATTTTTTTTTTTAAAGTGTGTACTAGGAGGTTTCCAAATCATTATAATTTCTTCATTGGAACTGAACAAAATTGCATCGGTATGGGCGACGAAATCATTCGACACGAGAAAGGATGATGAGAGCCGTCGGGATGTTGCCAGCTGTTTCAGGCACCGAACTATGGTCGCTCTTGGCACTTCACAGACCGTCATAGTCACCCAGGACACGCTGTCGTAACACGGGCAGCATGGCAGAGCGAGATAGATGACGATCTAGCATCACCACTCGCAGAGAGGACCGGTACATCCAAATACTGCTCAACGGTAACCGCCATGATTTGAGCAGGTATTTGGATCGGTAGAAACCGATCACATTTGAGTCAGGGAGGGGCAACCTCTAATATGTGGAGATGATTGTTTCAGACGAGATCACCTCTTCCACTAATCCACGACAATTCACGTCCAAACACACGGGTAGAGACGTAGCACGCACTCTCACCGATGCCTACATAAATCTCCTGCAGTAGCCTGCTCAAACGCCAGACATACGAGCACCTGGTAATTAAAATCACCAATACATTAAAATATCTCTTAGAAAAATTTCGTATTTAATTTACGTAAAAAGTTATAATTAATAAACGCACCAGTGATTTTTATCGATATCTTTGATTTAATAACGCATTGAACACATCCTAGCTCTAGGCGGCTGAGTCATAAGTGTAAATATGAATAACCGAAGACCATCTACCGAATCTTGGTAGCTGCTTTCGTGGACTAGGGGACTACTTAGGTGTCATTTGGACGACTTGTCTAGGTGGACTTTCCTACAATATTATTGTGATACGTATTATAAAAGTAGCAATATTCGAAGGTACCAAATAAAATGTTGGCAAGGAGAGTCGCTTATCACGTTCAACATGCAAAAACAAAGTGCAAACATTAAAAGGCTAATATTTCAATCACTGACACTTCCTTTAAAACTATGGTCGAAGCAGATGCATACAGTCAACCTCTTTATAGTCTGGCATAAGTGCAAACCTCAAAATGCCCTGGTTTTGCTAAACCTAAACCTGAACTAGCGCAATCAATTGCTGATCAAATCAACTAAGTCGTCGAAGTCAGCCATGGCTATTAAACTTGTGTTGTATGAAGTTCTAGCACTGACAATGACTTCCTATTTTAGCTTGCCAAGACTTAAGTGTATTAGGGCTGTGGTATGACTAAGTCATAATCTAGAACATGAATTGTTAAAATGTATACGTAATATACAATTTTTACTCTGCATTTAAACGAGTTCTATCGTTTGTCTTGGTATGGACATGTAATGAGGAGAGATGAAGAGTGACTAAAAGAGTGATGAATCTGAATGTTGAAGGACGTAGAGCAAGAGGAAGGCCAAAGAAAAGATGGATGAATTGTGTAAGGAATGATATGAAGGAGAAAGGAGTGAATGATACTGTGACGTCTGATAGGGGAGAATGGAAGAAGAAAACCGAGAAATGAATGCATTGAATGGTAAAGTTTCAGTCAGTTTTAATAAGTTTTTAACGGATGATATCCTACCCAATTTAGTATTCAACTAATAGTTAATTATTAATAAGTGACATGTATTTTTTTTATTGAGAATAAAGATCTTTAAACCTAAACCTAACAAGTATGTATTGACAGAGTTATAAGCATAAACATCGTCAATACAACCGTCTTAGTTCATTTACTCTCACTGAATAACTTTTTCAGGAAATAATCATTCAATAGGATTTAATTATTAAAATTAAAATCTACACCACCTTAAATGATTAACTAATTATAATTGTTGGATTTCTAATAGTTTTAAATTCTCTCTATCTCGTGTCAGTTATCGTAGAATACAATTTACAACTAATAATGCTAGCTGTGCTTTGTCGTATACAAAATTAATTGATGAGTAACACGGACATAAAAGAACAAAGTGCACAAAAATTAGGTTGTGTTGCATAAAGGGCTAACAAGGTCAATTTATTGTTGCGAGGTGTCGATGCTGAAGGCCCCAAGAGGCCCGCGACGTGGCTGTCAAGATAAACATCGCAGCCCGGACCCCGATAACGTGGTAACGAGCCTAACGTCCGTAGTAGCGTCGCGTACAAACATCTTCAACATTATTGTTAGATACAATTTTAATTATGAACCTTATGGACCAGAGAAGTAAAATTATTTTTGTTATTTTTTATAATTTCACTCTGATTGTAATTATCTGAAGCAGTTTCGCAGTTTTATTTCAAATTTTAACGTTTTTAAAGGTTATCAAAATGTGGGAAAAGTTCAATTTAAAGATAATATTTAGATTTTCCTATTTTTCTTTGGAAAATTAAATAACTATTCATTTGTCAGCTAACATTGTTGATCATGCTTGTAATAAAAGTTTCAAATGGGTTTTGGTAAGATTAGAGCTATTAAAAATATAAGACGGATAAATGTTATCAATTTATCATCCTCTTCCTAATCAGATAGAAAGTGCAATAAACCTTTAAATGTCAACCTCATAAACCAAAAGGTCAAAATGTTTAATAAAATTAAGTGTAAAGAAGAACATCGCTTTAGTATTCATTAGATAGCGTCTGCAGTTCGAAAAACAACTCGTGTAGACGACTGTACCTCCACTTACGGTTGATTGTAAACAGCTTTTAAAAAAACTCCGTTGTCCCTCCTTTATCTTTGTAGCAGGTAGATACTAATTATATGTTATTATTTAATACGATGTTATTACCTAGTGTATGCCAGTGTTCCCTTATAAAATGAATAAGACACTGATAAACTGTTAAAACAACTTGAATAGGTACGTACTGAAATGATATAATTTAACAAGTGTATAATTTCGTGCCGTTTCGAAAGTTTCGACACAAACTGATATTTAAGTTTTCATTGTGGTTTGATTGTTCGACTGAGAATACTGTATTCATTATTCATGTATTCTAATTACGAGTATCCAACTGGCGACGCTATAATCATAATTAACTCACCTATTTAAGTATACATTGAAAAAAAAACACGTTCATTGTTATTTAGATGTGGTATGATATCGTTTGGTTTATTGATCGTTTTCTTGTATCTGTTTTTTTTATTGTTAGACTAATTCAATGAGGTTTTCCAAGGGCCAGTAAAATGTAAAGGTATCTAGAAATAATAATTATTTTTGCATACAAAAGGTAATATTATGTAATTAAACACGCAGACTTGATGGAATAGGTTACATTACAAATAACATAATAAGAACTCACCATACTACGTTTTCGCGTACGGTTTTATAGGTTATCAATTACAACTTTTGTAAATATTATTCGTAAAAAATGAGCGGTATAAAAGATCTAACATCTTCGATGTCATTTTGTTTTATGGTAGTTCTGTACGTAACGAGCACTAAGAAAATCATTAAAACGATGCGTCCAATTACTGTTATTAAAGTTATCGGCAATACAGAAGCCAATCGGAATAGCAGAGTTATTCCGTTCCATTACAGTGCGCCTCAGGCTCCGACGGTCAAAGACAATCCTTAACACGAGGCCTGGCGGTCGCTGTTGGCAGTTTTTATTTGAGAATATTTTCCTAACTAATTAAAAGCGTTAAAATAAGAAGATAAAAACTGGCTTCGTTATCGAAGGCATCGACCCGCTTTGTGTAGCGGCCACCAGCGCGGCTGCGGAGGAGCGCCCGGCGCCCGGCGCTTAGTCGCACTCTGTAATTAACTAAAACCGAGCGAATCGAGCCCGCCGATGTATCCGACGCACAACAAAGGATGCACAACTCTCGAAAAATGCACGTCCACGCATAAATTGCGGCCGACTTTGGCTTCTGTTACGTACTGTTATTCCTATTTCTTCCTTTTTTCCAGCAAATTTTTGCTAACCATCTCTTCAAAGTTTAATTTAATTACAATAACAAATATTGTACTACTAATAGTGTACTACCAACTACCTACATAACCTATTTTGTTTTTTATTCAGGATGATCATAATAATAGAAATATTTAAAAATGTAATTTTTTATTATTAAGTCAATAAATTAACGAAATAACTACTAATTATTACTAATTACTAGCATTTGCTAGTAAAAATATAAATTTTCGTCAGGCAAGTAAAACATTAATTCATAATAAGATAATTTGAGTGAGATTAGACTACCATCGTCTCAGTTCGTGATTCTGTCAATTGTATCTTAAGATTTGGCAGGGTGTCAGCACAATATGGTGGCCAAGTTTGGCAAAAATCTGAATACGTGGGAAGTTTATTTATCTACTTTTAACTTGCTCTTTGGCACTTCACTTTATAAGACATTATATTTAAAGTGACGACATCTATAAATTAGAGACTATTTACGTAGTATGAGCACCTTACCTTGCATATCACAGATTTTGCCTAGCTTTTTACCAACTATTATGAGGTCGGTTTTCAGTCTAACCGGATGCAACTGTAAACTAGTATTTTACAAGAACCGACTGCGTATGTGACCTCCATAACGCGGCAATACGATACCCCTAATAGACTGGTTGTCAGATTGATTATCTGAAACGACTGTCAATGATCTACAAATGATAGCTGGGACCAAAAACTAAACGTGCTTTCCGAGACACGGGGTAATTCGGTATGTAACGGGTCATCACCCATCCTCAAACCACCCAAGCACGGCTTAACCTAAAGATCAACCCGAGCCGCTGCTATAATTTACCCACAACCTCCTTAGACATAATACCTATATCCTTACAGACAAACATTTATAGACGGCACAATTGGCGCAGTGGCTGAGCGATCGACTGCTGCGCTGCGTGTCGCGGGTTCAATTCCCGCACGGAACAAATATTTGTATGACCTACAAGTAGTCGGGTCAGGCAAAGTTTAAAAATGTTCAAGGTAGAAAGCAATAGTATATAGACATGTATATATCGCATTTTTTTTTTAAGACTTTATCCCCACTATTTTTTTCTGTATCGTAGATGCGTTTTCAAACATTTAAACTCACATACACAAACAGCCATACCCGAAACAACTATTTGCAGGTCATGAAAATATTTGTTCCGTGCGGGAATTGAACCCGCGACACGCAGCGCAGCAGTCGATCGCTCAGCCACTGCGCCAACCATGCCGTCAATTGCAGCGGTCTCGTTCATATGTTATTTGTTTAGGGGAAAGCATCAAATAACTTTCCCTGCTCTAGGCGAAGCGGGGGGTTAGTCAGGCTTTTACCGACTAAAAACCCAATCATATTCCTTCTTTTGCCTTTTGTGTTCCGGGGCCACGGTATCTCTTTCGAACAACCCGCAACTCCGGAAGGAAGTATCCCTGGCAGGGCCCTCTGCTGTGTGCTACGCTGCCACCACATTGTTGGCTATAACGGAATAGAAAGATATGGCACCCGATGCGTCATCAAAAAAGTTACAAATATTTTCGCCGCGATTATACATTTCCGTGCCCTTATCCCATGTTACTCCCATGTCATTTGCGTCACGCTAATACATTTCTGTAGTTCGAACTCCGCTTTTGAGCATTAGGCGTAGTTTGTGCTGCATATTCTTTGGCAAACACCTACGCTGATCCTACGCCCAATACGATTGTTTTACCTAGTCAATACTGACTTATTCAAACTGTTTCTATAAGTAACAAAACACTCTGAACTGCTTTCTTAACTATTTTAATTTGTAGATCGCTCTCCCGCCCTACAATATACTAGCACTGCCTAGTTTGTGAAAAGTGTGTTTCTCTTTTGTTTCTTTTGATTGAACACACTTATTTATATTACTAACTATGGGGATAATATTATAAATCCTTAATTTAACACTAGAATAGTTTTGTACTACTATTAAATTAAAACACGTACATCAGGTATGCGGTTCACCACATAACATTCATTGATTCTTTTGTACTGTATGTACGGTGTTTAAATAATATCTATTACACGAAACAAGACGTGGTCGCTGAGCTCATGTATGATGTATCAGAGCGTTCATTGTCCTGTCAGTTGGCTCGACAACAATATCAATATTATATTCAAAATAATGAAGTCAATAGTAATTTATCAAATTACCGCTTTTGCACATGTAAAATGACCTAGAATCCTATTGTTATGTACTCTCTATTGTCTTTGCTTAATGTAATGTCACCCACAATTTACAAGATATATTAGAATTTATCGTTTTAACAGCACACACGACCACACAAGACCAGTAAGTATCATATGAGCAACATTTGTATATTTGTAAATTTTCGAAATCGGCTCTAACGATATCAATGAAATTTGCAATATAGGACTTTACGATGGCGAAAAATAAACTACCTAGATCTCATGTCATTATTCTGTTGCCCAGGTACTTAATATTTTATTTATTAAGGTATTAAGTAGGATTAGGTATTTAATCCTTTCATATCAAACATTTCGTTCGGTGAAACCTTTGACCTAAACTAAGCCTAAGCTTTTTACTATAATATGTATTTTAAAGTACTTACCAACAACAATCACTACGGAATGAAATATTCATTTATGTTATTCTAAAAATATATATATTTTATCTCTATCGTCGATGCGTCGATTTTATCATGATATAAATCTAGATAATTAAGTGGTGTGACAAAAAATGGAGGCGTGATATGTTTTCGGGCCGTCGACTCTTATAAAACTAGATGGTAATGAATGAACACAGATAAGGCAAGATGAAGAGGATGGGTTCAGAGGACAGGGGACACGTTAGCCCTTTGTGAATGAACATTTTCGATGTCCCTACGCGTGCGTGTGTGAGTGAGAGGTACTTGTTTTGCGTGTAGTCAGGCGTGTGTGACAAAGGTCGTTGGAGTAGAATAGGTTTAAGATTTTTTGTTCATCGACACTTTGGAAAAAGCCTTTTAAAAAGTCACGCGTGGATGTATTACATTCGAAATTCTTTTAAAATTTGTGATCAGACAGAACACGTTTTTGAGGTATTTTATAATAAAATGTTAAAATATAGAGAGCATCTTCAAAAAAAGCTACTTGGCATATTGAATCGTTTATATTAAAGGAGTGTTTATAAAACTACATGTACCACTCGAATAAAACAGAAATACAAACTATTTCTCACTTTCCTAATGAGCTGTACTTAGTTAAATTGCATGAAATTGTATGCAACGAGTCATTAAACAAGTTGTATTAGCCTCAAAAATTATACATAAAAGTTGTACGTCGCTAATTAGTGGAGTTCTGCTACATTGTTAAACGATACGTAATATTCCTTCTATTGCTTGGCGATAATAATTGGCTCCTCGTTATTTTAACTGCAATTTAAGTGGTCTATCATCACCTCGTTTGGAAATAAATACGTATTGGCTATGATTAAAAGTAAATGTAAGGAACATTTGCAAGGATATTATTATTGGGGTGGAAGGTAGGTTTGTCTGCTTCGCTTGAAAAAGTTATAAGGAAACGTTATATAACATAGGTACATATAAAAACTTACCCCTCTTTCCTATGGGGATTGGCAGAATCCACCTGCTACGATCCTGACATACTTCTTTGTCTGGTCCACGTGCATACATCTGGTCATGGACGCACGCCAGTTGCTAATACTACATCCAGTAACTTACCGATTTATTACAAAGGTCCCATTAACTAAAATGTGTTGTCTGAAAATGTGTAATTAAATGTGTAATTAGGTGGTTGTTTATTTTAAATATTATGTTCATTATGGACCTTGTAGGGCACAGCAAAAGGGTAAAGAAGAAACAGCTCTATTATTGAAGATAGTTGTTATTTTTTCTATCTAAAAATTTTATCATTAAACAATTCAGGTGTTATTATCCAATTATTTAAAAATTTAGGTTGTCTTCTTTTTTAGTTATGTAAAAATGTTTATTTTATATATTTTTTTATATAATTTGTCCTGGTGATATTGAAACTAGACTGAATTTAAACAAGACGTTGGGAATGAGATGAGTTTGGCTACTTTGTTTTAAAAGTGCTCATTTGCGCTTAACTTCTATACTAGCTTCCGCCCGCGACTTCGTCCGCGTGAAATAGTTACTTTGGGCTACAGCTAACTTTAACCCGTGTGATGATAAAAAAAGGTTTCTTTCTCCTCCCTTTTCTTCCCTCTTTCTCCCCCTTTTCTCACTTAAAAAAAAGATTAAGCTATGTCCGTTTCCAGGGTCCCAACTATCTCTGTACCAAAATTCATCAAAATTGGTTCGGCCATTTAGGCGTCAAGACGTAACAAACAAACTCACTTTCGCTTTTATAATCCTTACTTCCTTACTAATATTATAAAAGCGAAAGTGAGTTTGTTTGTTTGTTACCTCTTCACGCTTTAATGGCTAAACCGATTTTGATGAATTTTGGTACAGAGATAGTTGGAAACCAGGAGACGGACATAAGCTAATATTTTTTTGAAAAAAGTGGGATGTGAGGGAGAAAGAGGGAAGAAAAGGGAAAACTCAGCGTTGCTATTACAAATCAATAAGGCGCAAGGTGAACTGTGTTACCCCAAATTTAACGCGGGCGAAGCCGCGGGCGAAAGCTAGTATTAAATAAATAAGGAAGTTGGATTCAACTGTATTGTAGAATATGGATTATAGTGTTTTTCTTTTCGCGTTTGGCTTTAATTTTTGGCATGTTCCAATTGCTTATCGTTTTGCCAATATAGCAATGACTGATAGTCTTTGTAAACAAACGTAAATGGTGATAGGAGTGGAACTAAGTTTTCCGATGCGTATTTGTAAGTAGGTTAACTTACGTTTTTGTAGGTAGGCATTTTGCTTCAAGATAAACTAAATTTCTCATTTAAATAAAGTTTTATTGGTCGTTGATGACGTAACTTAAATCCGAAAACTTTTATGCTTAGACGGATGTATTTTTTTTTCATCGAATGTTATGTTTAGGAATGTGGGTAGGTACACGTTATTTCTCCAAAATGAGATCGTATAAAATGTTATCTTTAAAATCAGTTCGCTGTGGAGACAAAGGTAAGGTTAAGGATAAGTCGCGATGTGGTTGGCGCTACATCTGAGTTCTTTTTTCTTTTACGAGCATGAAATCAACTAGCCTTGTTTTGAGTAAGTATGTATTTATTTTTTAAAAATAGGTACTAGGTTCTATGCTGGTTCTAATTTCGAAACCAATTTCTCTGTTCAATTAGTTAAACTGTTGGTACCAACTTGTCGTCGTATTGTCGACCTGTTCGTGTTCAACTAAGCTATGTCGGTACATTATCTATATCCACTAATCTCCAATTATAATTCGTCAGTGTACAGTAACCAGGACATTTCCACAAATTCCCCGGTCCAAAACTGTGAAACGACGCTGTCTGCCCTCCTTAATATTATAATCTTATTCTAAACACAGAATATATTAAGAAGGAGTCAGCCCAAGTTGTTACTCAGACCGACTTGAGATGAAATATATTTTGTAACATTTTCGGATATAACTTGATCGAATGTTCTTTTCGGGATAGACAAAAAATTGTGTAAGCATGTGCGTCAAGTTTTTTCTTTCGGATGTAGATATGTTAGAATTACCCGTTTATGTCTACCTACATATAAACGGATAATTTTAAAATGCTTTTCAAGGTAAAATATTTTTTTTAAAGATAAGACTTTTTTTTATTCCCTTCACTTAACTGAATACCTAGTTTTATTTTTATATAAAAAAAAAATAAAGCGAAAAGACTCAGTGAGCAGTATTTCACACCGAGAGTCTTTTCGCTTTGATTTTTTTTACCTCTGGATGAAATTTGGATATCTACCTATGGATATCTTCAATATACAAAAGATAATTAAATTGAGTAATATTGAAAGAGACGCATGCAGTATTGACCTCAAGGAAATTTAGTTTGTTGTTTATAAAAGGTTTGTTTTCAATAAGAGACAGCAACGATAAAAGTTTGAATCGAAAAGAGTCTAACGGCTTCAATCTATAACTCTGATAATAAAACAGCTATAAACATTTACAGACCCTTACTAGCAGATAAAAAGTCCAACACAGGATGCAATCAAACCATCCGTACTATTACATACTTCATTATACTGTTAATTATTAGTTGAGCCTCTTGATCTAATCGCATAATGTAATCCCGATTGTTTTAATTTACTTTTCATTTAGTTTTTTTCAAACATATATTATACAAGCTTTTGCTCGCGGCTTCCTCTTTTCTGATTTGCAGGTATTTTTTGCTGGTAATGAAGAGTGTGTGCACTGATTTTTAGCTTCCCACCTTGAACACTTTGAAAAGTCCCATTTAAAATTTCATCCCCTTTTAGAGGGGCTAGGGGCAGAATTAAAAAAAAAATATGCACGATGTTTTTGTTGTGACAAATTAAATAGTCCGCTTTACAATGTTTAGCTTCCTACCTTGAAAACTCCATACAAACTTCCACCTTCCAAAGTGACAAAAAATAGCCGGTCTCCAGGGTCCCAACTATCTCTGTTCCTACCAAAATTCATCAAAATCGGTTCAGGCATTTAGGCGTGAAGACGTAACAAACAAACTCACTTTCGCTTTTATAATATTAGTAAGGATTAATGAAATTCTATATTTTATTTATTTTTCTTCTCGAAAGTTATAGAAGATTTTACTTGCCGCTATTCATTTAGACTTAATACCAACCTAGAAACTTGGATCCGAAAGTCTAAATTAAACGTGAGTTCTTTCGTCAGGCAGAGAAATATTTCGACTACTTAAAAACTAGCCGGCGGCGGTAGGTCAACAGTCGACTAAAATAGATGCATAGGTACTAGTTTATTGATTAAACATCTTCCGTACCTGCGTTACTAGGCAAAAGCATAGTTTCGCCGCTATGTGCAGTCTCTACTAATTTTATTGTGTATCTATATAGCTACCTACCGTTTAATCTGCTTAGAACACAAAGATAGCAGTTATAAGCGAAACAACAATGGGATCGTAGTCCCAGCTATTATTCTAATCCACAAGTCATATGATTAACAATGCTCAAAAGTGATGCGTCATAGTTAAGGTTGCTCACAAAAAACTGCAAATAAATCGATCTTTGCTAACCACTTTTGCCCGAAGGCCACTAACAGTATAAGAGAGAGGGAACTGCACGTAACTACCACAGTCCCACCCCTGTGGGCTTTATCCCGAACACTACACACTGTAGCTACCCTCAGCGAAGTACAAAACTGATATACCTACCTACATTCTCAAATTGAAGAGACTTAAAAATAAAACAATTACTTACAAGTCTAGTCATTTTATGTTTTTAAGTTTTACTCTCCCAAATATATTATAGAAGAAGATATTGTCACCCATGGGTACTTGTATAAGTGTTCTCTGCCGTTGTATTATATCAGATAGTGAAGGCGGTAATTTACCGAGCACCAGGTACCTGAGAAGAACCTATATAAACAGCGACTAGATTGCTTCCGAAATCTGTAACTTCCAAAATCTGTTTGCTTATCCACACCCCGGCAGTACGAGGAGCCTTCGTATTAAACAAATACAAGGCTAATAAACCTCAGTTCATTGGGTGTCGTATCAAGCGGGGCCTTTGTTTAGCGGGTTTGTTGATCACTAATGAAACGCAAATCGCGTTTGTAAAGGACAGGTGCTTAGACATACAGAGATTGTAACGGAGCTACATAATATAACGTGCCGTAGTGCAAATGAATTGATTTGAAGCACGATGCGATTGCATCGGTTAAATTGTAGGAAATGATATTAGGACAATTATTAAGCACTTAAATTATGTATGTATAAACTGACATTCTAATAAGCTTCGAGTACCGTTACGGTGTTGGACCTAAATAAAGGAATTAAATGACAATCTCGTTATAGTCAGTTAAATCCTTTTTCCATGGAGTGTTGTCCTCCTGTATTCATGCAATTTATAGCAATTGGTGAAAGCCACATTTCAATTAATCAACCCTCCTTACTAACGCACACAACCGCACTGTAATTGTACATAATGCTAAGTATTGACGAGTTAATAACGTGATATCTACTACATGAGAACAGGGCAGGTACAAGCATACAATCAACGCCACGTGCAGATTTTCCCATAGGATCTCGTGACATGTAAATGCATTTCTGGGGAGTTCGTCTTGGAAAGCTCTTAGTGTTTCCCTAACACATCTATATGGTGCCTACCTACACACAAATCGTGAAACTTGCATTCTGAGTTCTATTTCAGTTTAAAATTCTATTTGAACCAGGTCGAATTGTTTGAAGCGTGTATTTTTTGGTTAGGTCGGTTTTTAGTAGGGATTGATAACTGTTGGATTTGTACAAAATCGATGTATCTTAAGAAAGTATTAAATGATGAAAGATTAAATTAGCAGTTTCTTCAAATGGAATTATTTTCCATTATCTAAGCCAGCTCATTATACTGGCTGATTAAGTGATTTATTTAAAGATAATATCATTGATTTGTAAGTATTGTTCTGTCATTTATTGGTTTTTCTGTTTTGTGAATTTCAAGAAACATTATAAGATTAAGTAGATAATGAGTTATTTAACAGTGGTCGATGGAAAGGCATCCAGGTAACGCCATAAAACAAAATAAACCTAATGCCTTATGCAGAAAACAAAAAAAAGTACTTGACTCATTTACGGCTCGTACGGTGATCAAAAAGGTAGAAATAAAAGTGCCAGTATTTTTAATTCTGCTAGAAATTAATCAAATATTACCTAAAAACAAGAAGAATGATAGCGATAAATATTGCTGGTAGACACCTACCTACGTCTCGTCTGTCTTGAGCTCGATGCCTATGTATAATTACATGGTACTTTGGTATAAGTAGACATCCTACGTTTTCAAACACTCGGTGCAGTTACGCAAGTTGATCTAATCATGACGTAAACTGTATTTGAAGATCTATCGAAAACACGTCTATGCTTGAACTAGGCATAAAATTTGTATCGACTTTAAAATATTACGTAGGAAATAAACCTGTACCTGACAATTTCAAATAGCACAAACTGCTTTTCTTTTACAAATTATTGACAAATAGCACATTTAAATGCCATTGACGAAAAACACAGAAATTATATTTTCACTCGACATACTTAAAAGTGACAAACTCATAAAGTTACTCGATTCATTATTATTATTTACCACCAAAATAATAAATTAAAAAACTGAAAGTTATATTATTTACTGAAAACTATTTCTAGAAAAATATTGCCGCTCTAGAGCTGTTAAGTAAGTTTCAAATTTCTTTTAACTAGCACTTCAAACGGCCAAAACCTCGCGTGCTCGCCCATACTTGCACGGTTGGGTTCGTTAAAAAGGAGGCGATTAACTTACGAAAACGTCTGTAAACACATTTGACACGTGTATCACAGATACAGGGTACAAGTGGCTTTGATAACACGTTTCCGCCATATCCGGACGCTTAGAGTAGTTTTTTTCAAGTCATTTTAACTGATTAGCTCTCGAGTTCTTGAGTGAATCAAGTAGCTTGCAGATGTGTGTGTTTTTTTATTTGTTTGTATTCGACTATCGCGTGACGGACAAAAAAAACCTTTTAAGTGACGTTAAGTTTCTTAAAGGGAAACTTGAAATATTTTTTCAGGTATATTGATGATAAGTATTTATATTATAATTTATAGCTAACTTTTTTTGTGAGTTTTTCGTACCTACCTACTCTTTGTGAATATGGCTTATATTAAAAGGTGTACCTATACTGGTAGATATTGGTAGAGAAACTTAAAAGGAATCTATATGTCTAGGCAACTCATTGCCAGAAATCGTGATAGCTGATGGCAGCCGTGCCATTGCTCTATTCTAAGACTATATTTCCCCACTGAAAAACCTGTTGCCAGGTTTTGGAAAAAATGACCTTAGTGTTTCAGCTATAGTAACAAAACTGTAAACATGTTTTATAGATATAAGACATGTGTAATAGAAAAATAAAGTTCATCATGTGAACTTAACTGTTTCTTATTAATTAACTGAATTCTGAAATTAAAGACAGAAAAATATGTGTTTATTGGCTAATTATCAATTTATTAAGATTTAGCAATTAATTTGAACTTACAGCGATTCAAATATACGACGAAAACAATAATGATTACAAAACAAGATGATCTGATTATATTATTAAACAAATGTAGGTCGAATTCTCGCGCTAAACGTAGTGTACACAGTGATTAATGACCACAAGCTTTTTAACGACGAAAAAATAGTGTTTTGTTTTAAGATAATGAGCGTTAAGTTGATAAATTATTAATGGATTCGGGCCCAAGATGTAACGGCCAACACACTGTGTTTGATAAATTAATAACGAGTGTTGTTTATAATTTTGTTAAAAATTAATGAAAGCAGCACACGGAGCGTTGATTTTCGACACTATTGTTATTATAGATTAAAACATTTTTAATAAACAGTTTTAAGAAAATAGGAGCTATATACATAATTATAATAAGTATATATCGATTTATATTTGTAGAGTAGATACCTCCTTTTGTCTCGATAGTTTGCCTTTTTATCCCCCGACCAAAAAAAGGAAATTAACAAATAAAGCCTTTGTTTTAAAAAAAAATGGGTGTTGTCATCGTAAAATATAGATCAGTGTTCTCACTAAAACGAATAATTAATTGTATTACAAATTTTATGTCTAATTTTATTCATGAACACTAGTTATTTATACATTTTCTTACTTTAAGAAATGTATCGATCTCAAATGTAATCGAATATTAAGCGTATTGTGTCAACAGTGATGACTATGAATGATAGGAGTAATTTTATTTCATAAATTATTAAATAATTGAATTTTCTGCTAAATGTTGAAATGTTTTAGTAAAAATCCTAGAATAATTTGAAATCTGCATCAAAATCTAATATTACTAACAAACGACAAGGTCTATTATCAACAAAAATGGCGTCGCTGTGCGTCGGACCACGCACTGGGAAGACACGATAAACGGTCGGCGGGCAATTCAGCTCGTGCCTATTCTACAGGCGAATTCAATTAACTGTACAAGGCACGGGAGTAATAAATTCTCTAAACAATCAGAATTCGAGCCCTGGTAATATGTCCGTCCGGTTGCATACGCATTGCGGCCGTGGATATGTTTAATCAACGAATAAACACGATGTACCAGCGACGGTTCCAAGCCGACACATGTATCTATGTGCGCGCACCCTTTTTTTCTGACGGCCCGTAAAAAGGTTTATGTGCCCATTGTTGCTGGAAAGATTACTTTTTGGCATTTATTCAGGGAGAGTTAATTAATGCGAATTACAAATGGCTGGTTATAGCTTTTGTTTTTTTACGAATTACCTATTCCCTGCTATAGATACGTAGCAGATAGGGGTCGTTATTGATATTTACGGCTTTTTTTGTTATATCCGCTTTTCTCTTTGTTACTTTTGCAGTTTTTAAACTCGTAAATCGGAGGATACATTTTTTTTTCATTTTAAACTTGAGCTATTTTGATAGAACAGCGATCACTGTGCTGTAAAATAAGGGACCGTTAATTAACCTAATAAATAAACATAATACGCAAACTAAGAAGCTACAAAGGGATGTTGTGGCAGGGGTGGAACCAAAAGCGCATCTTCACAAAAACAAAATGTCTCTTAAGAAACCGTACACGCTACCAGTACAGTATCACTACACAGACCTCTTTATCTATATCTCCGTTAGTACATAACATCAAATTGTAACAATAGGATTATTCACGTAAGCGGATTAAACCGGCTCTCCTAATTTATATCCGTGACTGGAACACCAACAAAGCGATTTTCCTTGACTAAGGAAACTAATCCATTTTTTTAAGTGCTTTCTATGGAAATGTGTATAGTGTGTGAGCGATGTTAACACTTCAGCGGCGGCGGACGTACGGCGGGCCATTGTTCGTGCGTGGCGGGACCGGCGGGACTGGCGGGGTCGCGAACCGCAGCCTCTCGTCGCCTTCAATGCTTAACGAATCGTTCCGCGGAAAAACCTCCTTAGCCGCTAATTCAAGCTTAATTAACCTTTATACGAGTCCCAGCCGAGACGCCGCCGCCGCGACAAGCGTATCGCTCCACCGATTCCGTTATCTGATCCATCGTAAAAATTAATTACGTACACATGTTCATAAATATCTAAACTGTTAGCATTTACGGCCAACGTTCGCCTCGACGGTTCACGCGAACGCTCACGCACCTACTGTTGCGCCCGCGTAATTAGTGAGCCAGGGCAAAAACTAAACATGTCAACCACTACTTTATTTAGTGTTACTTTTTGTATTACTTCCTGCCGTGAGAGCGAGACGCCTGGACGCTCTTCGATATTCTAAAAATGCAAAATTGGCTCAAATTGCTTGTTATTAACGATGACAGATGTCTTGGCGCCAGCCCCTGCTGCGTTTTGATTTTAAAAACAACCTTGCACCGTCGGCGTAGGGACGTGTTTAGAATAGAGTGGGCACTTAAATCTCGAGGCGACTGATCGGATGTGTTGATACTAGAGCTATGGATATGCAATTAGTGACACAAACTTATTTTTTTTTGTTAAAGGCGAAGAAAAGTGAGATGTTTAAATGTTGAACGTATTATAATGCCGTGGACAGGACATTTGGGCTGATAGGTATATTTTGTGGTATCCGTATGGAATAGAAAAATAATAGTATAACCATATTTAATGATAAATATCTTTAGTGCCTCTCTCTCACTTATAAGTTTCGCAGGATCTTTTATTTTTCCAAAACACGCAGAAGAGTATCTTCTCAACCATTATTTCGGTCTTGCTCCGTTGAATTTATGATTGATATGTTGTTAGAAATATGTTTTAGTTATCGTATCATTTGCTTGGCTAGTTTAGGCACAATATAATTACTTAAATCAACACCATTCAGAACAAATTATTTTGTTTGTTATGGAATACAGTTTCTTCGTTATTTTCCTACATTTTCTGAGTCAGTGTCAATATAACTTTTGATATGCTCGCATTTTCTGTCATTTAACCGGATACATTTGTTTTATATTTTTTTTATTAATATTATTTTTCATGGAGAAAAATAGCAACAAATCAAAGTAAAATTAAAAGACATCTTTACGACACGAATTTTATTTTGTAATTTAGGTAGTTATACTGCATAAGTAGGTACCTAATTACTTAAATAAAGGAATTATTTTAACTTAACCAGATAATAGGGTAAGACACGACTTTCTTCTCGTTACACACGCTGTTAATTTTTCTAACTTGAATGAATCTTTCATTGAATGTAGACAAAGTCTAAGTCCTAAGCGTCAAAGATAACTTACTTAACTATTACAATAGGTAAGTTACCAATTAGATGGTTGCTGAAGCAGAAACGCCACCTTTTATTGGCGCCTTCATGGACCAGTGACCCTTTTAGACTTTTTGATGCGAGACGGCCATTTTTAATACTTACTACATATTTTCAATTAAGACCTATTTTGTTGACCCAGCTAATGTGCAACTTGTTTTGCGCATAGGAACTCATCAAATAACTTTCGTTTCCTGCTTGGAACGGATCGGGGGGCAGAGTCAGACTTTTACAGAGTAAAACCCACCCATGTTCCTTCTTTTGCCCTTTATGTTCCGGGGCCGTAGTATCCCCTTCGAACAATCCCGGCAAGCGGTGGCTCTGGCAGGCCCCTCTGCTAGCTATTATCCCTTGGTTGTCATTTAACAATTTCGGTTTATGTTAAAATATAGAAAAACCCCTCAAAAGTTGTTTCTTACTAATTTGATTTACTTATTTATTTAACAAAATATATCGCAATACCACTGGCAACATGTAGTGACTGATCGTAGTTGGTAATCTTCTGGGGTTGCAGGTTTTTCGAAAGAGCTACCGCGGCCCTGCAACATAAAGAAGAATAAAAGGAACATGGGTGGGTTTTAGTCAGTACAATTAAGTCTGACACTCCCCCCGCTCCCGAATGGGGGAAGTTATTTGATGATTTCCCATTGGAATTCTTCAAAATACGGGACGCTATTATCTTCTTGTGACACAGGTTACATTTAAAACATTTATTGCTCAATTTCCGTATAAACGGGAGCGAAACCGCGAGTAAAAGATAGTAAACAATACATTTCGTAGACATACAGAGGTGATGTCATTCTATGATACAGCAGAGTGCTACAGCTATAACCACAGAACAGATAAAAGAGTGTTTTGTGGCTATATCGATAACGGAAATCTGAAACACATGGATTGACATGAACCACTAAAAAGCTTGAGTCTTTGCCTGTCAATGACGGCACGGTTGGCGCACTGGCTCGACTGCTGCGCTGCGTGTCGCGGGTTCGATTCCCGCTCGGAACAAATTACATATACATATACTTGTATGACCTGCAGATAGTTGTTTCGGGTCTGGCTGTTTGTGTATTTGAGTTTATATGTTTGTAAACGCACCCAGGTTATAGGAGAAATTCCTAGTGTGGGGCAACGTTTAAAAAAAAATGTGCGAATCACTAAATTAGGTAATTAGGACTAATATTTGATTGTAATTTCTGAAACTAACTTTTTATTCTTAGATCTACCTACTTATAGCTAAGCGTGAAAAACTTATGAAAGTTAGAAACAAGTAGGTACCATACTTGCTTAACAATAATCCTTCCCGAATTAGTGTTAGAATAACGATATTATCTATTATATTAAAATATGTTATCGCATTTATTAGTACCTTCATTATTTGTTTCCTAAATACATTAGGTAAGTGCACATCTAACTTTTAAAGAGGTCGTGTCTTATACTTAAACAAAAGTTTTTTTTTATAAAAAAAAAGCTGAACACCTTGGAAGCCAAGTTCTCTTAAGGTTTTTAATATTTTACGACGACAAGGAACTGGTGTTAAGAGAAGATTATCAGTAATTCTAAAAGTAGGTATCCATCACGGATATTTTGAGCCAATATGATAGTCTTTTTATTTCGCCAGTAGAAAAGGAGAGTAGAGAAGTTCATTTAAATGTTTAGTTTTTGTATTTCTTTATCTGAATTGAGTTTTCAATATCGAAGATGTCGACCCATCATTTTCAACCATTAGGTGGCGTAGTGAAGTTTGAAATTATACATTAATTACCTACAAATAAGTTATTATAATTAATAAGAAATATAGTATTTTGATAGTTACACCTATACCGCTGTCACAATATTTTCTTCACATCATCTTACTTAAATGATCATGGCAACTCACGGCCTTAGTCGTTTCCTATGAAGAAAAACCGGCAAGAAATTTCATGGTAACCCTTTGAAATAATATAAAACTTCAGTGATTATACTTTTGCTACAAGATACGTCAATACTCATGTAAATCTTCTTAGGATAAAAAACCTTTTCGTAGTCGAGTAATAAATAGAAAATTAACATTTCCAAACAATAGCCGTAGTTGAAAAACGTGGGTTTTGTAACTGGTGACAATGTCGTATTTTAAATAATTGTAGAAGGCCGTATAAAAAGGGCTCAACGACGTCTATAAGTTGTGTCGCAAACTTATGATATCCTTTAATGTAAACGAGCTGTTTATGAGTCTATTGATTCTACTCAATTATTCACAACAGAAACAATATAATTAAGAGTTAATTAGATTCTATTGACAGGTAGTAGCTTAGAAATATTCGCGTAATACGGCTGTTTATTGAACAATTAAAACTATTTGTTTGCGTTCGCCAAGTCTCTACCTAGATGTACAAGAAACATCTTTATTATTAAAAAAACAATACAGTGACAACGTCCGAACAACCACAAGTTTTCATGATAGTGGTCTGGATTTGGATTTAAGTTTGGACTAAGTGTTATTGATTTATTCTCCCAAGAATATCTCAATAACAAGTACTTAGTATTACGGAGATTAGATGTATTGGCAAAGACTTGTCACACTGAACTTGACTGAATAGAACTGGAGAAATGTAGCTGTACCTAGCTACAGTACCCACTTTCCTCAATTTCTTGGAGAATAAAGATTATGATGTTTCCTACAGAACTTTCAATGCTTAGATGTCCTATTAAGATCATTTGATATGTAAATAGATTCAGATTTATCATTAAGAGATATTTTCTAAAGTAGGCCGAGCAAAAGCGGTTGCAGATAAGTTCTTAATCTCAAGGGGAATTCCCGTAACCTTCTTAAGTAAGCTACCCGTATTGGAAAGACTACGTAGGTATTGTTTTTGATTCAATTTAATAACTAATAAGTTTCGTTTTATAATATAGATACCTGAAATTACGAATTACGTCGTTACGTTATGATATAAGTAGAATCTATACCATAACGTAACGACATATTGCATGACTTATTGTTATTCAAAATCTACATATAATGTGACATTGAAGTCTTGCCAAACAGCAAATTGTCAAATGTCTGATTAAGTATATAAAGAATTATTTTATTACTGATATAACAAATGATGCAGATGTAGGCTTTAAGATTAGGGTCGGTAAATAAAGCTGATTAATTGACATGTCGAAAATTAAAAAGATAGCTACAACAACAAAACGGCTTTGAAAAATGTAAACACAAAAGAAGAAAATTACCATTTGCTTGTTTAGAACACGTCGATCCGACGGTGACAGAAATGAGATAGCTGCATCCGTGATATCCAAATTACAAACCAACCTAAAAATTAACCTGTTAAAGTAATTTTTTAAACCATTAGGAACACCATCACATATTTCTGATGGTTTAAAAATTGTGTCTTTTGATTCATGGTGTCCCTGTTGCATGTACTAATTCGCGTTTATGCACTACTGCAAGTTGCAGCCAAGTTCTTATTGAACTATGACCTAAATGAGAGCGGTCACCCCTGAACTCATTTAATAGTAACATAAATAAAGGGAGGAATGGGGGCTTTGTATGAACGAAACAGTTTCATATAGATCTTAAATGTGTCGTTTATAATCCTTAGATAAGTACTAATATTATAAAAGCGAAAGTGAGTTTGTTTGTATGTTACGTCTTCACACCTAAATAGCCGAACCGATTTTGAGGAATTAATCAGTTTGAGTTGAGATGCGTTACATTGAGTTCACAAAAAAAAGTAATTTGCTAGCAATATTTTTGGGTTGACTTACTCAGTTAGATGTGCAGAATGCTTGGTTGACGACTGTTGACGACGGTTGCTTGGTTGTTTATTTCTACAAGAGGAAGATATCTATGTGTAACTAAAATAAAAACAAAGTTTTTCTATGTTAAACTAACTTCAGTTTCTCCTTGGTCATGGCGTGTGCCATGGCGCCGAAATATCGGAAACTAAAAAACAGAAAAGAGTAAACATGGTAAACCAAGATACAAATATTATTAATAACTAGCTGTTCCACGCGGTTACACCCACGCTGCTCATCACCTGTTGGTCATAGCGTGATGTTATATAGCCTATAGCCTTCCTCAAGAAATGGGCTATCCAACACTAAAATAATTTTCCAATTCCAACCAGTAGTCCCTGAGATTAGCGCGTTCAAACAAACAAACAAACAAACTCTTCAGCTTTACAATATTAGTATAGATGTAAAACAATTTTTTCGTGAACTCGGCTGTAGATAATGAGTATCAACATAACACTGCTAGTAGCGTTAAATCTTTTTAGGACGCTTCGTCTAGACTGGGTCAACTGGGTGACACATTTTTCGATCATGTTTAGAAAAGTTATTGTTAGTTGTGCAGAACGAGACTGGTAGGCCTGAGTGTCCAAACGATATATTATAACCGAATTATTTCCCTCCTCAAGAGTACAACTCCCGGCCACCGTAGATGCGGGTCTGTGGACGGTGAGCAATGGGTAGCTCACCGTCCATCCGTCTATTGACGACAGGCCGTGTCGACGGCGCGTTCGTGTTTCTCACGCACCTCAAAGAGATGTCAGCAAAGCAGAGGGGCTTGCCAGAGCCTCCGCCTGCCGGGGTTGCGGGTTTTCGAAAGAGATACCGCGGCCTCGGAACGTAAAGGGCAATAGAAGGAACATGGATGGGTTATAGTCAGTAAAAGTCTGACACGCCCCCCCGCTCCGCCCAGAGCGGGGGAAGTTATTTGATGATTATCCATGCCAAAAATAATAATATTAGGTAATTGATTTATATCGAAAAGAACAAAACAAAATGACATCCGTAACTAACAATCAAAGTTATTTCATTGCAGTATTTACTGCGTTTCCAAGATACTAATAAAATCTTTTAATAAATAATTACTGTGGGCCCTTGCAACTACCTATTATATTTAATCGTGTAACCATTATTTTACAACATAAGCGATGCACAGTGTTCCACTTTAAGATCGTTCTTCGGTATATGAATGATTGCAAGCTATAGTTTCTACAAAAAATTAAATAAAAGGTGAAAAAATTCCTTCATTCAGTAGACCACAAATATTTACGTAGACATTAGGTACCTAATTATTAACAAAAAGTTTTCTCTCTTAATGGTATGAGACACCGCTTTCGATAAGTGCGATCTTTTTAATCAATTGACAATAATTATGATAAGTAATCCGATTTAATTTGATGTAAAATGACTGTTTTATGCAACAAATTGAGAAGGGGAGTGAAGTAGTGAAGTAGAAGGTGTTGCAACGCGAAGCATAAACACATCGTCTAAAAATTTAAATTTTCCTCTTTCTTAAGTTTTTTTTAGGCTACTGGTAGGTATGGACTCTGAAAAGTATGTGAGGTGACACCATCATTTTATCTTCATTCATGGCATGCATAGGTATAAACTTATTCTAGTTTCCTTCAGGTATGTATAACCTGAAATCTTGTATTGTGTAGGAAACTGAAAATCCCAAAGAATTATTTAGTTCATAGATTTATCTTACTTAAATCCCGATTATGGGATAAAATTATTAAATTTGGACTTTATTCGAATGATTCCATTTAGGTTTTGTTGTTTCTGTTCGTCAATCAGTTAGGTTCCATGAAACGTGAAATTTTCATGCAGTTATGAAACAAATTCTTGTCTTCATTGGCTTTTTAAAATCAGGGTGCAAGTCCGTAATTAGAATTCTATTTAATTTTGTAAACTAAAAACTTTTTTTAAGTTAGGGGCAGTTTGTAATCGTCAAAAACATACGATGAAACCACAGCTATTTCACAAGGCACAATAACTGTGGTAGGATTGGATAGGATGATGGTTGCCCATTTCAAAGCGTAACCTCAATGCAGAAGAATGGGCACGAAATTCCATGGACACACTTTTTATGAAATTTGGTTTACAAGTAGCGTAAGGTCTCTAAGAAGATGAGTCAGTCCTCTTTTGTGAAACTAGTTATTAAGCGAAACACGGTGTTATTAAAGACCCGAGGACAAACATACAAATAACTTCCAAAGATTACTTTTTAAGGTATTTCAGAAAAAATAATTGAGGAAAATGGACTTCGTATTTTCAAAGTTTCCCAAAGATCAGTTAAAATGAGCCATCTCTCGTCGTTTCTCGGCACGAATAGCGCCACCTATGTAGCGACCTCTAAATCACTTCTCTAACGTCTCCGCGAAACCTCTCCTATTTCAGTTAGTACCGCGAAATCCCGGCTGTTCTTTCAGTGAATACATAGGTACGTAGATATTTGACGATTTCAGTGTAGATGTGCTGTAGTTCTAATGTATGATAAGAGTGTTTTAGTGTTGCTCTACTTAGCTATTAGTTTTATCGACGTTATAACGTGGGTAGACCTGGTAGGTACAGTCAGCTGTACAAAAATAGGTCAAAATTGAACGTCATAACAGGAAGTGTTTTTTTTTAAATAAACATTATCAATCTATCTATTATCTTAGGGAAATCTTTAAATAGTGGGTATTCCGAATTGTACTAATTTGACTAACGAATTAAAAGATTCTTATCAGAGTGGCTTCGAAAAATCTATTTTTAATTTCGCTGTGTGTTACTGTCCATATGTATTATCTTATCTAAATTTTTATGACTATGCTCATCGATATTGATTACATTTTGAATTAATGATAATTGTTGTCTACTAGGAACTAAGTTACATTATATACCTACATTTTTTACCTATCTGAGCTGAAGATTCGGTTCCGACGACCTAATTTCATCTTCTGCCATAGATAAACTTAATGAACAGTTGATTTATATTACATATTTGTAACCGATGAAATTTAATTTGCTAAATAGCGATATCATCTTATCTTGACCCAAAAACTTGATGACGATGTATCCATCTTATTATCTGAGCATCAAAGACAATAACGTAAAGCTGTAGCCAATATCGACGCAGGTGGTAGTCTATAAAGTCGATTCTTAACTTCGCGTCGCCTTGTTCGTAAATCTGACGAGGTGAAACAACTTGTCCTCGGCCGAGCCATTTTTTGCCACTAGAGATTTGTTTGCCCGCGGTACAGGGCTGGCGGACTGTCTCGACGGAAACCCATAAACATGATCAAGTCGGGCCGACTCTGCCGCTTTTTTCCAGTGCCCCACCCGGGCGTGGGCGGCAAAGAACGTGTGGGCGGTTTGCTTCAGTGGAGGGGATAGTAAACGCCAATCCAACGCCGCATTTCCGTCCGGTGTTTTGAAAAGGACAGAAAATTGCGGCCGCGGTTGGCGGTCGATACGCAGCACCGCCTTTAAGGAGGGGCCAAATTGGCCGTCTCCTACTGCGGAGGGGCGTCAGGCGTCGTACGCGCGCCAGTCGGTGTTTAACCTCGATCGCGTAAAGAAGGTATAGGCCGGTCGCACACGAGCACGAGAGCCCGGCATGCGAAGCGCGCGCGCACCGGCCTGACGCGCAGGAATGGCAGCGCGCCGCGCAGTCGCCGCGCACACAACTAACTGTGATACAATTAATTAACTTAATTTCATACTAGAAGAAGTAGAAATATTTATAGGAAACTAATACGTCCGTGCTAAAGACTTCGAGAGACAGTGTTTAGTGTGAAGCCGCCCATATGATCGTCCCGATGGCAGCGTATGCGCAATTTGGCTATTCATACCCGCCCGCCTCGCAGGTTAGTAAACAACTGTGTTAAGTACCTTTCTATTAAATCCTGGCTTCAAAAGTCTATTTGTACTTCCCTTTGTCTAAATATCTATAATAATATTAATCCAGTGACAACATTCTTTGATGTTACCTGATTTTAAACGGCTCTACCTTCTTACATTGTAGAGACGATTTCAATACGAAAAAAAAAATTAACAACAAGATACTGGCACATATGAGATACAAAGAATGCTTCTCTGGTGCTTGTGGCTGTTACTCTTAGCATGTTAGAGCTAACTACTTGGTTTGAGTAGCAAAAGTGTCTGAAAAAAGTTCCCTTCATTATTATTTGCGTTTTTGTTCTTGTAATGCCTCTATTAGTACACAAACACGGAAGTGCTAATAGTCATTTCAGCCTATCATAGCGTTTGTTACGTTAACTGGAATCAGATAGATCTATGATGTTAAAACAACTGATGTGTGATAAAAATAATGTAGATCTATAGATTAGGTTTACTCTACGATAACCACAATACTTAATTGTTGATTACAAGGACATAAAGTGAAACGATTTGTTTTAGTTAAACCATATTGATGTTGAAATTTCCATAAAACTAAAGAATTTATAAAATAAAACAGATTTTTTATTTATACACACCTTATGGAGGAACTTGAGAGTTATGCCACCTAATTGATTACAAAATAATACATGTAACTTAATTAAAATGTATTTTATCTAGCCTAATGTAACTTAGAATAATTCAAACAATTGAATATGTAAATATTTGTGTTTGGTAAGAATGTCAGCCATTTTTATGCAAACTTTTATGTACCATAGTTTTGTCATTTTTTTCACTAGTTACACTGTAGGTATATTAAAACAGTACAATCATTTGTTTTTTTTCCGTCCAGTTGTTAACAACATCTGCCTATCTTTTATACAGATACGTATGAACTTTAGGCCTACCCAATTATACCTAATCAAAACTGCACCTTTGCAATGTAAATCATATTATATCATTTATAAAAAAAGATTTTTCATTGACATGTTTGAGTTTTAGGTTACAAAACATGAAAACACAAAAATCATCTAATAAGAAATCGATTAAAGATTGTTTTAACATCATGTTTGTGTAAAACAAAATTTATTGATCGGATACACAACGAAACGTGAGATCACTTACTTAATCCCAACTTAACTAAATGAAACTTTAACCACTTACGTAATCTTCCTTAAAATAAATTAATGGCCTCCTACTTTGTGGACTCCGGCTGTTAGTAGTATTTACTTTCATTGATTTTCTATTTCAATGTTAACCCACACTATTATTGGTCTATTTAATTTTGTTTATGAGTTTGTATTTTATTTAATGAACTTTAGATATAGCCTACTTGATAATTGTGCTATTAATTTATGTTTTAATAATACAAAGATATTTGTACCTACTCGTAGATGTGCGGAAAACAAATTATAATTGGTAACTACTTAGTAAGTTTTAGATGTTAAGTTTCAATAATATTATGAACATATGAAGCCATAGCTTCATAACTCCATCTCAGTCCCACAAAGCAGTATGACCGTTGAAATTTAACTTATTTAGAAAATTGCTTCTTTTGCATGCTTTATTCGCATGTTTTTCAGTTCATGTAATTATATGGCTGCTGGGTATTATTATTTTTTCAGATACAATCAAATCAACTAATATTGCTACTAAATAGGCCTCACAATCAGTCGTTTGTCTCTTGTTGTACTGAATAGGTATATCCTGTTACTTCATACTACTCCTATAGGTACTTAATCATATAAAACTGTTGTATATCTACATTTATGTCTGCATACATTTAGTTGTAAGTCGAACCTACTTATATTTCTTCAGTATGTAACTTTCTGCTCACAAAAACAAAATCTGAACAAAAACGAGACAAGGAATATTACATTATTAATATTGTATTTATATAAAAAAAATACAGAAAAAACAAAGGGACGCATTTTTATATGTTGACTAAATTAGTGTTAACACTATTGGCTGTACAACATACCTAAGTATTTGTGTTTTTACAAGTATAATCATGATCATGGCCAGTCAAACATTGTTTTAAACAAACATATGACTAAGTATTATAATATTCTACTAACCCTGTAAAACTAATGAAATGGAATTCAATTTATTATACAAAAGGTTTACAAGAAAGTTATTTGTTTTGACTTTTGCCTGAAAACTTGTTACAATTGAACTGAGTGTCAAATAAGTATAGGAAAAAATTTAAACAGACAATATGGTTGTCCTATTTATATAGGGCTTTATTAATATTACAAGCCCATAAATAACACACGTTCCGTTATTATCTTCTGACATTTTCATCACCTGTTGACGGTATAAGCCGTCGGACGGTAGCCCTTAAGTACTTAGCCGGAGTAGGCTCAATTAAAAGTATACTTAAAAAGAATATTATCTCTGAAATTAAACAGGGTACGTGTTAATAGTACTTAATTTTCTGCAGCCAACTTAATGAAAAACGATTATGTTAAGACGAGGTCGCTTAACATGCAGATGTGCCTAAATATAAACAGTTTTAAAAGCGTAGGATTCACAGAAAATATTGTCAAGTGGAAAATTAACCAGAAAAGCGCTACAAAATGTTGTTTACAGAAATGCAAACCAGTGTAAGCACACTGTTTTGCATGTCAGATACATAAACAGCGAATCGAATTATAAATTTACTATAATATTATTATTTTGACGTTATACGATTGCTAAAACATTAATATTTATAACAATGTAACCACAATCACAGAACCGAGTATATTGTAAAGCAGCTGACTATTAAATAAACATAAAAGATTAACTTCTTCGTAAATATTGTGCATGGTATAAATGAATATTCTTAATATTTAATCAAGTTTCGTAGTAAGGGTTTTATATGTTGAAAATAATTAACTAAAAATAAAATCAATTGAGTTATGTTGAACTAATTTATTGTTGCTTAAATATTTGTGGTGGTTGTGGCCATGAGTGAGAATTTCAAGCAGCATCCGTAATCACGATATACCTATCATTTGGATTTTGTCATATACTTAGTAGTACCTAGTAAATAAGCCGTGTAAAAAATATTTACACAACTATACAAGTAAGATAACAAAAGCCTTTCAAATTAGGTATGTGTGATGTATAAAAGGTGTTTTAAAGAATTGTGTTACAAGTAATTTTTGAAGTTATCATTATTGTAGTGAACAGATTAGTCGATATTGAAATGCACGATGTACCTTATTGTTGCGGCATACATTAAAGAAAAATATCTCTAATCTAATATCTGTATCGAACAAAATTAATAATCTTTAAGTATAATATACATGTAAAGAAATAGTTATCAGCTAAACCTAAATTAAAGTATTAAGTTTTGTGAAAGATTTTTATCAGTTTGTTCTGAAAATAAATAAAGACTGATATACCTAATGGTAGTATTCTGTGAAATAAAAAGTAGGTGCAACACGTATACAATTACAAGCTGTCAATAATTTGGAAAATAATATTAATTAAATTCGAAATTGCAAAGTTTTGATTAAAATCGTTTAAAATGCAGCAAATATTATGTACATTTAACTCTTATAAAGATAAAGACAAGGCCTCTTCTTGGCTGCATATCAAATCCCAGATAATGCCTTTTTCGTACAACGTATGTTTTGGTTTTAATTTCACCAGAACTGGGATTCTAAAACTGGCTGCTTTAGCAGAATCAAAATAGAATTATAATATGGATCACACGTTAAATTTCGAACAACGATCACAGCTTTGATTAGGGATGGATTGTCACTTTGTGACCATTTTACGAAGTGTAATGGAATAATAATTCTTAATTAGTCTTTATTAGAATTCTTTTTTTAAAGCGGCCATTTTACGCCCCTGTGCTAACCTGTATTAGTAACAAAACTATTTGATTGAAAATCAACAAATGCTGACTTTATTTTCCATGAATCCTAATTACTAACATTTACATTAAAATTCAAAAGCATTTATTTCAATTAGACCATTACAGGAACTTTTGAATGTCAAGAAAAAAATGTTGAAGCTACAGTCCCGGTCATAAGACATAATAACTTGTGAAAGTACTGTATCTTGCCCATTCCAAATCGTAGATCTCTATGAAGACGAATGGGCAAGAAACTCCATGCTTCATCCTTTCAGAATGTTATCATTAATTAATGCATGTTAACAGCTAATAAACCTGTATTTCGTAATGTTGGTAACTCAAGTAGGTAGGTACCTAAATACTTGTCAGATAGCCTATCAATAAAATGTAAGTACAATTCCTAAACAACATTATGTGAATGTTAAGTAGGTATCTATGGTCGTTATTTTCTTAGTCTATTGTCATAGAGGAATGCGTCCATTACTTGCTTTCCCTTAATAAAAACCGAATTTTATTATTTTAAAAGGTAATTAAAAAGTTGCTCTCTTTAAAATAACACAACAAGATATTATCTTAGGCCGTAGACTTGACAGACATATTGACGTTAATAGAAAATGGTAAATATTAAACTAATAATTAATTACAACAATCCCAAAAAGGTGGTGACTTCGATCGCCTAGTTAGATAGGATTAAAGGCTATTAACATCTGTTTTATGGTGCACACGATTCTCACCTTAAAGGCCCATGTTATATTGTGTATAATAGCATAAATTTACAGCTTATATTATTAATACGATTCTAGAGTAAATACTATACGACGTTTAAGTAACGAAACGTTAATATTTGACACCCGCATGAACTGATAGAAAAAACATCAAGCTGAAATTTCTACAAGTAAAACAAGGGTTCTGTACTCATTTTAAATAAAGTCATTGTGCCATTCATTACAAATCTAGGCTTTTTAAGGTTAACTCTACATACAAAATGTTACAAATAAAATTATTAAAATATCAGAATTCATGGTTAAACATTTTACTTGCATAAAGTCTCGATCCGCTATAGCACTAGGTAAGCCTATAAACCGAAACAAGATACTAAAATAATTAAACATAAACGAAAAAGGAAAAACAGTCACAACAATAAAAAAACGTCCCAATTGTGAATAGATGACTGGGTGACAGATGAATGGCCGGACGGGTTGATAAACGAGTAATCCCTTACGAGGTTCCGTTGTTACCTTTACGGGACTCTAAATAATATCAAGATGGCGCCTCTGTGAACAAATACGATCTGATAATGTTTAGGAGCAGGTAAAGTTGACCCTTGCGTTAAATTTTGGGTTTTTATTCCTCACACATTAAGAAAAAAAATACCCTAATAAAAATTCAATTTTAAGTGTTACGTATTTAGCGCTTTGGCAACAATTTACATGTGCTCGGCACGACTACGATCTAAACTCTCGACCGGCTATGGATTAAATAAGTATTTAATCCGCTTATCGTCGAGGGCGATCTGTGCGCCAGTCAGCTGTTACATGCGTTTCCCCATTGCGATCTGACGATAGGCATTTCACACGACGTCAAAGCATATTTTCGTTGTGTTTTTTCTGACTAATCTGATAACTTGAGCGTCCATGACTGCTGTTCTATTTTTATAAATCATAGAATACTAGAAGCCATATAAGTTGACGAAACAGCGACAAGGTATTAGCTATGTAGTTTGTATTCAATGCTTATTCAATAAGTCGTTTTTGTATAAGCTAATAAATGGTATTAATAAATAAAACAAAATGTATTTATTTTCAGGCACGTCGAGAAAACGGTCTGTCAAGCAAGCTACGATCTTATAAGAACAAATGCATTTTGATTATTTGTCGGTCATACTTATTAGAATACAAACTTATACCTTGCTTACTATTTCCGTTCAATAATTTACAGTTACTATGAATTAAAAGCGGATTTGTTCGCAGGTAGAAAGCACCAAGGACCTGTTTGTATCGCTCGTCACGAGAGCAGAAAGGCACATGTGCAATCCCCACAACAATTTTCCGCCTAATTGACCGAATGCAATTGAGCATTCAAGTTGATTCGATAGCAGTTAATAGTTAATAGCCTCCTGATACGGGTCCTTTGCTAGAAAATCAAACAAACTCGAAAGAAAATTGCATTGGGTAACCTGCCGTTTGTAAACACTTTAACTTTTAAAACACGCACAGGTTTCTGCATTTTTTTTTACTCTTTGTGATCCCTTCCTTTTAATTAAATTTGTGTTGTTTCATTTGTCCAAATCAAAATGTTCTTGAGTGAAACGTTTAAACCATGAGATTTTTTATAAGACAGCTACTGAAAGTTATAAATAAATGTATATTAAAAAATAGCTTATTTTACATGTTTGCTTTTATGTAGGTATGCATTGACAATAAATTGTGGATCATGGTATTTATCTGTCAAACAACTAGACAAAAAGAACTTAACTTTTTTACAAATCTGAGTCTATTCCTTTCAGTGTTTTAATAAAATAAAATAAATTAAATTAACATTTGTATTATTTTTGTATATTTCTAGAATAACCCTCGTTACGAGTATAATGAAGTTGACTTTTAAAATAGGGTTCCTGCTTAGCATAGGGCAATTCTGTTTCTTTTTTACTCCGTGTGTTTCAAAAAGAGTCATTCTAATTATTGAGATGAAAATATTTTTGCGTTGAGTGTGGGTGGTGGCTTGTCGTTGATTACCTTACTATAACTATGTATTGTTAGCTGTAAGCAACCCAAACACAATAAAATAAATAAACATAATGGGAAAGTCAAAATCAGAAGTTTCAGTGTAGTTTGTCGAACATGTCTGCCTCGATGTGCATTATATAAAACAGAGGTTACCTTCGTAGGTATCGTTTTCAAGAATTTATTAAACTAAAACTTTCATTTTACCAGTATGTAAATTGTAAAATATGATTAATTAACATGGTATCTAATATTTTTTGTTTTTATAGAAGATCTCGCGTAGCACCCTGTACCTATTTACTTTTAAATCATATGAAAAATTGATATTTAAAGGTTTTACCTAAATAAAATTTCTTACATAGATTGAATGAAGTGATTGATCTTCTTTAAAAATGAAGTAGGTACTTAATCGATTCTTGTGTGAAAATTACCTAACCTAAAATATTTTCAGTTTATTTCAATGACACACATCTAAAAACAATAAAAGAAACCCAAAAAAATACTGAAAATGTTTCACAATAAAAGGTCGGTTTATTTGTAAAGGGCATAGTTTTGACAAATTGTGAGTGATCGAACTAACTTGTGCAAGTGTGCGAGAGTGGACGGACGGCCGATAACAAGGGCATCACGCGTTTTATCAATCATATGAATCAAAAAATATGAGAGATACGGTACAGATATTATTATTGGCAAAAAGCCTACATAGTCCCACTGCAGTGCAAAGGCCGCTCTATAAATGTTAAGTATGAACATTGACATTGATTTTTTACTCACGAAAAACGTTTTATCCATCCAAGTTGCTAAAAAGTGTGTATTAAATTGAAAAAATAGGAACAGGAAAAAATGGAGCTATTTAAAAGAAAATATTAAACCCTACTGCACGCCAAATTCAACTTAGTGATACATAATAGTAACATTAATATTCCAGTGTTCCTTATTGAAATGAAAGCCTGTCTTAAGTCAGTTGGTCAACTAAAATAAAGTCACCAGTGTTATCGTTATTCTTTGTGGTTAAAATTAAAATCGTACATAGTTTGTCTGCATTCTTGAACAAACAAACAAATTGGTAAACAAACTTATTAGTATGTTCTGCTCCGACAAGGTACATAACTATGACCTACAGTTATGCACCTTTATTAGGAACCTGAAGACATGTAAAATGTTTAAAATTGAAAAAAACTCTTTAAAAATTTAAACTTCGCCTATTCATGGCATTCTGTTGCATACCGAACAATAAAAAAGAACGTACAAATTAAGGTTATCTAGTTCACTTGTATATTATTTAATACAGTGCCTAGCGGTACAGGTTTGCTTCTGAAGATGGCCACCCATAACACGTAGGGCTATGAAAAATAGACTACCTACGACCAATTCTCATACCTACTGAATATACATATAAAATTTCATAAAAATTGGTCGAACCGTTTCAGAGGACTATGGCAAGTAAAACTGTGACAGGAAAATGTTATATAGTAGATAAGAAAAAGAAGTAAGTTGTTTTTGTCAGTAGACCATCCCGTGACTTTTAGGTGTTGGTTAAAACACTTTTATTACATACTAGCTGGTGCCCGCGGTCTAACTCTGTGCCAAATTTCATCAAGATCCTTTCAGCCGTTTTGACGTAAAAGAGTAACAAACATCCAAACATCCATCCATTCTCACAAACATTCGCATTTATAATATTAGTAAGATTATGCAAGCAAATACCCATTTAAGTGATTCCCTTAATGAGCATTTTGTCCCATATAGCTACGCAAAATAGGTCCACACTTTTTTGCTTACGATGAATGCGGTATTGAATTATTTATATGTAATTACTGCACACTTCGTACAAGGAATACACAACATGAGCTACATATTTTTTACTATTTTTAATTTAAATACAGATGGAACAAATTGCTAATTGTTTAAGACAGTCCTTGTATACATTCATCTTTACATGCTGGTAATTAATCATGATACGGGTAATAAATTATGGCGCTTGAGTTAAACAAAGGGTTTTTATTCTTCAAACCCTAGACTTAGCTAGCTGAAAGAATTTTTCAAAGGGACCGGTAATTGCCTGCAGTAGAATGACGTGAATCATCAGAGCTATCTAAGTGTTTCTCAATCAATGTTTAAGTTGGCATCTTACTTTACATTTGGGGCAACCTCGGCTACACAGTGCATACACAAAACAGCATAATATCTAGTAGGGGTCACACTCGGCCCGCTTGTGGCGAAATCATAATCATTAATTCACCGGAATTTTGTGCGAACGCCAACGTCGTGCGTAAAGTGGATCCATTTATTTGGAAATCCGGTGGGAGGTCACAGCAAAAGTCCACAATAAAAGCCGGGTCCGGTAGCACAGTTTAATTGAGTCCTCCGACCTCATAATCCGCGCCTCTCGCCCCACCCGCTAAATGTTATTTATAAGCGAAACTCCAAACAGCCGCCGGCCGCCGCACCTCTCCGTGTATAAATTTTAGCCTATTGCACCCCATACTGGCTGCCAGCCACTGGCGTGTTTCAGCAACGCGTCATTACTTTTACTGTTTTTCTTCGCGCTCGCTCTAAGCTGGTAATTAATTTGCAGCGATTATTGCTATTGCCTTTACGCTTGTTATTAAACTTGTCGATAATTTAAGATGGAACACGAATCTCAAATTGCGGCGTCGCGGCCGATTGCCCTTTCGCATACGCTTAGATTGTGTTTTGTCGGGAATAATTACTCGACGCGTTTCCATTCGATTTGTTAGCGATGTACAGTGCGCACAACGAACACCCGCGTCTCCATATCCGTGTGAGTTGTTCATTATTTATAAAAATATGCACTCTTATAATTTACCTTAAAATATTGATCGTGGTTACTTACGCTTTGAATTTTATTATATTAGGATTAACCTACATATTTTGTTTAAAATATTTTCCTCGGGAAAACATTAGGTCCCTGTATTATTATAATAATATTTGTATAATTAATACATATTAAATTATGCTGGTAGCGCTGTTTGCCCACCGGTTTGAAGTTATTTCGTAAAGGTTAATTTGTGCAAACTATTTTGTACAGTAATTGCTGCCGGCTATAAAATATCTAATAACAGACCTGATGTTATTATTTATTTTTGTAACAAATTACCTAGGCCTTTTTATTATTTGGCTATTAATCGTAGCGTTATCGCAATTTCATCAGGTGGACGGGCAATTAAACGAAATACTTACCTAGCAGATGACATTTTTATCCGTTACTTTAAGTTGTAAAGTTACATTAACATACTTTTACGCTCTGTCGGCTTCGAACGTTGCAGAATTAATGCCCAATGGACGCCGATTGAACATGTGGCGAGTCCATTGCTCGCATGGCAAGAGCCATAAATGAAGTACCCGCCGAGTATTAACTACTGGGAATTTGGCCATCGGAATTATCGGCGCAATCCGCTTGACGATAATTGAATGGAAGCGCGTTAAATAACCATTAATTGTTGTCGCGAGCGCGATTGATATTTATCGCCGGTGCGATCTGTGGGCCCCAAGGTGCGGCCGGTGCATCTCTAATGGCGGCTCGCACACGTCCGCGCGTGTGTCACAGCCGACGCGTCATTTCGTCGTGTTCCGATAGCCACGCACGCCGCGAACCCGTTTTTCGTGACAACGTGCGTCACGCACACACCTCATTTCAATTTTACTACAAGAATCGAGCCGTTTTATCGCGCCCTAGTCATATCGTTGTTTTCGCGAACGCTTATATTCCAACTAAGTATACTTCGCTCGACATTCCGACGCCTAGTGTGACACTAGACATTAATACCCACATGACATATTGTATATTACATTGTAGACACATTATACGACGCTATGCTCCGCACAGCGCACCGAGCTCTGGTACATAATAATATTATGTCAGTGCAGTGTAATGTACTCGCGACGACACATTATCGTGATGTGGAAAGGTGTTTGTGTCTTAAAATAAAGGAGCATTTCTGTGGAACTACTTATTACTTTTAGTTGCCATACTTGTTGGTGTTCCATGCTAGTTAAAACAAAGCACGAATTTGTGGTTACCATCCATATTCTGAAAAGAAAGTGAACTATGTGCTTGACTGTAAGGGAGACGGACGCTCAGTGTGAGACCATTTTTCCGAAGCAGCGCTGCAAAGCGCCACATAATATTTCCAAGGAATGGCGCTTGAAGATTTATGTTTATGATACGCATAATAGTGGCGTCAATTGAAAGCTGGCGGCGAAGGAGACGACCCCTTTTGTGTTCCGTCTCGATGCGTGGATGTTTTGTGATGTCTCCACCCATTACTGTGATATTTAAATAGCGCTTAAGGGCCATTATTGCTGACCATTCAGAAAAAATATGTTTCGAAACGTTATGGTTATACGGCGCTACTGCCCTTACGCTTTACGAGCGGGATAATCTTAAGATATTATTTAAGCATATTTAATTATGATGTTAGAGGCGTACGAAGAGGAGAAAGTTATTCCTACTTGAGTAGCGACTTAAAATGAGAAAAATCGTTGTTTAATGGTTCGACCTCGCCGAGTGGTCAGGTGGAGTGAGCACGCATGGAGTGTGCGCCCGCGCATCCCGCTAAATCCCCTCGCGCGCCCTTGCTCAAATTAAAATACGACTCCCGTTCGTCAAGCGTCTCAAAAGAAACAAGAGTGGCGTTTACAGCCCAATCATTATAATGATCGGTTATCGATTTGCTGTATGGCGTGTTTTTCTAAAGGACCAAAATTTAGTGCGTCCGATTACGCGCCGCTGCGCTGGCCGCCGGCTATTCCGTAATCTATTCCTACCGTCGTCACGATATCGTCGACTTATCTTCGTCGTTCACTCTTATAATTTTGGAAAATTCATATAATAACATCTGATAACAATCTAATTATTATAATGTCCTCTTTAACATATCCCGTTGGTCGGAGCGAAATTGGAACTCGAGACGAACCTTTGGGACGAGGTAATGCCTTCGCTAATGTAATGGAAATTATGAGATCATCTTTATGCCTTTCAACTGTGCTTTTAAAATAAACACATTACTTCGACTTTAGCGTCGGTCCGGCGAGTTTATAGCGGGGCATTCGTGTGAACCACGCTTTATATTCAAATGCACTGTCCGCGCAGGTAGCTAATGATTTTCAATTAAAATAATTTGAAAATGATGTAGATAGCTTTTATTAGTCGTTATTAATGTCCATGAACAGACTAAGGACTGTATGGAAATCTAATAGATGTTTTCAGTTAATAAAATTAACAACGTTGAATAACTAATCATCAGATAAATAGAGGTTTCCGTATCAAATATTTATAACTAGTATTGTGAAAAGTGGAGTCACGGTACCGACAGCCGTATTTTATTTTTATATCAACACGGTCATCGCGTTCGAAGCATTAGAGGAGCTGCTATTTACTCTCCACACTCGGATATATCTAGACTTATCCGAATAGTGTTTCTACCTAAGTAACATTATTCTGTTACGACAGCTCTAAACGTGGCACACCATTACACTACAGAACAGGTTCAAGAAAATCCTTCGTATTTTTAACGTGACTTTCTACACCACCGCTGCTTTATTTATTTTTGTTTTATAGACTCATAATATTAAATCTAAAGTTAAAATAGTACTGCCAATATTAATCTATTCCTAATAATTAACTATTTAAATAAAATAGCGGTTCTTGTAGATCAAGTGTTTTTTTTTAATCAGAGCCGTAGTGTTTTTTTTTATTTTCTCAAAGTAGTAAGAGTTGCATTTCATTTAGTTTAAATTGTCTAGATATATGGGTGAAGACTGGAGCAACTAACACTACTTACCTAATAATAAAAGAGTTACTAACCCATTTCCATAATCTTAAGCAAGGATGGCGAACCTTTGGCACACGTGCCGTTGTCGAAACGCGGCGCAATACTTTGGCCACGCCACCCATTTTAATCATATTTTCTTCTATCTGTTATGCTTTTACTCGCCGGTGCAAGTCATTATCTTCAGAGATGAATAACATAAAGATTCGCTAAGAAATCGTCTGGGCGATGAGTAAATGAAAAAGAGTTTTGAGTTAATTATTTTCCCAATAATCATTAGTGATTATGACTTAGTTCAAAATTATTTGACGGCACATCTATGGTCTTTTTTGCGGATGGGAAATCATCAAATAAGTTCCCCTGCTCTGGGTCTCCATCCAGGAGGAAGAATCAGACTTGTACTGACTTAAACCCACCCGTTCCTTCTATTGACCTTTCTGTTCCGGGGCCGCGGTATCTCTTTAGAACAGCCCGCGACCCCGGCAAGCGGTGGCCCTTGCAGGCCCCGGTCGTCTATGGTCTCACTTCACAATTTTAAGGAGCACTGGCATGTTGCTCTATAATGGTACGCTACCACTGCTCTAAACGTTTTTCCTAGATATTGGCATAATCATGACTGCCTTGTTGGTCTAGTGGCCGCAAGTGCGACTGCAAAGCATGATATCCGGGGTTCGATTCCCGGACCGGTCGAAGTGTTATTGGTTTTTCCATCAGGAATATCTCAGTAGCAGTTACGGGGTCTGGATTTGTGCCCGGTTGACGGCAATAGCCCCACTCCAACTACATGGGACTTAAAACAAAACTGGCGAAATTCGGGTATACACCCATAATGTAATAATGCTATGTTATCCCTGAGTAGAATTCTACAGACGTAAAAATAAGACTGCAGTAAATAATATAACTTTAGGAATAGGAAACTCAGTTCATCGGGCTCAAATTATCGTCTCTAGCCAACATCAATATGTATGAAGGCTGACAACGAATCGCTATGAAGGACCAGCGGTCGCATGGACACTGTCGAATCCGCCCTCGTCCGAATCACATCAAATATTGACGGGAGACTGAAAGCTTCCCATCGTCTATATGGATATGTATGTACCTACTTACGCATCTATGTACCTTCATCTCTAGTTCTGCGTACATGATGAGGCGCATACACAATGAGACCACGCCTCAGCCCCATTATATCAATACTAATACAAAGGATAGATTTTGTTGTTTGTTCGTTTGTGGCGAATAGGCTCCAAAACCAATGAAATTTAAATTACCGGGAAATAACATAGACATTGGGCACAGCTAGTTTAGGCTTAAACATATTATTATGCAATGTATCCTGATCGGTAACCGCTTATATTTGGGATCAAGTGTTGCCAAAATAATTAATAATTTAAATTAAAGGTCAATCGGCCTATGAATGCATTAAATTTGGACGAATTTTCCCTCATCAGGATTAATTTATTTGACCAGATTGATAAATGTTATTTTATTATAGACTGTTTTATAGTTATGTTGGTTAAAATGACAAACTTTGAAGTAAAGGAGGTTCGGGTAGATTTAATGAAGTTAACTTTGTGTCGACTGATACTGATTTTTATGTGATAAGTACAGGTTCAGTAAAAGACTTTGACACATGAAATTTTTATTCAACCGTTCTGAATCTTATTTAGTTAATTTTTCTGTTCTTTATTTAAATTACATAAGGTATTCTTATGTAAACCTGCATCTAACAGACAGGTGAAGCCTTATCTAGTTAAGTTTATTACCTACATAACAAGTAAGGTATTGGTTTAAAGCAAGTATTTAAATCAAGCTTTAAAGGTTTAACCTTTTGTTAGGATTATATAACTGAAATACAAAGACTCTGAATCAAATGCGTTTAGCGTGGATAGAAGAAATAAAACTGGCAAAGACGAAAATCAATACGTTAACTTTTACATTAATAGACTACAAGCGCTATATTTTTTCTAGCGTTTCAATAGACGATAAAAATAATTTAAACAATAAACTCGTATTAATCCGTAAAATCAATAATTTTTCACAACATTAACGTGCTTGCGCATGTACAGTCACGAGCAATCACATGTACAAAAATTCAAAAACAATTTTCTTGGGTAAAAACGGTTTCTACTTTGTGAAACCGTTTAACGTTAATCAACAAATTCAAGACAATAAATATATTAATTATGTATTAATTAAATATTGTCATTCATTTTAGTCTAACTACATCATAGTCTTCACATATTTGTATAATCTCAACATGAATGATGTAAACATGATCTTGTAAATTTATTGTGATTTAAAAGAGTGTCCATGAAGTTTATTGCCCATTCTTCTTCATAGAGATCAACACTTTGGAATGGACAACTATAGTACTTTCACGATTTATTTTGCACAGTGCATATAATGTTCTCATTGAAATAAATGCTTTGAATTTGTACATGTTTTTGTTTGTGACTGTACTCGATTCAATATAATAATAATGTATGGTAACTGTGCATTCTAATCACAAACTTCAATTGCTAGAATATCTTACCGGTTTTGTTTTAATATGAGATATGAGCCCTTAGAAATTCAATGCGGAATAAAATTTCTGGAACTTTCCGACAGACACGCGATCGCTGACGAGTTTGCAATGGGGACTTCATTCTAGTTCGCTATGTTGTCTTGTGATACATTTGTTCTCAGTTCATTTCATTTCCCACAATACGGGTACAGTGTTTACAGTAAGTGTTTAAAGATTTATATTAGTAGGTACTCTTATCCTACCCGTAAGCAAATTTAATACATTAAGATTTTTAGTTTTCGGAAGGTATTAAAAAATAATGTCAACCAATGTAACTAAATGTCAACCAATCAAATAAAAACTGTGAATGTCGACAATTAAATTAGTAAACAATTTAATAAAAAGAAAAGAAAATGGTTGTACCTCAGATAACAAAGAAACCGGCTAAGAGAGAGAGAGAAACCTCCACGCGTTCCCGAGATAAAGTGTCAAAGGGGTAAAGGTCTTGACAGACAGACAGACGAACGACAAAATCATCCAATAAGGGTTCCGTTTTTTTCCTTTTGAGGTACGGACCCCCAAAAAATTACAAGGAATAATGCAAAACAATAAGAACAAGAACAAGACATCTTTTGTTCATCCTCATGCAAACACTTAGCCCCAATTCGCCACAACATTTAATTGTCCGTTGTAGGGTCTAGCAGAGTTAGAACTTATAGTTATAACGGTTATCATCAGCTTATTACGCAACAGAACTAACTCAAGTCTTCTAGTTGGCATCACATTTTTAACATAATTTCAGCTAACATATTTTTAACCATTAGTGCAAAGATTGTTTTATTCGTAGGTCATTAAAGTATTTTTTAAATGGGTTATTTTAAATTTGCATTTTAACGAAGTTTTGTAGAATCATAATTTTAAATAAATAAATAGTTAAAACTGTAGCTTGGTTATATTTTCGAATAAGTTCACCATAAACCAATTTGCAATCTTCACCTCACCTCTTTGGAATATTCATGTAGGGGTAGGTTTTTGGTTAGTTAACTTATATACTTATATGCAATACATAGATACATGATATTGATTTTATATTACATACTAATACATATTATATCATAAAAATTTAGATCAAAATATGGCTGAATATAAAGCAAGTATTCCCATTTGATTCTGACCCAAAAAATCCTACAGAGATTCATGAAATATGTAAATATAAATTTTCAACGACCAATATGTAACTTCTTCTTAATTGCCAGTGAACAAATATTTAGTAAAAAATAATAAACAGTGCAATTTATAATAAATGCGGTTTTGAAAATGGCGCGTTAAAATTAATTTAATGGTATGCATGGAACCCACAACGAATGGGACCGTCTGGCACTTGACCGGATTTTATATTGCTCGGGCTCGTTAAAATTAAATAATAAAGGCCTTCCATAAATGGGCCATGATTTTCTTAATTGATCGAATGGTTATCTATTATTAAATAAAAAAGCAAAAACAGTAACTGTGCAAAAATAAATATATTTGAATTATGTATTTGATTTACATTTGGGAAAACAAACAAAAAAGTGTTTTATGTATGTACAAAAGTAATTAAGCATAAAAAGTGCTGACTTAACATTAAACTTAACAAATACCCACAACATTTTCCACCAATATATAAAATAACTTTATATTTAAAAAAAGGCATGCTAAGGCTTATTTTATTATGTTTAAACAAGGGGCAAAATTACAGTACTACAATACTTCTGCAACTTATTATGCCTTGTGACTGTACCTTCTTTTTCAAAAGTGCCTGCAACAGTATCATTGAAATAAATGCTTTCGGTGTTCTACTTTGAGTTTGGTCAGTGTCAGTTTTTATTAAGCTGGTAACCTCATTTCATAGTCAATGTCAATTCGATTGGCAGATAATATGTTGTTATAATTTGAATGTCTTTTATTGTGTTAGACATTTCAAAACTCGTTGTGAACGCAAAGAGAGAGAGAGGGAGAGAGAGAGAGAGAGCCGGCGATTATAGCGTGACAAAACAATAGTTGGAAGATTACAATTACGTGACTTATGTGCATTGTCATCCAAACCAAACATGTATGAACAATTTTCAGCTCAATCGGTAACTGACAAGTGGTAAAACAAATTCAAATATAAAGTGAACCTAATAAAACCCCCCTAAATATATGAATAAGTGAATAAAAATAATAATCAAAACATTAATAGGCAATGCCATTACGCTGTATCATAACAGCACTTTGCTTATAAATCCCCTTAATTGTTTTTCAGCATGTAAGTAGTGCAAAGTGTATAAGATAACCGATGTCAAGCCGAGCCATATTAACAACTGGCTACGTTACTTTCACCCCCCTCTTGAAACCATCTGATATCGCCCACATAAAACATTAATCCGAAACCCTCTCTTTGCTCAACACTCTTCATTTGACAGATTGGACTAAATTACTGAAGCTTTTTTATTTAATTTAAGGGTAACAGCAATCGTAGGAGTATTTCTATTTGAAAGCTTGTTTGTTCTGTCTCGCTGAGATCGCTCTCCGTCCAAGTAGTTTTTATTGGAACTTTTGTTGACCGAAGCAGTCAAGCGTCGGCGGAGCTTTGCCCCCTTTGTACACAGTGACATAATATTGCTTATATTTGATTTGATCAGCCCTCCGGACGGCACAGGAAGCCCCGTTATTGCTCTTGCCCTCACGTTTTTATTAGATTATAAACGCTCGTTACTTTTCTTAACAAGTGTCTAATTTATTGGTGGATTTAATTAGTGATGCGATGCTCGTCAAAATTCAATGTAAAATGTTGCAAAAAGCGTAATGTCCAGAACAAGACGGTTTTTGTAATATTTTCATTGAACTTACGTACTGAATAATGCTGTTTATTCAAGAATTAAGCGGTATCTAGTATAATTTATATTCTACGAACTTAACTTTTTTAGGTTATTGCTCCAAACATTTTTTCAGGTAATATTTTAAACATTTCACCACAATGACATCAATCAAAATAAAATAAACCTAACATTTGCGTGACTTACGTGTTAACAACGAAAGAATATTCTCCAAAGTAGCGATAAAAGCATGTGTGTACATCAAATAACCATAATATTTACATTATTAAAACATATACAAATACTGACACATAGAAACGTTTAATTACGCGCAACTATTCTCTCTATCACACTGCTGTACAAGTATTATATATGTTACCGGCAATCGATATAATCTGGTATTGTATAGAATACCTAGACATTCTGTAGAATGCCTAAGTATGAAACAAAGTATGAAATAAAATGTATTACTTTGTTTACCTAGGCATTCTATACAATACAGAACATTAAGTCAGCATTATGTTGGATACGGAGGGTGGTGTGTGTTTGAGTGACTTTGGTAACTTTGGTCAGTCATAAAACTTGATATAGCGCTCGCTGACCGCTGCTGTGGATTCGTTCGGATCGTACACTTTTGTTTACAGTTCTAACCTAACCCATCATCAGGTTGAGGTGCACAAGCCATGTTATTGCGTCATGTATTACTTAACCTGATCGACTCATGACATTCTACGGAATGGCTATAGAGAAGGGTTATATAGGGTATATGATGGTAAAAAATAGGTAATACTTTTTTGGATTATGCCTATACATAATATTGCAATGGTATAGAATGAGTAGGCATTCTATAGAATGACTGAATTAAATGACTTGCCGGTTACATTTATAAATGAACGGTTTATTTAATGCTGCAAGTATATAATGTGTTCCGTACAGGGTAAAGTTGTTCATAAACAATCGGGGTAGGCAGTGCGCGGCGCGATTATCGAGCGGCGCGCGATTGATATCAAAATCACAATTTCATACCTAAATATCGTCGTTATCCATAATGACATAGTGTGTACGTGTGTTATCTTGGGCTATTACTAATTACACGTGTGCACGCAAGCAGTGATAGCGCTGTTTATACAAATATGGCGGTCCAATAAGCGGCTGGCTCTTTGTAATTGTAGTTCAGATTAATCGCGACGTGTTCGCCCCAACAACTGCTTACTTACTCTAATTCCACGTGTTTGTAATGTTCACTTAGAAGCTTACTTTTTGTGAGTTTTCCTTACCAAACTATTTCGATTATTTTAACAAAAGTTTTAAGGCCGAAAAAAGCAATTATACTACCGAACAGTAAAAACAGTAATAAGGCAACTCCAGAAGATACACTGAATTAAATAAGGAATGGTTATTGAATAGGATAGTCATCATTATTATCAGCCATTGGACTGGCTTCTATCAAACTATATCTTTATTTAAACAACCTTAAAAATGATAGTTAACAGTTTACACGCATGAGTCAGAGCTTTCAGCTTGCAACCCACAATTCCCATGTAAAATTGAAGGCCAACAAAGGTACAAGACTTGTCTCTTTGAAGACCTCGCTCTGTTTAAAGAAAACAAGTTGGTGCACTCAAACGGAGCGTCATAGGTGAAGTGGGGTCCAGTGTGTGCACAGTATCTTATGCTATTATTTCTAAGTCAACCCAGCCCCAATGTTTAACCAAATCTGTTTACGTCCCCGTTCCCTTTAGTCTTTCACCGCCTAAACTACACTCATATTTATTAAATAAAGAAATTCATATTTGTTATATCAAGAAGGCTGAAGTGCCTTGTCTGAACCCACTCTTTCATCTCTATTCAATGGGCCTACGTTGTGTTTACTCTTTATACGAGTTTAAGTATACATAGTGCTTACATTTGCGTACGTTACGATTTAATCGTTTATTGTTTCGAATGGATGCAGTTTCAATGAAGTTATTATGTATATTATGTGTACATGGCTAATTGAATTCAACATATACCTACTTGAATTTCAAAAAAACTATTTTTGGGATTCCATTTTTGCTATGGCACCCTCAAAATATTGTAAATACTATAGATTAGGTTTGTCCATCTGTCATATTTCACTACCAATTTACTCCGAGACTGTGGGCACCACACATCTGTAATTCGGAAAGTAGGTGTCTTGTATGAACAGCTACAAAAGTGACATATAAAAAAAGTTGTCTATATGCATGTTAATGAGGGTTGAAAAAAATATGCATGTATATGACTGCGTGAAGTGTCTATTGACAGGTCTTGAAAAATGATATGACTTTTTTTTAAACCATTGTCTCGTAATTTGTTTGCTTCTAAAGCCGTAAAATTTGGGTTCCCCCCCTCCTCATCTAATTTCCAAAGTAAGAGAATAAAAATCAGAAAAAAGAAAAGATTTGTAGGATATGTATAAAAAACTTTCAACGAAAATTGGTTGGTTTGAAAAAGATTTGATATTAAGTTTTTGCTTTTCATAAAAAAATTGTTCTGTGATTAAGTGTATATTTCATTTAATTAGAATGACCGTTGACAATATTGCTATCCTTTGGCGCTGCAGAACCCATTGTATACGAGGTCAACTCGCACTTAGCTGTTTTTAAATAGGTGTAGTAGGTTCATTCAAAACAGCTAAAATTAAATAAATGCCTTAATTTCCTTGTTTAAATCACCTTAAAATAAAAAATGGCGCAATAATTCTATTCTGTAGAAACAATTACACATAACTATCACTAAGGTAATAAATATCCGAAATGAGATTAAAAGAAGTGATTGAAACTCGTCTATTCATAATATCAACACAAAATAACGATGAGTTAAACAAGACGTTACGATTAACAAATTGTGCCGATCACGTCGTTACTTTGATCAACGGAGCGTTAACTCGACTCTTCATAATATGTTTACTAATTATTTCCACGAAGTAATTCGAGAGTATCTCCAGTCGGACGGGACGATGGGCGCGTCACAGAGATGCTTAGATTAAGCGGATGCCCCTGATATTATCTTACCGCTCTGCCCTAGAAATGGAATTAATTTGCATTCGTTTAAAAATAAACGCACAAGAAAGCGCTCCACTTGTTAGGTGTGCTCTTAAATCGACCGAGTAACTATCTTTTTAACTGTTAATTAGCTTGTGGTTGTCGTTTAGTTTCTCAAATCTAAAGAACAAAATAATTTTAAAGAACGACCATGACTAAAGACTTTAGTTGCTATACCGTACTCTGCCTACCCTTTTTGCAACTATGTTGGGATACTTCCAACCAGATAAGGCTGAATAGCAGTATTTAAAAAAGGGAAAATTTATACCATGAACAGACAACAAAACATAAGGCCAAAATACCCCCCTTTGTCAAATGAAACTAAATTCGGAAACTAACTTTAATTCCCACACTGTTAGTGATGTGTTAGTGACATGTTTGCAACTTCTTTTTCACTTATTCGTTTATCGCCAGTATTTTATTAACATATCCACATATTTTATGCTTGATTTCAGATTGACTAGCACTGTTGAATGAATTATGATAGATGTTTTAAAAAGTGCGTATTAGAGTAGTTTTTCCAAAAACAGATCTCTGTTTACATGTTTAAAAACAAAATGTCGAACACAGAACACACTATTATCGTTCCCTAAGACTCAAATTGTTGGTCGTTTAGTTAAATGCCTTCTACCTAAGACCTACTGAAACCAAATACATTTGTTAAAAGTAAATAGTTAAGAAATACTTTCTTTCAGGTATGGCCGGTTTTCTTTTATTTAAGTAGTAAAATTTAAAAGATATTTGAGTAAATATCAACGTTACCAAAGTTAGGTTCAACCGTATAGCTAGATTAACATATTATGAGAAAGGGCCTAAATACTAACGATTAAAAATTAAATCATTGCGCTGAAATCGGACGTTTGTGCGTCAAAGAAGAGTCACTTGTTGTGTAGTAAGAGGAAGTATTTTCCACAAAACATAGTATATTAACTAACGAGCTCTGCGTATCCTGTAATTTGCTCACCATTGAAAACTCAAGGACGGTAGGGTCTAAAGGCGCTTGACTTATAGACAAGTTCTGGAACAATCCAATTCATAAACTTTTAGAAGGAGAAATAAGAGGATATTTGTTGTTGTAGTTGCTCGTGGGCAGCAGCGGGGCGGGCACCGGCGGCGCGGCCACCTCGCCGGATGGCGGGTCTAGCTCGGCGCCGCCGCTGTCGCCGGGCGGTTCGGCCGTGGCCGGCGCACTGTCGCCCGGCGCCGGCAGCCACGCCAGCACGCCCGCCGCCTCCTGCTGCGACACGCCGCGCCCCATCATCACAGACCCCGTCTCCGGCCAGACCGTCTGCTCCTGCCAGTATGACGGCGCCAGACTGGCACTCTCCTCCTATCCACGCCTATCAAGCGCCGCCGTTGGCGTCTATGGAACACCCTACCCATCGACAGATCAAAACCCCTACCCCAGCATCGGCGTCGACAGCTCAGCATTCTACTCACCGCTGGTATGTAGTTTTATATTCTTCACAAAAACACCTAAAATGTCATCAAAACCTTGATTCTGAATGTAACCTACGAGTTACGACAGACAAAAACATGACATTCTAGGATGTTTTAGATAATCATAATTGAATCTTAAGTCATGTCACGCAGAACAAGTATTAAGATTCAATATTTAATGTTATTTTATCTACGAACAAATTACTGTCGATGTTTATCTTAGCTAATTGAGAATATAAGGCGCCGTTCTTCGTGATTATCCTGCTGCAAACGTCACAGTGGGATTTAACAGTACCTAATTATGATAGAGTTTATTTCATAGTCGCCATTACTTGACTCAAGCTTTTTAGCTCCTAAAACAGAGTGAACAGACTGCAAATTGGTACGAATAGGTCGTTTGCCGTTTGCCCGTATACGAAGCAAAGGTTTATCGCTCTCGACTGCGATACAACGTGTTTGGCTTTTCTGGCGTGGCGTGCGAGCCACTGGCGAACCGGTCCGGGCGCGCTGGGCCAGAAAACCACCGACACCTCGCAGACCCCGCCGCCGCCGCTGCCCTGTCACGAAACATTAATATTTAAACTCAAAAATAAATTCAAAAAACGACCGCCATTATTATACCAATTACACTCTATCTCAGTTCAGTTCTTACTTTTACGTTGTTTGAAATGACATGAAATATCTCGTTCTGTATTTTCCTTCTGCCACTTTACAATTATGACAGTTGGCGAATGCGTTTTTCATAAATTGCAATAAGTATCCAATTTGTGGTCAGCCGAAGAATGGTTGGAACTGCTGCTCGGTTAACACCTTGTCTGAGCAAAGGGGACAAATGGGCGGTCGGTTTATGCGGCACCCATACCCTTATAAGGCACTATAGTCGCCAAAGAATTGAATATACCCGAGCTACCGCATGCTTGGAACAGGCTTAGCAGCGTAAAGCTTTCAGAATAATCACTATACGTAAAGCATTAATTTGTTTTCACTATTTTATTTCTTTCACTGCGATCAGTTTTACCAATTCTTCGTTTTTATTAAACAATTCCCATGAAACACGTGTGAAATCCGCTAAGCCCGGAAAATCCTATTGAACGAATCTTTTTACGTTTTTTCGGGAGGAAGTTGAAAGGGCTAAATCGCGAGCCGCTAAAACATTCATAACGGAAGTTTTCACTAAAGATATGAGTGACGCTTGGCAAGATTATGACATTATAATGTCTTCTGAATGTTTTTCGTCACGGTTGTTCATCCAACATGAGTTTTTTTTGTTGATGTCATCCAAAGTGTGAAATGGCGTTGATGTCTTTAGGTATTAAGATTTTTTGATGTTAAATTTAACATTTTTAATATTTAAAAAATATATTTTGATAAAATGATTAGTTCGAGATTAGTTAAATTTCGAAACAATTGAGTATTTTTTGTTAGGTCATAAGATTGTTTTGCATAATATTAAGATATTAAAATTATTGTTTCGGGTTCGCTTAGTTAAAATCAACACTCTTACTTCAACTTCATAAATCCTCTTAGTGGAGCTTAAATCGTTAGCACAACACATTTTTTAACGATTATTCGTTCATAATATTACTCAAACAAATGAAATTACAAATTTTGAGTAAGTACGATGCGAAAATCTAAAAAAGTTGAGTTCATTCAACTCATAATTATAACATAATGTACTAACTTGGTTGTTTGCTGGTAATTGTGGATGCATCCTAAACCGCCGGCAGTGAGATCTCTATCTGTCATTTATTTAACGAAGCTGGTACGTAGGTACACTCTGTGACCCTGCATGTTTAATAACAGGTGTTTAAATGTATGTATACTGTCATTGTGTGTCCCTGTTCATACCTAACTCACGACAAGCCCGGCCGGTTCCGTGCAAGCGACGATTTAGCGAACAATGACGACGCTCCACCGCAAATACACTTGTGTCTGTTTCTGGCTATGTAAGTCTTCATCTACCCTCAGTCCAAATACAACCGTAAATACAGCACTACAGGGTGTGGTATCGTTTGACCCCCTTGTAAACCGTTGCAGGGGAAAATATTCAACTGCCATTTTTGTTCACGAGCAACTCCGGTGGCGGCGTCTGTTCGACTTGCGACTTACAATACGAGCAGCGCCATCTATTGTATGAGTTTGATAATCAATAAAAGGGGTTTGTTTGTTTAACCGCATTTAATGAAACAAGTTAATTCTTCATTATGGTTTTGTAGTTTCTTGGTGAAAATATTTCAGCTTGGAAATTATTTATTTAGTTTTATAAATCTTCGAAAGCAGCACAATGTCGGAAAATGCTGATTAAACAAAACGAAGGAAACAACATAAAGCAAAACATTCTTCTTTATTTCATCGGTTAAATGGCTAGAAAAAATCTGAAGTTTCCTTTGTTTCCATTTTGTATCTTGTTACAATACATTATGCGCATAAAGTCAAGCACTGACATTAACTCCTACCAATCGGTCATGCATTAATCGCACTGTACCTAAATTAATTTAAAGCTGGATCCGGGTCTCGGGAATCAGTATAACAAATGAATACGTAATTGGATAAACTTCAGGGTGGCTCAATAGTGCTATTTAACATTTTAATCATTTCTACCAGTTATTTCAAAAGCAGGTTAACATAAATGTTGTTTTATTACTAGATTATAAGCACCGGGCGCTACGCAATTAATTTTTATGTAGACACAATAAAACGAATAGTGTTTCGCCTTTGAAGATAAACGCATAAATACTTCATAAAACGTGATAAAAATGTTAATTAATATTTAAGAAACTGATGGCGAATCGTGAAGGCAGGCAATAAAATCTCTCATCAGTCGTTCGAGAGCATGTGCAGCAGCATGTGTCCTGCTATACGTTTATCACTCGTTTATTGCAAACGGAAACCTCAGGCGAACCCTTCTTCCATACAGCATTATTGCCCATTGATAGACATATGACGCGACGACCTAAATTAACGAGCAGGGAGCGAGCAAACCGCGTCACATCAATAAGAACTGTATCAAACATTCACGCCAACTTCTAAACTCATAATAACAGTTCAAATAGATTAAAGTATTGATAAGTAAACAGAAGAAACGTAAAACGACAAAACGCGCCTTCGTCGAGATCAGTTATAAAAACGTAACAAAACGCCAATTTAAATACATCACTAATCTTAAGTCAGAGAGAATAAGTTTAGAAAAAGAGACCAGAAATTCAATTAAAGGAGGGTATCGGAGCAGGATACAAGATGCGCAAGAATGGAGCGAGAGCGAGAGGGAAAAAATAAATAAAAGTCAAGAGAAATCAGGCGAATTGAGAATAGCCATTAAGGTGTTAATGAGGGTCTTATTAAGCCGTCTCCTCCCCGTGGGTGGTCTGCCTGTAGTGCTTGCTTTGTTCATTAATCACTGCAGATTAAATTTCGACTTAATTATCAAATGTGTATCACGAGCAACAATGGACGATGAAGTTTTGATAATGACATCTTTTTTGTTCGTGATTAAGCTTGTTCGTATCGATATACAATTTGAGCCACAGATGCACTAATCTTTAGTGATCTACCCAAGGTTGATTTCTGGCCTAAGTTCAAGGATTAATAACCTTATGTAATTCAGTCCAAGATGGCCTAAATGCACATACTTTTGATTTTTTTCCATGTTTTTTCGAATTATAAGAGCAGCAGTCACTTATTAAATAACGAAAAAGGACTAACCGTTCTACGGTTCGTTGATGTTCGTATTTTTTTAAATCTAGATCCTATGTGTAGTTCGGTACGTGGCACCAATCCATGGAACAATCTAGGCAATCACGACGGCCCATTACCTACATGCCAAATTTCCTCTGCGCCTCGGAAGGCATGTTATGCTGTTGGTCCAGGTTGCGTAGGTTTTTATTTGTTAAACATGTAAAGTTGTTACAGGTACGTAGTGAGTGAGTGTGCAATAGTATAATCCAGTACTAACTAGGTTGAAGAGGTCAGATCGGCAATCGCTTCACGTTAAATGCTGGTACTCAGTTGCATCCGGTTAAAATAGAAGTCTTTCTCCAAATATTCAGAAAAAGCTAAAGGCGAGGCTGACGTTGTTTATTACATTTTTACTGATACATTTTTTTTTAATATTAATGTTGTCTGTTAAGTTTTACAATATATTTACTAAGATAGACCCAAAATTAGACCTTAAAATATGGATTATTTAGAAATAATTTAAGAAACTTGTCAAAAATAATAACGATCGAAGTTTAATCTTCAAAAATAGGGATGTAAGGATAATTATATTAATAGCTGATGTTTAAAAAATACTTTAATCCTCACTACGAAAAGTTATTCTTTAATATGCATAACCAGCGCTGTAAAATGTTAATATTCTGAAGATATTTTAACAACTTTTGTACAACTGTTTTCGGACCTTATCCGCGATGTACGCATCCTTTTATCTAAAACATTTTTAGAAAGTCTTGTATTAAGTAACATAACTTAATCTAAACCATATGAGGTGACGAGTATCTACTATTTAAATATCTACTATGCTGCATTGCAATAAAGTCACAAATCAAAGACATCCAGAAATCCAATTTAACAATGGCTTAAGACCTCTTCTACTACTCCGCTCTGTACTTGACATATCAAGTACAATTAAAAACAGCACATAAAAACTAAAAGAGTTGTATCGATCTCGAACCCTAGGAACTTTAAGGACACTTAATTTGAACCATGTTTTCACTACTGTATTCTCAGAGTTAGTAATGTCGGATTAATGTGACATGGAACAATAAAACCCGACTGAAAATGGCCACTTAATCTAAATGTGGGCGATTATTCTGAATGTGCATCGTTTGAATATATAATTGAGTTACCACATTGATCTGTATTTGTCGAAAACACTAGTTTAGTTTCTAATAACGTTACTTTGTGCAAATATGTGTAACTTCAGCCGCTAATAGATAAAAATGAGATAGCTTAGTTTTCAATATCTTTTGAAAACAATGAATATTTTAAATGTTTTAACTTTGATCTACTGTATTTTTTTACAAATAATTTAATTTTGTGCTTTTAATTAACCTTGTGCTTAATCATTTATAAATCCAGTTGAAAGTCATCATTTTCATCGGTTGCCATAGAGTTACTAGGTATATCTAGAGTTTCAGGAGATTTTCCAAACACTATCTTTCTCTTGAGCGCAAATCTGTTCTAAATCATCAGTTTGAATGAGTAACCAATCAGGTACTTGTAATACTTAGAGTTTTTTTAACTGTACAATGAAAATCAATTGGGTTGATTGCCATTAGGCCGGTATTCAATGCTTGAATTTTTATCAAATTTTACTAAGTTTGGTACTCTAGGTATACCATAAATATCTTAGTCGACGTCTATTACCACCATTACTCTTTCGCCAATTAATTAGTCACAAGCGACCTTGCTTCTGAGTAATGACCACACTTCATTTTATTTTCTTTTTAATTAGCTTCAGCGGGAAAAGAGCATTCGGCAATAGCCCTGCAAATGACATTACACTCTACAACATCGCAATAAGGCTCCAAATCATTTGATCTTTAATATTATAACATATGTGATTTTGTAAACATGTGTGCGTCAATCTGTACACAAGTAGGAGTATTCTGTAAATGGATAAGCCTATCTTTAGATTGGGCGGTGTACTTGGATAGATAATACGTAGCATAATGGCTGTTTTATTTTGATGGAAGAGCGGCATACATTCATTTTTATCGCAAATCGTACGTTCCTGTTTATTAATTATTTATATTTTGGTGGACTACAACGAATAATGCTTGTAAGCAGCTGCAAATATAACAACACAATTGAATGAATCTGAAAGTTGTCCCTACGGACAAATAATGAGTGAAGCTTAGATCCAGTAAATCTGCTTAGTTTTTGTTTACTGATTAAAACTGAAATAAAGGAATCATATTTTTAATGTTAAAGAAGATAAAGTTAACGAAAGCGCAAGCTCTATGTCTAGCTTTTTTGATGGCCAAAACGGTTTTAACTTATCGCTAACTTTTTTGAGTCCCAGCAAATGTCGAACAGTAACAAGTATTTTTGCAACTTAAATAACGATTCAAAAGAGGTAGGTAGCTTGGAGGAAATTTGTGATTAATAACCCTCATTATGATAAAAAAATACGAAACAAAATTACCATTGAAACGTTTTATAAGTGTTCATAACCAAATGGGGATGGTCACAAGAAAGTTTGAGGTTCGCTGTTCAAATAAAAATTAAATAAGAAGCACATAACTATTTTAAGAAAACTGTCCTCAAGTAGTAACAAAATGCTTAAATACATATAATGTTTACGATTAAAGTTTGCAATATACACCAACTACAAAAAAAAATCATTCATGAGTGGCTGTAGACTCATAAATTATGGACAAAAACAGTTAGTGTCAACTTTAATAACTGCAGCAACATGTTCTACGAGCAAATTAGAAATTTTAAAATTTTCTTCACCTGTAAATATCACCAACATATTCATGCAGGCGCGATAAGTAACATATGTCATTTTTTGTATTCGTAATGACGACGTGTCTGTATAAATGTTACAGTACATAATATCAACCGCCATTGCTTTAATGATGCAATGGAGAGCCGGCGAAACGTGGGTGGGCTTATCAATAGGTACATCGGCGATTTGACATAAATGCGTTATACTTAGATTACCTATGTGACAACCGATAAAATGTTGTAAAGCGCCGCCTAGCAGTGATTGACACCGCGCATGTTTACACTGCGATATCCTGACGTAGATACACCTTCTGTATCAGCCGCCTTATCTAGCAGACACATAAGCATTTTAACGATATCGTACAAACGAAAGATGGTCGAAAAATCGTCTAAAAATACATAATATTCGAATATGATTCGATAACTGTTACTGTCCCGGCCGTGGCTATTAGTCCGGTCACAATGATTCACAAACAATGACCGGTAACCACCCCGCTACCCTCGTCTCACCTCAAACGCGTTAATTGCTCCGCAAATATACTCATCTTCGCACTAAGCGTTTACTTGCCGACTTTAATGACTGGTCAAACAGAGCGAGAGCGCGGTCGCGCGGTCAGCCGCAGCGCTGCTCTCCCGCTAATAAATCTTCGGATTTTCCCCGATTTCCCGGCGTCCCGTGGCGGCCGGCGCCCTACGTCCACTCTCGTGCCACTCTTATAAATTACCTACACGCTTTCGCTATAAATCACACAATGGTCGGGCTAAATGCATTTACTATTGTTTGAATACACCTCGAACACCACTATCGTGACCGATGTCCGTGTGTGTTGATGCATATTTCATTCGGCGATCATTTTCGGTTTGCGTACCTACATGTAGCAGACGTTAGTCAGCAGTCTCGGACGGCACAGGAAATTTGTTACATCCCTTTGTTAGGTCCGGAACTGAAGGATATTATGACCGTTCTGTGTGAAGGCGCCCGCGATTAATCTTGAGCGAAAAGTTTGGCCGGTCGCTTGACCTAAGGAAACAGTCTAATGCGCGATAATTGAAAGTTATACGTGGAATCGACGAGGGTTGGGATTAGCTTGAAAATAAACAATTATATTCTTGTGCCGTTTACTAAGCGATCTGTGACCACTTATAACAATATAAAGGTGCTTATTTCGACCGTTATCTCGGCCGGAAGTAAAAAAAAACGTGATCCAAGCGTAATTTTTGTCCGCGCCGCTTGCCTCGCCCAACGCGCTAAGCATTAGTCGAATAAAAAACAAGGTGTCGATTAAACTTGAGATAGCTTTTAACTACGTTATTATTTAATTTAAAGTTTGTTTTAGGATTCCATGGTTTCGTGTTTTTGAAGTCATTTGCATAATAAGAAAGTTTATAAAAGCAAATTATACATGACGTCTAAGTAAAATATAGATCTAAGAACAATATGTTAATTCGGTTTGAATAGTATTTGAAGAACACCTAATTGCTATTTTAATAGGTTAAGTACAGTCAATTTATTAATTTTTGTAATCGTGTTTTCTTTTGAATTCTTACTAAAAAAAAGTGCGAAAAACTAAGTACAATAATGTCACTCTACGTAAGTAATACGATTATCTCTTAATTCAATTGAACATATTTGACACTTTACCTTTTGTTATAATTTTGCACAAAAAATAACAATATCACTGAAAAGACAAAATTTTACGCCATTTATAATATTGTGACACGATAGTGGAGCCTGCTTTGATCGATTTAGGACCACCGAAGTAGGGGGCCACTAATTCAAAATGGAATAAATGATACGTCACCGATAACAATGGCTCAATGAAGACATCTCGGCGTGCAGGCGAAGCTCTACGATAGGTACATTGTATATTCAGCGGAAAATAATCGCAGAGAAACGCTTTACAGTTGGTAAATTTGGAGTGAGTTTTTTGCGAGTTATTGTAGCTATTCGGACAGATGTCACGGGCAGGGAATCCGCGACAACAAAAGCGCCCCGGGGGCGCATTGTCCTCTCCTCCCCGACCTCCCCGAGTCAACCATTAACGCTGACACCTCTAACATTCATTCCTGTATCAAAATAATACGTATAATTTATTCAATTTATTTATAGCTATATTCAGTGTATTATAGTTTATATTGCTCTAAATGGTTTTTAATGTCCTTATTTTATTAGTAATTTATACGTTCAGTCAGTTTACAGCTGCGTTGCACCCTTCAATGACGGCTATTAGCAAGACATCAGATAAATACGATAAACTTGGGGCCCCGGAAACTCTTATGAAGCGACGTGTTTCATTGTTATTTAATGCTCACTCAGTTATCATTGAATTAGATGTTTTGGGTTTTAATTTAAGTTGTTACTTGTTTTTACCCGTCTGACTAAGAGGAGGGTAATGTTTCTCGCGCGCAAGTACCTACATATGTCCATTCCGTTGTGAGGTCGTAACTCCTAAACGGATAAAGCGATTTCAACAAATTGTACGTCTTTAGATTCGTCTTGCTGGCGCAAGCGTCACTGGCTACATGCAACACAGAAAAAAAACTACGGATTTTGGGGCCATGTTGAGTTCGAATTTATTTTCTTCGAAGGCTGTCGAGTCATTGATTGGGGTATTACAATGAAGGGTTTTAAAAGGTGATCACATTTATATATACCTAATTATAATTTTGTATTTAAATACTATTTCAAAACTTTATTACTAATTCAAAACGACAAAAATCGGATAAACGAAAAGTTAAATTGTTTGCGAAATCTTTCACATTAAACTTAAAAGCTTGAAATAAATAAAACACTGTAAAACTACAAGAATTAGTTAAAAATAGTTTTTATGGTTTTCAGTATTTTTGGTTCAGTTTTTTTTTGTGTAAGAAGCGTAAACTAATAAGTAAAAGCTTTTGTATTACAAATCTTTGAAGAACTATAATCGAGCATCACTTTAGTGTTGTTTTGCGGTTTGAACAAGACCCGTAATAGAGACAGTTTTAGAGGAGTTAGAAGTCGAGGCAAACAAGGATTAAGAGTGAGGTGTCACGGAGGTGGCGGAGGTTGCGGAGTGCGCGGTGGACCGCGGCGGCCGCGGTGCTCCGGCGTGCCCGAATCAATCACGGAGGCTCAATAATTGATCGCCCTCGGCGGCACTTCGCCAGGCTCCCCCGACCTAATTACCTCTCTCGCCCTCCACACGCGCACGGCTCATTAAGAACCGTCTGTTGTTTGTTCTCCTAATTAAAGTGGAGCTTTATCGGTCTCGGGGCCCCGTCTAATTGATATCATTGCGAGCGTTTACGATCATTGAATTACGCCGGCCGCGATCGGTTACCGTCGGGTTCGGCAGTTAAACGTGACCGCACATTGTCTGTGTCTGAGCTCCAATTGACTTGTTTAATCCCGGTTTATTGTTTATTTATTTATGGGTACGCGTTTCAAGCGGCGTTGCTCCATTCTTTTAAAACACAACACTTATGCACGACGGTCTTACTGATGTGGTCACCGACTACCTGCCTAAACGTCTATAGTTGCCTAATTAAAAGATTTAATAAAACATTTGCTAACCCGACCCAGATGTAAGCCTCATTAATAAGCTTGCGAACCTCTACCAACGAGGTTTTAATAACGGCGTACAACTCAATTCCAAATTACGAGCGTTTGCTCAGTTTTCAATAATAAAGTGTTGTAAAAGAAATGTTTCTGATTAAGAACACAATATCATGCATAATAAAATAATATTAACTCGATACCCAAAGAAATAACTTTCAGTTCTCGAAGTGGAAAATAACCAATTTCGTTTAAATCACAATCTAGCAATTCTTTGATACCCGTGAAATTGCCGTAACGAAATAAATGTTAAATAAAACGTAAAATAAAATTATTGTGCCTCCACAAACAAATAATTGGAACGGGAACGTACCTAAAACGCCCGCGCCCGTCGCCGCTCGTTTTATGGCTTATTTGGGGGAAAGCTTTATTGAAGTTAGCCACGTTGTCTGCGCGACTTACAAATACCGCCCTTAACTCGCTCGGCCACGGCTCACAGTGGAATACCGCGCACCGTTACGTCACTGCCGTGCGCCATGAAATGACTTTTTCGTTTGTATTCGCTCTTTATCCACTTAGAGTCATTCTTTTTTCCACTCGCTACAATTCACTTTTAGATTCTGCTAGTAGTGTTTCCTACCGGTATTATTTTATAGCATGAATAATTTTATTTCTTTTTTGTAGTTACGGTCCAAGGACTTTGTGTATTAAACCATCGATGATATATTGAAATGCTGATTCGAAATCCAGCGTAATATTTTGCTTAGACGCACGTACTTGGTGTGGTGCAAGACGTATTAAGTACGTTTATGATGCAGAAAATGTTATCGCTGTACATGATACCGAAGTAAAATCATGCCTTTAACTGGCGCACAGTAGCCAGAAAGCTGAGTCGCGGTATGATGGAGTGTCGTCGATTTGGCAAGGCGGCGGGTCGGCGCGGCGCCTCGGGCGGTGCCGGGGCGCGCGCTAGCTCAATAAGCGGCTCCAACCACCGATGGGGTACGAATTTATGAACCGTCAAATAACTTATCACCAGTTTAATGCAATGAAATAAACGAGCCTTATTTATGAACCGCACAGATCAGTCGAACGTGAACTTTGTCTTTTTTGTTTCTAGGGTCGTGGCCGTAGTTGGCTCTTATTTATGGATCTAGCGGCGCGTGTGAATAACGTTAATAGTGGGGCCGGCCCCTTTTCGCTACTGTTTATATTTATTTGGGGTTGGTGTAATGAGTCTATCTGGCGCGCTGACTCGCGGAGTCTGTGGAGAATTGATTAAAATGTTGTTAGACCCACTCTTACGGAAAAGGGGGATGAATTGGTGCGGATAAGATTTTTCGAGAGTTAATAAATGAGTTTTATCACCCTAGTTAAAATAAACACGTTAGAGATTTACGAACTGCAGTTTGTATATTTCAAAACTTAGGATTTGTATTCAAAAATATCTAATTACTATATCTTTTTATTTTATATGCATATGCTAGCAGTAATATATTTATATATATCAATAGAAAATTTCTGGTGTAATGATTTTCCATGTTTCTAAATACAAATCATCCCAACAAGTCAAGCCGGATAGTAGGAACATATTCACACACAGACATCTAATCCAAAACAAACACAGGACAGACAAATAGATAGTAAGATCTCTCACCCAGCTAGTTGTGACCCAAAGCAAACCTATTTTAAATTAAATAAATACATTTAAAAATGGCAAGCTTAAAATAATTTAAAGCTCCCTTGTAATGTGCACTCAGAACAAAAAAGTTCATAAATCCCTAACAGAAAGTCGAATAACATGCATAGTGGTATAAGTAATAATAGCATAATCATTAATGTTCGGGCAGGCACGTGCGTTCTCGAGTTTGCCGCTAATGTCGGGGGCGAGACAATCATCACTCATAGTTAGCGAGCCCCCGACCTCCGAGGGAACCTCACTGCCCTGTCACCGCCAGGAAAAGAAGCCATTTTTATCACAGTCCCACAAAAGAGTTGCGGTCGCGAATTTGTCACTGGCTTATTTGCTGGGGACCGTCGAAAAAGTGTAATGTTTACTTATACAATGATAGATATTAATGATACGGTAATCATTTACAGTTGCTCTCCGACTTTCTGACTGTCCCTAGTGACTTTGAAGGACTAATCTTATTGTACGTGCCAAAGCCAATGTATGGCTCGCGAGCTTTTACTTATGGGATTAGTGCAGTAACATTGACGCATAAGTACACAATTGTGTTGGTGCCCTTTCACCATAAAACTAAGTGCGCAAAGGGTTATAGCCATTGCAATAGCAAGAACCTAAAGCGTGATATTTCATCGTTTTAGATATGATACAGAAAGGAATCAAAATTAGCATATTTTTTCATATACCTACTAGTTTTTTTTTAAATAAAAGTAAAACAATTTGAAAGTTGTAAATACGTGCGAAAAAATAACAACATCTAGCACCAGGTCAGTACTTAACATTTTTGCTAAATAACACTACAATTGCTATAACAGCCTATAATGGCTGAAGATTACAATCTTGTCTGTTATCACACATTGCAGGTAGATAACAAAATAAAAACGAAACTTATCTTCAGATCGAAATTCTCAGAAAGCTATTGGGCAAACCAGCTCATCGTAATGTCTTCCTATCAAGCGGAGATTGATAAACGATTGAACGTGTATTGCCAATTATAATTATCGAATTCAATTATGGTATCAGTTTTGATCTTGTACCGAAAGCAATGTTCATTGATACAATTATAATATGTCCGATTTATAAAATACATTAAGTAGATATTAAACAATTAATTTAATATCTTCTATTGTCAAACGAGGTTTTTAACGTAAGACAGAGTAATAAGACATATAGGCACGTACACAGAGTCAATTATCTTTAATGTAATGTAATTTTACGAATTAAAAGAATAATAGATTAGTGGTCGTATTGGAGTTTCAAAAACAACACTTCGTGAAGCTTAACATAATTAGGGATTTTGAGAGCTTCTAATCAATAAGTGCCTGTCCATGGGCACTTATGTAGGTACTAATTAATAAAAGAAAGAGGAAAAATTTTATACATAATTTAATAATTTTATAAAGTTCAAACGTGTGTGTTTGTATGGAATAAGCTCCAAAACTAATACACCGATTTTAATCATTTTTTCGTTAGTAAAAAGCTAAATTATTAAAAAATAACAGGTCAAAAATCATCACACTACGATATAAAAAACTGAGCAGAGGGTGAAACCACACAGCGAATTATGTATGTAGATAGAGAGTTGTGGTCATGTTTAATTGCTAATTTAGACTTGTATCGACTTATTAATACCTACCAAGAAAACAACCCTTATCAATGCAATATCCTTATGATGACGTTTTGTTTACCTTTGTTTCCATAACAAGAACTCTTTTATTGGACCGAGTTTCGTTTCAAAAGCTAAATCAGCCATTATGAATTTGGCCTAAGATGATGAAAGCTTTGCTTGTTCCACACCCGACATTAGTAAAATATTTTGTAATCCCAGTAGAAGATGCAAGAAGTGATCAATTAATTTGTCAAATATTTTTGTATTGGGTCGGAGAATTCTTCTTAAAGTAAACAAATCCTTGAAAAAATAATATGTGTTGTAGTATGTTTATCGAAGTGCCTAATGATATAAAAACATGCAGGGAGTGTAGTTCACGCTTTCAAGACAAGAATCTGATAATTTGGATCCAACAAATAAATCTTGCGAACTGGAATGATCTTGATTAATTTATGTGAAAAAAAATTAACGCACCATTAATGCTTGCTACTTGTTCGACTATTACTTTTAACGAATTTAATAAATAGGTATTTATGTCTAACATGCGAAATAAGAAATTCAGATTGATAGACTGGAAAATTTTACACTTATCGCTCTTAATACTTGTCTTGTATTTGAGAGCAAAAGGTAATAAATATTGTTACTGCAATTAAAAGTGGATGTTTGTTTGTGTTATTAAACCGCACCGCGTAGCATGTTGTAAATACATGTATCATCAACTGCCTAACCTTTTCCCAACTATGTTGGGGTTGACTTCCAGTCTTACCGGATTCAGCTGACTACCAGTACTTTACATGGACTGCTTATTTGACCTTACTAGATACTTCTTGGGTAAGACTGGCTGTTAGACTTTCAAGCCACTGGCCTAATCTATAACAACTGTCAAAGATCTACAAATGACCTCGGGGACCAACAGTTTAGCGTGCTTTTTGAGACATGGAGGAAACTCGGTATATATTACATATCCACGGAGCAACTTAGGCCTTGGCCTCAAGATCGATCCAAGCGGCAGTTATTATTTAGTTAAAGAGCTCTTGTAAATAAATGTATAATAATTTTGGTTTATCAATAAACCCAATTATCCCATTGGCTTGTTGATTCTAGCAGATCGGTGAAATTGTAAAGTTAATAATTATAGGGAGAAACGATATGATGCACAATACAGTTGCATACCTACTAGAAATGAGTTCGTTGTTTAAAAACAGAAATAAGACTTAGGACTTAATAAGACTTCTATAACTCTTGCTTATCGTAATGGTAAAATAAAAATTGTGAACGAATAAGATCAATACTAATACCAAGTTTATTAGAACTAAGAAGTATTAGGTACTTTGGAATTGGAATATAAATATTTAAAAAATCATGATTTGTGTTTATGCATAGTAATGACAATATATTATTTTAGTTCGGACAGTTATAAAAAATACTATATCACAGATGTTCCGGAATAAATGTTAGTTGTAGTGATTATCGTATTTGCATTGACATACCAAATATTTCCAAACAACCAAAATTCTATCGATCTCTTTGTCTCGACACGATCCGAGTTTGACGTTAACGAGAAACGTGACGTCCGATATGCAATAAGGATTTGTAAGTCAGTTCTGTCGTGTCGAACATAAATCGAGTGACGTCACCAATGACAATAATTACTAATGCAAACAGGTAACTAAGCCGAACAATTTGTCTGCGCAATGAACAAACGAGCTGTTTACTTAGTACAACTATTTAGCTCAGCTCTCGAACAATAATTATGCTATTATCTCACAAATACTCGTTACCATTCTAATAAGGTATGGTACGAGGCAGTTTGCTTTTTATATATTTTTTTCTCTGTAATTGCTTGTGTTGCTTTTTATTGCCTATGTTACAGTCGCGTTCATCATTTCGCTTATCTACATGTACTATAATACATTTTTAGTTTTTATTGCTTACCGTTAATTTTATGACAAGTACTTCATTTAACAAAATTACTTATGTTTGGTAGATTATTATGTCTTCTATAACAAAACTGATTATTTTTCTTTAACGGAAATCGCACACACCATTCCGTCTCTCCATCGACATTTTTCCGGACCTGGATGCATAGACACTGTTTGAATGTGTTGTTACTGACATTCTCAGCCATTGTTGACAATATGTCACGAATTGCTGAGATTTTTTTGCACATGTGAAAAGTTTAGTCCTTCCGTAAAATTATCATTATAATACGTAATACTGGGCATCAGCCTCCCATAACAATCACCCGACTTTGTAGTCCTAAGCTTCACATTTTTTTCATATTCCTGTGGTTTGTGCCTTACTACATGGCACAGTAATTATCAAAACAAATAAAATTATTTTTATTTCGCATAGGCCTACATGAGCACTTATAAAACGTCGAGAAAAGATGCACGGTTCAGGTTGGTCATTTTCTATGGAGAAGAACCGGCAAGAAACTCCATGGTTACTCTTTTATTCAGTCTTTGGCATGCTGGTTTCCTCTCGATGTTTTCCTTCAACGAAACAAGTGATATTTATACAATCCCCACATCGGTGACCTGTAATAGGTCACTAGTGATTTACAAATATGTTTAAACTTGTTTATACTAATAAAAATGATTTATTATTTATTGATCAATCCGAAAATCAGAACTGCGTGTCGTGGTTCAAGTCCAAGTCAAGACCTATGAATTGGCAGTCAAACGGTCGCACCTCTTGGCAATCACTGCTCTGAGCTTCCCATATACTGTTTTTAGTCGAACGCTGCATTACTATGGTCAGAACATTTCGTTAAATCCAATTTCTTTATACTTTTTTTTACAAAGGATTATCAACAGCACTCTCCTAACAATGTCACGCAAACTTATACGATTACTTTATGGTTATTTATACTGTAATTGCAATTACTATGAATCCTTCTGCCACTCAAGGCGTGTGATAGTGCGTTAGTTTTGATGCTCTTTCCGTAAATCAAAGCTTAATTAATTAGGACGAACCTTTTATCTTAGCAGTTAGTGACAGGGTGTTTTCTATATTCTTTGTGTAGTCGTTGCCATCGATTATAGATGCAGTGAGTGTTAGCGGTGCGCAAGACGATGTCTTTTACTCGGTCACTTGTATTTTACCAGAAAATAATCTCTAGCATTTAAATTAAACACACATTTGTAGTAAATTCGTATTTCGCAAGAAAGTCAACGCTAATGCGTAGCGCCTACGCCGCGTAGGTGGTGCTACGCGGCCTCTACGCAACTGCAACTCTACGCAAAAATCTGAAGTTTTCTTACGCAGGGAGGGAGTCATGATATTTTGATAAGCATGTAACATTATTTTGTTAAGATCCACACCAGAAAATATTAGTTGTAAAACATTGGAACGATTAACACTTGACAAAAACAACTTTAGTCTAACTTTATTTATTAAATATTTGTATATGTAAAAAACAAAATTTACTTTAAAAACTACCTGTACACGAATGTAATTACATTTATCTATCAACATTAGACGCTTACGTGGTATTGTAAAGGAGTTCCTTTACCAGGTTACATGATCAAGTCAAATCTGTCATAAAAACGTATCAAAGGTGCATGCAACACTTTTGATTAAATAACAATATGTAAAACATACTTACTAAGCTTTAATTTAGAAAATTTCAGGGCCTATTTCTAGAAATGACTAAAGTAAAATAAAATTATGTCAGAAACTATCTGTTGGATAGAAAAAGTCTGTGGTACATTATTATTTTTATTACGGATGTAGGTACAACAGATGTAGAAGCATTCTCACCCTACGCTAAAATGATAAAATGCCATTTGTCATGAGGCGTCTGTCATGGCGACGTACTGACGAACACTCCGGAACTGCCTCTCTGGCTTCGCACTCCATGCTCTAGAGTTCGCCGCTTGCGGTTAACAATGAAAGGAACTTAACTGTAAAGTTGTACTTTAGGATTTCTCATATTTTCTACAGAAGTTTGTGACTTGAGTTGAAAATGTCTACCGAAATATTGATCTAAAGTTGTAATCATAGTTTTTTTTCTAAGTCTATCCCTTCTTTAGACATTGAGCAGATGTGGCAAAAGCAGGATTATACCTATATGCTATTAAGTAACTTTATACACAAAGTGAAAATGGTTGACGAAGACGCGCATCCCCTCATAAATTATCGTCTAACCAAAACAGTACCATCTTAGTGTTGTTACAAAATGAAAACAAATAACGAAACACAACGACACACACTTTTCTTACTTAAGACAGGGGGACAAATAAGCTTGCTCTTTTTATTCAGTTATCGCGTCACAACCAGTGCCATACGTATCATAATGCTTTTCATTTTATTATCAGAGCAGCGGGTTAGGGTGAGACAAGGGACGAGAGATCCCGAGGCGCGCTCGAATCGTTCACACTTTTAATTTAGTTGCTCCTAATGTATGCGAATAACTGAGTAAGGAGGGTAGCATCCCCGTTTGCTACCTCACTGTTAAACAACTATCACGCGTAGGGTGCGTTAGGCCTTAATAGTTTTCCCCTCTGCTTCCATACATTATGCAAATACGCCAGTGATATGTCAGCCAGTACACTTGGGACTTTTATTGTTGTTCGTGAGTTTATTCCCTTTTATTAAGTTAACTTTAATTAAATTCAAGTCGACGTATTTGTAAGGCCGATTGACTGAAAGGTATTAAGCGCCGAGATTTATCCGCTTACATGTGGGCTTAGCGATGCGGAGTGCGAGCGTTAATGGCTAACGGATTTGAAATAATTGGATAACGATAGTGCTTCGAAACGCGCACTAAACCGAATGAATGTTGCCGATCGACTGATTGTTTAGTTTTGCTAGTACTAAGCTCTCGATTGTTATATGTTAATCTCAAAAGTGACCCATTATTTACTTTTAGAGCAAAGGCTTTGGGTTTTATTCTATTATCCCCTCAAAAATCAAACTAATCTACTGTTTCTCAGCATGTTAACTTGTTAAACTTTCATAAGAATTAACTTGCAAAAGAATTATGTTCGTAATAAAGGAATTATTCATCCAAATCCACAGCCCGATTTCATCCACTGCTGGGCCTAGGCTTCTTCTTGTTTGTGCCAAGCTCCACGATCTTGTGCTAGCCTCTTCCAAGATATTCCCGCGATGACAGCAATATCGTCCCAACACTTCGCTTGTCCTTTCTGGGGCGCCACTCGGTCAGTTTTATTCTATCTGCCATTACGGCGCCTTTCTAGGTATTCTGCCTAACTCCATTGAGTTCCATAACGCAATTCCCTATATTAAACCATCGTTTGAGGCGAAATACTAGGTAGCATTAATTATACTTCATTTATGTGTACCAAGGAAAGCTTACGAGTTAATTAAACAATATGTCGACTGAAGTAAACTGTATCCATATTTAACAACTAACCAATAACCTGATCATTTGGCCAGAAGCAGCAAGTTTGTTTATTGTGTCGTGCGGTATTTCAGAGCAACCCTTACGCGCTCAAGGAGGGCGGCGGCGAGATGTCTGCGTGGACGTCGGCCGGCCTTCAACCCTCGGGCGGCTACTACCCCTACGACCCCACACTCGCAGCCTACGGGTAAGTCCCCAGGGTCCAAGAGACCCCAGAGGTCCACAGCGCCCGCGCCACTTTAGATAAAGCCCGCGCCGCGCCGCACCCGGATTAACATAATACCTCCCTATCGAGACTTATCTCTCTAATAGATTGCAATGCGAAAGGCTCATGTTTGTATTTGGCGACTCGTTTTGACTTTAATAAATTCTGTTATGTTGTGCATATGTACCCCCTGTAACATGTTTAGTGTTATTGGATTCAGACGCGTTTTACTGAGTGATCGTTTTAAGCAATGCCCCTTATGAATACATTAACATACTTGTAGCAAAATTAAAACATTGTCTCTACGATGTTCCCCGTGTCAGCTTTCTCGTTAAGTTGATGTGTTTGTTTGATTAGTTTGTCCCCAATATTATTTGCTCGTGAAATCGTCATAAAATAGTCGTCATTACGATCTGTCATTGTGTTCGGTGGTTATTAGACCGATTTGTGTACAAGCGTCGGTTTCGTATTACTCATTTGACGTTGTCAAATCACATGTCATTATTAACTTGTTGACATTTTATACGTGATCGTTAAAAGCCTGTAACTATAGCTTGACATAAAATTTACTAAGATTGGTTAAATATAGATAATGTACGGTCAAAGCCGTGTTGAACAGATCATACAATTAGTATTATACATGTCCCTTTAATATATGCGGTAAACATATCCATTAAACAGTTAATACATATGTTGTTTGAGGAATATAGGAATGTGGATAATAATCAAGATTTCCTCCTCCTTCTAAATTGGAATTGAAAATTAGATACCCGTTTAATAAACGACAGAACAAGAAACTGCGTTCGACATATTTTCTCATTTAGCATTGTAAAATAGAGTCGACAATTCGCTCGGCATCCTTTGGCATTACCAATACTTTGACAAAGAGTGAGAACACGCGACTCTATAATGTAACGACATATAGATAATGGTATTTTAACTTTAAAAAATTCAAGTGCACCAATAAAGGCATACACACACGTAGTTGTGCGCTAGGCAGTGCGTGTCGGCCGCAAGGGACAAATGACCGAGTAACCACTCCCGGTTGTTCGCCGTCCCGTTTCGACGCGTACACACCAGCGCCTCTGACAGAGACGGATGACGCCACATCCATTCGCACTAGTGCTTGATTAATTCACAGTTTTTCTTTGAAACGCGATCGCACGACGCGTTGCGTTGACGTTTTCGGCAAACTTATCAACCCGTCAGACTTGTCGACGAGAAAGGGTGGACTCTTATTCCATTTTATTTTTATCAGATTGTCTACTCAGTCTCGTCGTCTACATATACATAAATCGGCAACGGTCGTCATAACAGTGTCATAACAACGTATTATACGGACGCATCAATTAAATAGACGTTTCACGGCGCACTTGAAATTTATCCGTCCATGAATCACACTGAAACTGCTTGAAAATAAAAACAAATCATGATACATCAAAGCGGAGTTATGCTGACAATTCGGCTGCGCTCGACTTAATATATAGCAGGCGGTGCGTTATAATCTAAAAATAATTAGAGGCGACATTAGTTTTTATGCGTAAAAAAGACGCGACGTTACGGTATCGTGGCGGGACGAGCACGGAAATACACCGTGATATATAGCGCCCCCGATGTTCCAACACAATTGTTCACTACGCCGACTCACGCATAGGATGATCACTTTACATTTTTGTAACCATTATGCTTTCCAACAACACAATTAATTACAACCTCCAAAGGTATTCAAATAAAGCAAGCAAACTCTATTTGCAAGTGTAATTACCGACAGTTGCCAACGAAATTGTTGTGTATTTATTTCAAAAGAAAAACTTCATAAGAGGCTCATAAAACGTTCCGGGGGTCGCAATAAGTTAGCCGGACCGAATAAATAGCCTCACAAAGAAACAACTACGGTGAAAAGCGTACATAAGCAACAAAACTTGGCCGCGAGTGTAGGCGCTCTCGAGTTAAGTACCGTTGGCGTATTATTTGGAACAGCCTGTAATCTGCCACGCCCGCCGCGCGCCGAAATGAAAAATTACTCAGCTATTTTTAACAAAAGTCTCGAGCACAGAAAACGTACAAAAATTAGAGAAAAGAGACGAGGGAGCACTTGTACCGCACCATTGAGATCAAAATGCGCAGGAAATTACCGCGCCCCGAGCACGGAGCTCTTCAGGAATTATTTGTGTGCCAACGATTCGGGTTGTTACTTTTTAAATAACCCAAGTAAGGGCGCTTGTTAACGAGACACGAAACTCAAGCGACATTTATGAGCGTTTAGCAAACGCTTAGATTTACGAACTCTGACGTTAGTATCAATTCTATCTTCAAATCAGATGATCTAAATACGTCGGAGAATACGTAGATACTACAACTACGAGATGCGAAGACATTGTCATATAAAATAAGACATTGTCATAAAAAAAGACTGACGCTGCAAGTATTTCACTGGTCTAGAAAATTACAAAAGTAATTGTCTTGTAATATCTGCAGCTGCAATTTATAATAATTTCTCATTACGCCTGTCGGTATAAAGCTAGAATTATTAATTATTTTGTCGCTGTCAAAACCTACAAAAACCGTATGTTATCGGAAGACAATTACCGGTGCGTGTATTGATCATAATTAATACGTCATACAGCGCGTTCCAATCAGGTGTAAGTTAATAATAAATGTATCAGATAATTGTGTTGGTGCGGGCTTGACAGGAGGAAGCCAACTTAATTAACTAATTACAACAGAATAACAATATGATTGACACTTGCACATCCTTTCTAAAATTCGCTCGTTATGCAAACAATAATACCAAGGTAGGTCGGTAATATCCTTATCCCCAAAACTATTGAAATCTCTATTATAAGTAGAATTGAAGCAAGGTATCCTGGTAAGGTAATTTTCACAATATTCTGTAATATTCCTATTGCAAATTGTACTTCGTACATTGCATTTAGTTAGTTTTATTTCATTCCATTAAGACCTCTTTTTCAATCAAATTCTTTGTAAACATCGCAATCAAACATAATGAGTATGGCTTTTGTAAGTACTATGCGATACGATCGATATTTTTAAATTATATCGTGCCATCTACATGATCTACATGATACTATTAATTACTTATCTGAAGTTTTCTACGAATATGACTTTCGCTGAAAAACATAATAATTGCTTATATGACCAACTATAAGGAAATCAAACAGTTTGTGGATAACGAACAGTTAAATCGGGAGTACTTATATTTTAAGAAAAACCTCTAAAAGTATATATTTTTTAAATTTTGACCTGTTTTGTTATTTGTTATAATCCATCAAGCTATTTTGCAACTTGGCTTTGTTCTAAGTATTAATGAAATTAAAAAATAATGAAACATGTTCAGCCGAAGAAGAAGCTGGGATAAATTGCTCGGTATCCCTTAAAGTTTATACCTAACAAAAAAAACAACTAGTAGAACTGTAACTGAAGCTATTAAATAACTTAACATGCAACATAAAAGCCATCTGAATATTTGGGTGCATTAATTAGTTAATAAAAAAAAAACAGTTGCAAAATTATAAAATAACCATTGATCTCATTGCCAATAGAAAACCCATTGTTCAAAGTTAAGCAAAGGCACCGCCTACAAACTGTTACGCAGTGAGGAGGGTTTTCAAAAAGTAGAACTTTTTAGTTCCTAAACAGATGTTTCTTACTTTCCTGGTCGTGTTAAAATAACTTAAACTTGTAATTCAGTAAGAGTAAACTGATCTTCCTTGGTTTATTGGTGACTATCTCATACAAATTTCAAATTTGTATCTCCAAGTTCCGTATAAAAACGAATAGAAAACATAGCATGTCTTGCACGCAAACATTTGAATGACTGTCCTTAGCGTTTTAGAGTAATATCTAGTAGCCAGCTTGCAGCAAAAAACGTTTTAAAGTTTTAAAAAAATAATAAAGAAAATGAGAAATTTATAAAATATTTAATCAATTTATTTCACTGCCACGTTAGTTAGAATGTAATTTCTCAATCCAAATGATCGCAGAAATAGATGTTATTTTTTATGAAACGCCATACTCTGGTTTACGATACAAGGTGTCATTAAAACCTCATCATCTGCCTAGCCTTTTTCCCAGCTATTTTAAGGTCGGCTTCCAGTCTTATCGAATGCAGCTGAATATCAGTATTTTACATGGAGCGACTTAAAAAAGCTAAAGTTAAGCTTTAGGTGTCATTAAAATCTGATACTAACTAAAAGCGATGTAGTCTCTAAAAAGTCAAAAAATCTCTAAAAGTTCAGAAGCAAAACATTAATATACCAAACTATGAATAGTTCTTAAAATGCCAAAAGTACTCGCACTTGAGTTACGAATCCTAATTCTAATACGAGTCAAACCTCCCCTAGCGGGGGGGTATTACTTATGTACATTCGTTTTCGTATATAGCTGTACGGTTTACGGGGGAGGGCACGTAGAGGCCGCAATTCCCCCAAGCGGGTAGATCGTAAACATTCGATACCGCGAATTGAATACTCGGCAAGCGCAAATATGTAGCAGCGGTAGTAAACTCCCACCCAACACTGCGCCACTCTTCACGAGGACTCGGCGTGACCTAACATATTCTACACGTACAGTTTATTTGAAAATGTTTACTATTGCCTACATGAGTTACGATTAAACACAGTATTAAATTTATTTGGGGTTAACATTTAGGTAACTAATGTGGACAACATATCGTTAAAAAATAAATCCTTGATTGTTATTAGAGTGATTGATGCTTTTCCATTGCAACTAATCTATTAAAGCACCTAAATAACATTTAAATCAAACGCAGGAAATGTCACAGAGAATTAATCCAGACATTTGTTGGGTGCACAAATATGGAACATTATTCAAAGCTCGCCGTAGGTTTTATGCTTTCGTCCCCAAATTAACAAAGATACAAAGTATTTCCGCCCATGAAAGTATTAACATTCTCAGAGCAGTGTGCATGTGTTCTCACAGGGCGGGCGCGCCGAGTAAGTGGACTGTCTAAATTAATTAACAAGGCTTAAAGGATTCAACCCTCGCAGCAGCTTCAGGGCTGTAAACCAAACCATGCGAGACCGAATCAATAAAACGTAAAGCAATAAAGCGCTGTTTTTCCTAACCAGCGCTGTCGTCACTAACCACCGAAGATTTCTGAAGAGCTTATTCGTGTTCGAACTAATGCGGTTTGGTTTCCAAGGCTTTGTATAGATGCGCGTTTGACATGTGTATTAATATGGCGCGACGCGTGTTTCATATGGGAATACATACGTACCAATACGGCGCGTAGGTACTTTACGGCAGTATGAATTTCACAAAAAAAATCGAATTAGAATTTCAAAGTATGGGTCGCTTCCTTCGTTGTTTTTACAATAAAACCACCGGCTCGGTAGGCGCGTGAGGCCGGTGTCGCCGGCCGGCGGTCGTTCGGCGACTAGCAATACCGGTGATGTCCGGTGACCAAGATGGCGTCGCGATCGATTGGTGGTGAGTACGCCCACGCTGCCCACGCCTGCGCTGCACCGCCCTGCAATTGCAACCGCGATGCAACGGTCCGCCCTCTACTTTGACAACGACTTTCACACAAGAAAAACGTCTTCACTTAGTAAAGACCTACTTTCTTATGAATTGTGAAGTTCCAATGCAAAGAAAAATAAAAATTGGTTAAGAACCTTCTTTTTTTAGTAAGGTCAACCTAAATCAAATCAAAAATGAAGTCAACCTAAATCAAATCGAGTAATATCGTTACAAAAGAACACAAGACAAATGTTGTCAATTTTGCAAATCTTATTCGCGTCATGCACAACACGTAGGCGGAAATCTCGACAACCTCCTCGAAACTAGACCCTAAGCGAGACGCTCAACATCGCAATTTGCGTGAATATCAATCGATTCGGGACCATTTTTTAACTATTTTCACGCGCGAAACCTATTTATTGGGCCCCTTAGACCGCGCCTTTGTCATGTCGGCAGGAAAATCGAAGTCAGGTACGAATGCTGGCATCGCCGGGGGAAGCCACAATTACGCTCAGAATGCGGATGCAAATGGGACCGTAGGCCCTAAAAAGTGTACCGAATGTCGCTCTGTGCCGCGATAGCTTTATTTTTGCTGCCGTTACGAGAAATCTATTGCCTCAAATAAAACGCCTATCTGCTACGAATTTAAAAGCCACTTTATTGCTCGCTGTAAACGATTCGACGCATGGACGGTGTAACTAACTGAAATATGTTATAGTGGAACTTCTCGTTATATTACGGATTTATTGGTTCGCGTTTATTATGGAGACTATTCGAATGTCGATGTCATTCTCATCATTTATAAACTTTGCCTTTTAACAGGGCACGTGAATATTATAATAGTCAGATGTTAGTTTTCAATATTATAAATATTATGCAAATATCTAAACTTGTAGTATTAAAATTTTACTCAGATTTTAATTCTAAAATGCAGGCATGCCTTTATAAAAAAGGAATATAAACGTATCACTCACGAAAACGTAATCTGAATCCACTTGAAGCGAAAGTTTTGTAGCTCTGCTAAGGTCGGAAGCGTAAATTACCCACTAGGCATATGTAAGTATAAACATGTTTGTCGACAGATACGGAGCCGGGTATGATTTAGCTGCGAGACGGAAAAACGCAACACGAGAGTCGACGGCGACGCTCAAGGCATGGCTGAACGAGCACAAGAAGAACCCGTACCCAACGAAGGGCGAGAAGATAATGTTGGCGATCATCACGAAGATGACGCTGACACAGGTGTCAACGTGGTTCGCGAACGCACGCCGGCGTCTCAAGAAGGAGAACAAGATGACCTGGGAGCCCAAGAATAAGACAGACGACGATGACGACACGATGCTCTCCGACGAGGAGAAGGAGAAAGACGAACAGGAAGAGAAAATCAAAACACATAAAGGTTCGTTCTTTAACATTAAACACAATGTCGAAAAGTCAACCGTCATTCAAATCATGAGATTTTTATGACGCAGTTTTCTATTTGAAAATATAAAAGTAAAAACAAATGTTGACTGTTCGACGTTGATTTAAATTTTAGAGCTTTCACATCTATCTATGTTGCAATATAAATTTTCCGTTTCCGATTGCGATGCGAACTGTTCCCTTTGATGTATTATATTGTGTTTGTTCTTGATAAGCGCGCTGCGATTGTTTGACTTACAAATAATGCACTAATTACCGTTGGCCTGTGAGTAGTGCGTGTTGTTTTATGTAGAGATTGTTACGGTGTTGTTAACCGTTTAAATTTGCTTTAATTTCGTCGGTGTATAAATCGTCAAGTGAATTGGCATAACACGAGGAGGGTGTGCGGCTCTGCAAGGAGGCGAGGGGTCGGAGAGGCGTGCGGCGGCCGGGGGAGGTCTCAGGCGTGTAACTGTGCGTAACCGCTCCTCGCTACCGGATTTCCTATTCGTAGTAAAGTGGGCGGCGCCCGGGCCCAAATTTCATATAACGCGTCTTCCGTTCGTCGCTACAACGGGCCGACGCGACGCTCGGAGGTCGCGTTCAGCTTGTCTGACGATCTGCCCTACTTCATGTTCTTGCCAAAGGATTTGTCGAGTTCGTGGATCGTTTCTTTTATGAGGATATTTCGCTGGAACGTAAGTAAGTACGGTTTTGGGGATTTATAATGTAGGTACTCATACCTACTGATCGGATTTTAGTCCTGTACACTTGTAACAACGTTTTTCTTTACATCTTGTTTGTGATTTTTAGATTCATTTTAATAAGCACTGTTGAATTTATAATACTCCTCAAAGATCTACCCAGCACGGCGTATAAAACTTTAAAACATGTAGATACGGAGGTTGAAAAGCGTGTTTGAAAAGCGTAAGTGCAATTATAATAAAATCCAGATACGCATTCGACACGCTACGTGAGAACTGCTAGGGCGGCAGTTAGGCCCTCTTGTCAACAACATAAATTATAAGTAGGCATTGTTACAATAAAGATGGCTTCTAACAGAGTGTTTTCATAGCGAAGTTCGCGTCGCTAATGGAGGCGCGAGGGCGTCACGCATAACGCCCGGCATACGCTCGTGTAATGAAGCCCACTATTGTTGCGACAGAAGTGTACTTAATTCGCTGTGTATAACACTTCGGAATGGGCCACTCGCAGCCATCTCACACGATACATAAAAACTAAGATGCATGGCAGGAGCGTGTGCACGAATCTGCAACTGATGGAACGAATTTAAAATTTGTGGGTTATTGTCAAAATATCATGTTAAACTACGACAACAACAACACGGGATAATATAATAATTCACTGAGTTGTTGCGTGCGAATCAGGGATCGATTATTAGTCTGTTACAAAAATATCCGATCTTTTCATAGTATAAAATGAAGTCACTCTCGCTGTCCGTTTGCTTAGATCTTTTAGACTATTCAACGGATTTTAATACAGTTTTCAGTAATAGATAGAGTTTTGAAGGTTTAAATGTTTAATATTCCAGTCAGCGGGATGGCCGTGATGCAACTACCTATTAGAAAATAAAAAAATCGCCCTCTAAAAATTATAAACTTCGACTTGAATATTAAGTACTTAAATACTGTTTTGTTAAGTCTTTTGTTTTTGTTTTGACACTTGATATAATAAATAAATTTATAACTTCAATTTATGTCAAACTGTTTCGACTGTAATAGTCAGTTTGCCGCGTCGCGTTTTGTCATGGGTGTAATCTAAGGCCTCCTGGCGAGAAAAAAAACGCAAGACACTGCGCAGTGTCTGTCGGATTATAGACACGCGCCCCAAGCGACTGGCGCGTAGTCACCAAATACTGGGGTGTTACCTATTAATATTTTTCTTTCAACTCAACGAAATTTAATTTCAATTTAAACTAAACTCTTTTAATTTAAGTGGTGCTTGGTAAATAAGTTCTAGAGGAGGGTAAAATACCGTTAAATTATGGAAATTGGAACTGTCCTATGTATAATAAGAAATTGAAGTAAAATTCACCTAAAAATGGTCCTAAATACCGAAAATCGCGTGACTGATGCTGCTCTCAGAAACTCATCACCATAAATATGTAAAACTTTCGTGACCGAGAAGCAAATTCGTGAGAATGAATCTATAATCAATAGCTGGGCATCATCAGATTAAACTTAACCAAACAACTTTCCGATTAAACTAATCCCGGGGATAGATCGCAAACAAACCATAACATTTCTCACTAACGTGCATAACCATTCTTTTACAAAAACGTCAATGTTAGCGACGTGTAATATATCATTTTAAGTCACGGCAAACAAAGCCAATATAAAAGCTTTCACACGCGATCCCTAGACCGTCGTCGGCAAACAAACACACAGAACTATCCGGAGCTAAGCCACTCATGAATAAAAGCTTCATTTTCGGACCCTACCAATAAATGTTAATTTTTGTCGTGAGCGCACGCATTGCAAACAAAATATTAATCCGGCGCGCGTTAATGGAAAACGAGTAGAAGCAACACAAACAAGTGAACGTCGCTCGACCGCGCTCCGGGGACAGCCGGGGAGGACCGCGACGACCAATAAATTGCACTGACCTCAGCTGTTAAGTGCAGGGCTGCAGCGGGGGTGCAACCACTTAACGCCAACCGCTCTTACACACTTCATATGATACACTGCATACTTTTATAATGCATCATCCGTGTCATTTGCATAAAACGCCAAGTTAAGTGAATCTAAAATCGTAGGCATCTTTACGTAGAAAGCAGAAAAACTTTATGACTCAATCATAGTTTCCGAAACATTTGATTGAATTTGAAAATACAAACAATTCCTAGACGAATTATTTCACCCTAAACAAGGGGTTTTCATAAAGTGGATACAGTACGGAGAGTGGGGCTGCTAGGCGCCCACAACGACCGAGACGGCTCTCTATTATGTCTCACTTTTGCCCGGCTTGTGACTAAACCATACTGAAGGGAAAACCACTCAACGCGGAGAGTGCACGTTGCTACTTTCCACACGCTCGCACGCTTCGTCCGCCCGGGCGCCCGGGTCGTCTGACACGATAAGACGAACACTAGTAAACATTGTAGTTTTAAGACAGTTTTGTACATCTGATACTAATTAATATACAGCTAGATTTGGAAAAATAGATCATAGTTTCGAGAGAGAGAATTAATGTCTTTAAGATTGTATGTTAATTTGGTGAAGCAATTGTCAGTATTTTTACATTATACAATACTCTTGTTTGATTAGTCTAGATCATAGTAAGAAAACATTTGCTTGGTTTTAATCGCAATAATTCTGTAGAACACTGTTCTGGTAATACCATATTATATATTAGGTATATATGTATAAACACTACGCAAGTGTTTATACATATACAAGCAAGCCTCTTGCAGTAAATGTAAGTGGCGGATTTCCTTCGGTACATTAATTAAATTACTCCTTGTTTATGGTTTAGCTATTTAATTAAAGTAGCTAACGTACATTAAATTAAGTCAATTTCGAGGTTAAAAGCGCAGTTATTGAAATAAGCTATTATTTATTAAACACCTGCTTGTCAGTAATTTTTTACGAAGTTGTACCTATAAGTAGTTAGCGAAAATAAGGGTTTTTTTTTATTTATAAAAACGACTCAAAACAAGTTCAATATCAACTGAAATAAAAAGAAAATCAACCGCTTGAACCCATACAATAGTAATTTGTAAAGAAATTAATCTGATGGATACCTTAAATGTATTGCCAAAATAAAACATTACTAAATCGCCCATAGTACGCTTATCTCTCGCTGTTGTGGGCCTTTATTAGATTAATACAATGAAAATTAAAACAATTTGCCGGATAAATATCTTCGCGCGGAGCATCAGTGGCGTCCCTATTTATCCCTAGTGAAGGGCAACGCGGATAACCCCTCTTAAAAGCTAGGAGCAGTCAGCATTAAATGGAATAAAGAGAATGAAGTCGAGCGGTCGCGTCACCCCGCACCGTGCCCCACCCCCGCGCACGTCCTCGCCGCGATCGCAGGGCCTCTGAATTTCATTAGCGGCCCCGGGCCCGCCTCCGCACCCACCGAAAGCCACTTTACAACGGAAAATGGCATTATGATAATACTTAGAGCCTTATAAAATTCCCTGAATAAACATTTTTGTGTAATTGTACAATAACATCAAAATTTTTTCAAGCGAGATACACTTCGAGATTTAAGTATTTCATTGCACTTTTACCATCTCGTTATTTTTATGGAAGAAACAGAAATAAGCGGTTTATTTTACGGAATCATTTCGTATAGACCTCGAAAAAGTTGTAAAAAATTAAACAAATAATTCTGAATAAGTTAAGAAAGATTAAGAAAAACGGGAACTGTGGTTGACCGTTAATTGTATCGCTCGCACATTCCGCGGTAGAGAGTGCGGTGCGGCGGTGCCGCGGAGCCGCGGTGCCGCGGGGCGCGCTGGGAAATGCGAAATAAATGCTCGGCTTAATACGAAAGGGATCGGTAGCAGCGCCCGCGGCAGGGGAATCGCGCCCCAAAGTGGTATTTTCACTTCGCTAATCGGATAACCACTTAACGAATGGGTCACTGCACGCCTAACGTATTTTCACACGACTTTTCTAGAGGGGCTCACGAAATCCCACTTCTTACTAGCTAAAACTTACGTACCGCTTGTAACGGTCACGTCGACGATTCAATCCGTAGCGTATCGATTTTTTAGGAACATTTTAAGCCCTCTTTATTGTTGTCGCGTTAGTTATGGCCTCGGCTATTGCGACTAATCTGATTGCAATAACGTGCGCTCAAGCGTTTATTGCTAGTCGGACGTAATATATGATCAATGAATATTATTATCTTTACAGATGAAGAGCGGAAGGGAGACGAGATGCTGCAAGGCATGCACCACCAGATGCTGGGTTACGGAATAAAGGAAGAGGCGAAACGAGGCTCGTCTGATTGTGGTGTGCCGATTCCCGCCTCTAAACCGAAGATATGGTCCCTAGCTGACACTGCGGCGTGCAAAACTCCACCGCCAGCAGCGCAACCATGGCCTCAACACGCTTATGGTCCGCCGGAACGAGCAGCGCCCTCTGATGGTGGTTCCAACGGCTTTGCTTTGCCGGCGACAGCCGCTGCAAGTCCAGCCAGCGGCTCATACGGGCGGTACGGCGGCTTCGCCGGCGGGCAGTACGGCGGCCAGCATCCCTGCGTGCACCCGGCATCATTCCCCGACGTGCAGACCGACACGCCGCCTCAGACGCCACCCAACATGAAGGTGCCCAGCGTCGCCAACCCGCTAGGCAGCGGCGGAGGCTCTGGCTACTGTTTCCCTCGACATCAGCAGTCACCTCAGCGCGATCCCTACCACAACCCTCACCACGCCACAAACAGTCATCAACCCAATCAACCACATCACAACGAGGGATCTGCGGCATTCAAGCCTTTCTATAAAAGGTAGTTATACCTCCCTTTCTGTTTTAAACTGCATGGTTGTAGGAACACGCAAAATATCCCGCGCTTTCGGTATAGGCTAGTTCATATCAGATATTGCTAACGTCACGTGAAAAGAGTGAATGTTTCCTATTCCAGCTCGCTCCAACACACCAACGGTTTCGTGTCGGCCGTCTGAAAGCGGACCGCGCACCAATAGCGGTGAGTTACAGATTGATTCAGATTGACGAGCTTGAGCATAATCGCGACGCTCACATGTAAATGAGAGCTGCGCACGTAATGGACGATCGTGGTGGAGATATCGGAGGGCCATAAACTGAGTTGCGGTTTAGTAGCGGAGCTCGCGCCGGGGTGTCATGTCGGTAATTGAAAACAATGGAGTTGAGTCGAGGCGGAAGGGCGACGCGCGACTCGAGGGCGGCGAGATTGCAATCTTGTGTCATTTGTCATTGTCAGAGCGACGCGTTCCTTGCGCCTACACTCGTACCGCTGACCTGCCTAAATTAGCTCTTTCTACGAGTATGTAAACTTGTCGGAGACGCAAAATATTATAATCAAAGAAAAACCCAAATCCACTTAATATTTTATTATCCTGTGCAATTGTGACCACTTAGGTATATTAGAGTTCAGATCGATTCATTTAACAAGTACTCAATAATAACATCTGGGATAGGGTTGTACGACGTACAATGTAGGTAGTGGACGCAGTTTCCTGCGTCACATATTTCTTAGAGTTGTCAAACATTTTCTAAGAAGAAGTAGCGGCATCCCAGTCTCATTACAATAAATCGCGTCTCCGCCGTCGCCGCACAGGACGGCACCGCCAAGAATTTTGTTTTAGCCAAACGCTCACAAATTCACTTCTATAAACCTTTTGTATTATTTGGGTTTTCACGCCTTTTTGTCCCTCGAATTCCATGACGCGAAAATAACTCCTTATCGCGGCATTCCTTTAAAGTAGCCCCAAAAAGAACGGATTTAAATTGTCAGTTTTTGTTATCGCCTTAAATAACATTCCTACATCGTTTTAACTTATTATTTTCCTAAATGATATTGCTACTAAATTGGAGTCCAATTTTATTTATCATTATCTTTAGTTCGCCTTGTGGCTCTATGGTCGCACTAAACGGTCAGCGGTGGTGTTGTCTGCTCACAAGCTCTATCCATTCACTAGGGCTAATTTAAATAGCCCGGCAGGGTCGTTGGCAAACAAAAAAGTTAATGTGCGGTTGTACAATGCGTATTGTTCGTTGTGGAGGGTGCGTGGTGGTGCTGTGCCGGCGCGGCGTGCACGGCAGCCGGGCGGTCCAACGCGCGCCGATAACGCGCGTACCATGAGCGTGCGTGGGCGCGGAATCTCAATGGATCCTCTTCATTCACAACACTACCTCCGCATTAAAAGCTGCTTTACTTTTTTTCGAGGGCCTAATCTTTTCTCTTATCTCCCGATCCTGACTCGGGTCCTTCTCCGTTTCATTCAGTCGCAGGTCGCTCGGACAACCTGTTTGACTTCTTTTTTCATTGACGCCGTACAAACTTTAGATGACCGCGGCCGAGGTCGAGTTTTTATTTCTTTCACATTTTGGTTTTCCGGTCCAAGCGATTCGTTAATAAATTCTCAGATAATGAGACTGAACGTTTCGTCACCTCATCTCGATTGGTTTAGATTTTTTCTTTTTCGGTTTATATGTGTGAACGCGGCGGCGGGCTCGCACCGTCGACGCCGCGATAGAATCGGAACAGCTATCGAAATGGACCTTCTTTTTTGTTAATTTAAATACCGCTATAGATTCTTTTTAAGGGATATTTTTATTGTTTTAAAATAAACCGAAATGACGCGGCCGTTAAGAATGAGACCCTTTGAATGAATTTAATTCAATGCCAGAGATGGACCTTAATATGTAATCTTGTTATCTTTTGTTGCAGGTAAAGCAAGTGAAACCTGGGTCGCTGCACTACCCGTCAACTACTAGGGACTGTCAGATTATCACAGTGGCACAGTGTTTCAGTTCTACGTTAAGATCAACGACACGACTATACTTTAGTTAAATGGCCTCGCGCTGGATATACCTACAACTTGGTCTATAGACCCTTTGTAAAATTATATAATTTGGTACATAAATTTATTTGTATATCACATAGTGTTATTTTAAATTCTTGGACTATATGCACAGATTATAACAATGTATAAAGTGTTCCGATAAATAAGTACATAACTTAAGTTTGATGTGGTTATGTCTATGGTTGTCACTTGTCACTACGTACTTATCGAATGAATCATTGTATGAAATCGACATTGCTCAGTATTTTTATAGACTTAAGAATATTACGGAAATAATATCCAAATTATTTATAGAAACACGGAAAGCGCAATTATGTGTATTTAAAATAAAATGTAAACTAGCCTAAATTGGTTATTAAAGTGAATTATTGTAATATTATTACCAATTCCACGAATTGAATGTACTACACATTAAGAATCTTTGTATTTTCGCTTAGTTCTTCCAATCTTATGTTTATGGTTTAAATTACTCGTTGAGCAATAAGTTATTCGTGAGTACAGGTGCCAGACTTAACTTTGATTAGATATAAGTGTAATTGTACATTGAGAGAGTAGACATTGAGAGGTGGTTAGGTTTGGTATCACGCCCTACTACACAAACTATTGTTTAATTTTGTTAATAACTAGATAAATAGTCGATAAACAATCATCGATTTGGTTATTGTTGTTGTCCTTGTACATATGAAATGTTTTGTAGATTTTCTATTTTAGTTTGTCGAGTTGTGTACAAAGTAATTAGTATGATTTCACCACGTTCGATGTTGTCGACGAATATTTCGATGATGAAACTTATAAATATTGTTTAAAAGTATTATTAGTATACATGTACATAAAAATATTCAGAATATTTTTTATTTTAAAACGGTCGCAGTAACTTTTCTGAAACAACGTTTTTATAACATTCATTGGAGATCAATTTCTTTGAACTCAAATGATAGCCGTGTGGGTAACTTTATAATTAAAATGGATATGCTACTGAATATGAAATTTAAACTTTTATTGATGCTGATCGATATTTGTGATTAGGAAAATTCGAGGCCATAAATATGTGTTGGGATGTAAAACTGTTTTGGCGAGTAGTTAGGCTCTATTGGATTTGACGTTTGATGTATATTTTGTTTTTATAATGAGCGCTAAGTGCAGGCAGTGAGCATATGCCGCGCTGAGGATAGCACACCACTGCCGTGTCTGCGCATAGCGTTCATTGATCGGAGCTGTGAATATCTAAGACGTGTTTCTAAAGATTTTTTAACGAAGGCATACATACATCGATCATACAGATAAGATAATTTATTAAGAATTTTATGTAGAATTAAACTTGATTTTCCCACATTATTACAAAAGTTAACAAAGTTTTCTCAGGTCACAAGATTTGAAGCAATAGTTTTGAGGCTTGTTATTATAGAAGTTCATCTAACGTAAAAACATAGATGAAGAAAATTTCAATGTGACCAAATCGAATACATTCGCTTAATATTAAATGTTCTATATAGATATTTATAGAATATATACCTATTAATTATTATTATTATGAGTAAAATTATGTAACGATTGTAATTAAATCTTTATTTCAACGGTGTACTTTTTATTTTGCGATCACTTCCTCAATCCTCTGGTGATATAAATGTAGGAAAACTGGATATAATACATAACATCGCGGCTGTAATTCCTGGAGGGTTACGCAGAGGAGTTCCACGGACACGAACAAGGGGCTATGCTTCGATATTTATTGTGCGAATCACCAGTCTGTGGAGTTCACTGCTTCGCTGTTCCCTGATTATTACGACCTTTTCCTTTTCTTCTAGGCAAGCATGTAATAGGAGCGAGCCAATTGCCAACAACCGGGCTTCGTGGCTGCTATTATTCAATTATAATTTATAATGTTTACCGTCTATTTAGCAAATAGGTCTTTTATCAGACATACCTAAACAACAAGTTAAGATTTCTAATGCAAAAAAACCAGTTGTTAACGACATATCTAAAAAAGATTCACAAAGGATAAAGGCTACCTGAGTATTTTAAAACTTAAACTAAGTAAATTTATCAAGATCGTTTCATTAAAATTCAACTTGGCCGAAACCTTTTTCCATTTGCTCACAATTAATCCTTAATCTGAGGAAACAGCTATTGATAGTCTACCCTTTTCTTAGGTACTTAATCTGAACTAAATTAAAAGAATTGGGCTTTCAAATGGTTCGACTTTGAGGTAGGTACACACCTCTAAACAAAATGGGAAAAAAGTCTATAATGAGCCGCTAAAAGTCGTAGGGTACCCAACCCTCCAAGGGGCCCCTCCCTTACTCTCTACACTTAAACAATGCTTAAAAGCTAATAAAACGAACCTTTTTGACTTGCTTAGATAAAATTATGGCTTCCATTTCCTCTTTATCGAGGATTATATTAATTAAAGGCTTTGTTTTATACAAATATAAGTTTTTGTTTCGTTTATGTACGAAATATGTAAGTACAATACAATCATTTTATACATGAGGTTGCTTTACATATGTAACGACTCCGATGTTAAAAAGAAATAATTAGTTAAAGAAATAATAATAAGCATGCTGTATCATGTGTTTATCAATAAAGCTATATCAAAAGCAAAGAAAAGAAGAAAAATATTAGCTTGGCTCTCTCACTTATTTTTCAATCTCCTTTTCTCCTCTCCTCTCTCTCTCTTCTCTCAATAAAAAATAAATTCGATGACACCCCCTACTTAGATACGTGTATTTCATAGTAAGTATATACCTATAAGTAGTGTTGAAATTATCTGCTAAAGTTTTTAAAGAACACAAATAACTACCAGTTGCACGGGAACCAAAGCCAGAAGAATACTCATTTACACATAAAATATATCATACTGATTGACTGGCATAGCTAATTGATTGCTCCTTGGTTCAAATGGTCAGTTAGATAACTGAAAAAGCTATGAGAGGAGTCTGCTTCACAGTGTTTAATAATATTAATGATGGTGAATCATTAATTTGTGCTGGTGTTTTAGTTGGTGCTGTTGAACCCGTCGTAAAATATCAATAAGGCACATGCTTATTACGTAAGTAAAATAGATTGATGTGGAGAACACTATTATAAAGTAAATATCAATCAGTAAAATAAAATATAAGTTTACCTAGACAGTAAAATGTGCTCATTTAATAACAAACAAAACGCAACGATTGCTTTACTTAATCAAATCCGTTGCTATAACAATTGAATCTGCAATAAAACCAGCATCGCTAATAAAATGGTCATAAACATTGACAACACAAATAGCAGCTAATATCCAACGGAACCAATCAGATCGAACGTGTGTGACACCAATATATTTTATACGTACCTTTATAGAGATCGAGGCTTGCAGATGATTGCCGCAATAAAATTGTTTGCTGTCCCCGCTTTTAATTAATTAGGTTCCCATTACACTTACGGGAGAAAACGTAGGTTCTATAAAACAGTACAAATAAACCATAGGTAAGTATGAATAAAAACATGTTGTATCAAAGTTTGCATACTTTTTGTTAATGAGTTGGTACTTATATACAACAGGAAGTACCGCAATCTTCACATTCAAAGTGCACTTTAAGGTTACGAGGGTAATACCTACGATAGGGCACATAAATACCGAAGGGTAGCGCCACTGAACAAAATAATTTAAGGGTTAATAAATTTAATTGTGTTTACAATTAAAAGATAGTCCATCTTTATTTATTATAGTTGATACTGAAATCTAGCGCAGAAATTCCAAAATCTTCGACATCCCATTGAATGCGGGCGAACTAGTAGTCACGTTTGCTTTAAATTCATGCAAACTACAGTGCCGTAACCAGGAAGTCGGGTTATCGTTAAACGAGCTTCCAGCGTTGTGCGACAGATGGCACACCTGGTACTACAGCGCTCTACCTCGCCTAACACCTACATACCTAACAACAGCTATACAGTACGAAACCGACCCTGTTTTCATACTAAATACGATTCAATATTAATTAAATAATTATAAGAGACGCATCGATCAAACAATTTATTTGAACAACCTTGTGCCTTTAGTGTTGAACGACCAAATTGATTGAGTGTGCTGTTTATTTCTAAAGTCGTTAGAAGGCATAAGTTTTTAGCTAGATACCTAACTACGAGCGAAGAGTAGTTTTATCATAATCGTGAATAAATTAAATAAAAGCAGCAAAAGATCTCAGAAAGACTAGCGATTATCTTATTCTGCCCCTATTTTATTGCAGAAACATCATTTTGTATTCCATCGAATCCAAGTATTTTGTATAATTAGTAGCAGAAGGTCTAGACCTAAATAAAACACTCAAAGGATTTCGAATGTCTATCAAAATGTTAGCTTATGTCAATTTAAAAATAAATTTTGGCATTGATAATTTCGTTGTGATGTAATGTCACACACCTTATAGATTTGCATTTAGTTTGCCTTGAAAAATCGTGGAACAAAACGTTTAACTGCCTTTATTAAGCTATTATCAGTGTTGTTACCGAATAAAACAAACAAGGACAGTTGTCGCATGATGATTGTTCTCAATAATGTTCCTGCAAGGATCGCAGCGGAGGTCTGTCACCGTAACCTCGACCGGCGTCCCACAGCATATCGATTCCTTAAAGAGAACTTTTATCGTACTAGCGCGTTTACGTTTGGTATCTTCATAAATATTTTAGTCTCGTCTTGGGTTAACCCCGAGTGTGCAACGCAGTCCAGTTTGCGGTCCGTGGTCGGAACTTAGCGTCGGCGGCGCGGCCGTCAACCGCGCCCCGTGCCGCCCGCTCACAGTAATTCAAATAAATATTTAGATTTCCAACGTCGTTTACTGCTTCGTGAATGTTATTCTACTATTGTTCGCCGAGAATGGCTCTTATTGCAAACGCGCCCCGAGTTAGCTTTTTCGAGCTTGTAAAATTTATTAGGTGTACAAATGGAATTGGAAAACAATAAAAATAAACCGCATAGGTACGCCCTCACGTGCGGTCAGTGATTTAATACTATGACTGTCCATTATGACATCCTTAATTACAATTGTAAGCAATGTAAAAACACAGGTGGCATCGGTCCACCTGCTCACGTCGAAAGTGTCGAATCTAATCACTTCAGATTTGGTTGCGAAGGGCCAAATTTATTCATAACCTCACATTTATCACCGCGGGCCGCTCCGAATAGTTTTTCGCATGTATGAGAAAATTGCCGAGGCGAAATTCTATCACGCCACGTCCCGAGGAGGGCGCGAGCCGTTAGAATTTTGTGCACCTTGCCGAAACCAATAAATCAAACTATTGCGTAATCCTGCCCCTATATGCATGGATATCTGTGCGGACCTTCAGCTTTATTTATTGCATCTAAACAGATTTTTATGAACGATTTATGAGACTCGGAAGTTTTTGACTTGTTTAGGAATTTAATCTTGATTGAAACCTTCCGAAATTTGTTAAAATAAAGGTTGAACATCCCACAGACGTTGCTGCAATGCCATCCTGACAATTGATTGGCAATGTTTGTTAAAGATTATAATGAGAATAATTTTACGATCATCCGCATGTAAAGAATATTCTGCAGAGCAAGCAAACATGTGGTATCAAACAAACATTAATAAATTATGGCTGTTTGTGCGGAACAAGATATATCTAATTATTTATTGTGACATAATGTGTTAGACGTCATGTTATTAACTAAAATAGTCATCAATAAATCTCTATGACTTCGATAAATAGGTTTGGCCGACGGTTCACGCCGATAACAAACTAGTGGCTACCAGATGTGTGCCGGGCGCGTATCGCAGCATCGATCGCTCCCTGCGTCCAAGATGTGATCGTCGGCATTCCACCATCCCGACATCGGAGATAACTGAAAACATTACGTTTAATAATTTATCTACAGCAATTCGTCTGCGCTCGGCTCCCTGCGTCTTGTATCGGATGCGCTGGCCGGCCGCGTGGTACCTTCCTACACCGAGCCACTAGATAGTACCCTTACTAATATTAATGCCGTTACAGATAAGCCAGATAATATTCCTTAAATTTACTGCAGATACTTAACTGATTAAAAAGGATAATTTCCTCATATCATTTAAAAGGTACCTATCAGCTTTAATGGAGTTGCTCCGTTCTTAACGACGATAAGTAAGACAAACGTATCAACCATGTCGGGGGCAAAGCTCTACACACAAACGCACAGATATACAGTAGGTTAACAGAGAAAAGACTTTAGCGAAAAACACTTTTCCAAAACCAAATATGTCAGATAAATTCACCAAGTAAAGTAATCCAAAAACCTTGAGAAAGCGAGAGCCGAGGGATTCACTTCATTAATATTTCTATCGAAATCAAATACCTAACTTGGGAATACTTTCACGGCGCAGTCGACGCATAATCCAGAAGAAAATCAATGAGACATTCCTCCACGAGTGTTGAGGATTCGCGATTGAGAGGAACTTTGGAGTTTAAATGAGTTCACCTTTAGGCGTGATTGTGCTACGCTGTACCCACGTACGCACGCAGATTATTCATAACTCGAGGTTCAGGGTGTTGAGATTGAAATTATCATCCATACGAATAGATTTTTCATGCCACTGACACGTTATCTATCACCCTAAGTTGCCTTGTATAGAGATTGTGTAACGCTCGTACATATTCATTTATAAAGATAAATCATTTACATAAATTAGTGAAAATATGAAACATTTATGCACAGTCAAAATCTTCAACCACGTTAATATTTTTAAATAAAAATAACACCAGAGGAAGCGAATAACCAAAACCGACGCCTGGTGTTAGCGCCAATGAAACACATCCGAATAAGCAAATGATATTACAAAAAACACACGCTGATTTAGATTTCACATTAACAAAAGCGGACAAGACGATATAAAACAACATAAATCGGATCCCGCCGCGTGAACCGCGGACTTGGCTTCACTCATGCGCCGAGAACATGAACAAATACTTTATTGCGCTCATCGCAACATCCCTGGGAACACGTTGCGCGATCGATGAGTTACGGTACAGCGTGCCTGTCAATTTCGCGGTATAAAATTCCTCTTCGGACACGACAAAGGCAGCTGTCATCGTGGCTTGAAGGGTCGCGGCATCCCTCGAGGCTAAGCCCCTGCCGTCCGCCGGAGACACGCACGTCGTCCGAAACTCGCCTAATCCGCACCTACTCCACACATAAACCCACCTAATTGTTAATAAAAGGAGGAATTCGGAAGCGTGCGGTTACATCACTTGGATAGACTCTCTAATTGATTTTTACTGCCCTTCTAATTTAATGCGAGTTTATGGAGTTAATCGGCGCTAAATATTGTTTAGCGCTAATTATGTGCAGCCTGCTTTTGCGATCGTTAAGGGTGTCTGCGGGGGAGGCAATTTTGTAAAGGCTTTGTTTGAGCTGCTATCGAGAATCTGAACAACTCTGTTTTCGTTCGAGCTACAGTTTTACTTTTAAATTTCAGTCACGGCTAAGGGGAGAGTAAATAGCATATTTCAATTAAATAAATCTCAAAACTACAAATTTTCATTCACACATTGTTTCAAATGACAAGACATGAATAACAATAATGTGCTCTATGTTAAATGTTATTAAATGCGATGGATTGTATCACAGCCTAGTCGAAAATAATGTTCTTTGAATAAAATAACGTTCTTATCACCTCGTTTGCAATTTTAAACAACAGATACGAGTGCAATTAATAATAATAATTTATCCAAATTAAAATAAACGTTAGTATCTCAAAACTAAAAGCGTCAACTTACTTAGACGAAATTGTTCGATTGTGAAGATCTATTGAATTGACGATGACGTACCGGTTCAATCTGTTTACCCCAAGTGACAAATAATAAATATACAAAGCTAGTTACGTGAGCAATAAACAACAAAAAGGCAGTGTACGCTGCTCAACAGCGGGGTGACACATAGGAACATTCCAACATTTTATTCTATTTCGAACTCATCTTAATAACTCGGACAATATTTTTTGTGAAACGTCTTATTTTCTAGTGAATAAGAATTTGTTGGGACTCCTTGAACGTGTACAACATAATGTTATTATAATTTATGTCATACTAAGCAGGTGAAGATATACGAGCGGGTCATTCATTTTATTAAACATGTTTGCTAAGTCGATTTTGTTATTTTTTTGTCGCTCGCTCGTGGGCATCTATCACGCAGCGTGCGGGCGCTTTCTCGCGCAGCTCTTTATTACAGCACCAATGATTTCCGGAGGTCGCCTGGCCACTCGGCGCACTCCTCGCGCCCTCCTCGCACTGCCGCAGTACACCACATGATGCTGCATTTGCATAAAAACAGATAAACTCCGATGTTGTTTTTATGATAGGTACTAAAGGTACGCGCATTTTGTGTTGTGCTGGCAATCATTTTGCTTATGACTTACTTGTAAATCATGTGCAATGCTCGCGAAAAAGAGTAAACAAACAGTAAGTAGATATGAACGCACTTGTGAGTTTATATTTTACTGAATTAATATTAAAATCAAGGCAAATAAAATGGAGTGCTAACGTTTTTCTGCCAATGAATTAACGGACACTTAATAACATAATAATTACACAGATTGAAATCTAAAAAAACCCTTAACGGACAGACTCAAGACGGTCTTAGAGCAAACATCGAGAGGGGCAACAAAAGCTTCGATTCCACTCACCAAGATATATTTTGTGATATTATAAGAGAAACATTTGCGCAAAATGCGAACATCGGGACCATCCATTATGCGACGTCGCCGACAGACCGACCACCTCTCGCAAAAGCACTTTGTATTAAGTCAACAAATCCAAAAACCATTCAAAGGACATTTGTTTCCATGAATAATAATATGTAAATAACATTATTATATACAAGTTTGGAGAGCTCTCGACTACTTCGTGAGACAGTGGTGTGCTAAACTATGCAATTAAACTAAATTGTTGTACTTGAACCGTTCCCTTTTGTTTTATTAGTTTGAATGAATTAAATGTAGGTAAAACATGTTTATTTATTTTCGACTAGTCCTTACATGCATAATTTAGATCTTCTGAAAAACGATGTCAATTGACCATACAATCATTTAAATCGAATATCCTGATATAGTCAAGTTATTTACTGTATAGGAACTTTCCCTATCTATCGATGTTTCAAAAATCGTACGGAATTATTGATATTTGTTAACCGGAACTATTTCGGAGGTGGCGAAACAATCTTTTTAATAAAAGTATCAGTTATTTCATCATAAATGGGCACTGAATTAATAAATGTAGGCCACATTTTTCGAATTTGTGTAATTTGCCAACAAATTCAATTACCCAAATAATTTGGAGTGTAGCTGGTTGTCAGTGTAAGGTACAAGAACGCGAGGTCCGTCCCGTGAGTTTTACAGATTTTAATTTTCCTTTTGTCTTTATGGATCACGAAATGTTTTGTGTAGTGGTGCCCCGGGAGGCCGGGCCGGGACCCCCCGCCGCGGCTTCCTTCCTACATCGCCTCACTACAAAAACGCTTGTTATAAAAATGCACGAGGAACAAAAACGCTTACGTCGGGTGACAAGTGGCCTTTGTTTATAATATTTGTTGATTTGTTCAACTTGTTTATGAATGTCCATAACACCTGATGACTATGCTCTTTTGTGGCTTATAGGCGAGCTGTGATTGCATGTGTAAATAGACACCCGATATCTTTGTGGTTGGGGTAGGTAAGGGTGGTGAACTCACAACACTAATAAATGACCTCCACCACTATTTTTCTAAATTTAAACAACTATTACAATATTTTTACTTTATGTTTGTATCGTAAATCTTAATTATTAGCAGATAAATCATCTAAAACTGCGAAAAGTCGCCGTGACTTTACATGATCACGATAATATTAAAGACATAACACTATTTCATCAACATTAAAATTACCTACATTTGTGGATACTGCTTGGCATTAGGAAGCGTGATGCCCATTAATTTAGTTTTATAATAAAACTTTCACAAGTAAATTAATACTATGTTGTAAAATATAGGCAGTGTCATAACATGCGTGCAAACAAGTTGTAAAACACCTATATTCGGCGAGCGACCGAAACCGGAGAACTTTATTAGCTGACACCTCTGTATAAAACGGCGTCATTATCGAGATATCATACTAATATAGAATGTTAAATTTATCAAATATACGGTATTTGGATGAAAACATACAAGTTGACAACACGTGTAGTCGCTATCTACGCGGACGGATCGGACGCCCCGGGGTGCGGGCCCGACTTGCCTGCATTACTCACCGTGACCTAATGGGCGGGGATAAATCATGTGTATATGTAAAAAAACATACAAAACAAACCCAGAAACGGTCCAATGTTGAATAAACAAAATTCATGGAAATGGGGACAAATCTGACAATACCGAGTCCGGTGGTCCGCGGATTCACCTTCTGATCCATTTGCGAATCCCGGAATAATGACGTCATGACCGCGGATGCTTTACTACGACCACATGTCAAACAATAGATCCTTAAGTCTAAGTTCTAATAGTTCCTGGTTGACACACAACTTCCTGTAGTAGTCTTAGTAGTAAGTCTAACCAATAAAGTATACCAATGTAAAAAGTATTTGCTATATTTTATTACCTATATACTATTGTTGTTCCCCTTTCTCTACTGTATCTATAATCATATCCTCTTATTTTACAGAATATTAATTTACAATATCACTCAACGCCTATGCAAACCAACGATAAGGAGTGGCTGATTCGACAAAATAAAGATATGAATACCCTCTAATGCGATTAAACGAAAAGTGCAACAAATTAAATTCTCCCACGCGAAACGTCCCTCGTATAAAGAAAGACATTACGTCGGGGCCCAAATAGGAGCAATTCATAAAACTGAGCGAGTCCTTTGATATGAAAATACAGCTAATCCGGGGCACGCGCTTGGAGCTCCGGGAGGCGACCTGTGTTTGTTTGTTTGTTCCACGATATCATGTTGTTATTTATTTATCATAACTCCGGACTTTTCAATACTCTCGTCCAAATTTATTAATGCTCCGCTTGTACGCCATTATAAATTATAATTTATCCTGAGATTAATGAATATAAGTGTGTTATAATCATTATGTGGTATTTCTTAAAATATATCTCTTGATTTTGTGGAATGCTTGTACAATGTTGTATTATGCTTTATTGGTTAAATATTTGGTATCGAATCATGAAAACGCGCAATCGTCTTATAAAAGAACTTTGTCAAGTCAGAGTCGGATATTTTAATCTTTGAAAAATAATATTCGATTACTTTGACTCTAGCTCCAGCTAGCAAGGCTCGGTTTTATGGTCCTTCGAGCCGGATGTATGAAAAAAACACCATGGATGGTCTTTGAGTTTTATCTCCAAAGATTAATGAGGAATTGAATGCCTATATTTATTTGTTGTAATAAAAGACATTAACGCGTGTTATAGTTTAGTTTATAAGCCTTTTAAGCAAGACGCACTCAGACTGTAAAATAGGTAGTTACGCAAGGTACATGACAATTTATTACCTTCGTTAGGCACAACAATAATAATCGTTACTAAACGTATATTATTATAACAGTGAAAGGGCCGGACTATTCTTTTAAAAGGGTATTATTAAATGTCATTTGGAACACAATATTACGAGAAATAATAAACACCATAACGATTGTTTGTTCTTTTTAAAGGTTTTGATAAACATAAGCACCAGATGATTGAGCGTTGCGGTCGCCCTGAACGGTTTTTATTAATTTTAAATTGATTTCGATTGTAAAACCCTTTTTTGTGTTCCGATGTAGATCGACAAAGGATGAATGAAGTTATTATTGCTGCCACCGAACATTTTTTTATGGCTGTTTCTCGACACGAATCGTAAAAAACTATTTTTGTTTACAATTACTATAATTTACTTTTCGTGTTATTGTGATTGTTGCTTTGATTCAATATTCCTTTTGAGCTGGTTCTTATTGGGATTAAAAGTTCGCAGCTAACTATAGGTGTACTAAAGGATATGATATTTTTCTGGTTTATATTGTTGGAGTATCCAGGTAATTAGTAAAAACTTCAAGAAAGCATTACATTGGTCTCTATGTTAGGTAAAGATAATTCCCAAACCTATAAAGTATGTAGAGCTTATACTGCGTACCTGGATTTCCTATTGATTTTCATGATTTGAGCTAGTGAAATCACTGGAAAGGTCTTCATGACAATCATCATTAATTTCGGTAATGAGAGTTTAAACTACACGGGGCATTCATGTCAGATCTAGTAAACATGACGTGGGCATAGCTATCGCGCCACGATCAATGATGTATCGATATGTGTATTTCATTAAGCACGTACGGTGAACAAGGATACTTAACTAAAAGATACGGCAAACGGCGAGGATGATGCCGATATATTTTTAAAGGGACTTTGAATATTCAAGTTTGGAGCCTGGCCTGCCTCATATAACCTTTTTTTATTTTTAGGTACACATTAAAATTGTTTTAATTTTTAGCACAATGTGATAATATTATATCAAGCGTCACGTCATAGAAATATAGGCTATCCAAGAGGCAAGATGTAAGCATCTACTGATGGCACCATCTGTGCATAGATCGTTATCTATAAAGATAATTGCTGCACTTACAGTTTGCACCAATGTGTGTGTAGAACAACAAGATAAACACACTACACATACTTACGTACCCACTTGTTGATTATGTACCATATTTAATTGACTATGTACCGTAGGCTACCTTAAAAGGATTTATAAAAAAAAATGGTACTGATTTCGCGAACGAGCCCCTCAACACCTCAACATGAGAGTGATTGACATTCAATAATGTGTGACATTTTGATTATTATACATCTCAAAAAAGCAAAGGCTGTTTATGTAATAAAATTCTAGTAACATTAAGTACCCAGCAGCTATCACATTTCTACAAATAAAACCTCCAACGTCTGAATAGCCTTTTACTAACTATGATAAGGTCAGTTCCAGTTTAACCGGATGCAGTTGAATATCAGTATTTGACATGGAGCAACTAAATATCTCACCTCCACAACCCATATAGTACTGGGTAATACGGACTCTTGGACACTACGCTATCATTTGGAACAATACATAGGATTCGATTTTTTTTCGATATCATGCGGCTGAAGCCGCGTGCGCCAGCTAGTAACTCATAAATACACTCTGCCGACAACGTTTCATTTATGACTTGTTCAATGACAAAACCTTAAAACGATTAACTCATCGGGGAATCCACTACAGAATCTATCACTAAAGAAGGATTCTTCTTAAAGTTAATTTGACTTATTATTTGACAAAACAAAATCACGAGTGTAGCGAGGGATCCTGAAGTAGAATCCTGATCAGTTTCGAGGGATTCTAAGATACGAGATGCAAATATTTCTTTATACTTCTTATAATATTGCACATAATGACTTTCTACTATGACTGTGCCGTTAGTTTAAACTTTTTTATAGTTTTTGCATACCAATACTGTTGCACCATAGATTTCTCGACTATAGATAAATATTTAATTTAAAAGTGTTTTATAGGGCTATGACGAGAAGAAGCTTAAGTAAACATAATATAAACCAAATCTGTACATGACACAGTTTTAGAAAATAGATAACATCAATACGTTATTGATGTCTGATAAAATATACCTGCCTAAAATAATCTCTATATATAACAGTTACAAAAAAAAAAATATCGATTACAGAATTTGGTTTAGGGACGGATGTAATACTACTCTTTCAGGAAATATAAGTCAATATATTGGACATGATTTATTGGGTTCTGTACCCAAATAATGCCTACGGGACCCTAATGAAGGCACTTCTCAGTGTATTTACGAAGGTATGAAATAAGCAAGTTTCTTATACAAGAAGTATTTTTTGACAGATTGAGAACTTTCGTACGGAACTTTTCTTGGCCAGTTTCACTCGGATACAAAACACACAATGTCGAAATGAACTCTTCCAGTAAAATTTTAACTCTTCATGGGGCGCATGGGTGGGTGTCCTTGACTTCTCCAGTCATCGATCATATGTGAGACGCGCTTACTATAGATGCTCACTAAACATAACACCGCATTTTAGATTCCCTATAGTGGTTTATTAAACATATTAATATCCTTAAAAGAAAAATTATTTTATTAAGGACCAGGATCTGTATCGGCCCATTGTAGATTTTCTAGAGTCCCTATCATAGCTACATCTCGGCAACCTTGGGGAAACTGAAGGTTTTTATCTGTGCGATTATAGACGAAGTTATATCAACTACGGAAATATATTACAAAGGAAATATATTACGAGGTTGTTCACATGTGAAATATGAACTTGGCTGTCATTGTGCCGATTGTCGTAACAGCCAATGGCCTGATAGCTAAGAGTTCCGACGACCATCTGTGGAGGCTCTCCTTAGGCAGTTGTATTAAGGGCCTGGTACTTCTCAATTCGGCACGCCTGGTGAGGAGGATACAGGACATACCGGGTCACACTATTTTAATATGTTTTTTCCTATATCTTTGAAAGAAATATTTAATAGGTAAGGTTAAAACTTATATATATTGAATAAGATAAAAAAGTTATACGTGTAAAATATTAGATTAATAATAGTTTTTTTAAACCTTAAACTGAATCCCGTTTCGGGTTACAACTTTACAAGTGAGGTAGATTTAAGAATAAATAAAGGCAGTAAGTAGACCAGAATTAGTAGTCTGATCAAATAGTACCTCAACCAGTGTTAAGTTTTTGAACATTTTAACCAACCAAACCGTGAGGCTTTGGGTGACACTCAACTAGACAGTTTCAGCAATCGCTTCACACAAAACTTTTTCTTGAATCCTAAAAATACTAATATGCATAAAACAGTATGAAGTTATGTCCACTTGTGTGTGAATTTCGATATACTAAATGTCAGGTCGACCTTCGGTCTAAACGGATGCAGACTACTAGTATTTCACATGGAGCGACTGCCTATCGGACCCCCAAAGCCCAGTTAGTATTGAGGACTACAATACCTCATGGTAAGTATGTTCGTCACTTTCAGACCACTGACTACCTGTAACGTTACCGTAACTGTTACAAATATTTACAAATGACAGCCAGAACCATCCTCTTAACGAAATACGGAGGAAACTTGATGTATTCGACGATCCTGATCGTCTATTCACGGACCTAACTCAGGAATCAGGACCCTTGCTCGTAATGTTGGCCAAAGTGTGTCCACAAGGACAAAGGTTTCTTCTCAAGTTATTTATATTAGAACAGAGAGCCATATGATACATTGCCTGTGATACAAACGTTCAGTGCATTCGTAGTTTTTAGGAAGGGTTTTCGCAAATAAATATTAAAATAATTGCCTGTTTTCTGATTATTTGGGTATTTTTTATGCTATGTTACTCCTTTCATATTAATTTAATCCTTTTGCCAAAATTAGTTAAAATTTTGCTAAAATGATTAATTATTAAGACATAAGTCAACACCCTTCCATTTCTCTTCAAATTGTTAATTTTTGTAAAGCAATTTTGTTAAAATACTACTGTAAATGCTTTTGATATTAAAAAAATAAGAGGAAAGTGGTTTTATTAAGCCCCATATAAACTTTACAAAATTTCTACCACATCACAACATAAAAGAAATAAGTATTAAACATTCAACAATATTTTTGCCAATATTAACTCATTTATAATCATGATTTTGCTCATAAAATGATACAAAAGTGTTCTGTTGTGAAACGCCTGCGCGCGAGTTTACGGCAATATTAAAACGTTGTAGGAGCCACTTCTCTTTTTCTACAAGGCGTTATGCGCGTGAGTCATTCTTGGGGCGCATTCTATATAATTTGAAGCTCAACGTAGACCAAGTTTTACCTTTACTGTTATTTTAAAGCTATTTTTTTCATTATGAATAACATATGAATACAACCCTAAGTTCACGATCTATGGTTTAAATTATAGAAGTAGAATAAGACCTGAAGTAAAATGTAGGTTTTTTATTGCCTAATGAAAAAGAATGCTGTGCTATTTATTACTATTACTTGAGTTTTTATAATTACTACATGTTAAAAATAAAAAAGTTCAATTTTTTTTGTATCTCATGTTATATTATCTGTTATCTTTGGTTTTATCAAACAAACACAATAGGTAATTTGGCTGTATGTAATTGAAAGCACAAGTTCCGATATCAAAGTCTTGCCTTCCTCCCGTTTTTGAAACACAGATCTTTGATTATTACCTTTTATTTGACTGTGGATGTACACTTAGTCACTGAAGTTCCTGTTCTAGAAATAAGTAATGAAATGAAGATGTCACTATTATCAGAGTAGATTGATAAGCCTGAAACATGTAGGTTTCATGTTTCTTAACATAAACATTGATATTTTTCCTCAACACAATCATTTCAATCATGGACATCAAAATATGTCATTGTATTTCTGCAATGCCTACATGGCAAAAATAGTGGCCCAATTCAAACATGATATCTTACTTTTATTGCCATTCTATTGTCCAAGCTTTGGTTATTTGGTGCCATAAAGAGTCCTCTCAGTGGTGCAGATATCTCAGCAGAATGGCTGAACTGAATTTGTAATGATTCACATTCACAGCAGTGGCCTTGACACCTACCGCGTGGGGAACTTGCAACGCAACTGTGTACACTAAGATTATTTTACCTCGCTGCTCATCCCATACATCTTCACTGACAATATTTTACCACCGACCCTTATTTCACGGAATCCGACCATATTACGGCGGACAACATTCGGACATGTAAGCAAACATCTTAATGTTTACTAATGAAACATTTCTAAATACATTGATTGATGATGTTCTCCTCGCACGGGTTTTGTGTAGGCTCGCATTATTCTATTCATAAGTCGCGCTGCGGGATGCTGAGCGTCAGCGTTGGTGGCTTCGCTATTGTTCACTGCGGACATAATTCGGCAAACATTCTCGTGCTATTTTTTCACCTTTTTTTCTTTTCGAGTGGGTCATTTAAATTTCATGCGTATTTTAGCAAGATAGACGTCGCTGATGGGTTTCCATTAGGAGTGAATGATTAAGAGGTCGAGCCTCGAAGCTGCGAGGGAGTGACAATGTCGTGAGAGGGCCTGTGTCTCAAGGGAGTGTGTGGAACCCCTGGCACCAGAGTGTGGTGCTGTGCTTGCAATTAACTCCTCGGGCGGGCATTATCTCGGCATTAGAGTATCGTCGCGTCACCAGAGCACCCTCCCCTTAACATTTATATATATTAAAAGGCACGTCAACCCTAGCAACTGTAAATGTTCAACTAAAATCATATCCTACACAGACTATTTTGCAAACTCTGTTCAAAACTAAAGTAACTACCTATTATGTTTCGTGATTGTTCCTGTCGTGTGTTGAATGAAACAAAAACCTAGGAATGTGTACACGTGTTTAATAACTAACTTTGGCAGATGATTCCATCAACAAATTATAAACAACTGTATGATAACTACTTTTTACTGGGATGTGAAAGCGAAAATAACACATTGTACTGGCATTTGTAGAGAACAAAACCCCGAAACGTCAACGGTTGTGATAGCCAATATAAAAGTTAATCATGTTAGTGAGCCGGGGTGGGCCGGGTGTCGCGATATCATTGTCCCAGGTTCGAGCTCGGCCGCCCCCCGCAAGGATTCGTTGCTTATTTAATGCAACGATGCACACGTAAACATCTAAATAACTTTTGTGTGACACTTCTCCCCTACCCTCTAATTTTACTAAGTAGCCGTATCTTTACAAATGTATTGGGGAAGAAACATTCAAACCAAATGTGTTTTTGGAGCAGATTTGTTGTCTCGTCTTAATTGAAGTGAACGGAGAACATTTTTTTGTTGTTTTTACCAATCAAATGGGTGCTTCTTCAAACAGCAGCTGTATATTTGAGTCCTTGAAATAGTCATGAAGGAAGAATTGAAAACGCGTACTGAGGTGGTATAATGTCGATTAAAAGGAAAATACATTAATCAAAGACTATGATTATTGTCTATATTTTTGTTTATGAAAATTTGCATTAACAGGCACGTCTTGTTGGTTGATGGGTTACATTTTCAAGGCAGATTTTGTTGTTTCTTTTGACAAAAGCTGTGCAGTGCTAGTATTTTAAGCAGTGCGTAGAGTAAGCTGTTAGATAACACTATCCGACAGGCGCACGCTGCGCAGGGCCACGCTCTCTCGCACAGTGTGCAGCGCAGGACGGCGCTGGGTGCCATGCCCTAAGCTCGCACCCTACGGCTGCTGCCACTCTCCTGTCACAGCTTACGCAAACCGACTGACAGCCTCCCAATAATTCGTTACGAAAATGTGTTAATCGCGCGCCGAACACTTTCACGGTTCGCGACTCCGAATTAGATTAGCGCGATGACAATAACTACATCTGTAGCTGAATGAGACTCGTCATATTTTGACAGGTATCGTCACATGGCCGTACCCTCGTCGGCCCACATACACGTGTTCGAACGTCCCACGCGGACTCGTCGTAACGTTCGATATCAGCCTTTTTTCCTCACAAAAGTCGTGATTTCACGCGGCGCGAACATTCATCCGATTGTCGTGAATTTCGTTATCTTGTATTAGCGAGCGTGTGAGGTGATATTGAAAAAATAATACGTTTGGGATTTGACGGCTCCCCATGTGTGCACGGCAGCTTCCTTTTCACTGCAACGCTCCTATAAATGAAACGGGATGATAAATTTATTTAATGTATACAAATGTTTAGACATTTTTATTTTGCTGTCGTTTAGACGTAGGTAACATAATTTAGTTCACCATATGTTAAGTCGTTACAACGTTTTGAGTAGGAAGTGAAAAAAATGTTTTACGACTTGTGAGAGATAGTATGACAAACTGGCCTTTTTCCGTCTATCATCCCAGCTCTGTCGATAAACTAACTTTTTTTTCTGATAGACGCAAAAAGGTAATAAACGACCCATTTGAATTGTCGAGGCACCGGAATTAAGTCAATTACGAAAGTTATAATTATTTCAGCAATGTATTTGGTCGGAGCGTGTCTAACTACAGTGATGTTAATACGATGTGTAAGTATAGTCATTCTATGGTTAACTAACGGTAGAGTTGTTGGTCGATTTAAGTTCGAAAATAACTGAAATAAAAATTTGCCGGCTCATTAAGGAGGGGTTTAATTCGGGGTTTCCGTCTAATTGATCTCTGGCCGGGGTAATTATTCACAGGGGGTATATAAAGTAATTATTACTGGGTAGCCCTTTTTCCTTGTCGCCATGGTGCCCCCCAGTCCCCCTCAGCTAATCACCGCCCGCGCCCGGTGCCAATGACGGCTCGCAACTGTATCTTGAATCGCGATGACAGAATTTTAATATATTTTGTTGTCGTATGTAAATGGCGGTGCAGATGGCGCCAGATCGAGTGGCGGATGATACACATAACTCCCCACATCGTTTGTAAAGTTTCCAGCCAGCAGAGAAAACGTCTTATATCAAATATTAATATGATTTAGAATATAAATACTTTAAATCATATTTTACCGTTCAAATCTTTATACAATAAAGTATCCGGAAAAACTTATTCATAAAACCCAAAATAATTAACTAAACAAACCTCTCGAAAACAAAATCAGAAGGTACTTTACCGACGAGGTTAACAGCAAACAATTACACACCATAAATTAACATTACCCTTAACTGCCTCAAAAAACCTACGCAGGATGAAAAGGAGATTTATATTTGTTAAGGCGAAGTTGTTCGTCTTCATAAGGCTTGACGTTTCATTTCTGTCTAGGCAGGCCGACAAGTGCTAACCCTCCTCGCGCCTGTCCCGCGCGCCCCCTGCCCACCCCGTCTCGAAGGGCTCCCGTTGTTATGCATAAAATTTTGTCTTATTACTTCCAACTTTGCTATTATATTTGACGAGACGGAGTTGGCAAGTTATTTTGTTATTAAAATTTTTGGCCGAAGACGGCGGCGAGATGAATCTAGTTCGAATGTAAATGCGAATGCTTAAATTATAAAGCAAGAACTTATTTGATTTAACAAACCTTACGATCTGGGGATTAATGTCGGAAATTGGAGGAGGAGGCAGCGTTGTGATTCGCGAGTTGTCGCGAGTCGAGCGACGCGGCGCGGCGGCGGCGCGGCGCTGCGGTGCGAGAAAAGGTTGAGAAAATGGGATTGAGAAACATCGCAACTTTAGGAATATTGACTCTTGAAATGTATCCCTCACTTAACATTGCATGCTTTGCATGTTAGATTTCAAGAAGTTACTTAATTATAATTTTGTGCGTTTTGTTTTTATAAATTCACACCCTATGCCAGTAGGTTCTAACGCTGGCTAGGCGAATCTATTCTTGTGGAATTAATATTTCTTTTTGAAACAATTTTATCCAACTTTTATAGTCTTTAAAGTCAATTTTGGTCAACATTGGGACGGTATGTCCCGAAAAGAATAAATTCAGGAAAACAAGAACAGTTTTGTCTTTGTTTGTTTTGGTAACAATTTTTAAATAAAGAGCGACTTTGTACGGAGCATATGACTGTATGTCCATGTTCAGCGTGGGCGTTAGTCAGGCCTTACAAAAGAGAGAAATGTGGGCGGCGCGAGGACGTCACGTTCACAGCTCTTAGTGCATTGCCTTGATTTCGCGTAGGATGAGCCAAACGGTGGCAACGGTGCGTAACACATGCGAAGCAAATGCGTAGCACCCGCGTAGCCGTAACTTGACGCGTAGCACCGGCGTGGAAGTGCGTAGAACGCGTGTAGCACCAGCGTAGCAGCATGGAGAACGCATTTAGCACGTTTGTGGCGGTACTTTGCACGCTATTAGCGGCAAGTAGACGATACGGTGACGTTTAGACGTTGCAAAACGGTTTTATAACTTCTATGCAAAATCATTCCTTACTAGAATATATATGATAGACGTAACGTCTAATTGTATTGATCCTAAATTAACGCTATATATTTATTATTGATTAAATCTTGAAACATGAAAGTAAAATATAGATTTTATTAAAGTCACGTTGTGCCTAACAGGTCACGATCTGTTAAAAGTTGTTACAAGCGCTACTGCTGAGCTGAGGATTCATGTTTGATTCCCAGGCAAGGCAAACAATTTGTCACAGGCATTTTCAATAGCTCTTCGGCCTAGTTTTATGGTATTACTTAACTCGACACTATACAACTACATTGGTCTATCCATATTTGGGTGTATTAACACCTAAGCTTTATCCTTTTGGATAAAAGAGTGATTTTATTAAATTACGTAGATATTTATGTCAACCAATATGTTTAAAACTGTTTCTCTCTCTTAAATATCTGAATTTACAAATAGAAAAATATACGTATTTTATTCTATTTTAATTAAAAGTTCTTAATAATTTATTAAATTAAAGTTCTCAGGTTAGCCTATGAAATATTATTATGATGAGTTAAAGTAGCTTATCAATATGTAACGTTATTATCAGTACTTGCCATTGTATTTGGTTTTATTCAATTTTGTAGTAAAAAGTGTGTCAATTGAATTGAAAATCAATTTTCTTTTTTCGGGGATTTCTCAGACTTTCTCCTATGTTTCTTCTTCTGCCCTTCGTCTTTCGGGGCGTCGGTATCCCTTCCAAACAATCCGCAACCTAGACAGACAGTGGCGGGCTCTTCTGCTTTGCTGATATCTCTTTGAGGCGCGCGTGGAACACGAACGCGCCGACACAACCTGTCGTTTACTTGTTTTGCATTGAGATAGGTTTTTCGTATTTATCCTTATAGTGTCAAAGAAGAACATTTTGTACTTATAGTTTTACCTCGAAAGATGCTGTCAGTAGGAGACGGACTTGAACACTTACGAGTTCCAACAACTTCCTAAATCACCTTAAAGTAACAATAAAAGGTACGTTGGTTCTAAGAAAGACTAATCGGAGCGGTGTAAGGCTCTCTCGAAATGAGACTATTGTAAATTACGTCTTACATGTTTCCTTTGCATCGGCTTAGGAGTAAAGGGAGTTGTGTGTTGCGTGATGAGGCGCAGCAGCAAGACGGGGCGGTGCGGTGCGGCGGCGGTGAGCGTAGCGGCGCGGAGACGCCGTACGTAACATCTGTTCCTTTTGTAGCGACAAATTAACACCGACTCCAGCAAACTGAGGCAATGCAACGACCCATTCCCAGCTCGAAACGAGCCCTAAAGCTTCCCTTAAGCGCGACGCCAGCTGCTCGCCGCACTAAATTCCACGTTACAATGCTTTGTTTTAAAATTTGTAATCATTCTCACATTTTACGACGGTGAACGGTCCGTTTCGGAAAATTTGATACGACTATAAAGCCTGTAATTGTGTTAGCATTCCAGTTAATTAAAAGTTATGAATTTAAAGTCGCACAGCTTTAGTGCTCTTTGACGCTCGCCGTCTGAATAAAACGGTCATATAAAACGTGATGAATTTCTTTTTACTGCTCGAAAGAGAGTTTAGACAGCATTTAGCTACTGTTAATGAGCAAACAAAAAACATTATGAATCTTTTGTCTATCAGTTTATATCTTCAATTGTTATGGCACGCTATTTAACGTACAATGAACGCGCTCTACTCACTGTCGAAACGAGCGTCGTAATGTAAATTGTGTGTTTTAAGTCACTAAGCAAATATAAAGCTTTCTATCGTAAGCATCTGCTTACGTCATAAAAGTCTATTAGGTCAATAAATTAAAAAAAAAACTGCAAAGTCAAAACATTAGTTTCCCACAGCGATTAAACGGCAACGAATAAAGGGCAAGCTGAAAACACTATAGAGCTGTGAGTTATGAAAACAAATACACATTACGAGTACGTACGAAATCTCGTACAACTAATGACGTTAAAAGCGAGGGGTAAGAGTAACAATGTTAACAGTCATAGTTCGGGTGTGTGTGCGCCAAAACTTGGGTACTGCGGCCATAAATACCGCCGCGGGGGGCCGCCGCGCCGGGCGTCGGTAACAATAACCACGACGTATGCCGTGTTAACATTAGCTCCGTACTTAATTCCTTGTAGCCCTAAACTCGCTTAAGAGGGTAAGACTCAGTGACACGGTGTTAATTAAATAATTACTTTAAATAATAACTCCTTGGCCCCGAGCCCCGACCCAACCGAGCTACGTAATGTTACACGCCGTCCCTTGCTTTTGCCGTGTTTACTTTCGCAGTGTTTTAGATTGTTTAGTAACAGTCGTTAATACCATGTTATTTAAGCTTTCAAGCAGTTTTTTATTTTGTTTCATTAACTTTGTGCATATTGATACATACCATAAACGTGTGCCTATCACGTCGTCTTCTTAATGAGTGCATATATACGTTCTATTGTAAGATAAAAATTACAACCATAAAAATCTAATTTGTGACTATTAAACATATGTCTAAAAGAAGAACATACCAACAGAATAAAGCTACTACATTTGAAGTTTACATACTAAAAGTTTATTTCAAAAGAATCAACTAAATGAAAGGGGAACACAAGTTCACAGAATGTAATGTTCCCGGTTTTATATCAAAGGCAGAATTTAATGGGTGCAGTTATTGCCCAAAGGTTGACTGTCTAAACCCATAATAAAAGCCCGAGGCTACGTTCGAGTGTCTCTTGTAGTTATAGAATATTTTCAACAATCGCTTCAGGCATATTTTGCTTTGTAAATGATTTTGCTCTTTGCTACATATAGTATAATGACGTTGTTCAGTTCAAGGTAGAGGAGAAATAAAAATCGATGAGTCGATGAAAATATTTAGTAGCTATTTCAAATGCTTTGGTATAAACGTTGAATGCTAACATACAAGCAAGCTGGTTAAATGATAAAATAAATTAAAATAAAAATAGCCTTTATTCTACAACAATAGATCATATTTTTTTTTCAAATTTGTTAAAACTTTATATTGTTTTTTGTATATAAATAAATTAAAATTAGGATAAACTACCTTTAAGTCAAATTTCATCAAAATTTTGCTAATTTTGCCAGTAGTTTTAGCGTGAAAGAGTAACAAACATCCATCTATACATCCTCACAAACTTTCGCATTTAAAATATTAAAGTAGGATATAACTGTCATTGAAAAGATTAATTCGGCTATAATCACTAATGAAATACGACGATGACTAGATAAACATCCTTACTATCCTTACTAATATTGTTTGTTATGTCTTTATGCCGTAATGGCTAAACCGATTTCCATGAATTTTGGTACCTACAGAGATAGTTGGGACCCTGGAGACGGACATAGGTCTTTTTTTTAAAGTGGGATATGAGGGAGAAAGAGGGAAGGAAATGGAAAACTTAGCTTTGCTATTACAATCAATAAGGCGCAAGGGCAAAAAATACAGGTAGCAGGTACTTGCAAATCAGGAAAGGGGAACTGTGTAACCCCGAATTTAACGAGCACGAAAGCTAGTTGCTTCAATAAATGTGAGGGGTATTAGGCCCAAATTCAGCAATCAAGTAAGCCTATCGCAGCACACTGGCGACTCTTTCCAAACTGTGCCACAATATGCTCTCTTCTGCCTTTCTCATCCAGTCTGCAATGCATCATTTTAATGGCATCAGTGCACCTAGCTGCATGCGTCACGCTTTGTTTTGCAGTAATAGGTATCAGCAGTGTCGTTACGGAAGCCTTATTTGCGGATAGGAAATCACCAAATAACTTCCCCCGGCAGGCGGTGGCCCTGGCAGGCCTTTAGATTTTGATGAATTTTGGTACAGAGATAGTTGGTACCCTGGAGCCGGACATACGCTAAAAAAGTGAGAAAAGGGGGAAAAAGAAGAAAGAAAAAGGGAGAGAATGATTTCTTTTTCGATCATTACGCGGTTTAAAATTAGCGTTAGCAAAAGCTAGTACTAAATAATAATACGTTTGTGTAGATGTATGAATGTACATATGGATGTTTGTTACTCATTCACGTCAAAACGGCTGAGCGGGATCTTGATGAAATTTGGCACAGAGTTAGATTTAATCTGGAATAACACATAGGATTCTTGTTCTTTGATCATCACGCGAGCGAAAATGGCGTATAAATGCGAAAGTTTGTATGGATGTTTGTTAGGTACTCTTTCATGCAAAAACTAAGGAATGGATTTTAATGAAACTTCACAATAACATAGCTTACATATCAGAATAACACATAGGCTACAATTCTTAAGATATATTGTACATCCTATCACCACGCGAGTGAAACCGCGGGGCCCAGCTAGTAAGATAATAAAGTGAACAAGTGAACTTTTTACAATGTAGTGTTCAGCTCTTAAAAATTAATGACTGCTAAAAGGTTTCAGTTTTGATATTGTATTGCAGTAATTAGGAAGGTTGGGTGATCGCTGTATAATGTTATCAGCAAGCAGGATATTATCGCCTTTTTGTCTCCTGTAAACACTAGAGGGGCCATATTTATTTTGCTTCACATTGGATATTGATTATAACTTGAAGATAAAACAAATAAATTAAATTAATTTTCTTGAATTTTAATATTTTGTTTCATTTTTTTTCGTGCTTCCATTACTGCATTTACACATGCTGTACACCAAATTCCTCAAACGATTTTAAGCTCACGAAGCGTGATTAGGGGAGGGTTTCGAGTCTTTACGCATCTCCTCAGCTTGTCCTAAGCATGTTCGGGTTGATATCCGGGGTGCTGGCCACTCCATACGAGTAGTGTTCATCTCTTGAAGGTAGTCATTCATAATCCAATTTGTATGAGGTCGGGCATTGTCAGGCATAAAAATAGCATCTTCCCCAAATTGACCATAAATGGCCTAATGTGTTCATTAAGGATTTCTTCCACATAATATCCTACGCTAGTTAAAAAGCCGTTTTCTATGAACACCAGTTTCGTCCGACTCACAGATGAAATCCGGGCCCACACAAGTATAGACTGATCCACCAAGGCTACTTTTTTTTTTATGCATGCTTGCTTGAAACATTCCCCGGTCTTCTATACACTCTGTTTCTTTCAACGTGCTTGTAAAGCATAAATTTTGATTTGTTGGAGAACATAACTTTGACCAATCTTTAAAATACCAATTTAAGTGGTTCTGGGCATATCTTGGTCTTAAAATATGATGCCCACGTTCCAGTTTAGGATGATTTGCAGGTCTAAGTGGTTTCAAGTTAGCTTCAGCACGTCGTCATCTTATTGTTCATGCGCTTGGGTCGTCGTCGGCGTCGAAACTGATTTGTAAGTACAGTTCCTGTGAGAAATCGATTAAGAAGCATGATGTTCATTCACCAAGTATCGATCTTCTCGTGCTGTGGTATACCTGGCTCTGGCCTGTTCCTGATCTGTGTAGGTTAAAACCACTTTCCTCGTATCTTAGCAGAACTCTTAGTACTGTTGACAGCGACACACCGTCAGTCCTGGATGTATCGCGCTGACTCCGGCTGGTTTCCAGCATTGTGAGAATTTTGATGCATTCTTCAGGTGTAAGCGATATGATAACAGCTTGAACAATACATATTGAACATTATTAATATATATACCCACTTAAATGAAAAATTAGAAAGAAAGGCAAAATCAAATGGTTGCAGTGATTTCGTAGTAACAGCCTCGACAGTCTCCCTTTTTACAAATAGGTTTATTTATGATATAATTTTAGAATAACTAAGAGGAGTTAATGAGTATTTATGTGTCTATTGAACTACTAGCATTCTTAGTTTCGGAGATTAATAGGTTTCTTTAAGTGACCCGAAATCCTTGCTCTTTGCAGTTGTGTATTTATATACTTACTAGTTGTGCCCAGAAGTTTCACGCGCAGTTCAGGTTTCCCTTTTCACTTAGGGGTATTATAAAAAGCTAGAAGCCGATTCTCAGACTTCCTGAATATGCATAAAAAAATCATAAGAATCATTCATCAGGAACGAACATTGTGACACGAGAATTTTATATATTAGATTTGTTTTAATGCCTTTAAACCAAGTCTGGTTCTTAATATAACTTAATCTAGTCAAATAATTATACATAATTATTATGCTACATAGCATTTATCTATTGTTTTGTCTAATAAAAACATTATAATAATGCTAACCTGCCATTTTATACCATGTTACCGTATACAGGTTCGCAAAAAGCTAATGGAATATGTTTCATATAAATTGCCTAATTAACTACATTGTTTACTCCTAAGAGCGCAGTTTAATCGATCGTCGACATAAAAAAGCGCGCAATAACACTTTATTTTTATGAAAACAGAGAATAATTTGAATGGTCTCGACGACGCACACAGTCGGCTGTTATTTGTTCATTAAGGCGGGGCGAGCGAGCGCCAGCGCTGTGTAAAGCCTACCCTCAAGCACCTACTCTATTGACTTTCTTCCGTCACTTTCTTATCGAGTTATGATAAATGGTGCCAAGCTCGCCATGAACACGACCCTGTTCTCAACGCCCAAGCGTACATTTTCCGACAACACCGTCTAGTGAGCATAATTCGTTTCACCGCATCGACGTTACTTCTTAAATAATAAAAGCTCTTTGTAAAACTTTCCCTCCTTGAGCGTTCTAAAGCTTTTCGGTATCCAGTAATTAATATTCATGGAGGCTCGTGCCGGAGGGGCCGTGTAATTAATAAACTTATATGATACTTTTGTTTACAGTGTCATTCCTGAAACGCAGGGGAGCTTTGGGAACGCCTGTTTGTCTCAATGTTCAGTCGAATCGCGTCCCCCTACTTTATGTACTTAAGTATTTTTGATACAGTCCGCCGCGCAATGAAGGAAATTGTAATTCAGAAAGTCGGTGAAAACGTTAGCCCGTCTCTATCGGAGACGACGGTATAAAACGAGGTCCTAAAATAAATTAATGCGTCATATCAACGAGAGACAAGTATCGTTTAATTTAATTTGAAGGTTCAAGTAATTCGACAAAACTTCTGTAATAAAATTATCGAGCATTGACCGTAGTGTGTGATAAGGCGGCGAGTGGGTGTGGAGGCGAGACGCGCGACCGGACACAGCTCCGCATGTTAATACACGTAAACCAAGATAATCCATAAAACTCACAAAAGGTGCCGAGTTGTCTTCACGACCCGGGGCCTGACTACACAGAAGCGCTAAACCGCAGCTTAATCTACGTTTAGTTTCTGATTACTCATGAACAAACTTGTTGTTTTGGCTTCACTAAAATACACATTCTTATTATTTCACCAATACTAATTTTAAAGGTTTTGCGAAAAAAGTAAGTTAATAAATTTAAAAAGGAGTCTTTGGTTGGGTATCAGTAAAAATATTGTTAAATTAAAAAAAAAACTACATTATCAATACAAGAATGTTGCATCGAATTGAGAAATCACCAAATGTTAAATAGCATGCATTGCTTATTCATCAGTGAAACGCAATCCCCTCGAAGCACTTAAGCACTTAGCGCAAACATATCGATTCTCAATATGCGACGCTAACGCCCCGGGGACACTGTGACAATGTAAAAACGCGAATACGCAGCGCACCGCGTGATTCACTTATTTGTCCTCTTGTGCGGCGAGTGAGCAGCGAGCATTACCAAAACGAGAGTTAAACTAGGGTTAAAAGTGTGGAGGGTCTACCCCGACCTCATAATATTATAACGTGTAAGGAGTAAAAGAGTCGGCGTTATCTCTACACAGGCCCGATTCCTGACCACTTTAATGGGAAAAGCATGTTAGAATTAAACTAAACAAAGACGACGCATCAATTAGGGGCTCTTCTTGTTTTTTTCCCCTTTTTTGAAAAAGGGCTTAACTTTTTAAACTTGTGCCTTGACCAGCCGGCTTGATGTTGTTCGTTATTTTTTACTGGCTTATTTGATTAGATCAATCTCAATGATTATTGTATGGATTTCAGTTACGGCGATAAAGAGATAAGTGGATGCAAACATTACCTTTCGTTTATTATTTAGGTAACCGATACAGATAACACAATGGAATAATGCCCAAGGCCAAGGCGCTTCACATTTTTTTTAATATTTAGTACCTTACAATTATAACTATCAATGCGTGAAGAGTGCTCAAGTTGTCCCCTTATAACGTCAAGTTTAGTAAAAATCTATTAGACCTTTAATGGTCACAGTTAAAACAAGAGTCCATTCATGCTTAATTATAGCCACACATACATGAATTCACACTTTTTTCGTAGAGGGGGTTGGCAAAAGCTACATATAACTACACTTGCTGCGATCCTTGGGTAAAATACTTATAATTAAACCCTCACGTAATATTTCCATATAATTATATTGATTTATCGTTTTAAATACAATTGTCACTGAATGCATTATCAACCTAATTTAATTACATTAATGGCATTCTAAAACCCTATATTGCAAGGCAAAAATAAAGGTAATCGTGGTACCACTAAACAAGACTTTGATTATACTAAAAATCAAGTGCAATAAAACTGAGAGGATAACTCCACAGTAATTAAGACGAGGTAAATATATGGAACGCATTGACGGATCGTAAAGCTAAAGGATTCAAAACAACAAACTGCAAGCCAGTGTTTACGACGACGACCGAACCGCTTTTATTGTTGTTGTAAAATTCACGATCCATTATTAATTATTACAGACATCATTAATCTACTAATCTATTTAAGGGCGTGCGATAAGAATCTCATTTAAAGTATTGAATGAAGAGTGTCTGTAGTGGACTTGAGATAGGCTTAAATTAGCTCTTATGATCGTGCCACAAGTCACGGTATTCGCCCAATCGAAACAGGTTCTTAACGTCATACATTTACAGTTTTATTTTGTAGGTCTCTTGTTTCGAGTTCGTTCATTTGGTAATATTTGAAATGGTGGCTGATTTATTACAGGTCGGTGTTTAAACGACAAATGCATCGAAACAGATAGGAGCGACATGTCCGACATTGGAGGACCGATGTTGACCACTATACACGGGATATACACCGCGTTACTGGTCAAAGACACGTCTCAAGATATGAACCAAATTTGCTTTGACGGATGCCTAAATTTATTTTAGAATAAAAAAATTACCATCTTATATTTCTTTAAACAGCATTATTACTACAAAACTTTTTATGATTAATGTCGTACACACGGCAACAGATCAACCTATACAAAACCAGTTTATGCGGATCTCTCATTGTACTTGAAACTTATGGTGTACGATCCGTTGTTGAGAGAGCAGCATAAACTGGTTTTGTATAGGTTGATCTGTTGCCGTGTGTACATTAAATACATTTCAAGGGCCTAAAAAAAATATATATATAGGTTAAAAAAATAATCATTAATTAAATTGCTTATTGTCTTTGATTTTATAGAACACTAACTGCTTTCCACGTACAATGAAATAAAAGTAACCTGTGTGTATAAGCTATCTATATAACAAATTTCATTGAAATCCAAAAAGCCATCGATAATATTATTTTATTCCATTACATGACATGGTACCAGTACAATTGCGTTAAAGAACGAAACCCGACAGATTTCAATCCCGTTTAGCATTCCCATAAAGTGATCTGACAAGCCATTGGTCCCGAACTATGGTAATCCTGAATTCAGAGTACCAAATGAATGGCGATAATATGGTCCATGTTAATCGTGTTATTTGATTTACATCCTTATTTGTTTTACAAGTGTGTAGGAACATAATGACGATGATCTTACTTGTTAACACGGTTTGATTAACTTCAACAGTAAATATGTAAAAAAAAATTAGAAGTTAAATTTTACCCTTACTTTGATTAGAAGTTAAATCGGACACCGGAAAGTGTATCCGATTCGAAGTTCCTCACGAACTTGCGACATAAACAGTCATATTACGTTTAGAGGGTAGATTTTTACAACACAAAGAGGTCATAGAATTATGTATATAGTTTTAATTTCAGCTCGATACCTCCATGCGTTTCCGAGATAAAGGGTCTGGACAGACAGACAGACGGAAAACAAAATGATCCAATAAGGGTTAAATTTTTTCCTTTTGAGGTACAGAACCCTAAAAATAGGTATGAGATCTCTTTGCGTACACAAAAAGTTCCTGGCACAAAATAAAACACATTCAGACTATAAGTACATACATTTATGTCTATCAAATGGACGTGACTTTGAAATACCGTTACCAGCATAATAAAAATCTATACCTTTACATTTTTTTTTTAACTATAGGTAATCTTTTATTATTTCAATCCAGCTAGTCATGTCCAGGTGACTTAGCCTAACATATTTTATTAAGAATGTATTATGACTTAAACATGACTTAAACTTATATATGAACTAGCTGGCGGCTTCGCTCGCTTTCGGGGTTACAAAGTTCCCCTTTCCTGATTTGCAGGATCCTGTACCTGCTACCTGTAGTCCCCTTCCGCCCTTTCGCCTAAATTATTGTAAGCTAATTTTTCCCTTTTCTTCCGTCTTCCTCCCTCATTTCTCACATTAAAAAGAAATAGTCTATGTCCGTCTCCAGGGCCCCAACTATCTCTGTACCAAAATTCATCAAAATCGGTTTTGCCATTTAGGCGTGAAGACGTAACAAACAAACACACTTTCGCTTTTATAATATTAGAAGACTTTAGTACAACTAAAACTGCAATATATGTAGGTATCCGTTTAGGTGTGTAAAACAGTGCATCATATATAACAAAACTTTATTAAAATAACATCATACCTAAATAATCCCCGAGAGGTTAGGCAGAGAAGTATCTAATAGCACACACACATTACACCAGTTTTGTTTTGGTCCTTTATAATGGAGGGCGAGCCTATTGTCAACAATCGGACACAAATTCAATTCCAGCACGGAACAAATATTTGTATGACCTGCAGATAGTTGTTTCGGGTCTGGCTATTTGTGTATGTTAGTTTAAATGTTTGTAAACGCACCCACGACACAGGAGAAATTCCTAGTGTGGGGCAACGTTTTTTTTTAAATAAAAAAATCAGCCTCCTTAGCTGCTACAGAGAAATTGACGAGATATTTCTTAATCTCACGTGTAGCAGTCTCAACCGAAGACCGGATGGGAGTTTCTTTAAGACATAATCTTTACAACAAACTGTGATCGGATCACATCCTAACGAAGCACCACGAACACAAGAGATAGATTTAAGTAGCACTGATTATAAAAGAATGAATCTTCGAGTCCACTATCAGTATTCTAAACAGCGCTTTGTTATGAACTGTATGTTTGTGTGGCCAGTATCTTTAGTTAAAATTGATGAACCGATTCTATGAAACGCCACCTTCAATTAAATTCACTGATTTCAGGATTTGTTTTAAATGGGTTGGATGTTTTTAGGGTTCCGTACCTCAAAAGGAAACAACGAAACCCTTATTGGATCACTTTGTTGTCCGTCTGTCTGTCTGTCTATACCCATCTATATCTTGGGAACGCTAAAATGGAACCCTCTAAGTCTACGCAACCAAAATATATGGCCGTTTATGTCGCAAGTTTGTACGGAACCCTCGGTGCGCGAGTCCGATTAGCTCTTGGCCAATTTTCTTTATAAGGAGTGTATTTTCCAAATAACGACCACGGTTAAAATAATCAGTAGCAGATATGGATACAAACAATTGAATCTTCACTAACGTCACTTTTCTGACATTTGATCATTGATCACTTAAATCTCGGAAAAGTGACGCTTTGGAAAATTTGGTTTGATGCAAAATTTGTTTGTCTTGATGTTGTCCAGTTATTGAATAATATAAGTAAAATGCGTGTACGCTATTTTGAAGATAAAAATAGAATGGCAGTAAGGCAGGCCATATAACTCAAAGTCAAGTGTCAAGTTCTGTAAATAAATAATTTTGTGACTCAGGGACTAGCTAGTTCCCTTAGTCACAAAATCCTTACTTATATTATAAAAGCGAAATTGAGTTCGTTTGTTTGTTTGTTACGTCTTCACGCCTAAACGGCTTAACCGATTTTGATGAATTTTGGTACAGAGATAGTTGGGACCCTGGAGACTGACATAGGCATTCATTATCATTTTTTAAAAGCTTGAGATTAGAGGGAAAAGAAGGAAGAAAAGGGAAAACTTAGCAATGCTATTACAATAAATTAGGTGCAAGGGCAAAAACTACAGGTAGCAGTTACCTGTAAATCAGGAAAGGGGAACTGTGTTACCCCGAATTTAACGCGAGAAAAGCCGCTGGCAATAGCTAGTAAAAACATAAGTCAAATAAGTTAGAGTGGTCAAAGGGTAATGAGACATTTGGAACACTTAACTAAGATTGTTAGATAAAATGTATTTGTCGTCACAAGTAGTAGCGAAGTGTTGATATAAATATCCCTACAACGCGTAGGTGGGAACTTTGAGTGGTACTTGCATACTAATAAGGGACTTTACATTTTTTTTAATAAGGCCCAGGCACATTTTCAATGCGGCTTATCGTTCAAAATAAGTTATGTTACCTACTATAAATAGGAAACTTAAATTTACTTTAGTGTCAATAATAGTGACACAGTTGTAAAGAGCAAATCTACGTACATTCAATGAAAAAATTGCCTCAACTGCAAAAATGACACCTCTTACTGATAAGGATAACGAACGAGGTTATGGCGACCGACTGATTATATTTAAGTAAATTAAATTAACCCGTAAGACAAGGAAACTGTGATAAAACTAGGACAATCCTACGTTGGTGCCCGCGAAAATTTCGGGAATTATCCCACGGGATTAAAAGTATGTGTAAATCCAGATTATCCACTATATGTGTGCTAAATTTCATCCAAATCCATTCAGTAGTTTTAGCGGGAAAACGTCATATAAATTCAGGTTTTCTTGATGTAAAACAGCTATGTTCGTATGATAAAAAAATAACATATTATTGAATTCCATTTAGATTGGCTAGTACAACGTTTTACCTATTAACCCGACTGACTAAGACGGAAGGTAACTCAAATTTAAATTCACACTTAAGTACCTATACGTAGTCATTTTGAAGAGTTCTGTCTCCTCATGTAGCAGATGAATTACTAATGGGAAAACTGGTTTTGCTGTAAGCTGTTAATACAAAAATGCAGCCATCTAGATTTGTGTCTTCACTCAGGGTTAATCAATAAAACAGAATTAAAAATAACTAGTCGGCATTCGAGTACATTCGTTGATACAACTGAAGAGTATCCAACGAATAACTACTTCTGTCATCCTTAAATATAAACATAAAAACATGTTTTGTCGACAAAAACGCAAGTCGCAAGCCGTTTAATAAATAAAAAGTTAATTCTCACGTTCGAACGTAACCGCTCACCTACAAGCCGCGCGAGTTGGCGAGACTCGCAGAAACTATTGTGTAGTGAACTATCTACAGAGTATTGTACGGACGAGATTGCTGTTCACCTCTGTGTGTACCTGGGGGGGCCGGCGGAGGCTGTGGGAGGCGCGGGGAGGGGGCGGCTGCATTGCTTGCTTCGCTATTCCGCGCCACCACATAGTTTTGTTCGCAAGCTCTCATCGGCCTCGAGCTCGTACTTAAGGCTCAGCCCTTGTTAATTGGACGTTTTCAAGTGTGTTCCCGGTACTAGAGTTAACAATAGAACGAAACGCGCTTGTTACAAAGCCGGCCGGACAAAAATCTTTGTATGTGCATGTACCAAATTATTTTCAATGAGATTCGTAAGCCACTAATTATTTCGGCCTGCGGCGGTTCCAATGTTAGAAATGTAGGTAGGTATTTAGTTCAACAATGTTTATTAAATAAGGTCATACTCGTAATAAGTACCTACTCTATTTTATTTTCTAATGAAACTAGGGCCTCGCTTTTGTAACTAGAATTCCTTATAAGACATTCTAAGGGCAATCCTTAGACAGTAGAGCCTTATGATGGCCAATAGATGTGCCTACTATCTATTGCCTTATTTCCTATTACCTACATCATTTGAATGACTGACTACTAACAAAACTAATTAAAAAATGTTTAAATAATTAAATCTTACATAATTAAGTCATACTTTCATTAAGTCTAAAATTATATGTAAGCAAAGATTATGAACTTCATTCACTTCACTTCACGGTAAATTAATATCTGAATACCTGGATTTTAATTATTGGCCACCAAAAAGTGTCAAGGGCAAACAAGAAATAATGCTTTCTTTGCTTTTTTTATGCGAATTATTATTCAGTTGTTTATTTATGTGTGTTTTTTAACGTGAAACCATTATTACATCGTCTCAAACTTTATCGTCTGTGTGTTGCATGTCGCGTGACGGTCGGCCGTTGAGTAGGGACGTCTAAATGTCTATAATGTGAAAAAAGTTTCACTTTTACCGTGGTTTCATAAAGCCACACAATCCTTTTTTTTCTAATATTTCTATGTGAAAGATCTTCGCCTTAAAACGGAACTCGGCGGAACTTCGGTCGCGCAGGTTCTTGTTAAACGCCGCCGCCCTGCAGCTTAAAGCAATTTGCAAGAGTTCATACCATAGCGGAGCTGTTTGTTCCACGGTTTTATTAAAAGCTCTCGCAGTTTGCGCAAATGCAAATTGTTTGTGATATTAAAATTTCCAACTGTTCATATTAAAATGGCCACTACCAAACTAATTAATTAATGTAACTGATCAAACTGTGTCTGATTTACTCTACGCTTTAAACAAAACTAAATAAAATGTTGGCATCCTCCTTTTTAGTTTGAGTATTTAGTGTTTCAGTAAATATTTAATATCATATCAACGCTTGGAAAAGTTACTATTTTAAATTATATAATCATTATATTTTTAAAATAGTATAATATAATAGTATAATATATATAATAATATTATTATGTCAGCCTTATTCCTTACTGATATTGTAAAAGCGAAAGTGAGTTCGTTAGTTTGTTTGTTATGTCTTCAAGCCTAAATGGCCAAACCGATTTTGATGAATATTGGTAAAGAGATAGTTGGGACCCTAGAGACGGATATATGCTAGAAGAGAGGGAGAAAGAGGAAAGAAAAGGGGAGAGAATTTTTTTTTTTTTATCTTTACGCGGGTTAAACTTAACGTTAGCCCAAAGTAACATTAATGTTTTAGTATTGTTAATGTTTTACAAAATATTTTTTTAGATACCATCCTACCGAGTACAGTCAGCAAAATAAATAAGTAACCAGGCTTTGTCCAAAGCGATTATTTATCTTCCTATGGTTTTAAATAAGGATCTACTTTTTATTGGTTGCCTCTCAATTGTTTATCCACTGTTGGATAAGAATATACCTCTAATGATCTTGAACTTCGCAATATTCCAATAGCTCAAAAGAGTTAAAAATAACATAGAAAAGATTTTCTGCATCAAAGGAAATAACTAAAATGCTGCTTTTATGTCTGTAAATTCCATAACCGATATGCGAGAATCAACTTGCTTTCAGTTTCAATAAAAAATGCGTTTCAGCCCCTAAGACATACCTCTGAAAATGTTACAACGTAAGTTCAAAAACTTGAACAAAGAACACGTTTACAGTTAAGAACTAATCCGCAGTGAGCTGAAGTGGGAGACATGAGTGTGAACCGATAGTTCATGCTTGACAGAGTGGCAATAATGAATACAAGTAATAATACACCTTATGCTTAACTTCGTATAAACTAGATTCGTATAAGAGGTTCTTACTGGCGCCACATGCGGGGTTTGAGACAAGCCAGACTGGAACTTTTCAGATTCGCAATCACGCCGCGTGAAAGTTTCAAGTAAGTATTAAGTTTAACGTGAACCGTGGTAAGGTAGTTCCACATTGTACATTCTGTAGTGAACAATTGTGTCAGGTTTTATTCATGTATAAATTACTGTTATAGGGACCTATTTCATAAGCTTTTGGAATGTACAAATGTGGGGTTACGTTTTGTAATGTAAATGGTTTTATAACATAAAATTACGCCTGTTAATCACGAAGGGTTATGCCGAGGTCTACCTATTTTGTACCATATTGTACCTAGTTAGTACCTAGTACACCCACATTTTGCCACCAGACTTCGATTCTGCTACTGAGAAATTTCTGATGAAAAAACCCAATAACAATTTGCTCGACCCTGGAATCGAAGCCAGCTTCATGACTAGCAATCGCGGTTGCGAACATTAACGAGGCAGTCAATTTTATAGAATCTAATTAAATACTATCTGGCGGCCGCGGCTTCGCCAGCGTGATGATCGAAAAAAAAGTATCCTATGTATTATTCCAGACTATAATCTACCTCTGCACCAAATTTCATCGAGATCCGTTCAGCCGTTTTGACGTGGAAGAGGATCAAACATACATCCATACTCACAAACTTTCGCATTAATAATATTAGTAGGATGAGTACAATAATTCTTCTGTAAGACACCTAACTCCACCAAAAATGCTAGTCTGGTTTTTTTGAGCGCATATTTCAATGGATTTCCTTGATGGTTTAAAAACCTAAATTGAACCCGGTAGGTGGCGCTGATATCGATATATGACTAAGTTAGTTTTTCTATACCAGGGGCAGAACTTCTGTCGGGTCCGCTAAGAGTATAATAATTAGATTTAGCCCGTAATTTAGATGACTCGATCGACTCGTTTAGATAACTTTCACCGCTTCAGGAAAATTAGAAACATGATTTAAAGGTAGCTTAATGTGTTTTACTTTGTCGTAAAAAGAAAATAACCAATAACTGCAAACTGGGAACAATCTTCCTATTATTTTGTGTGAAGGTTACCTATACGCACATTTATAAATATAATACGACTATAAAAAAACACACGATTTTTCTTCAGTAAACCCCTTTCATTTGATACCCACATCATGAGAATGTTTAAAAAATAATTAGGCCTTAACTTAACTATCTTTGAGAGATATCTGTTTTAGAATGACATCACTAAGCTAAACATGCATTTCATACAAACCATACATGTATGCAAAATTTAGCAGCTCAATTTATTACCTCTGTAGTGGGTCAAATTCAACTTCAAAGATATTCTTTGCACAGTTACGTTTATAGCTAACAAAAGCGTGTTAAAATCAGTTCATTATAGAACTCAAAATACCGTGATAATCAGTGGGTATCACTCTAATACAATTCAGCAGCTAATAACACTTGGGTAACATCCCGTTTCGCAAAGTTTCCACAGCTACGTATGCAGGCTTTAGTCTCGATTAACTTGGGGTGTGTACACGCCGCCACCTCTGTCTGTCTAAACTTTCCGATTGTTCACCAACACTGCAATATGAACCGCGCTCTTATTACTCTCCCCCTTTCTTTTCGTTTAAACTGCGGGTAAAATGAAAATCCTGAAGAGATTGATAAGAAAAACGAAAGATAATGATGTCGTGTTGTTAAATAATAACTGTCGTTTGGTTCAGGTTTACCTAGGTTGGTCCGTGGATGGGGGACCACCCATTACATAATAAGTTTCCTCTATGCCTTTTTTCTCGCATGGAGAAACCATGAAATAAGGGGTGTCAGACTTTAACTGACTAAAACCCATACATGTTCTTTCTTTTGCCCTTTGTGTTCCGGGGCCGCTTTGTCTCTTTCGAACAACCCGCAATCATGTCTGTGGCCCTGGCACGCCCCTCTGCTTTGCTAGCATATCATCTCATCATCTCTTTGAGGCGCGCATGTTTGTGCATGATTGTAGAGATCGATACGCAATCGATCCATGTAAAATACTGGTAATCAGCTAAGACTCTGGTTAGACTAGAAACCTACCCTAACATAGTCAGGAAAAGGCTAGGCTGATGGGTGATGATGAACGAAATCATGTGACTTTTGGTTACATAAGGGACTTTTGAACGTACTTTCTTGCTGCTAAATTATTATCAGAAAATTGGTTTTAAACAAATAAGTGTCGACCATTTTAAGTAAATGTTGTTTTTAAACATTCCAAAAGCTCTTGTTATCGGTTTGAGATAAATGTACCTAATTCTTTGTATTATCTTTGGCTAAGGATATTTCAATATTTCCATAATTTATCGGTTTTAAATGGAAAGATACACAATGTGTGGTTTTAAATTGGTTCTAGACAATATTTCCAAGGAACGTTAAACTTATAAAAACACCCGTTGATAAGGCTGTTGGGGTTATACTAAAAGCATGATGTTGACTCTAATCTTAAAAAAAAAAACATATTAATGCTTATCTAGGTCAGACTAAGTTGATAGTGTAATGTAGCTAGTAATCCGAGTGTAACTCAACTTCAATCAATTAATCCAGAAACGTCGATGGTCTTATACTATGCAAAATGACACCGGCAATGAAACTAACTATTGCGAAGATTTAGATTATTCCCGATATCTGTAATTGCATTTAGTTATTGTTGGATATACCACAGAATATGGTCATAACGGGAAACCTATATTTACCACTCATCATTTCCATATATAATTGTTGATGATTAAACGTCCAGCCGTTGCATGGGTACTCGGAATTATTTACGCGAGAGTCGGACAATACCTCATGCTATACCGCCAATTACGCTATTAAACAACGACGGTGCAAATTTTAAAGACGGCGCGGCGGCGGCGTATTGTAGTAGATGCTTATATTGCTTATTAGGGGTCCGCACCCTGCTGTTAACTCTTGATTAAGGAGCACTTAGGTACCTCTTTAACCAGTATGTTTTTAAAGGCGTTACAATTTTAATGAAAATGTGTCTTGAAATGTTGTCCGCGTAGTTTCGCGTAATTATTTTTAGACTTTTTCAAATTTACTAGGATATGCCTTTTTAGTGCAACTTTTTTTGTTAGATAAATCCATGACTGGCCGGTTTGATGAAAGACAATTACTAAGAAAATAAACGTATACATACAAATGAAAGTTTTAAAATTTTTAAATCTAATAAAAATTAAGTATGGCAAACGAATACAGGACTCGTGTAAATATTGATTTTCATAGTCTGTAAAAATTTAAAACATACCAGTATGTTCGAAATTATCTTTATATTTATTATAATAAGTACAGACTCTAGCAGCTATATGTCAAAGTCACCAGTGCTGCCACTTTTCATTCCATTCCAAATAGCAATAAAAATCCAATTTTAAAAAATTAAACTTCCATTTGACGGCGTGTGTGTGACGAATGGAAATCGGGCAAAAGGGGTCGTCAACCCCTTCTTTTAAACTTAACGCATTAGTGCAACAATCTGTGTCCAAAATTATGGTGACAGACACTTTTTATAGCGGCCTCGTAATATTATATTATGAAAGTAAATTAATTTATTGCCACGTTAATAAAGAGAGACATAATTTTTAAATTGGTTAGTTACGTGTTGAGTTTCGTCAATAAAGTGTGACGAGGCTAAAAATGTCTATTAGGCCAATAAGAAGGCTAGGATTGATGACATGATTTATAATTAGACACGCATTTTTGTATCGTCGGGTAGCTTTCGTTTAGCTCAATGATGAGGACTTTGTAAAAATATACTTTATGAACAATTCAATTAATTGCATTGATAATTTTACGGAAAATAAACTATAATTGAAAGTTATATAACCATACTACTCAAGTGCTTGTTTTATGTGTAAATGATTGCTGTGCGCACTGTTTTATTCTTGTTGCAGGTATATAAAGGTACGCTAACTAGTTATTATAATAGCTATCATAATTATCATCATAAAATATCTTTGAAGGAACAATAGCTTGTACCCACGTCGCATAGTTAACATTCTTTTCTGCATCGTTAGTACTCACTGTAAACCATTCATTCGTTTGAGTTTATTTTCATCTACATAATATATGTAATTCATTATAACTTCACATTTACTTAAGGAAACAATAAGCCGTAATGTTTATCTAACCTGTAAATCAAAACGCTGTAAATGTAAACAGATACACTCTAAGATTACGTATAACTGTAAGCCGGCGCCCTCTGCCGCTATAAACAACCGCATTGGCAAATAAAACTTCTCTCCTAATTCTCACACGAGCGTAAAGCAATTGGATCGAAGTAATTTACGAGTTAAATCTAAAAATATGTCTTTTCTATGGCGTCCCGGTCTCGTCACAGATGGCTACACAATAATATCGGCAGAGACCCCTTCAGAGGGGAGCACCACTTATTTTATAAAGTTTGAAAAAGATTTTAAAAAGCTGAGTGAGGCTTATAGAAAGACTCGGCCGGAAAACGTTGGGGATATTGTTTTGAAAAGTTTGTGAAAATTGTGTTACCGCCGCCCCCTGACTCCGTTTGACGTATAAGGTTACAAGGATTTAGTTTATGTTGTTTCATTTAAATGACGCTTCGGAGGCGATTTAAAAAACGATGTTGTTTGAAGAGTTACTTTTTAAAGGTTCTTCAATAATACAATGTTTTGATGCTTTGTTAAATGCTGTACGAATCCAATATTTTGCTAGTTTTAGGGTAGACAAGGCGTTGAGGACAATCAATAAATACATAGTATTAAAAAGTCATGACCATCTAAGCTAAGAGCCATTGCGACAAGCGACTACCATATCAATCCTCTTAAAGCCTTTTCCAAAATATTCGTACCATAAGCCATCGTATTGGGGACATGACTCGCGGATACGTATGTAAGTACGCTATTAACTATCCCACTGGCCTGTCCACTCGTATAGCCAATGATCACCGTTCTGGGGGATCAGTGCAGCTTCGTACCATGACGCAATAAAACTTTATTTGTTAGACGTATGTAGGTCCTCGTACTTTTTATTTCCTTACCGCATATTTCCCTGGGCACGCTAGAGATCAGTTTGCGAGCGAGTAATTCGGTATCGTTACGTTACGTGACTCTGAGACGATGTTCGCGACGTGTTTCTACTATTGCCTTAGGCCTCCCTTCTTCGCCGTGCCACTAAGAAGTATCACTACGATTTTATATGATAAAGATTTAGGTATCGGTAGACATTCCAAGATGGAAAAAAAAAATGTTTTTAATGCCTTTGTTTTTGGGTGGGATCATCAGATAACAACACTCCTCTTACTCTGCCCAGTGTGGAGGAAGCCTTACTTTGGGCAGAGTGGAGGGAGTGTCAGACTTGTACTGATTAAAACCCACCCATGTTCCTTCTATTACTCTTCACGTTCCGGGGCCGAGGTATCTCTTTCGAACAACCAGCAACCCCGACAGGCGGAGGCCCTGGCAGGCCCCTCTGCTTTGCTGACATCTCTTTGAGGCGCGCGTGAAACACTAACGCGCCTGTTTTCAATGCCTTGAATTGTTTCTTGGTTTATTGGTCAGGGAATGTGAAATCTATGGATATGTTTTTTATAACCTACTTGAAATCTACCTCCATGTTAGATCGCTACTGATTAGCTGAATTAAATGGTAATATCGAGGATAATAATTGCTGGCAATCCGTAAATCTCTATTCAGCTTTAAGCTTTAGCGACGAAAAGTACTCACGTTACTTATATTTTTGGGCGTCACTTTATTATTAGCATAGATTCTTAGATGATAACAATTAATAAATTGTTACACAAAACGCAGATATACTCGTGTGCATATATTTCATTTGAGAACCATTTTTAGATTCAGTTTGGTCAAAATTAAAACAATAGTTTCATTTTTCAACCAATGAAAAATTTTCGCATCTTTCACAGAAAAACTAAAAACGATGCATGTATTGATTCATTGTGTTTGAATTAGCTTACTTTTAATAAAATTGTATATGTTTGTCCGTACCTAATTGATCAGTTGTACTTTCTTAGTTATTTCTTTTGTTAACTATTTCTAATAGTAATTATCCAAATAATAAAAGTTCAGTTTTTTTTATTTTCGTTACATAAAGAAATAATTTATTTATAGATCACAATACTCCAAGCGTAACGTAGTATGAGTAAATAAAGAGCATTAAAGATAATGCCCTTTTACTGCAGCGATGGCTATCTTTTTATAGCCACACTCGGTACAAATTGAAGTTCGCTAATATCCCGGAGAACTGATTTACTACAAATATTTCAATAGCTAAAATCCAGACTTACGGATGCCTAAAAATATCCCGATTCGGAATCGATCATCAGTCGTAGCTACCACTTTTAGATATTAAAGTCAAAGTAATTTATTTGTCAAAAACATGGTGTTGAGGATGGTACATACAATAATGGAAACTTCAACATGTTTCACCATTACTAGGTATACAAATATTGGGTATGTCGTTTAAAATTGATTTATACTACTTAATACAGATTGCGATTCAAAAATACTACGTCATACACTTTACTCCTTTACTATGTCATATCTTAAGCGAAAGATGTTTTAAGAAGACAGGTCTGTAAGATTCCACCGTCTATGTGTGGAGCATTTGTTATTCTGAGCGCGTTCGCTGGCGGGGCTTCATCCCGCGCCCTTTGCGCCGATGGTCTCAGTCATTATCATCGCTTTTTGCCTCACATAACTGGCCGCAACCTCGAGAGATGTCCGTATTGTGCGGCCGCACCTACGCACCAATCGTGTGTACTAACACATACGTATATGAGTAAAAATGAGCTTTTAAGAGGCGAGACGATGGCCATTCCTGGATAATGTAGCTAGTAGATGTCAGTGATAAAAGTTCTTTTTGTCATATAATTAAATATACGGGTTTTATTTATCTTAGCAGAGTTTTCAATAGTATTGAAAATATTTAAATAAAAAGACAAACTGTTTTTCTTACAAAAAAAAAGTTAAAAGATTATTTGTTGGCATTTTAGCGCTAAATATAACTTCTCCTGGATAACCTATTAACACTGTTGAAAATTACGTTGAACAATTTTTATTGACTTTGTCATTTTTGATATATTTTACAATGACCACATAATTCAATATATTTACTAGGCACTAAACGACGGATCGAGCTTACACGTGAAAAGATAATATAATTTTTATGTTTCCTCTTCTGTTAGTGTGCGTAATGATAGTATTTTATAGCAAACTGTAACTATAAATTAGAATTTTGATTTATAAGTAGTTACTGTAACTAAAATAAAAGTATTGCATGAAAGAATGGCAGTATGGCGCATTCCGGTATTATACGTGTGTAAAATTTAAAGTACGAGTATTTCGAGAAGACTTAAAATACGTGGGTATTTAGTACGTCAGGTAGACTTTGCGAATTTGACGGGAAATCCGCTTTGAAAAAAAATAGTAATGATAAGCTGGTATTCTTTTTTTCTCTCTTCACACTGGGTCACTTAAAGCTATAAAAATGTAAGAGTAACATTAGAACAAATGCATAACATATTTTCCTTTGTGAGAGACTGGCGTACATACTAGAATACCCTGGGTAACGGATCACTAGGCCCTCACCACGAGCTCGAATTAAATATCGTTAACTTACTATTTAATTGAAACTGATGTAAGTAGGCATAAGGATAAGTGTAAGGGGTGTACGTACGCGAAGACTCCCGGCCACCGTAGATGCAGGACTGTGGACGGTAAGCAATGGGTAATTCACCGTCCGTCTGTGACAAAAGGCTTTGTCGACGGCGCGGCCGTGTTTTACTCACGATTCAAAGAGATGTCAGGAAAGCAGAGCGTCCTGCTAGGGCTACTGCCTGCTGGTGTTGCGGGTTCGAAAAGATACCGCGTCCCCAGAACACAAAGTGCAAAAGAAAGAAGATAGGTTATAGTCAGTAAAAGTCTTACAATCCCTTCCGCTACGCATACAGCGGGAGAAGTTGTTAGATATATGGATTTCATAAAAAAGGGGTGTAGTTAGGTATAAGGTAGGTAGATATCTTTGGATGAGCAACCGATTAGCACTAAGCCACAGTCATTTCGTACTTGTATACCAGATCCAGCACTCCTTTCGTGACAGCATACTAAATCATTACGAATGAATTGAATTCCGGTTTTCACTTTGTAATAAAGCATCTATCTATTTTACTACTATCGTACAATGTAACGTTACCCTCTGGGACGCATAGCAAACGTTACGTCAGTCAGCAGCTTCGAGAATCCTCACAGGTGCGAATGTGAAATCAAGCCTGTTATAGTTCATTCTACAAATAACACGTTGGTCCCAATTTAATAATGAATATAAGCGGCCACCGTACATCACTGTCAGCGCAGGGATCGCAACCGATACAGTTTATAGTCACAATACCACTATTCATGTAAACCGTATTCCCAATAGTGTGACATGTTTATTTTCCGGCACTGAAAGCCTTACCGGGGAAAGGAGTAAAATGAAAAGTAGACACGGGTCCGATAAATAATTGAAGGCTTTGATAGAGCATCGGGAATTCCAGGTCGGAATACGCCGGCTGGATCTAGAGGGAGCCATCCTTCAAACCACCCTCCTCCGCTACTGAATTATTCCGCAATAACACACTTGTTATAGACATTTCTCGAGGAGTGATACTTTTATGATTTACTCCAACTTTTATTGGCACTTAAAGGAAGTATACGATTTATTTCCCGTTCAATATAAGGTATGGAGTATATCATTTTTTGAGTTGGTACCGAATCTCTAAGGGCGTTCGTAACGGTTGGGCGTCACACGCCATTTATATCTGGGGTGATATGATGTTTCGACGCGTTTAACAGGTATGAATTATGTCGTAGTTTAAAACAATAATATCGATAAATTGAAAACAAACGCGGCTATTTATTGTACTAAACAATATTTACATTACTTTTTATGTCGAGTTATCATGCATAACTGTTTCAGTCATTCAGCGATACTTTGAACAGCAATTCATTTTATACGTATTATGTACCTATGCATAATTATGTAAATAATAATAAATTTATAATAACTGTGCTGGGTTAATGAATGGTTTACAAATAGTACGTATTTTCTGGTACTGATTAAGGAGTGCTATTTAAATATATGCACACCTGTTCATTTTTATTCATAATTTATGTATGCTCGTCATTCTGTTTGAGTGTTAAACGGTCTAAATTAATTAATTCAATCATTCTTGGAAAACTGAAGTGAGTATTTGATTGAAGTGTTTGTACGTTTTTAGTTGAGAGGGTAAAACTAAAAAGTAGGCAAGTACTTAATAGATTTTAAGAACAAAATCTTGTTGCGGACAAGTGCGTCAGAAGGCACTAAGAATGTATACCAGCCCACGATGTTTGTCAACGAGCACGTGTGCCTAGTGCCACGTACCGTGTCAGAGCGTGATGCATATCGTGAACCAAGCCGATCAAAAATTATTATACGAGAACATTAAACTGCTGTACAATGTGCTTTATTGACGTCACTTCCGTGGCAATAAAATCGGCTTGTCTCGAAAATGCATAATTTGTACGACAGTCACGCGCATTACGCTACTAAACGGTGTCTTTGAGAACACATTTCACACTAAACTCTCTAGGGGCTGCCTTTCGATCATAGATAAACCTTTGTTTTATGCGTTCGAATTATTATCGTCAAACGCTTGTTTATAGCCAAGGGAATATTAATATTTCTTTATATCGAACACGCACGCACCTATTTCGCCCCGCCAATATGCGGCGAATATTTCTAATAAAGGCAGTTTCTGTGTCTTCTTGTGCTCTACATTGCGACATAAACAACACATGCTCTAGAAACCGAAAAAGGGTTATTGTTGTGTATCTTAACACAAAAACGTTTCGAGATGTTTTTTGTGCGGCTAAGCGGTATCTTTTGTGACAAAAACATTTCTAGCGAATCCATTAATTAGTGAGATATACGACACACCCGCAGCCTTTGGCGCTCAATTATAGCCAGACCTTTGACGGTTGATTAATTCCGACACAAAACTGACCTATTACAGTTTATTGATTACGATCTCTAAATCGATTCAAAGAGCCGCGCTTCCCATATGCTGGTTTGGTTAAAAGCTTAAAATTCCTCGAATGCCAACCGAGAAAAACAATAACTGAGGAGTATAAGGAAGGAACGGGGACAGTGTCACGTAATAGGTCCAGCTTCCGGTGCGTTTATCAAAAAATTTATTTGGACATTCCTGGCGCGCCTCCGCTGCGCTTGGCCGACTGGGATGTGTTGGCATTTAATTTATCTATAACGCTGAAAATGCCGGAGACGGCCGCGCAACCGTTATTGCTGGGGTTCTCTCACCACTGGCAGGCTACGCACTTCCGCTATGTCAATGATTTATAGCCGCTTACGGCATTTGCGGCGTTTAACTGTGTGTTGTCCGAGCCATTGTCCGAGGATCGTCGAATATGGACGAGAATGATTCTTGAATTATGAGCGGGGGTTGGCTACCCTATCATTTTTGATTTCGCGTCGTAATGCAAAAGGTCAATACGTGCTTTGTCCAAGTTTAATCTGTTTGCGTCGCCTAAAGGTGACGTTGATTTGTTTGCGTTTCGATTCGTACCGCTATTGTCATGGGCGTTTTAAAAAACATATGAATGGATTTATATTCGATTGTTAGTACCGGAAGTTTTTAGAGATAAATTTTGACAACGTTCTTTGTTGTTAACGTTGACCCTGGATAAATAACCGGATATTAGTGGTAGCTACATTGTCAATTTTATCGACATACCTTTTTGACGTCTCCTTGTGAATAAATCTTTGACTTATACGAAATGTTTCAAGATTAGTCATAATATTTTCTGATACTATTTGTATTTTAATGGAAGTAATAAAACAGAAAAGCTTTGTTAAGTTATTTTACTATTATTTCTTAGTTATTCTTTCAATAGCTGCTATTCTAAAATCATAAGTGGTTTACGCGGGTATTGTTGACATATATGTAAGTTACAAGTGATATAACGTGTTGCCACATTGCCCAGCGTGGTTCTCACGCTCTTACTCTGTCATCGACTCACTCACTCCATCACCACTAGACTTGATTAAATATTACACGTTTTTAACTCAATCCTACAATTTAATATGTTTAAGTGTCATGACAAATCTGTATAGAGTAAATACAGATACATTACTTTAAAATATATCACATACCTACATAAGTACCTATGTACTTAAGTAGTCACATATTTTGGAGCGAACCTGAAGAGGCAATCTATTAGCGTCAATTAAATCTTCAGCAGCAACTTCAAATTACAGGACCGGTTTTATTTGAACTTATGTTACTTACCTAGTTCTTCATGGTAGTAAATTCGATGGAACACTACTAAAACGTTCACTAAATTGATTTGATTCATGTAAATTTGCTAAGAATAATTAATTTTGTCTCTGATACCATAAAAATCTGTAGTTTAAGCCAGAAAATCTGGCAACCTCCCTTACTGAGGGGTAGTGGTTTACCCATTTTCTAGGTTATGGAAGTACAATAGGCAGTTGTAGTTTGACAAGGATGATGACATATTAATGTAGAATCAATTATTAAATTTAAATTAAAGAGTTTGAGTGTAACTTCATTCCCAGTGAAACGACTACCTAACTCAAGAGGCCCTAGCACGTAAACGAAATACGTCGATTTTTTAATTTAAAGTACAGACGCCTGCAGGTCAAGCTACCCGAAACTGTTAATTTTTCCCAATGAACCTTGAAACTTAATAATTTAGAAATAAAGTCGATAATCTATCAAAGAAATCTGACAGATTGTAGTAGCTTGAGGTGCAGGCGTCTGTACAATTGCCCTGTTGCGATTTTAGTTAAATTATTTGTAAGCCGACTCGGTATCATCCATAGATTTGAATAAATTATGAAAATATTGATAACCTACTAATATTATAAATGCGAATGTTTGTGGGGATGGATGGATGGAAGTATGGATGTTTGTTACTCTTTCTCGTCAAAGCGGCTGAACGGATCTTGATGAAATTTGGCACAGAGGTAGATTATTGCCTAGAAAAACACTTAGGATACTTCTTTGGCACAGATACAGATTATAGTCTGAAATAACATATAGGATATTTTTTTCGATATCACGCGTTTATACCTATATATATATATATAGTGCTAGGGCCTAAGATTGCACACGGCGTAATAGTATTCAAATTATTTTAAGGGTGCGATGATTAACATTTTCTTAAGGGTATTATCACATATATCTGTGGGTGTAAAACACTCTTAACTAAACCGAAACCCACTTGTTCTGCTCGTCATTGCGATCACTTTTTGTTTTAGAACGTACCCGCAAAATTTTTCACAAGTTTTTTTTAACACAAATTTTTCCCGATATCTTTACTTGAAATATGTTACTGACCCTCCTTCGTATTGTTCAATGCATCCACCATTTGAATGCGTGTTTCGTAACTCCGTAAACATACGCCTCGATAAAATGAAAAGATGTTTATGGTTTCCATTAATATTTTTTTTATAATTAAATCGATCTTTACAAAGACATTCAGGTATAACCAACTATAATAATAACTACATTTGCGCAATTTATTAGACACGTTAAATAAAACCGCAAACAGATGCTTGGTTTCTAAGCGGCGAAGTTAAAAGCTTTGTTTAAGTCATCGTATGACTTATTTTTAAACCTAGTGAGTATCGTGTGATACAGATTAAGATTGGACAGATTTTGTGCAGCGATACCGAAAAATAATGAGGCTGACGAAAGATTTAAGTAGGTACTAACCAAAATATAATAAGTATGACTAACACGAAAAAAAAATTGACGTTTAAAACCAGACTGAGTCATAATTATCTGCGTATGAATAGAAATACTTTTTTTGTGGTAGGAAATCATCAAATAACTTCCCCCCCAGTGTCAGACTTTTACTGACTAAAATTCACCCATGTTCCTTCTATTCACTGGGGCCGCGGATTCTGTCAATAGAAATAATTTGAGTTAACAATTTATCCTTTAAAACTGATACAAGTGACTACGCAAACTGGACTGCTGAGAATGTGGTCTTTGGTTCGATACCTGCATCGGGGAAATTTTTGTAATTGTTTTTCCATCAGGGATTTCTCAAAAATATAAAGAAGATACGTAAAAAACAAAGTAAAAATTAAAAGGTGCGTTGACGTGATAGTAGGTATGTATGGCTATAAAGTAGTAAATAAAATTCGGATCGTTAAACGTTCTTACACGATGTGCTGAAATTTTGTGTGCTGTATTTAGTATGATGTGTAGAATCAATATTAAAAAAAAGAATTAGCAATGTTTAATTAAGTAAGTAACAAATATTCTGCTTTAAAAAGCCTTAGCAATAAACACAAATGGAAGGAGTGGACTGATTTTGAAATATTTCAGCTATTCTACTTTCTATTTATATTGCACATTTTTTTTAAACGTTGCCCCACATTAAGAATTTCTCCTGTATCGTGGGTGCGTTTATAAACATTTAAACTCACATACATAAACAGCCAGACCCGAAACAACTATTTGTATGCCACACAAATGTTTGTTTAGTGTGGGAATCGAACCCGCGACACGCAGCGTAGCAGCCAATCGCTCAGTCAATGCGCCAACCGTGCCGTCAATTTGACACGATGATGATGATGCTAATAAAAGTAAAATTTGATCAACTACCACATTTTTCTGGTTATAAATTTATAGTTAGCTAAGTGACTTTATTTTTAATCTAGAAAGGCAGAAGTTTTTGATGTTGGACTAGTTAGATTCTATGAAATCCCCTGACATGGGTATCATTAAATGAAAGAGCTTGTTGGATAAAGTTAATAAGTTACAATAATGACTTCTGCAGATGTTTTCAGCCATCGAAAAATAAAATACTGGCTTACCGGCGACATGGGCTAGAATTAGATATGATATTCATAGAGCAATAAAACATCAGAATGCTTTCAGATAACCTAGATTTACGTATCTCGCGCTGGGCTGATTTTTGTCAAAAAAATTAAACGGTTTAGCGAAGTCATTCCCGTCATCCGCATTGCCGAAAATAACAAATAATTTGGGAATAAATATTGTTTCATATAAAATTTATTCCCATTCCATTTATCCTGAATATTTTAGGCATTCCATAAAAAGCTAGTTATCTAAAAAACACTTAATTATATATAGATTGCCGGTCACCTGTGACCGGCAATCTATACAAAAACTGATTTCGTTTTTCGTCCCATTTTCTAGGTATTAACTATCGGTCCAATTTGATATTTCCACTGAATACTGCTTTGCTTTTTCATAATATAAATGTATTTATACATTTGTGACATCATATTATGATTATACTAGCTTTTGCCCGCGGCTTCGCTCGCGTTAAATTCGGGGTAACACAGTTCCCTTTTTCTGATTCGCAGGTAACTGCTACCTTCAGTTTAGTCCCTTGCGCCTTATGGTTTTGTAATAGCAAAGCTAAGTTTTCCCTTTTCTTCCCTCTTCCTCCATCATATCCCACTTAAAAAAAATAGCCTATGTCCGTCTCCGGGGTCCCAACTATATCTATACCAAATCGGTCCAGCCATTAAAGCGTGATGAGGTAACAAACAACCAAACAAACTTACTTTCGCTTTTATAATAGATAGATAGATAGATAGAATATTCTTTATTATGTACACCATACAAGTTACAATAATAACAATAGACAAACTTATAAATAAGGTGACACAATAATATTAGTAAGGATAAGGATTACCTATGGCATAGAATACTTTTTCGTAGTGCACAGGAGAAAAGCACGTTTGCGTAAGCGCAAGCTTTGCAATAAGAGTTACTTTTCGAGCCACAGATTTCACATGATGCGTTCTTTTGGCATGCGAGGACGTACAGCGTGATCGACCGATGCGGTGACCTGCAAGTCTTGCAACGTAGCAACAACGTCAGCGTGGTTTCACTCTAAATGTGTCGAAAAAGTGTGAAGATCCCTTCACACTTTTTATCTTAAAAAAAAACTTTCCCCCCACTAGGAATTTCTCCTGTATCGTGGGTGCGTTTACAAACATTTCTATTCACATACACAAACAGCCAGATCCGAAATAATCTGTAGGCCATACAAATATTTGTTCCGAGCGGGGATCGAACCCGCGACACGCAGCGCAGCAGTCAATCGCTCAGCCACTGCGGCAACCGTGTTGTTGATTTGCATTATGGGAATAAAACCTTCCTATAAAAAGTTGGTTCTTCGTCCCCTATAACATGGGACTTAAATACATTACTATTTGGTACACCTCTACCTAACCCTTCAGGGATTACAGTCGTGATGTTATGAGAAAAGGGTGTTCCTCGTAAAGTTTATATAGGTACATGAAACTTGGGACAAATACGGGCCTTGGTAGGTAAATTAAAAAGTTAGAAATGTAATCATTTCTAACTTTTTAATTTAATTAATACAAAACTCACCTGTGATGGTGATTTTTATTTGCTTAAAGTATCTAAATATGGAATAAAGTAGAGAATAATAAATTATTGTAAGAAAAAGAAAATGTACGAATGAGTTTTTTTTAATTCACACTTTTAATATTTGCATAAATTGATAACATTTATAAATATTAAAAGATTTATCGTACAGTTTTTACACTGCGCTCTATATAGATTTCATGCAAAAATCGGTGGTTCAACAATAAACCACTTAGCGCCCGGCCTTCCTTTTAATTACGTCACGGCAGCATACATTCTTAATTTGGGCAAATCGATATTTGAGTTCAGGGCAGAGGGGTGAAGTCCATGATTTACATTTGATATTTCTACTATACTAGTATACTTTGAGTAATTATTAAAATTAAGCTTATTTGTTCATTTCAGGTTCTTTAATATGGTTGCAGGTTGTTAGAAAGAGATACCGCGGCCCCGGAACGTAAAGGGCAATAGAAGGAACACGGGTGGGTTTTAATCAGTACTAGTCTGACACTCCCTTCCGCTCCGCCCAGAACGGGCGAAGTTAGTTGATGATTTCCCACCCCAAAAAAGGTTGTTAAATATCAAATTAATCAATTTTATTATAGTTTTAAGAAGTGTACGAGGTAACATTTCCTTGCATACTTTATGTTATAGATGGCAGAATTTTAAATGGAGGCACTGCCTACCTGGCTACCACAACCCAGTTAGTACTGAGTAATATGATTCCTCGTGATAACGGTTGTTAGACTTTAGTAACACTGACTAACTTGCTGCGACTTACAAAGATTAACAAATGATAGCCGGGACTGGGAGCTTTACGTGCTCTCCAAGGCACGGAAAATTCGGCATGTAACGGGTGGTCATTGTCCACCATCCACGGTCCAACTTAGTACAGCATGGCTTAATCTAAAGATGTACCCGAGAGGTTGCTTTTATTTAACCACGAACTTTTTAATGCTATCTACCTTGTATACCTACCTATTAGAGCTAAAACCTTAATGCCATATTTCCGAATATAATTATGCTTAAATATTTTTGATAATGGAACGATTTTTTTTGCATCTTTTGAAAAAAAAAACAAATGCAAGCAAGTAAAACTATCTCAGTTTTCCCGCTGAATGGAAAAATCTAGTTGTCGCAGTAGGCCTCTACACAATAACGTACAAAGGCAGTACGAGCCTGGATTGCAAATTAGTGTGAGTTACCGAGTTAAGTGGCAACATTTTGAAATATAAATGAACTAAAGTAGGAAAAGAAAAACAAAACGAAACAATTACAGCAGCGTGATAATTGTTTTTTTTGCAAATTGTATCATTTTCCTTCTTCCTACTATGTTGGGGTCGGCTTCCAGTCTAAACGGATGCAGCTGAATACCATGGACGCCTGTCGATTTTTCATCCACGAGGTTCGTCGATGGAGGCTCTACTGGTCTTGACGACTGGTTTTCAGACTTTGAGTCCTGTGTGGCTACTGAATACAGTAAGGTTTGTCTGGACATCATTAGGACACTATCGTGTACTAAGTTGACGATAAATGGTATATGAAAACATAGACGTATTCTGGAAGAGCTTTAAACAGAATACAGACACGATTTAGTCTTCTGTCTCGTCATATTCATCTCTCTCGTCGCCATTACCAATTTACAAGGTAGAGTTGTGCTAGCCACACATAATCTAAGCTATATTATACTGTTATTTTTATAATAAAAAACTCTCGTCTCTTTGACTTAGCTGTATTTTTTAAAGACATTGTCACATTGAAGTTAAGTAGCAGTAGGTATTTCAGATGGAAGCGCCAGGGTAGTGCGCGAAATTAAGTTTTTCCTACGTGTACGGTATTGTGTTGATACTTACAAGTGCGAGCGCACCAAGGGTTCCGTAAAAACTTTCCGACATATTTGGCCATACCTTTTGACTGCTTAGACTTAGAGCGTTTAATTTTTCACAGCATTCAGGGACTACAGATTTGAGTTTATGGTTTTAGTTTCAAATTGATACCTTCATGCGTTTCTAAGATAAAGAGTTTTCACAGATAGACAGACAGATCGGCAACAAAGTAATTTTTTACAGAGACCTTTTTTTCATGTCTCCGTACATGAAAAAAAGGTAGGTAAGGTAAGGTATTTTTAGCAGAATTATAGTTGACGACACCGTTGACTGAGCGATCAACTGCTGCGCTGAGTATCGTGGGTTCGATCATCGCACGGAACAAATATTTGTATGATGATGTATTTGTATGATGGTAGTTCTTTCGGGTCTGGCTGTTTATGTATGTGAGTTTAAATGTTTGTAAACGCACCTACGGTACAGGAGAAATTCCTAGTGAGACAATGTTCTTATATGAAACAAAAGTTAAAATCAAAATGCAAACAAACAAAATCGTAAGTAAATTAGAATTGTGCGGGCTACCTTGGCGCTAAACCGTTGTAATTCTATATACACGTACCTATACTATGCCAAAGATATTCGGACTCGTCCGTAACACGTATTTATGTGAAGGTGAGATTGTATTTGAGGAAACTACAAACTAAAATGGTTGTCTCTGATGACAGGCAGTGATATCATTACAACATCATTTTGCACGAACAAATAAACGCCTTCGCAAGAATTAAATCTTCAAAAATGTAATTGTGTTGTCTTTGTTACTTTAAAAAGAAGCTGTAATTGTTTTTTTAATGTTTCCCAAACTCATTCTGGTTTAATTTAATGGCTTTACCGCAATACAGTATAAAAGTCATTGAAACCACACTTAAAACATTCCAAGTACTTAGATAATAATTTTAGTGTTCGAAATAATCTATTTAAAATCGAGTTTGTGTGTTCGATAGCAAAATTGATTCATTTCGGTATTTGCATTTGTGTGTCACAAATTTCGGTTTACAAATTCAACTTTAATGAACTCATGAATAAAGTATCGGTTTGATTCTGAAACACATCTACATGAATAAGCATGGTCATCAAACTATGACTTTGAGTTGGGAAAAGACCAGCTAAATGACTAACCTTCCTTCCAGCTTTCAGTCTCAGCGGTGTTTTACCACGAGCGACTATCTATATGATCCCCACAACCTAGTTAGTACTGGGTAATACGGTACCTCTAGATAAGACTGGTTGCCAGACTTAACACTACACTGCCCAATATACAGCAAATCCTTACTTAATTTAATAAAAGCGAAACTGATTTTGTTTGTTTGTTACCCCTTCACGCTTTAATGGCTCAACCGATTTTGATGAATTTTGGTACAAAGATAGTTGGGATCCAGGAGACGGACATAGGCTAATATTTTTTTGAAAAAAAGGGGGTTGTGAGGGAGAAAGAGGGAAGAAAAGGGAAAACTTAGCGTTGCTATTACAAATCAATAAGGCGCAAGAGGAACTGTATTACCCCGAATTTAACGCGAGCGAAGCCGCGGGCAAAAGCTAGTAATTATAATAAATGAGCCTTGTTTTGGTTTTATTTTAGCTTTTTTTTTTAGTCCATTTATTGATTTCTATACATAAAATTACATTTTTAAATATTTCTTAAATACAAAAATTAAAAAAAAAACATTTAAAAATATAAAAATTATTAGCTTTAATTATTACATTTTCCGCTCATACATATGCTTGGAAAAATCATTATAAAAGGATTATCACGAACCTACAAAACGTAGAATTTTTTGGTACACATGATGACTGTAATGATTTCAATTTACTTTTTACTTAAGTTGGTGTTTTTTTTGCAAAAAAAATGAATATTTCACCATTTTTAGTTATGATGATACATGATGATATCTCATACAATTTTTTTATCGAGTATACATTTTCCATTGTTACTTAAAGAAATTAGCAGATCTTCCATATACACAGAAGAAAAAATATGTATTATAGACGTTAACTCATAAACTAACCAACCAATACAAATAAAATTTATTAAGTATAAAAAATAAACGGTCCCCAGTTGGTGGTCTAATAGGTGAACATACATAAAAAATTGGGTCGAACATTGAACCTCGTCCTTTTTTAAAGTCGGTTAAAAATCTGCCAAAGTGCCAGTTGGACTCGCACGCACCAAACATTACAAAAACAAAATGCCTACTGCTCATGTAAATTAAATGGAAATTTACATTTACCCGCAAAACTAAATTTGATCTGCATAGTATCTTTATGAAAAAACAAAGTTACGGCTGCTGTTTGATGAAAACGTCCCATATCGCGACAACTAAGTGTCAGATGTTGTTCAAATCAATTTTCGTTGGAGATTTTTAACACGTACTACAAACATATTTTATTTTAGAATTATCCTCCTTTTCATTTAGAAATTGGAGGCCCATTTTTTAACGACTTAAGATGCAAAAATTTCATACCCAAAAGAAACCTCGATATAATTTTTAAGACCTATCGGATACCCCACTAAGTCTGTTTTTAAAACCTTAGTTCCTTGTATGGAATAACTAGGAGACTACTCTTACTTAAACTCTATTTATTTAATATTTCTATTTTTTTATAATTTTTCATCATATTTTTGTAGATGTTCATAGAACGCATCTAATTTCAAAATTTAAACTATGTGATGCCAGTACTCTCGGAAGGACATGGACATACAGACGGTTAGGACGAATTTATAGGCGTTCTCAATTGCCTACGGAACGCTAAACATCAATGATCTGAAAATCTAAAATCTTATACCTAATTTTAATTTACTTTAAGATTAATTTCTGTAAAACGTATGTATTTCTCATGTGACGCATCACAATGTGAATAAATTATGTTTTAATAATTATGAATTATAACGCAAGGTTAAGTAACATCGACCCTGGATAAAATGAATTAAGAAATAATTGTGCAACTGAATGCGAAGTGACGTTCTTTTTTTTATTAAACGTGACATATTACTGGTAACATACACCTAGATAGGCCACTCATCAGCAGTCGAGTCATGCAAGGGACAGTATATTGCACATAACTATGTTCATTTCTCGTTAGCCTGCAATAAAAGGCAGGCGCAAAAACGTCGAAGCATTTCGAGTGCCAATTAAATCGCCACAAACATCCTGTAAGCCGAGATTATCGTATCGTAACAAGCATCGGAAACCTGCCCACTTCTCTCACACTGAATAAATTAAATAAAAACCCAATATAAAATAAATTAGAAATTGTTACACCAACGGTTGAGCACTGTTCTGTCTTGGGTTGGCTCATTAACTTTGCGCATAAGCGGAACTTAACGAGACGAAACCGAGTGGGGAAATATTTATATTTTATTCATAATTCATGTTGTCTTCAAGATAATTTTAAGGCGCACAATTTGGTTTCCACAGCACTTATTTGTTTAATTTAATGATGTACTTTCCCAATAGATGGCTCTGTGTGGCGCTTAATTACCAAGCCACGCACGTGCGCCTGCCGTCTATAGATATTTTATATCGATTCAATTCCGTTTCCTGAGGCATTCTGAGTAATAACGAGTACGTACGTTTGACGTTTTCAGCTGCCATTGCACATGATAATATTAAGTACTGATCAAAGTTTTATTGCAAAAAATCCTGATTTGACCTATGTGATTTCGATATGATGCATTTGTTGTTGTTTTATAGCGCATTTTGGCTTACTCCTGAGCAAATTCTTTCCGGAATTGATCTGCATTTTATTAAGTACTCACAGTTCTTTATAGTAAAAGACAAAAGTAGGCATTCATTACAGATAGTTAATTAAGTTTCCAGAGGACGTAAGTACTTTTCATTTTATTACTGTGGAACCCAACGTGTTCTTTTATAGTTAATGCATGTTTTCAATTTCTTATAAGAATCGTTCAATGGCGTTCGATTGCATTTTGAGGTGATTGTTTCAACGATGGATGAACAAAGACTGGATTTTCCTCTTTGTTACTCAGCAGCAGCTGTTATGTTCATACGATAAGACAGTGGATATAGCCCTGAATCAAAACTATAGTTTTCCTAATCATCATCAAGACTTAACAACTTTTTTTTTGAGCCTGCCGTAATCTACAGTCGACTTGCTGACGATTCAGATACAATATATTAGAACACAGTGTCCGAATTTACACTTTTTTCTCTAACTATACTTGGAAATGTACTTATTGATAAAATGGCTGCCTTAGATCACATTATGTGCTTGAATTTTGAGTCGTTTTCAGCTAATAGACACGCTGATGTCTGAAAACGACTCAACGTTCCATGAATAAAAGAAAACATGATCTATACGGTGTTATGCTAGCAACAAGACCACCATTACATCTGGGTAAGAAAAATAGCTTTTTATTGAATTCTGCAAAATCAGTTTCCTCGGCACAGTGTCCCAAAGCCCACAAACTCCAAACTTAGATTGCAATAAATGCAATTAATAAACAGTTCCTAGAGCTTTGCGACTGCATGGTTAGTGTCTGAGCTAATAATTATGACTCTACCTGCTACGACTGCCTGTCACCTTAAACGCGGGTCTTTGGACGGTGAGCAATGGGTAGCTCACCGTCAGTAGAAGAGGCCGCCAGGTGCCTGCCGGTGTTATACCTTTACTGTTGTTAAACCGCCTCAGGAGAAGTTACTTGTTTAATAAATCACAGGAATAAAAGTATCCTTTTTAAGTACAGGTTATAAACTGTCTGTGTCCAATTTCATCTGATTTCGATAAGTTGTCTTTGCCGGATTGCATGCCAAACATACAACAACATATTAAAATGTTAGTAGGATGATTGATATGTCATAGACTTGAAGGAACATCCTAACCATGGAGGTGCGAAGTTACTTATACGCCATGTCTACCGCCAGCAAAGTACAGAATTCCGAACGTGGTTTTTACAACAAATGGAAATAAAGCTAAGTACTTGCTCAAAGTTCTATGGTTTGACTACTGTTGGTACCAATAGAAACATAGTGGTTGCCTCGTTAGTCGCGTGGTTGCAAGGGCGGCTGCTGAGCCTGATGAAGTCCTGGAATCAATTCCCAGGTCGGGCGAAGTGTTATTAGCTTTTCCATCAGATATTAATTTACATATATTTGCTTTTGTATGTTTTAATGTAGAGTTTTATATCTGTAAGTGGCGCCGGTGACTGAAAAGTTTTGCGGTTGGATTGGTACAGGCATATAATGCAGAGGAATAAGGAAAACGTCGTGAAGAAAGTTTTGAGTAGGTATGAATATGGATGTATAGGACTTGAAAGCCAAAGCAACGATTTACTGTGTGAAGAATAATTTGGCGTGAAAGGAGGTGTCTGATAAAATGACTTTCAGAGGAGTACTTTATTTAAAAAAAAAAACATTGCCACCACACTACGAATTTCTCCTGTATAGTGGGTGCATTTGCAAACGTTTAAACTCACACACAAACAGCCAGACTCGGAACAACTTTCTGTAGGCCATACAAATATTTGTTCCGTGCGGGGATCGAACCCGCGATACGCAGCGCAGCAGTCGATCGCTCAACCGCTGCGCTAACTGTGTTGTGAGAGTATGGAAAAAGAAGAAATGCTGTGCCGATCCTAAATGACTAAGGACAAGAGAATGATGATGTTTTAATATAGAGTTTATATCTGATTGTTATATGCGAGAGACATCTTCATAATTATTTAACTTTAGTTACTGAAGGTTTCTATCAATGATACATTTCTTGGGGTAAATTCGGCTCAGCATTAAAGTGGATGACCGTGTAGCCGACTCGGTTGCCGTCTAGTGGATTTCTAAATATAGGACTACGCACGTGGATGTTAACAATTTGGCTATGAAAGCTCCTAAAATGTGCAACATTTACTGCTAAATTTTGTACTAAAAGCACTAGCATCGAACCTACATCTGTTTGGACAAGTATTAAAAAGCGATTTTAGAGTTGAAATAAAGGCTTTCTTCTATTCTCTCAGCTAACTTGTTAATTTAATACCTTTGTTTCGGAATCCGCCATTTCGCATTGAGAATAACTTCATTTAGGCACATATGAACCGTAAATAATTTAAAAAAAAACATGTACCTATGCAAAATTTCAACGCAATCGGAAACCGGAAATGGGTAAAATTTAGCCTCTAATATTTCGTTAATTAAAGACGAAGATAATAAAAACTATTTTTAAAAAGAATACTTGACCAACACGCGCCATTAGCGTCATAACGAGAACCTTACCATCGGCTTATTAATTTGAATAGCGTTTATACCTAAACGCAAAACGTTGTAGCTGGCAGTTTGTGTGTGTTCCAGTTTGTTTTGATGGCGCGAGGATGCAGGGTAAGACAATGATCGAACAAATAGGGGTTTGTCACGCGACGCAAGCCTAATCAGGGATCGAGGATGTACCAGAGCGCTACCCGACAACGCTTATTTATGCCTTGCCGATATCGAACGACAGTTTTTATTACCAGACGATGCCCGTTATAATTCATACTGCACAGTGCGTTCGTTTTAACGAGTGCCTTTAAATAAAATATGTTATTTTCCCATCCAATTAGAATTTCCGATGGATATGTCGTTGGGATTTCTATTAGGGGGCCAACTAAGGCAGTTAAATAAAGCACGGGATAATGGAAAATAAGGGGTAATACAATCATTTATTGAATTTAATAAATGATTGTATATGAGTTGATTGTAACAAAGTTTTTTTTCAATAAAAAAAAGATTATTTTCGTTATCTGGTAGATTTTTATTGGAATGAGCCAGTAAGTTTGAAGAGCTTTGTTAAAATAATAAAAGTATTCTGTTTATTTGCATCAATTTGATTGGATTTCCCTAACTAAGATCTCAATAAGATTTTCAAACAAATCCAGTATTAGCTTTCTTCCATAATTAGTTATTTTAAGTTTTAAATTGTTCTTGGAAGTCATGGGGAGAGGCTTTCGCCCAGCAGTGGAATGTCGCAGGTTAACTGACAGTATCAGTATTGCTCTATGCATGTGACATAAGTATGTTTAAGGTTCTCTGTATTGATATTTGATAACAAAATTAAAAACTTCAGTAAAGTAAAATTCCAGACTTTTTTTTTATTACGACAAGCTTACTAAGGAATACTGTACAGCAAAATAGGTTTCGTTAAGCATTGACACGGTTGTCCAGCGGCTGAGAGATTGGTTGCTGGGCTGCGTGGCGCGGCGTCGATTCCTACACAGTACAAACATTTGTATGGCCTAAAAGTAGTAGTTGCGAGTCTGGATGTTTGTATATGTAAATTTAAATGTTTGTGAACAGCTTACACGATACAAAAAAAATCCTAGAATGGGAAAAACTTATAAAAATACGCGAGAGAGTTTTAAACGCCCTGCATACAACCTTCTTCATCATAGTGTAGGCTGTAGGCAACATACCGTACAAACGCCTCAAAATTTTAAATAATTGATTTCATACCGTATTTGCGTACCTTAATCCGTAGTCTACATTCCGAAATAAAGAACTATTACCAAAAAATAAAACTTTAAACCTCAGTGTTACCCAAAAGCAACACTCTCTATTTTTGTAATTTTATTTTGATCGTTAAAAATATTAAAACCCACAAATACGAGTTTTTTTTTTTATTATCTCGAATCCAAAAAATCTAATAAATCCTATTTTATGAGTGATAGTAGGTAAACGGAGCTAAGCTTGTCATCAACCATAATAAATGAATAGTAGCGGTACTTGCTTAGTTCTTTGTTACTAATGGATAATTAAAACGGAAAATATTAATCTAAATGTGTGTAATTAAGATTATTAAGGCTCTTACCTGACGCACTATTGCTGAGGTATACTTCCAGGTAATGTTACGTTTACGTTTGCTCATTGTAAGTAACATTGTAAAATTCAAACGAGATTGACAATTGCTTAAATGATAAAATATGTGTGTGTAAAACTTGCAAACTTCAGATATGTTGGAGAAAACTTAGCATTAGACAAATAGTTCATTAACTTAAACGTCATATTACGCAAAATGTCAAATAAACAAAAGGAAAAAATGTTTGCCTCACACTAGAAATTTTGTACCTAACGTGGGTGCGTTCACAAACGATTTACAACTTTGTAAGTATTATATTCTCTTACATTTACTACAGTCAATGTACCGGATATATCTACAGTTGAAGTATGCACCCTATAAATACTTATTAAAAACAATTACGAAAACTGTGTACCAGCCTAAAAAACTATAATTAAAAAAATAGACAAATCTCGATTAAATAAAAGATATGGGACAATATAGGAGGAAAGTTGATTAAAGAAAAATATGTACAATGCGTTTATAATAAGAAAGTGACCGAAGGTCGCGCTATATTGAGGCTTTATCCGTCCACTGTCAGTTGAATGTCTGCATGCGTCTTGCGAAGCCAATTTTCATCCTCTTATGTATTTTGTTTAGCAATACAAAATTATCAAACAACCAACTTCTTTGATTTTATAGCTCATCAATCACTTTTTCATTATAAACGAGTGCGTTTATAATGAAAAAGTGATTCTATAAAAAAGTGACAAAGTAGTTTGTCACTTTTTTTATAGATGAATGGGAACTATGACAACAGATTAAAAATAAAGAAGATATAAAATGCAACTTAAAGATTTTCCAAATTACAATAACACAAAATCGAGTCGAGTTCGAGTCAAGTGTACAACCGGGGGCAAAGAAAGCTCCAACCAGTCTGACAAAACGGGTAGATAAATGCAGCTTTTTGATGTAGCTCATTTAATTGAACATGATCTTAGAACGCTAATATGAAACCTTTGTCAGATTACTATAATTATATTGATTTACTTAAGATAAAAATAAAAAGTTAAGATAAAACAAAAGTAGATAGAGGGAGACCAAAGAAAAGCTGAATGAACATGCTGTGTTAAAAATGATGTGAAGAGAAAGGAGATGTGGTCCATATGAAATGTTTTATTATTTTGGGATGTGCTTTTGCTTCTTAACGTAATGGTATTTTTAACTACATTTACGGGTCGAAACCAAAGTAAATGCAGCGTGTGGTGTGTTATGTTGATGTGTGAGGTGTGTTGTGATGAGGACCTACATATTTCGTTTTCTTCTATTTGCATGAACTTTCTAACAATGCGACATGTATTCAAAATTGCAGCTTTTTGTAGGGTGATGTAAAGTGTTTCTTTTAGGCTTAGTAATTTGAGACTATGGAGTAGGTGATTTGGGATAACACCTGTAGTTGAGAGGACTATGGGAACCATATAAAGTTTTCTTGGCGCCATATTCTTGTTATTCCTCTTTGAGTTCTGCGTATTTAGTATTTTTTTCGGTGATGGTTTTTTGTATATTGTGTGTGTTGGGAACAGCAATATCTATTAAGTACGTAACTTTATTCATTTTATCCTGTAGTATTATATCCGGTCTATTATAATGAATTGTCCTGTCTGTGAGAATTATTATTATTATTTAAGACCTGTTAAACACATGTGAGAAGCAATAAATAAGTAACTGAAATGAATTGAATTGGTGTCTGATGAGGTGAAAGAAGTATTGAATTAGAAGACATGCTCTCCGACTTCAAATATATTTAGATGAGGGCAGGAAAATGGATTGAAAGTTATCCGTTATAAATTATATATTTAATAAAAGAACGGACCAAAAAATTGAAATACTTACGAATAACTTACTACGCATAATCTATCACTAATACTCGTAGCAAAATAAGTGAAATAGGTAGATTGTTTACTAACTTAGGCACAGTAGATTATTACCAGGGTTGAGCAGCTCAGTAGCCAAGGTGCAGCCTAATGAAAAACTATTGCACAATAATCGTCCGGATATCTCGTTGACACCTAAACTCCTTATGAATTCAACTTAAATATAAAAACTCGCCCACCGTAGGTTCCGTACAAACTTGTAGGTAACTAATGAAAGTATCGAACATAGGTCTAACGAAAAGATATGACTATGTAAGGACAAACCTAACTTTGCTGTTGTCACCTGTATATCGCAATTAAGTTCCTTATCACAGTTTTTTTTTGTGATCATATATCTTGCTTCTTGCTTTTCATGATTCTTAGTTAACGAGTAAGTACCCTGTAAGTTTTGATTCCCTTAACGAATGTTTTGTGAAATGTGATTTAAACCATATCTTTTCATTGTGTAGACTTACAGAGTTAAGTTGTTCCCAGATCCAAGGGACACTATACCTCAATATTTGGTATAACTTTACGAATTCCTGAGAAAAACGGTTTTAACGGACAGACTGACGGACAACGAAGTGATCTTATGAGGTTTAGTTTTTCCCTTTAGAAGTACGATACCCTAAAAAGAAATTTTAGCCTGCAAATAGACAGATAAATTGGATCTATATCGGCTGTACTTCATCGAATGCAAATTTACAATTTTAGGTTTGAACATGAGTTTTATTTCACGGACCTTAATGCAATAATCTTCTATCCAGTTATTTTAACGTTTTAAGTGTATTGTTATGTGCTAGAGACTATTTCAGTAAACAATTTTATTGCAAGTATGAATTTTATCGCAATAAAATAATCTAAAATAGTTTGATGGAGTCGTCACAGTTTTTATTTAGTTTTAATGAAAAATCTAAAGCGGACCAAATATTCAACTGTCAATTATTTTATGTGACAAAGCTTTCACGAAAACTTAAAATGCATAAAAACCGGATGGATTTAGATTGTAATCGAAAATACCTGCAACAATTTTAAGTTAATTTTGAAGGAAGGCACTGATGAAAATCACGGGGGACATATTCCCGCGATATCTGGATAAAAATGGATTACAGTGAGTTCACACTTACACAATCATATACCTCTCATCCCTATTTCAAAAATGAATTGTTATTCAGAGATAGTTGCTAAATTTGGAAGCCATGGCTTTAAAAATATTATTTTGTTAACTATATTATATATTTCCTATGTATACGTAAAAAGGAACATTATTTCAAACTTCTCATGTAGTATTCAATTTTGGTAACGTAACACACAATACTATAGCGAATGGTTGGTCTGTGGGTCAATAAATATAAATCGAACAAACCATTCTTATCTAAAATTACCTACATAGTATCTACCTATAGTATAGCTTCAATTTATTTTTAAATCAAATCGGTTTTGTCGGGCTCAAAGAAACTTGCACATAATGTCTGTATACAGCTTTGCCTTAACACAACAGAAACCATATCTACCCACTGAAACCAGGTGCGATAACTTGAACAACACGGTAAAATGCATACAAAGTGGATAGCACTTTGGATGTTATATCGTAAAAATGTATTTTTAACAAAGGTTCGCTGCTAGTAAAGGTACGAACGAATATGTAGAACAACGTGTACATGTTGGTGTCCGGTTATCAAATAAGCACACGCTTTAGATGACAATGAGTTAACACATAAAAAAAAAACGGAAAAAATGCTTTTAACATAAATAATTACTTTCTATTTCATGAAATCGTGACATAATCGGTAAGTAACATAAAGCATTGTTCTGATGAATATGATCAATCAATTAATAATCAACATACAACTAGAAAACTGAACTGTATATTTCAAAAACCGTGATAGAATTTGTTTTGTTTTTGGCGCTCTGATTTTAGCTAGACGGCAACTAGTGAAGTATTGTAGGCAGATTTTCTAAAAATATTGATGGCGTTGCCAATTTAAATAAGTTACATATCAGAATAACAATAGTTGCGTAGGCGCTCATGCGGTGGCGCCACACAAAAGACACGTAGTCTGTCAGTAGACGGTGCGGGCATGCCGCGTTTTTTCAACAGTATTTAACACGTTTGATATTATTTTTAATATCGATAATGACCATATCAGTTGATTAATTAAAGTTCGGAATAAGTTTTCTTATGCAATAATTCCTCATTTTTTCTTAGTATCGTGCGTCATATTAGGAAGTTAGTAACACTGTGCTTCAGTCATTAACTTAGTATTTAAATCGAAAGAGGTTTGATAAATCTAGCTCTCAGAAACGTTCTATTGTTAAAGTTGATACTTATTTTGTGTACAATTCGTTCTTGTGTGTATGCAGTGTATCTACTTCTTTTTATTAGTAATTCATATACTTACTAATAATTAAAATCTAAATACTCATTTAGACACGTCTGTCGTGTGTCTTACGTTAACCTATTTGTAGAGTAGTAATATACCAACGTAGAGTTAACAAGCACCTATGGTACAAATTAACTATGTATAATAATATATTTTATATTACGTTAAATCCCTTTTTTAATGAAACCCTCATCACGTTTTAATATGCTAAATAGCCTTGCGTTAGAGCTATTGACAGTCAGCAAAAAAAACATTGTACTTAATGTAGGACTCAGAAATTACGTTATTAAGATAACATGTGCCAAGTTCATTTTGTACGTATGCAAACAAAAATAACAAGAATATAATAAAATACATTTTGATACAGAGATAATAACGTCTCCATTACGAGACTGGTTTCCTTGCTTGTCTTTCACAAACTGAAGGGTACTTTGAAAATTCTTAATAAACAAAATAACACAAAATATTTATAATGAATCGTAAAGCTGTTACCGCGAGGTGAATCTCCTCGACGACGCTCGTGGTAGTCTTAATGCATGATTACTCGGTCCTCCCACCGCGCCGAACGGCTATCATTGGCTCTCACCGACCAGACGCCGCCTCCACTCCTGCGCACACTCTACTTCAAAACAACTCCATCCACTCAATAAACAAGTCTTGAAGTCCATTGTCTCCGCACCATTATGCCGTCACATCTACATGTTATGCAGCCCCGTCATAGATCTGTTAGAAATAAATAACAAAAAACATCGGCCACTCCGGCATGGCTACTCATTAGTTTCACTTCTTCAATAAATAACACTCTTGGCAACGTGACTGTATATATCAAAACAAGTTATGATTTGACACCTGTTTGCATGTCTTTTTAGTAATAATTGAAACAATTATTGTTTGGGGGTGGAATAAATAATCACGGATTGCTCAGTGATAATTAAAAAAAAAATGAGGATCTCATTATAAGTGTAACATATTATTTTACTGCAACGCAGTTGAAAGCTTATGTCGTTAGTTAATCAGGTGATGCGGCAGGCTGAAGCATCAAGGGCATGTTTAGGCTCAGTGCGGCGAGCGTCAGGAGCGTGAAATGTGGCGCCGGCGAATGGGAGTCGCAGGGGAGCTGCAAACACGGCGGGGGGCGGGGGAATAGCGCCTCCGCGGGAATAAAACCACCGTTTGCCTCTGACGCCCGCGCTTCCCTTATAGCAAAAAGTCGAAGACGGAACGAGGCGACAACCACAGAGGCTCGCTTCCACGCTGCCGCGGATAAAATCGACATAGAATTAAAGAAAAATACAAAAATCACTCATTGTTCTCATAAAATGAATGTGCTGGGAGTTGAATGTGAGGCTTTTTGTGAAAATATTCTCATACTTTTAAATGGGATCTCGTGTGGCGCCTCCTAATGATTCGTCCTTTTTGCGGCGGCGATGCGCGCGCCGGCCGGACGCTCTCAACATCTCTAGGCTTTTGGTGTGTCGGCGCATGTCACCACTTTAGCTTTTTTGTTTTACTGTTTCGGATGTAAATTAAACAGTTTAGGCGGCATTGTTCTCAAAAACGGCGGAGATAAGAAAAGGAAATTTTTCATTATTGATTTCGTTTTTTATTTAATTTAATGTTTCAGTTTTTCTTTCCGAGACTGCATTGTTATGTACGTCCACAAATAGAAACAAAAAATATTTTTCGAGCTGTTTCATAACATCTCCTGATTACTTTTGTTTATCTAATTAATGCCATCTCCCGAACCTGGCACCAAAGCATGTAATCTAGCCAAAGTATCCCAAGCTATCATTACTGAATAAAAAGACTTTATTCTAAAAACCTAAATAAATAAAAAACAGTCAGCAGCAACAGTCAAGTAATTCCATAAACAACCAATCAGGCATAGCAACTTCCACATTTTCATCCACAAAAGCTGCAGTGGTTTCAGTGTAATCGCCGTGGGTCGTCACAAAATTCCAGTCCGCCTGTTTATTCATTGTGCATAAACGTTCATTTGTTTGCGTACAGGCTGATGGCGTGGCGGTGCGGTTACGAAACCGGGAATAAATAATAAAAGCCGTGCGAGCCCGAGTCGTGACACCAACTCTTTCACTAATGGAGCGTCGACGCTAAGTTCGTATTGTGTATCCCAATCAAGATGCTTCGTTAGCTTTTCCTCCGCCTTTTTACTGATCATAATGATGTACACAAATATCACATTTATTAGAAATATACCGCTCTTAAGTAGATAATTGACGTGGAAACGCTGACTGCTGTCCAATTACAGAGGGCTTTATATAAATTTAAAAGCTTTTTAATTTAACTATAGGAAATCTACCAAGCCTTTCCTGGTTTTACTTTTAATTTTAGGGAGGACGTTACTGCTTCACAACTTATTTTTGTTCCATTTTGGGAGGCCACACAAGAAAACAGTAGGCGCAGTTATCTCGAATTGATGGAGTTAATCTTAAAGCGATGCTTTGTCGTTTGTCTTTGGACACCGGCTTTTGTTGAGATAGTAGATACAGAAAGCCATTACGTGTATTTGGGGTGATGATTGGTAGGTTTTCTTTTTTTAAACATTTTGATAATCACCTATTATAATTCGTTATTCATAATTTGCCATACATTACATTTTTAAATATTAAAAAAAAAACATGTAAAATCTTTAAATATTATTAAAAAAAATCGTTAACCTATCAATCGTCAGGAACAAGGTCCACGCTGCCGGTGGTCAGGGCTCTGGGAGAGGATGCTCTTCACTATGCGTGCCGTGTCCAGGAGTACTACTTTCCCAATCAAGCTCTTGACCCAGCTGCGCAAAGAAATGGTGTTGTTCATACCCATTTTTTATCGTATGTAATTTTGTAAGTACTGGATAAATCACTTTGTTATTAAATAATTATGTTGTATAAGATTGCTTCAAATGTCTACTATTTCTATTTCAGTTTTTAAAGCACCCTATTTGGTTCTGACATTATGTTTCGATGTAATTCTCTGTTGCGTGACACGGCAAAGTAAGTCAAGTAAAAGTTTGACTTGTTGCCCTAATTTCATTTCAGTGGTAATTTTTTTTATTTGGAGTTTTATGTGAATTGAGTTTTGATTTATTTTGTACTCCATCTCTTGAATAATTTATACAATAATTTATTCTTTCGTATCGTCGTAAACACGAATTCGTCAGCAAGTGATTTTGTTAAAATTGTACTAGATTAATCAAAGTACAAAATACATCGTTTAGATTATCTTAGAATAAAAGTAATTATAGTAAAATCATTATTTAATATTTTCTATAACATTTATTTTAGAGGATACATATTTAAAATGATTAATACATTTTAAGTTTTTTTTTCTTTTTAAGCTTGCTTGCTTCGCTATTGAACAATACAAGTAATAGTTTAAAAAAATTGTGATTTCTGATAAGTAAGCAAGCAAGCATTAATGTAACAATAAAGTAGAGGATTCAGCCCAAAGTGGCTGTTAAATTTCTTACAGTTGCCATTTTATTACACTGCCAAGTCTTCGTTTAATATGCGTCCAAAAAATGTTAGCAAAAAATAGGCGCCACCAGGAGAATCCCAAGTCGATGTACAGCAGGCTGGTCCTTATAATATCGTGTAGTGGATTTTTTACGTGTACCTTTTGGAGGCCCGGATTTTGTGTTAAAATACACACCTAAGTATCATTAGCTATAAACACAGTTCTTTGTGTCTACCTTTGGAAGAAATAAGGGCAATAAAATGAGGAGATTGAGGTGCCGAACGGATATAGGCCAAGTATGGAATGGGCTCCTTTCTTGAACTTTTAGCAGAAACTTATTACGAACAGCAAAAAATAAACTTAATTTTAATTTTTATGAACTACGAAGAATGTTTTTTAAGAAACATTTACTTAATTAAATAATAACAGTTTAATAATTATAGCGTGCCACCATTTTGTTTTCGTATTTGTTCTTATCTAAATAACTGATAGGTTACTCTAATCAAAATACCGATCATATCGAAGTTCCGTTGTTTAGATAAAACAATAGCCGATTCCTCATAATGTTACCTTATAAATCCTTTGAGCGACAAAGGAGTTGCGCCTACGCAAGTCGCCAGTGCCAGTGACCCCCTCCCCGCCGCGGAGATCCGCACCCCGCGCCCTCGCGCCCCTTCGCCGCCCGAGTTCACTGTGGCGCCTTATTATGTTACCTTTGTTTTCAAATTTAATTGGCTTCTCAAAGATAAGTTATCTTGATAATAAACGACGACCAATAAACCGGGGAACGGGAACAACTGACTGTTCTTCAAGATAAGATTGCGCCTTGAATGACGTCTAATAGTAGCTAACGCCTCATGTATATAATAATATGATAGTAATACCTACATATTATGTACTGGACGTACACAAGTAATATACGGTACAATCGATTTTACGTTTTTTTATATAATGTAATTATTAAGGCTGTTAAAGTAAGAGCCTGTCAGCCTGCCTATTAATTATAACTATTAGTATTAATTTTATTTTAACTGTTTTAGTTGAATAAATAAAGTTTTATTAGGCGGTTTATATAGTAAATTAGTTTAAGATTTACATTGACTCCAAAGAATTTATTTTGCAATTGAATATAATATGTAGGATTATCACCATCTACTTAGCCTTTTTATAGGGTTTACTTCCAGTATAACCGTAGTGGCTGCCTATCTGAACTCCACAATCCAATCAGTACTGGGTAATACGATACTTCTTAGTAAGATTCGTTGTCAGTATTTCGGGCCGCTGACTTCCTGTAACGACTGTCAAAGATCTACTACTGAGCTTTCTAAGACACCGAGGAAATAGGTATTATCTGTAAGGTAAATCCTAATATAATATTTTAAATGCGACTGCTTGTGAGGATGGATGTATGGATGTTTGTTACTCTTTCACGTAAAAACGGCTGAACGGATCTTGATTAAATTTGGCATAGAGTTAGATTATAGTCTGATATATCACAGAGGACCCTGTTTTTTCGATCATCACGCGGGCGAAGCCGTTGGCGCCGTCAAGTATTCTATATTCAGTAAACGATGTGGCAGCATAACATTTTCGTAAAAGCAGTTCAAATGTAATTCAGAATTAGTAGTCATAACTTCTTACTCCAAAGTTCAACATGCAACAGAATATTTAGTCCACACTGAATAACAAATACGTTATTATCGATTACACGAAGGAAATTCTGAGGTCAAGTACATACAAGGAATATTTAACATAAGTAGCCTGTTAGTACCATGTTCTTATCAAGTGAATTCCTTTTTTTTACAACAATTTTTAATGTTCCAATATTACTTAAAACAAATTCGAAAAGGCAAACTGTGTTCCAATCACTTCGATCAAGTTGAATTTCAATAAAATCGTAAAACATTTTTATGTTATGATGGCCTCTATCATAATAGAACTATTTTCTTTTGTTTTTAAGGTTCCGTACCCAAAGGGGAAAACGTAACCCTATTACTAAGACTCAGCTGTCCGTCCATCTGTCACCAGGCTGTATCTCATGGACCGTCATATTTAGACAGTTTAATTTTCACAGATGATGAATTTAAGTTGCCGCTCTAACAAAAGGTTCTAAAAACACTTAATAAAATAAATACTTAAGGGGACTCCAATACAACAAACATGTTTTTTTCATGTTTTTATATAATGGTACGGACTTTGTGCCCGAGTCCTACTCGCACTTGACCGTTTATATTTAATGCCACTACATTTTTATAGAAGACTCTTTCACGAAGATAACCTATTTTATACAAATCCAATACAACTAAAAATAACTCGTTAGAAAGGTTCGATATTGATCGATATAAGTGGCATTGCTGCTATAATTGGTATTGCTTTTTTTAGAATAGGATTTTCATCTACCTAGGCTTTTCAAATCAAATCTTCTTTGTTGTTTATTGGAAAGTGGGTTATTACCAACTTTAAATACATTATTAGTATTTTAATACAGATGTCAATAAATAATTTGTGAACAGATAGGTCTCACCCGTTGGGCGTGAAATACTTAATAAGTTTATAAGAAGAAGAAGAACAAGAACAGTCAGAGTTTACATGCATGTCAACTTTTCACACCGGATAGGTACAGTTAAATACCTGTTTTTTTAAACAATTAGATTTTTTTATTATGTATACTATACCGATTACAAAGGGTCTAAATGGCCGTTTAAGCAGAATCATAATAGATTAATAATATTCTGACATTTTAGACCCCAGGTCAAGAACATAATTTTGAGGCGTTACCAAAATGACGTTGGTTAACTTTTCTTAACCAAAAAACAGGAGGTTCTCAATCCGACTGTATGTTTTTTGTTGGTTTGGTACGCGGTTTTTCTGTCAATTGTATGCTGTTTTTCAAAATTCATATTTTTATATGTTGTGCTCCTGAAAGAGAGAAATATGAGTTTTTAAAATGCTTGGGCAATTTATGAGGCATCTTCTATACTACATAATATTGTGTCTTCTCATGTTTATGAATAATATGCCTATACCTATTATTAGTAGAAATGAAAAATAAATACTCGATAAGAATTTGTATGAGATACCTCCCGATACCGATCATACCACAACTAAAATGGCTGAAATGAAAACTCTATTGCCAAAAAAAGACGGAAAATAAATTTCGAAACCGATATCGGTGGCAAAACAATCTAGTCATCTACTTCCGGAATTAAATTTATTTTCCGTATTTTTTGTGTTTTTTTTTATTGGATTTCAGCTTTATGTCCAAATATATTTTTTCATTACTTAAATATGTTCTTTTATAGATACTATTTCAATTTTAAAAGTTGGTTACTTCTAAAGTAGCGTTCTCAGGATGTTTTACGCCATCAGATTGTTAAATGCATAGATAAGAAGTTTAAGTATTAATAACTGTAAGTACCAATATCTACGCTTTATCGTTACAATAACAAAATCGTACGATTTTACAGAATTTACTGATGTTATTCAGATATCAGAATTATATTCAATGTTAACAAAACTAGGTCATATCTCTTTGATTTTTCCGATCGTTAAGTGCAAAATATTGTTACAAACACGTAGATAGATAGAAATATGTGGATTTCTACGATTACATCGAATAAAAACATTAGTACTTATGTCTCGTTTATTTAGTTGTAGTAATTAGACGTTAATTTATGTTTTTAATTATTTAGTATTACTTTCAAGTGTACAAGAGCTTCTTGTTACTTAAAAAAGTCACTTAAATACCCAAAGACCCTAACGAAAATACTCGAAATCGGGTCATCTGTTTAGGAGTTACGAAATCATAATGGAAAGGACCTATATACTTGCTCGCGAAAACATTACCGGCGAATGCGAAAACATTATTATTTAAATGGACAAAAACTTACTTCTGTTAAATCATGTTTGTTATGATTTATGATATATCTAATTTAAACATCGAGGAAAAGGGGTTGTATCTATTGACCTTTTCTTCATTGTTTTCTGTTAAATTTGTAATTCCACCACACACTCCATATTCATGATAGTCATTCAATTTTGTTAATAATTTTAAACATCCCCACACAGTTTACATTAAGTGTATTTAATCATTTACGTTGTTATTCATGTAAGTTATACAATATACATATAATCATATGTAGAAAGTAATATGAAGGCATGACAAGAGAATTCAGAACATTATGAAAATTGATGGTAGACAGAGAGTCACACACAGATACATTATTGTTATAGTAGATGTTTTGAACAATAATATATTAATTAATAATATACATATCAGAGAAATTTGGTACAGATCCATACTAATCTGAAGCATTTTCGTTCAACATTATTGAAAATGCGCCCAGACATAATTTAAGTATAAAATTTGGGACGCATAGTATGACCAAATTACGAGTTTTGCTGAGCTGATCCACCTCACAACCACCTCACAAGGGCCGTCATTATCTCTGCCTAGCCTTTTTCCAACTATGTTTGAATCGGCTTCCAGTCTAACTGGATACGGCAGAAAACCATTTTTAAACATAGAGCTACCTTATCTGACCTCCACAACCCAATTAGTACAATACGATACCCCTTGGTTAGTTGGTAAAACTACCTGTAAAAACTAACAAAGATCTACAAATGACAGCCGGGAGCCGAGGCACGAAGAAAACTCAGTAAGTGACGACTGATCACAGGCAAGCGCGGCTTAATTTAAAGTTCGACCCATAAAATATGGTTGTCATTATTTAGCCACTACCACATATAAACTGGCTCCGATGGAGCCTTGCCGCAGCGGTTCTTGGTGATACGTTGACGACGCTTCCTCCTCAACATATCGTCACGAAACCATCATCAGCCCGAATCGGTGCCTCTTCAGGCATTGGCTTCTCATCGCGAGCAGTAATGCTCGCACCTACGCTAGCAGAATTGGGAGCGTTATGAGGCTTTAAGCAGTCCTGCTAATACATACTTATGTTTTACTCCAAAGAAGCTGTAGCTTAGGCAGTGTGTGTCGCACACTGCCTAAGTAAAGTTAAGGATCAATACATCTGGGTATGAATGAATGCCAGAACTGCTGTGAATTGTGACAGATAGTTCAGTTTCCATGTACTTTTCAAGAGGCATCTTGCCCAGAAATAGTTCGTAACGGTTTTACCAAACCTAACCTAGAGCTAGAATACATTATACTAAACACGACTTGTTTGGGATAATGTTGACCAACTACAGTACTTTCACAGATATTATGCCTTGTGACTGGGACTGTAGCTTCATTTTATTGTTTGCCTGTAACTGGCCTATTGAAATAAATGCTTTTGATTAATGTTTTTTTGCTATCTAGCGTTAATTGAGTTTGAGACGTGTGAAATTCGTCAGTTCCTGTTTTTAAATATATATAATACACAAGTAGATCTGAAAATACAATGCCATAATTTAAACTTTTCTAAAACACCAGAAAAGGAGCACTGATCGATTTTATTGCTTAACATCGACAATCAAAAAAGTGTTTTTACGATAAAAATCTGTAGTTGATAAAAGCAGCACCTATAAAAAATAGGCAAGCAGAAAAGTGATAAAACACTAACAAAAAATAAGTATACTAAAAAATCGCCGGACCCACAATTTATTACCGCTTTTAGCAAAAGGTTTGTTGTTTACAAGACATCTTTTATTTAAATCTTAATTTACGATTTCTCATTCAACAACATAAAGATAAGCTGAATTTAGAAGGCTAATAGTTTAAAAAAAATAAAGAATGTCGTCCATAAAATGCCTTCGTAAGCGGAAATTGAAATTCTCGCTATAAAATCATAGACACATCTGATTTTAGTGCAATGATTTTTAAGGAATAATAATATCTGAAATAAAAAATACCACATTTATTTTAAAATCAGGTACCTACTCGAATCTATCTACCTATGTAATTTACTGGGTTTGTATCTACAGTGAACCGCACGTGAATAACAGTTTTTGTTGACATAAAAAGCGCCCGTATGGTGTAAGAGTAAAGTCGGTTTTCGCAGTTTTAGTGAGAACAATGCGTGTTCAGACTTGCACTAACCGAGTTGTATAGGTATATGATGTTAAAATCAATCAGTTCCAATATTTTTTTTTTCACGTTGTAAAACAACTCGTCACTTACGACAGTCTACTAGTATATATGTATACTAACTAATAATGAAGTTTGAACAAAAGTTCATTTCTTTGCCATTTAGTTGAATCCTTAATTTCACATCCTACTCACCTAATCGCTTTCATCTTTGAGGTAAGCCATTTAATTACTGCACGTGTGTATGATTTCACGCATTAAAAGTACGTACTTCATACTATTGTATTACTTAATATGAAAATCTAGAATCGGTTATTTAAGATCCAGCTGTATGTCTCATTAAATGCAAATAAGGTCGCACAGTTCAAACCAACTTCCTGCTTTTATACAATGGGGGCATTGTCACTCCGTCTGATTTTTCGAACTATTTATATTTCGTGTTGTTTACAAATGGCTGTGACCGAATGTAGGTAATGCAAGACATACTGACCTAAATAAGTCGAATGGACGAAAACTATGTAAAATTTATTTACCAGTGCAGTATTACAGTAATCGACGGACAAAAATCTAGATTGCCAATTGCCCATAAGAAACTGGCCGACTGGAAATCGAACCGAAGACGAAGAAGATAGATATTGCAGAAAATAAAAGAGACATATTTAATAAAATTAATAAATAAAGTAAAAATAATAAGTAAGCATAAGGACAAGTGTAAGGGATGTACGTATGCGATGACACCCGGCCATCGTAATTGCGGGCCTGTGGACAGTGAGCAATGGGTCGTTCAGTAAAAGTCTGACACTCCCCCCCGCTCCGTCAAATAACTTCCCCTGCTCTAAGCGGAGTGGGGGCGGGAAATGTCAGACTTGTACTGACTAAAACCCACCCATGTTCCTTCTATTGCCGTTTATGTTCCTGGGCCGCGGTACCTCCTTCGAACAACCCGCAACTCCGGCAGGTTGTGTCCCTAGCCGGCCCCTTTGCTTTGCTGACATCTCTTTGAGGCGCGCGTGGAACACTAGCGCGCCGTCGACACCAAATGTTACCCTGGACATCGAGTACCGACAATTTTCAGTTACATTTAAATTAGAATAAAATACCGTAGATGCGTTGCAACATACCAGCTAATAGACAAAGTTATATTGCATAAGGAACCTGCAATTATATTGGCACATAGATTAGGTCATGGAGGTTCATCATCATCATTTTCCTGCCTTTGCCCATTTTATTTGGGGTCGGCGCAACACGTTTTCTTCTTCCATTTTCCTCTGTCAGACGTTGTACCTCAATTACCCAAAGTGTCATGGTAGATGTCTGAAAGTGGCGCCATAAACCTTTTTTTTTTGTATGGTGATTCGGCGATCGTGGTATAGACACGTGATGCGGGGGAAAACGGAAAATTTGGAGTATGAGATAATGGACAGAAAAATTAATTATCATTTTCTGTCCTTATCTCACTCCCGTGCAAGCCTTTCCTGTATGAGACTATTTGTCAAACTACAGACATTGTACTGCGGTCAGATAGTTTTGAATAGACTAAAACAGCTGGAACCCCTCAAAGAACTACCTTTTCTGCAAGACCTCGTACTAGGGTTACGTAAGATAGCAAAAGCAAATAGGTTACTCTGTATGGTCGAAGCCATGGACAAATTGTATAAATAATAAACTAAATTGCCTTGATTGCGGCGAGTGTGACTCACACAATAATAGGCGCTTGTAAGTAAGTATAGATGGAAGGAAATAATAAATCGCTACACGTCTTGTATGTATGTATAGTTAGTTACCTACTTGAACTTATTACATGTCGGTTAATTACCTCTATAATCGATTAGCATTGTTTTAATCGTGCTGAGTATAACCGGTTTCGTATTTGTAATTAGAATTTGCTACAAAATATTTTTCTCTTACTATTTAGTGGGTACAGGTCTGGTTCTTTAATAACTCAGTAGCAATTAGACGTTTGGAAATGACTAGTGTTGGTATGACCTGCCCATGCGCCGATAAGGTCGTAAAACCGTTGGTCTTGCACTTGGTCTCTCCCAGGTCTTGTTGGATTGCTGTTCCTTTGGAATAAGAGAGAGACTGAAGAAGGAATGCATCTGTTTGAGCACTGTTTATTTTCTCTTATGTATGGCCAGCAAAGTACGGTCAAAGTATGAATGAAGTATAATTTTCAAATTAATCTCAAACATCAGAATGCACGCAAAACACAGCTCATTCTGTGTCCACGTGTTTAATATTTTCAATAACTCAATGGACACGAACCTATTTTTATTACTTCTAATACATTAACCATTTCATTAAACTGCATGAGCACGTTTATATTTAAAATATTATAGGATAAACCAATTATTCTTAAATAGGAGTTAAGCTGTTACGCAATAAGTTTAATAACTACTTAGTTAACAAAGAATGCAAGGTTATTATTTTGATTTTATTACACAGAAATATGTACATAAATGCTGGTTTTGGACCGAATATTTGTTTTCAGTACCTTAACTTAGTATTGTTGAAGTAATGTTAATATGATTTTAGAAACTTTAAGTTGCCTACCTACATGAAAATAAATGACTACTAATTTTAATGATAGTGATTGGTATTTTTTTAGTTTTCCTTTGAATTATTCGCTGGTTTGAAGCGAAGCAAGCGGGTTTCTGTGTTTTCTTCTCAAGTGTTGGGATTATTCAGAGATTCAGGTATGGGCAATCAAGATTTTTACGTCTGTTTTTTTTTTTTTATTAGAAAAAAAACTTTAGAGATTTGGAGCTGTAGTAATACTTGGCCACAAGACATTTTATAGATGTTTATACCTACTCAATGAAGAAGTCCAAAATCCCACTTTTAGTGACTGACGTTAAATTAAAGCCCAGCTTAAAGGTGACTATGGTAGACTTACCTCGATAATTAAATTGGAAAAAATACATACATTAACTTTATTCCTATCTTCTTCTTAAAGCATCGATGGCAAAATATTAAAAGTCCCAAAGTCCAAAAGCCCAAAATTCAGCCACGCGAACTTCGCTCATTGATACAGTAAATACATCAAGTGAGCAGGTGATAGGAGCATGCAGTGCAAGATGGAAGGTGGGCCGTTCATGAACTGTAATAATTGTCCGTGAACTGGTCGATTTAGATTCAACGTCTCAAAAAAAAAGTTTCTTTTAGAGGTTTTCAAGTTGGACAGTCACACACAACAGTTGTCAAAATGTTACAATTATAAGGGTACAATAGTATTCTGTTGTGTTATAAGACATAACTCAGCTCTTAATTAGATCACGATTTCATTCGCCCAACTGGTTTGTTAGTTAGCAATACCATTTGCTAAATAGGTAATACAATAGCCTGCTAAGAAATAGAGTTTCTGATGACATGTTGATGTCCTCCGAATATTTCCGCTTCTAAACATTAGTCAAAAAACAAAAAAACAACTTAGCGAAATTAACTTTGTCGCCTTTATATTTAAAATATTATAGGATAAACCAATTATTCTTAAATAGGAGTTAAGCTGTTACGCAATAAGTTTAATAACTACTTAGTTAACAAAGAATGCAAGGTTATTATTTTGATTTTATTACACAGAAATATGTACATAAATGCTGGTTTTGGACCGAATATTTGTTTTCAGTACCTTAACTTAGTATTGTTGAAGTAATGTTAATATGATTTTAGAAACTTAAAGTTGCCTACCTACATGAAAATAAATGACTACTAATTTTAATGATAGTGATTGGTATTTTTTTACTTTTCCTTTGAATTATTCGCTGGTTTGAAGCGAAGCAAGCGGGTTTCTGTGTTTTCTTCTCAAGTGTTGGGTTTATTCAGAGATTCAGGTATGGGCAATCAAGATTTTTACGTCTGTTTTTTTTTTTTATTAGAAAAAAAACTTTAGAGATTTGGAGCTGTAGTAATACTTGGCCACAAGACATTTTATAGATGTTTATACCTACTCAATGAAGAAGTCCAAAATCCCACTTGTAGTGACTGACGTTAAATTCAAACCCCAGTTTAAAGGTGACTATGGTAGACTTACCTCAATAATTAAATTGAAAAAAAAAAACGTATATTAACTTTATACCTATCTTCTTGTACACGCATCGATGGCATATTAAAAGTCTTTAGCCCAAAATTCAGCCACGCGAACTTCGCTCATTGATACAGTAAATTCATCAAGTGAGCAGGTGATAGGAGCATGCAGTGCAAGATGGAAGGTGGGCCGTTCATGAACTGTAATAATTGTCCGTGAACTGGTCGATTTAGATTCAACGTCTCAAAAAAAAAGTTTCTTTTAGGGGTTTTCAAGTTGGACAGTCACACACAACAATTGTCAAAATGTTACAACTATAAGGGTACAATAGTATCCTGTTGTGTTATAAGACATAACTCAGCTCTTAATTAGATCACGATTTCATTCGACCAACTGGTTTGTTAAGTTAGCAATACCATTTGCTAAATAGGTACTACAATAGCCTGCTAAGAAATAGAGTTTCTGGTGACATTTTGATGTCCTCTCGATTTCCGCTTCTAAACATTAATCAAAAAACAAAACAACAACTTAGCGAAATTAACTTTGTCGCCGTTATTTTAAAATTGTGTCCACATAAAAAAATGTTTCAGTTCCTAACAAGTGGTTTTTTGGTTTACCAACGTATTTTATTTTGCAGTGAGTAAACATTGTCCGCGTTTCAGTTTGCTTAATGTCCGCCCCTTGTTATATGAGGTTGTCACCGCGGCGGCCGGGTCACCAGCGCGACCCAAAACTAACAAAATGCTCATTTGAATTGCCAATTACGAAATTATGAATATTTGCATTGTTATTAATCCAACGGTAGCCGTTTAAACAATGTATAAATTTGACTAACTTAGTTTAACAACTAAAATACTAGGTACTAGTGGTTAGACACATGTAATTAATTGCATTATTACATCATCAAAATATTATAAGAAAACATCACAATTTGTTTTTGCTTAGTATTTTATTTAAGCATTTTTGCGATTTTTTAACACTTTCAATAATACTCTCTATTACAAGTTTAAAATTTATGAGGAATACCAATATGGTAATACTAGCTGGAGTACGACCCTTTGATCAACGAACTTATTCCAAGGAATATAGAACCGGAATTAAAATTAGCATTTGTGCTAATCCAGGTTATACACCAAAACTTGTGAGAATTGTCTGAAAGAACGACAACAAACATCTATTTATCCACCCATACATCCTCACAATCTTTCTCATTTATAATATTGCTGCATTTATTTATATCACAACTAATTTCATAATAATATTCTACCATTCAATTTGTTTCGTACATACAAAATTGGAAGATGCAGTGTATTCGCTTATAAATCAAATTGTGAATGGTCTTGATAACAGACATGCGAAGGTCTTGTTCTTACAAAGGCGTTTGATATTTTATATGTTTTACTCGGTCTAAAAACGATTAAAAGTGTAAAATTCCAAGGGCATGCTCCCCAGACTTCCTCTGAAATCCCTCTTGAAGAACATAACCTGTAAGCATGGTTTGTTTATTACAGGCACTCTCTCTTTAAATTTTGGTGTACCTAAAGGTTGATTTCTGGGCCCTTCTCTATTTTCATATGGTAATATGTATGTTATAATACTAGCCTGATACTGTTCCACTAACAAGCAGGGGCCTTCTCATACAGAGAAGGCACGAACATTCCTCAAGACAGGTTGGTGATTCTAAACTAACAATAATTTTTAAGTTCACTTTTTCTCACGAAGTTTGCACAAAGTATTGATCGTTACTTGGCCAGATTTGAACCTACGTCTTAGTGTTTGAAATGCAAGGCCATAACTTCTAGACCATCACGCCCTTTTTCTGTTACAAGTAATAATGTAATATACATGTAAACATCGTATTCCTAGCGACGGAATCATTGTAAATTCTAACGAAATGACTGCTCCTGGAAAAGTTTGGAGTTTATTAAACTTATTTTTTTGTTGGAAACGCATTTCACATTAGGTACATCGGGATGCACTGGCTATATAAGAACTTCTTGACCCTTATATTGATGAAACCACTTAAATAACCTTCACTTAAAGGTCAGCTGAAACTTGTAACCAAAGAAAGAAAAGACCATTTCAGTCACTACTCTGCATAGTCCTCATGTAAGTTGACCAAGAGTTTTGACTGGACCTTAGAAGAGAGAGAGTTCTAAGTTTGCTTCGGCTGTTTCTTCTCTGAGTAGTCGGGTACGCGAAGCACCGGCTTCATCTTGTTTTAAAGAAACGACGTGTAAAAGTGTTTAAAAACACCTTATTGTAAAATAAACATCATTTATCCAAAAGCACATATTTAAGACGCAGGTAGTTTATCCACAACATGGTACTGCTCTATCATAAGTAAATCCATCCGTGTAAAATATCTAGTAATTTCCATACTTACAAAATTGAATACGTGCAATTGAAACTTCGTCCTAAATTAAATATCAAGAGATAAATTTTCAAATAAATAAAATAGTGCGAAGGGCAGAGCGTGACACGTTTTATTTTTAACTACCTTTTACCGCAGCCTCGCTCGCATTATGAACGGAAATCATTCTACGGGAACAATTTAAATAAAGCCTTCCCAATATTAAAATTATCTTCTGAATCAGATCAGACTATCCCCTAAATACAAACTTAAATACTTTGTAATATTAATGTACATGGAAATGTTATTGGTCTCATGAAATTAAAGTATTTTTTTAAGTAAAAAGTCGTCTGTACTAACCGTTTTCTCACGACAAATTAGCCTGTATGGGGTTAGTTTACAAAACGGTCAAATGCGTATTTATCTTTCCATTAACACAATGTTTGAACCAAACAACTTAAAAGGTCGGTATGTCTGCCAAACTTTTTTTTTCGTTTACAAACTTTAACATAAAAGATCGAGCAGTATTTCTAGGTACCTAGAAACAGGTGCGTTATAAAGATCGAGTCGTATTTGCGGTTTTTGCGTATCAGAGCTAGGTCACAAAACTTACTCTTTGAATAAAAATATCTTAATGGATTATTTCTGCATTATTATGCAAATAAAAAGGGTTTTTTTACCTCTACTTAGTACATTGTGATACTTTTATTATTCAGATGTCCTTGATCCTTATTCCATCACTTAATTAACACAGCTTTTTGCAGACTACAGCTGGACTTAGAACACTCCCAATCAAAATCTGTTTTTCACATCCAGTTATCTTTTTATGGTCCACTCCAGCATTTTTTTGCGCCACCGGACGACAATTCTTCGATAATCATGGCCTGCCTAATGCCTCTTCCTTGCGTGTCAGGAATCAGGTAGGAGACGCACTGTTTTGACAGTTTTCCAAATGCTGCCTGACCGAACTGCATCCTTCTGTCAACTTCTTTCCGAAGTAGTGTTTACCTTTATAACTTCGAATCCTTTCGATGAGAACTGAACTCTGTAAAACGTGTAGATTGAACATGATTTTAAATCTCTTCCAATTCCACACCGAGGTAACCCGCCTAGGGGGCTCCGTTTTAGATGCGCAGTATTTGGTTTAACTGTAATGTCATTGGCAAAGCTAAAATCCTAATACAGCTTAATATAACTCGCGATGGGGAAATTAGTCTTCTGGCTCTGGATCTGGAAAGTCATGGTTGCAGCATGTTACAGCCATCACAATTCTTCAATATGGCACCATTTAACTCGACACACTCGACGAAGTGGAATGCTTTAATTCTATTAGTCTACAAGTACCATACTCTTCGGGATTTTGTACAATCACTTGAGCTACTGATAGGTTGGTTTTTGATGTTAGCCCGTAACTTCACAAACATTGCGGAGGGAAGCGTGAAAAAAAAAAGGGATGTGTGTACTTATGTACACGCGTTAGAAGTTATACTTCTTTGGTGTAAAGAAAAAAAACTTTGGTAACCCATCCATTTCCAAACCTCGGCAAGGGTTGCTTAACCTGGCCTCCTGTGGTAGCCCATCCATTTCCAAACCTTGGCAAGGGTTGCTTAACCTGGCCCCCTGTGGTTACCCATCCATTTCCAAACCTCGGCAAGGGTTGCTTAACCTAGCCCCCTGTGGTAACCCATCCATTTCCAAACCTTGGCAAGGGTTGCTTAACCTGGCCTCCTGTGGTAGCCCATCCATTTCCAAACCTTGGCAAGGGTTGCTTAACCTAGCCCCCTGGGGTAACCCATCCTTTTCCAAACCTTGGCAACGGTTGCTTAACCTGGCCCCTGTGCTAACCCATCCATATTCAAACCTCGGCAAGAGTTGCTTAACCTGGCCCCCTGTGGTAACCCATCCATTTCCAAACCTCGGCAAGAATTGCTTAACCTGGCCCCCTGTGGTAACCCATCCATTTCCAAACCTTGGCAAGGGTTGCTTAACCTGGCCCCCTGTGGTAACCCATCCATTTCCAAACCTTGGTGAGGGTTGCTTAACCTGGCCACTGTGGTAACCCATCCATTTCCAAACCTTGGTGAGGTTGCTTAACCTGGCCCACTGTGGTAACCCACCCATTTTCAAACCTCGGCTATGCAATAGCTTAATAAAAACACCAAAAGAATATTTATTTATATGAAACACGTATTCTAAAATGCTAGAATATACAACATGAACGTAGTTACTAGAACACCTATAACTAACTTCACGATGTCGCTGTGCGCGCGCAAATCACTCTCATCATTTTTCTCCATCGCGCCAAAAGAAGTATAACTTCAAAAAGTATTCCACGAAAGAGAATACTATGTAAGTTAATCCAAAACATGAGATTATAACTGTGTGCCAAGTTTGGCGAACAGACATCCAAATAAGTTTGCAACCTCTAGGAGTGGCTTAATTCAACAATCATACTCATCCATCACTTCTCATTCCAAGACTTGTGTATGTAAGCATGGGCACCCCTGCTTTAAAATAACACTTCTAAAAAGTCTGACATGTAATTTGAGAGTTTCGATATAATTTTTACCACATTAAGTACCTTTTTTTCGTGTCTGGAATAAGCCATTTATTGGTGTAACCAAGACGTTGGTCGGACCTTAATTAGTCTAAAAAAATTGTTACCGAAGACAACTTTTGTTCGTGAAACAAATGATTATTCCGTATTTAGGTCAAACTTTAGTTAGTATTTGTAGTTTCGTAAGGAACCTATAATTGAGACAAATTATGAATAGATAACGAAATAATATAAACTTTGGCAGCGGGAAACATAATTCACAAAATCATAATTTGAAATGAATTATAGCTTTGAAATGTGTGCAAGTCCGCTGGTGGAGCCTCTTCTCATAGATAAGGAACAAGGCCACACACTACTTATTTGGAGTAAGCGAATCTACTTAAAACCTTAATGCACCGCAAATCATGTATCTTGGGATCTAATATAAATTTGAAAAGTGCATCCAGCATGGTATGTAGAATAATTTCAGACGGTTGTGACAAACATACTTAATTCGGTCGAGACCTACAAATATTGATAAAACTACTCGCCTTTCTTGATAATGAATTAGGTAGTTCAAAGAGCATACTTATAATTAGCATTCGTGCGCAACAACGCGTTATACAAAAAAAAAAACACTTGGCCTTGAATTATGTTACTGCATTGCAACAGTGACCAAATTATTAAATTAATTGATGAATTTAACGAATTACTTACAGGCAACCTTCTGAACCCGACGACAGACGTCAACGGAAACGCAAACGCAGACAGCAATGTCGCCGCAGTTTTGATTCCAAATGCGAGAGCGGTCCTTCTTTCTTCATTTTTGCCGGATTATAGCACTGTTCGATGTCAAGTACTCTCGTTTGGCTTCGAACAATTATGTCGAATTCACAAGTTGCGGTTGTCGAGATCAACCTATGATAGATCGACACAGGAAATCAAATATGATTTGAGCCGAACAGCATCTACTAAAAATGTGGAGGATCATTTTTTTCAACATTTTATTTTATTTTCTGCAATACTTTTATAGGTAAGTACAATTTACGGGAGACAGTATATTAACGAAAGAGAGGAGGCTAAAATTGAAAATGAATTCTAATGAAAAATTAGTAGTACTTACTAAACTAAAAATTAATCATCATCTTTTTGTAAACAGTTTTGTTTTTAGATTTTGGTGTGCAATAAAGTATATTCTATTCTATTCTATTAATAAGAAAAAAACAACCTAAATAAAAACAAACTTTCTGAATTATTTTAAATACGGGCCCCAAGTGGGCCGTGGTGATCGTGTCGTATCGTGACCATGGTGTCAATGTTATTGTATTAACGTCAAAGCTAAAAATCCAATTATCTTACTTTAAACAAAGTAAATACTCTAACACCAGGTTATCCTGGTGTCAATGTTTTAAGCCGCCCATGGGCCTCTGATATGGCTTAGCGTCTCGAGAAGTATCTCTCAGTACAGACACGCTGGTTTCCATACGATGTCAGCCTTCACCGAAGCAAATGATAACATACTATACACACTTTAACCCGAAAAAATCAGATATATGCTGACACCACAAAGCTACTTAGCACTGCTACAACGATTTAAGCATTACTCGCGATAACATGATAGGAGTGTCTTTAAAGAACGGACTCTAGAGTTCTGTGGGACATGCTTGTTGTACCAATATGGTGAAAAGTGTGTTTAATAATTTTGTTCGACCTGTCGCCGTTTATCTCAATTAAAATTTACGTTTTATCCCATTCAGTTTTATTAATCCAAATTAAGTTTTATTCAGGATCTAGATAAAAATTGCATATCCAAAAATAGTTAACTTGATAAACATCAGACGCACCTAACTTTTCACTAGTTAAGTTACGAAACTTCTTTCTCAAAACCCTTAAACATATCGAATTCTTTCGCTGCAAAATTGACCAAGCTTAGATAAGTAATAACAAAGATCCCTCCTTTTCAAAAAGGCTCATCTATCCATTTTAGGAACAGGCATCTGTCACCAAACTCCTTGATAGCTGCCATAGCAAACCAAACGGTAAAATTATTAATGGAGCTGAAAATAAAGTTCGCTACTCATTTTCGAATTTCGAAGTTTTAAAAGTGGAATACGTAGTATCGATGAGGGCCGCAAAACAAACAAGTTTAGAGACAGACAGTGGATCGTTTAATCAGTCTGTGCTGCAGACACGGCTCCCGGGGGCGGCGGGGCAGCGGGGGGAGAGGCTACCTTCCACTAAATGACCATCCCTCTACTCTGTTAACCCATGCCACCGTATCCACAAACAGTATACTCGGTGAGTGCGGCAAACAAAACTGCCACACACTCTATTAGAGCTGCAAAAATATTTAATTAATACTGAACGGGCTTTTGATCTCCATCATGCGGTGTGACAGCAAGTGTGTTACAGAGTTCATAGGTTTGTTAGGCTATTATACAGATTTGCAAGATTTGCGTAATATTACGTAAGTTCTAATTACATCAAGATTAACCTAAAATGTAACTTTGTCATTATTTCTCTGTAAACATTGTGATGTTAAATAAGACTATCATTGGGTTTCGATAATAGTTCCGTAATAAACAAAGCTTATTTAAGAAAGAGTTCGAAAGACAGAGTCGTAAATCATTAGGAATACTATGTTCTGTATATGTGAATGCTGCTACTGTAGAAGGAATTTACTATTATGTGCCAAATCTAGATGTTGTACTATTAAAATGATAGTAGAATATAGCCCACTACATCAGATTCATAAAAGTCTTCAAATAAACACACGCAATTAAAAAGATCACACAAAATGTACCAAGTTTGATGGCGTTGGTAGTTCTATAATAGTTGTTGGTCTATGGTGTGCCTCCCGTGTTATTTCCGCGCCCTCGCCGTCGGGGTTGGGCGGAAGCACTCCGCCCGCCCGGATTCATTTCTGGTTTTCGCTACTCTTTTGTCTTAAACTGTTTTTGTAACTTGTCTTCTCTCTCTCCCAAGAAAATGTTTACCCACTTATTCAATGTGTGCTCCCAAGATAAGTTCACTAGTAATTAAATTTAACAAAAAATGTTCCGTGCAACTCGATAATTAAGTAGAAGGTAATTAACGATCCCAAGTCGTATCGACTAATGGAGCAGAATTTTATTGTGGAAACGTTAGTATAAGATGTGCCTATACCATGCTCATGAATGGGATCGTAGTTACATGGAAATAAATACATTTGTTAATTGTATATTATAAATGTATAAACTTACTAAGTTGCTATACTTTGATGTTTTAAAGATTCACTCTTTTTTCGTTCTTTGTTTCTGTACACTGTACATAACTATTAAAATTAATAATCACAAAATAAACTAAACTTACAAAGATCCTGAGGTGGGTCATGAGAAGCGTCAACAGAAACCTTGTAACCTTGAAAAGGTTGTTTGCCCCACCATTTCCCAATTTAATTAATTTTATCCAAATGATTTGCCCGTAAATATATATGGGAAACACGGAGAAAATTAATTGACATGTTAATTTGGATCAATCCTTTCGAAAAGTCATTGAAGTTTGAATTTTATCTTTATAGAAATTGTGAAAGGTATTTTCAAAATAAAAGAAAATTTTGTTTTTATTTATTTTGTCGTCATTATAATTAATTTTGTTGTATATTTAATTGTAATTATACTGCGTAAAATTTCGATGTAATTATTTCTAAATTTGAAAAACCTGCTCCTATACTGATTGGTTCGAAATGGAGAAATATGGGGAATTTGTTCGGTAGTGGGACGTTAAAGCCCAAAAAATAATAGTTGTGTCCCAGTTAGCAGTTGCATGCAATAACATTAAACTTGTACGTGGTACTATTATTTATTAAGCTTATTGCATAGCTTCTATCGCGGGCCTTGAGCGTGGAGACCGAATCCAGAAATTTCGTAACGAAAACACCTAACATTGCGAATACGGTCAGTTATTTCTATCGCGATTCCAATTTTCAATTATCGTGTTGGTAGAGAATCGGGTCATCAATCATTATTACCTACACTGGATCAAACCAAAGGTCTAATTTTTCTTTTTGCGACTTCTTTTGGAGGTACTTTTTAAATATTATATTTAGTTTTTTTTTTATATTTTGCTTAGGTTTTTTTTTTATTTATTGCATAAGTTGATAAAAAATGCTATGCAATAGCTTTACCGCAGCAGTCCCCGAGTGACACACGTTTTTTTTGTGGTATTGAGATATGTTTACATTATACGAGCAAACCTTACGGTTTGACGATTTTTGGTTGAACTTTACTGATTATTAATAAATTTAAAATTATTGTATCAAACTCATTTAATCATAAATAATTTCTTGCAAAACCCGTTCTTTAATATAATGTGTTGTTGAAAAAAGTTTAATACCGGTGCTTTTAGCCCTTTTTGCAGCGGCTTGTTATTATTAGCGGTACTCTGACTCGTCCATTTTAATTAATAAAGACATTATTGAGTGTAGGAGTTAATCCTACATTATCAGACCAATTAAGACATCGTGACGTGCAGTCGAGACCTCAATCACAAAATATAGGTAATAACTTTGAGTGGCAAAACACACCAAGCTTGAAGTCGTTAACTACACAATATGGGTAAGTACTAGCTATGTCTTACTTAGGGGTATGAAAAATAGATAGTAGCATATTCTGAGACTTACTGAATATACATAAAAAAAATCATAAGAATCGGTCGAGCCGTAGAGAGTACTCGAACATTGCAACACGAGAATTTTATATATTAGATAAACTTCTTAGGTATCTTTTGTTCAAACAGCGAATCAATTATCATCATTTTCCTGCCCTTGTCCCATTCTATTTGGGGTCGGCGCAACACGTTTTCTTCTTCCATTCTCCCCTATCAGACGTCACGGCATCATTTACTCCTTTCTCCTTCATATCATTCCTTACACAATCCATCCAACTTTTCTTTGGCCTTGCTCTCGCTCTCCGTCCATCAACATTCAGATCCATTACTCTTTTAGTCACATGGGCGACACAATGTCATATGGAAATAAGTAAGTCAGATAGAGCCTGGTATTACATATTTATTGTGGTCGGGTTTCAGTTCAACGGAATTCAGCTGAATTGGTACCAGTATTTTATATGGAGTAATTGTCTATCTAACCTCCATAACCCAATTAGTACGGAGTAATAATACTATGAAACCGCTTGATAAGACTATTTGTCAGATCTGTAAGGAAAAGAAAGATTTACTAAAGGCATGTTGAGCGGTTACTTAACATGCCTTTCGAGGAATGACGGAAACCCGGTATGTAATGGATGGTCACCCATACACTGACCAACCTAGGAAAGCGCAGCTTAACCTAAAGATCGACACGTGCGGCTTTTATTATTTAGACATTTTCCCTGAGCTAAACAACCAATATTCTATAAAAACTAGAACTCCGGGCCTTTTTTATTTTCGGTTGGGAAGTCATTAAATAACTTCCCCCGCTCAGGGCGGAGCGGGGATGAGTGTCAGACTTATACTGACTAAAACCCACCCCTGTTCATTCTTTTGCCTTTGTGTTCCAGGGCCACCATCTCGCTGGTTGGGTGCGTTCGGCCGAGCATAATGTTAATAATCAATGAAGTAATAGATGAAAAGGCTGAAGAAAAAGTTGAAAGCTGTCTGACGTAATAACAAGGGAGCTCGGAAATAGATCTTCTGAATAAGAACTAACTGTAGCTTAAATATATTTTCCCAAATCTCACCATTCACTCAAGAACACTCCACTTAATAATACAAATGAAAAAGTTTGAATTTGTGTGATGCTCAACTGTGCAGCACGGACGGATTAAGAACCATTAAAGCTTCAGTTCTAGCCGAGCCGAGGCAGTCTACGAATCCTAAATTAATCCAAAGCTGAGAGCTAGAAGCTCGTCAGGTTCCGTCAATTCAACACTTACTTAGTTCCAATATCTCATCAATGATTTTGACTGCGACGTTCTATTTTCAACCTTCCTGCTAACATTTGAGTGAAACTCGAAGTGATCTGACATAGAGGTTCATTCCTAGTTAAGTAGAATATTTTTTATCATATATCTATCTATCTATCTACCCCTTATTTTATAAATCAAGAATATTAAGTACACGTTGTGTTCTACGTGTTTCACGTAGAAATTAACATGGAAAAACATATCGAAATGTAATAGGTATGTGTATTTTAATAAACAATTTCAATTTCCAAGTAAAGGTAACTTTACGTAGGTAAGTCAAGTGTGCGTAGCTTCATGTATAAGTGACAAACCCAAATAATATCCAGTTAAATAAAGTTTTTTAATAAAATCTCAAAAGAATAAACAAATATCTTAACAAACGAAATACACTTTTACAGGTTGAAAAATCATCACATCGTTAGGGCTCAACGTTTTCCTTGCAAACGAAAAGTGACATGTGTGTGCGCAGGTCACCTTTGAGTATACAGAGAAATCTGAGACTAATAAAATGCTTTTCACACATATTTACATAAAAGTCAAAAAAGTTATTTGAATCAGTGGAACAAAATTGGGACTTCGTACTCCATTTCCTGCGATAACATCCTTAATTGAGCGTGTGGAAGTGAAGCCGCTCCACGCAGTTACTGGAGCACAGATCAAAAGCGCAAATGAATTTTGACGTATTTCCACACGGGGGCATATCGGGCGAATACGGGATAAGCGGCGAGGTATCTACAGGTATACTAGCTAAGTATTTACCAGCAATAAACCCGCCTGCACGCCTCCCCCACCCCGCTCAAACAACGGTACACCCACGGACTCTCGGTCTACTCATTTCGTATGCAATTTTATTCATTATTTGTAATCTACTTCAATCGAATAGGGTCTCAGTATAAATCACTTTTAGGATTTGCTCGATAGGACGTATGTAGATTGACGCTTTTAGTGTGATATTTAAATGCGATGTGTCTTTGTGCCGGTACAGTCGCGCTAATAAAGCCAGCCTTCCACGAACTCGATATGTATGAGACGCTTCACGTCAGAAACTCATTTGACTAAAACAAATAACGTTCACTTTCTTTTTATTTTCTCATGCGCACGCCTTTTAAGATGCGTCGTTCCATTTTATTTCAATCTGTATGTCATTGAAGCTATATAACGTTTATAGGTGTAAGTGGACGGCTCATAAAAATCACCACATATTCCTTGGCTGAAATTAAAAGAAGCCGTCGAATGAGCTATCTACCGGTTACTTCTGAAACAACAAGCCAAGAAAATATTTTCACAACGTGAAACGTATTGCGAACCGCATCACTCAGTAGCTAGCCAAGAAATCACTGAGCGAAATTTAGTGGAGACATCATAAATAATTGACTGGCATGGTTGAATTTGTTACACTCTTTATAGTTCTTTGAAAAAATTAACGAAAATTTATCAGAAGTAAATGTCAAAAATGTAGGTAAAACTAAAAAATAAAATGTAGAGCTCTATTATGTTCTTGATTTACGATAGTAGGTACCACATAACGTGTATAAAGTTTCGGAATTAGTCGACAGATCGATAAACCTATTATATATATTTTTCGGAGACCCATTTACTTGCCTAGGTCCTATTAAAACCACGATTTAATTACAAATGTGAACATTTATTTTTAAATATTTCATTTTTTATACAGAATTCTTCTATAAAATACTTGTATTCAGCTGCGTCCGGTTATACTAGAAGCTAGCCCCAACATACTTGGCCAAAGTCTAGGCAAATGATGATGATGTTCAAGGGAGAGTTAATTGTACCTACATCCGTGACTAACGTAGGTTTTTTTAATGTACCTTAAGGTACATTAAAAATATAATAATAATAAAACATTCATAAATAATTTCGTTTTGTAGGTCAAATCCAGACCAAATAATTTAATATTGTAAATTAAAACAAAATATCGACACTAGATCAAGATGTTTTGTATCGTACTTTAAACTGGATAGCACGAAAATGATTTATCATTTAAAACAGGTCGTCATATCCGCTTAGACACTTAGTTTTATTTTATAAGGTTAATAACGATGGTAAATCGTTGTGTAAGTTATATATACCTATAAAATTTCAGAGGTCGATATATATTTTGCACTGGCCAGGCAATGAAAATAAAGCTTACAGCTTTAATGAATGCAAAATATAAGTTACAGAATTGAGTCGTTACGAGTGTTATGTCCATAGCCCAATTTTAATCGAGAAGGTAGTGCCAACAGTTTGGAAGTATCGATGTGCAAGTACAGTGCGGTGTCAGTGAGTCGGTGTAATGAGTCAAAGGATTAAGGTCATGGTTTAGTGCCGGCGCGGCGGGTGGCGTGACGGCCGGAGGAGAGCGGGCGTAGCAGACATAGCGTGCGGCATCGGCAACAGCGCCGCGATGAGTGACTTTGGCTCGGCGTCGCGCGCCGCTCGACCCAATTGGTCGCTCGCCGGTACCCGCCCAGAGGAGGGGGCAACGCACACAATCTCACACTCACCTAAGATAATTTATTTTATGTTATACCGTTTGAATATTTTATATCTGTGTGAGTTTTTTCGGTCGGTATGCGTTCACTGTGAAATATTCGCGCGATAAGAAAGAAGAGGGGAACAGATCGATCGGGGACGTTGCGCTTTTTATTCCGATACTTGTGTGTTATTGTCATAGTTTAATTGTAGATGGTTATCTCACAAGACCATCCTGCACGGTTGCCACTCTGCACTGTCATTTCCTTACAAAGGCCACTGTATAGATAGAGCTGTTGTATGATTATCAGTAATTCTTCCATATTTATTGATTAAAATCAGTAATTTATTGAAATCGATTTTCAAAATATTTGCTATCAGCGTTTACAGTTGAAAATAGAACAAAATCAACGGAAAACAAAGTAAGTAGTATTTTATGAGACCATGCATTGGTTAAACCAGTAACACTAGAATGTAGATAGGTATGCCTAAACTAACTCTATTTATGTTGGAGATAAAACTTCTAGTAAGTGAGTACGCAATACAGACATAAGTGGAACACATTCAAAAGACCGTTTAATACTGTCACCGCTAACACGTTTCCACCGCTAAAGCGACCCCTGTAATATAAGCTATCGAGTACACAACAGGCTACAAACGTTGACTTTACAGGCAGACTTGTATAGCTACCCGAGTTCGTTTTACATGGAAAGGAAAATAAAAATTACAAATGTCGTGGTTACCTTTAATCAAATGCAAAGCTATCATTAAGTCGACGCTTCGGCAAACTCGCTCGTCGTGCGCATCGTCACTGTTAATTATCACAATATATATGTATAAAATAAAATAAAAGAGACCGCTTCGTACCAATACTAACATAAAAAATACGAGAAAAGAAAGAGAAGCTTTAAAAAAGAAAGGAGTGCATCTACCCCCACCTCCGGTGGCCCCCACCGCGTCGGGCCGCCCCTGCGGCGGGCGCCACCCACCGCACCGCAAAAATCGAGAGCGTCGACGGCGCGCGGGGTCAAACGGCGACGCGAGCGTGAAAAGAAGGAGCGGTGTGCGAGCATCACGCACACAGCGACGAGTGTGCGTGTGCGCGCCGAGAGGGACGGCCGACGAGCGAGCGGGACGGCGGCGCCAATTACTATCACCTGGCGGGCAGCTACCGCATTACCCACTGCCGCCGCGCGCGCGACCACGCGCCCGCTGCACCACGCGGCTCGCTCCGCTCCTGTGACGCTACGCTGTATCCCGACTCCACTCCGCAATCGATATTCGCGGACTCGCGGCTACCCACTGTGCACCGTTGCGAGTGCATCCCGTGCTACGCTTGCTGATTCTCGCTCGTCTCGGGGATGCACCGCTACTACGACAGCCCGTGTCCTGAATAGTGCCAACGCGCTACAAACATGCAACTGTGAAGTGTGTGCGGACAGTGACACAGACATTAAACTAAACGTGATCATTAAAAAGTTTGCTGGCGAGTTACACAGTACGAGATGACGTCCCAGTTTGCCTTCAGAGGATCTCCCCCCAATCAGGTAAGACAACATGCTATATGGAAAATATATAAACTTTTAACTTTTGAAACTAATTAAATAAATTTTGCGATGCGATGTTAGTTGACATAAATATATAAACATTTTTAAAGTACTGCGCTACTATGCCAACATAATCCATAAGCATAGTGATATGTTCATGTGGTCATGGTTTCATATACTCCTTATTGCAAATAAGTTAATTACAATAGGTACCTACTTGAGATTTTGTGAAATTTAATTTAATTATTTTCTTCCTTCTTACCCTTTAAAATAATTGGTGGTAAAATAAAACGAGCTCTTCAATGAAACAATAGTATATAATGTAAGGCATATTATAACAACCAAAACAACCATTAAAATAACGTTTTGAAAATAATATGAACATAAAATTAAAATACATAATAACAATAATCACATGTGCCTACAGTTAAACTATATAAATATATTTTATTTTCTTTGAATAAAACATATAATAATATGCTCGTACGATTCGGTGTTGACAATAAATATGTTTACAATCTTTTTATAATACAACTAACTCTCGATAAAATGAAACAAAAACAATCGGAAACGAACTCAATCGATTTAGTTCAGCCCATTAATGAAGTGCACATTGTGTTCAAAAATAGGTTTACTGCTAATAGCACCCTCCTGTAACAATGTTATTTTATATTTTACATAATAATAAATATAAAAATGGTTCATAAAAATATATCAAAATATTGCTTTATTTATAAAAAGGTACAGTTGATTTAATATTTTATTATAAACAAAGGCGTGTTTTATTGATATGATTAATGTGTATTGTCTATACAATACAATCATAAATACTGATACTGATAATAAATTGCCGACGCAATAATTCTAATCGTTACTACAGATTTTTCGAAAAAAAATATCAGTAGAGACATTAATTACCCAATGACTAGACTTTTTATAGTGCTACTAAATACACAATTCCGTAATAAGAAAAAAATCATCAAATCCCTTTTCTCTTGGGTAAGATAAGCGACAAAATTTGCTAAACACTGTTGTTTTAACACATCATCTAATTGACTTGATACATCGTTATTAGACGTATAAGTACATTGTATACCGGCTATTGTATAGGTACCGTAAATATTTCACCAAAATCTGCCTAAAATCTAAGAATTCAAAAACTTTCAATTTTGCTTTTGTACTTATTTTAACTCAATACTAAGTTTTATTATAAACAAATAAAAACGGATGTGGTTTCTTTTTATCTTTGACTGTTTCTGTATAGGCTGTACAGAATTCCTTGACAACATTTATATTGAAAACAAATAACAATGAGAAAACTTATAATAAAGCTTCATGTAGAGATATCTGAATGTTCATAATTATGTTAATAAATAATTGTACCTAGAAAAACAATCACTAAGCATTTATCATAAAAATATAAAGTCTGTTATATTTGATCAATTAAGTCAAGTCAGTAAGCTAAGCTGTTATTGAACTGAACTTGTGGCTACGAAAGCTGTCATTGATAACACCACCTGAGCGTAGTTCTAGCCTGCCGGGGTTGTGGGTTATTCGAAAGAGATACCGCGGCCCCGGAATATTAAGGGCAAAAGAAGGAACATGGATGGGTCTTTCAATAAAAATCTGACACTCCCTTCTGCTCAGTCCAGAGTGGGAGAAGTTATTCGTTGACTTCCCATCTGAAATAAAAGCTCAGTTCTACCAAAATGTAACAACCCACATTAAAAATTATCTCATTTTCCTGTGAAATGGTCATCGTTTTGAATAGTTAATGCTGATTAATTTTAAATCTGTCCTAACTACCCGTTTTGGACGTTTATGGGTCAAATTGAAATCGATTGTGTTGCTAACGGTATAAACCACGTTTAGAATGTTGTAATAGTTTGACGTTTCTAACCAAATTTGTAAGAGATTGTAGGTTAGCTTATTATAGCTGTACTAAGTACGACACATGAAGTACAGGAGTTTTCGTACTTGTTCAGAAATATCAAATACTGCTAGCTTTACAACAAAAACGTCCAGTTATCATAAATACAATAACAAAGATACTCAATAGTTCTAAAATAAAATGTTAATTTAAAAAAAAACGTAAGTACTCATGCGAAAGTTCACGATCAACTCTTGTCGGAGAACACAATCATCAATTTATAACTTTAGAAACAACCAGTTAAAACGAGTTTTTATGTAAATGTAAGTGTAAAATCAGGCCTAAACGTTCTTTGTTTTCAACAACTTGTTACTTTACGTATGTTACGACGGTTCACATTTACTTCAGATTGATTACCTAAATACATACCTACCTATTGTCATTTTTTTTCTAGTTGTTCATAAAATGAAACTTGTTCTAGTGGTTTCTTTAGCCTGTGACTAAATTGAAAGTCTCTACCATTGGTACTGTCTAGAGTTTCCTGTTTTTTCATTTCATTTCATACTGGCTGCAATTTATATCTAAACCAGCTCTTGGCCGCGGCTACGCCCATGTGGAGATCTACAAATTGTTTACCTAGATAATTATAGTAGTTATACTATGTCCTCCAAGTCTACTCGTGTGCCAAACTTAATCAAATACGTTTAACACTAAGGGTGATATACAGATAAATTTATTTTTCATTTATTTCGTATAAATTTTATTTGTTTTCACAACACACGTAATTACCAAAAGTAAAGCCATGAAATACGAACTTGTTGAATAATCCAATAAAATCACCGCAATAAGTTTATTATTTAAAAACAAAACATTATCTCTCAAGTGGATGTGATTCATTATTCAATTATTGGATTTCCTGTCACCCTTATTTGTTATCCGATAACAGTTTATTAAATTTTGCACTCGTATGAATATCGGTCAAAGTTATCTAGTAATACAGTTAGTTTTGCGACCCATAATTAAAATGGTGAAGTCTACTTACGCCAACCAATGTTAATAAAGATAATATTATGGAATGGTTCGGTCAGTGGCCGAGTGCGTGCCGTATTCGATCTAATTTCGCTATCTCCTTGATAAGAGGGAGTCACTCCCTCGCCAGGGAGAGGATTATCCTCATTATTTCCCAGTTTTTAAATGTAAGCTCCATCGACAACTGGGTGTAACATTCTGAGACTTTTAACACTCAATAGTCCTGAGTCATTCCAGTTGCACTTATGTTTCTATTTCACATTTCATAATATGAGACCGTCATAAATTCTGCGTTTAAATAAGCTTACTTAATAAGAATTCAAAGTCTTTTCTTTAATAGCAGCATGGTCTCATTGCTTTCATGGTACGTTTTTATTTAAATAGCAATTAAGTTCAAGAATGGGCTGTAAACGTTTATACTGCGTTGTATAGTTCGTTTTAAGACGCCAGCCTCGCTAAATCTCGGGTGGCATCATTTTACTTTCATAATACTTATATGCCTAGACGTGTTTTGACTTTTAGCAATATTGCAATTACACAAAATTTTTGAACTGCTAAACTTTATGAAATCTAACAATGTAGTAGGTGTAATACACAATCCTTTTAATAAAAATAAAGTACTCACTGAAAATCTCACATTTTCTTATTTAGTCGTAGATTATTTTATATCTAGTGTGGAAACTGAAAAACTGAAAATAAAATGAATTGAATAATTTAGACCACCTTGTCACCAAAAGGATCAAAATTGAATCGCATTAGGAAGCCATATTTATTTTATTCGAAGAGTTAGATAAACAGGATCGTAAAGAGGGAAGAGGGGCTGTTTCCCTCTATCGAAACTAATGGATAATTTTAAAGAGTTTTTAACTTGGCTAGTTCAACTTATTTATAGATAAAGTAAATAGGTAGCAACTACTACATTTTCAAAAATTAAGTACGTATCGTCTTGGTTTCTAAATGTATGTAATCTTCTCACCTGTGTTTAAGTTAATGTACATTTTCATTTCATAAACAAGCTGGAACAAAAGACGACAAAGTTGTTTTTATTTAGGTCATACGAGTCTCGTCAAGCTTGCGTTCCAAGTGTCGAGTTCCAGATTAATATTTTGTGAATGCGTCGCAGAGTTGCGACCAAGTGTTAGGAGGATTACACATTTGTAGAAACGACGCTCTGCGTGGGAAGTGCGTAATGCCAACGACAATCTTTTTCGGGCTAATCATCATGTTGGTTACTCATGGCAATACAGTATTGGAATAAGTCATAAATTTTTTGAAAATGTTTGGAAAACTCCTAAAAGTAAAATTTTTGGATCAAAATTTCATGCAGCTTCACCTGTACACGACGGTTTACTTACTCTACGCGGTAATTGAAGGTGGGCTGTAGAGGCGAGGCGCGGAGGCGTGAGCGAGCTGAACTATGGGTGCCTACTTCGCTGGCTTGTGGTCACATATCGGCGAACACGCGTGCACGACCTCGGGACACGTAAACCGAAGAACAAAACCAACACCATTCATTTAACTTCATAATGAGCCATGAACAATCTTCGTCATTTTTGCAGTTTGCATTCGACCGCTTACTGACCCCTTTTTGTTCAGAATCGTAATTTGACGTTTGGTACCCGTTTCGACTTTAATAATGCGTACCTAATAAAAAGCCATGATTAAGTAAATGTTCGTCTGGTGAGCTATTGTTCTTAATAATGAGCCAATGTTTAATGATATGCAAGTGTGCTTTTTACATTCGTGTAACAGGATACCGCATCGCAGTTTTGCTAATTAGGTCGTCCAATTTGGTAAAATATTATTTATGTTTATTGAAGACAGAGTAAGTACTGTGCTTTGTTTGGATTTTACACTTATTTGTGTTATTAAAAATACTTGTCAGTGAGGATATATTTGGACAGCAACATGAAGTTTTTACGTCTTCATTTTAACATGAATGTCGACACCAAAATGTAAAAAAATCACTTGGATAAGTGTCCATGATGTTTGTTCACCAAAGGAACTTTTTAAACTTTACAATGGAGAACTTGATTTTATTGAATGACGACTCCTTGACAATTTAACAATGGCTTGTAAATTGAATTATTGGCTTCGATTTTGATTTGGAAATGGGTCATCTTGGTACCAGATGGATGGTCCCTGGCTTCCTCCTTTATATTTCGAATATAAACTTAAATTTCAATCTTGCAGATAAACCGAAATGAAAACATCACTTCTAAATAAATAAAACACCTAACACTTTTACATCAACAGACTTTTCTTCTATTTTATTTGACATCGTAGTCGATGCGATAGTAATAAATCAATCTGAGAGATATTTCTGATATTTTGGATGTGTGATTCGTCAAAAAAAATAGCCGATGTCATTCGTTACAAAATACCGAATCAAAATATAACCTTATTCCTTGAAATCGGTTCTTTAGCTTAATGCTACAATGAAACGTATAATCTTACTAATAGATGTTTGTTAGCTAAAATCATATACCATCCTTTTGTTGGGAAGAAATGGTAATCGGGTCAAAACTTTTACGAATCTTGAGCCTTGAATGTTATAAAAAAAAACATTGGATTTCAATGTCTTACGACATTTGATTCGCCGCCGATATTAGTTTAGATTATTATGATACCGCATATTCCGACAAAAAGTTTTAAAGATACCTCTATCATGTTAATTTAAAAAAGTCGGCAGTCACCTACTTCAATAGCTAGTTTAATCTAATCGTAACAAATCAAAAATTGGTGCCTAACTGAAGTTCAGATACAAAATCTTTTTGTTAATACCGTACCGTAAACCTGACACCTTATCTCACGACCCCAAAATCGGTGTAGAGCGATCCTCCAGTTCCCCGCTCGCCTTACCCTAATCAGATAGGTGAATGAGACGTTCTCTTCTCAGAAACTTTAATTAATTTCTCCGAAATGAAGGGAGTGCGCTGTTCACGCGGTTAGTAAATTTTGTAGTCTCTCGTTACGGCAGCGACGAATTGTGATAGTGATTCCCATACTAAAGCGCGGGCGCAACCGGATTTAGTAGCATGTGTGTGCGTGCCGCGTACACTCGCTCAGAGACATACTCCATCCATTTTGAGAATATCAAGTCGCGTTAGCATCCTTTCGAATATGAATCTTTCCCCCTACGCTACAGAGTTTAATTCAGCCATATAATCTAATAGTCAGTCGGATGGAACCCCGAGATATGTTACGACATTTTGATGGTAATAAAACTTTTTCGCGTTCAAACACGGCAATGAAAAGGCCGTGTTAGCGAGTTATGTTGCGATTAATAAGAAGATACAGTAATTCTTATGGATGACCGCATGAAATTATAGAATTTGCTGCTACTTAAAGGAAAACATCGCATACTCTGGTACTTACCGTAAAGTTGCTGTAGAAGAAATAATTTACTCTCAACCTTAAATTTGTATAGTCTCATTGTAGATATTTACTTACAGCCTCTTAAATTATTAAGAACCATAATCCATGTCTAGTACAACGGATCTCTGTAAACTTAACATAATGTCGGCTTAAAATAATTCAGCAATGTTTTCAGATATATAGAAATATTTCTCAAATTGTAGTGGTTAACATTTGCGTGTCAAATATTTTTTGCCTTCAGTAGGCACATCATTATTTAATTAAAGTACTGATATAAACATGAAAAATACAGCATCAAAATAACCACGAGACAACTGTAATACACGAATGAAGGGCCGTTGTGGCGCGTCGCGGCCACAGATCTTTCGTTAGTGGTCCTAATCAGGCGCGCCATAGAGAGTCGTGAAACTTTATTACCAACATTGTGAACTTAAAATACACATGTATGACAATTACTGGCGTTGTCTCGCCCACGGGCGTGTGTGTGCGACGTATGAGGTGCTCACATATCGTTAGTTCACACCTCGTCGCCTCCGAGCCGTCCGCGTTCGCGAGGCATCGTTACACTTGTGACACACTGCTCTGCCGTTTCTACAGCAATTTTTTGAATTGTCGCCAGATCAATGCCTTCCCGGTCACACGACACGATGTTCGGTCTTAAGCAAGCAGCTAGCTTTGGAAGATGATCATAATTATTCTCCTGCCCTTGTCCCAAATTATTTGTTGTCGGTGCATTCTTCCATAATTACATATTCTCTAATACTTGTTCATCTCATCAACTTCTTGATTTATCACCCTTTACTCTATTCTTTTACCAGCTTTCAGCATTTATTTCTCCGCTTTGGAAGATAATTCTAGCATTAATTAAAATAATGAATTTACTACTGATAATAATTAGCTTACGCGTCTTTCAAGGTCAAACTATACACATGTTATTTATAATATTTGAAACGGGATTCTTACATACACACGCCATGATCACGGATATACTAATTTCAAATGTTATACATAATGTTAGCTACCAAGTCAGTTTAAAAATGTATTCATCAAAGTTTTTATTTTATAGCCACACATAACCCAGAAGTCATGAAAAATATTTAATTTAAATAAAATAGATCGGAGTAAAAAATACTTTGAATTTAATTTTCACTTTTACAAGGTATGATCACTATTATTCACGACAATGTATCTCTCACTTTACATGACGCTTTCATAATATCCTGCAGGAGCTTGTATTCACTGTCACGTCGCTTACGACGAGTTTCAAGCAATAAATTGAATAAGTTTTTTAAATACGTAGTTTTTTATACACAGTACTGTTCAGATAAAATGGTTGACGTTTACTTTAACCATCAGGTGATACTGGAATACCTATCATTATTAGACTCCTATGCCGTACGGTAAAACCAGATAGTACTTTAATAAACCGCACATTACGGTCCAATTTGTAAATAATTTACTATCGCTCACACTGAATTTTGTACACGAGTTATTTTGGTAACACAGTTGTCGATTAGTGGGTAACGACAGGGAGTTTGCAATAATGGCTCGACCGGGAACAGCACGGGATGTTTTGAATCGCCACCGCTTTAACGGCGTCTGTATTAACCGATAATTCAAATTTCCATGCCCCTCTTCCAGTTCTAAACACAAGCTGACATAACATACTGCGCCCTCTCTATAGATACCGTCAAGCAACAACCGAGTTACATATTCGTGGATTTAATATACGTACTTACTGTTGTTTCTGAGTGTTTACTAATTGGCTACCGACTTATAACGTAATATGAAGATTATTTGACAATCGCCTTACAACAATGTTAATGTTAACTACACGAAAATTTTCTAGTTTATTTTGTTTTCAACTGGAACCATCAAAAAATATTTCATATCCTATTTGTTGTTTGCATTTTAGTTTTCATGGGCATTCTAGGATATTATTAAACCAACTTGATTCGCAGTGTGAACTAAATTAAACCACAATAAGCTAAGACAATGATTCAACGCAAAAGTTTGAAAATAGTCCGCACGAGATCATGAACAGAGAGTGACTTAAACTGCAAAAAGTATTTAATGCAAAGTAGGTACAACCACTTCATATCAATACTTTGAAATAAATCTATGTACAATGTTCTGATTGCATCAATCTAATTTCAGCATTACAGTAACGTAGGAATGTTTGCGACCACGTCACAGGGGTATTAAGCAGAATAATGGTCCGGTTATTAATAGACAAGTACCCGCGGCACTAGCACATGTTTATTCCGTAACAGGGGCCAATAAATCTCACTGAACAATCTGAAACAACTTCATTAGCGAAATCAACGTTTGTTCGCACCGCACTGAATGATTGAAGACACATAAGACGTCGTTTCGAGATAATGAATCGAATCTTATTTTTCACATCTGAATATCGGATTAAAAGGAGCAGGTAAAAGTTTTCGTTCACATTTGTGGGTGCGATGGAGTGTGTCGACTGGCTCTCCGGTTGCTCTCGAAAGACTTGCAATTTTATGAATGAGTTGTTTGAATGAAACACAATAATAATACGGCTCAGGCTACGAACCGACGCGGAAAGCGCGCTGTAGAGACGTGTACGTGTTCCAACCGCATTTTAAACGAGCATAATATTTGGTTCAACGTTAAAGATTTCACCTCCCCATAAAACACTTAATAATATTGTATATCGATTTACAGCGCCTCGGCGCACTTTGCTGTTCTTATTTAAAACGTACGACCAAGAGCACAAAGAAATATCGTTGTTTACCTCTAACACTTTCTACATTTGCTTAATACATAATACACAATTAATAAACAGCTCTGCCTGAGCAAGCTTTTTCTATAATAATTAAAACTAAATTCGGAAACCAAATATGATGCTCTAAAGGCACCAATTACCTAAGTCATGGTTGTAATTAAATTTATAACCTCACAAAAAATAAAACACTTTGTGTATAAATGTTACTTGCCCATATTGCGATCATCAGTCGATAAGAAAAGAAGGCTCTGTTATAAAATCGCCGACACTGTTTTATATCATTTTTTATGACCACAAAACCAAAATGATACTACAAAAAGAGCGTATACCTACAACGAGCTTGTAGCGACCATACATTTTAATTAGACTTATCTAAATACAAGAATAAATGAACTTTTCATGTACCTATTTGATTAATCGAAAACGATTGTTAATATTATTATCTGCAACTATGCTAGCTACCAAAATATTAATCGCGTTAATAAGTATCCAATATCTTTACCAAAACAACAAAACGATAGACGACCACTTATTACGTTTTTTTTTTGTTAATTTAGGGAAGTCATAGAATTGCAAGTAAAAAAATATCAAGATTTTTTTAAACAACTTCGATTTTTATGGATCCCTCCTGCAAACTCACTACTTATACCGTTGCACTAGCTGTTTTTTTATTAAGTATATTATATTAATAAACATACTATACTTAGATAAATTATTAGATAGGCGTTTATTATCATTATGCATCGTTAATGTGTATGGGTATATCTTTATATTAACACATCACAGACTATTAGAACAAGGGTGGCGGTTCCTTTTCAATATTTATTCTTTCCTAATTCTACCCTAATTAGGGAAGGTGTGAATTTCTTTAAGGCATCATACGTTTTGAGGGTGGGCCAATTTTGTTGGCTTATCTGTACGGATATCTTGACACAGGATGCGGTCGAAATAGACACCTACCTTAACTGGTGATCCACCATGTAATTGTCCAATTAAAATTTCAATTTTATGTAAATAAGTTTACGTAATTACACAGAAACGTAGAATTTTTATTGTGCCATAAGGTGGAAGGAGTTCGTGATGTTTATGTCCCACGTGTGGGTTAGCGGCAGTTAGGTTGAATTGACCATTTTTGGGTTATACGAGCTCACAAAATAAATCCTCTTTTCCTTTCTACGTGAAGTTCAACCGTTTCAGATGTAGGTCCGTAATTACATTGCCAATGTTAGACGTTAGAAAAGTGGATGAAAAACATTGAACAACCGGTTAATTAATTAGTTTTCCTATTCATGCGAACGAGGTACGTTGTTAATTGAGACCGAATCACACGATACGCTTGCAGTCATTGTCTAAAACAGATCGACGATAATCTATCATAGTTTGTAAGTGTGCAACTATGTTTTTATCGACGCGAAGCATAATTATAGAAATCGTACTTAGATGCTTTAAGGTAGATAATATTGAAAAATAATCTTTGTGAAAGCACCTTAATACCTATCGTTCCTTGCCTCTTCACATTTCAGTAAGTTGGAGTGAGCTTATAGTTAATGACATTGGCTTGAGATCCGCCTGCATTATCATGTTTTTCGATAGCATAAGCTATTTAATCGTTTTTTAAAAGTACAGAGCATCGTAAAATTAAAGTTCAGCTCTAATAAATTTATGAATGGCACTTTAAAAAAACGGTTTCTAGCCAATGTTATCTTGTAGAACGAGTGCGACGTTATCATATTCATCTGTTGCAGAAAAGCAAGAACGAGAATATTGTTATTCATTTTTTTTAAAAGACCATAATGTGTGCTATATCTGCTTATAGAATCGAAAGTTGGTACGGGAGCGTGTAGCTGTTAAACAAATTATATTAGTATTATTGATCTTAATCTGCCGCAATTAACCTGATGTTTAGGAGAGGAAAAAATATACCACATCGGAATTATTCGCACACGCTTTTCTCAAGACAAGGAATGTAAACGCGAACGCAAGCTGGCGTGACGCCCGCGCAGGCGGTCTTATCATACGATCTATCAAATTGTGATGCTTTTTCTTTTGCAAACTATGTGCGAAAAGGATTAGGCGAGAATATTAGCACTCTAATAATTCTGTGAACTGTCTCGCGTCTCACTTATTGCTTTAATCGTGGTCTGCTTCACAGTAACGACTTCAGATTATAATTGTCTTCGGTGATAGAAACAACAGGCTTGGTTTGACATAATTATGCAAGCACCTACCTATTATATTCATACATGGTTTATGATAACACGCGACCGCAATAGTCTAGCGTGTCTCTGTAAACAGTGTCCATAATGTGATCATATCAGTTATCTGTTCGCGTAACAGATTGCCTGATTGTTTAAAATTAATTCCGACTGTTAGCGGGATCACGGCTTGTGTCAGGACTACGCAGAGCAGCAAAGACATTTATCTCGGGTTTATCGAAGAATTAAACATTAGCAAGAATTTCAAAATTATTATTGTACACCGGTAACCTTATCGTAAATTTAATACTTTAATGATGTCTGCTAAAGGGCCGACTTTGATGAAAAAAAAACCCGTGGTACCTGGACGAAAGCCATCGCTCGGCGTCACCCACGGTTAGTTAAGCGAGCGACATGTCATCGATATTTTTTGCCCGGCTGATGTCTTTAACGAAATTCATGTCATTGGGTCCGATTTCTCTAAGATTAACTTTTTTACATTATTTAACAAATAGATCGGACCCTTATACGCTCGAATATTCAGTTACATGGTTTAACACTTAAAAGGGCTTAACGACTCTAACATATCCTGCGGGTTACGATAAAAAAAGACGACAAAAAGAGAATACTTCTCGTGTTTGTTTTTTAAAAGATGTCTGCTGAAGATAAGGTGCAGCGGCACTTTAATCCTCCAACCGTCCGATATTTGAAAAGGATATGATGACAACTTTTTTGTATTCTTTATCTAATAAGCACACATAACCAATACTTACTTATTTTAAAGTTTGTCTAAATAGATAAATGAAAATTACGTGTTATACGCAAGTATTTAGTAACATGTCATGTTTGCGTAACGTTTTGGTAACTCACAAACCAACATTACTTTGTTAAATGCAAAATTTCATAAGATGTTTTGATTTTACGATTTAACTGCTTTAGATTCAGAAAGTCCAAAAGATTATGTAGTATGTACAAAGGTAAGTAACCTTATCGGTAAACAGCGTTATCTATGCGAACAATTCTAACTTAATAAATTAAAAGTGTAGCGTCTTAAACAATGTTACGAAAGACGTATGGGTCTATAATTCATTTTTTCTTTCAATTAACTGTAGCCATTAGGTAGAGCTTGCAAGAATTTTCCGGCATTACAAACTTGTTACAAAAAAAATGTTGTTTCGTGATATAAACTAGCATTTCTTTGGCGTCTTTTTACCCCTGATGAGGCCATTCATATTCAATAGCAACTGTTACTGGGTTTGCTGCAAGTTAGAAGCTTCATAATTTACAACAATGACGAGTCTTATCTTAAACCATTTAGTCTTCTTCTCTCAACCGTTTTCCCGACTTATTTGCTGACTCAACTTCACTTGACGATACTTGACAAGTGCAATTAATTAAAGCTCGGAGATATTAAATTGTATTAGCTTGCTCATTATTATTATAAACTAACTTTTGCCCGCGATTTCGTCCGCGTGGCATAATTACTTTGGGCTAACGCTAACTTTAACCCGCGTGATGATCGAAAAAAAAATATCTTTCTCTCCCCTTTTCATTCCTCTTTCATCAAAATCGGTTTGACCATTTAGGTGTGAAGACGTAACAAACAAACTCACTTTTGCTTTTATAACATTAGTAAGTAATTGTTAGAATATATTTCCATGTCATCATCTACTTGCTTAGCCTTTTTCAACTAAGTTAAGGTGGTTATCAAGTCTAACTAACCTAATCCAGCTGAATAAGACTATTTTACATGGAGCGACTGCCCATCTGCCCTTCACAATCTAGATAGTGCTGTACTCCTTAGTAATGTCTGACTACCAGGCCATTGAATACCTATAATCTATTCCTACTTAATCCTACGAAAATTATAAATGCGAAATTTTGTGAATATTAATGTATGTTTAATCCTCTTTCACGAAAAAACCACTGAACGGATCTTGATTAAATTTGGCACAGAGGTAGATTATAGTCTGGAATAATACATTGGATACTTTTTTTATCATCTCGCGGGCGAACCGCGGGCGCCAGCTAGTAATATCTAATAATAAAAACTGCCAAAGATCTACAAATGTCAGCCGAAATCCACGGCTTATCATATTTTCCGAGGCACGGTGGAAGCTCTGTATGTAATGGGTGTTCTCCCATCCACGGACCGACTAAAGCAAGCACGGTTTAACCACCTGAAAATCGAACTGAGCAGCAGCCTATACCGACATCTTTAATTTTTTTTTCATGCTATTCGTTCAAAGATACGATTTCATTTTGAACTACTTCATAGAAATAACTCCGAATAAAGAAGAAACACCATAAAAGCATTAAGATTTATAGCTTTCTTGAAAACGAAATTGTAATGAGTTTGTTAATATACTTATAATATACACTTATAATAACAGCTATTTCGATTGAAGGTACTTTCGGCCTAATTATGTTACTATATATAAGAATTTATTTTGTTGTGAGTAAACAGGTACCAAGGCATACGTAGATTTGCTTATTGACCCATGTCAACGCATTAAAAATTCAACTTCTGCCGGTAGCGTCATGCAATTGTCGCCTGTACTCCGCGTTAACTCAATGATCGCAACTGAATATTTTGAATAAACATTGTAATTTATTCTGAAACGCACAAAATACTTGTTAGCACATTCAGTTGAGCGAAAATCTATATAGTTGAAATTTGGTTATGGTTATGATTAACGAAACGGGAATCAATGTATGAAGATTGTAATAGTTATCAAAGGGTTATTTTTTAATTGCCTCTAACGTCTTTTGTTTAGTTGGCGAATATGGAAAGTAACTCAACGCGAAGTAGCTAAATTAACTTTTTTATCTTAAACAGAATAAACTTTAATCATGTAAAAGCATCAGTGTGTAATAATGTGATAGTGTGACATTATTGTTGTTTACATGACTCAAACGCATTTAGGCGCATTGATGTGACCTCTAGGCGGTCTCTACTACACTACGCAGCTTCTATATACGGCTACTCGGCCTTTACGCACACCTACGCGCTACTACGCGGCTTCTATACATGCCTACGCGCCTACAAAGTTCGACTACGCAGCCTGTAAACTCTAAAACGGTAGTTGGCAATTTAATATCATCTCATAATTATTGATAATGGGTACCTATTTCAAAATAAATAGCACAAATACTGTATGTTTTATAGGCATTGCAATAATAATTATAATCGTTCTAGTTTTCAATACGTTACGTTTACATCGTCATCAGTCATATTGGAATAGATCGATAACATTTTATTTAGTATGTACTCAGGCCTTTCCACCTATTTTGTTTAAATTTTGTTACAGCAAACAAAATGTACTCGGTCTACAACCATTGTCGACCTAGCGAATTAATAGAACACTCTGTAGGTAGTACAATAATTATGTCGTTTCACCCACCAGACACTCGTATCATTTGAACGGATTGAATCCCTTTTAAGCACCGGCGTCGATTTCAGCCGCAGCCCCCATATAGATCGATATCATCTCTATTACCGTAGCCATTAGGTCGAATGAGCGACGATACAACGTGAACACCTACCAACTCTGGAACCTACATAGGTACTCTATGTTAGCGAGCAAGGATTAAATAACTATGCAGGGTATGTAATGTAGGTAATGCAGGGATTCGACGTTTAACGGCTTCGGGATTACCTCAATAATTCCCTTAACACAACAAATGTTTTTAGCCTGTCGCTGCCGTGAGGGGGTGAACGTGGGCTCAGCGATGCTATAGGTCGTTGAGTGGTTCGTATCCATAGCAACAGACGTGGCAATGGGTGTGTGTCGTGTGTTTAGGGCAACCGAAGCCATACTTCTGGCAGACGGGTCATAGCTCAGCTTAATACGTCCACAGTCAACCGCGACGTGACTTTACTAGGCTTATGGCGACAGAACCGCCTCTTTACACAATTAAAGGTCAACTCTGGCTGTTTCTGGTCGAGGTTACCACTTTACCAAAAATATATTTCAAATCAGACACAGAAGTTGACGAAAAAACTATGTACCGAAGCCCTAACACAAGTTCGCGTCGCGTCGTTGACATATGGAAATACGTTAATTTTAAATTAAAATATCATATAATATGTTATCATTTTCAACAAGCACACACAAATACTGTGGGTGCTTGTGGAAAACTGATACAGGATAATTATATTTACAAATTCAAAAAATGGCGTTTTTCGTACCTAACGTTAACGTCGCGAACTCGCACAAGGACCTCCGATATACTCAAACTCAAAAGGATTTATTTTAATTAGACCACCACAAGCACTTTTGAATTTCAAGAAAACGATATCGAATAACATGATGTACAATCGACAAGTTTGGCAGTTGACCACTTTTCTACTTCTCTTCAAGGTAGAAAAGTGGTCAACCACCCCTTTAAAGTGAAAGTGCCAGGGAAGCGCACTAAAAAGGTATTATTTTATTTATTTATTTTGCATTTTGAAGGTCAGTGTCGTAACAAATATGATGGGTTTACTGTGTTATCATAATTAAAATCGTCAATACAACCCTCTAAGTTCCTGCAATCCCAATGAATGGTCATTTAAAGAAAAAGTCATTCAGTGGGATTAAATGAACTTATTGTGTTATGATCGTGAATCATATTTTGTTCAACTTACACACTGACTTTAACCTGCAAATTGCAAAAAACATAAGAACATTTTTATTTCGCGTGCTGGCTCTTTCACCTTAAGGAAGGATTAAAAGTGGTGAACAGTCAACTTGCTGAGTGTACATAGATAATAAGGACGTGTATGTAAAAATAATAAGATTTTGTATGTATTTTTAATACAAATATCTGACTATCAACAGCACATAGAAATATTAATTGATATTCTTGAAAAAAAACTGACACGGGGTAGTATTTAAACGACATTTCACGGTTTCTAATCCCATTCAAAACACAATGAATGCTGGGCGGTTGGGACCATTTTTCATTCCAATGACAAATATTTAGAAAGTTATTTAGGTACGGCGAGCCCGCACTCGGCACTGTGCTCAATTAAAAGGACGATCTGAAGTCGCGTTTTTGGCATTATGATCGGACAACAGCCGGATGTTTATTTTGCGACCGCGTTATCGATTCAGGTAGTTCGGCGAATAATAAATCTATAACAACAACAATGTGTCCACCCTGCCCGATCCCATTGTGATTTATTTTAAATCTTCAATCACATCATATTAGTATTACTCGTATAGGCGCATTCATATTTTTATTTTATTAAAAGGCCCCTCAGCGTTTCGAATTTGCGTATCGTGGGTCCTTGCGGGCCTTGACGATGTAATAGGCACGCCCAAGGTTACTCTTGATGCTCACCCCTTTTCACACAATCGTTAAAAGCTCGTTTATTATCCATCAATTATTTTATATTATGTTAATTTTATTTTAACCGTCTATTAGGAGCTTCTTGTCGCTCAATTTATTGTACCTACATAAACTGCGTGAGCATATCAGAAGTGCATTTAAAATTATTATATATCGTGCTCTGCGACTGGCTGTGCGCACGGAGGCCTCCAATTAATATACTATACATACATCGCGTCTGCAAAAGCGAATGAAAAACGCGCCATAAAGGCATTTCAAAATTTACAACTTACAGAGCACCATCTCGACAGCCTCCAACAGTCCGCCGCCGGCGCAGGCGGGGATGAGCGCGGCAGCGGGCGGCGCGAGCGCGGTGGCGCGGCCTAGCTCGCCCGCGGCCGCGGCCCCGCGCTGCTGCGACACTGGCCGCCCTATATTCCAGGACCCTATCACCGGACAGACAGTCTGCTCGTGTCAATACGAGTTTCTCAACTACCAGAGGCTCGCTTCCGGCGTGCCCCTGTCTATGTACAGTGCCCCTTACTCCGACGCCGCAGCGGCTACAGCTGCCGGTATGGCGGCGTATTTTCCCGCTTTAGCAGCTGATCAACCACCCTTTTACACCAATTCTGTAAGTATGAATATTGTTTAAAATTTGTACTATAACATTTTTTGTACACTTTCAACGGTTATCGGTAATTTAGGCAACAATATAACTCTCAATTAAAAAGCACGTATCTGCTCTATAAGTCAAAGCACCACGAAATTTATTTAAAATAAACATAGTTGATACGGAATGACAAACAAAATTCTTAGAAATAGCATTGGATTTCAAAAATTTTAGGAAGTATTGTAGTGAGGCTCCTTTATAATAACTTTATGTTTTCATTCGATTTGAAATAGACAATTCAATGCATCGTTATACTAACGAGAATGTTGTAAAACGTACACATTATAATAAATAACGATGTATTAGTAAAGTTTAGAAATAAATCTTTATCTGACTCCACATAGTAAAAGTCTTTTCACTAGAGATGGAATATTCGGATGCATATTTACCCAAAGTTGAAATGTTGGCTATTACGGAAAGCACTTAGTTGTCGAAAAAAATCCCGCGATCCCGGCAAATTTAATTTAATTTAATACTACGTGAGATGTATCGTGCAGTTAACCCAATGAAACCCAGGTATAAATGCAAATCCATTTGTGTCACAAATGGATTTCCGGATGCATTTTACCCAAAGTAAGTAAGTTTTTATATCGAAAAAATCCCGCGATTTAGTGAAATTCAATTTAAGTGAGATATACATTCCCTGAAGTTTAATAAACCCGATTTGACAAATCACTGTCGCCCTGTTTTACACAGAATATGGTAGCTTTTTCCTGATTTTATTGTCAGTGATTTTGACAGGATTTGTAACAATTGTCAAATTGGGCCTATTAAACTTCAGGGAATATAAATAATAGGGAAGTTAAGTAAATGTACGTACATCCGATTAGTTACACAATGCTGAATTCCTGGGATTTCATTTTCAATAACAATCCTAACAAGCCGCTTCCACACTGTATCAGCAAACATTAACTCTAGGGAAATGCATCCGATTATCCCATCTCTATTTATCACAAGGTCACACTAAAAAACATAGCAAAACTACTTCATTTTCAAATCAAAAACAAAATCTGAACGAGCATAAAGCTACCACGAACTTCGCTGATTACTGTATTATAGTAATTAAACAAAGTACATACTAATAATATTATTTGACCGAGTTTTCAATACTACGCGGCCAATTCCTGCGGTTGACAAGATAATCAGACACTTGTGTTGCAACAAACATGAATTAAGGATATCGAATTGAATTGCAAATAAAAACGAACATTAAATTAATTCTGTGCTTTTTGTACCCAAGAATATCATTCACTTAAATGCTCGTCGTCTCTTAATTTCCATCGCATTAGAAATCACTTTTTTCGGTAACCTATCGATGCGAAAAAATTAATCCATGTTATAAATATTTTCCTGTACCTTAGTTTTAACAAATAGAAGTAAAATACATACTTAGAATGCTATTTTGTAGTCGGGATTTCAAAAGGTTAATTGATCTGTTTGACATATTATTTTGATTTTATAGTTTTAAAAAATCCATTACGTAAGTACAATTGGCGTTTGACCGAGACGCCGTCGTTGGTATCAATTCATATAGTAAAAAGGAAACGAAGTTAGCAAATATGTAATACGCTTACTAAGTAAAGAATGAGTGAGTCATTTATCTATTAATTTTATGATAAAATGTACAACTGAGCTGCTAGACCACTTTATGAGTGGCCGATGTTTATGTGGTTGTGACCAGCCTAAAGCAAGTCGGTACCTACGTACTTACAAAACAAGTTCCGTTGACAGGTTTTCTGCCCTATCTAGTCGATACCAAACAGTCAAGTCATTCAATATTTTATTGTTTTAGTGATAATCACGTAGGAAAAGGATGGATTTTATTTAAGGGAGTCTTACAAAAAACGGATTATTTATAAAACGGAAAAAAAATATTGTTACATCTTATTATGGCTCAAAAAAATGAAAATTGTGCCTCATGTTATTAATCGGGATTATTAGTTTATTTTGAAAAATCTGAATCCATGGGGAAACATTCGTTTTGTGACCACTCGGTCTAAAATTGTTCCTTCAGCAGAATATGATAGCAGTATGAATTCGTAAAAAAAGTTCCAAAGTGACAATTCATATATTAACTGCGTCTTTGGCTTTTTTGAGAATTGTGATCATCCAATTAAGAATATGCTAAAGCAGCCATTATAGCGCCATGTTAACCTATCAGTTTACATATGAAAAAGAATGAGAAATAAATGTATGACTTGCCCGGTTAAGCAGACGACAACCTCCTAGGTTGAACTGCGCGAAGCCATACACAAAAAAAAATGTATGACACCTGGGCCTACCTTTCTATACCCCTGAAATAGCGTTTTTCATGTAGATCGCACGGAAATTCGATAAATATATGGGACCTAGCATCACCCTCCCATACCAACCAAATGATATACTAGAGAGAACCATTGTAAATAAAACATTGGTGACTATTAAGATTTGAAAATAAATACGTGTTTTCTTGTATTCTAGAAGATTAGTATCGTTTTTTTGACAAATCTACAGTATATTCCCAATCAAAGTGAAATTATTAACTAAAGTTAAAAACTAAAGTTATTAACCGATATTCTGACTATCAATGCCTATCTATATAATTAATAATTTTATAATAATATTTTTTTTTTATTAACAGAAATGTAATTATAAATTATGATGATTTTGTTTTGCCCACATATTATCTAGTTTCCAATGTTTGATAGAATTAAATGATCCTTTCATAAACCTAAAAGCTTTATAGTCAATTAAATTCATTTTTATAGATAACTTTCACACTCAACTATCTGAATTTCTTAGACCGTATTCTCTTATATGTAGGCACCATTATCGTTATTAATCAGTACAACAAAGATCGTCTAGGCCTAACAAGACGACATATCAAGAAATCTAAACCATCTAATCGTATTAAACTGTGACTTAAATTAATTACGTCTACAAAGGCTTAAAAACCCATCGTCGCTGAAGCCGCGATATCATCTACTTAACCAGGGATTAAGTTCCAATCTTCATCTTTGACAGAAAGAAGAACTTTAATTTCATTTTTCTTCCACTTCTTATTACAAAAGGCATTACGTTAAAATAATTAGGATACGTTGTCAAAATATTACGTTAGAGAGGTAGTTATAAGACTCTCGCGCAGTGTTAAGTAGGCACCACAATAAGGTTTACGATATAAGTAATAAATACATATAAATTTGAATCGTAATCCGTTGATGTATGTTCTTTTGTCCATCGACCCAAAAAAGTTGTACCGGACCAGCCGGCTTTAATAACTTAATATGTTTAACAATTTCTTTCCGAGGATTAAAATATGTCCAAGAACCATATTGCATTCAGGATTAAGTATTTTTTTTTAAATATCTATTATGAAATGTGTCAATCTAATTACTAAATCTACATCATTTAATAAAATGAACTAAGATTGAAGGTGCTTTCTTCCATGGCTTAAAATAATACAATATTCTAATCTTAAAAGCACTCGTTGTGTTAGAGTGTGACTACCCAAACGTGTGTGGGTAGTGAGTTTGAATGATAATGATCATAACAACATAAAAGTAGCCACGCTACGTAATATATGACGTGTAGTAAAACTTTTGGAGGAAGGTGTTAAAAGCCGTGAACGTGTCTCGGCAGATGATTCAATCATTCATGAAGATATGATCGTACATCATCAGTGGCGAAAGTGTTAACTCAGGCCGACGCCTTCAATGGGATCCTGCCTCACACCATTTTTTTAGTTTACGCCTTTTATTTTGTCTATAATTTATTATTTCATCCCGGCTCGTAGGGTATCCGTGCACTGTAGACTTGTTTTATACTTTTTTGTTTTCTTTATTTTTAGTTGTCGGATTATAACGTGTTTGTTTACACTTTAAAGCTTAAATCTAACGCTTACTGTAAACAGAAATACGTTTATGAGACAAACGGAGTATTTGAAGTGTCAAAATATTTAATAGCTCGCTCGGTCTAATCGTTTCCATTTGCACATGTGGGGCTAAACTGACACGCAAGCTAACGTATAATATTTAAAAAAAAAAAATTATACTTCCGACGAAGTGTTCTAAAATAAATCATCGATTGGTGCTACTGCTTTTAGTAGATTTGTGGTTAATGTCCGCTTTAATTTATGTTAATTAACATCTATGGTATTGTAATCAATGGACTTAAAGATATATTCAAAAGTGTGTAAGCACACATCAATAATCTTACCATAAATTATTGTGTCAATAGTTCTAACAAGACAGAAAGAAAGATATTTAATTAACCTTATCGATTTGGAGTGTTCTTTAACGATGGGTTGCCAGTAAAACAAGTACAAAGAAAAACAATTTAATTTTGAATTTAATTTGTTTTTCATTTTATAACAAAAGGACTGATGTTCTATTGTTCTATGAACTCGTTAGTCTAATAAGTTCATAAACAGTTTTTCTTTCTTTCTTTCCACCTTTGGACGTGAGACCCATGGAATTTAAATATACTTATGTCAAATATTAGTTTATAATTAAATGAAAATTCATTCTAAAACAAAAAATATTAAAATCACCAGAAATAAGAAATAGACTCGCTTTTAGGACCTCATCAGCCTAGCTCATATTAATTATACTTTGTGCTGAGATTGCAAAATATTTTCAATATGACCTAAAATAACAAATGACTGCGGAAGACATTTTATTTAAATCGCTGGATATCTGAGCTACGACCAACTGAAAATAGTTTGTTCTTCTTGTGCGACTTTGGTAGTCGTCGTAATAATATGAAAACTGCAAAACAAATTCTAGGCTATGATTTAGGACACACTTTCATTCTGTTGGTTGTATATCATTTAGTAAATTAGTTTCGAACAAGTCTTATCTCAATTACCTCCCACTTTAGTAAAAACTTAATGCTGCCTTCATCATTAATCATATCTTAACAGTAAAAATAACGTAACCAATCATTTTTTTAAATCCGTCCAAAGTCTTGTATCTACTTAGTACCTTCGTCGAGTCGACGACATTTGAACGCTACCTGAGCTTGCGTGTCAACCACATCGCTCACCGGATTAACTTATACCTTCCATAAAATATATACCTACTAGCTAGTTCAACACACTAATGTTAATGGGATTATAGCTAGGTTCCATTAAACTCATAATGTTGATACCAATAGAGATCACGGGCAAGTTTTTGTGTCCAAATAATTGTTTCGTTAAGACCAACACATCTATCAATCATTCCATAACCGTTTAAGTAGATAAGCGATCAATTTATCTTTAGAATACCAGGAGACCATTTTTGAAAAAAACAGAGTTGTGTTGTATAAAAATGTATTGCACAACGCTAAATGCCTTCTCAGTTACTACTACAGCACAGTAGCTTTTTAAAGCTAGATCAAATTACTAAATGTATGAGAATGAGAAAAATTTAGATAAATACACAGCTACACACGTTAAACCGCTGACTTTAATGGCTTATTTTTACAAATAAATAATGATAAATGAGAGTGAAACAAAAAAGGTAAAAAAAATATTTCACACTGCCACACAATTGGCTTTTTATCTGGCAAACGCCTTACGATGGATGGGATCAACCGATTAAGTAAATAAGGCAACAACGCAGTAGGCACAATAAATCCACCTAGTCGCTAGTCGCAGATTCGCGTTACGGCGAGTAGTCCGATTATTATTTGAAGTAACAGAAAACTGGAATTATATCACAAAGGTCGCAGCAACAAAGACCGACAGCGCGACTGGATTACGCTGTCGTACTTGAGTAAAATTTATTATCGGATTTTCGATTCGGCCACCAATGAAGTTGTTGGACAACAAAATCTTTTGATAGATTTATCCTGGCTGACCGCATTAAGACTCGCTCCTGAGTTATTTTTAATGTGTCGCTATAAATTTTTGGGACCCGTAGTGACAGCCGTACTTTTTTACGCGATCCCCACCGCACTACCTTAAACAAATTAACCATAATTTCATATTAAAACTTTCTCAAATAAAGTTGTTTTAAAAATTTAAATGTAAGGTACGTTGTTGTTTTATTTGAAAACTTAAGTTCAACAACAACAAAAAAGATTCATTTGTCAATCGAAAGATGATCGATGCATTCACTTACTATCTGAGCCCATTAAGTAATAATAGTTAAGACCAAAATGCTAAAGCTATCGATCAAGAAATCAATCCGACGAGGATCATTTTAGTAATGGATTAGGTTAAAGCTACCGGAAACATGGAATAAGAAATTTAAATGATACCTACAGTTAATGTATATATATTAAAAAAAATAAGTTGTATAAACAGTACAAACAAAACACTTCTATTCTAAATTCTTAGACACTTATATTAAAAACAAACTTACTTATATTAACCTAAAAATTCATATATTAATTTACAATTTTGATAAGGTTTATCATGGAAGATATCGAGATCCATGTGCTGAGTAAGCAAACAGTTGAGCTGTTGCATTTTAATGAGTTAGTTATATACTTTTTACTACAATTTACCGATAACATATGGTAATCAATATTTCATGTCACTCCACAGATATTCTACAGAAACGAACTTTATTTTTATATGACTTTGTTTTTATTCATAGGCAGCAGGAATCGAACTTAAAGAAAATCTTGCGGCAAGTGCAGCAACCTGGCCTTATCCAACTGTTTACCACCCCTACGATGCAGCATTTGCAGGATACCCTTTCAACGGGTAAGTCATATTATCTAATTTTTCAGCAACAGAGATAAGGATCAGGTGGTCAGATATAGTTGCTTTTTCTTGGAAACCAATATATGTTATCAACTCTTTCATTAATTTATAGTACTATATTCGAAAACATTAAGGGATTAAAAAACAACTGTTTCTGTCGAGTTTGGTTACTTAACTCTTTTGTTGACTGTACATATACTTGCAGTTGGCTTTAAGTTCTTAAAGATTATTATTTATGTCCTCTTTTAAAGGAACTTTTCAAGATATTTGCAAGGCCCTCTCGAGTAATACAAGTTACTTTTTAATCTTCATTATGTAACTTATTATCCTACTAAAATAATTTCTATGTTAAAATTCGTATACACCTATCTATAAATTCAGGCCTGTGTATGCTTCCTGATTTACAATTCTCGTTGACAGCGTTGAGCAGCTCTGTGCCTAGCATAATTAATTTTTGAGTAACTGGCGCTGCGAGCCAATGCCTGGCACTCGGCACTATACAGATAAGTCCCTAACGGCTGCAATATCGACAGAATAGACGTGTTAATCTCTAAAAAAGCGAAAAATCGACGTAAAGTCTAAAATAGATGCTACGCCCAAACTACCTACTGTCACTCTACATTTTCTGTCCGTACCATTGATGGTTTTTTTTACGCCATCGTCCCGTTAAAATTAAGCCTTCAGCTTTTGAGAGTTAACCAAGAATTGCTTTTATTGTTAACGTCACTCCCACCGGTAATAGTTCGACCTGGGACATTTGACAGTTTTCCAGGGTAACAGTTTTTTCCAGGATGACGGCAAGGCCGTTAATGTAGTTACGTTAGCTGTAGTTTTATTAATATATGTTTATTAGTCGTGGCGTTCTTTTAAGTTAGGTAAAAGCGATAAACTCCTACGGTATCTATTAATTTATTTCCAATCATTAATGGTAAATACGTCACTCTGTGAGAACAATATTATTGTCCATTACGACGTGATAGTTTCGTATGAATCTTGATGATGATTTATGAGTTTTTTTTTTAAATTACTGTGTCTTGTTTGCGTTAATAAAACTATCACAGTGTTTCAAAAAAATATTAATCTTTTATAGGAATAGCATAACCTAAGGTTAAAGCTTCGAGTCAATCATTCTCGATCATTGAACAAAAACACTAGAAGTGCGACCGTCCAAGTGCGAGTCGGACTTCCGCACCTAGGGCTCCACACAAACTTGCGACATAAACGGCCATATCTTTTGACTGCGTAGACTTAGAAGGTTGATTTTCACAGATCCAAAGGACCACATCAAAAACAACTTAAATTTAAAGTACATATATGACAGGCAGTGAGTTTAATTTAACTTGCACATAAGTACACCAAAAAAACCTCGTGATGATCAGAGAAACCTTAGACCCGATATTTAACTTAAAAATACTCGTCTGGAAATTATTCATATCCTTAGTAATAATAAAAAAGCGAAAGTGAGTTTGTTTGTTTGTTACGTCTTCACGCCTAAATGGCTAAACCGATTTTGATGAATTTTGGTACAGAGATAGTTGGGACGGATATAGGCTATTTTTTTTAAAAGATTGTTTTTTTTAAAGATTGAGATATGAGTGAGAAAGAATTAAGAAAAAGGAAAACGTAGCTTTGCTGTTACAATAAATACAGGTAGCAGGTACCTGCAAACGGGAAAGGGAAACTGAGTTTTGCTCCGAATTTACCGCGAGCAAAGACGTCGGCAAAAGCTAGCTCTCTATATAAAATACTGGTATTCACTTGCATCCGGTAAGACTTGAAACTGACCCCAATAACTTTGAGAAAAGGCAAGCCATTTTTAATATCTATAATTTCTAGGGATGATAGACATACATTATGACCTACATATATTATAATAAACTTTTTAACTTATGAGTGGTGCCTTACTTGGAGTTGTAACATGGAACTTGTTAATGATTGACCGTACATCGAATTTGGACCCTGTCAGTCAAATTGCTGATGTTGGTGATTATTGATTGGTTTCCAAGTGACGTCTCTGAGTGTGAAAATTGGGACTACATTGTTGTAAGTATTGAGTTTCCCACGTGTTCTAGCGATGTACTTAACTGGAAAAAAAAAATCTAACTGTTGCAAAAAAAAACTAAATTACTATAAGACTAGATGTATTTTTGATTCATTTAATCGACGTATTTAGGTAACGCTTACACTAAACACTAGTGTTGGCCTCCTGTTCAAAATAATTTAACGAACAGAAGGGCTACTATGACATCTTATAGCAATTCTTATTCCACTGAGTGAAAGAGATGGTGCTAGACACCCTGTATAGCTCTGTCTCTTTCCCTCAGCGGAATAAGAATTGCTTTAAGAGGTCATAGTAGGGCTACAGGTAGGTAACGTCAGTGCTAATGAGACAGTTTAATTGGTACGACCGGACCAAGTATGTCAGAAGTTCATAATGAGAGCGCTATAAGCTTCTGACATATCTAGGAAGGAAACAAGTTAGTACTAGTCGTATGCATTTGACAGCAAGCTATGACTTAATATTTAAGTATTTTCTTGTTAAAAGTAAATTAAATATGTTATGTTCGTCTTACCTGTTCTGTGTCTTCCCGTAGAGTTTAATCGAATTAGAATTTAATCTTATTGCAATCTTTGTACAACATTTTCGTAATAACTTAATTTGATTGATTGATTAACATTGGCAAAGCAATATTAACCATGACATTGGTTTTAAGTTCATCTCTTTTGTTTTCAAGTTTCATCATAAATTGATTGCTTTATATAAGCTTTCCAGTCAATACGTTCAGTAAATATATTAAACTACGGTAAAATGATATATAACATATAGGATCGAACTTTACTTTTACTTTCAAGACATTTGAAATTTTACGTTGCATTGAAGTAGACCTTTTTCTCAATAAAAACGTTGCCCCACACTAAGAATTTCTCCTGTAGCGTGGGTGCGTTTACAAACATATAAACTCACATACACAAACAGCCAGACCCGAAAGAACTATCTGCAGGTCATCCAAATATTTGTTCCGTGCGGAAATCGAACCCGCGATACGCAGCGCAGCAGTCGATTGCTCAACCACTGCGCCAACCGTGTCGTCAATTTGAACAATTGTTCCTTACAAAATGTCCTTTTTTTCTTGTTGTATTGTTCTTTTTATTGTGTCGTTGAGCTCCTTGAGTTTTGGGTGGAGCCACACGATAACTGACAAATGCTTGCACTGACTGGACAGGTTCACTAAAACTGTAAGGCTATTTAAAAAAATACCTTTTAAGACACTAATCTGCAAACAAATATCTTGGTCAAGATATTTGTCTAGACTTTTTGTTTCTTCTCAGAGTATTCGAATAAAAACACCGGCCTCATCTAGTTTAAATTAAAACTAAGTGTTAAAGTATTAGCAAAATCAACATCATTTATCAAATAAAACATAACCAGTAACAGGTACGTCAAATACTTAAATAACTGTCTTATTAAAATTAACCGTTAAACTCAAAGGTGAAACAGCATTTTATCATCACCCGTGTCACGCAATTCAAGGATAAAGATTAAAGTTCTTACATTGTAATTAATTAAGTAGGTGTTTTATATTAAAAGCAAACTTGCAGAGACAATCGGAAAGTTTTGACATTTACTGAAAATAACGATTTAAAAATAGTACATCATAACAGTAATGTAACATTTTGTGTAAAAATAACTGTATATAAGGCAAGGTGTTACTGCTTTTCTGAAGAACAGACCATGTGCGCGTCTGAATCACCCACCGAGGGTTCCGTACAAAATTGCAAGATAAACAGCCATATCTTTTGAATGCGTTTACTTACGGAGTTGGTTTTTTCTAAGGGACTACAGATTTGAGAATATGTTCTTAATTTCATAACGATACCTCCACGCGTTCTCGAGATAAAAGATTTTAGACAGAGAAACAGACGGACAAGAAGTGACCGAACACTAAAAAATTGGTGACATCTTCTTTGATTTCCAAATATTGTGAACTCCCAATATTTAGAAAATGCCGCAATGCTGCAAAGGCTATGATCGCGAAATATCCAGTAACAGCCAGCGTACGTTAAAAACCATGCAAGCTTAAAATAATGTTTAAGGTTAAGATGTTAAGCAAGTAACAAAAACTATCTTATGTAGCTTACAAAAACGATATTGTCGGTAAGTACGTAACCAGATACTCGAACTGAGGGATGGAGGATGGAGGTGTAGAGTATCGATGTGTACGCCCCGCGGGTGAACTAAGGGATACAAACGCACACAAACATGAGAAATCCCATTTAGCTTACAGTACATCAGCTTATGATCGCAGCCATGTTATTTATAATATTACTTGTACTAAGGTGTGGTAAGTAGTTAACTAAGTTTCTGAACTAGATAATAGCCATGACAGTTAATGCAACCTTAAAAAATCCCTCCCCAATCTGTACAGGATGCAGACAACGCTACCATTTAAAATACTTTCCTATCTTATATTCTTAATGCATTTCCCAAAATGTAATCAAAATCCGTTTAACCCCTTAACAGCAATACATTAGCCCGATATCGCTTTTTTAAATAAGTAGGTAATTCTTGTGGAGTCTTTTGATGTGTGTTTATTATCGTAATCAGCGCAAACGTACCTATGTAGATAGTTTGATATAGTCAACACGCTTATGTAAACTGATAGCGGCAAACTGAAAAGGTTACAAAACATGAGTTTATTAGATAATTATGAATGTTGAATCAGATTATCGAAACTGTCCGTATATGCGGGTGGACTGTAGGTACACAAAAGCAGTCCTTTAAGTGCGCTATTCAAGGGAATGGCCGCCGACCTACATTCGACAAAAAACTTACGTATTTACAATTGATATGGATGGGAAGCTAGAATTTCTTATTTATTGGTCGTGCTTCCAGAAGCTCCCAATGATTTTTTTCTCAAACTATAATATAAAAGGAGTTTTCTCGTATCGGCGATTAACGATGAATTGGATACCCATATAAATACATCATCTGTCTATCCTCTTTCCTAAATATGTTGTGGTAAGCTTTAGTCTTACCGGGTTTTTTTTTTTTTTCGGGTGGGAAATCATCCAATGACTTCCCCCGCTCTGGGCGGAGCGGGAGGGCATGTCAGACTTGTACTGACTAAAACCCACCCATGTTTCTTCTTTTGCCCTTTACGTTCCGAGGCCGCGGTATCTCTTTCGAACAACCCGCAACCCCGGCAGGGTCTTACCGGGTTCAGCAGAACTAGGTACCTTTATTTTACATAGAGCGACTGCCTATCTGACTTCCACAACCCAGTTAATAACTTGGTACTACTATTTGCCTTAGTAAGACTGGCTGTCAGACTTTCGAGACACTGACTACCTGTAACTGTCAAAGATCTATAGGTAAATGACAGTCGGGATCAACGGCTTTAAACTGTTGGTCCCGGCAATCTCGTTACGAACTTTCCGAGGCATGGAGGAAACTCGGAATGTAGAAAACTGGGTGGGTCACCCACGGAAAAGCTCTAAAAGAGTTTACTCTATAGACGATTCTATGATACCATATCTGGACAATCACCAGATAAATTGCTTTTGGGAAATACCCAATCAAGTATTTCTAGGTATATTGGTAATTTTATTTATATACACAATTACACATTACAGTTGTCACTTATCTAAGTATCAAATATTTTTATTTTAAATGATAGGTATCAAAAAATTGGTTAGATTGATTTTGATAATACCGCGGCACACGTCAATGCGAAGTTCGTCGCTTTTTTTAAATTTTTGGTACCGTTAACGATCAGTAGCTTAAATAAGTAGTAAGTAGACATAGTTTTAATTTAAACGGTATTCTTTGATCGTTTCCATCAAACTTCATAAGTCATCCGTAAGTTTTGCCACAAAACGTCCTCTTACCCTTCCCGTTAGTGTTCCAAAGAGATCAGCAAAGCAGAGAGGCCTGCCTGGTTCACCGGATTGCGGGTCGTTTGAAAGAGATACCGCGGTCCCGCAAAATAAAGGGCAAAAAAGGAAATGGGTGGGTTTTAGTCTGTAGAAGTCTGACACTGCCCCCCGCTCCGCCCAGAGCGGGAGACGTTATTTGATGATTTTCCAACCACAAAAACAAACCCTATCCGTTCTTCCTTAAAATTTTTCTTTAAAAATAACATCAGCTCATTATATTTACACTGTCACTTATAGTATATCTTCCAAGATTTGTTATTATTGTAAGTTCCTAAAATGTCGATGCTGTTGTAAGCGCTATGATCGCAAGATGACATTTGACTACTTTTCACTGCATCCGTGATTAGTTTAAGTAGCTAATTACTGCCGCATCAAGAAGTATTATCCTGAAAATGATGGCAAAGAATAAAAGATTAAATTTTTTGAGAACAACCGTAAGTTACCGAATATTTTTATTAATAAATAAAAACCATTTCCCTATATAAGCTAAGCTGGATAAGCTGCTTAAGTAGAACATACACAAAAATAACATAATTTGAGGATTACCGCAAAAGAAGAAAAACATCATTGTAATGTTATTTACAATGTTGCAAATTGCTCTTTAAGAATGTGGAGAATGTGGAGCAGCATCGAGGTGTGGCGCCCTGATGTGACTTGTGCGAGCGTGACCCCCCACCGTTAAAGACGCTTAATGACCATCACAACCGTATCAATAATTGTTTAATTTAGACGATGTAATTGTTTCAAGCTATTTCAGTCAGTTAAACAAAGATCCCAAAAAGAAGTACTCTCTCGGGTCCTTTGCATCTATCTAAGAAATGTAGAGTCCTTGACAGTAATTAAGGTACATTTTAGTACGTCACACAGACATAGGAAAATATGTACAATTTAAAATTACCACAATTAGCTCTGCTCTCAGGCTAGACCAACACAAAAATAATTAAGATTTTTTCATTTGTTTATTATGGTCAAGTCTATTTCAATTAACAAAAAATAAACTGGAAAACAAAGGTTAGAACCAAATTTTCTTAGTCTTTTATAATTTATCTCACATAAGAACAGTCAATGAATAAAAATAGTTCACGCATTGAACAGAAGTAAAAAATAGGAAATCAGTTGCTTAAAGAAAAAGTCTGGCATAACAGTTTTTGTTTTAGAAACACTTCATTAGTTTCACGCCTTGGTACTTTACAAGATTTTTTCAACGATAGTGTCGGCATACCTATTGATCGTATAACAAGAATACGAAAGTTAAAACAATCATAGCATCGTTCTCATGAACAGTTTTTGCGACGTGCTCATCGCGCCACGTCGGTAATTATAATTAGCGATGGTTCCATGTCAATGTGAGGAGGAAACATTGTTTTTCTATCACATTTATAAGTTATAGAGAACACAGAAACTAGCCATAAATGATATCTTCTAACCTGTAATTAATCGACAGGTGAGGTGAGCATTATAAACTAAATTGCATCAATTAACAAAAGATACGACGAATAGAATTTATAAAAGCCTGTTATCATAAACTTTAGTGTTTTGATAAAAATGATGTCCTCGAAGTAAGTAAAAACCACAAATAGAATGGATGGAACCTTCCGACTATAAATATGTAGATATCGTTTTCAAAACGATCAAGAAGTTTAGTTCAAAGCATATTGATTATTTTCGTTCAACAAATTGTAAACAAAAACAGGTCGTGGATATAAGTTAATTAGCGGCTTTATAACGTTTTAATAGATTACCGCCGTTGTTAACTATATGTAGAGAGAATGCTTTGATTTATACGTTTTTAATTGCACCGCTGTGCACTGATGCTGCGCTAACTTCGCCGAATGAATATAGATTACGCGATTGGAACTAACTTTAGACGTTCTTCTACCGCAACTAAAACCCTCGTTAATTTGAATTAGTAATTTAAAAACATTTTGTATCCTCTATTAGGTTGTATGCCGCTGAATTGGAAGTATTTATCGTTCGCTGTTAAACAGTAATTGGCTATAAAAACGTATCTGTGGTAAATAGGATTGCTAATAGCTACATTTACTTTACGCAGTTCCGGTATACGTATTAAAAAGTGTGATATTGAAGAGCTGCTCGTTGTGTATTTCAATCGTTAGCTAAATCATAATAAATAACGTTAACGGTATGCCGGTACCTAATACAAGCGCAACATGGATACGTAAAGTGCCAATTATATTCATCATTAACGATTACTATAATTTGATTTAGGTTCTCAACTTCTACCGAGAGGAATGATTTACGTTCTCGTCGTTTCGACGGTCATCCATAAAGGGGTAGATTCCGTTTTAAATATTGCGCATTCATTTTGTTACCTTCTAAAATTAAACGTTTAAGTAGCTGTTGCCCGCGGCCTCCATTAAGGTTGAAAACTATCGTACGACACTCGAGGATAATGTAGATTACTGTCAGTGAAAACATTTTCGAAATAATATCAGTAGTTTAAAAGATTATACAGTACATCCAAACATACAGACTTTACGTTTTCATTATATTAGTATAGGTTTGCGGCACACAATTATTTTAATTAAATGTTCAAAATAAACGAAATAACATTAGTTACTGTTTTAGAAATGGGCTACTGTTTACAGTACTGTATACAGGTTTTTTTTATTGTGATTGTGGAGTAAAGATACTGCTCAGTTATTATAAGTTAGTAAAATAGCTTGGTCTAGGATAGTAGTGAAAATTATCAGCGATGCAAAGGTTTATTAATGTGATATCTTTTGTATATTTCAAGGTTCATGCTTTCAATGATTTCGTGCCTTAAAAGCCTAAACCACCTTTTAAGTCAGTAACATTTTATAAAGTAGTATAGTAGTAGTAAGTAGTACAGTCAGTAGGCATAGTCATTTCGGCACATTCCCCGGAAATCACGTTAAGCCGTTGGACCCGATTTACACACATAGATTAGTATTTAAATTACAAAATACTGTCAAAGATCAATACCGAAGATCTACAAATTACAGCAGATAAAAATACAATTACAGTAGATTTTTAACAGTCGCTACAAATAGTGAATGGCCCATATATGTCCGATCAGTCCCACCAAAGAGTATCGTCTTACCGAAACTGGGTTGTGGAGGTCAGATATGCAGCAACATGTAAAATTTAATTCAGCTGCATGTTTTTAATCTAGGGGCCGGCCCCAACATAACTGGGAAAGGGCTGATGAGGTGATGATTGTACCATAACTTTATATTGTAGGCTTTCTTTGGCCTATGAAGAAACGTGATAAAGACTGGGCTTTTATATCGCTTTGTGTGCTTAGACAGTAGTAAATAGTAGCAGATCTTCTCCCTCTTTCTGAGTACTGCCTTCTGAATCAAACCCTTGATCTAACCGCCTAAGGAGAGCTTCGATAGGTCGTCGAAGCTTTTAGCTATCAGGCCATTGGCCGTTTCGAAAATATCATTATTTCTTTTTTCCGTGTGGTTAGTGTCTCACCTGGCTTAACATGTCATCTAAACTTCTAAATTAATATTATAAATGCGAAAGTAACTCTGTCTGTCAGTCTGTCTCTTCTTCACGCCTAAACCACTGAACCGATTTTAATGAAATTTGGTACAGATATAGTCTGGGACCCGAGAAAGGACATAGGATAGTTTTCATCCCGGAAATCCCCCGGGAACGGGAACTATTAATCCACGCGAACGAAGTCGCGGGCAAAAGCTAGTTGAGAAAATTCTCTCAAGCATGGTAGTTTGGGTTCCTCATGATGACGGTGTTAAGTCGACCTATCTAACACTATTGTAAATTTAAATAAGTCAAGAAATGTTTTCCTTTACCGTAGCAAGTGATAATATAAAATAAGCACATGAATCTAAAAAATCAGAAGAACGTGTCACTTCTTTATAATTATTATGAAAATGATGTTGATAATATTAAAAATTATTATCAATGTCAGCTCAAGAGTAACCGAACGTGATTTGTTCGTGTATGCAAATTCGCTAAATGTCAACCTAAAAAATATTTTAAAAACTATGCCTTGCATAAGCCTTGATATGGAAATAATGAAATCATTAATGTCACTTCACGCGTATCCAAACGCGATAGTAAAGTGCCTGCCTAAGTTCGATCCCATGACCAACATTCATAAGTCGAGGTTGCTACCACTGCTTGTCAAAGCGTCGTCTGCTATTTAGTTTGTGTATGTTTTCAACTAGTTGCGTCCCGTGGTTTCACTCGCGTGGTGATAGAATATACAAAATATTTTTATGAATTGTCGCCTATGTGTTATTCTGATGTATAAGCTATATTATTGTAAAGTTTCATTAAAATCCATTCAGTAGTTTTTGCGTGAAAGAGTAACAAACATCCAAACAAACTTTCACGTTTATTTTATTAGTAGGATAATTACGCCGTTTGCTTTTCTGCAATTCTAAAAAGTTTAAAAATACAATGATGGTAATAGACTCGCCTTCTATCACGGAGGTCTTTAACGTAACTAGCGAAATGTATGTAAGTACACTTCTGCCTAACCCTTTGTGGGAACAGGCGGGATGATAGGCTACGTGGGTAAAAAAGAACTTACCTGAACACCAATAACGAAGTCTGTATCGTACTTAACCTGCATAAAAAGTAAAAAACAGAAGGTCTAAAATAATCTCGGCAAAGATTCGAAAAAGATAACGTACTTATTTTGAATTTAAAAAAAAAAACTGGATTTGTGATGGCGGATTCAAAAACAATGCAATAAAAATACTGATTAATACGATGCATCAAGTTTAATAGTCTTGGAAATTATAAAACTCTTGCTACTTGATCGACGTTAAATCCAAAACATTTTGGACAGATCGTTGAAATTTTCTATTAGATAATTAAAACACGACAACACTAGTAATATTATCAGTTTTCTAACAAATCACCTAATAAATAAAAAAAGCATCTGTCACTTTCAATTACAACGTCGAACAGGAAACTTACAGGTTTCGCATAATAGTCTTGCTTCGCGATCAAATCCGCAACTGCCAATAACGAATAAATCAACATGTCAGTTGTGAAATAACAAGCGTTAAATAACACAATTAAAATGTTGTAAACGTCGAGGGGCGTCTCACTAATAACGAGGTAATAGAAGGTTTTGAAGTGAGCCGAGCGAGCGGCAGGTGCGACTTCAGACAACGTCTTTTCCCGATCCGTATCTCACACCTTAATCACTCACGTCGGCAACAATCCGTAATGATATGTATGTACTAAATAAACACGAAAACGGACCATAATTAAGTACATTTAACTATGTTACCGACTTGAAAACGTGATAGAGGTGAATTAAACAGTTTTTTATTGAATTTTTATTGCGTTTATCAAGACTAACTCAGGGTGTTTCGTTTTTAATACGGTCTATTATTAGTAGATTTTTAAGAACTAACTGATATTATTTCCGACATAATCATATTAAATTCCCTCGTGTTCTAAAAGTATAATAATTCCTGTTTCATAAGTATGCATATTTATTGATAAGGACTGATTCAATTTAAAGAGGCACCAAAGAGGCATAGACAAAAAAAAATGTTTAGCTATTGGATGTTATTTGAAAAACGATATGACTAATGAAGTTGAATAATACCTATATCAGTCATTATTAGCATACAAAATAAGCCAGAATATTGACTCGTCGAATATGGTGGTTCAGACTTTCCGCAGGCTCATTTAACAAATTTTGTGGTACAACCTTAATTATTAGTCTTAACATTGGGTCCTCACCATCAATATAATGTTAATATTTGCAACATCTTTGTTTGCGATATGGCTAAAACTAGGGTTGCATTTTTCTGAATGGCTGATTGTCCGTTCTCCCGGATGCCACACGCCCATAGATACTCGGTGATCATTGACACTACATAGACGAAAATTTTAAATGGTGGCATTACCCATATAAGCACCTAAAAGTGAACATGATGAAGTGAAGTGAAGATTGATCCCACAACTGTAAATACTATGGTTGTTCTAAATGACCGCTATTAAGTAAAAGGATTTGAGTTAAACAACTCTGGTATAACTTTGTTTTTCTAACAATTGCGACTGCTGAGCATTTGGTCCTAGTTTCGACTCCCGGTGCGAGCAAAATGTTATCGTGTTCTAACATTTGGAATTTAATTAGCAAAACAGACGGAGACAGGATTCGTGGCTGTTTAACCATTTCCTAACCCTTTAGGTATTTACAGGCTCGATAAAATGTCATGTTGTTTTCATAGTAAAAATGTGCATACTTATCCTTACTAATATTATAAAAGCGAAAGTGAGTTTGTTTGTTTGTTACCTCTTCACGCTTTAATGGCTAAACCGATTTTGATGAATTTTGGTACAGAGATAGTTGGGAACCAGGAGACGGACATAGGAACATATATATATATATTTAAAAAAGAGTGGGATATGAGGGAGAAAGAGGGACGAAACGGGAAAACTAAGCGTTGCCATTACAAATCAATAAGGCGCTACCGAATTTAACGCAAGCGAAGCCGCGGGCAAAAGCTAGTAATTTATATATCCCGACTACGGATTCGTTTTCTGACCTGTCCGATTTCTACATCTTTCCTTTATCAAATTTAATAGGTAAATATGTTGCAATTTATTCACATCATTTCACACTATATTTCATATGTGTGCTAAGGACGTTATTTTGTTCTTTTTCTTTAAAAAAAAAACGCTTTTATTTCATTCTTCTTTTTAAAGGACCTTCATTTATACGCTTTTGTGAAGCTGAATTAACTTGGACCTGAGTTTGCTCTGAAGTAATTAAATCGAACAGACTAGACGAAACGCGGGGTCACGTTAGTAGCTTTAATGCAAATCATGTGTGCTGTTTCAGTCACACTGAACGAACGAATGAAATGAACTACAAACCTAAACACAAAATTTTCTTTTTCTTTAGCGACTGTGTAAAGGTGTTCATGAGCGCCAGTCATTAATTTCCGATTACAATTGGGTAGTTGACACCATCAACCAATAATTTAAAAACACAATTTTTCTGAAAGAACACCTTATTCTAGACCTGAGAACTCCATTCATTTCAAAATAACTTTAAAATTCGATTTTAGTTGCTTTTAAATCAATAAATAGTTGCATCATTGACTTGACAACTTAGTGATGTCATCGGTTGCGAGTCTCATATAAAATCTATGGGGAAAGCGCGTTTTGACAGCTCATAAAAAGTATATCAATTGATTGGTGGTGTCAACTACCCTAATATGGACACATTTATCCGGGAAACTACCAAACAAACAATCTAAATATTTTAACGATAGACATGCTAGAGCCAAATGGTTGATGTCGGTATAGTATAGTATCTCATACATGCCTGACGGCACGGTTGGCGAAGTGACTGAGCGATCGACTGCTGCAATCTTTGTCGCGAGTACTATTCCCGCTATGAACAAATATTCGTCAAACCTATAGATATTTGTTACGGGTCTGGCTGTTTGTGTTTGTAAATTTAATTGTTTGTAAATGCATCCATGAGAAATTCCAATAGCAGATCAAAATAAAAAAAAAACATTTACACTGAGAAATCTCTTTGAAAAATAACAACCACAACTATAATTTAATCAGTTGCACAAACAAACAAACTGATATACATTGTCATTTTGTTTTTGCCGAGCTAATAAACCAATATGTTCCTAGTTGTTTGTTTCAAAATTAGGAAAGATTGTATGCATCAGTTGTTAACAATTAACGGTTGTTATAAAACCATCTGAGAAAAACGGTTTACTGCAGTAGTTAGATATACTCATAAGCTATGGGTTAGCAAACTACGATGTACGGTTTTAAACTCAATCTAATTATCTACGTTCCTTCAAGCGAAACGATAGAACGCGCCTAGTTCAACTGTTTGTCTGTTTATTAAGTTTAATTAACATAAATCAAAGTTTACAGTCTCCAGTTTACGCAAGTATTGCGTAAAGCTTAGTCAATATTCTCCTTATGACAATTTGTGTAGCTACGGATTGATTTATTGATCACGCATACATTTCATTTGTATGGAAATTATATATTGTATGATTAGATAATAAAATAAATGTTGTAAAACAGGAAGTTAATGTTTTTTTTTCGTCATTCACTCTCCGCGCCTAATAGTATCGCAATCATAGATTAATTACTTTCCAAGTTACCTTAAACCAGCGTAATTAACGCGAAACGACACAAAGTAAAAGAAGGAGCCAAAAGTATTCCCATTTAGTATTGGACATAATATGGTAATTGTTTTATACACTAAGGGCCCAAGTAAATATATTTTAAGTCCCTAATGTGAGATGGTCGCGCCGGTGTCCATAGCAGGCAGTAGGCCCGTTAGACGACGGGCGACGGTCGTCAACCGGTGCGTCGTGACCGGTGTAACAACCACTGCCACCACTTCCTCTGTCCACCGACATAATTACAAACGGAAAATTCAACTACACCATACAAAAGTGTAGACGAATTTCGTTGAAGCAAGTGATAATACTCGGGAGGCGGACGCGGTCCGTACGCAGCTCACGTACCAATCTATTTGGCCCCGACCCGATATTGTGCACACAAAGTAACGATTACTCATGCCCGCCAAAGTTTATTTATGACAGGAAGAAATTGCGATTGTATTCTCTTAATGGTTATAACTTCCCAATATGACGGCGCCTGTCGCTTCTTGTTTGTCTCAAATTATGGCAACATCGTTGTTCGGATGTCTGTTACAAATTAAAACCTCGCACATATGATAATGAATATTCAGCACGCGAGTGATAATCTAATACTAAGTGACACGCTACTAGTAAAAGTATTTTCAATCTTCGTGCTATTTTTCTTTTAAAGCCCAAAGGACACTGGTTGAGGTAGGGTAGGGTACTAAAGTTAAGAAGGTTTAACGTTTACAATTTGTCAATTCCGGTCACTTGGGAGACAGTAAAAGGGAATCCGCTGACGGAGCGCAACCAACATTGCGGGGAAACAAATTGTGTTGTGCATTCTGTTGTTTTGAAAACGCCAAGATTACATGGATTGTTTTTTTTACATTTCTTGTTTTATGTATATTTTCCAAGTAATAGAAAGGCAACTTTTAACATTGTACAATAACAGTTAGTTTATTTAATAGCAAAGAGAGTCATTAGGTATATGAAGTTATACCAATAAGACTATTTAGAAATTAAAGAGAGATATGAAGGTTCGAACTAGAAAATAATGTCTTATCAGTATGGAGGATCAATTGTACAACACATTGATGGTAAGCCGACTGAAGGGCTATGCGTCATCGAGCACAGTAACGCGCAGCGATAATAAGAGTCAGTCAAACACGTACCCTCACGTTTCTGTGTGGCCACTTCATTCCGGACATGATGTCATCGTCCACACTTGCGCGGAGGCGGCATGTACTGACACGGTGCCCGCTTCGACTATGGCTACAGCACACAGTTAATCGTGGATACGTGTACAGACAACGATTTACAGCACAAAGTGCCAGTCCTCCCGTGTATTACCAATCTATGGAACAATAAAGAGTACGCGCGAAGGCATATAAATGAGCGGTGGCGTATGCAAGGGACACCGCGCGTGCCATTAGTAAGCCGCACTCGGTTCGGAGTAATTGACCGACGGGCTAATTTCATTCTAGGCGCATTGGACGCTTCCTCTTTCCTTTTTCCTATCGGTCAGCGGCGGGCACGAGGCGAGTTGTGATCGACATGAATGTACTTATTCAACTTAATTAAATATAGACGACTTATCGCTTTGTTTTAAGGGTGTTGAATGATTTGAAAGACTTTTCACTTGGACCCTATTGTAATAATAACTTTAGAAGAGTTAGAAGTTTGCAATTTTGAGTCTGCGAAGATTTTTTAAAGGCTGAAATCCTATATTATAAATATTTTATTTATATTTTATAAATAAAAGTGCCTTTCAAAAAGAAGATGCTGTTTTGAACACAGTAAACAGCGTTTTCAAATATCTGTGATGCCTGTGGCATTTGATGTCAAAAACGGTGAATGAAAACAACATCACCGAAATATGGACATGCAATGGTAATTAAGACAACAATACAAAGTGAGCTAGCATGATCAAAGCAATGGATCTTTATGTAAATGAGAACAGACTTTAGCATTGCAATGGGAAAATGATAGTCCCGTTGTATGAGCTTTTATTTATAACACTGAAATCTAAGGATAGTGACAGATTTGTCACTGACGGTCTCTCCACATAGCATAACATAACTCGCGTATCCCCCTAAGGGTTGGACTGAGGTGTGAAGTAACACCCAGTAGTTAGGGGTGAGTCATATGGGCCCAAATCCAAAATCTGGTATACGGGTAGTAGCCATCAATGGTCTGACAGCATCAAGCGGTATTATTGAACGTACTTTCCGTAGCACGGTTGGTCCTGCGCCTGTTCTCTCTCCGGTCATTTTGGATGGCCGTCCCATTAGACTAAGAGAGTGAGAGAACGGAGAGTGCGCGTGTACCTGGGCACGATAATATCTCCCGCGCCGATTGCTAATCGAATCGAGGACTAGTATAATTTAACATAAACATAATCTGTGCACCTGGAAATGAAACCCTAGGCTTAAGCTGAGCAGGCGCACGGCTACAGTGCAAAGGGGTACATTTGTAACGTTATCGGCAAGATCAGAAAAAAAATGTGGAACAGAATAGAATATATTTTTGAAATCCTGTGTAAAACATTTGAACTCCATACATATAGTGATAAACTACATCACAAAATAAAAAAACTAAGTGTAGACTATCAAAACAATTTATTCAGTGTTAAAACTGAAGAAACATAAAAGGTTATCCTTTCTGTCAACATTAATTGAGCATAGACATGGACTATGACACCAGTTCAGTGCTACCAACATAACAACTCCGAACCTATGGTTTTATTTCATGGTAAAAATATGAAATTTTATTTTCAAAACAATACTTAGGTACCAAAATAAATCTATATCGATAGTTAGCCAGCAATCTAACGTGTACTCGATTACGTAGGCATGCATACGATTTGCGGTTCCTTGAACGATATTACAAGCCCGTGGTTGTTGGCCCTACATGTTGCAGACAGTTTGTTGTATTGGTCATGTATCGGTCGTGCGTGTTCCAGCTAAATGTACATATGTAGCGTGTTAAACATAAGTACTACGATTATGGATGCCGCAAAACGCAACCCATTAAAGGAAGTTAATATTTATAGAAATATTTACGCTTGCTAACTTCTAGTATTGATGATAACTTAATGCTTACATTTCTTGCCGCATTTGTTACCTGACAACAGGAATGTTAATAATTATGAACAACAGTGTATGATTTTCCACTTATATGTATGCTACTAAATAAATTATTGAATTTTGACACGGTTGTAGTTTTTTGAATAATGCGTTTATGGTGTATATGCAGAAGCCTTCCAAACAATATCTATTACCAACAACGTTGTTAGCAAATTGGTTAAGAAGATGGGCACGCTTTGATAATTATGTTGTTACATTGTTGTCACCGAACTGTTCGGCTTCTAACTTTTGAGATAATCTGGATGTCTTAAAAGTTGGAATGCATCGGTTTATTCTAGGCAAGCGTGTTCCACCTTAGGATCATAGCTTGACATCAGACAAGTTGCGGCTAAACACAAGCCTACTAAGTCATCATCATTATTTTCCTGCATTGTCGTATTCCATTTGGGGTCAGCGCAACACGTATTCTACTTCCATTCTCCCCTATCTGACGTCACGGCATCTTTTACTCCTTTTTCCTTCATACCATTCCTTACATAATCCATCCATCTTTTCTTTGGCCATCCTCTAGCTCTCCGTCCATCAACATTTAGATCCATGACTCTTTTAGTCACATGTCCTTCATCCCTCCTCATTACATGCCCATAACAAGACAAGCCATTATAAAAAAACGAATGAGATCTATAACAAGCGTTTTTTAATAATTTTTGGGCAGCCAACGATTCAAATTGACTCATGCCGCTGACAAACGATATTCATTTGTCAAGCCAGTGCAGTGCGCGATGCCTAGGTAGCGTAGCTTTCAAAGACTTTATATTACTCGTCTGAATCCAAGGATTTAGGATCAAATTGAATCCTATGAAATTGCAAAGTGGAGAGCCAATTGCTTTTAAAAAGCAGTTCCGGTAACTAAAGAGATAAGTAGCTGGTAGGAGGCAAATAACCTGCCAGGGTTGCGGGTTGTTGGAAAGAGATACCGCGGCCCCGGAACATAAAGAGCAACATGGGTGGGTTTTAGTCAGTAAAAGTCTGATACTCCCGCTCAGCCCGGAGCGGGGGAAATTATTTAATTGATTATTTTGAGTCTTTGCATTCTTAATTTGAAAACGTAAGAAGAAGTGACTGGTCTAAGGAAGTGGTAGTACCACTGATGGGACCTAACAATGATCTCAAAAGTAAACTGATATTGAATAGGTGTTACTAAATGTGATGGCATCTGCAATTCTAATTCAACCCTTTGAATACAAATACCTTTGTTACTGGGTACTTTCAAACTTTGTTTCATAGATTTTCAATGAGTACCTTTATAATTAGAACTTCGTATCTCAATAACTTGTCTCAATGATGAGGCTGATAACACGCTAGTCTAATTTCTCCCTTACTTGCTTTGTTTATTGGTATATCTGAAAATGAGATCCTCTGTAAATAAGATAACCTGTCATTTTAACTTGTCTATTTGGGAAACTAGGTAAATAAAAAGAATTTAAGTATAAGTAATCAAAAAATCTAGGTCTCTAAGATCACAGTTAACCAGATTTCACTGTATATCCTTAAGACATTAACTTAGGTACATTCCGACAATAAGAATAGAGTTAGTGTTGTTCGAGCGAACACCAGAAACCAATTTAGAATTTAATGCAGAATGAATGTTAATTCAAATTCGTAAATTGAAATTGGCATTACACGGTTGTCCACCGACCAGTATGTTATTTCACTTAACGAAGATGTCTTATGAAATTAATTTCCACGTTCTTGCTCAATAAAAACCTACTAACGGTACTAAATGGAAACTGTATACGTAATTAAAAATACCTATACCTATCTCGTTTTACGAACAAAATGAAAGAAGTAGTAATTAAGAAAACATATAAAACCGTTAAAGAAAATTTTCTTTTATTACTTAGAGCGTTTAGAAATAAATTCGTAGTTCAAAACTAGTTTCGATTTAAAAAAAAAAAACTTTGCATTGATATATCATTATCAGCTTATATCAGCATTGATTGATTGATTGAAAGTCACAACGACGGAGAAGGCAGAGAAGAAGAATGCACAGTCAATGTCGAAGATGAACCAGTATAAACCGATACTTGGTCTTCTAACAATCCGTTTTAATGTTATAACTATCAGATATAAACGAAAATACTTACACTTAACAAAATACTTACTTAGTATATTAGATTTAAAAAAATCTTGTTAAATGATGAAATGACACCAAAATATTGAAATATGCTTATACCTAGTTAGGTACCCGTTTAGCTTAGTAGATATATAGACTTTACGACAAAGATAAAGAAATCGTGATAAACCCATGCAACATAACCAATAGTAGGAATTGTTGCGAAACAATGCTTGCTGACCGTATAAAATTCAATGTTCTCATCGATATTAATAATATGTCAGTAATAAAATGAGACGTGACCTCTGATAGCAAGTGAACCGTGGTCACGACACTTAATTTTCACTAGTTTATTCGTTCTACATAAGGCGTCTTGTGAGGTCCAATGCGACTATCGGGCCGTCAGTGGCGCCACCGTACAACGTAGAGACAAAAGAAGAACATGTTAAGGCCTGAACAGACAGAACTTTATCAGATGTGCAAGATCGAAAATTCTGTTATGGCATTTCAAAATTATTACTTTGCTTACCTAAATCTCCTTACCTTATCTTACAACTGTATTCCTCCTTTCTCCTATGTTTTATTTTGTTTTTATTCTTCTTATTATAATAAAACTTAATGCTCAAAAGTTAACACGAGGTAGCTATTATTTTTCCTTCACGTTTTTATTACCTATGCTTGTCAGGTGATAGTTGCTAAGTTGTTAAGTTAATTATGCAGAACGGGCAGTTTTTTTTTTATATTTTTTTTAATAATAAATATTGCCAAAGGATGTTAAAGAGGACACACGATATGTGCTTGTCAATGCAATCTGTTTTACAGACATTGTTGACTCCAATCTCTAATGCGACTAGACTGATTTGAGTATTCAAATGTGGACATGAAGTACCCTCTCGTGTATCAGCTTGCATAATACATCTTTCATTGGAATTTCCAATTAGACATGTGTGATCTATCCGCGCCTTTACACTTCCATGTAGGTAAATGTTCAACAGTTGATTGACGTTTGATAAATAGCATGTGTTGACATCTTCCTAGTGAGAGTTGAGCATTGATAAGTCTTTGGGAGGTCGTAAACAAATTTACAACAACAAAATAAACATGACAATTTATCGGATCGATAAAATACTGTGTGGTATTGTTGATTTGTATATTGTAATTATACAATAAATGTATACCTTTGACTTGATTCCCTAATTATATTTTTATAGTTATTCATGATTAGGTAAACTCTAACGATACCAAACCATAAAATCTTATCAAATATATTTTATTTTATACTACTTTTATGTTAATATAAAAGTCCTTGTAGAAATTGCTCTGAATGGTTTTCTATAATATTGCGTTGATAAATATAATAAATTCATTGTTCACAAGATCACTTTATGATGATAAAAAGATTCTTATCAAAAATGTAAATGACATTTTGTTAGGTGTGACAAAGATATCTTGAAAAGTTTAAGTAAATCGAGTTTCGGAAACAGTTCCCACTGAATAAAAAAGAGAATCGTTATCAAGAGTATAATAAGAGGAGTTGTCGGAGTGCTCTTACTCGTACATAGGTAATACAGTTTTAACTTCTGATACTGTATTGGTAAATGCGAGACTACAGTACAGTACAACTACAGCACTTCCACAAGTTATTATGCCTTGTGACCGGGACTGTAGATTCATTTTGTTTCTCGACATTCAAAAGTGCCTGTAATGGTCGAATTGAAAAAAATGATTTGATTTGATTTTATTTGACTAGTCAGCAAAATTTAGCTCGAGCCGTGAAAATACCTTTGAAGGTGCGACTAGACTCTGTTCAATTCAAAATTTTGGTTTGAAAACAGTTTTTTATACATTTCACAATACGTACCGTTGAGCTTACTTGCTATTAAGCAATGATTAGGTAAAACTCAATCATGAACACATTCGTTATGCGTTAGTGCATGTAAGTTGCAGAACGAATATTATGTTAATACTAGCTGTTCCCCACGGTTTCACCCGCGCTGCTCAGCACCTGTTGGTCGTAGCGTGATGTTATATAGCCTATACCTATAGCCTTCCTCAAGAAATGGACTATCCAACACTAAAAGAATTTTCCAATTGCAACCAGTAGTCCCTGAGATTAGCGCGTTCAAACAAACAAACAAACAAACAAACTCTTCAGCTTTATAATATTATTAGTATAGATTCATTCATAGGAAACTTGATCGATCACGTTAATCTTACATCTAGATTCTAATTTAAAGTTTATTCATTGGGAAACCGCTGCAAAGTTTCCTGTTATATTTATCTAGATATAAGTTTTATAGAAATATGAGTTTTTGTGACCCTTGTGAATGTGAAACAAATTCCGAATGGATAAGATAGCGGTGAACTTAACTCATTGTCTATAGACTTGAAAGAGATTTTAGTTTAGATTAATTCACTGACTTATTTGTTACATTGAGTTTACGTACAGTCAATTACAAATGACGGAAAAAACATAGTGATGCCTATCAAATCAATGAATACGCAGTATGTAGGTATTAAGGTGCAAGATTTAACTTTGATATGTTCGGTTAGCTGATTGTATTTTAACAACCAAAGAAAAGTTGTAGCTCTGACTCCAGGGTCTAAAATCGAGTAAAATGAATTTGTTTGTATTGCACTAACAAACATATGCAAACACAATTTTTATGAAATGTACGTTATTCTAGTACTTATACTCGTTTTATTACAAAAGCAGCACCTCCCCATTCATAAAACCTTCTTGTTATATTCTGTTTACTTGTAAGTAGCATCTAAGGTGAATTAATATAATAGGTTATGCCAAATTAACCTTGCGTGATACAATTTAATTAAAATAACATTCTTTTGTGTTTTTGACCGGAACCGGAACGAATAAATAGGCATACCTACCTTTTTTAAATTTATGTAGGTGCTTTTTCTGCTTTTCGAGTTCCTACCTAATTAATAAGCTATTGTTTTTTTTTTACATGAGGCATTCAATATGCGTAAGTAGGATACGGATATTTACGGTCGATGATTGTAGTCATGTCAAATTTTTTTATTCAAACTTTATATATTGTTTAACGTATTAATTACCATCTTTTTCTATTTTGTTCGTACGACTTTTGATTAACGTTTGTGAGGATGGGTAGTTGTTACTCATTCACGCGAAAAAAAGAACGTAGGTTTGTCATTTTGAAAGAAAAACATGGTCAAAAGAAAAATTACACGCAGAGTCAAATTTAAAAAAAAATCAAAAAAGCCAGAATATAATACTAACAATAATATTAAAAAAACAGCTGCTAATGGCCCCAAGGCTTAAAAGAGACAAATCTTTTCGTTATGCTTACAATACACATACACATAGCACAAGAGCTGACTGGACAGCTTTTTAATTAATCTTAGACCAGCCGCGTAAAAAAGTTGTTTATTGTGATGATCATGATCGATTATCTATATTAGATCTTTATCCAGTAACCTTAACAACCAGGTATTGGTACTGACATTCCAGACTCCACATCCCATTTTGCAGCAATCACATGCCATAATATCAAGATATTTGATTTTTAGGGATTCGTACCTCAAAAGGAAAAAAACGGAATCCTTATAGGATCAGCTACCCTACCATGACGTGTTAAAGCAGAACTTATTCCACTGAGGGAAAGAGACAGAGCTATACAGGGTGTCTAGCACCATCTCTTTCCCTCACTGGAATAAGTTCTGCTTTAAAACGTTATGGTAGGCCTACAGTTTGTAAGTCCATCTGTCTATCAAGACCCTCTTTATCCCGTTATCTTTAACGCGTCGAGGTATCGAGGTGAAATTAAATGAAACAATGTATTTAAGTCTGTGATATCTTGGAGCTGTGCAAAAATCAACCCTCTAATGCCCGGTTCCAATAAACTTAAAACGATTCGTTTTGCTTACGGATGGTAGTATCCTTACTAATATTATAAAAGCGAAAGTGAGTTTGTTTGTTTGTATGTTACCACTTCACGCTTTAATGGCTAAACCGATTTTGATGAATTTTGGTACAGAGATAGTTGGGAACCAGGAGACGGACATAGGCTAATTTATTTTAAAAAAGTGGGATGTGAGGGAGAAAAAGGGAAGAAAATGGAAAACTTAGCGTTACTATTACAAATCAATAAGGCGCAAAGGGAACTGTGTTACCAAATTAAACGCGGGCGAAGCCGCGGAAGAAAGCTAGTTTTGACATAAGTTCTATGAGACGTATGTCAAAACCCTACTATCCGTAAGTAAAACGACTCGATTTTTGTTTATTGGAACCGGGCGTAAGTTTACGCAGTCAACAAATATGGCCGTTTATGTCGTTAGTTTGTGCGGAATCCTAGTATGCGAGTCCAACTCGCACTAGGCCGGTTATTTTGTAGTCTTTCCCAGCTTTCACCAAATTAATTCATACCAACAATCAGTGCATCGGCGCTCTCGTCCATCTATCACCACAATATCAGGCTTATTTGTTACACTAGTCCTGTCAGTGATGACCCTAAGATAGACTGGTAGAAAATGCCTAAGGCATTAAGTCCGCCTTTGTACCTACAGTTTTTACTTGTGTACAAAGTTTTAACAAATAAATAAATATATCGATCCTCGAACAATGTAACAACACTGTTTTTGCCAAAAGTTGAAAACTGTTGCAGCATCCTTAGCTACTGAGTTATCGTTGACTCATTAGTGGATCGACATCGCCTCATCTCATCATCAAGCTGTAAATCAATGTAAAGATTGTATAATCGCATTCTGTAAAGTTTCCGTGAACTTAGAACTATGTATTTGCATTATAAAGCTACAACGATAAAGTGACGCTACTTGGACGCAAAGTTTTCGGCAATCTTTACAACAAATTACTCACAATAAAATGTAGCAGATTTACTAGCACTCACTTGGATTTAATTGCTTACGCGTACGACAATATTATTGTTAAATTAATTAAAACTGTTTTGTGTAACTATATCACATATATTTATAGGTAGGTACTTTATCAACTACGTAAACGGCAGGGTCAAGACACAAGTTTAACAGAAACATAATTTGCCACAGATAAACGACACAATTTATGCCTTGTTTTTGTAAAGTTTGGTCTCTACACAAGAAAAGATTGATATTATGGAAAGATTTAAAACAATAAAGATATTCATTAAGCTGCAATGTTCTTCATAATCGCTCTCAGTTGTTGAGCATGAGTAATTATTCTGACCACACAAGGAATTTATATCTTAAAACAAGATTTGCAATGTCATTCAACAAAAAAAAGTGATTACCTTACATATAATTTATGATTTAAAGTAGAGATACACGTTACACATACGTGTAACACTTTCAAAATCTATACATGTATGTAAAACCCGAGTAAGTATATAGGTAGGTACTTTACGCAACATATCACCGGAAATGGGACAGGCAGGTAATTTGAAACTTAAAAATAAAAATAAAATGTACCCCCTGTAACAAAAACAAAGATGGCGAAGTACCGGTGCGGTGGTGAGTTTACGCTTCGTTTGTCACGTGACATGCGCCGCCCAGGCCTCTAGATAACACGCCCTTTAACCACGTAACTTAACGATTGGCCCTCATTACAACCGCCGCTGCCGAAAATATTCGGTAGGCAGCCACATACACCGGATTGTTACAGTCATACCTTGCGATTAATGCGATCATATACAGTTTAGGCTGTAAAGCGGCTCCCCCTAGCCGCAGTTGTTTCTATTAGGGGTTTTTGTGCATGAAGCTGACCAATTAGTCGTCGGATAGCATGTTCGGGTGGCAGCTATCGGCTAACATGGACGCGTGCGGTTCGCCGTAATAGCGCGTTGCCGGCTCGTAATGTGTTTTTGGCGTGCCGCGCCACCCAGCCACCCCTATCTACCCCACCAATATTTAGGACCTGTATCGTACCTTTTAAAACTTCGTCCACAACCCGAGATTGGTCGTTGCGTGCGCCCATTTCTATATTACGTCGACGAATAATTAGCTTTATCAGATATCATTTTTACGAACACAGTCATTTACTAGTAGCATGAAAAGCGAACTTTGTTTTAGAAAAGACCGTTAATTTTTAATCATTCCATATTTATTGGCCTCTATTAGCAGAGGTTACTATGCCAAGCAGTGTCTAAAATTAGATCTAAAATATGAGCTCTTTGCGGTATCAAAGTTCAAAAGTTTAAAAATAAAACTTAGTTGACAACTTAGCTCCTAACATTTCGACTAGAAAAGAAATACGATACTTACATTGGTCTGTGAGGTTCAATCTCAAGTGTGTTTTAGACAACAAAAAAACTGTCACCTTGTATTAAGTGTGTCTTTTAAATTTCATATGGTGGATTAATGTTGACGAAGTCTGTGAAGCGTAAGGTAAAGGTGTTCCTACATTTATTACTTCACAAAATATGGCACCGTGTAATTTTATATGGGTGCGGGCGATGTCATTGGTAAATTTCAAACTGTTAGAGAAATACTATACTCTAAAACTTGTCTTTACGGTACGTCATGTTAGTTGGGGCGGTATGATCACTCATACAAAAATGTTGTTATAGTATACAGTTACGTACTTACCTACATAATAGACGTTGATGTTTCTTAGAATGTTTTAATTGAAAATATATTTTATGTAATTGTGAGTGGAAAAGGGCGGGAGTAATTATGCAATGTGATTGTGACTTGACACATAAACTGGAAAACTTTGCTCATCTTTTTTTTATCTAGACGGTTATCAATCTGTCAGTACCTATTCGAGTCTTTTTGTTTATTAAATCGATTGGGTATCGGAAGATATCGTGGCTAAGTAAGGGCAGTCGCTCGGTCGATGTGTAGGTTAAGCCTCGCTTGCCTATGTTGGTTTGTGGATGAGTGAAGATCTACAAATAACAGTCGGGACCAGTAACGGCTGGTCACCAGCACGTCACCTTGGACAGTTGTCAGTGTCCCGAAAATCTGACAACAAGTCTTACCTAGGGGTATCGTATTACCCAGTACTAACTGGGTTGTGGAGGTCAGATAGGCAGTCGCTCCATGTAAAATACTGGTATTCAGCTGCAACTGGTAAGACTAGAAGCTGACCCTATCATAGTTGGAAAAAGCTATGCAGATAAATCAATTCGTTACCGAAAATATATTTACACTTATAGGTAATAAATTAAGTAAAAATGGGATGAATATTCACGAGGTAATTTGCGTAAGTGGTAGGGCAAGATGTACTTAAATATAAGGCACAAACATTCAGTAAGTTATAATAAATAAATGTTCAACTGAACATAAGAATAAAGATAATTAAGAGATTGCCCTTTTTTTGGGGTTGGAAATCATCAAATAACTTCCCGCTATCTGGGCGGAGCGGGTGGGGGGGAGTGTCAGACTTGTACTGACTCAAAACCCACCCATGTTCCTTCCATTGCCCTTAATGTTCCGGGGCCGCGGTATCTCTTTCGATCAACCCGCAACCCCGGCAGGTGTTGGCCCTGGCAGGCCCCTCTGAGGAGATTGCCCTGGCATTATCCTTCACATGCAGACATGCATCTATTCCCCACCATATAGCAAGCTCTAACATCAACTTATAAGTAAGGATACCTAGGTACCGTTTTTCAGATTGAATAAATTAATACCACTCAAATTTAGCCTCTAAACTGTCGCAGTGTTTGCACTCGCTAATAACAAGCGCAATTTAGCCCATAACGTAAATTGATAGCAAACCACATCACCGGCAAATCAGGACGTGTGCTCCGCATTATCCCAACATCCATTAGCATTAGCGATAACACAATTGCGTTCACAAGTTTGATTAAATATTAATTACAATACTAACAATAGGTTTAAAGTACCCTTAATTAATCCAAAAGCACTTCTTCTCTAAATCATAGCAATATTTTTTTTTATTCTATAATATACTTGGGTACATTCTAGTTAAGGAGGATGTTGGGGGTCAAAGTTCTAACTTATTGACAAGTTTTGTAATTTTTATTCGGGTTTTTAACATTCTTTTTTCCTTTTTTAAAAACTTCTCCCCACACTAGGAATTTCTCCTGTACTATACAGGGGTGCGTTTACAAACATTTACTCACACAAACAGCCAGACTCTAAACAACTGCCCGTAGGCCATACAAATATTTGTTCCGTGCGGGAATCGAACCCACGACACCCAGCGCAGCAGTCAATCGCTCAGCCACTGCGCCAACAGTGCCGTCAAATTACGGTGTCGTCACATTAGAACTTTACTTAACTTGAAATAGATACCTTACTATTGAATGCATCCATCAGTGCATTTTTTTTTTGATTGCGTAACAGTTATACCGTAAATCGTGATTTTTCACCCAAAATAAAATCGTTTCCCAGCAGTATTTATTTGCGTAGGGTAAAGTTTGATGTACAAAATGCATAGTTGACGGCTTTGTTAAAGGTCAGTACACCCTGTATATATATCACGGACGTGAATAATAAAGTTCCCAAATCCTCTACACTTCGAAATATCGGAGAACAAACTATCTGCAATCCTTGCCGTTACATAATATTTGCGCAATCGCGAAACTCTCCAGCCGTTTTGCTAATAATAAGGTAAAACACCTTTACGTAAACGGTCTAATTAAACACGACAGAAACATGTGCAATGAAATTTTAGATCAGCTAAGTACATTCGAGCCAAGTCGCGCGACCGGATAGCTACATTACTCTTTTATAGCGTTGTCTAGGCGCCGTGCCGATGCCGCCCGCAGGTTCCATCAAAGATTCTTGATTTTATATTTATTTTTATACAACGTTCTATTCTTTTTAACTGTCTTAAGTGTCCGTAACATTATACTAAAGCTGACATTGTAACGAAGGACATTTTTGCTGATCTATTTTTACATAAAACATCTAATACAGATAATCTTATCTGAGTCAAAATTCTGAATTTCACACAAAGTTCTGCGCTTTCAGGAATAATTTCGTTGCAGTGGAGACGGGGACAATAGACTAGGTGGCCACACCAGAACCACCGTGTCAATTGTTCCCGAACCTCTTCATTAATCTGACAATCAAACTAATTACTTTGTCATTCGACTCTTTGAAATACTTTACCGCATTGTCTCTTTTTTTTTGCCGTTATCTATCGACGTGATGTCAAGCTCTGCTTTTTCTTGACATTAAATAAAGTATATAAATGTTAAGATAACTCGATCCGAAACTCACGCATTTAATACTTTTTGTGTAAAATGAATGCGAATATGTGGCATACGGATATCGGATCACGGTGGATAATTGGATTCGGTTGTAGTAAATGATAAAAATGATCGTCATCAAAACCTAATTTGCCTACCTGTAACAGTCTACCTCTAAGAATCTATCTATCTCTAGGTATCTTATCCTTTGTCAGAAAAACAGTTGATGAAAGGAAATCTGTAAACGAAAAAACGAGACTGTTTCAATCATATTCAAATTTCGATCTCGCCGTAAATAGCAAATATTTCCAACAAACATTTCTGCCGTTACGACCCCATCATTATTTTACCTTAAATTCATTATTATGAGTTCCAATTCACGCCCGCCCCTGTGAGCCCTGAGCCGCCGCCGGTTTTTATATCGACCTGCGGCTCAACTACATAATCTATCATCGATTTAAGAGGTGTTAACGTGTATTGGTAGAAAATAACTTAAACATTTCATTCACCATTTGTCAATTTGGTATAAAAAAACCTACCTCCCATCTGATGGGTTTAGAAAAGTCTTCATCTTCTTTGTAATGGACCGTAGATTAAGTCAAATTTTGACATTGTTTTGAGCAAGTACGACAAAAAATGTTAATACAGTTCATTAATGCAATAAACTATGAATTGGTACATAAAATTTAAATAACTGAATGAACCGCAGCACCATCGGATTACTTTAATAATAACGACAGACTGTACGAGCAATATTTTTGTGTTTATCTCATTTTTATGAGTTTAAGTAGGAAGCATGAGGTGGCGCGAGAGATAGGGATTTAATTGAAGGCGAGGAGTTGGTGTGAGAAGGGTGGATACCCGCAACCTCCCGCGCGCCGGGGCGCTAGCACACCACGGGGATAGCAAAATAATAAAAAAATGGAGCTTGCAGACCGATCCCCCGCGAGCTCGGATGCTGTGAAAGTGGCACGCCGTGGATAAATGAAGCTTTTTTGTTTGTAGAATGCGCCTAAGCTTGGCGTCGCTCCACTTTCGTATTGTCACTTGAATTCTATGGATGTTAGTTCATTCATAGCCTACTTCGCGGAGTCATTAAGTTTATTTTAACAGTATGCCTTGTTTTTTACTTAAATTGTCACGGTGCTTTTATTACTTAAACGTAGAAATATTATAAATACTTAATTTATAATATTTCTACGTTTGGAATAATCCAGCAGCAACAACAATAATTCATAAAGAAAACAGAACTAAAATAAATGTGATTTCGTATCATATTTATTTTCAAGAATCTCACTCAATGGGGATTGAGCAGAATTAAGTCAACAACAAACTTAACAATGGAGTGTGCTAGTTCATTAGAGTACTGGTTTAAATGAATCGTGACCTTATCCGTTGCACTAAAGGTTCAAAATCGATTACTTGGCTTGAACGACAAGGGGCATCGCCCGTCACTTCTGCGATTTAAGTGACAGTTTTATTAATTTCCCACAACTCATCCCTATTTTCCACCCTACTCAGTCTCTAATACTGCTGCAAAGGCAGCATATGGTACCGGCACCATACTCCCCATCTAAAAGCTATAAAATGTATAGTTGGCAAAAAAAATATTTTAGAAGATAATTAGGTACTTAGAATGTGATGTTTGAACTGTCTAATATTCCACTTTTGTGGTCACACAATACCCAAGAAAAAGAGAACACAGATTTTCGCACGTTTCAACTGTATCTTGCCTATGGCTTCAAATATTTAAGCAAACAAGCGACAGTCGTTTAGAATTAACTTAAATAGAATTTATATAGATACAGCATCGCAATAAAGATAGTACAATTCAAATAATGGCGCATGGTCCACCAACAAATGCGTACGTAGCTGTGTCTGAGATAAGCCGCAGCTTAACGCTGGCACAGCAGTCGATGGCTTATCTCGATTTCAATTATTATGCTGGCGCTTTCATTGGTTCGGTGTGGCGATCACGGAGCGGCCGGGAGGGCGCGCGATAGGGATTGGGGCGGTCTCGATTCACGTTATCTGAAATCTCGCCCAAATCGGACTTTGCCATTATACGCTTGATTATGTTCTAAAAATTTAGCACCGTCGTCTTTGCAACAGCTTTACAATTTAAGCATTAAGCATAGGTACCTCTTTTTTAGCTTAAGTATGCATTTAATTACGAAACGATTCAGTAATATTCTTTATTTGTAATAGGTATGGAATGGATCTAAATGGCGCAAGAAGAAAAAATGCAACTAGAGAGACTACGAGCACCTTAAAAGCCTGGTTGAATGAGCACAAGAAAAACCCGTACCCAACAAAGGGCGAGAAGATAATGTTAGCGATCATTACGAAAATGACGCTGACACAGGTATCAACGTGGTTCGCGAACGCTCGCCGGCGTCTCAAGAAGGAGAACAAGATGACCTGGGAGCCGAGAAACAGGGTCGACGACGATGACAATAATAATGATGATGATGACCACAAAAGTAACGATGGAAAAGACGGACCAGGTATGTATTTTATTTAGAGTGCCACTTTCCAGGTAACCAAATTTCTAACAAAATCACGGGACGCCGATGTAGTGATTTTGATTAAATACGTAAGAGTTTCTTTAGAAATACGGAGACTTTTTAACCAATTCGTAGCTGTTTACAGTTCTTTTTGAATTAATATTTATTTTTCTTCTAGATGGAAAGGACTCAGGGACGGGTTCCAGCGAAGACGGGGATAGACCACAGCAAAGATTGGATATGCTTGGGCAAAGAACTGAATCAGAATGGTCGGAATCTCGTGCTGACAGCGGTCCTGAATCACCAGAGCCTTACGAAAGGCCTATTCACCCAGCTTATCAGCATTTACCTTCCCGTGCTCCACCTGGCAGCACACCAGCGTCAGCTAAGCCAAGAATATGGTCACTAGCGGACATGGCAAGCAAAGAGGGTGAAGCCCCGGCACCGCCTTCGCCAGCATCTGCATTTTACCAATCGGCGGCTGCGGCGGCGGCAGCTCGACTAGCCCATCCGTACAGCCGACCTGAGCTGTACCGAGGCTTGTATCCCCCGACCCACCCTGCGGACGTGGCTCTCCTCGAGTACTCTCGTTCGTTAGCGCTGGCCGCGCCTGCGCCAGCGCCACCCGCTCCGTCGCCGTCCTCTTCGTCCACCTCGTCGCTGGCCGAGCCCCCGCCTCCACCGCGGGCCTGACCACAAGCCACCCGCCCGCCGCTGGCGCATCGACAATAATTTCGATCTCCTCCGATGAGTGCCGCGAGGGTGTACTCAGCCTGTAAATAGCGATAGACTAATATAAATATGTATACATACGTATAAATACGTGATAATAATTATTATGCACCGGTAGAGAAGCTTAGATTTGTGATAGTGGACACATGCGAGCGGTGCGCCACCTGCCGCCGCCCGCGCCGTGAGGTTGACAACTCGCAATCGACGTCGACGCCGCCGCTGCGCCCGCGTCGACCGACCGACAATACTAGGTGCTATACAAGACGGACCTTGCGACATGTTTCTGTAGTTATTATTGGAGGTGGTTAAACGAAGTGATTTCATTCAAAAATAGGTATTAATATGTGTTAAGTTTCTTATACATAGATAAACAACACTGTTTTAGACTATTATTTGTATGTAGTGTAAATTATTATTTCAAATATTCTACTTATATTTAGTGCCTATTTACGTCCAGTGTTTTCTATTGTTTGATAGTTTCTTAAAATATCTAACATTCGAATTTTAATATTTATTGATACGAGGTCAGTAGTATAACGAGTCGTTAATATAAGTTTTTTTTTATCTACAATATATCAATAATTTATATCAGATTTGGTGAGGATTTCGAAAAATCTGTATAGCTTTTTCTAGTCAGAAGATTATGATTGTCTGTGTTAAACTTAATTGAAATTACATACCTATGTCTTATTAATCAACTTTAGTTACTAGTAATTTCCCATTAAGTAGGGCTGGCAAAAACACGGGTAAATGACACACAAAACATTGAATGTTGGATTATTTTAATACTGACCAGACAAGAAAACGAAAGTGACAAAATTATTAAACAAGGACCAATGTTACAGAATTTGCTGACGATTTGGAATCAATATATTCGGAGATGTTGACCGAATTCACATATTTTATATTGTTTTCACAAAAAATTCGGACACTATCAAATTACTGGATCTATTTAGTACATCCAGATAAAAACAAAAAAAAATCAAAACTAGCATTTTGTTAGACACCGGTTAAAAACTTTTTTTTACAATTACTGTAGCCTGGATGAAGGCTGGATTTCTTCAATAAAGGTATAATATTGGAAGTTTTTCATCTGACTGTACATAAAACTTTTTTTCTCAGTGTCCGAACAGTCGATGAAAAAAATACTTAAATTAAAATGTGTCAATTCGGACAATGTGCCCGAATCGTCAGCAAGTATGTTACAGTCACCTGATTAAGACAACCTATTATATTGTTCTAAGTAGGTTTAGTCAAAAACTTTTAACCATGTGGGACCAACGAGACGTAAAATGCGGAAGAGAGCCGCGTTTCCTGCGAAATTAAAATAATTGGAGTCCAAATAAAAGTCGCTTGCTACAGTACTACATAATTGTAGGAAATTTATTGTCACAATTAAAATATCTAGCATTGCTGTTAACTTTTGTTTGCGTACGGCAGAACGTTATAAAAGCTAAACAAACCGCGTTTGTGTTACATACGCATAATTAGGTACCTAATTTCCATTGAATTTTGTGCCAACTTTTTCTATTATTACTTAAAATTATCTTAATTAATTTGATTGTTAGTTATATTTATGCAGATTAATTCATGCTTTTTGTATTAATAGAACAACGAGCCATTTGCAAAAGAGTCGTTTTTTAGAGTTCCTTAGCCAAACGGCCCTTATGGATTCGCTCTGTCCGTCTGTCTGTATGTCACAGCCATTTTATTTCGAGACTGTTGGCACCAGATATAAGCAAATCGGGAGTAGGTCTTCTGTAAACCCAAAAAAAACAAAAGTAGGTGTTCATAATTATAAAAAAATAAATAGGGGTGGTTCCATACCATACATGCAACTGAGGTTGAAAAAATTACAATGTATAGAACCGTTTTCCTATATATGTAAAAAAAGATTTCGAAGTAAATAAAACACTTTTTTTACTCGAGCCGATGGTTAGTGAGGAGATATTTACTTCTTAAGTCGTAAAATTTGGTCCTGACCCCTCTAATTTCTAAAGTAACATGAGGAACATTCTAAAAAAAAATAGATTTGTAGTACGTAAAAAAAAAATCAACGAAAACTAGTTTAAAAAATATTGTTTTTTAGTTCATGTTAATGGAGTTTTTCATGAAACTGCAGCCATCATTTAATTTTTCATTAAGATACAATGAAAAACAAATTAGGTTTTACGGTTGAGTGTAAATCTTCATTTAATTTGAATGAGCATTAAAACATTGTTTTTGTTTGGTCCTACGGAACTCGTGTGTGCGACTCCGACTCGCACTTGGCCGGTTTTTACGATACTTATAAGGAAAAAAAAACTACTATTTGTCTTTGGCTAGTAATAGATAATTATCTGTTATTTTTGGGCTCTATTTTCTTTCATCTTTGAGAAGCTATGGCGACGGTGCCGCTGTAAATAAGATTGTCACTGGTATTAAATAAGTTATTTACATCGTATTATGTTACATAATAAAGTTACTCTTCTGCAATAAATGAGCAGAAAAATAAGTTAAAATATTTTTTAAATAAATCACAAAGATCTGATACAAAATATATTTATTAAAAAAATATATATAATGGAAGTGATGTCTTCTAAGTCCCTTCCTTATACTTGCTTCCATATCCATTACGTTTTGTAGTTGCCAGCCCTACTCGAAACGGAAATTTGTTTCATCTGTAGCATTCACACAGCATTCGTCTTCGTAGCAATTTGTCATATACTAAATAAAAATGGCCTTGTATAATTGTAAACGTTAAGCGAATGTAAATTCACATCGTCGATTTGTTTCTAAACATTATATTATATTTTTTTCAATATTGTAGAGACTGAAAGTCCAAAATTGAGTCTATAGTTTTGTACATACGTCACTGTTGTAAGTATATATTGTAATAATAATGTGAGTATTTAAGAGAGGTAAATGCAATAATTTTTCTGTATTAGAAGTCCTTTTGATGTAAATACAAACACGGATGGAAGACGTGAATCTTCAATGTAGTTATATAAACAACGAATGTATGTATATTCGACTATATACGATATACGAATATCTTAATGACAATGTATATTTTTCATTAAACAACAAGTAAGTACTTACATTTCTGAATTCACATTTACTGTAATATTATTGTAGTGTCAATGTCATACAGACAGCTGTAGAATCAGTATAATATTGTGATGTAAATGGGTTTAGTTAAAAAAAAATTACTGTTGATAAAATTATAACATGTTGTCTTATTTTGTTAGCTTCAAACGTCTTTTAACCGTTTTCCCAGAAAGGTGTGTGAATAGATGCAATAAAATTTAATACAGAAAAAATTTGGTTCTTTCAATCATTTCAGTCCCAGCGTGCAGATGGTGATAATAATATACTTTATGTGTTATCAGCTTACCTACATTAAGCATATTCTAAGAAGCATTTAAACCAAAAATAAAGATAAATTATTTAAACAAAGGGCCAACACAATTACTGTTACCAACCAATCTTAAATAATAGTAGTTACTATCTATTATGATAGAGACAATTTGGTCAAGATTGTTCCGTCGTGCTTATTGCGATATCGCCGAGAGCCGCTTCAACCGGTCTCCAGGTAAAACCAACATTTACTTTTAACGTTCAATTGTTCTTTCCACTGACCTACTGGCATTTAAATTCTCACACACACAATGTAAGTATGAATGTAGAAAAATGTTACCAGATTTAGGCCCCGTCGCTTGTAGGTACCGAAATCTATTACGATTCTCACACTACGCCTCTCGTCCGCGCGGACGGTCAAATTAAGGCAGCCAATGCGGCTCGCGAAGAGGGGGTGAGCGACGCTTGTCCGCGCGGACCAACATTCTCGTGTGGTGTGGTAACACAATCAACCACCTTGTTAAAAAAGCTGATGAATAAAACTATTTCATTCAGATTTAAACATGTGGTATACAAAGCAAACCGTGTTAAGAGAACCTATGCATTGTGAAAAAATAAAAATATTTAAAGGTTGCCGCCTTGTAAATATCTCTTCACTCAAACATATTGCTATTAAAAACAATTTATTTTTCTGTATTTTACTAAAATACTAATTACGAATTGTTAAACCAGCAACGTTGCACTGATAATTTAGTAGTAGGTATATAAAAGGCCTCGGAAATTCTGTAAATGCATTTTCTACCTAAAACTGTTGAAATATGTAGTTATTCGGGCATTACAGCTTAGTTGTTTTTGGCCGCGAGTGCTGATATTGAGTCCCTCGCCACGCTCAGGATTCTGTGATTGAGTAAAAAAAAAAGTACTAAAGTAGAATCCTGAGCGTGGCAACGGATTCAAAGATACAAGATGTAAATAATTTTAGTCTGGTGTAACACATAACTTTTCACTTTAGCAGCGACAACATATTATATTACTCCGATCTCATCGTGCAAAATAGTGTGTTTCATATTCTACAACGAACAGAAGCTAGTCCAAACTTAACACAGGATCTTAAACCATATAATTTAATCTTCGTAAGCTAAAGTTTTTATTATACATGTTCTTTCTTTTACGGGCAGTTAGTAGTAGTTAGAGGTAGTGGTGGTTAAACAATAAACAGGACTAGATTGAAGGATAACGTTTATCTTTGACTTTTATTTTTTAAATGTAACATTTTTGAGAGTTTTAGAAATAAAAAAAACTATTTGCATTTAAAACCATCATTACAAATTTTTCGCTTGACTTTCAATTTTAGGCTATTGCACGCTTCTGAAATTGACAGTGCCGGCTCATTTGGTTGAAATAATTAAAAAGTTACTTTGACTCGCATTTTGCTCACTGATATCACGCAGCAAAACCCACATGTTTGAGCTGCTGAGAAAGTTTTTTCATTGCAATAGTAAGTCAATATTTTACACACTGCAATATTTCATAATTTATTTCAATAATATTGACAGATATTTGCGACGTTGCCAACTTTCAGAACGCACTCTTTAAAAACAAAATAGTAAAATATAAACAATGCACTTATCTTACTTTCAAAATGTATTCAAATATAATTTATCCAAATCTTCTGCATTACAAAATTACGTAAGACAGACGTGTGAGACAATAGAAAGCAGAAATTTACAAAATTTCTGTTATTTTATGGTCACAGGCTAGAAAATTTAGTATCTATTATTGTTTATAAAAACACTATAGATAGTAGATGGGTACCAGCTTCTCAGTATATCTGCAGGTGAACTCTAAATTTCAATCATTTGATCAAGTTGTTGACAGAACTGTACATGAGGCATGCTGCATAGGTAGCGTCGTCACCTGCCTTTTACAAGCTATGATGGATTTGGCTGCCAGTCTAACTGGATGCCGGATGTATTTTACACGGAGCGACTGCCTATCTGACCTCCACAACTGAGTAAGCAGAACGGCCTGTTTATGAAAATCTAATCTAATACCAACGATTGCAACAGTTCCTTAAAGAAAAAATATGCAGATTGACACCTACGTACCTATCAATCGTAAAAATTGGATAGAAGTATCTAGGCATGTACACTATGCACCTACTTACATCATAATAACTGAAGGATTCACTGTGCTTAACAGTCACGTCACAATTGTGAGGTTAAAGTAATTAAAGAGTAATTAACGAGCATCATGTAAATATGTTGGTACTATGTATCAAAGCAACGAAAGCCGCCGCTGATATTCCAGTCTACGATATCTCGTTATGATGACTACCCTTGACCAATAGTAAATCTACTTAAAGTATAACGATAAATCAATCAACGATTACCGGGACACTCGTTCGTATGGTAACGGTATAGCTCATCACGCCATCCGCCCAATTAGACATCAAAGGATTGCACCGGTGAACACTTTATTATGAAAGTGCACAAATTTTCATGAACGTAATTGGGCCGAAGTCTAACAAAATACGCATAAATCATTGATGTGGAGTGCTTTGATGTGACCGTGTCCGGACTGACGTCATACCGCCCTCTGATATGTCGTACATTCATTATTTGCTCACGTATACTAGATGAAAGGCGACCACAATATAAATAAACAAATCGTGGAACAGCCTATGGAGACGTTGAAAGAACTTCATGACGGAATTATAATGGAATTCATGTGAAATACAAGCACTCGAATTGTGTTAATAACTTTCAATTAAACTGTTAACGATTCACTTATCATAAATTGTAGTTTCGTGTTATCAAGTGTTTATAACAAGGCGTGAAAAATTTGTGAAATAAAATCATGTGAGCAAGAGCGAAGTAAACTTAGCATTATAGCTGACGTCATGGTTTTCAAGTGCTATATTAACACAGTTTGCTTTCGAAAAACGTATTTGAATCTTCAAACTCTAATTGGTAACTGTATCCAAAAAATCAATAAAAAACAATACCTTAATGAAGTTTCACATACTGGGTTATACATAGATAGTATCTCAAGAATGGATCATTTTAAGAACTAGTCAGACCATAAAGGTTAAACATCAATAAAGCGTTGACCACTTAAGATCTCTTCCCTTATCTTTTAGGTGAGATGGCAACAGAAATGCATTCATGGCACATTTCTTTAGCTGTGCTGTGCATGGCATCTGCGTAAGCTTTCTACATGCGAATGCGGAAGATAATTTTCAATAAGGGGCACAAGAAGATGGTGCCGCAATACGAAACTTCTGCATTGAATTGCATACCATACCCCAGAGTAGCATTGCATCATCCTTTTTCACTACGTCTCTCACACTAAGTCCTTAGGAATACAACATCACATGCAAAGTGCGTGTTTTGCTTACGGAAAGAAGAATTGATAATTCGATCTATCCCAGCTTCTTCTAGAAAGACTAGGAACAGCCGTGCTCTTACTGATGATCCCCCGGGAATTCCTTGTGAAATCCAAATGTCAAAGTATTTATTAAAATTAGATCAAAAGGGATGAAGCCACAGTCCTGGTCGCAAGGCGTACTAACTTATGAAAATACTTTAGTTGCCCATTCTAAAGCAGAGATCTCTATGGTGAAGAACGGGCAAGAATTTCCGCAGACAATTTAAAACATAATATTTTAAGAAGATCATTTATTTTATTAAGGCAATTTCGGTTTAAAACACAATACCTAAACCCACTAAAGTACTAAATACATTAAAATTCAAGTTACAACGGAATCCCCGGGTGCAGCTGAATATTTTACATGGAGTGACTGCCTATCTGACCTCCACAATCCAGTTAGTGCTGGGTTATACGATAGACCTTTGGTAACACTGGTTGTTAGACTTTCGGGATGTCGACTATTTCTAACGTCTGTCATAGATCTTCAAATGATGCCAGAACAGCTTATCGTGCTTACCGAAGCATGGAGGTAACTCGGCACAAGTAATAATAAAACAGAGATATTGACTAATTATTCACTAATAATTATTATTATGAGTATATTAAGGCTGACAGATGCTGTTATTAGTAATAGTCTACCACAATGCCAATAAAAAAACGTTATTAGAATAGCAGACTTGTAATCTTTTATAGGATTACTTTGCTTGTTAGGTATAGATTGAGGTAAATAAATATCCTGGCGCTAATAGGTACACCTGGCTATCGCATGGATGTGCGATGCAAAAAGTAAGGGAGACTGTTAATGGCATTACCCTAGCTGTTTTAGTATAACATTTTCTTGAACATCAAAAGAATGTATGTGAACACAGAACTAATCGAAATCAAGGAGTCCTTGCACAAATATCCAAAGAGTTCTAAAATTCGTTTCCTTCGGCTCGGATAAGTATGCGTTCATCTTCAGGATACGTCTCAAAAACGTCTTCACTAAAGGTAAAAACGGTGGTAACACGACAATATTCCCGATTATAGTAAGTCGGGAATGTTGTCGTGTTACCACCGTGTGTAGATTTTAATTCTGGATTCAATTTCATACAGGCAAATAATTTGTAGCCTACCAGTATGGGAAACAGGGTCCAAGCTACCGGCGGTCAGGGCTCCAGAAAAAGGAACCTCCTAAAATACAAGCCGTGTCCAGGAGTACCGCTTTCTTTATCAAGCCCGTGATCCAGCTGCCTAACGAGAGCCTTCTCAGGTATTTGTTGAGACTTTTGGCAATCAAACCTTGTGTTAATTTATTTCATCAGCACTGCTCTCATAGGGTGAAGGAAAATACCGCAAAGTAACCAGCATGGTCTGGAACCAAAACATGAACCATGTGACCTCTACTAAGCTGCATTAGGTCAGCGCTATGGTTTGTAAGCACTTACAGCCTTTTGTCTCTTGTTGAGAGGAGATATGTGTCCCAGGTTTTGGAACATTGAACGCGGATTACGCAAGGAGTACGCCAGTTCAATCGACCTCTACAGGATTTTGAACAAGTTTACTTTGAAATACTCAGAAAAAGGTATATATCAGGTTCTTAAATATGATATCAGGTTCCATGACGTCTTAAAGCAGGATTCTTTAAATTTTTCCCAAATGCGGTTAAAAGACGGCGCTTGACATCTTTTATTTCTCTATGTCTTTGCCACACTGAAATGTCATTAAAACGGCCGAACTTGTCTTTCGGTAGAATCTGCATTCGGCCCATCCTTATCTACTAATATTATAAAGCGAAAGTGAGAGAGAGACTTACGCCCGGTTCCAATAAACAAAAACGAGTCGTTTTGCTTACGGATAGTAGGATTTTGACATACGTCTAATAGAACTTATGTCAAAATACTACTATTCGTAAGCAAAACGACTCGTTAGCGGTACCCAGTGAAACCGAAAAAGGACAATTCAATGTTATGGGAATCGAAGGTAAGGTTTAAAATATGCAGGGTGTAAAAAAACAATTAAGGAAGTCGATAGGCACTTGTTCTCCCCGTCATATTCAGATTTTTGTAGAACGTACATGGGTTCCTTCTAATTATAGTCAAAATTCCAACAGTATTATTAAAAAAGACAAGTTTTTTTACTACTGTAAGTTAATAATGTCACTTAAATTACTTCCTTGACCCTCCTACCTATTCATTGCATCCATCAAAACGTTTTGAATACGTAAGAATTGAGTTTACAGCAAAACTTGATTTTACACAAAAAAAAACTCGTTTCCTAGCCATATTTTTTGCATTAAGTTACCACTCGAATAGTTCGCTCTATTATTTTAATTTAAAAAAAAATATGTTAATATCTCAACTGATAACAAAGTCTAATAGAAAATGGATATTCGGAAATACAGTATAGAATTTCCCAAGGCCAATCAACATCTTTATGGAATGACTCATAAGTCATAGTGAATAAAGTAGATATTTAAGGTATTTTATTTTTCAATTACAAACTCTCACGCAGCAATCACGCATCATTGTCACCTCAAGATGCTCGCTTTGTTGAACCTTTACCAGACTATATCGCCGTCATTCGGTCCGGATAATAAAGCTATCGAAACGATTCATTATGTTAAAAGCAAATTCTAACGTCACAGCGACTAAGTGACTTGAGGATTTCATTCAAACTCGTGAGAGCGATATATGCTGACCGACAAGAACGTATGGAAAAAAAGACTTATTTTTACAAAGGCGCTCAGAGCATCGTGTTGTGTAAATAGTCCAACATGTTTCTATAACAAAGAAATCTTAATAGCCGATGACGGGCAAAAGTCAACATAACAATCTACGGGTTGATTGCTCATAATTTTATGTGCACACTTGGACGTAGGTGCTCGGTAATAAAGCCCACTTCCTCGTGATTTAGGTTTAACGTTTACCAAGGCTCTCGAAAATTTGTAAGTTATGTTTCTGTTTATAGGATTAGCATAAAACATGGTTATCTATTGCATACCTGGTTACTAAAGCGTTGTTCGAACGTCGCGATACAGTCTCATTGTACAAGGATCATTTCAAAGAAATAAGGACTTTAAAAACATATGTTTACAGCTGTTTTTCAGCTTCGAGCGCAAGGGGAATCCTTGAGGCAGGAATTCCGATTTCGTAGCGGCGACTGCTATGCCATCTAAAATATTGGACATCTCCATCTTGGTTGGTGTTTTGCTCTTTCTGTGGTCACAAACAATGAGTCGGGATCGTCAAGGGAATGTATGCATACTTTAAAATACGTTAAAACCTTTCTCCCACGTGGGTATGTACAATTTCATGCTAGTGTGTCGAGTGAGGTTGCATAACACGGCATATTTGTACAAACTGTACGTGCGACTTAATTGTTTAATACCATGAGTACCTACCAATAAACAACTGATTTCGAGGTTCCTGGTTTTTAGGTACCTATCTTGTTTTTCAATCAAGACATATTTCGAAAAAAGTGGATCAAATTTTCCTCCTTTCTTTTGTCACAACTTGAATCCTGTTAATGTCTTTGTAACTGACTAAACGAAAGTTTTAAGACCTTAGATTTTAAGTATATTAGCATCTTGGAATCTATCCTGTCTACTCTGATAATACAATAGATAAATAAATTAGGGACAAGTCTGTATATTAACATTCAGTATAAAACCGTATTTTGCTTGTATCTGAATCGTGATCTGTTAAGGTTGGCAAAACATGATTCGACTTAATAAAATATGCATATTTTAAATTACTTTTGTAGTAATCGTCTTAGTTCTGATGAAATAAATAAACTTTATCATTACAATAAAATCTTTGCATGACTTTAGTTTGTCTGTTTGTCGTATTACATGTAGTTTTTGGAGTTGAAGACTGTGTCTGCCTAACTGCTTATTAAATAAACAGGCATTGATGTGACAAAAAAAGTTACATGAAATTTTGAATGTTTAGTAGGTACTTAATATGTTTTGTTATGTGCTTTAATCGCGACTTATGGTTAAATTTTAGTACTGTCTGCAACCCTAAATATGAACCAAGCTCCCACCCAATTCTACGGGGCATCTGAATGATGGCTTGTATTATTTTTTGTAAGCATGCCATGTCATCGGAACGATTGTGGTCGGTTCCCTATGATTTATCGATGTCCATATTACAAATACGACACAACATTATGCGATTCTTTATTTCTTCTTTAAGCCATATTAGTATTCCGCCAACAATTCTGTCCAGCGTTGGTTTTGTCATACCGACTAAATGTTATTTTGTTGGAATTTCAAATAAACAATTGTTGGCTTTTTTAATAGCTTTTATTTACAATATAAATTAATGCGGGGCTTCAATCAGCGTTGACCAAGTCGGTTGGCATATTTAGAGCGCTCATGAATTAAAACCACCGGATTATGTTTTCTTCCATTCCAAATACAACTTAATTTGTCCGCAATAATTAAAACAATTAGGAGTTTGTCCACATGATACTATTGCCTTTTGTATGCTTATTGATTTATTTTGTATTGGACATTTGTGAGAAGAAATAGCTGATCTAAAACCAGAGCGGTGTAAATATTAAAGACAATCGATCGGTAGGTGGAGTTGGGGAATCCTCAGAAGTGCTCATGATAAATCTGTTTCAGCACGCATGGCAATTAATTGGCTGGTGACACTCCATCGCATTGCTGCGGAGTCTTTATGTGGTCAAGCGGTAATTTGCCGCAGCCTCGCGATTGTGACCAACTGTTACTTCGCTGTCATACCGCTTCAACGACGTAATGATTTATGGACTTTACCTACATATAATAATTATTGCCGAAGTTATTATTTTTTTGGTAATAAGAAGTTTTACTGCTACTTCAAGTTAAACAATGTTATACCCTGCTTACATTCACAACTTCACAAAACCACCCACTGTGAAACAGGTCTCCATCTCAAGATTATCGCGCTAACGTTATCTCTCTCGTATTATAACAGAATTCAAATTATTATAATTATCTAGGCAGTTTCCTAATTATACACAAACGAATGTGTTTTAAGATTCGCCAGGCAGTATACTTAGTAAAAAAATAGTTGTTTTCTTAATGAGCTAATGCAGGCAGTAAAGAGTTTTATGTCTTTCTTTATAGTTTGCTTGAATTAACTAAGCACTGTAACACATTATTAAAATTTTTACTTCGTTAGTTACATTATGTGCGCCACGAATTTCACGCGTAAATATATGTAAATATATGTATACCACGATAAACATATACAACAAAAATAAAATCTCGTAATTATGCTAAATCTTTAAACGGGTCCGCGTACAATCAGGGCGTGAAGTTCAAATTTTCATTTAGCTGCGCACTTTGCGTTATTTGAAAGTGACCCTAAATCCCGCGTTCTCTGTGCAGATAATTCTTAATTTGCATATTAACGAGAAACTTTGCATCGGCAATACCGAAAAATTCCGGAGGTCGAGTGTGAACGGACAGGTGGTGCGGAGGACTAATGCCGGAATATTTCTCAAATCCTCCAGCGCTGTCGTCGGCTCCGACGGTATGTTGTTGCCCTTGATAGCTTTCTCGTTTCAGGGAGATTCATTTTAAAGGATTCCCCAGTACCGAAGCCCGCAATTTAATCTTTTGACGGCTTTAGTCTTTATTCATCGAAGTAACCGCCTCAACAACTAAAATAAGTGTACACTTTTTAAGAGATTAGGTTAATGTGTGACAGAATCAGTGTACTTATGGCAGAAAAGTTGAGCTAGTTCAAATTGTATTTTTTTTTTCTGAAGTACATAAAATAATCTGAGGAGCGGCGAGAGCTCAAAGCTTTGGATGGTAATTACGTAAACAAACAGGGAAACCAAAAATGATACCTACCACACGATATTAGAAACGGCTCATTAGGTCTTTAAGCTGAAATGACAGCTCTATAAATAGTAGACGGGCAGGCGTCTTGGAAGAGTATATTATTATTTTATTTATTTTTGAATTGTCGGGGCTAAAAGAGAGAGTATTTGTAGTGGAAAGGTGGTGCGATGACAAAACATCTGTTCCGTGTGTGGGACCGGGAGCCTTCGGCGGCTATTCCGACTAAATCGTTTACCGCGTCCGCGACACCCCGTAAACGAGCTTAATGCGATCGTCGATGACAAATATAATCTTTGCTCTAAAGCGAGTTGACTTGACACTGTTGTTATTCCGAGAAACGGAAAGATTTATTTTTACTCAAAGAGCTAAATATTCAGGTGAAAGATATCTGTGAGGGCGTTGTTTGCCCGACTCGTTAAATCTGTCGACGGAGTCGCGTTTTCTGTGTAATTGCGCCGATGATACCGAAAAATCTGCCCGGATTTCATTGCTTTGATATTCAGTCTCAAAGAAGGAATAACATTTATTAATATCCCATTCTAGCGAGCGTCGGAATCGGAGTTGTTGATCACACCGGCAGACATCCATACAAATATTATAAATGTGAAAGTAACTCTGTTTGTTAGGTACCGTTTCAAGACTTTAGTCTTTAGGCTTTAGGCTGGTCTCATCGTAATGAAATTTTCCAAGGAGATAGATTTTAACCTGGACAAGAACATATGCTATACATTATCACGCTAATAACTTAGAAAGGTGGCATGGCTCATGGCTTGTATTAGAGTAGAAAAGCTTTATGCAAGACATATGATAGAGTATTAATATTCTCCAATATCCACGTCAGGTAACAAATTTAATTTATAATCAACCTTTACTAAGTAAGTAAGTAAATCGCGTACCTAATGCCTTATCCGATGTTGTGGGTAACAGATAATTGTATACAAAAAATATTGATACGTAATTATTAGCTTTAAGAGCATTAATCTTGCTTGGAAGCTGTGTAGGAACCTATAGCTTGCTTGCAAGACTCAGATAATACACGGCCCCCTACTGTGAAGCTAGCTGTTCATATACATTAACAGCTGCTGTAAAGCAATTAATATGACGACGTTCACTCATTTAGTTGTACACATAAAGAAATCTCTATTTTTATTATAACGATCTTGCTTACATTACTTCCTTATTATCACGTTTTAGACATTATATTTAATATACAGCGCTAATTATGAACGAGTTCTTTATTACACAAAGTGAAGGCCCATTCACAAAATATCTTAGAAGAGGTTAATCGCCATTGTTATTCTTTTAGGTTCACTTAGGGTTCTGCAAGCTTGTTAGATATGTTATTTTTATTATAAAGAATTAATTATCTCGCAATTATCAATATGAATAAATTGAATGAATATAGATACTTTTGAATCATGATTTAAGCTCGTTTAGCATTAATTGATCTGTTATAAAAAAAAAATTGTTACTCAGCAATTTTCTGGCTTCGGTATTTGATTAAAGTTACTTGTGACGCAATATTTTGGTAAATTACCAGATTTATGGGCTAATAACTCACGTAATTCCAACCTAAAACTGTATTAACAAAATCAAAAATCTACTAATATTATAAATGCGAAGGTTTGTGAGTATGGATGTATGTTTGATCCTCTTTCACGAAAAAACCACTGAACGTATCTTGATGAAATTTGGCACAGAGGTAGATTATAGTCTGGATCTAGTCTCTAACACTTAGGATACTATTTTTTCGATATCACGCGGGCGAAGCCGCGGACGCCAGCTAGTTAGCTTATATAGGGAACCCACTCGACGATGAATTACCTATTACTTGACCAGTGCTCACTAATTTAATTAGCATAAATTGTTATGCTGGATAAACGAATTTAGACGTGTAATTTTTTTTGTCTTAGTTAAATGACGTGTGAACAGCGTCTTGTTAATTTTTATTTGCCATAGAAATTAGTGTCCCTGGGTCACTACCACTTTTCACTCCGGAAGTTAGAATTAAAGTGTCAATGTCCTCACACCCCCCGAAACAGTTAACTAGGTATGTGTCCATGTGTAATTTTAACAGTAGTTAAATGTGATTTTGCAATAAACATTTTTATAGTGATTGTTTTAGTTTGTGCGTCTACCGAGACTCAGCATAAGGTCATAGCTTTGGTTAGCTAGTGGGGCAGTGTCATTGGATTTTTGATCAGGTTCTTCTCAGTAGAACCTACGTAGTCTTGAGTTTAGCCCGGTTGATGGATTTAGGCTCGCCCCATGAGTTGTAAGACGAATGTGGGTAATCTTAGATAAACCACTTGTATATTTTCTATAAATATTAACAAGCCATGTAAGATAGTGCCGAGAACAAACCACATAAAAAAGAGGGTGATCATAAAAAATATGCCAACTCACTGTATTAATGTATTTAATTAGGAGTAGCTGTATCAATGCTTCTGACGACAAGCGTAATGTATTCAATTCCGCCATAGCCTAAACAATACGAGCTTTATTAAAATGCGTATTAAAACATATCTTGGAACGAAACAAAGGTCGTTCACACCGGTTTGGTTCCTACAAAACGTGGTGTGGGACCGTGACCGTTTGCGTTCCCTCAACCATTTTTAAAATTTTCGTGTAGCTACGACCAAACAAAAGTATTCGGACGATAATCACATTTCACGATCGACCGTCTTAATACAACTTTTAAACACCAAAGCATTTTGAAATATTCAATTAGCTTTCGCAATGATTTTTCGATACTATAGCACGATCTTTATAGTCCTCCAACTCATGGGTTCCCAACCACGGCGGCCACATTAACCGCTAACGGCTCGTCACCGTAAAAAATGTCTCCGTAAGTAGGTAGTTAAGAATCCGCTGTACCATTTATTTACAAGAGTGAATCCGTCTTAGAAAAACTAGCATTCAAAATTATTAATGGTCTGTTTGAATGGTGCGTCACGCGGCTCATTGTTGGCGCGCACTCCGTCCGGATGCGCTCGCTGACACTAATTATTCCCATAGTGCTTGAATGATAGATTGCCCTGGACAAATCACTTCTAGCTTCACTCCCAAATAGTAAAAAAAAGTCGTGTGATTAGTTTTTTAAGTCGGAGCCCACCGATTGTCAAAGAACGTGGGTTGACTTGTACCGTTTGTCTAAAAAGGTAATATGTTACTGTAAAAAGTCAAAATGTCCGCGATGCTATCTTTCGTAGACTTCTGTCAGATTGGTAAGTTTAATCCCGTTCAAAATTATTCACGTCAAACAGAAGTACATGAAATTTTGATATTTTTAATTCCGTGACGGATCTTTTGTTTATTATTTCCCTACAATAGAAAATCTGACTTTATCTATATGCATGAAGATGTTTAAATATCTATGTTTACAAATAGTTACATTTCCTTGCGGTAAATAGAGCATAGTTTGGCGCACTGCTTAACGGTAACAGGTGAACTTCTAATTAAGAATTAGCTACCTTGAATTGCGGCTAATTATGCACCCCGTATGTGTAAACATCTGATTAAGTCTGAATAAAGAGTCGCTTTAAGCAAACTCAAGATAGATTTTGCTGCGTGTCTTATATAATATGTGTACTATTTATATGAAAAGTTGTTAGTAGATACTTAATTTCGGGCACAGGTCAAACGAATTCATGTCATCAGCACAATTTGAGAAAACAATTTGATAAAATCGTTTTATTTGGTCTGTTTTCGAAATGTATATCTAAGTTTGCGAATCGTTATGACTATGACGTCATTAGCCTTGGCCAGTTGGCTATACAAAGCGCGTCGCGCTCACTCCGGTCGGAGGGGAACCTACTTGTTAAGGCGCTCCCATCACCGGAGCATTTGCCTGTAGTGTAACAATCCCCGATTCGATGTTGAACATAACATTACAAATAGACGCTCTTTCATCAGGAGCGTTTGTCAGTAATATAACAAGGATTTTGTACACAAACCAGACGTTAAATCGTAGCATTGGGCATTGTAATGTTCAGTTCTCTTCACACACTGAATTGCATCATACATGAAGCATCAATATTAGTTACATTACAGACAAATGTTGCTGGTAATTGAGTTCCAATAAGATAAAAATCAGTCACCGACTGTAAATACAATATTCTAATAAAAATATTTGAAATATTACCTCATACAAAAAAAAAACTCAACAACCCTCTTGACTACCATTTTATCTAGAACTCTGGTAGGTTAAAGAAAAGGCGAATCAAAGTTTTCACTCAAAAGATCACGAGGTAGGTATTATACAACACAAAAATCGATGATTCTTTCGTAATAAAATTTTCAAAAACAGCAACAACAGAGAAAAATTGGTCTAATGCACGACGCCGTAAATTTTCTGCTTAATCAGCCCCTTAACGACATTTGTAAAAACTCAGGTATCTTGGTATTTCGATCTAGAGAAAATTCAGTTAATCTTAGAAACTAATAATACCTACCTACCTATGTTACTTATATTAATTGTACAAATAGATTTCGTGAACGATACCTTAAAGTTGACCTATCAACCTCAAACAAAGTAACGGAGATAACATAACAAATCGCTTCGGTAACTGCGATACTAACTGAAACGATAGCGTCGATCGAGGCGGGGGCCGTACCGCGCCCAATGAAATATTATCTCCTGTGTGACTTACGAGTACTGGCCTCTCGACCAAGCATAATGACATTTTAGTATTACAACATTTTATCTACACGAGACGAAAAGTTCCAAGATAAGTTAAACGCCAACTGGTTTATTGTTTCAGAAAGTTGACAGCCGATGTAATTTGTTAATGTCAAGCGGCGTTTGCGGCGGCCGGCGACACAGCGACGTATCTGCGCCCGCGGCCCGACCGATCTGACGTAACCTAAAAATACACGGCGACATCACTTCGTCCCAAGTCTCCAACTCCTTGCCTATCTGTCGTACTGATTTAAATAATGAGATTTATCATTCCTGTGTGCACAAACTCATAAAATTATTATCTGGCATCGTTATATTAGTTACATTATTTAGTAAAGCTACTGAATAAAGTAGTGATAATAATTCACCTGTTCGTTTAAAATCCGTTCTGTGATATATCATTAAACTTACTAAAAATCTGAATGACGCATTATTAATAGATGTTTCTGATAAACGTCAAGTTGCGCCCACCTACATAGCTTATCCTTAATCTTATACTAGATTTGAGAAATGATCAACACTATGATTGATTTTAATGCTTAAGTAAAGTGCGAATATTTAAAAGGAAAAATATCGCTGGTATTATAAATATTTCTCTCTTCCATGGTAAAGAAACCCAGTGAAACAAACAGATGTCTAAATAAGAAAAACGCACAAGAATTTTGCTTATACCGGAGTATTACCTGAGTAAGCAAGAAGGTTGGATCCCTTCGCAAAAGAAAACCAGAATGACCTAGGATCGGATGCAGCACTGCCCGTAATAAAATACACATGCAGAAGGAACAATCATTAGCATCAAACATGCAATCCTAACCCAAATTTCTCCACCTTCTTCTCTTCAAATCGATAGTATTGTTCACACTTATTGGATCTGGTGGCTCCGTACCAGGAATCAGGCTTCACCAAAAGAAACGACATTGGAATTTTTCAACAAAAATTTACGGAAAATTGTAAAAAAGAAACTTTAACTGATTCAAACATATTTTAGTAATCACATTTTCGAGCGCCGGTTTTCCTTTGGTTTTATACAGGCACTGACTAAGTAAAACTCACCAAACAGCCTAATAAAAATAAACATAAAAATTATGCGCAATCGTAAGCAAAAAAAATCGAATTGAGAACATCCTCCTATTAATTCCATAGAATAAGTTTTTACCAGAATCCAGAAAATCCATTTTATAACTTGACTAGCTTCCGCCCGCAACTTCGTCCGCGTGGCAAAGTTACTTTGGGCTAACGCTAAATTTAATCCGCGTGATGATCGAAAAAGAAATATCTTTCTCTCCCTTTTCTTCCCCCATTCTCCCCCTTTTCTCACCTTTTTTAGCCTATGTCCGTCTCCAGGGTGCCAACTATCTCTGTAACAAAATTCATCAAAATCGGTTTAGCTATTTAGGCGTGAAGACGTAACAAACAAACGATAGTAAGGATAATAAAAAAGTACATTAATACCTCTGGGTTCGAACCCCACGTCCGACAAAGTGCTATTGGAATCTACCTGGAATTACTAGTCAGGAACTCAGGAGTTGTGCCCAGCTTTGTGCCCAACTTTTTTTTTATGAATCTCGCAGTACAACCAAGGAGTTTGTCGTCTTCTTAACTGGGCGAATCCTGTAGGTGCCTTAAAAATTAAGACCTCCGGCCAGGGTAAAAACTTACAAACTAAGCGACTCCACGCTAAGAGCACCCCCTGTGGGGTACGAGCCTCGGCTTAGGGCGTCCCTGAGGGACAGCTAGGGAAAGGCTGGATCTGAGTTGATTTGAACAGAAGGTACCATGACATCTTATAGCAGTTATAATTTCTGTGTGAGAAAGAGATGGTGCTAGACCTGTATAGCTCTGTCTCTTTCCTTCAGTGGAATAAGTTCTGTTTTAAGACGTCGTGGTAGCTGCTTTTTGTTTGTAAAGGAAAACAAAAAAGAACCTTTATTCAAATACCTTATTAAATAATAACGTCCGCAAATGAATAATAAAACACGCGCAGTGTTTATATCATAGCAACAACAAGGTTCATATCGTGATTTATTCGTAAAAAGATAATCCTGATCATCCACCAGGCCCTAATTCCCGAGGGGCCCTTCCCTGATAACTATATCGCGGGTGCTCTCGTTTTCAAATAAGTAAATTAACGTGGAATTGAATTAAGTTTCGTCCCGAGTTGAGATTATGGCGATTTAGTGAGATTATCTGAATGTGTTAAACGTCGCCGTTGGGTTTTAATGGAAGGGCGTGGGTCAGACCCATTGTTTAATTATAGATAGTGCTCCGGTATAAAGCCACGAAGCGTGGTCAGGTTTTACTACTCATATTTATGTTTATACGTAAGAAGGTACCGTTTTTATGACTCTATTGTGGACTGTGGTTTAACTTTATAATACGTTATAATATCAGGCTGTTTGATATTGTTTAATTGTTGTTTTGCTTGTTATTTAGATTTTTACTAACATTTTTGTCCAGATGGTTTTGTAGATTAGGACCTAGACATAGTCAGTTAGTTTCAATCACCATGGCAACAATTATGTACCATACCTATGATAAACTGTATTGATATTAAATTAATCTCCTTAATCTAGAGATGAGTAGGTTTTTTTACTGCGCAATATTTTGCAGCTGCGTCTCTGTGTTGCCAGCTAGTAAACGTAGATGTTGCTAGACTTTATTTACACTATCAGCTTTTATTACAAAAGAACATTTCATTTTTATTTTATAAATGCTTTTGTGTGTATGAAAACGTACAAATCAAAACGATTACTCGTGATAAGAAAATACAATTAAACTTTGTCTTTATACACAAAATCGAACTCATTGACTGGCCGTTCGAAGCGAAGTGTAAGTTTGGGAATACTTTTTTTTCCTCTTAACGGGGACCAAGTCTTGGCGTGTTCAAGTCTCGGTAGCTATCGTAAAGCCGCGTAGAGATCGACGCCGATAATTGAAAAAAACGTTACGACTTCTGAATCTTAACACCGATTTAAAACTGCGATGGATAAATTAAAAGAATCCAACCCCGGACGATTGTTTTTCTTTCCGATTCTTTGCCTCCGATTTAGCCGATAAGCGTGTTCTGAGCGAACTTTATGTTCCGATTGTACTTGTGTACATTGTGTGTAGGTGGCGCTGTGTCGTGTGCTTTTACCACTTCTTTTTAATTTTAATTAAAAACAAAATGTATTACAATTAAAGGACATTAATCGTGGTAGTTTCTTTGCGACTGTCTTGGTAATTCTTCAAGCTATTTTGAATCTTATTCATGTTAAGGTTCTTTAACTACATTGTTTTTAAACTCGATTTCGTCATTTAATTTAGATTATTAATGAGTACGTAGAGTAAATTGATTTTGGATTATTATTGGCAATAGTCATAATCAGCGTTCTTTTGATGAAATTTATTGATTGCGAGCCCCCACACCCCTCTTATGAAGACAATCAGCACACTTAAAACCGCTGCTCCAGATAGCCATTAACTCATTATTTTTACTAACTAATCCTTACTCTAGGCGATGTCGTTACTGAGAAAGAGTGCGTCGCATCCGACCGTTCTCGCTCTGAGGCGATGTTGATTCCTGGACTGGTAGTGCGGTACCGTAAGTATCCGTTATCAATATCATTAACATTCATCATCTTTTATGCCTTGCACCTTTTCTAGACACGTCAAAATCAAAGCAATGTTTAAGCTATCGCATAGATCGAAAATATGTTCTAAGGTGAAGTAGCTACTAACCAATGGCCACCATGCACTAACCATAGGTACCACCAGAGGGTTAGAGGGAGAACCTGTTGCCCTCCTCCTCAGAGGCTTGAGATTTTTAAGTAAATAGTATCTTATCCTGCCTTTATAGAATAAGTGCGAACGTAATAGCATACAGTAGAATTCGTTATACAAAATATTTTTTTTTAACAAACGTGCGCGCTCTGTAAGAAGCGACCTTTTTATTATGCTTCTGATTTGCCACCCATATTGGATTTTGGCATGATCGATCGATAAAACGCGATAGAGGCTGAATGAAAAAGGAGCCCCTTGCAATTAGGCACTACTAAAACTAGGATGTTTGGAAGAATTTAAAAAATACAATATTTTGTTTTCAGTTTTATTATTATCTAAACTTATATTATATCTATACTTAATATTATAAGGCTGAAGAGTTTGTTTGTTTGTTTGAACGCGCTAATCTCAGGGACAACTGGTTGGAATTTGAAAATTCTTTTAGTGTTGGATAGTCTATTTCTTGAGGAAGGCTATAGGCTATATAATATCACGCTACGACCAACAGGTGCTGAGCAGCGTGGGTGAAACCGCGTGGAACAGCTAGTCTTCTATATAAATTGACTTAAAGGTGAAAAAAAACGATTTAAAACCAAAATTTAATTTCAGAATATTCACAATATTTCTACCATTTCCGAAGCGGCTTTGAGCTCGCCTCGCGCGTGCTTGCAGCCCTTTTCTAAATAAAAAGTCAAAAGAAAAGCACGAGCTCGCTTTTTTCGTTCAAGCAGCACCTTTTCCTTTCATTCTTTTTTAGCCGATGGAAAAAAACAGGAGATTCTCAATTCGGCGTCTTTTTTATGTTTTACGTACTTATGACCTTAACGATCGATCTTTTTTTCTCCGATTTAGTTCCTCCAATTTAGTCCCATTTTTGGAAATTTAATCAATCCCTAAAGGTCAAACGTATGTACCGATACAGTAACGCAGGACGAGTACCTACGAGTGCATATCGCTTCTCAGGACTCCGTTTTCCTCGCGTCGCTCTATACTCTCGCACTCGCCCTATCTCGTGTAAAAGCTAGCTACGTCCTTACTGCTGAGCTTCAAGCTGCACTTCAGCAGGCGTTGGTCAGCTAGGTGACGATGGTGTTCGGTGCTTCTTTTAAGATGAACAACAGAAGGAAGAATCGGAATCCTTAAGAGTTACCGGAAACCATTCTTGAAAAGTAAAGATTTTTCTTTTTTGAAGAAATCTATTCTGTCATTGAATTTAACATAAAAATTAGATACTATTGTTTTTAGATTTCCATATTAAAAATAAGCTAAGCTAAGTTTCAATTAATTAGATCTGAGTGCATGCTTGATCATTCTCATGTCTAATAATAAAATTGCTTGATCAACCGAAAAAGTCATCGCTATCGATTGAACAAAACATGACTCAATTCTGTCAAATTTATTTAAAACGATTATGCAGATACCATTTTACTAATATGTTATTCTTATTTCTCAATTAGGTACACAGCTCTTGCTATTTAAGCTTTTGCGTTCAATTCAAACAATTTCTCCTTACAACTTAACACCCCGAGTAGTTAAAATTGGTATAAGCGTGTTATAAAAGGCGAGGGAGTACGGTCGGAACAATAATTCACAAAAATGGTGAGCAGTTAATGTGCTCCCGGGCCTGAGGGCGACATAATCATCCGCAAAACTAAATTTAATGCTAATAGCACTTTTTAAAATAAAACCTCGACAGGGTTGGGTGCTTAGTGGCATTATTTAAAGTGATTTTAATTATGTTGAAAGCAGATGACACCGAGTTCCTACCTCTTCATTGTCCGTTGGCGACCGTCGCTCGCCGAAATTCAAGTCTGTTGGGTTCGTATTGGCGCCTTAGGTTGTTATTAATACTTGAAAATTATGTTTTGCGGTAGGTGACATTTCGAGGGTGTTTTCTTAAAGCTGTCGCAGGGTTTCAGGTGACTCTACTTGAAGCGATTTTTATTGCAGTTATTCTGTTGGGCTATGTGGGTCCCACCCACTCTTAAAAGCACTTTTCATTACACACTGTCTGTAACCTTTTGTGCTTTTTATTAAAGGTAGCAAAAAAGACAAAACATGATCTTTTATGTATTTATAAGAGAACATTGCCATTTTATTGTTGACGAATTCATAAATGTATTTGATGAACAAATCAGTCACGACGAACCGATGCGCGGCGGCGGCCGACCCAGTATCACAAGCGGTGGTGTATGTATCTAATAGTCACGCACGTAACGTTACACCGCGTATTCGCTAGACTAGGACCCCACCAGTGCGTGCCTCTAAATCCGACGAAGCCAATAAATCACACGAAGGCAAACATTACGAGGGCTTTCTATGTATACTGTTACGCATACTGCCCCGCGTTTGTGTACCACGAGCCGGTGTTTGTGCTCGGCTAGTCGTTACAAAAGCAGAGTGATTCACAAACATTCATAAAGCACTCGGCTCGGTAAATGCGCATCGATGTCAAATGGAACGATGACACTACAACAACGGCAATTTGCCGCCGCTAAATATTAAATATCTCGTTTTGTTTTAATTACTCTTTCAATTTGTATACATTTTAATACATACTAGCTAGTTTATGGAATTCATATGATTCGTGGTTATACTGGAAATTTTAGTTACGTTTAGTTTTGTAAGTGATTAAGAAGTAAGTTTAGTCCGAGTTGAACAATATTCCATTGACTTTATTTGTGAATCACGTCCATGTTCGATTTTTTTTTGTATTTACTTGTATCAGTAGAGATACCTCTTTAATATTTTCTGATCTTCTTCTTTTTCGTGCCACTGGTACGACTGTCTTTGTATCTTGTTGGTTCAATACTTACCATTTCTACCACCTCGTCGTGCCACCCCGCAGAGATAGTATAGGCAACATGTTTTTCAGCTAAGAGGGCGGGATAGGAGGAAGAGCATAGTTTGCGACACGGCTCCACTACCACAACCCGTGCGGGGTTGTGGTAGCGGAGCCGTGTCACTAAGGTTATCCCACTTAACGTGGTTAGAGTTTCATCTTCCCACTTTAGTTCGAAGACGGTTAAACGATTTCCAGGTGGACCTCTGAAGGTTGCAAGAAGGTGCTAACTTGGTGGTAAGTAGTCATAGGGATAGGACAAGGTGCCTGTTTTTATGCCGTTGCTTGAGCGCCGTATAACGGGTGGCTAGTGTGCTCTGCGTTTTCGACTATTTTGTCGGATTTGTGTAGATGTAATACCAGCTATGGGGAACCTGTAATTGTTCTGTAAGTTTTTTTAAAGCAACATCTACTTCCTTATCGTGGCCGGACCGATGACACACTGCAGATGCATATTCGCCTGCAAAGAAGCAATGTACTAGGCTACTATTACAAAGCACCTGAGGAAAAGCACTTTTCTTTGAGGTGACTGTCAAGTACGTTCGATGTTCTATCGCCAGGCTAAGTTATTCCGGAGGTAGAAACCGCATGCCTGTGTCTTTTTGAGAGCGTTATCTATATATCTAGAATTTTAGCCTGCTTTAGTTTTGTTTGTTGTAATTTGTTTGCTTGAGTTGCTAGGGTGAGGTTATCAATATATAGGAACCACTAGCAGTATTCAAAACTAGGTTGGACGTTGGTTTAAATGTTAAAGTGAATAGGAGCCATAGCCCTTATCTGGGTCCTTAGTCTAGACAAGTTTGGTAATCTACTACATACTAAACTTGTCAAAATCAACCATTATGCGATCAGTGATCGACCATTCTGACACTATTGTAATAGCAGACTTAGGCCCCAGGTGTAGGTATGTGTGGTCATTCTTCTACGATCTCCATCTGCTTTTTTCCGAAAAAAAAAGAACGTTTAAAAGGAGTTGATTCTGACGTTTGATTCCTAAGTTTACCCTAAATACTACGTAAAGTGACTGTTCCCTAAAGGAAGCTTGTAGGAATCGAGTTAGTGCCTGAACCTTGGTTCATCACGTTTAATAGTCTCTGTGGCTACTTTTCCTTTTAATTTTATGGTATTTTTTAAACTTCATAGATCGACGTTGGTTTCGATGTCGATCATTGAAGTTTTCCTTAAAAAACATATTTATAAGATCGGTATTTAATAATGTTGCGTTGTGTTATCATCGTTTTTATTTTACATTTTACTTAAACTTCAACTTACTGAAATACTTTTTATATTCTTTTTTAGAAAGAAATGTGCCAACAAATATATAAATTTATTTGGTTCATGCTATGGCCTTAACGGGTAACACACTAACACTACACTGTATACGTGTCGGCTGCGCCAAATAAGACCGTTTAGCAAAATTTTGGCCAGCTAGTACCCGTCACTGATGGGTACTTAAATATTTTAAATAGAATAGATAGGACTGTGTGCAAAAGACTCACTCTCTCAGATCCAGCCTGTCCCTTTGCTGTCCTCCCTCAGAGACGCAATAACCCGAGGCTCGTACCCCACAGGGGGTGCCCTTAGCGTGTAGTCGCTAAGTTTGTTAGTTTATTGCCTGGCTGGAGGTCTTAATTTTTAAGGTATCCACAGGAATCGCCCGGTTAACCATACGACAAACACCTAGGTTGAACTGCGAGATGCCATTCAGGAAAAAATAAATGCAGAAACATAAAATATACAAACGGTAAATCCTTACTAATATTATAAAAGCGAAAGTGAGTTTGTTTGTTTATTTGTTTGTTTGTTTGTTACCTCTTCACGCTTTAATGGCTAAACCGATTTTGATGAATTTTGGTACAGAGATAGTTGGGAACCAGGAGACGGACATAGGCTATTTTTTATTAAAAAAAAAGTTAGTATGAGGGAGAAAGAGGGAAGAAACGGGAAAACTTAGCGTTGCTATTAAAAATCAATAAGGCGCTACCGAATTTAACGCGAGCGAAGCCGCGGGCAAAAGCTAGTTAAAAATAAAACACACTTTTTTCTGGTTTTCAACTTTGTTTCCAAGGACGGAAATAAAATCTCGTCAACGAATATCAGCAACGTTGTTATTAGTAGAAGTAAGTTAGGATTAGGTAAAGAGTAAGTACAAAGTATTATTAGAGAATCAAGGTACAATGGTATGTGAAAGACCATCTTAGTTTAAAAAGTTATATAGTTGTATGTGTAGTTATGTAGAAGGTCTCGTGCAGTTTGCCTGTAATGGCGACCGAGTAACGTGGGTATCCATGGCGGTCAGCGCAATTACGCATTTATAGGATAAAAAATACTGTGATCGTAACACAATTATTGTTACCATCAATGCAGTTTAATGTCTGATACTCTGACAACTGGTTGAACCCAATACCGGTTACCAATTGGTTTAAGTGATCGATGGCTCTTAACAAATTAAAATATTTGGTACCACACTGGAATTACCTACTAAAAACTGGCAGCATTTTTATACAGAATCTGTTTTAGTACCGTGATAATTTTATCTTAGCTCCTATATGAAAAGTCAAACAACATCATGAAGCAGTCAACAGAGCATTTTGTACATCAACGTACTCTTATTAAACGACGATTAAGAAGAGTTTTAGATGCCCCCTCTGCAGATCTTGCATGGAGTCGAAATAAACAGTCACACATGTTCTCCTTGAATGTACAGGAATCACCGAAATCCGGAAAATGATACTGTGTACACCAGGCTCACTTGCGAAAGAACTCGAAAAGACTCATCTGCTTCTGGAAGGAGGTACAGCCTACACAATGGTCCATTAGAAGGATAAAGTGCGGAAACCGGACCCCCGCACCACCCATGAAGCGGGGTCCATATGAAGAAGAAGGAGGGTTTTTTCAGAACGTATATCTTAATATATATAAATCTCGTGTCACAATGTTTGTCCTCAATGGACTCCTAAACCACTTAACCGATTATAATAAAATTCGCACACCATGTGCAGTTCGATCCAACTTGAGAGATAGGGTAGGTAGGGTAGGTAGGGTCTTTTCTATTTCCCATACAAACGTTGTCTAAATAAAATGGAGAGTCAAAATCCTAACTAATACAAGCGAAAGTACTAGGCTTGCATGAATTCACGGTGAAATTAATTCCAGCAGTTTGATCTGTGGATTCAAGTTCTTGATAGAACCAACGTGCTGGAAATATAAAAGAAAGTCGTGTTAGTAACACTATTTATAACTCAAGAACGGCTTTACCGATATGGCTGAAAATTGGTGAGGACTTCCCAGGAAACGGACATACTTATCTACATACTTTTCATCCCGGTAAGAGAAGTAGGGTAGGTAGGGTGGGTAGGTTAGTAGGTAGGTAAGGTAGGTTAATCCTTACTAATAAAAGCGAAAGTACTAGGCTTGCATGAATTCTTTCTCAGAAAAAATTATCTTACTAAGTACGAAAATCGGCTTATTATTTATTGCCTTTAAGGCGGAACAGAGTTCGCTGGGTCAGCTAGTCTAATATATATAAATCTCGTGTCACAATGTTTGTCCTCAATGGACTCCTAAACCATTTAACCGATTATAATAAAATTCACACACCATGTGCAGTTCGATACAACTTGAGAGATAGGGTAGGTAGGGTATGTAGGGTATGTAGGGTATGTAGGGTAGGTAGGGTATGTAGTGTAGGTAGGGTAGGTAGGGTATGTAGGGTAGGTAGGGTATGTAGGGTAGGTAGGGTATGTAGGGTAGGTAGGGTATGTAGGGTAGGTAGGGTATGTACGATAGGTAGGGTATGTAGGGTAGGCAGGTAGGTAGATAGGTAGAAAATTGCATTGCAACGCATGCCGGGGCACAGCTAGTATGTATATAAGTAAAAGAACCTTAAATGTTTGAATGTAAATAAAATCTAAAAAAATAATTAATATAAACTGAAAAGAAAAACTGTACTGGACTTGTTTTTTAGGGTTCCATACCCAAAGATTATAACGGGACCTTTTTGCTAAGACTCCTATGTCCGTCAGTCTATCCGTCTGTCACCAGCCCGTACATCATGAACCGTAATAATTAAACAGTTATAATTCACAGATGATGTATTTTGGTTGCCGCTATAACAACAAATACTAAAAAACAGAATAAGATAAAATAAGAACCTCAAACCAACCCAGCCGCCGCGGTAGACGCCCCGACGACTCCCGGCCACCGTAGATGTGGGCCTGTGGACGGTGAGCAATGGGTAGCTCACCGTCTGATAGGCCGTGTTGACGACGCGTTATCGTTTCACGCGCGCCTCAATGAGATTTCAGCAAAGCAGAGGGGCCTGCCAGAGCCTCCGCCTGCCGGGTTGCGGGTTGTTCGAAAGAGATACCGCGGCCCGGAACGTAAAGGGCAATAGAAGGAAAATGGGTGGGTTTTAGTCAGTACAAGTGTGACACTCCCCCCCGCTGAACCCCGAAGTTATTTGATGATTTCCAATCCGCAAAAAAGGGGGCTCCCATTCAACAATCGTGTATTTTTGCCATTTTTATAGATAACTGGACGCACCTCGCGGTACCAATCACTTTGATTGGGACTTTTAAATACATTTAAACCTTTGTCTTGAATCAATCTATCTATTGCTGAGAACTGCATTAAAATCCAACTTTCAGAGATCTAAACGACAGCGGAAAAGACTTCATATTAAACTATGTAAAGATGGTACGAAACACTTCTTTTCAGTGTTTTATGCAGTCGGGTTTTTCATTCATCAAACTAAGTAATTCTACGTAAAAAAATATTATTGGGAAACGACTTTTATTTTCGGAGTGCAAAATCAAAATATCGATACGGTAGAACGCAAGGTAACGCACTCAACTCACTGTGCTGCTGGATGAATTGGAGTTAGCAGTACAGGGATTATAGAGGATCGGGGGTTTTTAAAGTCAAGTGATATCATCAAAACTAGTAAAAAATAATCTCCTATTTTCTGCCTAAGTACAGATCCAGGAAATAAAAAGCAATGACGGTTTTTTTAAAGATATTTTTACACCCATGAGGTACTTCTAAATTATTTTCAAGTTCAAAGATTTATTGTTTAAACTAATTATAAATTAAACTAAAATTATTAAACTAAACTAAACTAAACTTATAAAGAAATTAAAAAATAGCGTCAAAAAATTCGTCCTCAACGCTGTCAGTTGGCAATGTCCCCAAGAGACTGGCCGCGTTGCCACGTTGTATGGCAACGCTAAGCCTCTGGCCAAAGTAAAAGCCAGCCCTTGGGTCATGGGAAGTGTCAACCAAACGTTTTGATATAGTCTTAAGAAGGCTGTGAGCACAAGGACCCCACGGTTTCCCTTCTAAATTATTAGATTAATTGAAAACCGAAATAATATGGCCAAACATTAATCGGACGCATCGAAAACGCGTAGATGCGTGGAATAAACCCTGAGTACCTTGTTTAATGATGGGATCATCTTACAGCTTGACGCCGCTGATCCGCAAGCGTTGATAAATCACACGAATATAAACACGAGGTGGGATTTCGTTTGTTTTTTGAGCCACAGCAGGAAGTAACCCTCACATAACATCTGAAACGTGTCTTATATTTGTTAAACAAACGTAATGGCTGAGTGCCAACACTATCATCTTACTTTTATTGTTTAAGGGATGCACCTGCGTTTACTCTACCTTGACCAATCTGAAAACTGGTTGTTGTAAAAGTTTTAGAGAATAAATAGTACTTATGTGTAAGGGGGAGTACTGATTTTAAATAAGTAAATCGAAGAAAATTACATAAGATAGAGACATCCAAAAGCAGACTCCGTTAAAATCAATATTCGCGAGTAGTGGGATGAATTAATTTTTTATTGGACTGCGCAATGCAAAGGAGGGTAATGCGTTTATAATGTGCCTATAATAATGTATGTCTTACGGCGTTCTAGAAAAAAAATTAATGGATTGATTTTGATGATCCTTACGGCAATCGATTTGTTTTCATTTTGCGAGATTAGTTAAGACGTAACAATAATGACAAGGCGATGACTAAACGCCATTATTGTGAAAAATACACTTACTGTTAATAATAGAGAGCACAATTTTACGACTTTAAAAGCAAATATCATACCTCAAAGGAGTATGTCAGGATCGTAGCAGCTGGCGTTCTGTAGTTTCTGTCTACCCCCATGTATGTATGCATATCACCTAAAATTTCCTTAAGAAAAAGTATTTTAGTAACCTCGAAATATTTTCTTTATGAGCTTTCGACATAAACTCCACCACACATTCCAATATTTCAATTTACTGCAAAGTTTCTTTTTCACAGAAAGTCCCCATTTTGTGTTTTGTCAGATATTATTATTTTTCATCGAAATCGCTGCATTTAGTCCATAATAAACGGAGTGCAGGGGCTTAAATCGTTAGTTGCTCATTATTACCGCGACAATGGGAGGCGGTGCGCAGTTAGGCATTAGAAAGGCCGAGCTTTCGCTAATGACATCCCGGCGCGCCTTATGTATGCCGACACGGCGCTTTACCGAATAACTCTTTGTTCGACGAACGAGGCGTTTAATTTACCTTTTTAAATGTTCCACGTTCTGTGGATAATTTGATAGAGCTCTTCTGTGACAACGGTTGCATAAATATATCAAACAATGGGATTCGGGGTTTAGATAACTACTCATATTAAAGTTAAGTTTTTTTTTCTGGAAAATTAAAGCTTTCAGTCAAACTATACAACTGAGTGCCAAAATTTAGTTTCAAGTAAATTGTTTGACATACTTAATTATTTAAATAAAATTACCCACTTGTTTTCAGTATATTTCAGTTAATCATATTTTAAAGCTTAACGTGAATCCCGCCGTAGGCACCGTAAACCTTAGCAACGGTTACAATGAATGGATGTAAAATATTGCCATAATAACCAAGCGTTGGAAAAAGATTGGTATTTGCAGTAGGTACCTACGAATATTTTCGTAATTAGATTAATTAGTGAAATTCGCTGCTGGGTTTCCCTGCAAACTCAAAAACACAAATTTAAATTAGATTCACTCTATGTGCCGTGTAGAAAGTACTTAAATCTCATTTCAGAATAACTAACAATTTAGTATAGGGGTGGTGCCGAGAGGGAACTTAAAATTGTATGTATCTATTTCGTGAATTATAAGTACGTAGATGATACCTACTTAGTTTTTCATGAAAGGGCTGAACCTGTATCTTTAGTACAGTTCTTCATACAATGGTCAGTCCGTTGTCTAAATGTGCATAAACTTAAATTGGTGCATCTAGAATTCATAAGAGCATCAGAACCTAATGAAAACCGGGCAAGTGCGAGTCGGACTCGAACACCGAGAGATCCGTACAAACTAGCTATATAAAAGGCCATATCTTTTGACTGCGTAGATTTTGTGATATGATTTTTCCACAACTCAAATGTACTACATATTCGAGTATATGGCTTTAATTTCATTTCGATACCTTAACGTGTTCTCGAGATAAATAGTCTTTACAGACAGACAACGTACAACCTAGTGATCTAATAAGGGTTTCCTTTTTTTCATTTTTAGCAGGTACAGCACCCTAAAAAGCAAAATATGTTACTATAAGCATAACTTATAAGTACCGATGTTTTACAGAAGGTATATTGCAAGTAATAACAGTGTGTACGATTCTGGAAGCTACGAGCGTAGCGGCGGAACGCGGTCCGCATAGCGCCATCTATCATTGTTCGCATGCACTATAAGTTCCATGCGTTTATCTGTACCGGTGGGATGTGTTAAATGCAACGGCCGACAAACCCGACTCGTGTCAATATTGACATAAAATCCCATAATTTCGACCGCCATGCACACAATAGATTTATAAGATAAACACAGAGTAAAATGTCAGTAAATAGGATTGACAACATTTTAATATATGGTCTTGTATTTGCTTTGGGTTGGTTCGGCTCTCTGTTATGCCTACATGCGTTAATGCTGTACCGTGAAATCATTGTTTTTTGTAGACGCTTTGGAGATTAAATATGAATAAAAGGACAAAGCGCCGTGAACATATTGTATTTTTTTTGTTCAGCGGAGTTGACTTAGTAAGCCTGTGGGATTTTGGCATTGCGACATTCCATGCCGGTTAAGTACTTTTAACGTACGGGAATTTTAAATAAAGGTTTCTTTAACCTATGGGCTAAATGTTGTCACAGTTAAATGTCGTGACGGGTTAAGCTTGTTTTGTACTGCAATAACCAGTCAATACTTTTTGGAATACTGGTACCTACTAACAATAATTTAGTGATTCTAGATTCAACTATGTTTTTCTGCAATAAATGTTTGAATGAGAAATAGTTTTTTAAATGTATAAAGGTTTTGGCCTGTTCTTTTTCTCGTGTAAGTACATGAATCGTGTAACATTTAACAACTAAACTTCTAACTCAGTTAAATAGTTGGAGTAAGTGCTATATTGCTATGCCCGGCAGGTTGTGTAATATGCTCATTAAGTTTTAAGTTAGCTTCCATTTAAAAAAGTACCCATACACTTACTCATTGTAGAAAGCAATAAATGATTGAGTTTGTAGAACTTATGTATAGAAATGTGCCAACTATGACTTGGCAGTCGGTTGCAAAATAAACCAACTAATCTGCCAAACCGATTATTTGTTTTATTACCTACCTTTCTTCTGATCACAGCGGTCAAACCGTCGTTTTCGAGTCCTGCATACCAAAAAAACACAGTAAATAGAATAAAATTTTAATGAGTAATCTAGGCAGTCCGGGATACATTATTGATAATGTAAATAATTTTTATAGAGAACTAGCTTTTGCCCGCGGCTTCGCTCGCGTTTAATTCGAGGTAACACAGTTCCCCTTTCCTGATTTGCAGGTACCTGCTACTTGTAGTTATTTTCCTTTGCGCCTTATTTATTGTAATAGCAAAGCTAAGTTTTCCCTTTTCTTCCCTATATCTCCCTCATTTTTCTCTTTTAAAAGGGGTCCCAACTATCGCTGTACCAAAATTCATCAAAATCGGTTCAGCCATTTAAGCGTGAAGAGGTAACAAACAAACAAACAAACTCACTTTCGCTTTTATAATATTAGTAAGGATTAGTAAGGCTTTCTCATCTGGGTTACCTACTTTTAGGTAGGTACCCCTCTACCCAACCCTTGGGAGAGTACAATCGTGATGTTCTTATCTGAACATTATTTATATCAGTTAAGATTTGATGAAATTATATATATATTCATTATATATATTTATTCATTTTCATAAATATTATAAAAAATGAATAAACGTGTAAATAAATACATTATCATGTCTTAGATTAAATACTTACTAACGGAATGCTTAAATTTAAGAAAAAAACATTTCTTTGATACTCAAAAATATCCACAGAATATTTATAATTGACAGCAATTATTCGGGGTTGTGAAAAGCTACGCGTCTTTAACGCATCCGGCGGGATTTGAAGCATTAATATCCCATAGAAGATTACCTGCTTTCGTCCCTGTTTGTCAATAGTAATCTGTAAACAAAAGTTGTTAAAATCTGCTCTCTGGCGTTAACCGAGTTTGTTCAGGTGAACCCCTTTGACAATAACCAGCTTGCTTATAATAAGCCTCTTGAATGTCATTTTAACCGGCATCAATTTTGTTAAGCGATGACAGTTTTGAAATAGATGCCAATGGATCGGTAGGTACCTAACCGTACGACAACGTGTAATTACTTGGAAACATATTACATTACATTTAAAGTATTGTTAACAAAAGTCCATGAATAGTATAAAAACCAAACGAGAAAATTCTAAAGATCTCTTATAATATAACAACTATAACATATATTTCGTTAATTAATTTTTGATATTTTTACATATTTATTGTACAAAAATTAAAAAAAAAACTAAAAAAATTGGAACCCATCGGCATCAGGTCCAAGCTACCGGTAGGCGGTAGCAGTAAGGGCTGCATAGAGAGGGACCTCCTAACGATACGAACAGAGTCTAATATAGAACCTCCTCATTTTTTTAATTCGGTTAAAGAAAATGTAAGGATAATTATTGGGGTAATCTAACGTATTTCTCACTCAGTAACGCTTGCACAAAGCAGCAGTGGCGCGTCTCCTTGCAAGCTCTCACCACAGGAGCAGCCATCAAACGCATATTCTGTAGCTGATTAATGACTCCAATGAAAGAGATAAAAGAACCAGTAACAATAATTCATGTCACTATGTTTGTACACGTTCGACGTACAACAATGCACCACGTTGGCAAAGGGGTGATATTTAACTCAAAATCAATGCCAACTCCATTGTATGCACACCACGTCTACCAGGAGGGGGAACTTTATGTCTTTTGCTTATACTAATAACGCCACCCCTTAAAGGGTGGCTCGCTGGTTCCTTTCGAATAGGGAGCATCCAAACTTTGTATGTTAATATAAACACTCGTGTAGGCTTCCTTGCGAACATCACAGAATTCAATGTACCAAAAGCGTTATTATTACATAAGCAACCCTACGACAGAATTATTCCTTAAGGGTCCTTCATGAACAGGTTTATAACGAAGTTCAAAATGTCTTCGTATTAATTATATTAAATGCCGGTCAAGTAACAGTATAAGATGTGATTGCTTTGTGATCGTATTTTACTCTCGAATGTCAAATAAGCTTACTAAATGAAGAAGAAAAAGAAGAAGAGACAGGCACAATGACGCGACACCTGGATAGAAAACTAAGCGTTTTTTTTTTATACGAAGGCACGAAAGGTTAGATACCTACCTAATAGGACACCCAATTTCGCCAGTTATGTTTAAGTAAAGGCGGGCGAGCTTTTTATATAATTTATATATATGAAAAAAAGAACCGAGTCACGCGCTACACTTATAACTAGTGAGTACTTGACCCTGTTAGAACGCAGCAAAATGTCTTAAAACTAATAAAATTATATTGCAGAATCTAATATCACGACCGTATGGTTGGAATTTTCACCATATTATATTAACTAACTTATATCTCCATAAACAACATAAACATCGTTATTGCAATCAAAACGGCTCCTTAGCTGTTAATGAGAAATTCTTGATGAAAAAAATTCAAAAATTTAAATCAATCGGGTGTTTTGTATTAATTTTCTTGAATACTTTGCGAGATCGACAAACTACTTGGCTCACCTGTTATTTTTTTCAGGCTAAAACAGAGGCAAAGGCATGCTTCTAGAAGTTCTACACGACTTTAGTATGATTCGTCTGAAGCATAAGTTGAAGTCGTTTTCTTGTTAAGGTCTCTTAATGTTTTTTTTTATGTCTGTATTTAAGTATTTATTCATCTACTTTATAAAAATATTTTTTAGTATCTTTTTTTCTGTTATTGCTCCCACTGTGTTTTGTCACTGCGTCACCCTAAGATAATCTGGTAGAAAATTCCTGAGGCATTAAGTACGCCTTTATACAGTTTTTGTGCATAAAGTTTTCATAAATAAATAATTGCAGTGCATTTCCGAGGTCTGCAGATATGAGTAGTCTTACTATCACTATCTTTTAGATTTTGTTGTAATGGAGATCAATAATCCTTACTAATATTATAAAAGCGAGAGTGAGTTTGTTTGTTTGTTACCTCTTCACGCTATAATGGCTAAACTGATTTTAATGAATTTTGGTACAGAGATAGTTGGGAACCAGGAGATATTTTTTTTTAAAAAGAGTGGGATATGAGGAAGAAAGTGGGACGAAACGGGCAAATTTAGCGTTGCTATTACAAATCAATAAGGCGCTACCGAATTTAAAGTGAGCGAAGCCGCGGGCAAAAGCTAAGTACCTACCGAATAATACGACGACGTTTGAGAATTTGGTGGGTCAATATCTCAATGTATGGGATTTAAATATATTGAGATATGATTATATTTGACGGAATTCGTCATTTAGTCTTTCCATCTCCTAATGTCTCAGTAGCAACCACGAAGACTGCCCTTGTGCCTGATTGATGACAATAAGCTCACCCCATATTACATGGGACTTTTAACTATCAAAATGTGGGTGTACTATAAGGTACACGTCTGCTTAACCCTTCGGGATTTATGTCCGTAAGGATTGAGGAGCCACATCAGATTTTTTAAATCTGATCTCACCATTATTTAGCAGCAATTTAGCTTATTTTGCAGCACGAATTCTAGATTTAGCAGCAAAATATATCACTAGTTATTTTAATGCAAAAGTGGCTCCTCAATCTAAACATTTGAACTGAGGAGCCACCTGGAACTCGTTAAGTAATAGATGAATATTTATGAAAATCTTGCAGCATTTAGTAGCAATTTAGCATATTACCTGCTAAAAATTTTGCTTTTGTAGCTCTAAAACGAAAGAAAATACAATACTTTTTATATGGCTCCTCAATCTAACCTCAATAAGGGAATTTCTATTGGATGTGAGCGATCAATTAATATATTCGACATATTGATCATTTAGCAGGTCTTGTGTTTGTTTTTGCAGTATGCGACTAAAATCGTAAAACAGAGTAAATTTTTTATATGAACACATTTTCTTTGGCTCCTCAATCCTGACGCTCTAATTATATATATTTGACTGTAGCCACCTGAGATCTCAACGAAATCTAAAACCAGATATACAAACATTTAGCAGAAATTTCTGCTAAATATATCTGCACACTTCAGTAATGTACATATTTTGAATTCTGAAAAAACAATACTTTACTACTTTTTCGTAAATTCTGTGTGTAGGGTGACCACATTTTGGGGGTACCTACAAATTAAAATTTCACTTACGTACCCAAAATAATATTTATTTATTTATTTTGTCACATTATTTCCGGTTGTTCTCGTCTTGCTAACGAAGATACTTGCATGGACACAACCTTGTAACCAGGAATATCCATCAGCAACTTGGTCTAAAATACAGCCTTGTGGAATCGAAAGTGCCGTACCGTACCGTGCCGTAACTGGGTCGGGCACAAGCCTGTAGCATGTGCCCGACCCAGTTAACGAACATGGCGATATCACATTTACTGGGATCCATCCATTTATTTATTTATTTATGCACACACAAAATACATGACAAGACATTACATTAAGACTGAAGAGCACAAAGGTACTGCTTATTTCAAAAGAAATTACTTCCAGCAGACCTGCGAGAGGAGAGTTGGATAAGATATGTAGACACAGTGTGTGGAAAAGATAAAACAGAAAATTTTACCGATACCGATGGGCTTCTATTTTTTGTTATTTTTTTAATATATATTTCTTTTTCTTTATTCATCATATAATTAAATTAATTGCTAAATATATACAACCTATAAATATACACAAATAGAAAATTACAGGGAGTCAAAAAATTCGTCCGTATCGCCGTCAACAGGTAAAGTGCCCAGAAGGCTGGCAACATTACCGCGTTGGATGGCAATGCTTATTTTTTGTGCAATAAACAGGCCAGCCCTCTGGTCACGAGAAGAATCAACCAACCGCTTGGCGATTTCTCGAAATACTACATGGGCACTCGGACTCGGACTCGGCCCTAGTGTTTTAACCTCAAACGGCTCAAAACATAATTACCAATCAAATTGTGATATTTGCGCCGCTTGAGGTTTTCAGCACCTGCAGCAGCAGCTCCATAAGGTTATTCCGTTATATATATATACAGGGTGGCCAGTTGATAGGCGTCCAAAAAAAAATTAGATGCCTTATGCTAAGGGGTACCCAAATTACCCCCCATGTACCTATGTTCCGCGATTATTTGTAGTTTAGGAGCTAGAATTTATTTAAGTACTATTTTCAAAATTTTCACCTAACATTGGTTTTACGTGAACGGGCGCTGTCAGTTGTGACTGGTCATCTTTCAGTTGCCACGGCTTATTTGAATTAATTATGTATATTTGCAATTCTTTTTTGTTTTTATGGACACTTTTAATGTGCACGTCTTGCTACATCGTTCTCACATATTTTATCATATAACACGGATGATGTAACCAAGGTTCTGTAACAATATTCTGATTTAAAAGAGTGTCCATGGAGTTTCTTGCCCATTCTTCTCCATAGAGATCTAAGCTTTGGAATGGGCAACTACAGTACTTTCACAGTTATTATGCCTTGTGACTGGGACTGTAGCTTAATTTTTATTGTTGTCAATGTTTCGACAGTTCAAAAGTGCTTGTAACTGGCCTACTTGAAATAAATGATTTTGATTTGATTTGATTCCGAGATTTTTCTATTATATATGAGTTTTATTTCTTGTTTTATTATATTCTAGTCGTAGTATTTTATCTGTTGGTTCATTTTTCCATTTTATAAATAATTCGTCCTTTTTTCTGCACATGTTATCAATTTCTATATTAATAAAAGTAGTAATTTTTATTATTTGACGTAAGTAAGTGAAATATTAATTTGTAGGTACCCCCAAAATGTGGTCACCCTACACACAGAATTTACGAAAAAGTAGTAAAGTATTGTTTTTTCAGAATTCAAAATATGTACATTACTGAAGTGTGCAGATATATTTAGCAGAAATTTCTGCTAAATGTTTGTATATCTGGTTTTAGATTTCGTTGAGATCTCAGGTGGCTACAGTCAAATATATATAATTAGAGCGTCAGGATTGAGGAGCCAAAGAAAATGTGTTCATATAAAAAATTTACTCTGTTTTACGATTTTAGTCGCATACTGCAAAAACAAACACAAGACCTGCTAAATGATCAATATGTCGAATATATTAATTGATCGCTCACATCCAATAGAAATTCCCTTATTGAGGTTAGATTGAGGAGCCATATAAAAAGTATTGTATTTTCTTTCGTTTTAGAGCTACAAAAGCAAAATTTTTAGCAGGTAATATGCTAAATTGCTACTAAATGCTGCAAGATTTTCATAAATATTCATCTATTACTTAACGAGTTCCAGGTGGCTCCTCAGTTCAAATGTTTAGATTGAGGAGCCACTTTTGCATTAAAATAACTAGTGATATATTTTGCTGCTAAATCTAGAATTCGTGCTGCAAAATAAGCTAAATTGCTGCTAAATAATGGTGAGATCAGATTTAAAAAATCTGATGTGGCTCCTCAATCCTTACGGACATCGGGATTTTAGGTGTGATGTTGTGTTAGTTTATTTATTTATTTTATTTACTAGCTTTTGCCCGCGGCTTTGCTCGTGTTAAATTCAGGGTAACACAATTCCCTTTTCCTCGTTTGCAGGTACCTGCTACATGCAGTTTTGCCATTGCGCCTTATTGATTTGTAATAGCAAAGGTAAGTTTTCCCTTTTCTTACCACTTTCTCCCTCATAACTCTATATATTTTTTTTAATAGCGTATGTCCGTCTCTAGGGTCCCAACTATCTCTGTACCAAAATTCATCCAAATCGGTTTAACAAACAAACTCACTTTCGCTTTTATAATATTAGTAAGGATAAGGATAAGTAAGGATTATGAACCAGATATGTCCCACTGCAGGGTAATGCAGGGTCTTTGCTATTTTGGTCCAATCCTTTTCGTGGAAGTCCAGCTCGTCACGCCATCTCGTTCTGGGCCTACCGCGTCACCGGTCCTGTTGTTCGGAACCCAATCGGTTGTTACTTTAGCCCAATTATGTTGCGACATGCGTTGTGTTAGTGCTTGTACCTACTTTATTTATAAAAAAAATTGTATGTTTGTAACGAATAAACTCAAAAACTGCTGCACAAAACATATTTCACTATTACATAGTCTTTATAACATCACGCTACGACACTTAGTAGCCAAGCAGTGGGTGAACCCGCTAGTTGATAATAATCACGCTGTTGCCCGCGACTTCACTTGCGTGGAAATTTTGATATGAATGCGTGAAAAAAAACGTAACATACGAGTATGTACAATTTCAGACCCAAATCCTTATCTGTGCGAAATTTCATCCAGATTTGTTTAGCCGTTCTGGCGTGATTATGTAATAAACATCCTGGATAAACTTTCGCATTAACGTATGGTAAGTTAATATAAATAAATAACAAAAAGTTAAACTTTATACGCCTTTATGTATTTTTTCCGTAGAGATGATAGACCTACGGTGAAGTTATAGTAGTCCTACACTAACTAGCTGGCAACTAACTTCTGAATACTTGGTAAAGAAAAAAGTGTTAACGTCGCGAAGTAACTAGAACTGCACCAAGAAAGTTGCATCAATGCTAAACAGTGAATGAAAACTCGTAACTGACGCGAAAGTGAGGCGAACGTATATAAGAAAAATCCTTGTAACAGCGCAAAACGGAAACTGGGTTTGTCTACATCGAATACAAAAATCTTTCTCGTTTCATGTAAATATAGTGTGGAACAAACTCCGAACGACGCCGAATTCGTAGTTGGGCTCGTAGAGAGCGTAGTGAGCAAGATTCACCGTTCACTTACACGTGTCGGGGCGCGAGGCGCGGGGAAGGGAGCGTCGCGACGCTGGGCGGACACGTGTCGCATGTAGCCTCCTGCTCTCTCCACACTCTTATCATAAGGATGTGCTAGTTGAGTCGTCAGTGTCGTTTCTTCACTACCCACAATACCCACCCGCGCTTACCCCGGCACCCACTTAAATTTGTATGCACATTATACATGAGGCGACGTGTCGACCGATCATCTTTATATTGCTGCCACTCTCCAACCCGAGACACTGTAAACACCACTAAGCCATAGGCCCGATTTGTATGACAGCCCTGCTAGTTCCTACTTTATATTAAAGATTCACATCTAACGTGAAGACATAAATAAAAATGAAGTATTAGTTTTTTCAGCGATTTTTTTACTTAAGTAGATAAATTTTTCACGAAATGAAATAACGTCATCGTGAATTTAATGTTTAAATTAGGTTTGTGTGTAGGTAAACTCATAAACTTATTCCAAAAGAACAAGTTTTTTTTTCATTATTGTCATTCAGGTGCCAAATGAACGTTTTGCAAAATATTGAGGTCAGTTTGGTTTCATAGCTGGGTAAAACCTATATGTTTATAGGTAAGTACATAAATTATTATGTACCTTCTACTCTATCTACTCTCATGTGCATTTCATCTCACTGCGCGTCCAGAACATCGCCACTCTTTTTGTATCGACCTTGGCGGTGACATCCATCCTCAAGCACCCAGTGCGTGGAACTGGGCAGGGCATTATGTGGTTCTCATTGAATAACCACATCTATTCAAACAAAGTACTAAAGTTTACTTGACTATGATCAATACTATGAGATGTAAAAGCACATGTGGTTACCGACAGCTATATATACCTACCTACAATGTGTCCGATCATGGCCTAGCGATATTCTAGATACTTATGTAACGAGTATTTTAATATACTATTACGATACACACTTGGGTCTAACTCACTTCCCCGCTTTTTGGCAGCCATTTTGAGATATTCTCTACGCGTGTACTAAAAGTAATCATATCTCTCAAAGTGTTGGTCATACCTAGGGTTATTCAGAGGGCAACAATATTGTCTATCGTTTAAATTAAGAAATGATGAGCTCACATTTTCGTTACTTTAGAAAACAAAATTAAAGTCCAAAAAAATATGCAAATCAAAGAAAGTTTTGTAAACTTTTTGTGACAAAAAAAAATGGTAGTTTTTTTTATCAATAAATTTGAGTACTCGAATGTTTGTTATATAAAAACATAGAATATCGCTAGTCCGTGACTGGACACATAGTATTGGTATTATGTCATTTAACTTAGACCCATAATACAGAAAATAATTCAATTACAAATCCAATTTATGCTTAGTTCATCGGTCTAACCATAAAAGTCAGGCTAAAGTACCAACAAACAGCTATGTATACACGTAACTATGTTTAGTAGGGATATCTAAGCCCTCTCGGAGCGTTTAGCATTACCAATTCGCGGCTCATTGAATCCAAATTGAGCTCGGCTTTGTGAAATCCCTTTTCTCCCTTTTTCATTTTTACGAGTGTTGCTTTGGCGCCAGGCTACTAATGAACTTCGCTTACCCTCCCATTTCATTAAAAATGTAACCTTAAATGGTTATTGGCGCAATCACTTTAACCTACTTAATATTTTTAGATTTTTAATGCAAATCAAGCATCAAATTAAATAACACAACGGTTTTGAAGTGTTATTCACATCTGCATGATTTTTGTTTCATAAAGGCAAGGGAAGAATACCAAATGTATAATATTATGTAGGTCAAGTAACCACTTAGAGTCATCATAAAATGATTTCATTTAAAAATACTTTACCGGAAGACCCCATCACATTATAGTTTTCTATTGAACGAATGAGGCCAAGAACAGTTCAGTGAATTTAAAAAGATATTGAAGTAAAAGAGATTCATCTGTTCTCGGAGAGTACAATAGTTCTCTTTGTATTCTTAACCTATTACAGAATAATATTTTGAAATAGGTACCTTCGTAAGTTCGTAGCCTTAGTGCTTTGAGAAAAAGAGTAAAAAAATTAGAAGCATAAGCAAACTGAATATGAAAGTATACCGTAATGACACTGGTATATACTTGGAGAAAATACATCACGAATTAAAAAAAAACTGCTTTGGAAACTGTTTGATTGTGTAAATTTACTATCCCTGAAATAGCATTTTACTTTCGGATGAATAAATTATTAAGTATGTATTGAAAAAAAATGGTGGTAGGTATAAGTAGTTAAAAGAACATAAAACACTTTTAAGACTAAATTTTAGTAATTAGTTTATCATTTCAGGAATACATGTAATACACTTCTTAAACCATTCTATTCTCTTTTCTAACCAACCTGGGGCCTTAGTCTGCTATTACAATAGTGTCAGAATGGTCGATCACTGATCGCATAATGGTTGATTTTGACATGTTTAGTATGTAGCAGATTACCAAACTTGTCAAAATTAACCATTATGCGATCAGTGATCGACCATTCTGACACTATTGTAATAGCAGACTAAGGCCCCTGTACTCGATTTTGGTTAAAGGTATAAAACCTCTACAGTACAGTGTGTCTTACCACCGCCGCAACGGTCTTCAGTAAATAATAGCTCTAAATAAAATCTTCTGGCTAAATATTAATAGCGGCTGAGGTTGATCCGAGAATGGGTAACCGCCATTTACAAACCGGATTTCCTTCATGCTTCTATAGCACGTTAAGCTGTTGGTCTCGGCTGCTACAGTAATCAGTGGCCTGAAAGTTTTACCAAGGCCCAAGAGTATCGTTACGTTTTGTATTACCCAGTACCAACTGGGTTTTGGAAGTCAGATAGGCAGTCGTTTCATGTAATATATTTGGTATCCAGCTGCATCTGGGAAGACTGGAAACCGAGCACAAAATAGCTACTCTTTAATCTCTTGGCAACGTAAGTAAATCTCTTCATTTAATTATTACTTTGAGAACATAGTTATCGAATAGATTCTGACCTTTTTTTGAGATGGGAAATCATAAAATAACTTCCCCGTCAGACTTGTACCGACTAAAACTCACTTTTGCCGTTTATGTTCCGGGGTCGCGGTATCTATTTGGAACAACCCGCAACCCCGGACACAGATGCTGCCCTACCCTAGATCGATAAACACGATGATAGCACAGAACAAGATTATAGTCAATTGTCTACTACCTACTAGGTACTGTAATAGGTTTTATACCTTAATGCCGAATGCTGGCTGGTTGACCATGACGTTCCAATACTCAGATCGTTTAAAATAAAAAAAAAAATATTTTCCTGATCTTGCATGTACCTGCTACCTGCAGTTTTTGCCCTTGCGCCATATTGATTGTAATAGCAAAGCTAAGTTTTTCGTTTTCTTCCCTCTCTCTCCCTTATTTCCCAATTTTGAAAAAAAAAACGCCTATGTCTGTCTCCAGGGTCCCAAATATCTCTGCACCAAAATTCATCTAAATCGGTTTAGTAAGGCGTGAAGACGTAACAAACAAACAAACTCACTTTGGCTTTTATAATATTATCCTTTATATATCCTGACTATATCCTTACTATTACTATATTACTATCCTTAATAATATTATAAAAGCGAAAGTGAGTTTGTTTGTTACCTCTTCACGCTTTAATGGCTAAACAGATTTTGATGAATATTGGTACAGAGATAGTTGGGAACCAGGAGACGGACATAGCCATTTTTTTTATGTTACTTACAATATGTTTAGTTTCTTTCTTTGTCTTTGGTTGTAAAATATTATCTACCATCGAGAATAGTCGTTCAGAAACGATTTTAAGACTTATCTTTACTACAAATACAGTTTTAAATCGGTCGGGGTAATTTTTATTTAAATAAAGAGGGATATGACGGAGAACGAGGGAAGAAAAGGGAAAACTTAGCGTTGCTATTACAAATGGATCAGGCGCAAGAGCAAACTGCAGGTCTGCTTGGTGTGTTATACCGAATTTAACGCGAGCGAAGCCGCAGGCGAAAGCTAGTCTACTATATTAGTAAGGATTAGCGCCTTTTTTACAGTACCTACTTCATGAAACTAAACCCGTGGAATGTTCATATAATTATGTAGGTAGGAATTTGATGCTTATTTAGGCACTATCTGTCTTCTTATCGGTTTTTCTTAATGATAGATAAAATGTAGTCTTATGGACTTGAACTGATGTCACATGGCATCATGGCTTAACAATTTGTTTAGGTATACCACACCACTTGTGATACCACTTCAATAAGTACAAAGTATCAGTAGGTTCAATAAATAATGTTAGACATAAATTGTTTACATAAACCATCAATCAAATAACGGGATGTAGCCAAAAATAAGTAATTAAGTCATGCTCAAAGTCACATTCAAATTAGTTCGCAACAAAGTGGCCTAGCCATTAGAGGTATTAATTAAAAAAACGTTTGTATAGTCAATCAACAAGGACGCAGAGAGCTCTGGGGGCTGATGGGAAATGATAATGCACGGCAGTGATCGCGCACTCCCGACACACTGACTGTATACATTCGCCTTTAATGTCGTATGATTAAACATGAACCGAGGACTTTATCAAATTTTGGCACGCGTTTGCTCGCCGGGATGGGGCGATAGGTGTTTGCAGACCGCGCATGCATTGGCTGCTCCCAGATAGAGCCGTCAATACGTCGAGTTTGCGACAACTCTGAGTGATTGCTCGATAAACATGCAGTACAAATTTATTTTCAGTCAACTGATATTGGTGCCTCGAAAAAAGTATAAGATCATTTTATCAAAGAGGTGTCTCTTTATGATTTAGATTTTTTTTTAGGTACTTTCAAATCTACAGATATACGATCAAATGACCCAAGGAACTTTTACTATAAGTACCCAGTGTGAATAAAAGTTTTCAAACTTATTAAATCTCATCATTGCAACGAAGTCTGCATAATGTTAAAATCGGCAAAGTAAGCTATAAAAAGTTCATAATAAAAAAAATACTTGCTACTTTTTCATGTGCTTTGGAGATATTAAGAAATAAAAAACCGGTCAAGTACGAGTCGGACTCTCGCATCGAGGGTTCCGTAAAAACTTGCGACATAAACAGCCATACCTATTGACTGAATAAACTTAGACTCTAAGTTTATTCAGTCAATAAAAATCAACCCTCTAAGACTTAGAGGGTTGATTTTTCCATAGCTCTGAGGGACTACAGACTTGAGTTTAAGGTTTTAATTTTAACTCTATACCTCCACTCGTTTTCGAGATAAAAACAAACAGCCAGACACAGACTGAGAGACAGACGGACAACTAAGTGATCATATTATAAGGGTTTCGTATTTTCCTTTTGAGGTAGGTACGGAACGCTTCCTTAGATAAAAAACATGTAAGACTTACTCCAATTCCTTCCAGCCATTTAGAACCAACTGTAACGATGCGCATCATCAGTGTTTAAATCATTTAGTTGATAAATAAAAAGCGTTTACAAGATAAATTGAAATATATTATTGTACATAGACAAAAAAAAAACATTTAAATTTACATGTCACACTGGCGGACGTCTAAACTTTTTATTCCTATTTAAATTAATATTATTTGTTTTTAATTTTTCTTTGCAACGTGCCAGATTTAATTCCTTATTAACAACAAAGGTAATCTACAGTACATCTCACAAAAATATAAAGAAAGATTAGTTGACCTAAGCTTAGATTATTCAGTGTAGGCTTCAATGGCACGCTCAACCACTTTGGATGCTGGGGAGCGTGAATCGAGCAGGATATTGATGCAGGATGTACTACACTGAGATCTGCGAAATACTCTCGTTGAACTTACTGCGGATATGACAATTTAATCGTATGACCGTGAGTCGTGACATCAACATTATTGTAATAAATACTCAGCAAGTGGTACCTTCTTTATTGTGGTCATTTCAGTTAACGCTAAAATTAATATCAATATTATTTTTTGCTTAATACAGAAACGTACTATTTATCTAGTTGGAGTCGAACTCGTTTCGTTTTTCTAAAATAAAGAAATTGACGAAAGGAGTTTAATTAGTAAAAACTTACCAATTTTATTTTTTTGTATAATGACATACTTTTTGATTACGGTGATAGAGAGAGGAGTTATGGTTTTCTTCTTGACTGCATCTATTAAAAACTATTAGTTTGATATGTAGGTTCGCATTTCACAATACATCGTGATACCTACGTCCTTCCAGTTCAATTTTTTATTTTTGGTTGAGATTGTTACCTAGAAAAGATATGGTCTCGATTAAAGATTTATATTAAAGTATAATTAGCAGATACGAGAATAGGTAAGTTTCGTATGTCGTTGTGGAGGGTTCACATGGGCCGCGCAAGATGCGGCGTGGCCCCACTCCGCCATCCGTCAGCCTGTCGTACGAGCGCCACTACACGGCTCTGCACTTAACTTCACGCCAACCATACATGTGTCTATGGCGATGAGGGGCTAACTTGCTACTTGTTAATAGTTATGAAAGGGCCACGCCGAGTGGTCATCCCACAACAGACACCCAATTATGAACCTCGTCGTGAGTTCGTGACAGATAGTGGCGAATTTAGTTGGATGTCAACATTAATGTTGCTACATGATTCATTTGGACTTGATTTGTGAGAACGGTTGACTTAATTGACTTATAAATATGTAATACAAATCTAAACCCGAAATAAAGTGAAGTTTTTTGAATACTATCATATAAGTACCTATATGAATAGTATAGATATCGCAATTTCTAGGACTTAAGGAAATAAGTTATATTTTCAAGAAAATATGGGATAGGTAACGTCCTAGTTAGGAGAAATAGATTATAATACAAACTTTTATCCGCCATTTATCCAACCTTTATATGTCTAGGGAATCCAGAGGACTCAAAAGTAACAGAACAATTTAATGTTCACTCACATAATGATATTTATTTTTTAATTGTAATTGACCAGAAATAGCTGAAGTTGATAAATAAAAAATTGTGAAAATGTTTGTGACCAAGTCAATACAAATGTGTATATTCTGTGTAGGTAATTAAGTACGGCACTTAGGTATTTTACTAGGTACTATGAGGTTTTTTTATAAATTATTTGTTCGCACACAAGTACGGACAATAAGACATAACTGAAATTATTAGGTTTATATTTTTTTAAAAATATGATATTGCATCGTTACAATTTCGTAACGAAATTATAAATAAATATCTTGGGACAACTCACACACGGCCATCTGATCCCAAGCTAAGCAGAGCTTGTGTTATGGTAACCAGACAACTGATATACATACTTATATAATTTATAAATACATACATATTATAGATAAATCACACCCAGACACAGAACAAACAATCATGCTCATCACACAAAGTTTGTCCTGGGTGGGAATCGAACCCACGACCTCCGGCTCAGCAGTCAGGGCCACTAACCACTAGAACTAGACCAACAGGCCCGACAAAATTGTAACGATGCAATATGTAGGTACCATGCGTTGCAATAGGGTAGTTTACATGGTCAAATTACATTATATTTAGTCCGTCTTTTAGATTATTCGAAAATGAGGGACACGTTTTTTTTATTTGTTTACTAGCTGACCCGGCGAACTCTGTTCCGCCTAAAAGGCAATATGTGCCGTCACTCCTTACGAAAAAATGCAGCAACGCGTTAGGTGTCCCTTATTTTTGAATAATCTAAAAGACGGCCTATTTTTAGGGTTCCGTAGTCAACTAGGAACCCTTATAGTTTCGCCATGTCTGTCTGTCCGTCCGTCCGTCCGTCCGTCCTCGCTTAATCTCTGTGACCGTTAGCACTAGAAAGCTGAAATTTGGTACCAATATGTATATCAATCACGCCGACAAAGTGGTAAAATAAAAATTTGAAAAAAATGTTTTATTAGGGTAGCCACCCTATATGTAAAGTGGGAAGTGATTTTTTTTTTAATTTCAACCCTAACGTGTGATATACTCAAACTCAAACTCAAACTCAAATCATTTATTTCAATTAGACCATTACAGGCACTTTTGAATGTCATAAAAACAAGAACAAAAGAAATGATGCTGCTACAGTCCCAGTCACAAGACATAATAACTTGTGAAAGTACTGTAGTTGCCCATTCCAAAGCGTAGATCTCTATGGAGAAGAATGGGCAAGAAACTCCATGGACACTCTTTTAAATCATAATGTTTTATAAAATCATGGATACATCATTCATGTTGAGATTATTCATAATGTGAGAACGATGTAGAAAAACGAGCACATTTAGAGCGTCCAGAGTAAAAGCAATAATTATCACGATTTTAATAGAAGAATTAAAACAAACCGTGGTAGCTAAGAGATGACCAGTCCCAACCGACAGCGCCCGTTCACGAACATGACGTATGGATCAGCCCCATTCAGCTCGACCATTTTGAAGGGAGCTAAATGACCCGACACACCCGCCACCATCAGCGAGACATTTAAGTGAGCATGACAATCTCTCAACCACCAGGGCAACCGTCGAGTCAATAAAATTACATAGAACTCACACATGGGCATTACAATTATACAATATTAGGAAATTGAGTCTATACAATGCAATGATAGTATTACAATCTTCTTCAGCTGCCACAATAACTTCAGATGCTGATTAATGATAGTTAGTTTGCCCCTATGGTTGTGGAGCAGGACCGGCATTGAGCCAAGCATTTATATCATTAATGTAATCCCCCAACTTATAGTATGCTTGCCTACATAGTGTGCGTTTAATACAAGATTTAAACTTCGATTCATTCAGTTGTAGGATGTTTGGAGGTATTTTATTGTAACATTTTAAACAGTACCCCATAAAAGAGGAGTCTACCTTAGCTAGTCTGAAACCTGGCTGAACCAGTTGGTCCCTATTTCTAGTATTATAGTGATGTCTGTCACCTCTTTTACTAAATAGATGCAGATTTTTCCTAACGTACATGATGTTTTCATAGATGTATTGACAAGGTACTGTCATGATGTTAATTTTTTTAAACAGTTCTCTTAGAGAATCGCGCCTACGCAGATTGTACATGGCTCTGATGGCTCTTTTCTGCAGAATAAATATAGACTCAATGTCTGCAGCCCGTCCCCAAAGTAAAATACCGTATGACATTATACTATGAAAATAACTAAAATAGACCAGTCGCGCGGTATCTACATCAGTAAATTGACGGATTTTTCTTACGGCATATGCAGCTGAACTTAACCGTCCTGCAAGAGATGTTAAATGAGGACCCCATTGTAGCCTCGAGTCGAGTGTGATTCCTAAGAAAACAGTTTTATTGACGAATTCTAGTTTCTCTTGATTTAATACTATGTCACAATCAGTACTTTTGACGTTTGGTAGAGCGAATCTTATGCATTTCGTTTTTTTCCCATTCAATACTAAGTTATTAGCAGTAAACCAATTATGGACCTGCAATAGGGCGTTATTTAGGTCGTCAAGATTCGTAGCACGTCTATTTACCTTAAATATTAAAGAAGTGTCGTCAGCAAACAACACCATTTGTGGTTGATTTTCAAATAAATGGGGTAGATCATTAATATATACTAAAAAGAGGAAAGGACCCAATATAGAACCTTGTGGTACACCCATTTTAACTTTTAAACCCATTGAATTAACGCCATTAATTTGTACTTGTTGCTGTCTATCATTTAAATACGATTTTACTAAACTGAGCGCAAGTTTATCTAAACCGTAATGCTCAAGTTTTAAAAGCAGGGTTTCATGATTAACGCAATCAAATGCCTTCGTAAGGTCACAGAAGATTCCTATTGCATCTTGTGCCTCTTCCCACGCAGTAAATATATGTTTCATTAAGGTGACACCGGCGTCAGTCGTACAACGTCCTTTGGTGAAACCATACTGCTTTTCATGTAAGATTTTATTGGTGTTAAAATGGTTGAGCAATTGATTTAGCATTATCTTTTCAAACACCTTGCTGAGAACTGGCAAAACGGATACGGGCCTATAGTTGTTAGTGTCTTTACTGTCCCCGGATTTAAAAAGCGGTATTACCTTGCTGTATTTCATTAGATCCGGGAAAACCCCTTGATCCACGCACAAATTAAATATTAAGGCTAAATATGGTGCTATAGTCTCAATAATGGCGATACAAGCTTTGATGGACATATATATTGTTGGAAAGGTATTTAAAAATGAATAGGGGTTTACTAAGATCATTTTTTGATAATGTCAATAATTTCGGATATAATCGCTCCAAAAGTAAAAAAACAATGTGTCCCCCCCCCTCTAACTTTTGAACTATAAGTTTAGAAAATATGAAAAAAATCTGAGAAGTAGAACTTTATAAGGACTTTCTATGAAAATCATTTTGAACTTGATTGACACAACAGTTTTTGTACAAAAAAGACAAAAAGCTGTACAAAATAATTTCTGGACTAAGTTTGTAGTATAATCGTATATGCAAGCATTTTTTGTAACTTTGTTTACATATTTTATTATCCTGAACGTATCTTTTTTCAAACAAAAAAAGAATTATTGAAATCGATTCTCGCAATCCAAAATTACCACAGAAATTGCACGTCTTTGTATTAATTAGTAACCCAATTCCCCGAGAGATAGCGCTGTAGGTACTTATTACATTGGATCGGGTATTACCGAATTGTTCGGTTGGCCTCATAACTGGGAACACTTATTGTGACGGACGGGAAACTACGGAACCCTACACTGAGCGTGGCCCGACACGCTCTTGGCCGGTTTTTTTTTTTAGAAACTAGCCTATTGTAGACTAATTACATTGAGAATTAGAAATAGTTTCAGGAAACAGTGTCTACGGATTTGGTTATTGAGAAACAGGAACTTTCCTGCACATAATCGGGTGGGAGGAAACGCCCGCCCCCATTGCGACGATCGCCCGGAGGACACGGTGGAGCACACGTGGTGGTGGTCTGCCCAACTTGGACGGAGTACCGCGGATGGGTTTTAGTCAGTAAAAGTCTGACACTCCAAAAAATAAAAGTACTGCGTACCTACTAACACTGCCTGAATACCTCCTACTTATTCCTTTCTTCAGTTTCCATCTAAAGCCTTAAGATACTTATTGTTACCAAGCTTGCCGAGGACTCCATTCCAAATTTCAAAATCGGTGCCAATACGAGAGTTCCCCAAAAATATAATTTTTCACTCTTTGGTATATTCTTGAGTTCGCCTTAGGTTTTGGTGAAATGTTTCTTCTCTACATCTGGGGAACATAAAGTTAAGGCACTTAATTGAGATGCGCAGTGCGGGGTCGATCGACTGCTGCGCTGCATGTCCCGGGTTCGATCCCCGCCATTCAGTAGTCTAACTTTAGGTAATTGGGCCGCTAAGATCAAAATATATTATTATAAAGAGACAAATAACGAAAGAATACGAAACATGAGTAGGTAACAATTTTATGTACCTACATACTAGCTTAAGCCCGCGACTTCGCTCGTGTTAAATTCGGGGTAAAACAGTACCTCTTTCCTGATTTGCAGGTACCTCCTACCTGTAGTTTTTCCCGTGCACCTTATTTATTGTGATAGCAAAGCTAAGTTTTAACTTTTCTTCCCTCTTTCTCAAAGTTTTTTTTAATTAGCCTTTGTCCGTATCCAGGGTCTCCACTAACTCTGTACCAAGATTCATCAAAATCGGTTTAGCCATTTAGGCGTGAAGACGTAACAAACAAACTCACTTTCGTTTTTATAATATTAGTAAGGATAAATCTTTAATGAGTCTTGTACGTACCTAATACCTACTAATTTAATAAATTACTTAAATAAGATTTTATTTAAGTAATTTAATAAATTACTTAAATAAGATTTTATTTAAGTAATTTAATTAGTTACTATGCTTCGCCAGTTTAGTCGACCCCCCCCCCCCACCGTTACATAGAGGGGGGGGGAAGATAAACTAACCAATATAATACATAGATAGACCTACCTACTTACTATGGTATGGTATGATTTAACAGGCCGATGATCCTACTGAGTACTTTGATCATCGGCTTGTTAATCGGCGTATAGGTATATGCTCATAAATAATTAAATACCTACCTACTTAATCATGTTTATGACTAAGTCTTATTTTTCAATTTCAACAACCATAACAAACACGACCCGGCCATCCGTCTGGGAAAAGCAATTAAGGTCAATAGCAATTTCACGCAGTTATTTTGGGCTCTTAATAGCACTGCAATACAGAAATGAACAATAAATACTAAGAATTGCCACCATTAAACGACGATCAATATAATATTAATCTGAAGTGAACATAAATAGGTAGGATACCTATAGAATTGGTGGCATTTGGACGTATTTTTCAATAGCAATTAAGTCTGCATACATTTTTTATCAGACTGTTGTTGAACAAATAGTTTTTAAGGTGTATAAGTATTTCAAAGTAGGTTTATAATGTTCCACTGCAGAACTTATTCATCCCTATTCTTCTAGGAAAAAAGAAAGTTTTTGGTTTCCCGTATCGAAGGATTCCAGGTCATTGTGCCATCTCCATTTAGGTCTATCGCTAATGCCTTTTGCTTGCTTGCCATTCGGTTGAGATTGGTCATCTGGCATGCGACAAATGTGTTACAACCCCACCCCATTTTCGCATTTCACTATATTTAGTTAGAACTATCCAGTGACCGGGACTACTGGGCATAAGATCCTAGGCTAGATTTCCATGCCTGCCATTGTTATTGGGTTATCCAACATAAATTTCAGCAGGCACGAATTCTGGGCTGCCAGGCAATTAACCCGTAGCTAAACAAGGTAGTAATTGAAAAATAATTATAAAATACCATTTTTTTAAACTTGTATTTATTAGAGAGTATTTCAAAGCAAAACTTAACCAAAAAAGAGATAAAGAAAACACATTCAACATTACATATTTTTATTTGCCTATTAAAATCGTACCTATCACCTAAATTAAAAACACAACAAAATGTCTTATAAAACTACTCTAAATACCCAGGACCTAAATCACAAAACTGTATCCCAACATTTGACTAATCGCTACTTAATAACAAATCTTATAATCTGAAGGTGCGGGCGTACCGTTGCATTTAAGCCAATTTTATTCCAGCTGACATTAAAAAAAATTAGACGTGGCCAACAGGTATTCGACCGCTACCCACAGAGGTAGCGGCAGAAATAAGGGTCAAACAATTGTACTTATTGGTATTCACTACCGTAAAATCGCGTAAATAAGTAGCCCTTGAAAATATAATTTGCGATAGCAACATACTTAAGTGTTTACAGAACTAAAACCACAAAAATCATCAACACCTCTCTAGAAGTTCACAACCCCGTTGAATGAATATATCATGAAATCTGACATTTAAAGCATATCCAAGCTATTTTATTACATAGTGGAGAAGACAATAAATACAAAACATTGGCAATACTAGTTCACATGAAGATGTCTGAGCTATCAAAAAAAAAAACAATATTAAACGAAAAATAACTATTTATGTAATCTGTGGACGATGAGCCATGGATAACTCAACGTCAGTTCGTCTAAGCCGCGTTCGGGTTTCACACACGCCTTACAGAAACCAGCAAAGGAGAGGGACCCGTCAGGGCCACTGCCACAGGCATAATTTGCAACAGAAAATAAACTTTGAGAACGTTGGTGTGTTAAGTGTACCTACCGATACAGCATGTTGAAAAAACAAAATATAACAATAATGTCCCTGAATATTTGATCGAATACCTATTTGTATAGATTGGATTCGAAGTTTAATTATATTATAGATTGTCGTCTCCACCACCATGTTTAATAATTTGTAATTCTGAAAACTACTATTCGTATTTGTTACGGTCGCGAATATTTTTTTTACCGATGGGACCGTCACCAATGAGAAGGTGAACTTACGGGTTAATCTACACAATTAAACCGTCCGGTATAAAATCACTATCAACGGTACCTCCTCCTTTACTATAACTATTTTTACATTTATTTTAGTCATTATACCAAGCTTATTTTTTAAAATAGCAAATCGTTAACACAGAAGCATTTAAATGTAATTTATGTTGTTAGTATTTAATATACGTACAGAGTAGAAATATTAAGCGGGCACAGAGTAAAGTAAACCTCTTAATATTTTTATCAACGATTTTTACTCCAAGAAACATTTGATTTAAGAACGTGAAACTGCCTTTAAACACTTACAACTCATTTTTCTCTGCTTCCCTTAACCAGAAATTGTAACAATTGGGACGTTAAAAAGAAAAGGGTTTTAACAATGTTATTTATACCCATTGTACATAAAAAAGAAAATCCTACGACTAATCTTGATGATAAATGAACATTTCACTAATCAGTATTGCACTATTTTATATCACAGAAGTAAAGTTTTGTTATAAGTTTTTCTCAACCAGCACTTATGACGTGCGGGAGGCGATTCCATGAGATGTTATGAAATAGAAGACATGTTTCTCAATTATTTTGTGAATAGGAAAGAAGTTTGTTTTAGATAACATTTTGTACCTACCTCGACTAGAGGTATTCTTATAACCTCACAAGCATTAATTTTCGTTTAATCGAAGGCACAATTGGTAAGCCTAAACTAAATTGAAAAAGCTTTTTAAATAAGAATTATAATACATGTTTATAAATAATGCACATTCCCATTTCGTGAGGCCAAACAACTTATTATTTTTAGTGACGTGAAACTTAAATTATTGATTAGTAACTATCTAAACATTTATTTTTATTAATATGTGGGTTTAAAAGTTATTTTTAAAATAATCATGTTTGTGTATATGTTATTGTAAAAGCTCGAACTACGGTAAATCTTAAGATTTTGCAGTAAAACCTAAGATTTACCGACATGGGTTGGTAAATGTAAGTATTTATTATAAAGGGACGACTTTTTCGGACTTTTGCCATTCCAAATCAGATCAGATTCAAATTATGTTAAATGAGTATCAGCCAAACAATTTTCAGCGAAATGAAGTTTATGCTATCCGTTGTTATGCAAAATAAAATTATGACATAAAAAGTTCTGCTAAAAAGGGTGGACCCGATTTTATTCGACATTTAACGTTCCTTTAATGTAAATCCTAAGATTTACCAAGTAAATGATGGTTAAAGTTCGAATCTAAAACTTATATGGACATTTACCATTCATAATCGGTAAATCTTAAGATTTACCGTAGTTCGGGCTTCTACAGTAACATATACATCATTATGAAAAAAAAACTGGCACAAAATGTGTGTTTACGTATGTACTATGACACCATTTCATGGTATAGCATTGTTAGTAGTACCTTTATCAGATTTTGATACACCACTTCTTACCCAAATTCATTTATTCCAAAGACATTTGAAGTAAATAATTCCATTATATGTTTTAGTACCGTATTAAGATTGATTACCTACTCAAAACTTTAACTGGCCGAAATACAGACGGCGACACGACAAGCTTTACATTTCCAGTATAACATGGCCTCGTTTTTCATAGATTTACCGTAGAATGAGTCATCTGCATAAACTAGTAGTGAATGGCTCAAGTGTCGTCGTGTGTACAATGTTGTTGTTCTTGTCATGACAAGTTCAGGCCCTAGAGGCACTAAAAGTCTGAAGACGACCGCAGACCAAAAACCGTAGCGACAAAGCCGCCATTAACCTTTTGACCGCCAGAGTAATAACGCTTCGCCGTGCCCTCCACGCCAAGCCACAAATTCAATGAAATCAAATGTATCAATAAAACACGTTAAAGTAATGATTTAATATGTTTATTTTGTATTTTTCTATGATCTGTTTCTTGGCATCTATAGATGTCGGTGGCGCACAGGGCACGCTTGCGCATGGCATCTATACATGCCATTGGCGGTCAAAAGGTTAAGGGAAACCACAAAAAAGCTGCGAAATTCAAATTCTTCGACGATTTTTGATTTTAGCAAATCAGTATCGGGTTGTATATTGATTAAAATATTAACTATGTACGACTGTAAAAAAAATGTTTTACTGAGTTATAGTCGTAAAAACCATCATAAATCCTTTTTAAAGTTTAATTAACTCCATAGAATTGTTATTTCGTGAAATAAATTTATGGAATTATATGAACTGAGAAAATATCACCTTAGTGACCGCGAAGAGAAAAAAGGTTTCCATGTAACTTGATGAAAACGAGAAACCCTTTTGACAACAATGTTTGGGTCGGCTTCCAGTCTAACCGGTACATTTGTTTTCACATAGAGTAGTCACAAAAAAATGCAGGCGACTTGGTAAAGTGGTGCAGACTTTCCGGGCTACTGACTACCTGTAACGACTGTCAAAGATCAACAATTGACAGCCGAGACCAAACAGCTTAACGTACTTTCCGCGGCACGGAGGCAGAGAACGCTATCTATAGAACCGTTAACGGTCTGAGGTCGTTTCGGAATCGTACCTTAAATATTGATCGTATAAATCTGTTAGTGACTACAAAAGTAACTCTAGCATTCAGTAGCAATATTCACAAAGTGTGGCAAGCATACGGACTATACAACGTGTAAAAAGGAGCAATAACAGCTAAGGTGATAAGCAGTCTTTGTGATTGTTCCCAGGTCCCCAACAACAATAACAACATTTGGATTATAAAGAGAATTTCCAAAAATGGTACCTTACTATATTATTGCACTCGATTAAAAATATATTGTTTAGCCGAGTAAGCTTGATTTCAAAATCTTAGATGAATATTATATGCATTGCTACCTAAGAAACATCTACAGGCCTACTATGACGTTTTAAAGCAGAACTTATTCCACTGAGTGAAAGAAATGGTGCTAGACACCCTGTATAGCTCTGTCTTTTTCCCTCGGCGGAATAAGTTCTGCTTTAAGACGTCATGGTAGGGTAGCTGCTCTACTTCAGCGACCAATCAAAAATCAACCTAGAACACATTTAAGTCTAAATTGACAATTGTTTCTCTGTTTGTACCATCGACTTTAATATAATAATACTCTAAGATTTCGAATTGAATTTAAGTAAAAGCGCTAGGGTATCCGGCAAAAATTTATTTCTTGCGTATTCTTTGTATTTTACAGGTCAGTGTTGATTAAATATGTCTTAGTTTTTATCCTCATTGAATGTTTTTTTCATGAAATAGGATTAATTTTAATGACAGGGTTGTATCGTTGATTTTAATTAATCCTTTACTAAATTAAAATACGTGTTACGATCCCGTATCATATTTAACCAACTTTCACCTTGAAACTGACCTGTGAATTGCAAATTCCCCGGATACTCTGACGCTTTCCCTTTTCAGGTCACTCTGGTCCGAATTTTGGTAGTATTTTAGCCTGTATTCGTCTATGCTAGTGCTTGTAACTGTTAGTTGTATGTAGTTATATGTAGTCAATTCTAAGTATAATAAATTTCAAATGACGTTCGGATGCCGCTTCCAGGCAACATAATATGAATAGAGGTGCAAGCCTGGTTAAAATTCAAAAAAGTTTTTTTTTGCTTACTCTGATTAATAGCTCTTATATGTAACATGGTACCGCAATGAGCGAATCGAATGTGTTTTACAAATATATGCTCGACCGGTAAGGTCTTAAATTTATAAACGGTTTAAATAAAAATGTAAGTTTAATTACAACAACAACAAATAAGGCATTTCACACATCGCGCTGATTATTTAAACATTATAGTACGTTTTCGATTGATCACAGATTTTTGTACGATAACATTATAATTATGAACCGATCAAGCTATCATATAGCATGGAATGTTAATTTACCTATGTCATAAATTGTACGTCAAACGCATCATTAAGGCCGACAATGAACAAATTAGTTAACAAGAACTACAACAATTCTTTCATATTTACATATTTGTTTTTTTACATTTAAACCATTAATGATTAATTTATCGTCTACTTAAATAGTCATAGTACTCATAAATATAAATACCATTCCATTTCAAATAAAAAATAACATCTGAAATTTTAATGAAAAACAATGAATTTAATGATTATATAAAAAAGATGTCAACAAACACACATCGCTATAAGTGTGTCGATCCTATTAATATCCTTGTTTTGAGTACCATCCTTAAAATATGTAACCCATGTTACAGAAGTACATCTTGTCTATCACTGCCCAAAAGCCGAGAATTCAATAACAATCGTCCACGCCTACCGAACAAAACAAACACACTTACAAGCAAAAGGCAACAAACAAAACATTAAATTTCATCAATTTATACATTTTTAACAATTTTTTTGCTAAAAATAGCTTGGTGTGTTGAAAATTATATAATTTAACTTATTATATATTATATATTTTTGTTAAAATGTTGGCATTAATCGTCAGACTTTTGAAATGGCATTTGTCATTATCTCATATAGATAGAAATCATAGACCTGTATCAAAAAACATGTCTTTAATATACCTATCTATCTCTATTCAACTTCAATGAAGTATAATTGAACGCTACTTAACAGATTAGTTATTCCCGTATAATGTTGAAGAGTGTCTTGCAGTTGCTTTAAACAAGGTCCAATTTAAATCTTATACAAGTTGTATGTGATGGGCTTATTTGTCAATTAGATAATAAAATATTTATAATGACTAATAAATAAAGTGATTTTGTCAATGACAAAATTGATTTTTAATTGTTATTTCAAAGAACCTTGAAATATTAATGTATATTTCTGTAAAGTTTACAATGTAAATATTTAAACATGACAAAACAAAATAACCTACTTTTTTTGTTAACAGTTTATGTATGTGAAAATAAATTTAGTTCGGCTGTTGAGATATTAATTGTTTAGTGCTGGGAAACTCTTTGTATACGAGTCCGGTTCGCACCTGGCAAAAATTAATCCTTTTTTTGTTGCTGTTTAGTCATACTGGATGTCATTCGCGTTTCGCTATCTCCATTAATTGGACCTTGTTTAAAACGTATTATATGCAGTACTTCCTTTATTTTTCAGCACAGCGCAAGTGAATTAAAACTTTAACTATTAAAAAACTAAATTGTATAACAATGGAGACATACCATTAAATAACTGTTTTAAACTTTCGCAGTTTCTAACTCAATTTACACTGGCACTGGCATTAAAATTGATAAGAAAATCACGAAAAATATCCCGTAAGCAACAGTGAACATTTAATAAATAGCTATTTTGTAAGGATCTATGGTAAATTATTATAAATGATAACCCAGATTCAGTATATCTGAACCGTTTCCCTGTCAATGACCTACAAATGGTTCACTGTGATTGTTTATCTATTGTATTGAACTACTATTCTGTCAATTAAATATGTTGTGGAATTCTGTCAATTGCACAATATATTTTAATCAACCATGTATTGCGATAACTGTTTGTGTTGTTGCTTCGAATTATTAACTGTACAAGCTTCTTTAAATGATATTATTCTCCTTATGATATCATTCTTTAGTTTTGCTCCCATCCAAGGGATCTTTCAACGGCCATTTTCCACTGCTTGTATCTCATGTCTCGTTCATCATCGCTGATGATAGAAGAATATGTGGTACCACTTGTCATTGGTATAGCAGAGCCCTGTTTCGAAGGTTCTACTGCCCAGTAGGCCACAAGTGCTGCTCCTAAAGCGGTACTCTCGGCGAAGCCTGCCTTTATAACGTCGATGCCAATTAGGTCAGCTTGCATTTGCATGACTAAGGCATTAGAAGTCATGCCGCCATCGACCTGTAACAGGATAATGTTATACGGTTAGTAAACGTTTTTATTATAACTTGTTAGCTCTCAATATACGTTAAAGAGAAAATCCCTCATCACGCAATCTTAGAAACTACAAGTGTTAGGAGTCTAAAATGTTGCCTGGGGGATCTTTTTAGGAAGTAGAAGAAAAAACACAGACTCACTCATCACGAAAGCTCAGAATGACAAGACTAAGTTCATGCATAGGGTGTCTATGGGGACTTAGGTACTCACTATAACTAACAAAATTTTGTATTGTTTTTTCTTTGATTGCCGGTTTTTTAGGATACATGAAGACCGATGAGCCGGAGTAGTCACACTGTGTGTTCTAGAGGACATCGTCGCCGAGGGAGGGTTATAACACGCTGACCGACCTAGACACGTTTGTTAGGGAACAGTGGAAACTTAAGGGGATACCTTTGACCAATGGGACAAAATAGGTCAATAAAAAGGGGATGAAACAGGGTGGCAAAGTTTGTATGCGAGATTGCGATATCTTAGCCGGATTAACCTTTATGGTAAAAGTAATAGGCTCGCATGAATTCACATACTGTGCAATACTTGGCATGCGGTGGAATTTTAGGAGGCAAACGGAACTACCCGAGCAAAGATATTGAAGGAAACTGCTTTGCTTTTGTTTCTGCTTTTTTGAAAAACATAAGTACATATTTTGCAATTCTATGAGGGTACGTAATAGTAGAACTAGTACAATAATCAAGTGCCTTGAGAGTCGTGATTTGAAACTAAATGCTTACCTTGAGTAGTTGAAGAGGTATTCCACAATCTTCATTCATAGCATCCAAAATATCTCGCACTTGAAAACAAACAGCTTCTAGTGCGGCTTTCACTATGTGATTGGAATTTGTATCTTCAGAGATGCCACATATTACACTGAAAATCGATACGTTTATAAAATGTTAAAATAAATAAAATAAAAATAGTTTTTATTTACTTTGACCGTTTCAATGGATGAAAAAGTAGTAACATGGACTCAATACTACTAACATTTTCTACTGGATATTAAACCTTACATTAATCAGCTACCAGGTCAGGTTGTCTTGCGACAAGGATCCATCCATTTCCAACTAACGACATTTGTTTATACTTCCGATATATTTATCGAACTCATGAATGGATAGGAGATAAGAATTAATTTGAAAGTTAGAATTAATTTTAAACTATAGTACGGCCAACGAGAAGCGATACCAAATGTAAACAAAACCCATGCTAAAACCCCATCTAAAATGGCTGCCCGAATGTTGGCGAACCCGTCTTAACGTTGTCATGTTTTTGCCGGGAGAACGAGACATTACGACAAAGGCACAAGATGGAAAGAGCTAAATATTAGATTGTCAACGCCACAGTTGTTCTTTAGGTTAATGACCTTTCGTATCGCTTCTCGTTGGCCGTACTATAGTTATTTTGTTGATGGACTTGAAAAGTTAAAGTTACTACAATATATAAACGGAATGACTGCTTACCCTCTAGCATCCTGCCGCCAATATGGTGCATACAAACCACTGAAGGCTGGTACAAATACAACACTGCCATTGTCTGTCGCTTTTTCAGCTATACCTTGAGAATCCTTGGCACTTTCCAAAAGGCCAATGTTATCTCTAAGCCAGCCCAAAGCTGCTCCAGCAACAGCTACCTGGAATTTAATTCATAATGTTATTACCTACTTATCGGAAAGTCGAAACAAATAACAAACATGGTAAATATCCAGTTTCAAGTTTTAATAATAAACTACATTAATAGCCAAGCGACATATCTAGGAAAAAGAATGCAGAGAAAAGTTTAGCATACTGACAAATTCCATTGACGTGTCACTAATTTAACTTACAGATCCTTCCAGGGCATAAGCCGCTTGGTTTTTACTGCCCAATTGATAAGCAACAGTAGTCAAAAGCCCTCTGGCTGAGTTAACGCGAATATCACCGGTATTGTACAGCACAAAGCAACCAGTTCCATAAGTTGCTTTAGCTTGTCCTTTTTGTAAACACATTTGTCCGACTAAGGCCGCTTGTTGGTCACCTAGACAGCCCGCTATGGGGGTGCCTTTGATAGGTCCATCAGCAATGTTACCATACACCTGCAACAAGTAATAAGTCTAAAATATCAGCTTTCATTTTCTCCTGTTGTAAGACATGCTTTCTTAAAATTTTACGAGAGCTCATGTCTTCAACCCACGCTTCGGGTTGCTAACGGTAAATGCAAACTGAAATATCTATGTAAATGGTGTAGAAAGTGAGCGGAGTACACGCACGTGTATGTATTATTAACGTCATTCAACCGAAGCATGCATTAAGCGATAAACGAATGCTTATTATTTACTCAATAATAAAATCAAGACAAAACATTGTTAACCGACAATTATTTCTGACTTTATGAGTATTATTAGACTAAAGACACAGTTCACTGGTGGTCGACAGCTTTTCGACCTTATGCCCCGAGTAATAAGGTTAAAAAGTAGTCGGCCGTCCGCGTGAGTGTATGCGGTAGTAGCTTATCGTAATCGTGCACATGAGAGCAAACTTAACGTTGAAATAATATACACTCGCGAGCAAAAGTATGGAATCACTTACTTGGAATTGAATCCTCGCGATCTTAAGTACTTAATAACTAGTTAAGAATAATAAAAATGGTACCATTTAAAAGGTTAAACTGTTAACTTTAAATTGATACCAAAATCATTTAAATCACGCCATAATTTCAGAAGTTATACGGGATTACGTGAAGAAGTAAGGAAAAAGATATGTTTCAATTGTTTGATACGTCACGAGTTGCGCCCTATTGACCCCCTATAAAAGCACGTGTTATCGGATTTTCTTTATCAGTCGGCTTTCACACGTTGACCGGTACACATTCCGCTACTTTAGACCCTTGAACTTGGACGACAATGGATACTACACCTACAGAAGCAGCACAAATCGTCGCCCTATTGCAAGAAGGGCTCAGCCAACGGGCTGTCGCACGTCAGCTCCACATAAGCCAGTCCTGTGTTTCGAAAGTTTATAAACGGATTCGGGAGACCGGTGGCTTTATCCCGAGACCAAGATCTGGACGGCGCCGGCGCACATCGGAGAGAGATGACCGTTTCATCGTGTCAACCTCTCTCAGAAATCGACATTTGACTGGTGTCGACGTCCAACAGGAGCTCCGAAATGTTCGTGGGGTAGCTGCCAGTGAGTGGACAGTTTGTCGAAGACTTAAGCAAGCTAATTTGACTCCAAAAAGGCCTGCCACAGGCCCGAAACTGACGGCAGGTCACCGACAAGCACGCCTTCAATTTGCTCGCTCCCATCTTGATTGGGAGGTTAAGCAATGGAGGTGAGTTCTGTTCTCCGACGAGTGCAGAATGTGTTTGCACGGCAGCGACCGAAGGGGTCGGGTCTACAGGCGGCCTGGGGAGCGATTTGCGCAGTGCTGTTTCGCTGAGACAGTGGCTTATGGGGGTGGTTCTTGTATGATAACGGCCGGCATTTCCTTCGACGGTAAAACTGAGCTTGTTTTTGTGCCTGGCGGGGGACGAGGAGGCGGTCTAACTTCAGACCGCTATATTTCCGATATTCTGCTGGAACATGTCGTTCCTTATGCGGGATATATCGGCGATGACTTCATCCTTATGCACGATAACGCTCGTTGTCACACTTCCCGTGTCACAACTGAATATCTCTAAGAAGTCGGTATCGCCACAATGAACTGGCCAGCACTCAGCCCGGACTTAAATCCCATTGAGCACGTATGGAATGAACTGAAGAGAAGGGTTCGTTCCAGAAATCCTGCTCCTTCAAGTGTGAATGAGCTGAAATCGGCTTTGATAGAGGAGTGGGAAGGTATCCCGCAAGAATCGATACAGAAGCTGATTAGGTCAATGAAGAACCGCCTTCAAGCAGTTATTAGGGCGAGGGGAGGGAACACAAAATATTAAATCTTAATTTTAAGGCCAAATAATTTTTTTATTAATTAATTTTTGTTGTTTTCTTCATTCATTATTTTTTCCATTATCCTTGTTTTCCTAACTCCTTCACTCAATCCGGGATAGCTCCTTAAATACTGGTGTGATTTAAATGATTTTGGTATCAATTTAAAGTTAACAGTTTAACCTTTTAAATGGTACCATTTTTATTAATCTTAACTAGTTATTAAGTACTTAAGATCGCGAGGATTCAATTCCAAGTAAGTGATTCCATACTTTTGCTCGCGAGTGTAGAATGGTTTTCAAAAATCAATACTATGGTTTAATTACCTCAGAACTGGACTTTATTTCTGGCAAAACGCTCTTAGGGACTTCGAAAAACTTCAGCAATAAAGGATCCCAATCCAAATTCTCAATATTCATCAACATAGTCCGTGACGCATTGGTCACATCAGTGACATGTTTTCCGCCATTAGGTCCGCCTGTAGGCATTATTTTAATTGCAAGATTAATTTTGTATAAATAAAAAATAATTTCTCATACAAAAACCTGAAATAAATTATGAATAATATATGGCGAAGACTAAGGTGACTAGCAGCACCAAACGCAACATGCACGCTTACCAGAATTCAAAACTGATATTGATTAACTTAGTATGTTCTGATGAACAGTATTTTAAAGCTGTAACTGTACAAAAATTGCTGCCTTCATTTAAGGAATACTGTGCCCTTCATTCGTTTATTTAGATGTTAAAGGGAGCAACCAGTAGTATAAATATTTACCAACCACTTAAATTCCATATTATCCAAGTATCAACGGTTCCAAAACAGCATGTTCCTTTTTTCATTGCATTTTTTACAGCATCAACATTGTCACTGAGCCATCTTAATTTAACGGCACTGAAGTAGGGTGACAAAGGAAGTCCGCAAAGTGGCTGTAAAAAGATTGAAAATAAACAATTAATATTGGTAACCAAAGCAGCAGACTACTAGCTACTGAATTGAAAATAGTGTCTTAATCTTTAGTAGCATTTGAAGGATAGTATGTTACATTTTTAGAGTTCTGTACCTCAAAACGAAAAAAGGTACCCTTATTGGCTCGCTTTTCTGTCTGTCTGTCTGTCTGTCAAGAACCTTTATCTTGGGAACTTGTGGTAGTATCAAGTTGAAATTAAAACCGTCTCTTTGTGGTCCAGTTGTGCTGTGAAAAAAAATCAACTACCCAAGTCTATGCAGTCAAAACATATGGCGTTTATGTCTCAATTTTGTAGAGAACCCTTGATACGGGAGTCAAAACCGCTTCTGGCTGGTTTTCATCATCATAATCATTAGAAATACATAAAGCAAATGTCTCCCTTGTCTACCTTGCTTCTCTATGCCATATATAGACAATAAAGATATCAGAAAATATTTCTATAATACACATATAGCCATAGTCATGTTAACATAGTTATATTTATATGGGATACGTTTTACTTTGCTATATCAGAAGATAAGGTACTAATCCTATAATAGTAATTTTATGATAGTATAAACATTTTATAGCAGTATTAGTCAAGCTGTATAAGAAAGATAATATAATGTACCTTTAAATAGTTTTGGTTTCTAGTTTTGTTAGGCACAGTATCCAACAGCTTCTCAATGGTTGAAGAAGTTCTCATATCCAACCAAACAATTGCATTGTGCAATGGTTTGCCCGTGTTTCGGTCCCAAACGATTGTTGTTTCTCGTTGATTTGTAACACCAACCGCGATTATGTCCTGAAATGTACAAGCAAAGCCTTAGCTACTAGCCAAAGACACTAGCTGTTAATGGCAACGCAACATAGTATGCATCGGGCTCACAATTTGCATTAAATAAGTTTCAAATTTAGGGCTCTAACTTATTCCATTTTTTGCTTGTAATCTTCAATTTCAATTCCCCAGGTCTAAATCTTTCCTTGTCAAATTTCCATCCAAATAGCCATTTAGAGTCACTTTTATTTTTATTTGTTAGTATGGATAGTGATCATTTACATATTTTCTGTCCTATGCAAAAGTAGGTTATTTATTTCTTCACAGCTGCTTTTAAAGTGATAAGAGAGAACTTTGCAAGGAAACAAACCATCCGGCTTAGAACTGCTAAATCCCACCCACTGTCAACAAACATCTATGTGCCAGTAATGATGACGATTTAGGCAGAAGCTTTTACACGAAATCATTCAGTATTAATTATTATTTTGATAGATATAGGCTAGTACAGATTAAGAACAATAAATCAAAGCCCTTCACAACTATAATGAATAGCGGGAGTTGGCTCTAAATAAGATTTGAGAACATTATTGCAGAGAGTCATCAGAATTGGCATGGTTATTAACATTAGTCTCTCATCATCTTCCTGCCCTTGTTCCATGTTTTATTATAACATGAGTCTCTATGGAATTATAATTACAATTTTCATTTCCCTTTATTCACTTTTTATATCACACTTTAATTTTTTTTTATATTTCTTAAAACAAACCTAAAAAATAGTGGCCCTCCAATACCAGAGGCTAATTATTAAGGATTAATTTAGCTACCAGGCCAGCAAACTACCCAGCGGTCAGGGCTCCAGCTAGAGAATGGAATATCCTAAAAAAACAAGCCATCTCCTTAGGTTCTTAGGTTATTGGTAATCATATTAGTTTTTTAGCTTTTACTTTAATGTTTTAAGGTAAAACAAGAAACCCTTTCAGTAAATTCATTCTGTCCATATACATGTCTATGATTACACACTGACTCATTGTGTCCGGTCATAGTTCCTCTGACCACTTTGCTCTTAAACACATAGTTTATGATTCCATCCTAATAGATGTAGGTAGGAGGCAAACTTGTTAACTACTCATCAGATTTATGCTAGAGAAGTGGAAATCCAACTCAAACTGAATGAAAGAATCACACTGTTATTCATAACGCATTAATCAATAGGGTTAATACTAAGAATAAACAGTCTGTGCATCAATTTTAAATAAAATCAACCAATATATTAGGCATCCTTCAGCTATTAAACACTTTTTATCAAAAAAAGTTAGAAACCATTGGGCACAGCCAGATGTTTTAAAATGTGCAACCTTATGAGATTAACGGGTGAAAATAAACTAAAATTATTTTGTTTTTGTGTTAATTCTACTCAAAAATTAAATTCACACTACACTGTACATTTTCGATATTATATCCCGGAATGCCTAAATTATGAATTAAACTATTATTAAATTTCTTCAAATTGCTGGGTGTTATTTGTATAGATTTTAACTGGAATTTTTGTGACAGGGTGTAAGACTCGAAAATGACAGTTTGACCGCTGTGATCAGCTCGAAGGCACTCACAAACAAGTATTATATAATATCTATTACATGAGTTCAACAACACTCCTTTTACTTGTTTATCCTACTAATATTATAAATGTGAATGATTGTGAAGATGGATGGACGGGTGTATGGATGTTTGTGACTCTTTCACCTCAAAACGGCTCAATGGATCTTGATGAAATTTGGCACAGAGGTAGATTACATAGTATATGGTTACATAGTTACAAAGTACGGGTGAAGCCAGGGGTGCCAGCTAGTATTAAATCTTTATGTTCAGCCTCTTGTGAACTTTATCAATTTTTAAATTTAATACCACTATGAACTGTTTAACATGTAAAGTGTCCATGGCAAAGTAATAACAATAAAATAATGTTTGTGCTGGTGTGATATGCTTGTGCCATGCACTGTTGTAGTGCATTGTGCCATAAGTAAAGTCATACACCAGATACAACAATGATAACTAAGTTAGATATATTTTGAACAAAAATTATGTTTATTGTACCAAGCTTATGATTTCAAGTTCATACATTCCTCAGCTCAGCGACAACACAACAGTAACCCCTTAGTGTGACAGTGGAAAGATACAATTTTTTCTTAATAAGTATATCAAGAGTGCAAAATGAGGTTTAATTTCTTTATTATAAATATTCCATAAACATGATTAGTGTCTTAGAGTAGAAGTTTTATTGTACCTGTCCTTTGAGATATCAACTTTCAGCAATGAGCATTGATTCATAGGTCCAGTACTAAACATCAGGGTTCTGGTTATAGAATCTAAGATATTAGCATTGTTGTGGCCAACAGGAATAGTGAAAATGGACATCCTATTTACCAATAGTCGTGTTGGTACAAGGTATAAAAGAAAAAAAGAAAATACCTTTGCTGACCCTCCTGCAGACACCAAATTCTCCACAGCTTTCTGAATACATGTCGTAACCACTTCCAAAATCGCGTAAGGGTCTTGCTCGACCCAACCTTCTTGAGGGAAAATTTGTTCAAGCTCCTTTTGATGATATGCCACAACGTCTGATGAATTCGCTTTGAAAATTATGAACCGCGCACTTGAAGTGCCCTCGTCAATGGCACCGATTAACGGACCGAATTTCCCATATTCAGACATTTTAACACTATTATAAAATTATTCAACTTAATATTGTAGTTCGTAACTTACTAATTACAAAACTTATTAGTCTTGGCAATTATATTATCGTGGATCTATTTACATTACGAAAGACGACCATATTATTATTACTGTAGGTAGAGGAAAGAGAGGAGGGAGGGAAGGAGGAGGCCGGAACAGACAGAACTGCAGAAGCGTTCCCAAGGGAAAGACAGGCCAAAGGGGGGCAGGGGTTAAGTCAATGTCATAGGAATAGGATGTTTTTTTCCCGTCAACCGCGATAACGAACAAACACAACGATGACGGCCATAGAGATGGCCACACACAACCATAGAGTCATAGAGATGAGAAGAATATGGAGGCGCCGCGAACCGCGAATTCAGGGAATCGCGTCCGCGCAGAATGTGAAATATAGTTTTGTTGCGTACTTTCAAATAATTATGTTATCTGATTTGATAAAAGAGACAACAAAATTTGAGTTGTTGTATGATTTTGGCAATATTGCTGAATGTATAACCCACGACCAAAAAAGATTGTTGGTTTATTATAAGTTTGATGTGAGTCTCTGTGTATGAGTGAATGAAGTGAATCTGTGTATCTGCTGTGGCATCATAGGTAGCTCTTGAACGGGTGCATCGATTTTGTTTTTTTTTTGTTTTCTTTGCATGAGTTGTATGTCAATCGAGAGTGTTCCTAACAATGTTTTAAAAAATCTACTCAGCCCTTTGAAGATTATCACTTTTTTTCTACTTGATATTTTTGTTATTATAAATTCGCAAAACCTATCGCCGGTCAAAGATATTAACTGATACGCAGACATCATTAGGATCATGCAGGTTAACCAACCCGCCAAAATAACTTCTCAACAGAACAGTGTACATCATCCACCTGCTACAGTAAAAACATGGACAGTACGGAAACTACTAAATGCAAATTGATCAAAAGTTTCGACAGAACAACAAACATATCCCTACTTGCCTTCATGTTTGTTGTACTGTCAAAACTTTTGATACCTACTCGATCCGTATCGATACACTGGCCTTCAATCCATTCAATCATAAATTACGTATCGATAAATCAATTAGTACTATCCATTGTTGAATCAATCACACGCATGGGGGATCAGATTGAAAACGTCGTATTGCAATAAAAATAATCACATCACACCCACAATGGCAAATGGAGTCAAATTGATTGTAAACACTTCTCTGACGGTTGATTCTATTTAAAAATAATGCAAGTGGTATAGGTACTTACCGTGTTTCACTTACGAAAACAAAGTTAAATCTTAAACCATGGTTCCACCAAAAAAGCATTATGTAGGTAAAGCTGGTAGCGCTGTAATGAAAGCAGTAAGATAGCGAAAATATTTTTTTTTCCTAAGAACCACGGACTTGATATTTTCAAACCACAAGTCTGTAGGTAACTTGAATGCTTTGCAATTTTATTGATGCACGATAATAATTAATCATGTATCCGTAGGTACTGCTCATACCATTTAGTAGATTTTAATTTTCGTGGACAAAACATTTAACTTAATATTTTATTTTATTTTATCTGTAGCGGTAATGGCGGTAATTCATTCATCGCAACTGCTGATTGGCTGCTATCGTTGGGGGAATTATATTTTTCTTCCCACAAAATATACGTTTTGAAACCTTTTCTTCATTCAGTTTTTTAGACAGGTCATGAAAAAACTGGGGATAGAAAATTATTTTCGTCTAAACGTGGTCGAAGTCGCAATGGCAAAGCCCCTTTTATCAGAACAGGACCTATTTATTCCCAAGATCAATGCAGATTTATAAGGTTAGTGACTATTCGTACGGGTACTGGACGAATAAATTAGATTTATTTGTACGGGTATTGGACGAATAAATTATATTTACAGAGTGACTATTTGTACGGGTACTGGATACTACTAATACTGGATACTAAATTATATTTATTCGTACAAATATAAGGGGGATGTTATATCCCCGAAACTGTTCACCAGCGCGTTGAAGGATATGTTTAAGACGCTGGACTGGAAAGGAAAGGGCATTAACATAAACGGCGATTACATCTCACACCTACGATTCGCAGATGACATAGTCTTAATGGCGGAGTCGCTAGAGGAGCTGAACCAGAGGCTGGACGGCCTAGCTTCAGCCTCGCGATGTATCGGTCTTGGCATGAATCTGGATAAAACCAAAGTCATGATAAATGGCCACATTGCCGAGTCTTCTCGTCATCCGTGCCGCAATGCTTGAAAACGAAAGTCTTCAATCAGTGCGTCCTACCCGTAATGACCTACGGAGCCGAGACATGGACACTCACGGCAGGGTTGGTCCACCAGTTCAAAGTCGCTCAGCGAGCTATGGAGAGAGCTATGCTCGGAGTTTCTCTGAAGGATAGAATCCGCAACGAATACATCCGACAGAGAACCAAAGTTATCGACATAGCTCAAAGAATCAGCAAGCTGAAGTGGCAGTGCTATGTCCAGCAGTGGACTAATATAGCCTGATGATGATGATGATGTACATATAATCAATGTTTTAAAAAATTAAGAATGATTTGGCTGATTAGCTTATTCTGTTATTTGATAAAATTATCGTTTGGCATAAAGTTTAAAACTTGGAATTACAATGGCATACTTTTAAGATAGCAGAATAACATTTAGTAGGTATAATTACGATTGGTAGAGTTACAATTTCGCATAATATCGTTTAGCATAATGTTTATTTAGAGCGATGATTATTTGGTATAATTTCACTTGGCATACTATGCAGATGGTAGAAATGGCTAGATTAGGTTAGGTTAAAACTGCGACCTCATAACGCACGAGCCGAGCGAGCGTCAGCGAGCTGGGTGCCGCGGTAGCGGCCGGCGAGGGCCAGAAACGACTTTCATTATTAGAAAAAGAGATTGTTTTTAGTAGGTTACCCTGAACTGAACTATTTAGCTTAGGATAATTACTTATTGATTAAATTATTTACTATTTTTTGGTTTAAATTAAAAACAAATAGAAACGCAATTTTTTTTTATTTGCACTCTTATTGATAAAATAAAAATTAATCGTCCGACTTCTGTACAAATAATTATAAATTGTTCGTACGGTAACCGTATTAATAATTATAAATTGTTCGTACAGTAAGTACCTACCCGTATTAATAGGCTCAGCCTATTTTATAAACTTGCGCGGAGAATATTGAAATACATATTTTGTTTATCAGCGCAGAGCACTTCTCCTTTTTATCTATCTTCTCATTGTTAATATTTATGCCTCAGCACACATAAATCTTTGTTCCGCCAATAATTGTCTTCTATGAAGTCCTTCTAGCTTGTCTGGTTTTATCAAAAGACAGAGAAAGAAGAGTTGATAAAACCAGACCGGTGAGAAGGACATCGTAGAATATACCTACACAGGTGGGTTTACTTTCAAAGTAAGCTAAAGAATACATATTATAGATAGGTACCTATAACAAGTTAGCATATTCGTCTCAAAAATAAGTTGTACATTCATTTTTTTCTGGTTTATAATCTCTCTTAACTTTTTATTAGGTATATTTTACAAGATCTTAATATAATATTTTTTTTGCATTTTTTACCATCCGCATTTTTGTGAGCGATGTTGAAAGCCTCACGTGCACAATAAGAGCGTCTATAGAAAAAATAAAATCAACAATCCGTTCATAAAGTAGGTAGTTAAAATAAACTGTGGCAGCTAAGAGATGACCAGTTCCAACTGACAGCGCCTGTTCACGAACATATATGTCGCGAGGATCAACCCCTAACCCTTAATAAATAAATTTTATTTTATTAGGCTTGCCTGTCCTACTCCTAAGCAAAGGGCCATTCGTCCAATGTTTCGCGATGTTGCGTCCATGCCATCCGAAGCGTCCAACCATCTCCTCGGTCTGCCGCAACGCTCTAACCATTTCAGGGCCCTTCATTACTCGATTGGTAGGTTTAACGATAAGTATGATGCGCTGCATTACACGTAAGCAAATCTTGAATTTGGACTTTGGATGTTTGTTAAAGACTTAAGTTTGTGCACAATTTATTAAATATCAGTATGGGAAGAATACACATTTGTGCTTTAGCTGCATTCATTTTAAGGGGATCTGTATATTACCCTTGAATAGCTCTTTCATCGACCAGTAGCATCTCCTCCAGGCGTTTTCCGTAATTAATTTCTATATTGAGGGGTTTGGTAGATGTACTGGACATTGTGGTAAATGTCTGTGCGTCATTGTCATTTCGGGATTCCACACAGTTTTATAGCATATGCCTCAGAGCCGTAAGCGCTGTTAAGTGGTTTTCAGTATGGCTATAACAATACCCTTAATGATGCCGAAAAGCACTCGTTCTCTCCGTCATTGTGATTATTTTTTCGTTTTAGACCATACCTTGGAACCTTCAAGCTACAGAGATAAATTGGGGGTCAAAGTTCCTACTTTTTCACAAGTTTTTGATGTTGTATCTTCAATATAAATACCTCCCCGATCACCATTCTATTCAATGCGTTTATTACCACAATGTTTCGATCGTAACATAATTATTTTATTCATTTCTATATACCTAGATTATTCACAAAATACAAATAGACATTAACTAATAATTAAAATATGTACAAGTATCAAAATGGTAGAGTAATTACAGGACGTCGAAAAATATTGTCCACATAGCAATGTTTTGAGTGCGTAACATAGAGTTATGATTCAACTTGAAATAAGTTTCAAAATTCCAAGCAATAATTTTATGCGTAGAGTTACTTAGTTTGATGTAGCTACAGTATGCAAGGCTTCGGGAAGAGTTCGTTTAAGTACAGCCCGGTTTCCGTCACTATGTACCTATGTAAAGAAAGATTGCGGCGTTACTTGTCATTCACTAAGGGAGAACGTAAATTTTCTATTCCGATTATGGTTTTTTCTGTGGTTCTAGTTGCAGCCGCTGCTTAGCCGTCGTGGCGTCCACTATGGCCATGTATAAGTAATATCAAGCCTATGTTTCACATATACGCAATTAATTCTTTTTTGTTCTACACATGTTGCATTCTCTTCTAGCTTGGTTTTGATTGTAACAGGAAATTTTTTTTTACCATAATAACCTACTCGTACATGAACGAGTACTTCTTGTTCTCCTATTTTCACAAATTCCGCAAGCGGAACAATTTTGCCTTTCTCACATATAAATTCATGCGGCCCTCTCGGTTCCTTTTTTGAATGATCGAAAAGTTCGAAATATGTACCGTCGCGTTTTATATGGCATAATTGAGTATAATTGGTTTTGTCTAAACAATTGACTAAATCATAAGAGTTATTTCGCATAATCTTAGATAAGATCGCTACTTTTGCAGAGCTATTTAAATCTTGAATTCTTATAGTTTCACACATATAAATGAGTCTGGTTACGTTTACTATATGGCAGGATTTCAAGTTCAGATTGGGTGCAAATAAATCAGTCATGTTCAAAAAAGTAACCGGTAGACATTCGTTGTTTTCAGAACAGTTATAAATCGTGAAATTATTTTCAGTCATGGCATCAGGGAACGTTTTCTTTTTTCCTTGCAGTTGAATGTAAAAAATTTCTTCGCCCTGAAATAATGCATGAATGTGATTGGTAAGAAGTTTTTGTAAGTAAAATTAAAACCTAACATGAGTCCTAAAAACAATTAAGTTTTTTTGTTTGATAGGGTATACTTTCCAGATGGTCCCATATCAATTTTATTTATATTGCTTGGGTAGTTTATGAGTTATCGTCTATAATTATTTTTTTATGGCTATATGGATGATCTGCTAATCTTTGAGTAACAATGGCAAATGAATAGGTAGGTAGGTACTCGATAAAAAACATGTGATTTATCATTATACTATAACTATGCTGAAATAATACCTAAACTTTTCGTAAAAAAAAATCGATTTCATAAAAATTACTACAAAGTGAAAAATAACTGTAAGTACTTCCGGAAGTCGGTGATTTTTGTTGGTTTCGTTCAAGTTTTTGCCACCGTTGAAGTTTTTAAATGTGGTGAAATCAGGAAACAACATCCCACGTGTTTTAAAATGATTTGAAGACGTTTACCTTTTCAAGATTCGGAGTGATTAACCGTTAAAACGTTCCAAGAGACTACTCGCGGCAGATATCAGACCTCAGAGCGAAATGGTGACAAAAGCTGTTGTATTATGTTCTAGCCACCCACCCTTTACCATAAAGGTGCTTTTCCAGCAAAGATGTGCTATATGCCGTTGCTAGGGATGCGTTTGATACCAAATCATATTCACTTGTCTATAGAGCTTAGCGTTGATTGAAGCAGGTTCAAATAAACTGTTTTATGGATGGATGCGTGTTATGGATGATCGCAAGTAGTGTAGGTAGCCTTGTGGAATAGTGAAACTATGTCCTTCCCTATTGTCTTTCATCGCATAGCTCGAGCTGTGTTCCTCGCACAGGTACCCCATCTTCATGACACGTCCTACTCACTTCGTTAAATATAATCAGAGCATCAGTGGAAACGGTCACATCGTTTCGTAGCTTAGTTTTAGTTAGCTGCATAGCACATCACTGGTGAAAAAGCACAAGAAGCTTTCATAGTTACCTTCTGAGCCGCAATACATGTTACTTTATCAGTATAACCCTAAAAAATAACCAAATAAATAATACCATCAAACTTAAGATATGCACATTATGTTGCGGAATCATCGTTGTAACTTACTGTTTGTAGTGAAAAGAAAACAATAAATAAAAAGTACATAATTCCAGTCCAGTTACTTTCTATAAGCGTTATCAATGCACAAGTATTTACGAATAGACCGTATATAATTAGAGTAAGTCGGGCATAGTCGGCATTCATAGCACAGTATTTCATGTAGAACATGATATGTGGACAAAAGTTATTATGAGATTAACGGAGATTGTTTATTTTCTGATAATAATAACACGCCAATCCTCAGATTCTATTCATTAGCGTTCAACATTGATGAAGAGTTCGTGGCTAAATAATAAAACTAGCGCTCGGATCAATCATCAGGTTAACCCGCGCTTGATTAAGTTGGTCTGAGGTCGGTTAAACTTGAAACATTTAGCAATATTTTTCAACAAATTATTGAAAGATTGCAACTAGACTGATACAATATTGAATAAAACGATCTAACGAGTGGTAATAATTGCAGTAAAATTAAATCGTATTTTGTCCACCTAGCGTGTTTTAAACAAACACTATGCACTGGTTAACTGCGCCCCGGTCTATTGCACTTTAATGGAAAAACCAATTGGAAATTCTTCTTATTTGAAACGCATTCCTGATAATTTGTCTGACGGACTTTGTATCTATGGTCTGAAATGAAAAAGACGTCATGCAACATGACATCACCATCGACGTCATCTTGCAATTAAACACTGAAGACTAGAAATACTTAATCTCCAGCGTCTGATTGTCTACCATAATAGGTACCTACGTGATATTGGCAAAATTGTGGTGTCTCCTTCCACAAACGCCATTAAATAAATAATTGAATTGAATTAGAAATACTTATATCAGCTTCAACCAAAGCGATTCGTCTAATCTAAAGCGATATTTTTTTTAAATTTTGTTTATTTGTTAGGAATTATTTAGATTATCAAATTAAATTAATTCTCTTAAAAAAAATCTTAAACAACTAGTAGCTGGACAATAAACGAAAAATTGAGTTAAGTAAATGCCTAACGACCGCTGGCGCCGATCACCATTAGCTCATTAATATCCCTTGATTGAAATAATAGTTCCTGCAGTGCATGTAGATGCGTAATGCAGTTTTATTTCAATTTACTTGCGCAGTTGTTTTTAAGTAAAGCTTAGTTCTAAACAAGAACAGCCTGCGAATTTATTATTTTCTTACGTTCTTTGCAATTAATAGGTCAGGGTTATATAATACAATAATTAATAACGCAGTTGACGACGCAGTTAATAGTAACGCTTTTTGGCGCTATGTTCATTAGCATCAATATTGTTGTACTCGGAACGCACTCATTGATGTCGGAATCGGAGCACGCACTCTATTGGCAACACTGTTTCAGATGTCAACTTTGGCAGTTCGTCAAGTAATCGTTCTCGCTTGTCACTTGCTAGTGGTTTGGTGTAAGTATTTTACTCTTTGCTATTAGGAGCTTTCCGCCTTAGATAATAAGTGTATAGTCTAAGCGTTTTGCAGTGAGCTGCGGCATTGCGAGTTAGCGACCGTATGAATCTGTGAAAAGTCCTTGGAACTTTCAGCAAGAGCTACCTGAAATCGAGACTGGTGGATTGAATCCTATCACTTCTAACACTTAAGAATCCACGGGAAAACACCGCAGTAAACTATATTCTGGGTTGGACAAGAACAAGTCAAATTAAGACTACCTTTTGCTTAATCGTAAATGAAAAGTCTGGCGGAAAACTGATTAGCCAGGAGAAGACAACTGAAGACTAAAGTTTGCGTAAATTCAGTTCACAAATGGATTTTAAAATGCACCAATATACTCACGCTTTGGTGGGTAAGGTAACACCAGGTTCTAGTCATGGGGATGATATTGAATATGAAGAGGTTCGTCGTCAACATGATTGTTACATGAGACTTCTGAGAGAGTTGAATATAGAAGTAATTGAAGTTAATTTGCAAGGTTCTCTTCATGAAAAAGTCCTTATAGAAAACATGGCAGTTATATGTCATGGTATTGCATTTTTACCTAAGAACGGTTCAACGGTGGAAATAAATAATGTAAGTACCTATAATCACATATTTTTAATTTGTGCGAATTTATTTGCTATTGCGATTCATTTTATTGTCGCTCAGCATATTGTAATAATAATATGTGCATTTGGGTGTCAAAATCAGTCTTAATAAATTAAACAGAATTTTAGTATTTTCAAATAATACTGCAAATTATTAAGTACTTATACTTAAGTGACAAGTATAACAAAGATAACATAGCTGACAAGTAGAACCAATTGATAATGTTGCAATTTTCTGTGTTGTTTTGAAAATTTGACTACAACATTACAATCAAGTTGTTCTTAAATCAGAGCATGTTGTAAACATTGTGCTTAAGTTATGCTTTAATCAATAAGTACTGTTAAGACTGAAACTGAAGTCTCTAGTTAAACTTGCGTGATCATTACTGATCTTATGGAAAATATAGAAAAGGTAACATTTTAGTTACTCTGGTCCTAAATATATTTGAGGTTTTAAATAATTATATTACCTATAATATTTATAAACATACTTCAATTCTGCTGTTCTTATGCCCAGATTTCATGGAAAATTGCAAATTGTCCTTTAATGTAATTCTATTATTTTACCTTTAGTTACTTAAAAGGTACTTAAAGGGCACTAACTCTAAAACGGTAGCTACATGTCAGGATATGTGGTTACCGTTTACATTATTCAAAAAAGTGAACTTACCATGAAGTTTTTTTTTAAAACCTACAAAAATACCTGCACAGTGAAAATGTATAGATCAGCAATGATGTATGTTTTATTAATAGCAATGTAAAATTTCTAAATGTTGTTGGTTCAGAATCATATAATAAATATTTGGTAACCGTTTTATTATTGGTGTATCTTCCACCATTTATGTATTTCATGTTGTTTCAAAGCATTCCTGTTTTTTGTTATTGCAAAATATAAAATTTAATAAATAATTTGAGTAATCAGTCATAAAATCAAAATCAAAAGTCATTTATTCAAATGAGGCTGATAAAAAGTCCTGATGACTTTTTGAATGTCACTTTACAAGAGACCGCCCCACAAAAACGCCCTGCCTTGCGCCACTTCCTAGTGCTTATGGTACCTATAATAGGATATAGCTAATAAGCTACATCTAGATCAGATGTGTTCACTCCAAGTTGACCCTTAATACTTTCCTACCTCAATAAATTGTTTGTGAAACAACAATATTATTCCACCATGAGTTATGTGCAAGATATTGGGTATTTAGTAGCTCTAGCCTTAAACATGTGACTTTTCTTCCTTAGTTACATGTTTAATTTAGAAGCGAAAGTGGATTACACGGTTTTAATTTAAAGTTAACTCCCTGTCTTTAAATTAAACATATGACCTTTTCTTTATTATGATGTCATGTGTAGTCTTTATTTTCTTACACAGTATCAGTTTACCAGCTATACTGTTTCCGTTGTAGCATGGTGCCTGTGACATTAGTTGACACAACAAGTTCAAGTCTATATTCAGTCATGATTTTTAATTGCGGTAAGGTTCCAGATTGAAGAAGAATGGTTCCCCTAACTAATGTCACCCGCACCGTCTACAGTGAAAACAACATGGCGTCCAGAATCAAAGAAACCATGAATCATTAAAAGAGTTTCAAACATGACATGTTGGAAGTAGGTGGTCCACTATGTTGTAGCCTGAGAGAGACAGATATATCAGTACATTATCTTTCTCTTTCTGCTATTTATCTATAAACTTTCATTTAATAGTATTAATTCTTTGTTTCAGACAAAAATTTTAAAAGAAATTTTACAAAAGGACTTGGGCCAAACAGTTATTGATCAAGTGGATCCGGAAGCAAATATTTCCTGTGCAGATATATTATTCACAGGTAATATAATCAAGCAATGCCACTTTATTTATCAATCTTACATACCAAATTGACCTTTTCTCTTTGTTGTAATACCTATAACTTACCTACATTCAATTTACTACCCATCCTATCTTGAAGTGTTCCAAACTGTTTCTTGAATGTGTGACAAAATCAATACCAAGCAATGGTATCCACCCACACGCAATACACCCCAAAACAGAAAATATTGATGTGGGCAATAAGTTGCTAGGTTGAAGTAGGTGCTTCAATGTATTCTGTGTATACATATAGACCGATTGCTTCGGAACAAACGGTCTTCGATGCTGCCTGGAAAACGTAGGGGTGATGACCTAGAGTTGTCAATTTCAATAGATTGACAATACAGATTGAAAAAAATAAACTTTAAAACTAAACTTAAATTCAACTCAACTAGGGTTTACCATTCATATTAAAAAATAATCATTGTCTAGACAACTCAAGAAAGAAACAACACATTTTTTCCGTGTTTTCTTAACTTTTCTTTATAAGAATCCACCAGACCACCTGGCAAGTAAATAAAATCCTAGGAGACTGTGTTAAATATTTTGGTGAAATAACTCGATATTCATATTTTTTTAATGTATTTACAGGTCGAGAGTTCTTTGTTGGTATATCTGAGAGTACAAATGAGGCAGGAGCAAGTGCTATCGCTGAAGCATTTCCTGAATTCCCCTGCACTCCAATAAAGGTACAACTATAAGCAGGATACTGCAGTTGCTTTTCACTGCTGGTTGTAATTAGTTATGAAGATGATATTACCCAGTCTCTTAGATAGAATAACAATTTTCTAGTGCGATTGGTTCTTTTAATGCCAACTAAATCTTGTATTACAGATTTCCAAGGGGGCTAAAGGCTTAAAGAACTATATCACCGTAGCAGGCCCAGACATTCTATGTGTTAGTGCCAGTAAGGAGGCCAAAGAGCTGCTTAAGAGAATCGAGCGTGAAGCCAACTTTACGTATCAGACATTGACGGTCCCAGAAGATGAGGCAGCTAATTGTCTTTATGCTAACGGGACGCTCATACACAGGGCTATTGAGGAAATACCTGAAGCATTCAAGGTTTGTTTAAATTTTATTTAAGTAGTATATTAAATATATTATTAAACTGAAATTACCCGCATGCAGGTTGCTGAAACCAGCCATTTTAGCAATCTTTATGAAATATATGAGAACTTCATATTCGACTAGCTATTGGCCACGACCTTTGTCTGCTTGAAATTATTGTAAAAATATCACTTCTCTATTTTATTCTCTTTCTAAAAACATTAGCTATCTGCCAGTAAAAGATCTATAAAAGTAGGTCCAGCCGTTTCGGAGATTATCCGGATCTAACAGTTTTTTTTTGTTGTTAAAAGTACCGTATATACATACTTTAAATGCAAGTGAAAAGCAAAGCAGTATTTTCAAATGACAACCAGTCACTTCTATTTTATTCGTCAGTATAGATTTGTGCTAGTTTTTGCGATGATACTCGTCATAGGCGAGAATTAGCTCCTAGTGTGGGTGTAACCTAAATAAACAAAACGGTTAGTTAGCCGACTCATAAGGTGCAGATCATTTTTTCCATGACATTTAGCTGTATAGTTTAGAAGCTAGCATAGGTTAATTACGCTTAATACAATAATTATAATAGGCCTGTCACACATTGCTCTGTATAGTTTGGTTTCAGACTTTAAGTGTGTGAGCTAGAGTCGCTTTTGGCTTGTTTGATTCGTTTTTAGTAAACATCCACCTGTAATAACTTCAGTTTAGCCGTGATAATGGTGTGTGAAATATCGGAAACTCAAAATAAATAGTAAGCATGGTAACCCGTTTTAAGTGTGCGAGCGCACCGAGGGTTCCGTACAAAAACATAAACAGCTATATCTTTTGAATGCGTAGGCTTAGAGGGATTTTTTCATTGCTCTAAAGGATACTCGAATATACGTTTGGATTTCAACTCGATACCTTTACGCGATCCTTAGATAAACGGTATTGTCAGACAAACAGACAAACGGACAACAAAGTTTTCTTATAAGTGGTTCCGTTTTAGTTCTATGTGATATATGATTCTATAATTATTTTAAAAGAGTAACCATGGAGTTTCTTGCCGGTTCTTCTCCATAGAAAACGACCAACCCGAACCGTGCATCTTTTCTCGGCGTTTTATAAGTGCCCATGTAGGCCTATGTGAAATAAAAATATTTTGATTGATTTGATTATAAACAAGTCTTTGTTAAGTGTTCGAAATTACTTCTCAGGTTTTATAAAAATAATAACGTAAATCGGATATAAATTAAAAAAATAAATAGAAAACTACACAAATTATCATCCAATAAAAATATAGAATAACAAAGTCACTAAAATCTCTTTTTTATTTTTAATACAATTTGTAATTTTTTGATTCCAGGTGTTTTGTGAAAAAATCGACTTTGCAAGACGATCAATCTGCTTTTCTGAACTTGCGAAGATGCCAGCTGGTTTGAGTTCGTGCTGCTTGTTAGTAAGGAAATCTTAAATTTAAGACAAAATTATGCTTATAATATAGGTTATTTACATTATTCGAAGCAGTTGCAGTTGACAAAAGACAATCCGACAAAAGATAATAAAATCCTCTCCACCACGATAAAACGATACAATCCGATCAGGTTTTATACACCGCATGTTATCACAAATATAATCTTGTCGCCTGTTTGTGCAGGAAATAAGTAAAAAGTCTAATAATTTCGCTTCACATTTCTAGACTCATTTGGCGCAAGCACCTCACGTGTGAGCGTGCATGTTCTATCAGCTTCCCCCTCCCCTCTCTGCTTATGGTCTTCTTTGAGCAGTAAATTTCGCATCACAGTCCGTCGTCAGACCATGAGCTTTCATAAGTTAGAGCAAACGATAGGTGTGTGGGTGGTGTAGGTGTTTAACGATTTTAAAGCCACGTATGCCTAGGCAGATGCAGGGGTTTTACTGTCTAAGTACGAAACCCGTAGTTTCGATCGAAGTTACGGGTGCTTCGAATTTACGGACATAAAATTTATTCAAGGTCGGAACTAAGAATGAATGAAAACTCGAGTGGACAGTTGTACCTAGTCCTGAGGTTATGACACTCATTGTTGGGGCGTCTTGCTGGGAATATTTGAAATAAAATAACGAGAGACAAGTTTTCAACCCGTTTACTCCTCGAGACAAGAACACACACAGTTTTTAGAAAAAGTGGGAAACGGAAGTTACAATAATTGTTTAGAGAGTTGTTGACACGGTCAAATAGATGGCGACACATAAATAACGGTGGGTATTGACTGGCCCACGTGGCGCTGCGATTGCTCAAGAGATGGCGCTGGCTGTAGCGCGTGAACACTCATGAACCAGAATATAATAGGAAGCAGAGTTCATTTCGAAGAATCGAGCTACTTTCGAACGGGCACGTATTTTCGTTGACGGACTTATAGAGTAGACTATAAAGTTTTCTGTTACTATTTTTATAACCCAGTTATCGAATAATGTAAATAAGCTATATGCCGTATATTAAATGGCAATGTGTGTTCAACAATAAAACCAATGTTTACTACGTATTATGTAAAATTGTCTGTTAAGAAACAAATTACTTCATTTGTATATTAGTGTTGCGCTACTCGGCTTGTTTTTAATATAAAAGTTGTGGGACTATGAACTCCACTGTTTGGCAATCAAACTGAACATACAACGTTTTGTATCTTCATAATCATACATATACGTAAGCAGCATAGTATTATTAAAGTAATTTGAAAGGAATGAACCTCGAAATGTCTGTATTTAAACTCTAATGTTACCCAATTTAGCACGTAAATGAATAGCAACATGGTTAAATGTTAGAAGATCCCACACTCAAAAGGTTTTGTGATTTAAATCATCTTGATTTTCGCTTACTCATAAGGCTAAGCGATACAGCTTGCTTTTAAGCCCTGCCAACGAACGTATCCGAGCAGTCGATTAGCGCAGCCTTAACCTGTTCTATTATTGATAGTCAGATTTTTATGTTAATTGTTGTCTGTAACATGTAGTTTGATGTTTTATGTATGTAACACGCGTTAAGAATTACTTGTGAAGCTTTCTATAACCTAAAATACTTCAAAAAAATAGAAAACATTCCAATTCGATTCGAATAATTAATGTACCTAGATTATTTTTCAAGAAAAAAAAAATGTTTGCATTCATTTTAGGATTAGAGCCCGTTCTAACGTACTATTTGCATTAAATTGAGCATGACTGGTCTTATAACTTTTGTATAATAAATATAAAACAAAATAAAATGAATAGTGAGCTGACTCATGAAAAAATAAATAAACGCGGATGCAGCATAAGAAGATCATAAACATATATTCTAAAGCAAACAATTATATTACATTAGTATTTCATTACTCATGGAAAATACGAGTATCTATATTTCTTTTACTCAAACGTCAGGTGCAGTAATACTGCACTCTGTCTCTAGCAGAGACAGAGTGCAGTATTACTGCACCTGACGCCAAAACAAAAATGTCTTATTAATTAATTAATAATTGGTGATTTGAAAAATCCATTTCGTATTCCTTATATCTCATGCATTCCCTAACTAATTAGGTTATTATTTTTTTTTCACATTTCGTTAACAAACTGTGTACTTTGTTTTTTAATTAATTACTCAACTTCAATTGAATTGATATATTATAGTATGAGAGGAGGAGCTCGTGGCTAAATAATAGCAGCCGCTCGGGTCGATCTTTAGGTTAAGCCGCGCTTGCCTAGGTTGGTCTGTGGATGGGTGACCACCCGTTACATACCGAGTTTCCTCCGTGCCTCGGAAAGCACGTTAAGCCGTTGGTCCCGGCTGTCATTTGTAGATCTTTGACAGTCTTTACAGGTAGTCAGTGTCCCGAAAGTCTGACAACCAGTCTTACCAAGGGGTATAGTATTACCCAGTATTAGCTGGGTTGTGGAGGTCAGATAGGCAGTCGCTTCATGTAAAATACTGATATTCAGCTGCATCCGGTTAGACTGGAAGCCGACCCCAACATAGTTGGGAAAAGGCTAGGCAGATGAGATGATAGTATGAGACAATTGTAGGGAAAGTTTTTTTGGTAAGCCGTCATTGTTCTACTATTAGGCATGATTTTCTTTTCCAAGTTTCCTTTTATTAATGACACAGATATTTTATAACAAAAAATGCTTAAATTTTGTAGGCTAACACAACAATAAAAAATTGGTTCAATTTAAAAAGAAATTATAACTGTGCCAAATGTTTTTTTTTAATTCGAATTTATGCTAGTTGGAACTAAGCAAATAAATATGATTTTAGTGTTTATATTAACGTCTGGTCTTCCTCAATTTAAGTAATTTTTACTGTTTTAAATAAGTATTCAACTTTCATATTGTTGTGTTGCTTTAAAACTTGATAGGTACTCGATAAATTGACTTGAAATTATACAATGTTGCATTTCTATATAAGAGTGATTTTTTTAGAGGGAACGGGAAGTTCAATTCTGACTCACAGCGAAATATGGCCGTGTTTAGTAGGTTTCTCAATAAATAGTAGTTTGTATTTAGTGTGTATAATGTGTATATTGAATGTGTTTTATGAGTTAGTCCAATCTTTAATTCTGTAGTTTCTGCCTAACCCGAATGGGGAGAAGGTTTTATATTATTGTATGTTTATTGAATCTCAAGCATTCCCTGATCCTCAAGTATTATTAATGTTATAGATCTGTTATTACACGGCGCCACATCAAAGCCAAATTCCAGTAAAATAAGGCTCACTTTCCAATATCACGTGAGATCCGCATAAACTGGTTTTGTATAGCTTGTTTGCTTGTCGTGCGTATTTTATTGTTTTTACAAATGCCTGTTTTCACTGCCACTAAAAACAACTAAAATATTATTGCACTTTTAAAATCTAAACTCAGTCGAGTATAAAACATCCATTTTTAAACTGTCACCGGAGAACATCTAATTTACTTAGATGGCGCCTAACTAGTGTCAGTGAAAACGAGCATGAATGTTCTTATTATTTGTATCGTTACGCAGCTATAAAAATGTTAATTCAACCTTTTTTGACTTATTTTAAATAAGTTACTTATTTATTTATTAACATTGTTATTTTTTTAAACATAAGTAGCTTTAATTAGCAAACACACTAACGTTCGTAATTATTTTTTTTTTCATTCAAATGTTGCCGTTCCTTCAAATGTGCCAAGATGGGTGTTGAGGGATTACTGAACACCCATCATGATCATCAACATGGGGAGGGATGATACCTGGAAATATTTTTTGAAGCTTTGCTAACAGATTCGCGCTTGGTGTATGCAAATTGCAGAGGGCTAAGTAAGTTTTTTCAATAAAACCTAGTGCTCGAGTCTTGTTCTGAGAACAGAGATCTCGTCAAAGAAGTCTTGAATAGATCCGGGCTATTTTGAAGATATGTAGTACAAAAAATACACCAAAATACTAGTATATATCCGAAATATATTGACGTACTAAAGACCACACACATTTGGTGAATTTTGGTGTTCCATGTTATGTGTATTGTGTATAAAGTGGCAAGTGGCAGTAAAAATACCCTTAATTAAACCGTAATACATTAGGTGGTCAGACTAAACTGTACTAGACAATCTATTCGCGCGCCCACATACATCTAAATAAATATATTTCAAAAATATTTTACATACTAATTTCAAAACATCATGTGACAAAAAGCTTAAAACATAAAGTCTTCAGCTTTAATTGACATTGTATTGTATAGCGGGCTGATATTCCCAACTACACGTCCAAGGCGCGTATTTTGGGATATCATTCGAGCCACGACCCCACGAGAAGGCTTGCAACGCCAAAGCGATACTGGCGGGTACCTAATTAAACCAGTGAAAATGAGAATTCGCGAAAATTTAAAACAATGTATGTATTATTTTATTGCCAATTAGTCCAGTCATTATAGTAAGTTCACCTCGGAATTAGAGATACCCAGCTGTAAGTCTGTAAATACTTGTATATTGACACTCTTTTTTTTTTTGCAAAAAACCCAAAGGAAATGAGATATTTACAAAAAAAAGCGAAAAAAACAATTTTCGTGACCTTTGACCTTGAAATTTAATAGTTGCATACACCTAACCATATGTAGGTTTTGAGACAACTTTTAGGGTGTCAATATACAAGTATTTAAGAGACTTACAGCTGGGTATCTCGAATTCCGAGGTTCTTACCTAATTTAAGCTTAAATGACTGGACTAAATACGAACTAATTACATAGTGCATGCACCTAGCTCTAATCTCGGCGCTCAGGTGTGGTTTTCATTGAACTAGCGGTGTTTTTGAAAGCAAAGGATCTTTTTACATTGTTCATAAGTACATGTAACTTTAATTGCATTTAAATTTTAACTATAATTAATAATGTTTGTTATTGTTGTTTTTTTATAGCTACGAGCACATTTTTGTATCGAATATTTATTAATTTATTACTTATGCACAATTTAAATATTTTGGTATACACGTGATGTTAGTTATGCATATTTTCATGCAGTCTTTAATACCTCATACACTTTCTTATTCCTTCCTTAGACTTAGTCATCTTGTTTACATTGTTTAAAATGCTTTCGCTGTTTGTTTGCTATATCTTTTAAACTACACAACAGACTTTAATGCAGTTTTGGGCATAGATAGAGTGATTCAAGGGGGAGTTTTGTATAATATCCTTGTGAAAAAAAACATTTTATAAGTAGGTCTATGACAAAATTTTATTCGGCACATGTAAATAAGTCAGCCTATGGTATTGTCATTACACTAATATTCTGAGAGGGTAATAAAAGTTCTATTGAACAATGAGCAGACAATAATAGCCCTTATTGTGGCCGAGGTATTAAAGACTACTTTGTATCTAAATTTTGATAGAAGTTTAATCATGTATAATGTGTTATTCTTTTTAATTTTTGGTTAATATGTGTGTATATGTTAGTGATTAAATTTCCGGAGTTTTCTATTAAACCTTTTTCGCATAAAATGCTTAAAACTTTTTGTTTTAGTGTTATTATTAGTCAATGCACGATTGTCAGTGCGTGCGTATGCACTTTCTCTCTAGTATTATTAACATAATAATATCGTTTGTATTGACGTAATTGTTTGATATTGAGATCTGATATTTTATATGATTATTATTAATTATTTAAAAAAGTGTTTGTAAATTCTCTAGATGGAAAACGAGTACCACAAGGCTATCCATAAATTATCTCACACGTTAAATGGGAGGTTGGGTTTCCGAAGTGTGACATTGTGTGACAAGAGGCGAAAGGGCGCCTATTTTTCGTGACATCACATTTTAAAATTGAATTGCTAAATATTAAAAAATGAATATAGAAGTATTAAAAAAAACATATAACTATTTTCAACTCTTATAATTTCTGGATATAAAATTTGCCAAATACCTATGTGACGTTACAATTGCTATGGAAAAGAGGGGGGGGGGGTAAACGTGCCATATTTATGGATGGCCCTAATAACCGTACCGAGTAATGAGAATATTTTAAAATCACGTACTGTCGCTTTATGACGTGCGTCTTGTCTGAACAACATAATTGTCCCCCAAGGCCGAAACCTTTGACACAGGCTTTAGGTCCATGGGTAATAAAATCTGGCCATAAGACCAACATAATCCGGGGTTGCGGGTTATTCGAAAAGGATACCGCGGCCCCGAAAAAAAAAGGGCAAAAGAAGTAACATGGATGGTTTTCTCGAGATTTACGCTTTGGTACAACCTCAACGCTATAAAAGTACCTATAAGTATCTGTGTTGTATAATTATTTTTAAATAATTATGATTGCATGTTAGAAATGAATAAACGATGTAAATTGAACCTTAGTTTTTTTTAATCAACGCGCCACACCTATTTTCATTGTGACCCAAGGCATCTAGTTGATTTACATTGATCCCAGAAATAAAAAAAAAACCTTTTAGTATAGCTATGCCATAAAATTCACGTCTGTAATTTCCAAACCAAAGAGTTTTGGTAGAGGTATAACGTAGCACAAAGTACTACACCGCCATCTATTCAACCACTGAAGAACTAACTGCGGATTCCTACATCTCGCAAGCAGAGTTATCCGCAAGTGAACCCGATTATATAGATTGCTATATAATCGGGCCCGACAGTTGTCTGTCGGGTATTGATCCGACAGACAACTGTCGGGCAGTGGCCCACCCAAAACTCGACACCCGTCTGGTTGGAGAATCCTCTTCTGCTTGGCCCCACGTCAAGCGCACAGCGCCTTGGCCCGCGCGCCCTCCCGACGCGAAGGCACGACCCCGACGCGACCTATTAGCGGACGACGACCCCATCAAACCGGATATGACTCCCAGGTAAACTGTACCTAGGTCAAACGCAGCTTACCTGCACAATAAGACTTCTCACACACTACACACCCCGCTGCGTGACGCGTGCTAAGTTAATATAGGCGCGTCATGCAGTGTCACCAGACAGACGCCTCTATACAAGCATATAGACTCACACGCGGGCGCACAGCACGGGCCTGCGCCCCCGCGTATATACTGGGCGGTGTCACACAGCACAATACCAGGTCACACATACATTGCGGATCCTTAGTCCCAACCGTTACGAGATAGCTGTGGAAGCAAGGGGGATGGGGGCCACACATTTCACTGCAGGTCAACCGGGGGTCTCACCTAGCGGGGACTGACCGCCGAGGTGTCGTGAAGAGTAGCGTTGTGTCACATCGCTGTACCGCGCCTGCAGAAACACACAGACGCGAGTAACTATACTCGCGCCAAAAGGCCATGCCGAAAAGCGGCATGCGGAAAGGGAGGACCCCGGGACCGGCTGACCGGCTGTGTTTTGTTGTGTTTGGATCCTATTTAATAGGGAATGCAATCTATTGCCATTGACCGGGCATAAATTTAGACCCCGTGGCTACTAGTAGGTACTGAAAAATTCATAATCTAAAAAAGCCAATCAACCCAGGATCTTATTGCAGTCGCGATTGAGATCACTAGACAAACGAGTAAACTAGCACCCCACCCCGGCTTCGCACAGATGCACGTTCGACTTACTAATACAGACACCGTCAACTATGTCCCGGCAGTTACGAACACAACAAAAATATAAAATCAGCCAAATAGTTTGAGCCGTTCTAAAGTTATGCTCAGTCATTTATTGGCAAATGGTGTTTAGTATTACCTACTTAAACTACTATTGATACTTGCGATAGTTTGGATGGATTTTTTTTACTTAACCACAATAGAAACGTTAGCTAATTGTTTGTATCTTTCAATTTATATAATTTAATGACACTATCTAATAATTTAGTTTGTAATTACATATATCTTCTAATTATAACTTGTCACCTATATCTATTTTCTAATTTTTATACTGTTTACATGTTTTGTAATTTAATTTTGTTATTTTACTGATCTACAATTCGTTTGCGTGGTGTTTAACTGTTAATTCGAGTTGGTTATTAATAAATGAATATAATATTTAGTAGTATACATAATTATGTAAAATCAAAATCGAATCTTGTCAAAGCGTTTTTTATTAGTTTTAGCTGCAAAATAATCCTAGAAACTAAATATGACCCAATTTTTCGATTCCAATTGAGCTGAAATCTACCATACATGTTTAGATTGAGTGAAAAAGCATGGTTAAATACCTGGCACAATAAAAAACATTAAACTAACATACATTTATTTCAATCACATTGCGATTGACAATGAAATAAGATTGGGTAATAGCTAATGGACATGACGTACAAATGTGTTTTATTTTTATAAACTATAATTTATATACTTACTAGCTTTTGCCCGCGTTAAATTCGGGATAAGACAGTTCCCGTTTCCTGATTTGCAGGTGTCTGCCACCTGTAGTTTTTGCCCAAGCGCCTTATTTATTGTAATAGCAATGCTAAGTTTTCCCATTTTTTCCCTCCGTCTCCCTAATTTTTCAATCTTTTTAAAAAAAATTGCCTATGTCCGTTTCCAGGGTCCCATATCTATCTGTACCAAAATCGGTTCAGCCATTTAGTCGTGAAAAGGTAACAAACAAACAAACTCACTTTCGCTTTTATAATATTAGTAAAGATATTAAATATTTTACACAAATAAAATAAGTAAAACAAAAACCAAAATAGAAGTGTGTAACAAGTGGTGCAGAAGCAATTTTGTGTCCAACTTTTAAAGGAATAATAAGTATATTATGTTTTTTTTAATTGACAACGTACCTATGTATCCCGTTTTTTAGGGTTCCGTAGTCAACTAGGAACCCTTATAGTTTCGCCATGTCTGTCTGTCCGTCCGTCCGTCCTCGCTTAATCTCTGTGACCGTTAGCGCTAGAAAGCTGAAATTTGGTACCAATATGTATATCAATCACGCCGACAAAAGTTCTACTTTTCAGATTTTTTTCATATTTTTTAGACTTATGGTTCAAAAGTTAGAGGGGCCCCCCCCCCTCTAACTTTTGAACCATAAGTCTAAAAAATATGAAAAAAATCTGAAAAGTAGAACTTTATAAAGACTTTCCATGAAAATTATTTTGAACTTGATTGACACAACAGTTTTTGTACAAAAAAGACAAAAAGTTGTACAAAATAATTTCTGGACTAAGTTTGTAGTATAATCGTATATGCAAGCTTTTTTTGTAACTTTGTTTACATATTTTATTATCCTGAACGTATCTTTTTTCAAACAAAAAAAGAATTATTGAAATCGGTTCTCGCAATCCAAAATTACCACCGAAATTGCACGTCTTTGTATTAATTAGTAACCCAATTCCTCGAGAGATGGCGCTGTAGGTACTTATTACATTGGATCGGGTATTACCGAATTGTTCGGTTGGCCTCATAACTGGGAACACTTATTGTGACGGACGGGAAACTACGGAACCCTACACTGAGCGTGGCCCGACACGCTCTTGGCCGGTTTCTAAAAAGAATACGGAGCTTGCACTCGTTTCCTACGAATTCTACTCATTGTTTGTGGTTTATAAACCCGACTACGAATAATTTCCTGGATTGTTGTGAATTTTAGGGTACCGGCCTTGAAAGTAACGTGATTTTTTAAGGTTATTTTCTTTTCTTATTTTGGATTATTTTCTCTTGTTGATGTTAGAGAATGAAAGACCCACAAAATACCTTTTTATTTTTTGTTACCCCATTTCAAATGATTATAAATCAAAAACACTAATTAAAATAAGAACAAATACTTTTATTAGCAATATTTGAAAAGTGGTACACTATATTCTTTATTTTAACACATTGTAGTATTAGTGGTAACGTTCTTATTTAAATAAAAATACAATGGAGATTTTTGTATAACATGGCTACTACCCAATTTTAAAATAAAATTTATACCTACTCAATAACCATAGATACCGTACCATAGATATCAGAAAGAAGTTGTTTTTTTTTAATATTTCTGTAAGTATTAGGTATTTAATAATTTCGCGGAACCTTAGAGACTTTTCTATTGATCCCCAAGGTTGCGCGGAATACACTTTGGGAATGGGTCTAGTTCACAATATCGACAGTCACTACATCGATGGTCGCTGTATCGAAAACGTTCCATCGACGGGCTAATGTATCGACAGTACCCCAAATCGATGGTACGCTACATCGATAGTACCCCAAATCGTTGGTGCGCTACATCGTTAGTACACTAAAGCGACGGTATGCTACATCGATAGTAAACCAAATCGATAGTACGCTGCATCGACTACCCGATCCGAGCCAGATTTGAATAAAAAACACAGCATTTTTAAAAGTTTTTAATTACAATTTGTTAAATCTGTAAATTGCTTAATTTTGATGGAACCCACATTAAATGGTTGAAAATAAAAACATAAATTCGTATTCAGTAACATTGATTTCTTATAGTACTAATTTAAAAAAAAGTTAACTAAAAACAAAATTAAGTTTCTTAAAGGGATTGCTAGTTACACAAAGAGTTTATCAGGGTTCCTGTATGGATATAGATTTTTCTATTAGTGTTTTTATTATATTTGATTTGGATAGTTTTTGTTATTATTAATTTTAGTAGTTTAGTTTTTTTAAATTAGTACTATAAGAAATCAATGTTACTGAATACGAATTTATGTTTTTACTTTCAACCATTTAATGTGGGTTCCATCAAAATTAAGCAATTTACAGATTTAACAAATTGTGATTAAAAACTTTTAAAAATGCTGTGTTTTTTATTCAAATCTGGCTCGGATCGGGTAGTCGATGCAGCGTACTATCGATTTGGTTTACTATCGATGTAGCATACCGTCGCTTTAGTGTACTAACGATGTAGCGCACCAACGATTTGGGGTACTATCGATGTAGCGTACCATCGATTTGGGGTACTGTCGATACATTAGCCCGTCGATGGAACGTTTTCGATACAGCGACCATCGATGTAGTGACTGTCGATATTGTGAACTAGACCCTTTGGGAATCGCTGGTGTGAATCTTGAAAGACATTTTGAGACATCCTATTTAAACATGTTCATAATAAAGTTGAGGTCTAATAGTCTTACACAAGCTCATAAATTGAAGCAGTTGGTGCCAGCTGCGGGTCTTTGTTTGAAACTGATAACGGGTAGCTAAAAGCCTGAAAGATTGACATTCAGTCTTGCTAAGAAATATTGTGCTACCAGCCATTGAATTGCAGAAGTAGGATAAGCAAGCAGCCACTACTTGTGAATGTGTTATGGAGATGTATCTTGTTAAGCTGCCGACATTAACATAATACTTAACAGGCTAGACAGTACATAGGTACAGCAGACCGCGATTTTTTTAGTAAGTGCTCACTTCTATTCAATCAAGTAATTGAGTACTGAACCTTAATTGTCCGATCCCGACTTGATCTTGGCAATTTTTTTTACTTTATTTTCTCCCTCCCTCACGCTTTGCGCACATGCATAATAGCTTGTTGGTTACAAAGACTCGTAATGAATTAAGTCATTATGTATGCAGGATTTTTCGGATGTGGCCTGCGGTGTCTCCTCTAGCGTTTATAATTTTATTATCGTGTGGCAGTAAAATTATTGGTATCTTACTTATTTAAGTACCTCATAACTATTCCATTCAATATATGTAGGTATATGTATTGGTTTTGAAATGAATGAATTAGTCTTCCTGCCCCTTTGGATTTGCACTAGGCATTACTTAAAACTAGATTCAAGCCATTTGATTGATTGAAAAACAATGAGATCTGATATCTCATTGTTGTAGCAAACCAAATTTCTTTTTTTTTAAACTGGCATTATACCAAAAAGTACAATGTATTGTACTTGTTGGTAATGTTACGCTAAACTGTGGTGTACCGCAGTTTAGCATTTTTGTGCCCAGTAGTAAAAATTCTAACTGGGTGATCATCGTCGCTCTTTTTATTCGTAAAGTGAAACTAATTCCTTATCACTTTTTTGTCTTGGGGTTATCATAACGTTAAAAGGTACTTATTCCAGGGAGAGCAAGAGATGGCGCTACACGCCCTGTATAACTCTGTCTCTTTCCCTCACTAGATTAACTAACCTGAGACGTCATGGTAGTCTAGCTACAGATTTATTAATGTGGACGAGGCAAAAGGAAAATGCAGGTGACGATCTGTGGTTTTCACCCATATGAGAAAAAGGCGTGAGTTTATGTAGGTTTCTATGTATCTGATCTACTTACACCTTAGCACTATGCACATGTACAAAACAGTCATTAGCTTCTGCAAGTGATTGATCACGAGGTGACACAATAATTAAGGCGAGCCAGCGATCTTTCCACACACTGTTCTGATTGATTTGGTTCGGAATTTTGGTTTGCTTAATTGTGTGAGCCCGAATCTTTCTTGACCAATTCTAGGACTAGCAGTCTAGGACACTGAGTGTGAGTACCCAGAGTCACCATGTCTTAAAATATAACATCACTCCTTGGGTGGAGCCCACCCACCCATCATCATATTCAAGACAGATGCCATACCAAGGCAGAGGTGTACTTAACAGAATACTTAGTTTTGTTTAAGTCCCACGTCACAAGGGGCGAGTTTAATGCCATCAGACGGGCACAAATCTGGACTCCGTGGCTGCTACTGAGAGGTAGGATAAGAGAAAAGAAATATATATTCAAAAAAAAAATATCCATAAACCTTTGCTTTTTCTCCACGGGAGGTACGCAGAGACCCCATAACGCCACCTGCTAACATAGTACTTAAGATCACGCTGTAATAAGATGAGTTTTAAATAAATACATATTCCGCATGCAAGCAAGAAGCTGTCGTAGCCAGTACATCACGATACTAACATGACGTATATTTTCTGCGATATCTTATTATATCATTTACCAATTTCAGTACGTAGTCACGTCACTTTCCGAACGTGCAGCTTTCAAATATTAATGAGGTGTGGCCCAAATGTGGGTTTTCTGCGTTTGACACGCATCTTGCCATTCTAGGTATCTAATGAGACTCCTACGTCGTAACACTGTCACAACAATCTCAATGTTGACGTATTGAGTAACATGAGACGATTGGAGCTATTTCAAAGCACAAGGGCGAATGGTTTTTGGACGATGGTTGTTTTCCTGTGTAGGTACCGTAAAGAAAAAATATAAATAAATATATTATATAGTGGTAACTATTTTATTATTTTTTCTTTCTTCTTCCGTGCTTTGCGAATTCCCCAAAGTTTTTACTGCATCGAATGTTCTCCAAAGTAGGGTAGGGTAAAGTAGTAGCGATGCTCCGATTGTAAAAACTTGATTCATCGCTTGCTATGTTATTTATCTATCCTAAGATTTTCCAACTACATACTACTAAGTCGGCCGTATGTTTTGACTCCGTACGATTGCATGAGAAGGCAAGATACGATCAAAGTTTTGTGGCGATATATGCGTTGCTTTTCACTGAGTCGTGTATCCTAAACGTAATTTATATTAACTAAGCATCTATCTCAAAATTTTAACTCCTCTAGAAAAATCTAAGAAAACGGTTTGGTTTTCATGAATTTGTAGATAGAGAACCAAAGGACTTGCAGGTTTTACAAATAAAATATTTTTACAATTCCCAACTTTACTCAAACCTGGCTTTTATGACTTTTGACATTATCTTTTTGCATTTTATTCGGTCATACTCATAAGCTGTTGTGTCCTATTCTTTTCAAGTGTTTTTTAGCAATACTTTAGGACGAGGTTCATTCACTTTTGAAATTGTGATCTGAGGCATAACCTCAAGATAATTGAGTAAATAATATAATATTAATGAGTAAATAAATTGGAACAAGTACGATTTGCGTTAAACTTACAGCACCATTCAACTCTTAACTTAACAAGTCTCTTCAATTAGTTCTCTTCAACTTTTATTTATCGGCTGTTAATCTCTGCTATGCTCGGCCCTTCTTCATATGATTCAGGCTCACTCAGGCCACCATTGATTGAAGATTTTTACCAGTGGTTGTAATGGCAGTATTTTTGCCTTACTCATGTCATGCTTACTTTGGAGCGCAGCGTGGTATTCCTTATTTTGTCTGATGTTTTATACCAAGAATGCACGCCATTGCTCTTTAGCATACTCCAAGGCGGAACTGATGTGACTCGGTAACTTTTCCAAGCATCGGCTATCAATCTCTTTTTCCTTTGAAGCTACAATTTAAATGGAATGTTTAATAAAAACGAAATTCATATTATTACCTATATTTTTGGTTAAGATAACGTTTGATTATAATTGTACTAGCTTTTGCCCGCGGCTTCGCTCGCGATAAATTCGGGGTAACCCAGTTCCTCTTGCGATTTGTAATAACAACGCTAAGTTTTCCCTTTTCTTCCCTCTTTCTCCCTCACATAACACCTTTTTTTTAAATTAGCCTATGTCCGTTCCCAACTATCTCTGTACCTACCAAAATTCATCAAAATCGGTTTAGCCATTAAAGCGTGAAGAGGTAACAAACAAACTCACTTTCGCTTTTATAATATTAGTAAAGATAGTAAGGATTAGCCAACTTTGGTTAACAAATGCTTGTCGTTAATCTCTTGATAATAATTGTTATGTATTTGTGTAAACCTTTGAATTGCCACAGACTGCTGTATGGAGTTCAAAGGTTTCTCATTCCCCCTTATTTTTGTAAGGATTCTGGGACAGTATCGCATAATCTCCAAAAAAATTACATAACTAAATCACGAAAATTTGAAATATTTAAGTAGTTTTTTCGGTTTTATACAGAACTCTTACTTACAACAGTTTTATTCTACTACTGTTCTGATTTGTCTCTGTTAGGGTTGTGTGAATTGTACAGCATTTCTCTTGCTAGATGCATAGTACTATCTATGCATCTAGCAAGATAAATGCTGTGCGATGCAACAACGATGGAATGTTAATGTCGGGTTAGTACCCGGCATTACTCGAGGATCATTCCAGGTAAAATTTTGCATCGCTACGGCTTGTCACGTCGCCGGTGTCAAATAAAATAACAGATTATTGAACAAGGGCCTGTGCGGGGAATAACAAACCGATGATGGCTAAACCCGATCTTGGTAAAATTTGTTCTTTTTGGTAACTTAACAAATTTGGGTGAAATGGTGGTAATTGAAAATGGATGCTTTTATTTTGCTGATTCGTTTAATGGTTATTGTAGCAGATCCACTACTACACTACAGCTTGCTTACCTACTCCATGGGATATCACAACATACGTATAAAGCTAGAAAATATTGCGCAGCTTAGCGAATGCTGCCTTTTAGCATCAACGATTGGTTGATACATTTGCAGGCCATCTGGTGCTACTTTTTTAACCCTTGGATCAATAGTTAGTCGGGGATTTTGTTCCGAATAGCTCTCGTAATAGACTCTAGACCTAGTTCAGGCTGTATAATATGTGTATAAAAATATAAAAAGGAAATATATCCATAAAATTACATTAAAAACTATAATTATAGCGTTTCTTTTATTAAGATTATACATTTATATCTAATTAAAAGAAAAAGTGGTGTGAGTTATTCTAGTTCGGGGTAGTTAAAAAAATATATGCGTATTTAATGATAGAATAGGTACTCTCTTTTGACGAATGAATACGAAGCAAGAAAAATGCGAGTCCTGTTTTTTTGTATCCATTGCAGCTTTTCAGCGCAATGTTAACTTTCCGTTTGGATTAAAACATTCCGTGTCGGCTTATTCATACGTTACACTTAAATGTTACGTGGGTATCGACTGCTATGGTGTGGAGTATTAATAACGATCGCTGCATCAGCATGGTATAGGCTTTCGGATATAAGCCTTTATATCCGAAAACCTGTGCCTTGTATATCCGAAAATCGAACAGGCAGATGCCTTTTTACCAGATCGAATGTTTCACTGATATTCCCTTTGAGATCGCTTTTTTCAGTTACGCTATTGTTAGAAACTGTATGTCGTTGTTTTATTTATTTGCATAGATGTTTTTGAAATATTAAATCGGTACCGAAAACCTATTTTTTGTCGAATATACCTGTATTCAAAGGTTTGATGCAGCTTTCACTTTTTTTTAGATGTGAATATGCATTTTTTGTGGGACATCGATTACGCTTGGTAAAGCCCCAAACAAAGAATTTCGGCAGCCACGCTGGGTCGACCAGTTTGCCGTGCGAACCAATTTAAACGTTGTGCTCGGATTGGACATGCAGCGCTGGACCGCTCCCTGATGCTTTTTTTACTGGGAGCGTACCGGGGAGAGTTACTGAAGCGTTTTGCTTGCAGCAACCAAGTACCTAAAAATCATAATATTTCTACTAGTATAAATGCAAAAGTTTACGAGAATGGATATTTATACAAAAAGCTATTAATTATCACATTTCCATACGGTTTTTTTTCGTTTATTCCCAGTCGCCCCCGCAAGGATTGCCACCGGAGGCAAATGGGAATAAAAATTCCCAGTCGCCTCCGGCGGCGACTGGGAAGTCATTGCCCCCACTTCAGTTTCGGTATACATTGCTTTGTTTCTTGTGAAGTATAAAATAATAAGGAAATTTATTCCAAACCTACATCTATCTGATTGATGATAACATTGAAATAAAGTTTCCAACATAGACTTTGTTATTTTACCTTGCGTATCCAAATGTTAAACGTAAATATAAAAATAATGTTTATATCTATACTTATAATAAATCTGTAGAAGTGAAAAATCTGTACATTTAAAAAATCAAAAAAATAACTAGCAGATGGTGTTACTAGACCAACACCGAACCTAAAAATGATTAAAAATTTTTTTTGTCTGCCTGTCTGTTTGTTCAGGCATCACGCAAAAACTACTGGTTCGATTACGATGAAACTTTGTTTGATTATTCTTTAGTATCCTGGGCACCCTACTGAGTACATTTTATCCCGGAAAATATATAAAATAAAAAACAAACTTAATTTTACGGTTCGATACCTAGACCCGGCTACTGTACTAACTGTAAGTAATAAGTTTGTCGTAGGTTACGTCACCAGCAGTGGAGTTCACTAACTCTATATTAAAAGTGTGGATGTTTTTTTACTTAATCACATAAAAAACAACTGAACTGATTTTGATGATTTTTTTTTCTTTTGTTTTTAAATGTGTGCGTCTATAATGGCGGAACAAATATGTTTTTTTTTCTTTCTTCTTTCTTTCTTTCTTCTGATGAAATTTGGCATGCATATAGGCTTTGTCATGGAAAAGAAAATAGGCTATATAAAACATCACGCTATGACCAGTGACGAAAAATGTCGCAAACGGGAGCGGACGCGGACGAAGTCGCGGGCAAAAGCTAGTTATGAATAAACCCATTTTTTTTTATTGAAACATGTACCTAGAGTGTGTGTTCAGAATAATTTACTAAGTAAACTAATTAACCCGTCGCGCGATTGCTAACAATGTAGGTAAAGTGCCCCAAACGTCGAGCTATTTTGAATGAATTTTTGATTTTGGTTAGACCTTCGGAAAAACAAAGATTTCATAGTTATATCGATAAAAAAAAATGTCTAAAATATGAAAACCACTCACAGCGGTTCAAACTTTGCACCCGTGTGCAAATGCGACATTTGTGGCACAAGTAAAACTTTGCACCCAGTGTGACACTTTGTCGCGCGACGGGTGTTTTGAAACATTATTTCAAAACACTTAAACCACAGATAATGTAGTAGTCATTAATCATATTATCTAGTATTCTGTCTCAGTTGTCCTTTTGTGCTTGAGATACTTTACCGAGATAAAAAAAATAGGGACTGTAATGGAAACGACATAAAGTTTAAATCAGCATGCGTGGTGTTACCTAAAACAGGTTTAGCGATAAGAAAAACAATGGATATTCACCCTCTCCACCACCTCTCAACCAACAAAACCGTTTGGGGTCAAATAAATAGGAACTTTAATAAAACGATATAAAGTCTAATTTATATTTTTATGACACTTGTTGCTTTGTGTTTCAAAAGCAAAATAGGTCATATTTGCATCGGTGTTATCTTAAATCATGTCAGAACAGGGCGCATCGTCTAGTTCCGGTCAAAGTGACCTAGTGTATATAAAAAGACGTTATGGAACAATAATTTTACGTGCGGGTCATCAATATTGTTTAAAAAGAAAAAACAAAAATGGCTCAGAGACTTGGGAGTGCCGTAAGTAATTAGATTATCTGTGATACAAAATACCAGTTTAAATGTTTAATTTTAACAAGTTTATTGATATCAAAATCAAAATAAATATTTCAATGCACTTTGGTCTTTTTTTTTAGAGATAGGCAGGTTTAGGATAAGTTGCCTTATCCTTTTATTCTGTACGATAGAGAAAGCAATGTACAGCGAAACTGAAGTGGGGGCAATGACTTCCCAGTCGCCGCCGGAGGCGACTGGGAATTTTTATTCCCATTTGCCTCCGGAGGCAATCCTTGCGGGGGCGACTGGGAATATACGTTTTTTTTTGGACCATGACTTTATGCCCCTTGAGAGTGCCATATTAATTTATTGTGATGTCACATAGGCTATAACCATTGGTATTATATATAATACTTCTAAAGTCTTTTATGTGACTAATTATGAAAAGTATTTTAGAAGATATGAGGGAACAGATGAACCAACATATATCGGGCGCTCGCAATGAACGTTACATAAAGAAATAGAGTGAATTTCTTTTGCACTAACTTGATACGGACTCTCTTGTATTCGCTATAAACCAGCAGACCTTTCGCACTTGATGCTCAGAGCGCAGGTGGCGTTGTGTAGTAAATTACTTATTTACTCAAAAACAAGTCACTCGACCGAAATTACTCTTGTTTATATGTTACACATTGCTCTATGTATATTACAAAAGCTTTCATAGATTTTGAAGTGCAGTGGCAAGAGAAAGCTGTAGTGTTTCATGAAGTAAAAGGATATACTTTTATACGAAATCTAATTTAACCACGTTATCCGGTCATCATATGCTTAGCCTTTTCCTAACTTTATCGGCATCCAATTTTACCGGATGCAGCAACACCAGTATTTTACATAAAGCTGACCTCCACAACTACAAAGTTGTAAGCCTCGTTAAGAGGTTCTGTATTACCAAGTACTACTGTTAGTACTGGGTATTACAGAAGATCTTGATGGGACTTTCAAATAAGAACCATGACCAATGCCTTTTTTTGCGAATGGGAAATCATCAAATAACTTGCCCCGCTCTAAGAAGAGAGGAGTGTCAAACTTGTACTGACTAAAACCCACCCATATTTCTTCTATTTAATTGCCCTTTATGTTCCGGGGTCGCGGTATCTCCTTCGAACAACCTGTTTTTTAACATCCTTGACATCTTTAAGAGGCGCGCGTAGAAAACGAAAGTGCCGTCGACACGGCAGAAATCTTATGTCTATGAACTTGACCACCCGAACAACCCGCCACCCCGGTAGGCGGTGGCCCTGGCAGGCCACTCTGACCGATGCCTTGACGTGCTGTCTGAGGCACGGATGCAACTCGGTATTAAAAGGATGGTCACTCACCCACAAACCGACCTTGGCAAGCACCGCTTAACCTCAGAAATAGATCGTGGCGGCTGTTATTACTTAACCACGATGGTACGGGCAACATATTTCTTACCGTACAATATTGACGAAATTTGGGAGAGCTACTCTTTACCTGGATCAGTGTAGAAGGGTAAGTAAGTACCCTTCTCGTCCCGGGAAATTAAAAACTTTTCCGTGTGCGAAGCCTCGGGCTTAGTTGGTTATTAAATGAAACAAAAGTAAGCATATTAATCCCTGTATAACAGTAAGAATAAATCATGAAAATAATAAACTTCGAGCTTTTTGAAAATGTTTCTATGCGTTATTAAAAATAGTTTACGTTCCCAGTGCACACAAAGGGTAACGTTTTAATATGATGTTAGTACAAAACGTTTTAGATGAAAAATAAATATTACGAGGATAATCAAGTAGGTTTTGTTTAAATTAAAATGTATATTAATTAAAACTACTCGATAGTATTGTGTTGCATTATCAGCAAGTTTTTCGCTAGCAGATAATAGGTACCTAACACTGTTAATTATTGTTAAATGAAAGTGTCTGAAATAAAGTATGATTTTTCGCAACTTAACTCGTTTTTACAACTGGGAGAGGAGCTCCTTGTTGTGCTCCTTATCGTCGTCACTGTTGTAAAGTTGTTAACTGTCTCGGACACCATAGCCTATCTAATAGCCGACGTATGGGCCGCTTAGCGTGGCATGCAACTTGAATTACATAAGTTGCAAACAGTCATTCAAATATTTACGAGTCAAAGACGGGACAAAACAAATAAAATCGTTATCCAAAACTTGTTTCTACTTGATAACAAATCGTTTTGTCTAGTGTCCCACTTGTCAGGTAGCATTCGTTTGTTAAAATTGAAAATGTTCGGAATTCTAAATTTTTGTATGAAACTATTTCCAATGTCCGCTCTCTAGGTCTTTTAAGTCTCTTTTTTGTAAGCTTCGGATATTTTTGTGTTTTAGTGTAAAAAATAAAACGCACATCTCTTTGGTACACAGACCATGATGCTTACTAAAGAACTTTTGACAAATCATTTTATTTTTGTTACGAGTTTCATCTCTTCGAACAAATGTCATTCAGTTTTAAAGTCTAAGGAGTGCATGCAAGACCGTTTGTTATTTACATCATGTACTCAAATTTATTCATTTTTAACCTCCCCGAATGTAAGTGCAAAACTATAATACTCTCCAAGAAAGGTTTCGCCGATGTTGTCAGAATCGTGAATGGTGCCTGAAGGCGGTCGTTGTGACCGAGGCGAAGACCAAGAAACGCTGACATGATGAATTAACGCGTTCTTGACACCAGGTTAATTCCCGGCAGATTTTAAAAGGAATGGAGGAACTTTTTGCTTAGCAATGGAAAAACTATGCTTATAAAAAACTTAACACTGCTACAACTTTATAATTCCATTGATTAGTGACTTCTTTTATTTAATTCGAATTTAAAGATAAGACTTGATGCTTCAAAACTAAGGTTTGTCTGAAGTTTGTGGTCCTAAGAAGATTAAGTGTGACTTTATCTTCCGACGTATAAGAATGCAGCTTAATTATTTTAATTTTAAAACAAGCTGAAAGTTGACGGTTTTTAAATTCTGACGTCGTCGTAACAGACTTTAGAACAAAAAGCGGATTAACTTCTGTGAAGTTCAGATATAGGTGGAAAGCCGAGTGCATTCGCGTTGGATAAAATTACTCTTTGCGGGTTAGTGTGACGTCGCGGCTTGGCTATGGCAAGCAACGACACACGATGCAAATTGCAACGGACCATTCACATTGTTAGCGTTCACTTCTTCATTATTGAATTACGTAATCGGGGTGAATACGCATGCTGAATCATTAAATTATTACAGCTGCAGAAATAAGATTGAAATTTTCAATTACATAACACACATGTATGGAAAGTGCCAACCCTAATATTCTTTTTTGTATCGTTATATTATTGTTCAGTGAAGCACTAAGTATCCATACTAATATTATAAAAGCGAAATTGAGTTTATTTGTTTGTTAAGTCTTCACGCCTAAATAGCTACACTGATTTTGATGAATTTTGGTACAGAGATAGTTGGGACCGTGGAGACGGCCATAGGCTATATTTTTTTAAAAAGGGATGAAAGGGAAGAAAAGCGAAAACTTAGCTTTGCTATTACAATAAATAAGGCGCAAGAGCAAAAACTGCAGGTAGCAGGTACTTACCTACAAATCTGGAAAGGGGAACTGTGTTACCCCGAATTTAACGCGAGCAAAGCCGCGGGCAAAAGCCAGTTGAGTATATTTCGATCAATGATAATAGTGTATTTCTGATATATTTGGAATGCAGGCGTTTACATCTTCGTTCCATCAATTTTGGAACTTGGAATTCCTGGATTTTGGTTAACTATTTACAATGCAATTGTTGAAACTGTTATACTGTGGTATCTAAACCCTGATATCGTAGGCGGTGAAGTGTACGGACTGACCAACTAGTCAACAAGTTGTTATAGCCATATCATGTTTGAGTTCAGTTGGTCTCAACTAGTTTATTCTGAAATGGTAAACATATTCAGCAGGAATAACTACGCTGGAATGTCACAGGAACTCGTTCGAACAGACAACTGAAACTCAACGTAATTACATTTGCACAATTGACATTCCTACACCAATAAGAAAGTTTTCAAAATGGATAAACGAATTCTCATAAATCACTGTAATGGAATGATCTTTTTGGGAGCTTCAATGATACACAAACGACGTGCCATCAAACTAATAACACGTTACATATATGTATGTTATATAGACAGACGATATTCCCACTCCAAAATGATGTTGAATAATAAACAAAAATCTGAGTTTACACCTTAAGGTACGACGCATGCAAAGCGTCCATTTTCCCCAAAGCGATATGCAAAAAAGTGCTCGGCGAAAGAAATACACTTATAATTTCAGCCACGTTCTTTAAATTTACCTTTTAACAGCCTCTTGATATTTCTAATACGTGTCGCTTCAAATTTTTCTGTACAAGCTGTGCAGGAAAATAGGATAAAAGAAGAGATAAAATTCTCAAAGTTTACCTGAGCTTGTTGATGCAGGTCACGACATGAATTTATCACAGCTTTACTTTAGGTACTTGAGAGGTAATTGAGTGGAACAGAGGGCCTCCCGTTTCGAGCTGCACTGCTGATCATCGATCTCGCTCGCACCCCTCGCACTAGTATGATAAGACATCATTCTTATTCACCTCGCGGTCTTATTGGGCATTTTATTCAAGTCACATTGTTATAATGTTGAAAAATTAACAAACAGATTGAAAGCCAAATTTAAACGAATTATTCTAATTAGCGGTCGTACCGCTGCGTACAGCGATAATTGCCAACATTCACTGCAACCAATTTCAATTCGGAATACATTAAACCTATACTGAATAATTGGAACTATAACAGCTCACTACTCGGTGTGCATGAGTTGCTCTGTTGAGCAAGAGCTTGATAGAATCTTGAATGGTAGTAATATAATATGTATAATAAAACAATAAGTCATTCCAAAGCTGGACTGACACAAAGTTCAGTAGTGGACTAATGTTGTTATTAATATTATATTATTATTATAAAAGTAACATAAAAGGCCACATCTTTTGATTGCGTAAAGTTAGAGAGACCACAGACCTGAGTATATGGTTATCATATCAACTCGATACCTCCACGTGTTATGAGATAGGGTCTTGACAGACAGACAGACGGACAACAAAGCGACCCTAAAGAAAATCCGATATTTTTCCTTTTGAGGCACAAAACCCTAAAATGCTAATAGTATAAAATATAATAATTTAAGGCACTTGTACTTATTCGCTATCATTGAAGTGCAAAAAAATAATGAATGTTGGCCTAAAAGTATAACATTCATATTTATTTTTATTAACATAATAACAAAATTCACCAAACTTCTAATAACGACAACCATAAACAACTTAATATTCCAAGTGGACAGCTAAAGTCATAAAGAAGAATCATGGGAAAAATAATACATTTGAACAGAACTATTCCTAGAATAGCTACAGTCAATAAATTGGTTGATAGTTAATTTTGTAACTATGTGATATACTCGGATTAGTCCATACTATCCACTAGTCGTGTGATGATGGGGCAGATTCAATGAATAACTAATGCATCTAGCACGTGCCTGGGTTTCCATTACTTGATAAATTCATTTGCATTTTAGAGCGAAATCAACGAGCAACAGCCGTACTGGCGATGCAACCAATCATCTCGTTCATAGAGCTTCGGGAATTGGGCGGTTTCGAAATCATTACACCGTACGCAAACACTGAAAACCAAAATTCGCTGTAAGAAAATAATATACTAACAATTTAAATTAACTTTATTTGTATGTTTTTGTTTCAATTGCAGAATTGTTTGAGTTGCAAGGTTGTTAACTATCGGAGCAAGGATCCTGTACGATCCTGTGAGGAAAAAGATTTTTAAAATTAAAAGCATCCAATTGCGAATTGGACTCACACTACAGGGTGTCGTGGCACCAAACAATAACTATATTTTAATGTTCATTCACACGAAAATTTAACACTCAACTGCTTATCAGCATCATTTTCCTGCCCTTGTCCCATTCTATTTGGGGTTGGCGCAACACGTTTTCTTCTTTCATTCTCCCTTATCCATCCATGTTTTCTTTAACCTTTCTCTCGATCTCCGTCCATCAACATTCAGATCCATCACTCTTTAAGTCGCACGTGCTTCGTCCCTCCTCATTATATGTCCCTTCCAAGACAAGAATCATTTTTTCTGAAGGAGACGAAACTTTCATATTTCCTCTAATATACTCATTCCTTACTTTATTCATTTTTGTCACTTCACACATCCATCTCCGCTACATGCAATCGTTTTTCATACACAGCTGACCATACAGTACAATAGGACTAATCACAGACTTGTATATTTTCTTTTTCCTTTAACTTGAGGGGCATCCGTGGGTCACTAGTTGTTTCAGTGGCCTGTCGCCATTTCATCCATCCTGCTTTGATCCGGTGCGTTACGTTCCGGTCTACTTCGCCATCCCCTTAGACTAGCGACCCTAGGTACCAGAAGTTGGAGCAGATCGGTATGGACGTTCCGGCAAGAGTTATAGGCACTGGAGAGACCGCCGAAATTGCAGAACAACTGCTAAACTTTAGATATATCCAATGATGTAAAAAATCTAAACAAAGGGTTCGATACACGTTGTTGAAAAAACAGCATTTTAGCTATGAATTTTACTTTTTCAAAAATCCAGTGCTACAGTTTTAGTATTTGCAAAAATTCCGACTCGAAAGTCCTTTGAGAATTTCGCTATGCACGCCCACTTGAAAAAATCAAACTGTGTACATTTATTGTTTTACTGGTATTTTTTTTCAAAACTCACATCCCTGTATGGAAAAACATCCCTATATATCCTTACATATTTGTCTTTTTTCGTTATTTTACATTACTTTTTTTAGGGGTTTATAAAAGACTAGCTTTTGCCCGAGGCTTTGCTCGCTTTAAATTCGGGGTAACACGTAATTTGCCCTTTCTTGATTTGCAGGTACCTGCTCCCTGTAATTTTTGCCCTTGCGCCTCATATCTCACTTTTTTTTTTAAAAAAGATGTGTCCCAACTATCTCTGTACCAAAATTCATCAAAATCGGTTTTGCCAGGTGTGAAGACGTAACAACCAAAAAAACTCACTTTCGCTTTTATAATATTAGTAATATTTCAGATATGTAACAAGCCGACAGGTTCCGTTTATTTTTTTCCGTAAAACCCCACTGCGGTACAAAAAGTGAATGGCTGAAAACAAGCACATTTAAATACTAATATGAAGTATGAAAACGGAATAGGTGCCGCGTGCTTCCTAAATTTTTAATTTTAATGTATCATTTCTGCTTTTCAGTCTTATTCGAACCTTTTTTAAATATTTTTTGACTCTTCCGCGATTTCTTACTTCAAATTACTTTTAAACATTAAAGATTCGTTTTTTTTTAAATATCGGAAAATAAAATGGTAATGTTTAATTTATTTAAATCGTTTCATTAGTTACGAAGGTTACAACGAACATACGTATATACATTCAGATTAAACATAATACTCCTTCTTTTGGGCTTCGCCGCAGTCGGGTATAAAACTCAATTCATCGGAAATCGTAAATTCATTTGCTTTCCAACAACGAATAAAAGATATTGCAAAGTTTTCCTGCATTCAAATTGAAGTTGGAAGGCTTTTCAATTCAAACTTTTGTAAAGAACAATTCGCGGCAGAACGACTACAGCAATGCTTAATAACAATATTTTAGTTTTCTTTTACATAACTGTACTAAAATCTTATCAGTTCTTGCAATAGGAAACAGTTTGAAAAAATAAACCCGCTTATTTAGGTTCTCATTCAGCGTTTGTGTTGATAAAGTAGTTATTTATTAGGACACATGTACTCAACGACGTGATACATAATAAACTGTCCAATAAAAAACTGTTCCAGGTAAAATAAATTTGGACTAGACTATATCATTCAAATGCCTAGCCTTGGTAAGCTTCCAGTCTTACCGTATTCAGTTGAGTACCAGTGTTTTTACATGGAGCGACTGCCTATCTGACCTCCACAACCTATTTAACAACTGGGTAATAAGATGGACTGATGGACTCCTTGATGGACTGGTTGTCAAACGTGCGAGCCATTGACTAAATGTAACAACTGTCAAAGATCTTTATAAAAATAAAGGGATGAAGGACATGTGACTAAAAGAGTGATGGATCTAAATGTCGATGGACGGAGAGCGAGAGGAAGGCCAAAGAAAAGATGGATGGATTGTGTAAGGAATGATATGAAGGAGAAAGGAGTAAATGATACCGTGACGTCTGATAGCCACAGTGGAAGAAGAAAACGTGTTGCGCCGACCCCAAATAGAATGGGACAAGGGCAGGAAAATGATGAAGATGATGTTAAAGATCTCTACAAATGACCGCCGGGACCAACGGCATGATGTGCTTTCCGAGGCATGGAGGAAACTCGCTATGTGGTTGTCACCAATCAGTGGAGCCACCTAGGCAAGCGTGGCTTAACCTCAAGATCGAACCGAGCCGTTTTTATTTAGACACGAGCCTTGGAGTAGACTACCTGATTCGTAAAATGTGAAAATAAATAATTACACCTGTCACAACGGAATTCCTCCGTACCTGCTGAATAACGATTCTAGGAATGAAACTTGAAACGAGCGTAGAAAGTACATAGGTACATATAACTTTAATAGCGTTAAGGCTAGTTTGACTATCTTCAAGCAGCTACAAAAAGAACATTCCCTCTTCAAGCATGTCAACTTCAATACCTGTTCCAAAGTTCTTATTCACTTAGATTTTCGTTTAAAATTATTTAAGAAAAAAAAAACACCTAATGAAATTTTCGTCGTGTACTAGGACCATAGCAAGCTGAACTAAAAGTAATAAACTAAGCTTCGCTTGTAGGAAAGTAAACATGAAATCAATGAAATAACGCCGTGAATTGTACACGGTTTGCCAGTTTCATCGTCACGAAAAATGTCACACCAACTGGTCCGCTGTAATAAAACACAGATGTGGCCTACAATTTTATATTAAGAAACTCCAACATGTTCATCTGTAGCACAAAGTCGCGTATGCACTAGATGGGGTTAATTAAGAGCAAACTGCGATTGTCGCGTAGCTCCGTCGTACTTTGGGACTAACTAAACGGTTCGTACTCAGTCATTTTCCATCTTATTAATTCATAAGATCTGTCTGACTCACTAACCAGAACAACTATGTTTTATGGACTATTATGTTTTATAATATTTTATTTGTATGACGTGGGTATGACATGAAATAATGTTGAAAAACGTTATCATGTTTTTAGTTTAGTAATAAAAAAGATTTCAAGGAAAAAGATGTAATTTCTAATTAGTTTTAAAAACTGTCTTTTGATTACTGTCTAAAATCCTTTGATAAACAATTGACGGGGTTGAAAAATAAAAATACAAAATGGCTCCAAAAATCGTCCGTTACCTTTTTAGGATTTGTAACCACTATTTGCACATATATTTTATTTTACCAGACCATCCTTCTAAGACTTCATTTCGGGTACAGTGAGAACGAGGGCACATGAATACACACATACAGATCAAACACATAACTCTCGTTTTGGGCTAAGCCCCAGTCGGGTAATAAGAACAAAATTGTTCTCACTGTTGAGACAAAGACACGCAATTTTAATGGGGGTGATGGATATCACATGACTTAAATTATTAGTTTTATTATTATTTAGTCATCTTTTTTTTGTTCTGGTCTCTTTCTAGAACTTAGAAGGATATTGGAGGTCAAAGTACCAATTTTTTTCATTAGTTTTTTATGTTAGGTATAACTTTCCTTTGAGGAGCGCAATGTTTTGTTGGCCTTACATTTATAGTCTAAGATCCGGCTGCAGAATCAGTGTACCCATCGAGTGTTTGCTGAAAACCTAATTTTTACACATATTCATGATTAGGAGAATTTATATCCACCAGGTTGCCTATCAAAATGTGCCCGCTAGTATTTTTAATTAAATTATTAATAATTCATAATCCGTAACAAATTTCATTGACTTTTTTTTTCAATGAAATGTCGTCTACTTTACGGCAACATCTATAAAGACTCTGAAAAATTATGGTTGCCGTTGCGCACCTGGCCGCACCTCTTCGCAGCCGGGTATACACAGGTATGAATTTGTTACATTTATACACCCACAACGTACATTTATAATTTATATATCAAATTAAAGCTATTTTTTTTCTGTATATTATTATATACGGTTGCTTAATTAAATCTGGCCGCCAATAAGGGTTGCTGGCTAATAAATATAGTAAATATTAAAAGTAGAGTGAAAGAGAGCTAGCGCGTAACACCACTAGTCAGACGAGGATAGCGATTGCCAGCTGTCGGACGGTTAAAAGCCATTGTGCATGCGTCCGATGTTAGTGTTCTCAACGTCTTTGAAGAATCCGAATGACATTTTTAACGAAACCAAAATCGATGCAGTTCAACATTTTACGTGCCTTATGTATGGACTCCCAAAGTGCCAAAGTGTAAATGCCGCAAGATTTTTATTATTCAACAAAATGTACGCTTCAAAAGGAAGTAGTGAGAAATTTATGAGAAGAATTAAAGGTTTTGACTCAACGCACATTCCACGATGCTGGAAATCTTTAAAGGAAAAATTATTGCGGACCATCTTTGTTAATTCGATGTGATTAAATGCTACTAAGCGGGATTACATTAAATTCAGCGCGGAAAATAATGGCTGGCTGCTGTTAGATGGTTTTTTAAAACCAACATGGTTCCTGGGAGATTCAACTCCAGCGCAAGTTGAGAATGTGCTGTGTGATTCCACGAACAAGCCTTCCGATAATAATGACGATACCGATATTTCTGATGAAAGTGATAGCTGCGATGATAGTGTGACTGAGAGCTTGATTTTTAAAAAAGAGTCATGGAAGTATAAAATACATTTTAAAAATTCATAATTTGCATAAACTGAAGATTGATGAATATGTAAAATAAATGTAATACTTGAATAAAATTAAATCTTTTTTCATACAGTACTTGTACAACACAATTTTTTTACATAAGTAACCTTGATTTTATTCATCATCAATATTCATTTTTTTTTTGTAATTTTTAAATTTGTCATTGACTTTTTAATTTTTTGTTTTAGAAAAGAAAGACGTTTCTTTTGGAGTATTTATTATTTTGAGTCGTACCTACTATTGTTTGAATCGGAGGTTGAGAACACTAACATCTGACGCATGCGCAATGGCTTTAAACCGTCCGACAGCTGGCAATCGTTATCCTCGTCTGACTAGTGGTGTTACGCGCTAGCTCTCTTTCACTCTACTTTTAATATTTACTATATTTATTAGCCAGCAACCCTTATTGGTGGCCAGATTTAATCAAGCAACCGTATATAATAATATACAGAAAAAAATTAGCTTTAATTTGATATATAAATTATAAATGTACGTTGTGGGTGTATAAATGTAACAAATTCATACCTGTGTATACCCGGCTGCGAAGAGGTGCGGCCAGGTGCGCAACGGCAACCATAATTTTTCAGAGTCTTTATAGATGTTGCCGTAAAGTAGACGACATTTCATTGAAAAAAAAAGTCAATGAAATTTCTTACGGATTATGAATTATTAATAATTTAATTAAAAATACTAGCGGCCACATTTTGATAGGCAACCTGGTGGATATAAATTCTCCTAATCATGAATATGTGTAAAAATTTGGTTTTCAGCAAACACTCGATGGGTACACTGATTCTGCAGCCGGATCTCGTACTATTAACTCAACCTGATTTTCTATCCCAAAACAAAATCGTTTCCCTGCCATAGTATTTGAGAAAAATTACTTAATTGATTTATTATATTTGGGAAAACAGACAGTACTATATTAAGTATAAATGGTGTTGTATTAACATAAAAAATATTTTATTATTGTATTAACATTAAACCTAACAAATATATTATTACCCACAACATTTTCCACATATTACAAACGTTAACCGTAACAAATTAAAATATTCAAAGAGGTAACAAACAAAAAGAAAGAACGAAAACAAAATTTGTACGTAATGTTTCATGAAAATCTAGCCTATACATTCAAAAATTGTATATACATCTTGCTTGGTTTTGTGAAGGGTCCGTTTGCACGTCTAAATACGTAATAGTGTTAGAATAATGTAGAAATAAGTTAATTTATTAAATTTGTATTTTTTTTAATCATTGTGGTCAATATAGTATAAGTAGTTGCGATAATGCCTTTAAGGTCTCTGCACACAGCCGGCGTGGCGTAACGGGGCGCGACGGGACGGGGCGGCGACGCGGCGCTGGCGCGGCGGCATCGGTCACACTGCGGGCGCGATAACGTCCCGTCCCGTCGCGCCCATTCACGCCGAACGTTTACTGTTTTTATACTGCCTATGCCGCTCGCGTCCCGCCGCGCCCATCCCCGCCGCTTCTGACTTGTATTCCCGCTCGGCGCGGCGGCGGCGTGGCGCGACGGTTACCGTCGCGTCGAGCGGGACGGCTCTGTGTGGCGTCGTCCGTAATATCTAGTACATTACAACTGCTCGGTGTCGCGTCGCCGTCCCGTCCCGCCGCGTCGCGCCCGCTGTGTGCAGCGACCTTAAAGGTCTCTGCACACAGCCGGCGTGGCGTGACGGGGCGCGGCGTGGCGGGGCGGCGACGCGGCTCTGGCGCGGCGGCATCGGTCACACTGCGGGCGCGATAACGTCCCGTCCCGTCGCGCCCATTCACGCCGAACGTATACTGTTTTTATACTGCCTATGCCGCTCGCGTCCCGCCGCGCCCGTCCCCGCCGCTTCTGACTTGTATTCCCGCTCGGCGCGGCGGCGGCGTGGCGCGACGGTTACCGTCGCGTCGAGCGGGACGGCTCTGTGTGGCGTCGTCCGTAATATCTAGTACATTACAACTGCTCAGTGTCGCGTCGCCGTCCCGTCCCGCCGCGTCGCGCCCGCTGTGTGCAGCGACCTTAAAGGTCTCTGCACACAGCCGGCGTGGCGTGACGGGGCGCGGCGTGGCGGGGCGGCGACGTGGCGCTGGCGCGGCGGCATCGGTCACACTGCGGGCGCGATAACGTCCCGTCCCGTCGCGCCCATTCACGCCGAACGTATACTGTTTTTATACTGCTTATGCCACTCGCGTCCCGCCGCGCCCGTCCCCGCCGCTTCTGACTTGTATTCCCGCTCGGCGCGGCGGCGGCGTGACGCGACGGTTACCGTCGCGTCGAGCGGGACGGCTCTGTGTGGCGTCGTCCGTAATATCTAGTACATTACAACTGCTCAGCGTCGCGTCGCCGTCCCGTCCCGCCGCGCCGCGCCCGCTGTGTGCAGCGACCTTAAAAGTTGGTACAAATGTCATCTTATACCATTGACCACTAGATGGCGTTTCTTTTGATGTTTCCGTTTTATCAATTCATTTTAAAATAGAATTTATATTCATAATAATGTTTAGTTAATTCCTGAAATATTATGTCACGATAAATCGAATATGTAAACCTAATCTATAATTGTTTGTCATATAGATATTCATATTATCCGGTTGTACCAAACAAAGTGGCGCTCTACATTCGACCCCGACTTTAGTCAGCTGTCGGTGTGGCGTTACTTTTAAATTTAGTCGGTTTTGATCGTAGAGGTAGCAAGGACTTATTGTTAGGCCTACGCTGTAACAACAACATTGTAAATTTAAATGATTTTAAAAGAGAAACCAAGGAGTTTCTTGCCGGTTCTTTTCCATAGGAAACAGCCAACCCGAACCGTGCATCTTTACTCAACGTTTAATAAGTGCTCATGTGTGCATATGTGAAATAAAAATAATTTGATTTGATCAGTGTGACTAGAAAGTCAGTGAAATAAACTATTTTTATGAATTTAAAAGTGAGTTTTACTGTACCAGTCCAACAATAGTCAGTTATACTTGATATAGTATTTTGTCGAGTCATTGTGGAGGCGGTGAGGTAAAGCTCACCCCGACTAAGCAAGAGTCGTCATCTGTGACGAAGCTTTCATCTTGATTGAAGGCCCGCGACCTCGCAATTAAAAAAAGCGTTTTAATTCGATAGTCTTCACACTTTGCATAATTATAATCTAGCCGTCATGTAATCACATTGTAGGTGTGAGCCGTGTCGTTAAGCGGTCTTGTTTTTATGCCATACTTAGATGTGTGGTGTGTTGTGTTAGGTCCTTTAGAATTAACACTATTGTTTTTTTTTGTTTTTGAACTATTTCAAAATGGAGTTAGATGCTTGATGGTAATTGCTTACAACTTCTTATAATCACTTCTATTTATTTCAACAATAAAAGATACATATGTTATCAATATAATCCCTACATCTGTATTATATGGATGAATCCGTCCCATATACTCTCTTGAGTACCTATATCTAATACTTCAACGATTTTTCCTTAAACTAAATTCATTCCTGAAATATAAACGTGATAAAAAAAATGTTTAGTCCTTTTTTATTACTTTTTATTTACGGAAATATTTCCAACTAGCTGGCGTCCGCGGCTTTGCCCACGTGATATCGTGATATAAAAAAGAATCCTATGTATTATTCCAGACTATAATCTACCTCTGTGCCAAATTTCATCAAGATTCGTTCAGCCGTTTTGACGTGAAAGAGTAACAAACATCCATACATCCATCCTCACAAACATTCGCTTTTATTATATTAGTAGGATTTAATTATTACCAAAGTCACTTTGATACAATACCATTTGTACACACGGCGAGAAATCAACCTATACCATCCAGTTTATGCTGATCTCTCATCGTTCGAGAAATCTACGGAGTACGCTCTAGTTTAGAGATCTGCATAAACTGGTTTAGTATAGGTTGCTGTGTCGTCGTAAGTACAAAAGAAATTACAGTTAGGTATATGCCATGTTGTAATAAGTTTTTGGAAGTCGGCTGTTTTGATGGGATTGTGGACCTAGATAATATTTCATTAATCCTATAAGTTTTAAGGCAATTCTGTCTGGGGTATAGGTATGGGTACAGTCAGTATAGGAGATACTTAACTAACCAGGTTGATCAGATACGGTTTAAAATCCATATTTTTTTCAAACAAGTTAAATTTATTCGGTAGAAAACAAACATTTCATTAAATAAATAAAAATTACGTTGAAGACTTCCATTGGTTTCTACTAAAATTCTACTTTATCTGACGAGCCTGGTTACTTATTTCTGATGCTGACTGTACATTAGGTACATAAACCTAAAGTTTACCGAGTGACGTAGGTAGGTATACAGAGTAAGTTTTTTAATGTGAACTTTACGGTGAAAGTCTCTTCGCGGCACTTCGTTATGATTAATGAGCGCATTACGTCGAGATTCATAATTAAATGCCCGCAAAAAGTATAATCAAGACACTTCATTCAGTTCAGCGAACATTTCCTTTGGGAGCTACAGTTTTAACACGCCATTGCCACTTAAAATTTGTTTGCTGTGAAGGCCATTAACACAATTTTATATAAAAAAAGTCAAAAATCAATATTTACCTAGCTTGGAGCCTACGCTTTCCACCGACGTGTGTGTTCTATTTAGACGATGAATCGCGCTTTATAGATATTTATTCCATTGCCGAGTTGACGTAAACTTTTTGAAACTATCAAGCTATTACGTACCTACATAAGTATGTATATCTTATCGTATGATGAGGTGCAAATTCTAAGCTCAGGATGATAAGGTACTTACGAGTTCGAGTATACAAAGGAATCGGCGCCAACATTGGGAAACCACTAACGCCCGGTTCTAACGACTCGTTTTGCTTACGGATAGTAGTATTTTGACATAAGTTCTATGAGACGTATGTCAAAATCGTACTATCCGTAAGCAAAACGACTCGTTTTCTGTTTATTGGAACCGGACGTTAGATAAAGACAGCTAGTAGTACTTTCATACGTTACTAGATGGCGGTCACCTACTCGTTTCACTATGCTTGCAGACGGTAGATACTAAGTTTTCTTTTTTTTCTTCAAAGGGCTTTCCGAATCAATGAATGTACTTGATTCGCTATCTGAGTACAATATACTATAATTGTTTACTTTTTGAATAGAACAACTTGAATCCAAAGACTTTATAACTTAGGTACCTTACTTGAAAACTGGAACAGTGTACGCACCATAGACGTATTAAAAACAGAGGGACCCGCTATGGTGTATCAGGGCATTTTTTCAGTGTAGTGACTTAGCGAGCGCATCGCAGACACCTTATATTTATATATAATAATTAAATATATAATTTCTTATGAAATAAAAAAAAAACTGATGAAACTAAAACGAATCGATTTATGTGTAATTTTCGTACACAGGTTTAAATCAAATTCGAGATAGTAAATTTGAATTTGAATTCTACTCCAATTGTTATTCAAATTGTTTTTGTATGTTAACTTGCCTTGAAAAACAAAATGAGTAAATGAACGTTCGTAACTACGTCATACAAATGACAAAGTTACACAAGACTGATTGATTTGAAAATAACGTTAACCTGCTCATTTTTTGGGTCTGAATTGACTAAAAAAAACCTTTTTTTTTTCGAACGTTCAGAGCGTGCTTTGCGTCGAATATCGATAAAAATCAACAATGTTGCGTTAGCCCTCGAAATATACCACAAACCGACTTTCAAAACATTGGAATTTCTATATACATCATGTCTATAAGCTTAAGTCATATAAAGCAAACAATTTTGTGAGATCGGTTATAGTAGCTTACGGCGGCATTCAATTCTAAGAGCAGCATGTATTGTACAAAAATAAATTAAATATAAGGCAGCAAAGAGAAGCTCGAGAAATGTGTGGGCTAAGCAAACTTCCATGACAGTTAAAATTGCGTTGGAAACTACGAGAAAAACATTCCTCATTGCGTTCCCGTTAAAGGACAATACCGAGACGCTTCTATGCGGAAGAATCATAGTGAATGTATTTTTTTACTGAATATGTCGCTTTAGGTGAGTTGGGTATGTCTATGACCATAGAAACGATGAATGGACTGTGTGAAGGATGATATGGCAAAAAAAGAGTTGTCTGATGACATGACGAGTTATATACGAGTGTGGAAGAAGAAGACATGCCGCAGTGGCCCCAAAAAAATTGGGATAATGGCAGTTGGGTATCAATTGTAGCGTTTCTTAAGTGCAATACCCACTGAGCCCGCCGGGCCGCCGACATACATCGGCAACTTTTTGTCGGCGGTCTAGTTGGCGGCTTCACTTATAACAAGTCGCCGGGGTTGCGGGTTGTTCAAAAGAGATACCGCGGCCCCGGAACGTAAAAGGTAATAGAAGGAACATGGGTGGGAAAAGAAAGGTATCATACGAATTATTTTACTAACATCAATTAACCGATATCGCTTCCAAAATAGTATTGATGTGTCAGATAATAGTTTTTTTTGTAAATTTTATAACAGTTTGAAGTGGTTTCCTTTTTGCTTCTTTGCAATTTGTTCTTTAAGTATATAGATTTATTTTTTTGTAGACCAGATAACTGATCCACATTATTTGAGTAAGACTTTATAATTTTTCCACTTTGGCTTTCATCGCTTTAATGGTATTGACGATAATTGTCAAAACAAAAAGAAATTCGGTTTGACCAATTTTCGTTATGAACTTTAAATTAGCTTGTTGGCGAGTGCAAGTCACGGTTGTCATTACTTCCCATAGCAAAAGTTAAAGCGTTCATTATTTTCATCAATTACAATTATTTCACGTGGGCCTGGACGTGGGCACATTTAAAACGTCGAGAAAAGGTGGACGGTTCGGGTTGGTCGTTTTCAATGGCGAAAAGCCGGCAAGAACCTCCGTACTCTTTTATTATCATTTGGTTTTACAATGTTATTATGTTACAGCGTTTGTGCCTAAGTAAGTATAGGACAGCGTAGACAAGACAATAAGTCGATAATTGCATTACAAAAGCGTAAAACAAGCTAGTTGCATAGTTATTTATTATTATCTTTTATATTGTACTAGCTTTTGCCCGCGGCTTCGCTCGCATTAAATTCGGGGTAACACAGTTCCCCTTGCGCCTTATTGATTTGTAATAGCAACAATAAGTTTTACCTTTTCTTCCCTCTTTCTCCCACACATCCCACTTTTAAAAAAGTAGCCTATATCCGTCTCCTGGTTCCCAACTATCTCTGTACCAAAATTCATCAAAATCGGTTTAGCCATTAAAACGTGAAGAGGTAACAAACAAACAAACTCACTTTCGCTTTTTTAATATTAGTAAGGATTTATGTTATATGTACTTGTATGTACTTAACTATATTCTTACATTGCACTAGATTTTGCCCGCGGCTTTGCTCGCATAGAATTCAGGGTAACACAGTTCCCCTTTCTTGATTTACAGGTAATTTTTGCTCTAGCGCCTTATTTATTGTAATATCAATGTTAAGTTTTCCCTTTTCTTCCCTCTTTAAAAAATTGCCTATGTTCGTCACCAGGGTCCGAACTATATCTCTACTAAAATTTATCAAAATTGGTTTAGCCATTTAAGCGTGAAGACGTAACAAACAAACTAACTCATTTTCGCTTTTATAGTATTAGTAAGGAAGTAAGGATTTAGTTATTATTTGCTGTTTTTATGTATTCTATTTTCTTTGTTTTTTTTACATATCGTGTCTTCATCTCTTTTTATTTGCTGTCCTTTCGCAAGTATACTGGAAGAGATTTCTTTAGAAATAAGCATTACCTTTCTATCTCTGTTCTATTCCTCTCTTCTCTACTGTAATCAGTGTGTACATAAGTCGTAAAATAAATAAACAAATGTTAACAAAAGTTAACAAGTATCTAGAAATCTACAAGGCGTACAATGTCCACACAATCACAAACATTCGTTAAAAAGATGAACTCTGATGTCATCTGCCACCTAGTTGTTGCCAGCTATGTGTTATGGCTTTATGTCTAGAGCCTGTAGATGCCTGTGAAGCTTAAACCATGAATGTTAATAGGATTACTGTCCTCGAGTCACTGTTAAACTCAAATCTAGTATTTGCATAGTGCAAGGAAATGTCCACTGTCTCTAATTGTGTGTTTGTAAGGCATGTGATCTGTTTTCTCCTATACTAATATTATTAAGTATTGCCCTGCTTTTGCCCGCAGCTTCGCTCGCGTTACATTCGGGGTAACACAGTTCCCCTTTCATGATTTTCAGGTACCTGCTACTTCTAGTTTTTGCCTTTGTGCCTAATTTATTCTAATTGTAATGCTAAGTTTTCCCTTTTCTTCCCTTTTTCTCCTTCATTTCCAACTTTTCTAGCAAAATTCATCAAAATCGGTTAGCCACTAAGGCGTGAAGACGTTACAAACAAACAAACTCACTTTCGATTTTATAATATTAGTATAGTAAGGATAGCAGCAAACTCAATAGGATTCATAATTAATACATCATTAAATGGAACATATCTATACTAATATTATAAAGCTGAAGAGTTTGTTTGTTTGTTTGAACGCGCTAATCTCAGGGACTACTGGTTGGAATTGGAAAATTCTTTTAGTGTTGGATAGTCCATTTCTTCAGGAAGGCTATAGGCTATATAACATCACGCTACGACCAACAGGTGCTGAGCAGCGTGGGTGAAACCGCGTGGAATAGCTAGTTATTGATAACTGTCTAAATGTCATAACTAAATTGCCATATTCAGAGATATGAAAATTAACCATTAACCTTAATAAAAAAGTAGGAGAATGATGATGATGTAACTCAACTCAATAAAAGAAACGAAAGGTAAAAAAAAATGAATATGGGTTCACTTTAGGGGTCTCAATTTCGTGGTTGCTCGAAAGAGATACCGCGGGACACAAAAGTCAATCGAAGGAACATATAGGGATTTCTTTAGTCAGTATAAGTCTAGCACTCCCCTCGGAGGAAATAATTTGATGATATCCCATTCCAAAAAAGGGGTTCAAATGAATAAAAAAAGGTTTCATCTTAGTATGACATCAAAAGAAATCACTATTTTATTTATATTCTTAAAATAAATCGCAATACCTCCTTCTTAATGATAAGCGATAACAAGCCCAGATAAAGATGGCGGGATGAGCCAGACTCCTTCAACAAAGGTCGGTTCTTAGTCGTTAGTGTCCTTATATTAAGAGGAACGGAAAGTCGCCGGACTGGCTTTTGCTTTGCAGAAGGTCAAAACGGTCGCTTATTATTTAAGGTGCAAAAAGTATTTTAAGTACATAGCTGCCTTACTTATTGGAATGCGGGATAAAAAGTATTACAGTGTGACAAAAAGTATGTATTACATTTTTCATAACATAACTTGAGAGTTATGAAAAATGGGTATCGTATTCGCCTGCCGGGGTTGCGGGTGGTTCGAAAGAGATCCTGCGGCCCCGGAACGTAAAGGGCAATAGAAGGTACATGGGTGGGTTTTAGTCAGTAAAAGTCTGACATGCCCCTCAGTCATTTGATGATTTCCCACCAGAAAAAAAGGTATCGTATTACCCAGTCAACCCAACTAAGTTGTAGACGTCAGATATGCAGTCGTATCATGTAAAATACTGTCGAATCCATTTAGACTAGAAGCCAAATCCAAAATGTTTAGGAAAAGCCTAAGCAGATGACGAACTCTGGTAGGTCTTTGGAAGTACCTAAGAGAGAGTCTTCCAACTGTCTGTCTAAATACTAAGTGGATCTAGTAAGCTCATATCTAACGCAATAAGACACAATGTCAAAGAATAAAAATTAAGGAACGACCTTCTCGTCTCAAATTTTGTTTTAAATTAACAAAAGAGGCCACGTTCCGCTAAAAGTTTTTGAGGAGAAATTATTTGTTGTGGCTTACGGCATTAAAGCAAAAGTAATCATTTTAATTTAAATGAGGGCCGCTCTGGTGACAAATTTTATCATTAGCAGCTAAAGTAAGCAAATTAAGTGGATAGTGGTAAATTGGCTTTAAATTTGATTAATAAATGGTTGTTCATAGTTGAGTGATACTTATTTTATATTTAGTCGTTAAATAAATATCATAGTAGTATAGTTTATAAAAAATAACTAAAAACATGATGGCGAGGGTACATTTTTAGGGTTCCGTACCCCAAAAGAAAAATAACGGAAAAAAATTGGGTGGACGCAGAGATTTTATTACTTATATATTATTATTATTATAAGGATTGACTGACTTGAATAACGCAATTTAGTTCCCGATGCATTGTCTTCCAAACTATACGTGTTTGTAAAATTTCAGTGTCAGAAATGGGACGTTCAAATTTCATTCTTAAGATTTTTTACATAGTTTAGATACAAGTAACGCTAATAAAAGCATAAATAAATTGAGTTTCTCATGTACTTCATTACTTTCATTTGTGTGAGATAGACCCACGGACCTCGAAGCTCGAAAGAAAGTTATTAATTCGAGATATCGTCACAACAACAACTCACTTTTTATTCAATGCAAAATTATTCGAACTGCTGTTTTGAGAGACTTTAGCAGGTCCCTTCATTGCCATGCTGCGTAATCTTTACTTCCAAGTACCCATGACATCGATTTTTCTCGAGGATTTTAACAAAGTTTGTTGTAAATTTTTGTTTTATCAGTGGAAAGGACCAGCTTCCATATTTTAAAATGGTAATCAATGCATTTAACCATTTTAAAATGAGCAAACAAACATTGGGTATACAATTATAGAGAAATAAGATGGTCTTATTCAAGAAGAATACCTAACATTTTCGTTTTGCAATAATAAAGATGCCTTTTTTTGGGTGGGAAATCATCAAATAACTTCCCCCGAGCTGGGCGGAGCGGGGGGAGTGTCAGTCTTGTACTGACTAAAACCCACCCATGTTCCTTCTATTGCCCTTTACGCTCCGGGGCAGCGGTATCTCTTTCGAAAAACCCGCAACCCCGGCGGCGGTGAAGATGCTATTTATTTTAAATACATATTGATGTGAGTATTTAAAATAAATAGTGTTGTATGAATGTTTATTCGAACAAATAAATAACGTTTGACTTACAGTTGGGGAATATTGATTTTCAGTGCAGTGGTTTAATTACAGGAGTTCACAGATCACGAAACGATAAGTTTAGACAAAGCGGATCCGTCCGTTATTTCAGACACTAGTTAATATCAATATCCAGTACCCACAAATAGCTTAATAACATGCAATAACGGTTGCGGTCTTTGTTGCGGTTTTGTGAGTTTCAAACTAGAAGAAATAGTGATGAGGGTCGTGTCACTAAATAGTCATGAATCTAATTATTGACTATCAATTATCGACAATGTTTTACTGTATTCTACAAGGTGTAGACGGACCCTTCGCGAAACCGGTTTTGGGGATTATACACGATAATACCTATGCTTTCAAAATATTGTGCTGATGGGTGTATTGCATATTAGAAGGTCATGGAGATATTTAAAGTAAATTCGATCATAATAAAAACACTTGTCAAAATGATGGAATTTGAACCTCTTCGCCATATTTGCAAAAACAATGAATAGATTATTTGGTGATTTTGATCTGTTCGCAGTCTGCCAATAGCTTTAGAAGCTCTTTAATAAAATTAATTAATGATTCCGATAAGTAGAACATGTAAATTAGATTTAGTTCTTATGTTTTTTTTCCAAGTTTAATTCGCATGCAAATAGAACCTGAAGAAAAAAATAAAAATTAAGATGTGGATAATGTCGTGAGCTACACATGTAGACAATTATATAGATAGTTTTATATTTTACTAGCTGTGCCCAGCGGTGTCACCCGCTGCTCACTTGGGGGTATGAAAAATAGATGTTAGCCGATTCTCAGACCTACCCGATATGTACACAAAATTTCGTTTAGATCGGTCCAGCCATTTTGGAGGAGTATGGGAACGAAAACTGTGACACGAGTATTTTATATATTAGACTAGCTGTGCCCAGCGGTTTCACCCGCTGCTTACTTAGGGGTCTTACGAATAGATGATGGCCAATTCTCAGACCTACCCAATATGTACCCAAAATTTCATAAGAATCGGTCGAGCCGTTTCGGAGGAGTATGGGAACGAACATTGTGACGCGAGAATTATTAGATTATTCTTAATAACGAAAAGTGTGTATCTGTTGGTGTGTATCTTTCTGTCACGAAAATTTCATCTATTTTGGGAAAAAAATAGATGAAATTTTCGTGACAGAAAGGTTCCAAGGTTCCGTAGTATAAAAACCCATTTTAATAATGTGTTTATTTAACTTGTAATAGTTAAAAAACGTAAACAGAAATTTTAATTATACAATATTAAGGGGAGTATCGCAACGGTTTTCGTATCAAACGGATGTATACGGTGTAATAGTTGCGTGCAATTCATTAGCTAATGACCTCATTGTCAGTGACCGTGCGTCGGCTGACTTTCAAATCAACCGGGGCGGTTTGCTTTTGTGAGAAAACCATTCGTTGAAGAAATTGTAATACAGATCCAGGAATATTGAGTAGGCTGTATTTACGCGTATGACTACCAATTCACGATACAAAGTTGAGCCGCATATATGTCCAGTGACACAATTTAATTATTGCTGGTCTATTTAATTACAGTTTGGTCTAACGTTAAGTCATCATCTGCCTAGCCTTTTCCCAACTATGTTGGGGTCGTCTTCCAGTCTAACCAGATGCAGCTGAATATCAGTATTTTACATGGCGCGACTGCCTATCTGACCTCCACAACCCAGTCAGTACTAGGTAAAGCGATACCCCTTGGTCAATCTGGTTGTCAGACTTTCGGAACACTGATTACCTGTAACGACTCTCAAAGATCTACAAATGACAGCCGGGAACAACGGCTTAACGTGCTTGTCGAGGCACGGAGGAAACTCGGTATGTAACGGGTGGTCACCCATCCATAGACCAACCTAGGCAAGCGCGGCTTAACCTAAAGTTCGATCCGAGCGGCTGCTTTTAATTAGCAACGAGCTCCTTGGTCTAACGTTAACTGTGATACTAAAGATTATAAGAGTTTAAACTGTAAAGGATATCACTTTATCTGAACAAAATGTCTCTTTTATACTTAAAAGAAAAGTCTATTGGAAATCTCATGAGCAAATAACAAGTTCCATATCGCAGACCTTTGCCGTTATTCTATGAAAATCAACAAAAAGAAAAGGTCAACGATGAGTAGATCATATTTTACTTTGTATAGATTCTTTTTACCGATTGTTTTTGAATGCGTGAACATTGTGGGCATGGTAGATTCATTGATGTTTGTTAATTTTTTATCTTGTTTTACGTTTTTGTAAAGTAAGCAACGACTTATTGACGGGCCTGTTGGTCTAGTGGTTAGTGGCTCTGACTGCTGAGCCGGAGGTCGTGGGTGCGATTCCCACCCAGGACAAACTTTGTGTGATGAGCATGATTGTTTGTTCTGTGTCTGGGTGTGATTTATCTATAATATGTATATATTCATAAATTATATAAGTATATATATGAGTTGTCTGGTTACCATAACACAAGCTCTGCTTAGCTTGGGATCAGATAGCCGTGTGTGAGTTGTCCCAAGATATTTATTATTTATTGTTGGGCTTACGTTGTCATCCTAGATGTACCTAAATACTAACGTTCTAAAATTCTTAGATTATAAAACGAAATTATTTTAAACTGTCTGCACCTTATGGTTTCACCCACGTAGGCCGCGATATTATAAAAATAAACCTTCCTCTTGAATTACTCTACTTATGAACGAACTGAACGGATTTTAATCCAGTTCGGATAAAAATCCGTTTAATAGTTTCAAAGATATAAGCGAACAGACAGCAGAGGCGACTTATCCAATATATATATATATATATATATATATAATGCTATATATAATGCTCGTGTCACAATGTTCGTTCCCATACTGAAACGGCTCGATCGTTTTTTTTATTCATATTCAGTAAGTCTGAAGATCAGCTACTATTTATCTTTTAAGACCCTAATTGATAAAGGTGGTAAGCAGCGGGCGAAACCGCTGGGTACTGCTAGTACCCAGCTAACGGGCTGGTGTCCGCAATTCCACGTCTGAGGCGCGTATTTTGCGTATGGTATATATATAATAATAACAATAAAGCCCGTTTATTTCCAATCTACAATTGTTATTTTTTTTTTTTTATATATTACAAATATAACGACGTGCAATGATTACTTTTAAATATAAGTTTAAGTACCCATACATAAATTTGTTCTCTTTTACTTCTACTCGAACCCCTTCAAGGGTAAAGTCCTCCTCCAGCGTCTTCCAGAGCTCTCTATCCATAGCCTTCTCCCTCCATTCACTTCCCGCTACATCTTCTATATCCCCTATCCACCTCTTTCGAGGGCGCCCTCTTTTTTTTTTCTTGTTGGTCCCTCCATATAATCGTCTCCAGAGTCCATTTTTTGTCTGTGTATCTCGCTATATGTCCTGCCCACTACCACTTCTGTTTTAAAGCAAATTGTAAAAAAAAAATTGGTCCCAGAATGAAATTTTAAAAGGAAAATATCTAGTCCACCTAAAGAAAACAGTGTTGGATACCCGTATCTTACTCACTCTAACGTATGGCTGCCAAACGTGGACATACAACACTAAAATAAAAACTAAACTTGTAGTGTGTCAAAAAGCTATGGAGAGAAGCATACTGAAATTAAGAAGGATAAAAAAAGTGAAAGCGACGAAATCAGACGAAAAACGCAAGTTATAGACGCCTTACTATAATGGTATACTGTAATGGTATATATATACAGGGTTACAGGGAAAGTCGTACTGAATATTAAAGGGTGTTATTATTCAGGTTATTTCCGATGAATTTCATTCTGAAATAAAATGTCCGAAACTTAACCGTTATGGAGATATTTAATTTTAAAGATTTGTCTTTTTTTACGTATTTTAGCTACTTTTACCTCAAACTAAAAATGTACCCTCTCCTAACTTGACTGTTATTTGGGCAATGTTTTGCCTATTTAATGGCAAGTGTTATACTTTTTTGAATAGCTAATAGACGTAAAATTTATAAAGTTATTTGCAGAATAAGTTCCATACAATTTTTTTTATTAAAAGCCTGTCAAAGTTAAGAACACTCTATTAGAAAATTCATAATGCTAACCGTTGTTGAGCAGTTTTTTAAGCAGTTAGTAGTAGGTTCAGTTTCTGTTAATCATTTTTATTAATGGATATGTCCTCTAACTAGATACATAAAAAAAACCGACTCTAGGAGCTCTAATCCCAAAAAAAACGACTAAAAGCCAAAAAATAAAGGATTTTTAAAAATAATCTTTAAAATTAAATATCTCCATAACGGTTAAGTTTCGGACATTTTATTTCAGAATCAAAATCATCAGAAATAACCTGAATAATAACCTTCTTTAATATTCAGTACGACTTTCCCTGTAACCCTGTATATGTAAATGAAGCTCTATTACACTTCATTTAATTTGAATTGCCCGCGCATTACTGTCAATACATATGTTAAAGTACTATCTGTGGTGGCAGCACTTTCTACTCTTTGTTTATTATGAAAATAATCTATAGAATTTTTTTTCTGGTTTTGTACAATTACAGCGTTAGCGAGATTACATATGAAAAATAATTTCTATTACGATTGTAAAAGAATTCATATTTGAAGCAAAAGCTTTTAATGGGATAACCTGGGAAAATACCCTGTTTTTACCTAAAATGGTATTTCCCGAGTAATTATCAAAATCCCATCCCAATCCGCAAAAACGCAAAATGACGAAAGTATGTCACGTTTCTAACATCACATTGCATAATACCTACAATGCAATGTAGTATATTAATCAAAAACTGTGCAAAAAGAACCACTTTTCCAGCAGTGTGTAAACTACTCTTTGTCCGAAGTTACAAAACTAAAGACTTCCTTTATTATTTGAAAACGACGTACCTAAAGCGAGGGCAATAATAATTCTTAGCTAGGAACATGGCAATAATGGTGTAGGTCAACACCATCTGCCGCCTTCTGATTTATGACATCTTGGGGAAAAAACGCTCTCGAGCCAGTTTGGTTCGTTTCTTGCCGCTATACAAATGACGAAAAAAGATTTTAGCACATTCCAGCTGAATTTAGCGACCACGTTGACACTTAGTTGCTCACTGTGTATTATTATCTCCATTACTTACTTGAAGAAAAGTAGTTGCTTACGTGAATTAACGTCGGTTAGATGAAATAGTGTTACGCGCCAGCATTTTGTGTTCACATGCTATAATAAACCTATATTATTTTGGGACATATCAGAAATTTTACACTTTCAATGATATCCTTTACTAAGGTAGAACATGACCTGGTTTAGGACATCTAATGCTTTCTATCCAGTTGGTACGTTTCCGAGGGTAGAGAGGGTATTTTCTTACTTCTACGTGGGCGGAGCCGCAGGCAAAAGCGACTGAACTTTAAAGTCGAGGAAAAATGTTTGCTTTGATTCCTCCTCATATTGCGCTGCTGCCCAGATCCTACGGCTTTAAGTTATTTATCATTGTAATATTAGGTGCATTATAAAATTAATATAACATGTACGTAGTATTACAAAATCTGTTATCTGTTTACGTTTTGCTTTAGTACATTTTGATACAAGTGACGAAATTTTGTCATTGCGACTGATGGGGAATTCACACACGAGCCGTTAGACCAGGATGTTATGAAGCCGAGAACAGCAGTGATAAATTCTCACATGAATCGAAGGTTTCGAATACATTTAAGAAAAAAAAATAAAGGAGCATAAAGTATTTTTGACATAATAACTATGATTTAATTTGTTTTTTTTCCCGAACTTTGGCTTCTCAGGCTGACGGGAAAACAAAGGTATGACACTAGCAGTGTCATACCTTTCTTTTCCCGTCAACTGTCTAATGTTCAAAACAAAAAATTGGAATATTTTTGAATTTAGAAATAAAATAAATATCTACGATTAATGTTTATTAATTGTGATATTCTGTTGACAAACACAATTTATTATTTTATAAAATATAATGGCCTTAAAATGGGCCTCTTTGATATATAAGAACAGTTATTTATTGTTATCTGTGACAAAACAGAAAGTTGCTATAAATGAAAAAAAAACACGCATAATAATATGAAATACATTGCATGTTGAAACGAATCAAAGTGCAATTAGAGCCTTAGAGAGCTTTAATTAGAAACATTTCGACGTTTTTTTTTTAAATATTTATTCAACTTAAAAATAAATATAGCTGTTGAACTTTATGCATTTGATGACATTTAGTTTTGTTCTAGAATTTACGTATTTAGTTTACACGATTTTTGTAACGCTAGGTAAATTTATATTTAAGTCTACATATTAAAAGAAATATAATTTTTATTAGCATTAAAAACTAAAATTAAATTACGTATGCAAGTTTTAACCAAGCCTAAAGCTAAGCTAAGCTTGCAATTCAATAGGCAATTTTAACTTAAGTTGTTAAATTTTAAATTATTTGTTACTGATTGGGTATATTGGAAACTAAGTAGGTGATTTTAGGGCCTTTTTGCGTACTGATTTCATCATCTTCCTGCCCTCGTCCCATTCTTTTTGGGGTCGCAAGATGTTTTCTTGCTCCATTCTCCCCTGTCAGACGTCACGGCATCATTTACTCCTTTCTCCTTTATATTATTCTTTCTTTTTCTGTGTCCTTCCTAAACAAGTATTTCAATCACTTTTTTGTCATATGCGTTTCACTTATGTATATGTATAAACGACAACAACAACCGACTCTTTTACATTACTGTACAACTTTAAAACTTCCTTACTTTATCCCATTCTTGTCACTCTACCATCCATCTCAACATTCCTCACGTTGAACTCGACGGACCCAGCAAACGTGTACATACACATTTCCGAAGAATTTACAATACTCCACAAACTTATGATCTCTTTTTTTCCGACGGGAAATCATTACATAACTTTCCCCGTTCTGGGCGGAGTGGGGTCAAGCTTTTATTGACTAAAACCCATTCATGTTCCCTCTTTTGCCCTTTGTGTACCGGAGTCGCGGAATCTCTTTCGAATAACCCGCAACCCCAGCAGGCAATAACCATCTGCTTTGCTGACATCTCATCGAGGCGCGCGTGGAACACGAACGCCCCGTCGACACCGACGAACTTATTGTCTGGCTCGACAGTTTCTTGAAGATAATGTGTATAAATACTGTTGAACCGATGGAATTGCACAGCCTAATTCCGCCAAGCCCGTTCCATCGTCGGACTACAAGACGTACGGCGATGCGCCACCGTTACATGGTAGACATCCCACCCACACGCACTAAACGGTTTGGGAATACTTTCATTGTGCGTACTGCTAAGGAGTGGAATTCCCTGCCGGAATCTGTATTTCCTGATAGCTATAACCTGGGGGTCTTCAAGTCAAGAGTGAATAGGTTATTTCTAGGTAAGCGTGCTTCATCTTCGACCACATCATCACTTACCATCTGGTGAGATAGTGGTCAAACGCGAGCCTATCACTAAATAAATAAAAAAAAAACCTTCTTTGGTAAAGTGTGCTGCAAAATGTGAATAGTGAGCGACATGTCGTTATAAAAATGGACAGCGGTCAGTTAGCAAAATCTCGTATTTCCCTATAGCCAGTTGTACTCCGAAGCACAAGCAATAATATGTAACACACTTATGTTTATACACTTACCGAAATACAAAAGTGATTTTGTCGTGATAAATCGGATTTTCATATTTGAAAAATAAAACTGATTTCTTCTTTTTTTCTGTAATAGTATGGCTTTCAAAATAATATGTTCGTAAAACGTTAACCAATACAGTAGGGGATAAGGCTTTTGAATTTTGGTTTGTGTATACATGTGCTTGTGACTGTACTAAGGGTGAGGAAGGAATCTCTGCGTCCGCTCTGTCTTGCGCCTTTATTTCACGTTGCCACTAGATAGTAATCTATGCAATCTGCGGATTGGCTTTCCTACCTATGAATATGTTTAGTCTTACATATACACACACACACATTCAAATATACGTCTACACTTCGATCTCCAACACACCAGCAATCTCAAATTCAATACAGGCTTCCAAAACCAGTTTTTTTTTGTTTTTACCATTGCTTTTTTGTAACAAAGATCTATCACACCACCTATAAATCCAATCACCATTTTGTATTACATTTTAATTTTTTTTAATTAAAAATATGTCAGTGGTATTCCTATAATATTTATATATTAGTGCTTTGTCTGATTTAGGAAGTCATCTGCGATGTCTGTAGTACTAGGTATCGATTTTGAAATCCTTTTTTTATCTTTCCCCAACACTAAGAATTTCGCCTGTATCGTGGGTGCGTTTATAAACATTTAAAAGCACATCAACAGCCAGACCCGGCACAACTATCTGTAGGCCATACAAATATTTATTCCGTGCGGGTATCAAACTCGCGACACGCAGCGCAGGAGTCAATCGCTATACTCATGAGGTATACTCACAAATATACCTGACAAGTTAGTGTTAAGTTATTGTTGCAAATATCATTACTAACTTACGCAGACCGAGATAAAAAAAAAAACAATAAATTGGCATTTCATGCGAATTTCAAATAAATCGGTCTAGACGTTTGAGCGTGAAGGAGTAACAAACATACATACAAATTTTCGCCTTGATAATATTAAATGTGTTAGCTCTCTTATGTTACACGTATAAATAATCTAATATTGTCCATTAGTCCCAGTCCTGCGCCACTTCTTGCTGATTCCTAAGAAAAACATCCACTCTGCTAGGGTCCGATCTTGTGTTTGTTGTTTGCACACTAAAATTAAATAAGAAAACCTACCAAGTGCCAGTCGTACTATGCCATTTTCATAGTACCAGGTTAATACCAATGATGATTTTTTTTTAAATATACCTATAGTCATTCTAAATGACTATATATTTTACTTTTTGAACTAAGAAATATTGTTGGTAAAAAATCATATTACGGCACAAACGGCACGGTTGGCGCAGTGGCTCAGCGTTTGACTGCTGCGCTGCGTGTCGCGGGTTCGATTCCCGCACGTAACAAATATTTGTAGGGCCTACAGATAGTTGTTTCGGGTCTGGCTATTTGTGTATGTGAATTTAAATGTTTGTAAACGCACCCACGATACAGGAGAAATGCCTAGTATGGGGCAACGTTTTAAAAACAAAATTAACATGTCACACTATGTCAGACGCTTAAGATGATCAGCATCATCTAACCTAGTTTTTACCCAACTGCTGCTTGCAATAGCTTTTTACATATGGGTCGGCTACAAGTCTTACCGGATTCAGCTGAATACCAGTATTCACATGAAGCAACTGTCTATCTGACCTTCACAATCATGTTAATAACTTGGTAATTTATTACGATACTGCTGCCTATGATTTCTGAACTTATCTTATTTCTTAAACCACGTAGAGGTTTAAGTCTCTACAGTACCTTATAAATAACTAGCTGTTCTCCGCGGTTTCACCCACGCTGCTCAACACCTGTTGGTCGTGGCGTGATGTTATATAGCCTATAGCCTTCCTCAAGAAATGGACTATCCAACACTAAAAGAATTTTCCAATTCCAACCGGTGGTCCCTGAGATTAGCGCGTTCAAACAAACAAACTCTTCAGCTTTATAATATTAGTATAGAAGTATAGATAGTACATTTTGACACATGTGGGCAAAGTTTGTAAATTTAGGGTTTAAAATTGGGTGGTTAAAACAGCAAACAACTAGATAATTTTTTCAAGTACTTTATTTACGTAGTTTATAATAACAATCATATATGGTAGATAGTCATCACATTGAAGTAATTATGTTACGACAACTATATAAATATGTGGTAATAGTTACCTAAATTCATGTTTAGGTTTCAAAAGGCAACCTGTATCATGACGTCATAGAGAAAAAGATTGATTAGTCCATATTTATTATTTTACCCCATATAATGTTAAGCTACGGATTAGTTTTTTTCCTTTTGCAGGTAACAATGTGTTTTGATACTCCTAATTCTTTAGATTCATCAGTTGTTTTGATTCTGATAATATCTGTGTTCTTGAAGGCGCCTTGGATATTGGGTCAGCCGCCACTGCATGCAATTCTTTATTCAGGAGAGTTTTAATAATCACATACTTTGGAGGCAGTTCATCACAATGTTGTATTATTATCCACGAAATAAGACTATCCACCATAGGGGATATGCAAGCAATGCAAACTTATGTATTTATTTATTTAAATACTTTGTTCTGTACCATTAAACAAAATTGTATACTTATTGTTTATTTTAATACAGCACTTATTTTGCAATTTATTACTTTAAATTGCGTGTTTATGGTGAAACGGAACGCAAACTGAATGCGCATCGTCTCAGATAATGACAGTAGTGACGTCATAGTATACGTGTCAAAGAAACACCTATATTTGAAAAGTACCTAAATTTCCGCTATTATTTACTTTAATAGCAATCTTTGCAATAATTAATAATGTAATATAATAGCAATTATTTAAATTTTATTAAGAAAATTAAATTTAAAAGGAGGAAATTGTGGTAAATAAAGTCAAATCATGGCCGCAACAGTCACAGGCGTTTGAACTGTTGGGTTAGGAGTTTTTTTTGCGACATGTAGTAGTTGAAAAACTTATTATACTATTTTTTGGTAGTTAATACTGTTTTTCATTGATTATTCTTATTCAAGAGAGTTGCTTATCACGGTTGTTGGTGGTTTAGGACAGTTCTTGAAGTATTTGAATGTAACCTTGATTTTGGTGTTGAAAAAATCACTAATGCACATTAAACTAATTGCGTAAACTCTGAGTTTACCTAAAAATTACTTGTGTGTAGCAATATTTGTAGACTTTTTCTACTTATGACGTCATACTACAGATTACAAGAGCCTTGAGCCTTGAATCTTATAACTAGAATGTGGGAGGTGACTCCACAGATATACCTTTTAAATTAGACATTCGATTACATATTTTACGATTATCATAATGTTACTGAAATATGCCTTAGACCTAAACTACGTTCATGAAACGATTATGTAAATCAGTCGTTTGAAGAATACTTTAATATAAATATTTAGGAATAGAATTGTTGTAATAGAGATGCAAAAATGTATAATAAAAAAATGGCCTTTATAAATAACATGAGCTACAAATTTAAGCGATGTCGGACTTTTCGAATGCCTAATGTGTTATTATGATTCGCCATTTTGAATCTTTTTCAATTTATTTTTAATTAAAAGCGCTTTACACCGCTGCCGCTGCCGGGGTAAACTTCAGCCTTTTACAGACGGACGGATTTAACCGCACATTTCGTTTAATTTGCTTTACGATAACAGTGTCAATTATTTTAATAACTTTTTAAAAATCATTCTGAATTGAAAGCAGACACTTAATTTTGGCACAATCTTTAGTAAAAAAACAACCAACATCACTTCCCTTTGGAAAAAAACGGCAGCCAAGCGCAATAGTTATCAGCTAATGGTATTTCTAAATTATTAAAATAGCTTTAGGACGGAAGCGTAATTAATTTAAGAAGCTATACTTCAAAGAAATTTGCCGACTTGAAAGTAAACCCTGAGGACATAACACAACTAGTTATGGTTTCCTATTAGTTTTACTGCCGTTTATAATTTGATATGACTTACAAATGCCTTTGGCATCATTTATTCATCTTAATTCATAAGTTATACATAACATTTACACAAAATAAAAATATAAGTCAGCAAACTAAAAGTAGTAGTGGGGTTTAAGAGTCTATTCATAAACTCGAAAATAGACTTTCTACTTATAAACACATCAAATATTAATAATACCAATACACCTGAACTCTTAAATTGTTATAAAAAGAAATTAGTGTAATAATTTGTTCTATTTTACCTACCTAATGATAACATTATCACACAGCAATTAAACCTACTTTTTAAATTTAGAATTACATTATAATTCTATGGTATATTTGAATAAAACTGGTATGTGATATAGACGTCGATATTTCAACTACTTTTTATTTTTAAATCCTGAAACACAGATAAGATTTATCTATAGTTATATGGTGCTTATAATATAATGCTAACGGTAATGACCGGTAAGCTACATGAATCACATGATGACTGGATGTTAGCATGCTGTTCCTATCTCATGCTGGTGCATACATAGCGTGGGTGTAACATTCGCTAGTACACGCATAGTGTGCGTAAGTTACACTACACCCTAAGTATTCGCACAAAATACGTCATTACACACCGTGTCACGTAAAAATAACAGTTACGCGTAATTTGTAATTATATTTAATATGCATCTTCATGTGATTACAGCAACCGCTAAATAACTAACAGCTAATGTTTGTTGCACATCAATTATTTAAAAACTTCCAGAATTGGAATCGATTAAGCTGTTAACGGTAATGACAAATCTAATGCTATGAGTACATTGCATTTGAACAATGAATGCATGAATACTGTACGTCTCTGGAATGATTATAACTATGCGAGTAAAATTGACCTCTTCTAAAGGTTTTAACGGTATAGTTTACCTCATAGTTTTAATAGAATTACATAGATAGTATTATCAGTCCGTCGTCTCTTATGTCCCGTCTGTTTATCCGTATTATCTATGCAACATTTATTGAAGAAGGATGTTAAAGCAATACAGCCGCTTATATGCGCGATGCTTGATGTACAGAAATAACAGGCGGGGTTAGCCGTGCATTCCCCTATTCAATTTTAGTTTTCTATAGCGTTTGTACAGCTGGACCTTGTACGGTTGCGATTGTAGTTAAAACGATAACGTGCCTTCGTTGGATTTCGATGACAATCGTATCATCGTGAGTTGCGCATATTTAGTACGCTCTGCAGTCAAATAGAGTCATTAGTTACAACGACTGGAGTACCACTGCGCTCCCACAGCGGTAACTTAGCCATTATTAACGTTTATATTTATCTAACTATCTGGTATAACTTTTAGAATTACAGGATTTTAAATTATGTCACCTAATTAAAAAAGTTTTACTTACTAAACACGTAATAATAAGACCCTGATATTCATCTACTTTGTAAAATACGCCAGGCTTTCGAAAATAACCAAATACCAATATGATGTATGAATTAAACTTTTTAAATTTAATTTTACGTTTATATAAACGGGAGGGGATGCGCCATTGAAATGCGTTAGTTAGATAAAATAATCCGTATTAGCTACACAAGTACTCCCTTCGAAATAATATCACACTTAGTTTAGTGAACAGTGATGCCGTAAAATTCACTTTAACATACGACACGTTATAATCTCACAGAACGTACATAAACAGAATTCGTCATTTTCCTTCACATATAAACTTTTGACGTCCATACCTACAATTAAGAAAGAAATTGAAAAGAAGATGGACCAGTGTTGGTCATTCAGCATTAACTTTCAAAACGTAATAGTAGAAGTACACTGCTCTTAAAAGTAGTTCATATTTTTCAGAAGATTTATGATACCATAAATTCATTAGCTTTTTTACTTACTTTAATCCCATAGCAAGGGTCTTTCAAGTATCGGTGTTTATTAATGGTTTTAGTAAAAGCTGAAAATTGTTTTTCTATGAGTTGAACCATATGTCGAGCAGAGGCAAAAGCCGGTGTCGTGATCGAAAGTCATGTGAATTGCCGGGTTGTTTATAGTTGGTAGAGGTCCACCGAGCTGGACCTTTGCTTGGAGTGGGATGCACGACGACGGGATGTCGACGCCTCCCGGGCCGCGGATCAAACTTGCGTGAAGCTTGAATGTAAAGCCGTCTCTTCCTGGCCGATCTGGTTCGCGGGGCTGTAGTACTGCTAACAAAATATTTTATTTAAGAGATTTCGTTCTAGTATTTTATATATCGTTAATGGCGGCTGAGTTGTAATTGATTCGATTTTGAGGTTAGGGTAAGTGATATAGGATAGTCTGGATTTATTCCTGGATAACCTTTTGAACACCATTGACAATCACATATATGTGACAAGCTAGTTAGCGCGTGCCCTGGGCGCCAACGACACAAATATGTGACAAAAATTGAGGTAAAATAAATGGCTTGGCGTGGAAAGCACGTGCGTGCGTTTATGCTTTGACGTTCAAAAGGCTAATGGCAATAGGGTGCCGTCCCCATTGCGTGGGACTTATAACTGGAAAATGATACGATATGTAGATATTGGTTGGTACTTTTGTTTTTTTTTTGTACCAGTTTTTTACTATTAATTCATTGGAAAGCGGGTAAAATTCCTTAAAGAATAACTCAAAACTTTTGTTTTAAATTAATTAGTAGTAATTGGCAATCTTCAGACTCTCTTGGAAAGTCTACGCTTCGGTAATCATCGTCTAACTTCGGAAATACGTGAGATGATGGGTAGGTACTCCACACCCCGACAGCGGCCACATTAACCGCAGCCACAGTTACGTTTTGTTTTGGTAAACACGAAGATTACCGAAGTGCATATTCCTTCTGCTTTTATTACAAAGTACATTAAATTCAAGCGTACACAGTATTTTTGTGTTTTTTTTCCATATTCCTCCTTTTATCAGCTCCTCTTGGCGAAGGGTGGGGCGTTTTTGTGGGACTGTCTCTTGTAATGTGACGTTCAAAAAGTGCTGATTATCAGCCTAATTTGAATAAATAACTTTTGATATTGATTTTATTCGGCTATCATTGTTGTGACAGTCGTTGTAGCCAATGGCCTTATAGTCAAGAGCCTCGACGTCCATCTGTCGAAGCTCTCCTTAGGAGGCTGAGTACCTGATTCAAAAGGATTCTCATTATGAACAGGTTCCTGTCTCTGGTGCCTTAACCACCGGTAGCTTGGACCCTGCTTCCAATACTAGCGGACCACTATTATTATATTATTTGTAAACGATTTTTGATTTATTTAAAAAAAAAATTAAACTATAAGACGCCAAGATAATAAAGACATCTTTGGTTTAAGTAGATATTATTTCCTTAAGCCAACAATAAATTTTAGTTTAAGTTAATAGTTTTTTTAATTTAATATGTAGTAAAAGACCTCAGCAATATACTATGTCGTTATAATCCCTTAAATGCTAGAGGAATACACGGTCAAGTGAACGAACTCATGACGTAGTATATTAAAAAAAGGCTGAGTAAAGACTAAAAAGTAAAACTTACTCCTCCGAAAGCTCCACCGTTCCATCCAAGGCGTTCATGTTCACGTTGATTTCCACGTTGGGATTGGTTCTTGCGTTCTGCGTTGGATGCAAGTCGTGCTTTGGCCCGCAGCGCAGCCCGCAGTGTCACATTGGCCCGGGCCGCCTCAGCACGACCGTGCTTGCAAAACTCAATCAAAGCAACCCCCAGAGCCAGAGACAATCCTCCCACCAGAACGTAGAATAAGCCGGCCACCTGGCTCAGCGTCAACTCGGATCCTTTCATATCCTAGAAGATACAATTTTTATTTATGTTTGTAGACCACTGACAACCAAGTTATACACAAAAAAACCGTGAGGATTGCACAAAAGTGACATTAAAAATCCGAAAAATAATAATGATAAGCATTTCTATTTCTTAATAAAAGACTATTACTTTTAATAAATTGTTAGGTTCTTCAAAATAAATTAGTGAAAATAAACATAACAAAATACCATGGTTTGCCTGTTAATGTTCATATATAAGTATAAGTTCAGACCCCTTATGACGAGATGTAAACCAACGGTTGTTAGTTTTTGGCCCTTTTTGAAAACTGAAAGTCGTTCCCTGCCCAAAGGGCTCTTGTTTTAAACTTTTCATTGTATAATTTTAGCGTTCTCTAATCACGGCCTGCCTACTCAGCTATCATGTTTTACTACTGATTATGCTTGCTGAAAACCGTCTCGGTTTCGGTCTTCGTATCTACAGCATTTCAGTTGGAAACTTACATATAATAACATAATGAAAGCTACACGTAACAAAGAAACATAATTCAAAGTTATAAAAAAGTATGAAAGATAAAAATATGAAATAATATATATTAATAAACATGTTTGAGATGTTACTCACAACGTCAGGGACATCACATTCGGATTTGGTAAACCATTTCCGAACAAGTTTCGGTATCTCACCCTCCTCCTTCAGCGATTGCAAGGCCAAATTGACGCCATCCCTATAAAACACTCTCTAATGAAAACACTCTGAAGCGCTTTTAAAAGCTTAAGAAAGAAGAATTCGCAAAACATTCGCCATAAAAATATCGCGCGCTCATTTCGCATAGGAGTTAAAGTGTCGCGTAAGTCAAAGAAATATCAAAATGCTTACCGCAGCTTGGATCCCTTAGGAACGCCGACAGCAAAGTCCTTAAAGCCAGAATGGCCGAGAGACACGATCATCTCACAAGGCTTGTCTTGAGGCATAGCAGAGCGATCCATGAGGAATGCAAGCCATCCATGCTCATCAACAGGCGATTCTTCGGGGTATTCAATAGCATTTGGCTTTTCAAGAGTATCCTGAAGAAGATAGTATTGTTTAAACTACCTTAAAGTTCCACGAGAATATAGATTTTGTGAGAATTTTAACATAGGTAATGAAGCTTCGCTTTTCACATTTTCTCTAAGCTTTAAAGGATTGTTTATGTCAACAGTAATGAAGTTACCTCTGGGCACGTAGCTAGTTTACTGTATGTCTGGCTGGGTTCCGTAATGCGAGCCAGTGTAAGATATGAAGCTAGATTAGCCGTATACGACGATATCACTATCAGAGTGAAAAACCACCACACAGATCCCACAATTCTTCCGGATATAGACCTAAAATATTCACAGAATTAATTTATGTTTTCAAAATCTTTTATTACTCCAAACAACAAACATATCACTGAATATAATAGCTAGCGAATAAAATTCATAATTGAGTGTTTAAAACGGACTTTATAATACCACAAGTTACAAACATAATAGTCTATGAGAATTATGCGAATCTCCTCTTTGGGGGTCCGTAACCAGATTGAAAAAAGCGGAACCAATTATATATTCGTCCTGTCCGTCTGTCTGTCCATCCGTGTGTCACAGCCATTTCACGTCGAGACTGACACAGTTGAAATTTGGAGCGTAGGTGCCTTCTATGGACACGGACTGCTACCACTAATAACTTAAAAGCGATGTGAAATTTTGACAAAAAATAGAAGTAGCCTAAACGTGTACTACTGAGGGTTCAATAAAATATGTAGGAAAAAGAACTTTCTTCTAAAATTGGTTAGGATCAGATTTGAAAGTGTTACATACAAGAAACGTTTTTAATTAACATTATTGTAAAACGTAATTTAGTAAATCATGTCATTATTTTAATATCTAGAAGCACAAAACCTTTGAGCGTGTGTCCGACTCACACTTGGCAGGCTTTTTTTACTTAAGACAATAAAATATTAAAATATTCACTGACCTGGGGTTAATGTCACTGCCTTGCTGCATGAAAGAACCCAGCGAAAACCACATAGAATTCCAAAAGCTGAATTCATTCACCACGGTGGTCTGGAATATCGTGTGGAAATTTTAACAAGTGGTTTTAATTATTGTTATTTTATTTTACAAAATGAAAAATGGTTACTATGTGTGTGTATTAGTAACTATTTTTCCTTGTCATGTTCATGTTGCCATATTACCTTTGTGGTAGCGACGTCGGAATGTTCTGAAATTTGTGAATCCGTAAATGAAACCACTCGCCACTCGTATGGTGAAAATCGTGATACGATGAATAAAACTACACTCACAGCGAACAGGCTACAGACGATGGAAATCTGTAAACGAATTTTTTGTTCATCAATTTGGCAATTGTTCTTAAAACTGTTTCGTTTTTAACAGGATTTTATTAGCTGTTATTAACTTTGTACTTCTTGGTTTCATATTAAGCTTTTTTTTACATCCATGTTTAGTTTCAATGACAATGCATGGTCAATATGGTCACGTCATTCTTATCTCACAATTATTAAAAAAAGTATGTTTAAGACTTTGTACCAAGACACAAAAAGTCTGCACAGAAAAAAACTTCAAATAAAATTATAACACCATGATATTTATGTCAATCAAATTGACATGGGCTACGAAATACCACCCACCATCATAATTACAATCTATAAAATAAAAGCTTGTTTTTATTTATTTTTATAAATTGTCTGTTTTTTTATCTTACCCATATTTCCATTGACAGCGGTTGAAGGAAACTAAAGATGGCACCAGTGTTATTATTCGCATCATTCTTGTCGGGCTTGAGGTTGAAGGAGAGGAAAGGCTTGCTGAAATCGATGACGGCTTCTCGTTCTAATGTAACAGTCAGCGGCGCAATAGCAATGTCTGCTTCCTGAAATGTATGCATTAGAATAGTAACCTTTTTTGCGTTTTTGTATTAAAACATTTCTATTCACCTGAAACTATGTAAAAAAAAAGAGTTAAATTTTGACCCATTTTCCAACTGAGCTGAAATTTTGCATACACGTTTGGTTTGAATGGCAGCTAAGTGACGTCACTCTCAATCGTTTTCAGGGTTCCAGGTGTTTGTTATATCGGAACACATGAAGGTATCAAATTGAAATTAAAACAATATACTCAAGTGAGTGGTCTCTTGGAGCTCTGATCGACCCTTTAAGTTCAAGGCTATGCAGTCAAAAGATATGGCCGTTTATGTCGCAAGTTTGTACGGTTTTTTTTAATACCCATGGGACACGCATCAAATGAAAAGGTTTAATAAAAAGATTTCGAAAAAACTAAATATTTATTACAAAAAACTGTGTTAACCCCTCGAGCGTCCTTATGAGCACCCGGGTGCTCATAAGGAAAACTGCTTCAAACGTCGCGTGTGCACCCGTTGGCTCATAAGGAATCGGTTGCGATTGGATGTAACTTTTTGGCGTTTTTTCGCATTTAGCAACACAATATGGTTTTTAGTAAGTAATACAGTCCTTGAGTAACATTTATTTGATCACAACCTAATTTGGTACCATAAATACCATAAATACCGCAAAGTCGTGCGTGTGCGGCTCTGTTCGGAAAAATTTTTTTTTGTTTGCAAATAATATGTTTGGAAGTAAAATACGGTGTAATATGAATGCCTGAACATATTTGTTATCGTAATATAGTGTTATTTAGGTGAATATGTGTGTGAATTCGGTGTATTGTGATCAAGTTTCAAGGTTATGTGAAAAAAAATATCAAAATAAAAACATTTCACGTCGCTGTGAAGTCAGGTTAGTTTTAATTTATTAGATATGTATACCAATAAACAGGTAAACTCATAACGAATCCAAAAAGGTATAATTTGTATTGTGTTATTATCTGTATAATGACGAAATCTTAATTTTTGTGAACGTCTACCCAAAATAATTTTATACCTACAAACTGCTTCGACATTTGAGGCATTTTCAAGCAATGTTTGCGGACGTGCGAGGGGTTAAAATAAACTTTCAGTATGCATAACCATCATTATTCTTCTTCCATACTCTCTATTACTCATCATGTCCTCAAGCGTTTTCAGTTTATCCTGAGCCATTAACATAAATACTTCGTCTTTCTGACATTTGACTTAATTACTTTATCACTTTTTATCACCCTACACTCCACATTACTACAGGAGTCAACACTTCAAGTTCTCCCCACTTGAGGTATTGACCACTGTCGTATGACAATATTGTAAAAAATCTTTGCCGATTTTGAGGTTTTTTTCCGGTTCATCGAGTAAATTTATAAGGTTTTATTTTCCTATTGTTTTTTTCTTCAGATTATCACTCGTGCATTAAACCACATCTGTTTTATTTAATAATATATTATTTCTAGATATATAAAAAAAACCCGCGCGTTTTTATGTTTAAAAAGGGGCTTATTATTGTTTTGTACCCGTGTTATTATTCTGTTGGTGAAAACAGTAAAATTTGATACTAAAAATGCCGAGTGTTTTTAAAAACGTTTACTGGGGTCTGAAATAACAGAAGAATAATCGCACAAAAGACACCCGCAGAAGAGAATTATTAACAGACATTTTGTCACCATTCTCGAATTAAAATAGTCCAACAGCTGTGCAAGTGGATTCGGACAGTCATACCGTGAAGGACCATTTAGGTTCATTTGCTGTTACACTATCCATAACAGTCATCTGCACTGAGGAAGTTCAAGTGTACTAAAGAGGAATATGGGTATCCATGTTAGTTCACTCTGAAAGTATCAAGTACCTGCCGATGTTAGATGTTCATAGAAATGTACAATTCTGTGGTACGGTCAACAAAAAAGATAAGTAACCAAGATCGTCAGGTATAGTTGAATTTGTTTGTTGTTGAAACCAATGGACGACGGTAAACTATATGTTTTCTATGAAATAAGTTTAACTTTACTTGAACTTTATTTCCCTGTTTTTGACTATTAAGTATTCGTACGTGTGATTTGACAGCAGGGATAGCAAAATATTCTCGAATGCTCGTTACTAATAAAAATCAGTACCTTAACTATAAAATTTTAATAAAAAAAACATTATTTACAAAATATGAGTAAACACAACATATGTACAATTACGAGCACCAATTTATAAACATAGCAACTTTTAAAAGTGATTTTCTCTTACTATACTGATTGCAGTTTCATGTTGTTTTTATGTTAAATGAGCCTACTCTTGACCACAATCTTGTCCGGAAAGATAGAAATGAGGTCGGCGATGGAGCGAGCTACCCAAAAGAATCCTATGATCTCGCTACTTGAATAGATCTGGGTTATATGTATAACTTGGGCATACAGACGCAGGCAAGGAATGTCATTCCTTGGCTGATCGCGTGTAGTTGCGAACATAGTATTTTTAACCAACTTCAAAAAACGGAGGAGGTTCTCAATTCGTCAGAATCTTTTTTATTAAGTATGTATGTTTACCGATTACTCCAAGACGAGTGGACCGATTTGCAAAAATTGTTTTTTGTTTGATACAGTAGTTAGACGTAACAAACAAAAATAGTCGACAAAAATTAAAATATTTTCCACATTTTAGTTTTTTGTTTGGTAAGTTAGTTTTTTATTTTTTTACAAAAAATATTTTTAGAATTCCATCATATTATTATGCAATAGATCGTATCTCAAAGTAACAATCGTTCTTCCTCGCGCAAAGTCGCTTTCAAATTTAGGAAGTGCATTAATTAGTGCTCATGACTGTACTTTTAGCTGAAAACAAAGATTGAAATGTAGAAAATAAAGTAGAAAAGGAAAGATACGATGCACGATTGATTGATTCACGTAGCAGTAACAATATAATCCAAAACAGATTTATCCCTTTTTAAACATAATATAGAGAATAGGCAGATTTTGTGAGATGCCTTTTGTTGCCGTATCCAAAACTCACTCAGGTCTTGGCGCAATTAAAATCAGAGAAAAAAGGAATGAGTGATACCGTGATGGTTGACAGAGGAGAATGGAAGATAAAAACGTGTTGTGCCAACCCCAAGTTATTTATGATTTCCCACCCGAAAAAGGGTGTTTTTTATATGAATAAAATTTATATCAACGAATTTTTGATTTCTTTTTGTCTATTAAACTGGTCTGGGCAAATTTTTCCAATGCAATTTTTTTTTTAATTTGACATTTGTATTTCAGACCACTTTTTGCGTGGGTGAGATGTCCGTTAACCCCAAGTATCATGGGCAACAGGAACATACCTCAAGGACTCAGGGTGATCAAATGCATAATTTCTATATCAAACTTAAGAATATTAAACAGATTATCCTGAAAAATAAATCTGAATAAATCGTGACGATTTTAATCGCTTTACCTTCAACACCATATATTTTTTTCTTTACAATGATAATAATAATAATTTGATTTGATAAATTGAAGTCCGATCGAGAAAACAGTTGGCAATAACAGCCTTTGGAATAACTCTGCTGGGACATCGGGATTTTACGAAGATATTTATTACTCACTGGCCACCAGATAGCGAGACCGACCGATCCTCGCTCGATGTTCCTAAGGGATTATAACAATGGAACCCAGAATATTCGCTATGCAGTTAGTAAGCTTTTTAGATTTACCAACTTTTACGTTTTTTGATGTCTATGTTTTTTTTTAAATCATCATCGTCATCATCATTTTCTTGCCCCATTGTATTTGTGGCACAACAAGTTTTCTTCTTCTGTCAGGCGGCATAGCATCATTTATTCAAAACTAGCTTCCGCCCGCGACTTCGTCCGCGCGGCATAGTTACTTTGGGCTAACGCTAACTTTGATGATGACGCATGATGATCGAAAAAAAATATCTTTCGCTCCCCTTTTAATCCCTCTTTCTCCCCTTTTCTCACTTAAAAAAAATGTTTGTGTCCATCTCCAGGGTCCCAACTGAAATTCACCAAAATCGGTTTGGCTATTTAGGCGTGAAGACGTAACAAACAAACTCACTTTCGCTTTTATAATATTAGTATGGATTATTCTTCACGAAATCCATATATCTTTTCTTTGGCCTTCCTGTCCATCCATCACTATTTTAGTCATATGTGTTTCGTCCCTTATTTTATATTAGTTTCAAATAAAGTCTTACTGTACGAGACCGAAGAAATAATAAGCGAAATACTGCAGATGTCAATAAACTCTGACGGTGTACTTAGTTGAACTATGAGTTGATTGAATCAGCATTTTCTGTTTTATCTAATTAAAATATCAAGACTCGGTCTGATAATATATATACAAGATATGTAGTTACGCGTCATGTCGGCGTTTCGCTAGGTAATTTAATTTGTCGGCCCATGTTCTACGGTGCTAATTAATTTAATTTTTTAAAGTGAAACTTTTATTACATCGTGCATCATCTAAAACTTTTTCTGTCTGTGTGTTGCATGTCGCGTGACGGTCGGCCGCGGAGTGGGGACGTCTAAATGTCTATAATGTGAAAACAATGTTTCACGTTTACCGTGGTTTCATAAAACCACACAATCCTTTTTAATTATACTGACATTCTGTTAGTTCTGCTAGTGTTTTGGTGCTCACATATTGAGTCAACTCATATATAAAGTTTTGAAACATAGCGTCCAGAAACCTATGGATCAACTATTCAACTTGTGCGAATTGATATAGGTTGCAATGTTTTTTTTTGGAACATCATTCTTCTACCTTTATCCCAATTTATTTAGGGCGCAGCGTTTCTTCTTTACTCGTCATCACGGCAACCACCTCCTTTCTAACCATATCTTCCTTCACATAGCCCATCCTTCGATTCCTTGGTCTTCCTTAACTCTTATTTCCACCCACATTCATGCTCAAAATTCTACTCGATACTATTTCCTCATTCTTCCGCATCACGTCACCATACCGCGCTAATTGATAATACACAACTTTTCAATCACTTTTTAGAGTTACTTTATGTACAGACGCCTGCAGGTCAAGCTACTCGAAAATGTAAATTTTTCCCAAAGAACCTTGAACCTAATACTTAAGAAATAAAGTCGATAATCTATCAAAGACATCTGACAGATTGTAGTAGCTTGATGTGCAGGCGTCTGTACCACGTTTAAATTATTAAAGTTAAGTCCGATTTACGTAAATCTTAAATCACCGTCGCTAATTTATAAAACTACTTTAGAATAATAAGAGGAAATTAAAAAAAGTCAGTTTCTCGCAACGAAGGTACCGTACAAACTTGCGGCATAAACAGCCATATCTTTTGACTACGTAAATTGAGAGGGTGAGATTTTTTCACAGCACAAAGGGACTACAGATCTCAGTAAACGGTTTTAATTTCAACTTGATACCTCTACGCGATCTCAAGATAGAGTGTGTTGACAGACAGACAGACGGTCCACAAAGTAATCCAATAAGGGTACCGTTTTTTTTTTTAGAAGCTGTACCTCCCCTAAAACCACACACTGTATGTACTGTATATCTGTAATCAGTTAACGCCCGGTTGAATATAAAAAAATCGTATGTAAATCGCTTCATTTAAAAATAAAGCCGATTCCAAGTGACTTCAAAAGGCATACTGTTGTCGTCTGAGAATTGCAAACTCAGACAAACAAATGAAGACTTATTAAAAAAGAATAACTTATACAAAAAGTTAACGCTTACTCCAGTTAAGCATAAAGCCTCATCTCCGATGAAGAAGGCAAGTAAAGCTATAAAGGAGACTAAAACTATTAAACAGAAATATAAAGAGCCATCAACAACCTCGCATATTAACCAATCCCCACTAAATATCTCTAACAGTACTGAGATTATAAAACAACAGGGACATACCCGGTGCACTGTACCTTCAAGAAAAAATAAAATATGTATACTGAGCGCAAATAATAAAAATAAAGTCCTAGCAACCGCTCAAGATTTACTTAATAACAATTATGATATTTGCCATTATATAACACCAGGCGGAACAATCCAGCAACTTCTTAGCGGACTTCAAACAAAGTTATGTGACTATACTCTGAATGACTTTTGTATTTTATTAATTGGAGAAGAGGACTTTAAAATTACCAACAATTATTTCAATACTATAATATACGTTCGGAATATTCTAAAACAAATTACTTACACTAATGTTATAGTCTGCGTTCCTACCTTTAAACTTAGAAGCTTTGACAATATCCCTTAATTTGGCAAGACTAAAAAAATAATATTAGAAAGATCGCGTTAATATATTATGTTTATATGCTTTCAAAACACACGGAAAAAATAAAATAAAAAATCTGACCTGAACAGTTTCCTGAAAACATAACGTTAAGTATACTCAACAAAATTCGAGCATTAAAGAATTATACTCACAAGGAACTGTTGAGTATACTTAACAAGTCCGGCTCATCGGTAAGTTTAAATTAAATAAAATGAGGTATATAAAAATGAATTATTTATTGAAGAAAATTTTTACACGCAATAGTAAATGGTTAATTATGATGATAATTAAAGTGACAGTTTCTACCCTTAACAAAGCATAACCTAACCTTACATTTTAGGCAGAAGACGGTTGTAAATCCTTTTTTGCAATAGGCACATCGACCATATTCCGTACCGTGCTCAGGAAAGTGGTCGATATTGTCATACTTTATATCATCTACAGGCCTAGGACGTTTAGGTTTTTTTATTTTTTCATCAGGGTTCAAATCTTTGATTGTTGTTTTATCAACGTTTCTTCCTTTGTCAAGTAATGCTCTATAAATTTCGAGGCGAAACTCTTTCAAGGGTTTAACCTTTTTAATTCCTTTTCGAGAATTATCTCTCCTGTACATCAACCAGGCGTTGTTGACGCAGATGTCTAGCAACTGTGAAAATATGGAAAGATACCAACGCCTGCTCTTCATTTCTGTGCGGTATAGCGCTATGAGCATATCCGCCAAATCTACGCCGCCCATGTGGGCATTGTAATGCTTTACTATATTTGGATAGTCCACTTCGATTTTACGCTTTTTAATTTTGCAGTACCTCTTGACTTTGCTTATCGGATAAGCGTCTGAGTAACTAGACGCTAAAATGACACATTTGTTGTCATTCCATTTAACAACCGATAGTTTTGTCCTATTACATATAGTTTGACAGAACGATCCTCGACCTTGCGACTTCAAAACTTTGTCAGTTTTTAATTTATTGGCAGCACTTCTTAGTCGATTAGCTCTCATTGTGCCTAGGCTAAATATGCCATAATTATCTCTTAAATAATGGATTAGCTCCAATGACGAAAAAAAGTTATCGAAATAAACGATACACGGCTTCTTCTGCACAGTTTTACACAGTTTCAAAACTGCCTTTGCTCCCCAACCCATACCTTCTTCCTCTGCTGTAAAATTGGATTCTTCAAATGTGTCATTACCAGCATACAAAAAAAAGTCGTAAATTATCCCAGAGGCTCCAGCGCGAACCAAGTTCTTAAAACCCCATTTCCGTGGCTTGCGGGGATTGTACTGAAGTTTCTTGCCAGCTTTGGTGCCCTTGTATGGGATGACCATTTCATCGATACTGAATCTGGTTTCCTCCTCAATTTTGAGGCAGTTTTGACGAATTTTTTCCATAATTGGCCGTATTTTAAAATATGGGTCACTATTTGCCTCATTATTGTCCACGAAGTGTAGATATCTTCGGATAACTTGATACCGCTTTAGGGGCATTACATCTGCGACTAATGGAAAGCGTGTATTGGTACACCAATAATCTAAGTAAGATGGCATAGATACTACACCCATTATAATTTTTATGGCTAAAAAGCTTCGTAACTCTTCAACAGTTAAATTTATTGATCGACCTGTCGTCTGCAGTGAATACATATTTGAACTTTGGCATGTTGTAACAAAAAGATCTTCCGAAAAGAAATCAGTAAAATAATTCAATGGATTCTTTATATCGGGAAGGGGGCTTTCAAATGTATCAGGATCCAAATCAGCACGATGAAGAAAACGTCCGTATGACCAATTGAACTTGAGTTCAATTTTTTTTTTAGTTACACGTCGGGGTTGTCTAGGTACGGTCAAATTGACAGTGTTATTTCTACGACGTTGTGCTCTTGTAGTTCGTGTTGGTTGTGGAGTAGAAGCCGAGATTTGTGGAGACTGTTGTGGAGAATCACTTACCTGATTGATAATGAACGACGTAGTAACAGACGGTATGTTTGACATAGGAGACAACGTTGGCAACGAACTAATAGATGGAACGTCATTGAATGGTTGTTCCTGTTCAGTATTATATGTTTCATCAGGATTATAGTCCGCAAGAAGTGAGACAGATTCGTTAGGATTTTGTTCATCATCAGAGGAATCCAAAAGGTTGAGCTCCGCTAGAGAAGATGTAATTGAAGGAGCTTCAGATGACTCTGAGTCGTGACGTTCGTAGTGACTGATCACTTCTGTTTCCTTTTCATTTTCTGAATTTGATTCCCCGCTAACTTCGGAAGGAGCGTTCTCTTCCGGTACTAGGGCCAGAATATGCCTTGATCTTGAATTCTGAAAATAATTTAGATATTTGCAGGCAAGGAACAAACAAAAATAACACCACAAACATAATATATAACATGCAAAACGTTAGCAGGTGAAGACGCGAATGTTAAAAAAAAAATTAAATTATTAAGTATTGCTATAAAATCAACACAAAAAAAATAAAACTAGCTTTAGGCATATTTACATAACGTTTAGTTTGAAATAACCAAAACCAACTGGATAGATCATATAAATATTTAGATATTAATCAAAACTAAACTTTAAAATGAGGCAATAAAGTTGATTTTTAATGTAAAAATAATGTTATAAAATTTAAAAAAAAAAACATTATACACGATACACGTCATGCTTTTTAGCCAAAGCGATATTTAAATATAATTCCAAAAAACATCCCCAAAAAAAGCCGACATGAATCCCTTGTACCATTTGGCAATAAATCTCACCATGCAGATTTGTTGAGTATACTCTACATACCCTGTTCACAAAAGATTACTTACTATGGAATTTTGTTGAGTATACTTAACACTTATGTTCTTCAACTCGTCGACTTCAGGTCCAGGTGAGAAACAGAGAGCAAATAATTTTATCGTGTGGATTATACATTATATAAATAGAAATAAGTAACGTACATATCAATAACAGATCGAAAACCAACAAAAATAAATATTTACCTGTAAAGCTCGCAGAGCGCGTTGTCTAGTCGCCATTTCTTTCTCGCTAATGTCAAGCAACATGTTGCCAGATAGGCAAAATATTTTTTTCTACTAAATTCAATGAATATTAAGTGTTCTTAGCTTAAAAAACACAGAACCACAGAAGAAAATTAGTCTTCCATATTTTTGTATTTGTTATGTTGACTATACTTAACAAAACCAAATTAAGGGATATATACAACTGGAGAATTGAAACATTTAATAATTTATTGTATTTGGACTTATTAACTCATGAACATGCATATTCTTTTGACACTAATTATAATTTGACGTATGATCACACAATGTTTAATTCATTGACAGGCCGTATAAATAACTACGGTTTTCGCAATATTTTTGAAAATCTGTTGCTTTTAATTAATGACATAATTGTAAGTCACAAGGCTTCCTCTTCAGAAAATGTTGTGAATACTGAAGAAGGAACGTCATCATTGTTTTTTCGACACTAAATATCTCAATGTTTTGCATCAAAATATAGCGGGACTTCTGAACAAGTCTGACGCCCTGTTAGTAAATATAGAACAGCTCAAAGACAAAAATATAGACATTGATGTAATATGTATCACTGAGCATTTTATGTTGGCTGGCTATGAACAACACCTGAACGTACCTAATTACACACTAGCGGCATGCTTTAGTCGTACTTGTAATAAAAGAGGTGGAGCTTGTATCCTTGTCAATAAGGTACATAGATTCAAAGATCTGTCTCAAATCAGTAAATTGTCCATAAATAATGTAATTGAATGTTGTGCAGTTGAGTTACTTGATTTTAAAATTATAATAGTTTGTATATACCGTGTACCGAGTCAATGCAATCTCTATTTGTTTTTAGAAAGGCTTGACCAGGTTCTAGATTGTATTTCTAAAATTAGTAATCATAATACAATTATAGCTGGTGACTTTAACATAGACACCATGAAGTGCAATAATGCCACATTAGATTTTGAATGTTTGTTGTTAAATTATAATCACACTTTAGCACTAAAGCAGCCCACGAGACTATCAAGTGGGACTTGTATAGACAACTTTGCCCATGACTTTAAAAGAAAATGTAAGACTGATGTGTTAGAATTTGGCTTATCAGACCACACTGCCCAATTAATTAAGCTTCCCGTAAAACAAATGTTTAAACTAAAGTATTGGCACAAAATGAAGCGTGACTACAGCTCAGAAAACATTCATAAGTTTAAAAATCATATTAAAAACCTTTCTTTTTGTGAAATATATAATACAACTGATCCGACAGTAGCATATCATTATTTCATTAAAACATTTAAATTATTTTATGACTTGTGTTTTCCGCTAACTAAAATTACTGTGCAAGTAAATACAAAGCCAAGGTGGATTTCACGAGGAATAAAGACCTGTAGTAAAAATAAAAGAGATTTACTCTGGAATTTTCGAAGGAAACCAACATTGACAAATAAACAAAAATATGAAAATTATTCAAAACTTCTGAAACGTATTATAAACCTTACTAAACGTGCTCAAAACAATTACAAAATAAAAACATCGACTAATAAAAGTAAAACATCATGGCAAATTATAAATAATAGTAAATTAAACATACCAAAACAATCAATAACTGAATTAAAAATTAACAGTAAATTAACAAAAAATCCTACAGAAATTGCCAACGCATTTAATAACTATTTCATTGACAAAGTAATTCCTATTCCAGGAGCAGGTAAGAAATCAACAGCTTTAATTAATCCCCAAACGCACTCAATGTTTTTATCACCCTGTTTGCCGTACCATATGCAGAAAATAATAATAAATCTTAAAAATACTAGTAGTGTAGGTTATGACGGTATTTCGACAAAGGTAATCAAAGCAGTTAATGAAGATATCTCTCAACACTTAAGTCACATTCTGAACCTTTGTATCCAAAGTGGGACATTTCCTAAAGACCTCAAATTGACAATTATTAAACCTATATTTAAAAAAGATAAAACATACTTAATGGAAAACTATAGACCCATAGCACTCATTTCTGTATTTTCAAAGATTTTTGAAAAATTTATTTACGGTGAAATCACTAAGTACTTAGATAAAAATAAAATCCTTTGTGATGAACAAAAAGGCTTCAGAAAAAATAAAAACATCAATATGGCAGTTTTCGACTTTTTGAACGTAGTTTCTTCGCATGTTGAAAAATCTTTACCGGTTTGCTCAATTTATTGTGACATGTCACAGGCATTCGACTATGTGGACCACAATATTCTGCTAAATAAACTTCAGGCGTATGGTTTAAGGGGTAATGTTCTGGGATTGTTAAAATCATATCTATCAGACCGCCAACAAATAACCCAAATTTCAAAATTTAATTTTAAAGCAAAAAGGGAACTGATTTTTTCCTCTGAAAAGCGATACATCACATATGGTGTTCCCCAGGGAAGTGTGTTAGGCCCTCCTTTGTTTCTAATATACATTAATGATCTACCAAATGCAACAAAGGAACCCATGTCATTGTTCGCTGACGATAGTACTGTAACCATAGCATCTAAAAATATGGTTAACTACCATTCTGATTCTAATGATTCATTGAAATCTATAATAACTTGGCTTAACGATAATAATTTAAAAATTAATATTAGTAAAACAAACATAATGCATTTTAGACAACGAGAAAATTTACATTATAATACATCAAAATTTAAATTAGCATACAAAGATAACATAATACAGGAAGTTGAAACAGCGCGATTTTTAGGATTAATCATTGATAGACAATTAAATTGGAAAACTCACATTAATGAACTTTGTAAAAAAATTAGTACTTCGTCATACGCTCTTTATAAGTTGGCACCGACTGTTAACACAGATACTTTGCTTACAGCATACTACGGGCTTGCTGAATCAGTGTTAAGATATGGAATAATTTTTTGGGGCAATTCAACTCTGAAAGAAATTGCTTTCAAGGCTCAAAAGCGTTGTATTCGGGCTATGTTTGGGTTGCAAACTATTGAAAGTTGCAAGCCAATGTTTATACAGCATAGAATTCTAACACTTCCGTCACTTTACATATTAGAAATAGCGGTATTTGTCAAAACTAATCCTCATTTGTTTCCGCTTCTACATAATATTACAGGTAGAAATCGACGTGAGAAGTACAGACTATGGGTACAATCACAACCCGCTAAGACAGCTTTTCTAAAAAAAAGTGTAATGTGCATGGCCCCACTAATATACAATACCATTCCAAATTCCCTGAAGATGTTGAACATTAATTTATTTAAGAGAGAATTAAAGAAATTACTAATTTGTAAGGGGTATTACAATATAACAGACTTTCTGACTGACAAATTTTAAATATTGATAATTTACTATGTGTTTTTGTTTTAATATTTTTATGATTCTTTTTGGTCTTTTAATTGTATTATTTTCGATTATAATTTATTAGTGACGTTTTTTTATTCTGACATTTTTTTTTTAATTAATTGAATATTGACATTAATTTATTTTTATTCTAATTTATCATTTATAATGAATTGTGAAATATTTTGTACGCTGTAAATGGCAAAACATGCTGAACCAACCATTTTAAACCTGTTCCATCTATATGTGCATATCCAATGTATCATGTTACACATGTTTGAACAAATAAATTTATCTTTATCTTTATCTTTATCTTTATCTTTATCTTTATCTTTATCTTTATCTTTATCTTTATCTTTATCTTTATCTTTATCTTTATCTTTATCTTTATCTTTATCTTTATCTTTATCTTTATCTTTATCATAAATAATCCGAATCAACTGTAAAATTAAAATATCAGTGCTGTAGATCAATTTTAAATAATCCTTTGATCGGTTTGCTGAAATTATTTACAAATAGCAACAATCAAAAGCCGGAATTTAAGAGATTGGTTTTGTTATGCGGTATTCCCATGATAATGATTCTCACATTATCTTATTCACAATACTTTATTAAAAAGTTTGTTTTTTTAAAGTGTTGTGATAATCCGGTACGATACCACTAGTCGTTCAACGACACCATAACACGATACGTTTACGATTTATTGTACGAAGACACAGATATAAATATGTGAAAACATGGAAGAAGCCGGCCCCGACATGAATTGAGAAATACCGCACTTATACCGCATCGATATGAAAATTGTATCGACACAAAAAAGATATGCGTTGACTGTATTTTCACTGCTGTATTACTCTGCTCCTTTACTGTTGAAACTTCGAAAGAGCTCCCTTATGCCACTTAAGTGGCTTAACTAAACATTTTAAGAAAATTACTTTTATACAGTGAACGACTTATTACGAAATGAAAGAAATATTGTATCAGTTTATTGAAAATAATCAGACTCTTTTGGTCTAGAAAGGGACTAATGTACTTTCTGCCTCTTTTATATACCACGCTTACGTGCGTTCTTCAATAAGCTTATTGGGGTTTATAAAAAAACAATAATTTTGTGTTCTGCCAATTCAATACTAAAAGTGTGTATTGGTGTGCCGTCATAAACCAGACCAAATTCAACAAAAACAATTCCAAAAAAATATGTATCATAGTTTTCTTGTCTGTGGTCAGAAAAAGTAAATTATGTTCGTGCGATACCTTTCTTATAAGTTCTCCAACCATTCCATCCCAACCGCCAATGTTTTTTGGGTTCTCGTTTCCATATTTGCCGTCCCGGACTAATTTAATTTCATCTGTAATTTAATATTAAATTAATATATAAATATATTTTTATCATAGAGATATGTTTTAGGCGAAATTTACTGGGGCTTCGAAAGCAACATTATACCGGAGTTGAATTGACTTAGCACCCTCTACGCATTCTGATAGTGCTGGCCTGAATATCCTATAATAATACCTATGCATAAGCTAATATTAATTAGACTTTCTCGGTCCGAAAATACTGCTAAACTAGTGGTTAGATTAGTTAATATATGACTTTACACAACGTCTCATACATTTTTCTTTTATATAAAAATAATGTGAGTGACTTCTCCATTTTCATATTTGTTAAATACAATAATTGCTCGAATTACCAGCATTATTCATTTCAGCAACCTTGTTTTTGGTACAGCAATTCAAGCACAGCCAGGTAATAAATTGATCTGTGCAAACTATGTATTAAAACATCGTGCAAAGTTAACTTCATCCAGCCAAAGCCTGAAACAGCCTGCGGACTTCGCTCGTTACATCGATCATAAAGGAACATTCTTTGCGGTGTCGTAAGCAATTGCATTTATCGCAAAAACGATCTTTGGTAATACGAACGTTGATGTATTGAATTATTGAAAGAGTTATTTATTAACTTGGAAAATACACCCGATAAATTAAATCAAGTTTTTTTTATATATTAGTTAAAATAAACAATTCTACCTATCTGGGTTTCATGCGGTCAAATTCGTAAAAAGATAATCCGAAATTATGATTCCAAGATGTTTCACTTACAGTTGATTTCCAATTTATCAGATATCATTTTGGTGAGCTCAGCACAAAATCCCTTGTATGGTTCGTTAACGTCAAACTCGGGGTCTTCAGCATCATCGCGTATTATATATGGGGGTTCCTCGATGGTGGTCACAATGTAAGTTTTATTGCGGTCGTAGGATCCCGGGGCGGTTAGTGGAGCCAGCCTGGGGGTGACAGGGATGAAGCCCTTGTTGTCATACCAAGTCGCCACCTGTTTATTTAGGATAGTTAGTAGTATCGAAAAGTATAAGGTATTAGAATGAAGTCGTGGTCTTGAGACTACAAATATTGATGCCTGATAATATGATAACTGTATTTCTTTCGTAGACTTGTATATTAGAACATTTATTTTGACTGGTTAAGGTAAATTAAAAAAAATACGTTATATTGAATTATTCGCTGACATTCTTTACATTTATTAGGCATAGTGAGAAAAATCTTGTTCTTAGAAAAGAGCGCGAAACCGCGTCTATTAATTTAAGATATAAGACTTTTGCAAGAAATTCTAGTTAAATAAGCCATACACGAACAAACTTGCGGTAACTTTATTTTTATTGAATCTTGGACGCGTGGCATTAACGGTATCGAAAGTACTACGATTTTTAAATTGAAAATACAATTCTTTTGTAGCTTTTTAGTAAAATTATTTGCAACAAGCACATTTGATATCAAATGAGAGATATGAATTTATTCAAAAAAAAATATACAGGAGAAGCTGAATTTTAATTTTAAAATGATGTAATTCGTTACGTTAACGGCACACACTCTTGCTAGAGACTCTGATCTTGTAACTAAGTGACAAAGTATATTTTGTTTTCTGAGTGCGAAAACACCTTACCTTTACGATATCACCGTCGACTGTCAGCTCCATTACTTGAAGAGTAAAATTCTTGCGATGTCCTAGATCATTGAATCGAATAGTGCCAGTTATTCCATCAACCTCCGTCTAAAACAAAATATAAGAATCTCTTGCGTTTCAATTTCAAATCGTCAGTTTTACTTCACATCTAAGCGCTCATATTACAGGTGATAACTCGCGTAGCACAACTTTGTGGAAGTGGAAGTTGGAAAAATGCAAAAGGGTTCATATTTCCCAAGTGGGTGGGCCGCGTGCGAATCGAGGCAGTTAGCAAGTGTGAGGGTTAATTACGCGTCACCCAACGAAACCTAATTAATCGTCAGAGCCTCCGGAACCTTCAGCCCGCCCACTGCGCACATCCGATATAAAAGACGGGACCCGTATTCAGCACCTGTGTACTTATAATGCCGCTCAATTAAAATTTGGTTCCAACGTTATTGCGTGGTCGACGGAACACAATGGAACTCATTTTTATTAGATATAACATAAATGTAAAAGATAATACGTCACAAGCAGCCACGGATTTTGACGTGGGGTTAAGAGTGGCGGACAGCGCGGCACGCCATCTGACAACACCGCATCTGTAGCGCCACGTTACACTCCAAGCACAGCAATACGTAACGGCAAGCGCCACACAACTTGACTCGTCCCTTCACAATTTTATGCTTGCACAAAGGAAGAGCATACTTGTCATATAAACGAAATGTCATTTTTAACGTTTTGCTGGCATTCCTATGATTTTATCTTTGAAAAGCTCAACAGTTTATTCGGAAACTTGAGATGTTAGTTTTAAAGTTGTTATCGGCACATATTTTTAGTATTTGGCAGTTTATCAGAAATGTTACTAAATATGTATTAATGAGTTACTATTGTTTTTAGGTACTTATTGCTGTAATATAAAAAAAAACCTTTTTTTACCAAAACAAGTATTATAGAATCGGACGAAGTTTCTGTAGTTTCAGAGTAGTATGTAACTCTCACGCGGTTTACAGAGCAAGAGTTAAGCTAAACTAACTTAGGTTAGCTCTTTGTCTGCAACTTTGTTAACTATTTAACTCTTATTTAAATAAAACCGTTTCACTTTTTGTTTTAAGTGTACTTAACCAATCTCGGGGTCAAGCGTAAACAATTAAAACAGATTTCATGTGTTTTACGAATCAACGTATCAACATAGCAGGAATTGACGTAAAGAGAATGAATCGTAATAACTGTATTTATCAGAAATTCAATTCCACGCGTTTATTTTAAGGGAAAGGTAACTAGCTACTAAACCCCGGATCAAATCCGAAAGATCATTTGTGTGCCTCTTGTAACTTTCATTTAATTTGTAACTGCCTTGTGGGTGTATATTAGAAATCGCGCTTGTGACAAAGTCAAAAGGTCCTGGGTTCGTTTCTCGGTAGAATTTAAATAGCAGCTATGGCGTCCGACGCCCGTATTTTTATAATGAGGCATATGTAAGAAAAGGCATGTCTATTGACATCAACATGGTACAAGTCCATTCTCTCGGCTCCTAGAATGTCTGCCGTAAAACCTCAAACAACAAATTTGCCTAAATAGAGAATTGATACCAAGACCTCAAGTTCAGTCGTCGCGATTCCGAGTACTAGACCAAGGAAACTGTTACGGCAAAATAATTATTATCAGCAAGTTCTACTGCTTACTATATGCAATTTTTCCTATTTACAATGACGACACCTCCGTAAATCCGATTCGGATGAAAAATGAAACATTCGCGCGCAATCATAATTGAATGTATGAATAGGTATTAGTCATTCGCATGAGCACTGGGGAATATAAAATTATTCTAGAGAATATACGTTCATTATTCTCTACATATATTATTTTACCGAATCTTTAGTATACCATAAAATATCATATCTGCGCTTTAATTAGTTAAAACAGTCTCTAGTCTAGTTTACGCACCTTTTTGATCATCCGCGAAATTTTCTCTCCATGCTCAAAAGGTATAAGTTTGGTTTTAGGGTTGCAGTCCATGATTTTGCTGTTATTTTGGCTAGCTCGTCTCAACGTTGATCGCAAGACGTCAGGTTTCTTGCGCATCACACGAAGGATTGCATCGATCAGCACTTGCACAGCATCATATGTTAGAGCCGCCTGCGCCTGTTCAAAAATGGGTGGAATTAAGAAAGTACGCGAAAAAAAGTACCAACACAAGAACGAGATAGCAAACAATTATCATAAATGTACGTCAGCTTTTGTCAAATGCCTCATTCGGTCAGTCTGTTTATTAAAACAGGAGTTACATCGTTCAATTAAGAATATTAACATTAAATTAAATTTACTACCAAAATTATAAATAAATTAATATTATTCAGATCAATGCAGAACTAACTATATTGATTTATCTATAATATGTATGTATTTATAAATTATATAAGTATGTATATCAGTTATCTGGTTACCATAACACAAGCTCTGCTTAGCTTGGGATCAGATAGCCGTGTGTGAATTGTTCCAAGATAAAAAAAAAAAAAAACTTTAAACCATGTTTAGAGCTATGGGGAATAAGTATTGACAAAATAATTATTTGATGTTTTCATAACAAGTTTTGTTTTTATTATTACTCTATTAGCTCAATTTGGTTGCCCGCAAGTGTATAACTCCTTATTCCATAAAGTCGACTGCAATGTATATGATTTGCCGTGTCGACGGCGCGTTATATTAATGTTCCACGGCGCGCCTCCAAGAGATGTCAACACAGAGGGACTGCCAGGGCCACCGCCTGCTGGGGTTGCAGGATGTTCGAATGGGACTGGGGCCCCGGAAAATAAAGGGGTAAGGAAGGAACAGGGATGGGTTTTAGTCAGTACAAGTCTGACACTCACCCCTACTCCAACAGAATGCGGAGAATGTTATTTGATAGTTTCTCAGCCGCAAAAAAATAATGCACATGATTTTACAAAACTCGTCAAAGTAGGCGATAAACTATTATAGTCATGTATTTCCATATAGGTGCGGAAGAAGGAAATCGCACCAATTCTTGTAAATTCAATATTTCCATCACGTAAAGCGATGTCAATCCCTTGATCCGTTCGTGTGACTCTTCATCACAGGACAAGACGCATTGATGAATGACAAGTACTTAATCTGTGCTCTATACATGTCATTATAACGGCAGAGGGAGTTACTGACATTGCTTGCGTATTTTTTTTTATACGTAACATTCATTATATTTAAACATCTTATCTGAAATAATAAAATTACTCGTGATCAAGTTTAAAATAACAAAAATAATAAGCAGTATTAACGTAAAAACGTCGTTTTTTTTTATCGAAACTCTAGTAGTATACTATAGCATTATAGTAAAATTGTTACAATTGGTACAATCAGTAATATCCATAGAGATGAATGCTTTTTTTAAGTTTATGAAAACTATTTTTATGGATAGTATTTAAAAGAACTTCAATTTATTCTCATTTCGTTTACCTAATTTTGCCTGTGTTGCACCAAATTTACTGAATGAGCACCAAAATATGTTAATTAAAATATGTCATAACGAGCATCAGGAAAAAGACAGCACTACAATAAAAAAGTGTTATATCTTTATCCATTTTCTATTAATGCAAGTCGTTACTGTCGTTACTACGTAGGGGGTCGCAGTTTTAACCTAACCTAACCTACGCATTTTTTTAGCATTCAGGAAAGAATATTTGGTGCACGATCAGTATTTTTGGTGCACACAATTTTTTTTCCCTATTTTTATTAAATGTGGATAGAGCCGACTTATTTACGTCATGTTTACACCGTGCACGTCTTTGGGTTTTGGTTGACACTGCCATAATCGTCTCAGAATAATTTGATGATGATAATGTGATTTAGTAAAAAGAAGTGTTCACAAATGAACCCTAGAGGTATGTGTTATGCCAGGGTTGCGCATTGTTCAAAAGAGATACCGCGGCCCCGGAACATAAAGGGCAAAAGAAAAGAAGGAACATGGGTGGGTTTTAGTTAGTACAAGTCTGACCTCTCTCCGCTCTGAGCGGGCGAAGTTAAAAAGGCTATCTGTCAAAAATATCTCAGAAATTTAAATATGTCTCTTCTTTTTGTAGGCGCAATTTTTAAATCTGTTACTTTATCGCTGGGAAAAATCACTAAATAATCACAGAAAACATAGTAGAAGCTTTACATGAACAGTCAAATAAACTAAACTAAACTTACCGAAATGGTCTCCCTCCTCCACGAATCAATGAAATCACGAACTATTTTACGGGAAAAATCCAGTAGTCGAAATCCAGTAACGTTAATAGCGCTGTATTCTGTAATTTCTTTTTCCCAGCGATCATCCATAACCTGAAAATACACATCATTTTTCAAAAAAGTCAACAACTGGAACTCTATGTGAAATTAAAACGGTAGCAAAATTGTGATCATTGGAATGAAATTATCATTTAAGACGAACTAAATAATAATTTTAATATATTTATTTTCTTCAAGTAAAGTTCTCTCAAAGCTTATAGTTCTCTCAATGACATTGACTTTCCGCATATTGTCCGTCAAACTTGCAAAGTCGGGATTTAGAAATTTCACAATTAGCTTTCTAACAATGAACTGTGGGATTACTTACAAGTCCGCTTAAGAAATAATGGTAGTTCCTGCGGCCGAGCTGCACGTCACGTACGTGCGAAATTAGTGTAGCTTTCGCTAACTGTGTTGTTGAATCTAACACAACATATTTGTTGCTCCATCGGTCCAGCTTTTCTATAGCTCGCAGGTACTCAACTACGTCGGATGCATTGGACACTCGCTTCACATTTGAAATGCGGAACGTCGCTTTCCCTGGCTGCAGGCTCTGGTACAACTGCTGCAGGCGAAGTAATCCTACAAATTGGTTGGGGCAATTATGGTACAGTGTATTTCGTCAATCTTTGCAGCTAGAGCGGTGTTTTGAAGTTTATTTCATACGCATTTTTTTGTAAAATATAGAGTTTACTGCCCTTAAATACAAACAAAATTATTTCCATAACACGGTCCGGGAAATTTGATATCCATATTTGAGTAACATTGAAAACAGTTTATTATAATAACAAATTTATGCCATTTTTAAATGAATAAACTCAAGAACACCACTTAGATGTATAATTACATCATTACTCATAAACCAACAGACACATAACTACGATGTTGTATCCCAATAACTGTATTTATGAAGGTGTAAATTTATAAAAAATAATAAAATGCTGAGAAGCAGACTATAAACTTTTCTTGGGTACTTTTTTTTTCCAAATTGACAATATATGCACAATTTTTTTTTTCGTTCATCACGCGAGTTTAAGTAACTATGCCACCCGGACGAAGTCGCGGGCGAAAGCTAGTATCTCATAAAATGTTTGTGGTTAGTTAGTGTTAGAGTTAGGGTGTTATTACAGATGTTTGAGGAACTAGTCGCTAAATAATAACAGCCGCTCTGGTAGATCTTTAGAATAAGCTTGCCAAGGTTTGTTTATGGATGGGTGAACATACTGAGTTTCCTCTGTGCGTCGGAAAGCACGTTAAACTATTGGCTGTCATTTGTAGAACTTAGACAGTTGTTACAGATAGTCAGTGGCCCGAATGTCTGACAATCAGTCTTACCAAGGGGTATCGTATTGCCCAGTACCATCTGGGTTGTGGAGGTCTGATAGGCAGTCGCTTCATGTGAAATACTGGTATTCAGCTGCATTCGGTTAGACTAGAAGCCGAACACAACATAGTTAGGAAAAGGCTAGGCAGATAATGATGACCGCATTCTCTGGTAAGGTGGTCACGAGACACGAACCGTTATCTTGGGTAAGCAGCAGCTGAGTCAAGAACTACATACAAAGATATTTCGGAGTATGTCAGATTTTTGGGTTTTGGTAAATCATTTGTCACGTAAGATGCCGCTTAAACTTTTGTGATTATATGATACTTTGTACTAACTTTTATGCCAATTATTGTTTTTCCTTACGAGGAAACTTCATATAAACTATAAGGTGGAGTGTCAGATTTTTACTGACTAAAATCCACCCATGTTCCTTCTTTTACCCTTTATATTCTGGGCTGCGGTGGCTCTTTCGCATCTCCGGCAGGCAGTGGCCCTGTCAGGCTCCTCTGCTCATATTATGAGCCCGTAGAGCTCATAATTATCATAAAAATTCTAGAACAACGAGCTTATCCCTGAAAATTACGCTTACATTTATAACATAACATTATTTTCAGGAATATCGGTATTCTAATTGGGGTGACTAAGGTCTTTGTTAATCGTTGTAATTGTAAAACTGATTGAGTTCACAATACAATGTTGGTACCTTTGTGTTAAAGTATTTAAATGAAAGTGAGTCTATGGTGTAAGCGCTCAAAGTTTAGTTTCCATTCTAACTAAAATGAAACATAAACAGAGCTGATAGTGTCGCGTGTGTATATAGTCAACTATGTATTGGAAACGATATTGTCGTGGAAAATCGTGGATTATTTCACCCACATTGCTTTTCGTTAAAATGATTATATCATCTAATCTTATTAGAATAAAGTAACAGGTTATACCGACCACCTAAATGTATATAAGAAGTCAAAATAATGGCAATCAGGAAAAACAAAGCAAACTGAATGTCACTGTTCGTCATCTATAAGAATGTTTTAATCAAAACGTCAATCGAAAATGATGATGAATGGTGCGATCCATTCATCACTAGTAGGGATTCATTATGCAGCTCCGAAACTGGCGCTTTTGTCATAATTTAGGAGTAATATCCGCGAAAAGATTGAAGCGGTGACGAAGACGCACGGAGAAGAGGGTTGACGTGTGGGTAATGAAGGCGTTATCGTAGGATTTGTTGAGACTCGCCCTCCCCTGGTAGGACACTCGCCTCATTGCAATTTCATATCGCGTCATAACGCTACTTTTCTTTGTAACACCTCCTTTTACGCGTTTCGTAACTCACGTCATCTTTTGTCAATTGCGCAAACATTAAAATTATTAGTTTTTGCTTCAAACCTTTGCTTAAAATTCAATTTAACCTAAACAACATGAATGTTTATATTAGTCGAAAATATATACTTTATGAATTACGACTGAATAAAATTTTGTATGCACTACGACACTGACTAGACGGTTAGTGGGCATTGTACATTTTAAGAATAAAAAATATATATTATTCAAATGTGAAGAAAAATGAGATAGCGCCCCGTGAATAAACAGCCGGGCATAAATATTTTTGAGAATCCCATTGAATTGAATGTCGAACGGAAATTCAAATCATTTTTACTCACATCTAACATGATATGTTTCTGATACCATAAACGTCGAATCTCGGTGAAGTAGATAGGTTCCAAAAAGGTATTGCCCTGTGCATAAATAACTAGCAACGATTTTATCTAAAGATGTCTTTAAATAAATAAATTAGCAGTCTTTGTTCGCTGAATTCCAAACAGAACTTCCTACGTATCTGCTATTCCTTTTTTGAGAAAATCCTACTTTCATTCAGAGCTATGTAAAGTCTTTACTTGTTTGGAGTCAGACGGGTGGACTTGGGGCATTCGCGTTCATCGTGAACTGCACTAACTTTCGAAACGTCTTTTTGGAGCATCTGCCGAATTCGAAACTTTTTCTTTATCTTTAAACGTCTTACTCAGTAACGACTCAAGCTTATCGCAGAAAGCTCGAGAAAGATTCAACAGTAGATTTTATAGACTATTTGACTAGTGAATAATGAACATGTTACTTTAGCTGGCTAAGAGGTTTAGAAAAACGTAGGAATCATATCAATGCATATCGTTCAGTGATAACATTACTTATTTTAAAAGTTTATAAAAATTTGCTATAGTCTACCTTAAAATTAGAATAGATTCGATTTTCAAATTGAGAATCAAAATAAGAATTGAAACTTGAGACGACTAAGAACTGGTACTTATAATTTATAGTTCAGAAGTGTTTAATTGAAAATATCTGCGTAACATTTTCTATACGCTGAAAGAAAATTGGAAAACGTGATAAATTGCGTCGACCCTAATTTTATAAAAACCGTAAGCAAGAACTCCGTTTCTTTTTGTAAAGAAAATTATCTACAGCGGAGACTACGGGGGATGTCGGGCCAGACGGAATTCCGGCGTTGTCGCTCTGTGGACGTGATTCCTCTCTAGACATGATTACGTCTTTTCTTATATTGTGTGAGATGAATGGAACTTCAGTCACTGGCCAAGAAGTCAATTGCGCGCAGTTCGTGACTGGTACGAAGCGCTTCCCTGTCAGTCTTTAGTATGTACTCAGTTAACGTCGATAAACTTGAACCGTGGAACAATTTGTGCATTATTTATGTTTTATGCTTCCATAAATGATTAGGAGAATATATGTTCAATAGCTACTTCAATGTAATAAGTGTGTACGTGTGTGTTGGGTTTTGGTATTAGGGTTTTTTTAGTAGCAGTCACGAAATCTAGATTTGTACTCAGTTTGACGATTATAGGGTCGCCTCTTATTACTTGGGACTTAACCATAATTGGCGAAATGTGGGCATGCTATTGGGTATACCTCTGCTTTACTTTTCGGGAACGGTTTTGGTGTTATGTTTTAGTAAAATAGTTTTAGACTCTACTTCAATGTATTTTGAAATAGCTTTTTATCTCGTAGATCATACGTAATAATACATTATTAAGCAATTGTTTCACCACTACACGAATCTTCAAATTATTGCCTGTAAGATGCTTTGTTTATAACCTTCTTTAAGTGAATGTTTTACACAGAATTGTTAAGATTTTAACCATACTTATAATATATCTCGCAATGTAAACATAAATTATAGCTTACTCAAGAATAACTTATTCATGATAACGATATAAAACATGTATCAGAATAATCTTAACATATTCTCTTTTAAAATAATTTGTACTCACGTAATACAGAAAATAGTATCATATAAATAGATTCTAGCTCTTCTTAAATAAAAACATATTCATAATATAGTATGACTAGCTGTGCCCAGCGGTTTCCCCCGCTGCTCAGGTTTCCTTCTCACTTAGGGGAATGAAAAATTGATGTAGGCCAATTCTCGGACCTACCCGACATGCACACAAAATTTCATACAAATCTGTCAAACCGTTTCGGAGGAGTTGGTTAATTTGTTACCAAACTCACCGCGACACGAAAACTCAAAATAAAAATTGACAATACCGACACCTACGATTATTTGCGTATTTTTAGTTTTTTTATAACTATAATATTCGTACCTATAATAGTTAGTTCATGAAAAGGTCATTTTATAAGTCGTTTCTTCTGCTTAAGTTACGTAAGGATCACATTTTGTTCAAAAGAAGAAATACGGAGAAGTCCTAACCATTTATATGAATCGGCTACTGGGGTTCAAAGTATCAAAGAGAAAGCTTCTTATCTTGATATCGTAAGAAAACCAAGAATTTTAAGTCTACGTAGACAACATATGCACCTTCTGATTTTTGTAAATATGTTGAGAGTAATTATTATTTTTAGCATAGGATCACTTAACAGGGTCCACCCTTTATGGCAGAACTTTTTATGTCATAATTTTATTTTGCATAACAACGGATAGCATAAACTTCACTTTGGAGAAAATAGTTTGGCAGACACTCATTTATCATACATTCTAAACTCATAATTTTGTAAGTCAGAATCATCTCTAGAAATAAAGGGGAATGCCCATCTCCCATACAAAAAAATGCCTGAAATAGACAAGAATGAAATCAACACCAAATTATCCTTCAAATCGAACGAAACTCAATGACAATTTCAATAATTATCTAAAACTAGGGAGTACATTGTTCAGAATATTTTTGCTTCATCATTTTGCATTGACAAAGGATTACGTCTCATTCGTGTTATATCGAGATAACAATTAATGCAATGAACAGAATCCATTTTTGTAAAATAATGGGGGACAAGTCCAAAACACAAGCAGAGTCGTCGTATATAGCAGGTTCAAAGCCCGTGTTCAAAAAGCCAAGTCGTCGTGTTAAGCGGGTCCAATTTCAGTCCGGGTTCAAAAATAGGTATCATGTACAGATGGAACATCAAAATATGGCCAAAGTCGTCGTAAAATATCATAAATATAAAACACAGTATCGTAATAACTCAACGTAACACAAGCAAAACAATGAATTGTACGATGAAAAAAAATAAACGTCAAAACATTATCGCAAGGTTTTGTCAAACGGTAAAGGCAAAGGACACATCTCATACTGCCTAGGTTATTTTCTTTTTTGTAGTTTTAAAAAAATAATTTGATTTTATGTATTTTGATTGGCATAGGTACTTAGATTATGAGATTTATAAAATATGTTTTTATAATTAATTATGCAGCTACTTTACGGTTTGCTGATTGATTGTTGATGGATGGTCTTACAAAGATCACAGACCACAGACGGTAAATAGTGGTAATGTCAAATATGAGTGTTCTTGAATGTCATTAAAGAACTGTGCTACGACGGAAATCGAAATAAATACTGAAAAAATAATCACCTTTATACCCTACCTAAACGAACTGAAGAATAAATTGATGACTTGTATTTTATTTGAAATAGAATTTATTATTTACTATTGGGAGTTGCTGTTCATTTCAAGCATTTTCCTGGCATTCCCCTTTCATATCCATAATATTTAAAAAGTAAAAGTAAACATCATTTCACAGAAAGTTTTCAGTCAGAATCGTCTTTTGGCATATATTTCATATCGATAATCATTAAACAGCAGAATTATCATATCGCAGAAAGTTTATAGTTAGAATAATCTTTGTCATTATTTGTTGTCATTTATTTTAATTAAGTATTTATTTCTTTAAAATAATGCCATTTTTTGTTATTGTTTTAATTGAATTTGAAATAATGTCATTTTAATTCAATAAGTAATTATCCTAATCTAAATAGTTCCAGGTAACCTACTAAAAACAATCTCGTTTTTCTATTAATGCAAGTCGTTTTTGCCAGTAGGAGGTTACAGTTTTAACCTAACCTAACCTAGCCATTTCTGCCATCTGCATAGTATGCCAAGTGAAATTATACCAAAAACCATCACTCTGAATGAGTATTATGCTAAACGATAGTATGCGAAATTTGATCTCTGCCAATCGTAATTATACTAAATGTAATTCTGCCATCATAAATGTATGCCATTGTATATTCGAAGTTTTAAACATTATGCTAAACGATAGTTATATCAAATAATTTTTATGCCTTTAAAATGTTCGTTTAAAGAAAATTATGCTAACTGTGTTATGTCAAATAAATTTTGGAGCATCGAGATTCTGCCAGATAGAGGGAACCCCACTTAACACTTTGTTGTCCGTCTCGCCGTCTGTCTGTCAAGAGCCTTTACCTCGGGAACGCATTAAGGTATCGAATTAAAATTAAAACTGTATGCTCAAGCCTCTGGTCCCTTTGCACTGTGAAATACAAAGCCTCTAAGTTATGCCGTTTATGTCGCAAGTTAGGTGCGGAACCCTGGGTGCGCGACTCTGACTCGGTTTTATCCGGTTTTTTCCGTACTCCTAGTAGCGTTCAAGTTGACATTGCATGTAAGAACATTTTTCGGCAGTTATACATATAAATCATAATTATAATTGCAGTCGTTGTCGTTGCAGGTTGCGCCTGTGGTTGTGTTATGTTCAATCACATACTCATGCTCAAATGGCTTATTGTTTACAATGAAATTAGCGTATATTCGGCGGCTTATATTAGTTTGTCTATACTAATATTATAAAGAGGAAAGATTTGTTTGTTTGTTTGTTTGTTTGTAATGAATAGGCTCCGAAACTACTGGACCGATTTCAAAAATTCTTTCACCTTTGGAAAGCTACATTATCCCCGAGTAACATAGGCTATATAACATCACGCTACGACCAACAGGTGCTGAGCAGCGCGGGTGAAACCGTGGGGAACAGCTAGTATTTAATAATGTTTGTGTACCTAACTCAAATATGGTTTATCGCGGGTATCACCGCGGGGCGAAGCTGGTACTTAAATGTATTTTATTTTTACAGAAACCTTTAACATTACTAAAATACTATTTCTCATAAATTTTATTTTATTAGAAGTCGTACAGATACTTTACTCTTACAAACTAGGAGATCCTGTGACTTAGAAGTCAGTATCCTGCTGTCATTATGATACCAAAAACCTCCCTCCCCTTTGGGATCCCTTCGGAAGTATTTTTACCTTCGATTAATTTTTAAAATCGGCCCACAGTCGACGGAGTTCGCATAACAAACATAAAAAAAATACTTTCGAACTCAGAACATCGTCTTTTATTTGAAGTCGGTTAAAAATGTGCTATAATATCGGTTACAAAAATGTATTTTTAATTGTTCTATATTATTTTACCAAAAATCCAACTGAAATAATAAAACTTGAATAAGGAAATCCTTACCGGATAGTATCAGACATCAATACAAAATTTAATTGTGCGAAAACTAACTTGGTCTGCCACCAGGATATATAATGCAGGAGTAATAAAATTCATTACGGCTTGAGCAAGAATCCCGGGTTGTGCGTGGTTAGAACCGGGAAAATCCGTGGGTTTTATACATTAAACTCGCTGAATAAATTGGAAGTCGATAGGGCCATTCCTATCTAGAATCCACATTGAACCAGCTAGTTATTCTAAAATATCTATGCATAAAATTTTATTTGGTGCGGTGTTATTGCAAAGTGATGGCGGTGGACCTTTGAAATATCATTTGCAAATGAATACTAGGTTATAAGAGAATCTCTAGACTAGGATAATATTATGGACGTGTTTTTGGGGTTTCGTTGTCAAATGGTGAAAACAGAACCTGAAAGGTTTCTGTTTTATTCACTCTGTCCGTTTGTCTGTATGTCACAACCATTTTACTCCGGAACCATTGGGATCACAAAGTAGAAACTTGGCAAGAAAGTGCCTTCTATAAACCGTTACATAAATATGATGTGAAATTATACTTCTACCTGAACATTAAAAAAATACGTATTAGAACAGTTGTTTTTTAAATCTAATTATTTGAACAAGATTTGACGTTTAGTTTGTGAGATATTTAACTTTTTTATCAACAGCTGTAGCCGTAACTTTATTTTTCATTAGAGAGTTTATTTTTTAAGTTTGACTGTTTATTCACATTTAATTTGAATTAGTGTTAAAATATTGTTCTTATATTGTATGGTGCTACTGAACCCTGTGTGTGCGAGAAAAACTTGCAATTGCCCGTTTTTTTTTTTAAACGGGATTTACATAAGAAGGTGCTGACTTAATATTTCAAATATTACTTTATAAATTACTAGCTGTGCCCAGCGGTTTCACCCGCTGAGGTTTAGGGGTATGAAAAATAGATGTTAGCCGATTCTCAGACCTACCCAATATGTACCCAAAATTTTATAAGAATCGGTCGAGCCGTTTCGGAGGACTACGGTAACTAACATTGTGACACGGAAATTTTATATATTAGACTAGGTTTTACCCGCGGTTTCGTCCGCGTTTATTATTATACTTTAATGTGATAATAATATTTGTACTTGAATAATAAACGTGAGTAACAGCATAAAAAGTAAGGTCGAGTTGATGGGCAGGAAATACATTATGAATACGGCAAGAGCGGCCACTCAATGGGTGCCAGGAGATGGACGGTGTCCCGCGGACGGCGGCGGTGTTGGCGCACGCAAGAAATGGCGTGATGACTTAGACGTGATACCACCAGGGCTGGTTCAAGACAGTATGAGAAAACAAGTGGGACAGCGTGAGCTAGGTAAGAAAATAACTTCGCTAGTCCTTGACCGTTACAATTATGGATACAAATCAGAGCATTATTTGAGGACGCTACTGTACACTATATTGATTGTCCTTCCATTTGGTGCTAATAAATACAAATTTCGGGAACTGGACACTCGTGAATATGCTACATACAGCTGCCCATGGGAAAAACATGACTTTTCCAAATGCACGCCTGCTTCCTGTAGTGTTTACCCTTGCGCCTCATTTATTGTAATAGCAAAGCCCTTTTGTTCAATCTTTCCCCCCTTTCCACACGATTTTTTTAAAATTAGCCTTTGTCCTTCTCCAGGGTCCCAACTATCTCTGAACCAAATTCATCAAAATCGGTTTTGCCATTTACGCGTGAAGACGTAACAAACAAACTCACTTTCGCTTTTATAATAGGTATTAGTAAGGATTTATTTATCAAAACTTCATGCACAAGTAAAAAAAACATTCTAGGACTTAATGCCTTGGGCATTTTCTACCAATCGACCTAAGGGTGATGTTTATGTATTAATTAGATTAATACATTCAAATATTTACGAGTGATAAACGGGACAAGAAAAAGAAAACTATACCAAGACTACCAAATATAATACCTCTGAACATCTAATGAGGGAATATGTGTTGGCAATGAATGATCTGGTGAACTCACAAACCAATAGCTGTGAGCACTGTCAACCAACTTCAGATGTACTTACGCCAGACCATTCAATGACAACATGTAATGCCACCTTACCGCAGCCATGTGTTAACTTGCATATTCCTAGAAATAGTTTTAAAAATCACTGTAAACCAAGTTTAAATAATGACATAGTAATATATTGTGATGAGATTGGAAAAGACCTAGGTAGTTTGTTAAAAGATGAATATCCAGGGCACTCAGTTATAAACAACTGTATGCCAGGGTGTTCATTATATTATATAATGAAGGAAATAATTAAATGCAAATTTGATAAGGACACTGTATTAGTCATTTTGATAGGTAATAGAGGAAATGTCAACAAAGGGGAATTGCTCCAATACCATAATACCTTATCCAGCTTGAATTTAAGACAAATTGTATTGTTTACATTTCCATATAGTACAAGTTTGCCACAGGAAGAAAATTACATTCGATATAATATGAATAAGACATTACATAATTTGACATTTCATAGTAATGTTTTCCATCTGATTGACACAAATAACTTTATTGGTAACAATTTTTATTTGACAAAAGATAGATTTTTTGTGGATCGGTACTATCTTGCAAACTATTGTAGAAGACAAATAGCTGTATCGCTATCATATTTTTTTACAATTACAGCCAAGAATTTGGCTAAGCGAGTTGCCTCTATTGAACATTGCAATACTCAGTCAAGTTACTCAGCCAATAGTTTGCTCACAATTAATGAATCAGATCATCATTTAAATTAGAGATTGAGACAATAGAGGCAACCTCTTGCAATCTTGTAAGGAAGCCAGATAGTAAATCAGTTGAAAGTATTGGGAATTTTGATTGTATCAACCTGGTGCATCAAAATATTCAAGGGTTTTTGAACAAAGAATTAGAAGTAGGGCTTTTCCTGAATTGTAACAACATAGATATTCTTTGTGTCACAGAGCATTGGCTCAAAAGTCACCAATTAATTTTTAATTTTAGTAATCACCAGGTTGGTAGTTCATTCAGTAGAGTAAATGCTATACATGGCGGCGCATTAATCTTAGTAAATAATCAGCTCAAATTTAAAGAACGCAAGGATATTGTAAACCTGTCTGTTGAGAGAACAATTGAAATAGCCTGTATAGAATTGGAGCAGTTTATCATATTAAGTGTGTATAGACCCCCTTCAGGTTTGTATGATTGTTTTGAAAAGATAATGGATGAAGTGTTGCATAAAATCTGTAGTAGCTCAAAGAAATCTATAATCACTTGTGGTGATTTTAATATTAATTTGCTAGAAAAATCTGTGTTAAGTACTAAAATTACAAACCTGTTTCAGTCATACAACCTTGAAAACAAATTTTTGGAGCCCACTAGAATAACCCAGACTAGTGCCACTTGCCTAGATAATATTTATACTGATGTTATACCAATCCACAAAGTAATTATTAACTTATTAGATTCAGATCATTGCGGGCAACTGATTACAATTCCAAATGTAATAAAAAAAGTAGCTAAGATGGATATCACTGTCAACCCAAAAACTAAAAGTCGCCTAGAAACTTTTAAAAATAAACTTTCAACTAAATTACCACTTTTGTCAACTAGTGATGACCCCAATCAAAAATATAACAATTTTTTTAGTATGTATTGCACACAGTTTAAGACCACGTTTGTTCCTAAGACTATCTCTGTTAATAATAACGCTTCTTTCAATGACTGGGCCACCTTTGGTATTCATAAAAGTAGAAAACGGCTTTATGAGCTGTATGAAGAGCGAATTTGTATTAATACTGTAGAATTTAATTTGTATGTTAAGAATTATTCTAAAGTTTTTAAAAAAGTTTGTGCTATAGCTAAGTCACATTATTTGAGTTCAAAAATTAAAAATAGTAGTAACGTAATTAAAACGACTTGGAACATTATTAATAGCGAAGCAGGAAGGTCTTGCAAGCGAAATAGTGACTACAGCCTTGCTATCGGCGATAATATCATAAAATCAGATACTCAAGTTGCTACAGCGTTCGAAAATTTCTTTGCGGATATTCCTGTATCGACTACTAAATCGCTAGACTCGTCACCTGCTGCTGCAGATGCTTTACTAAAGGAAAATGTTCCATTCCATGATTCCGAATTTAATTTTCAATATGTCAATTGTAATGATGTAATTAAAACTTTTCATATGTTAAATGTTAAGAAGACCGCTGATCTATGGGGTCATTCTGTGGACGTTGCCAAGTCCATTATAACCATTGTAGCTCCTTCATTAGCTGTTATATTTAATGATTGTATTGACCGTGGTGAGTTTCCTGATCTAATGAAAAATAGTAAAATAATACCATTGTTTAAATCGGGTAGTACATCAGACCCTACTAACTATAGACCAATTTCAGTGCTACCAACATTTAGTAAAATTTTTGAAAAAATAATTTTAGATCAAATGCAAAGATTTTTCAATAAACATAAGTTATTGCATAATAAACAGTTCGGTTTTACAAAGGGTCGTTCAACTACTGATGCCGGTGTTGAACTTCTAGGACACATTTATAATGCCTGGGAAGATAAATGTGATGCTTTGGGGATTTTTTGCGATTTGTCCAAGGCTTTCGATTGCGTTCTCCATAAAACATTAATCAGAAAACTACACCACTACGGAATCCGGAACGCCTCTCTGAATCTTCTTACGTCATATTTGAGTGGTAGGATTCAGAGAGTTGATGTAAACGGGAAAAGATCTCCCGGATCTGTAGTAAGCATGGGAGTACCACAAGGGTCCATTCTTGGCCCTTTTTTATTTCTTATTTATATTAATGACTTGCCTTACCTCATAAAGGATAATCATGATGTAGTGTTGTTTGCAGACGACACTTCTCTTTTATTTAAACTAAAACGTCAGCAGCTAGCTACTGACGATGTTAATAGCGCTCTGGCAAAGGTCGTTAATTGGTTTAACGTTAATAATTTACTTCTAAATGAAAAAAAGACCAAATGCATTAAGTTTACGTTACCTCATGTTAGACAAGTGGAAACTAGTGTACTAATCAAGGATGAAGAGTTGAAACCGGAAGATAATACAGTGTTCCTAGGCTTAACTTTGGATGCTAAGCTTCAGTGGGGCCCTCATATAGATAAGTTGTCAAAAAAGCTTAGCTCAGCAGCATACGCCGTTAAAAAAATTCGTGATTTGACTGATTTAGAGACAGCCCGTTTAGTTTATTTTAGTTATTTCCACAGTGTGATGTCGTATGGTATTCTCTTGTGGGGCCATGCCGCCGATATTCAGACAATTTTTATTTTGCAAAAGAGGGCAATTCGTTCAATGTATAAATTAAGTCCTAGACACTCCCTCCGAGAAAAATTTAAAGAGATTAACATACTTACTGTGCCCTCTCAGTTTATTTACGAAAACCTTTTGTACGCGCATAAAAATATAAAATTGTTTAAAAAATACAGTGATATCCACGACATAAATACAAGGAACAAACACAAATTTGTTGTTCCTGCAACGAGGCTCAAAAAAATAGGAGGTACTTTCACATGCCAATGTATACGTTATTATAATAAACTGCCAAGCGATATTCAAACACTAAGCCTCAATAAATTTAAATCTTTCATAAAACATAAACTATGTCTCAAAGCTTACTATAACATGAATCATTACCTTGAAGATAAAAAGGCTTGGGATTAAGCTGCTCCAATTTAATTTACTCAGTGAGTGTCAAAATTTGCCTTTGTTTCACTTATTTATTGTCTATTCCTTTATTTTATATACTTTGACATTAATATTTACTTTATTTTTACATTCTTTTTATTATTATGATTAGTGACATTTTATTTTCTTATTATTTTCATTTATGACATTTTATGATTTCATTATGATCTCATTAATTATTTATTTTTTATTTGTTTATTGTAAATGTGAGGACCATGTGGATCATTTCTTTTATTTACTTTGTTTTTTGACGAAGGTCTGGCAGTTTGAGTGCTATAAGCGACCTACACAAATGTCCTTTTTTTGGTATTGTTCGTCGTGTCGTTGAGCTCCTTAGGTTATGAGTTGAGCTACACGATAACTGACAAATGCTTGCACTGACTGGACAGGTCCACTCAATCTGTGTGGTGCTTTCTTAAAAAGACCATTTCAGACACTATCTGCATAGTCCTCATGTAAGTTGACCAAGATTATTTTGTCTGGACTTTAAAAGAGACTATGACCTCTGAGTTTGTTTCGGCTGTTTCTTCTCAGAGTAGTCGGGTACGAAACACCGGCCTCATCTAGTTTTAAAAAAAAATGACGTGTAAAAGTGTTTGTGAAAACCTACTTGCAAAATAAACATCATTTATCATTTATCATTTATCATTCATTTATCATTTATCATTATCATTTATAATCCAATACTTGATAACAAATCGTTCTGTCTGGTGTCACACGCCCGCATGTCAGCATTCGTGAGTCAAAATCGAAAATGTTCGAAATCAATATTTTTGTATGAAAATATTCCGATGGTCCGCTCTATAAATCTCTGCTGTTATTAGCCACAGTATAATATATTATTATAAAGAATTTGAGTTACGGCTTGCAATAAAAAGTTTGATAATAAACACGACATTCCAAAGACGAAGCTCACAAACGAATAGACTGCTGCTAAACCAATTATAATGAAGTTGTACAGCTATAACTAAACAGAACTCAAGAGGCTCAAAAGTTTATTTTGCGTTTGGCCCACAGGCGCTCGTGCAGTGTGATTACAAAAGCATTTACTCGGCTGAGTTGAGATGCTAGCTTGTTTTATTCAGAGTCTTGGAAAATCCTTCCTATTCTGTAGCGACAATGCGTTGGGATCAAGTCTCCATTGTGGCATGTATCGAGTTGACGATTAGGGAGTTTCAATAACAGTCCGCGTCAGCTAGCTACCTTATAAAATATTTTAGCTATACGCACCTCTGAAGATTTATTGCGTAGCTATTACACGAGATTTCAAGTAGCCAATTAACATGACATGACGCTTGTATTCCCTAGAGTGTTAGGCAGAGATGTTGATTAGTACGTACACGCCCATTTCTCTATTTAAGTCCCATTTAATAAGGCGCGGGCATATTGCCATTAACCGGACACGAATCAAGACTTCATAGCTGGTACTGAGTAATTTTTGATGGAATAATACCGATACTATTTTGCCCAACTTGGGAACCAAATGAAGATCCTAATTAGTTCAGCAAATAAGTTGCGCTTGCGACCACTACATAACGAGAATTTCCAGTGTCATAATAATTATTATTTGGGGCTCCTAAAACCACATATAATGCACATTGAGTATTATAGTTTTTGGAGCTCCTACTTAGCAGGGACCCCAGCGCGTCGTTCCTACTTGAGTAAAGCCTTTTTAGTACTATTTTCTTCCCAAAAATTTAGATGCGCAATATAAATTTTGTGAGATCTTCATACCATCATCTTGCACACCCTATTCTAGAGTCACCGGAAGACGTAGGGACATAAGTCAGAAAACCACACAGTTGTATTTTGCGTACACAAGATATTATTTCTATAAAAGTACGTGTTCTTTTTTTTAAAACTTGACTCATACTAGGAATTTGTCCCATATCGTGGGTGCGTTTACAAACATTTAAACTCACATACACGAATAGCCAGACCCGAAATTACCTATAGGCCATACAAACAAAAAAATATTTTTATTCTTAACATCAGAAATGCTCTTATAACGAGAAATTAACCATGTTTGTAATTTATTTCGTTATTTGTTGCAAACGCCATGATCACGGATGAACTGAAGTTATTGCGGGTGGGAGTTTATGAGCAGACAAAACGATCTATCCTCTTCCTTATTTGTTTTTTTTTTTACGTTCGATACCAATGGCACCGTCACTCACAACTCAATAACCTTAGTGACCATGTTAGTTTAAAGACTTAAATTCAGAAATGCTATCTTATTTAATGAGATTTAAGAAAACAATATCATTTTTAATTACTTACTGCCAAGAATGCATCAAAGTTTCTAGTTAAGAACCTCCTTCTACTAGGTAAAGCGAATTTTCTATTATATCCTGTATTTTTAATTTACGTTTTGAAGTCAACTAAGAATATTATACAGAGTTGTTTATTGGTAATACGCTTTTATAAGCCTACTAGCTTTTGCCCGCGGCTTCGCTCGCGTTAAATTCGGGGTAACACAGTTCCCCTTGCGCCTTATTGATTTGTAATAGCAACGCTAAGTTTTCCCTTTTCTTCCCTCTTTCTCCCTCCCATCCCACTTTTTTCAAAAAAATATTAGCCTATGTCCGTCTCCTGGTTTCCAACTATCTCTGTACCAAAAGTCATCAAAATCGGTTTAGCCATTAAAGCGTGAAGAGGTAACAAACAAACAAACAAACAAACTCACTTTCGCTTTTATAATATTAGTAAGGATTAGTAAGGATAACGAACTGTGAACAAATCTTAGAGGCATATTTATTTTTTAAAACTGGTAGTGGCAACAGAATAGTACGAGTACATAGTCCAATGTTTTTATTGTTATCTATGAATGCATGTAACTGTCATTTTCCCTACGCAACATGAAAAAACCTCAAGCAGTCGTTTTAAAAAGCCGTGAAGGAAAAAAGCACACGTGATGGCAGTATTGCTGTCTGAGGGGGCATTGTTGCTGAGAAACTCCGGCTTGCTTTGCAGTCGTGTACTTGGTGACATCCACCTTTTTTGAAAGTTGGTTAACATTAACTAAAAAAAGAAAGAGAGTCTTTAATGCTATTGGTTTTTTTTTTCATGTTTTGACACCAATTTCTTTGGAATCCCATTTAAGTGATGTTTTTTTCATTTAATAGAGGAAGCTTACGCTGTGGTACCATCTACATTTTTACCAACTTTGCTTCGGTGCCTTGTGAGTAATATGGAATTTCTAGTTCGCTTGGATTGTTGATATATTAACATTCCCAGTGACAGTGTAAAACTGGTATTTCACAAGACTTTGGGTGAGATAAAAAAACTAAAAGATCGTCTTTAAAAAACATATTTGTAAAGCATCGGAAAAACGAAACATTACTTTCGAAAGTTGGTGGCAAAAAGTCAATAAAACAAACAACAGTCTAATAATAAATATTAGAACAATTAATGCACTACATACAAACAACGAAGCGCATAATAAATATAAATCAATCATGATGCTTTTGTGCTGAGCTTGAATTTTACCGCGAAATAATTGCAAGCGATTGATATTCAATGTGGAACTGTAATCCACACCAGTATATTGTTAACTGTTATCATTATGACACTTTACCATGCCATCCAAAATTGTATGAAGCATTTGTTTGTAACATGTAAAACTCTATTGTAACGCTAAACGTGGGGTCACTTACGAATCCACGTCCTATGTGGGTTCTTGTTGCTTCGACAATGCTACCTTTTTATTTTATTAATGGCATCTTGCAGTTCAACTTATTAGGTTGTCGTCTGCTTAACCGGGCGATTCCTGTGGATGTCTAGAGAGTAAGGCCTCCAGCCAAGAGATACCACGGTCCCAGAACAAAGGACAATAGAAGAGACAAGGGTGGTTACTACAGCAGTTATGCTAGCGAAGTAGCTTGTCGGGCGTCTGAGGGAGATAACCTCAAACCACCCCAGCCGCTGCGGGAGACGCCTTGGGCGTCGGAGGCCGCGTACGTCGCACCGTAGACGGTGAGCAATGGGAAGCTCACCGTCCGTACGTCTATTGACGACAGGCCGTGTCGACGGCGCGTTTGTGTTTCACGCGCGCCTCAAAGAGATGTCAGCAAAGCAGAGGGGCTTGCCAGGGCCTCCGCCTGCCGGGGTTGCGGGTTGTTCGAAAGAGATACCGCGGCCTCGAAACGCAAAGGGCAATATAGCAGAATATGCTATATAGGCATACGGCCATATGCATTTAGACCTTTAATTTAGTTCTTAAACTGAGTAGTGATTTTGGTGAACAATAATACTTGTAGTGACCATAAATAAATAAAAATTGTTTTGTTATCATAACTAAATGTATTAAACAATCGAGGTGCACGACTGCACGTATTTCTGTGCACATAGCAAACTTTACTACTATATTTAGGTTGTCATGCACTTACGTAGGTACTGATGAAGATCTTGCGTGACCATTTTTTTTTTCAATCGATTTTCAATGTCAGTTTTGATACGGACTGTTATTGAAGCAATCCGCAATCGTGAAAACAGCTCTTCAATCACTTTGTGTCCTACCTTTGACCAACGCGCACTTCGATTGAATTTAGATAAAGTTAGATATTCACTAGCTAACGCCCGCGGCTTTGCCCCCGTGATATGAAAAATTTATCAAGAGCCGTTAAGTCGTTTTGACTTGAAAGAGTAACAAACATCTATACATCCATACATCCATCCATCCACACAAACATTCGCATTTATAATATAACTAGCTTTTGACCCCGGTTTCGCTCGCGTAAAATTTGAGGTAACACAGTTCCTCTTTCCTGATTTGCAGGTACAGCTACCTGTACTTTTTACCCTTGCGCTTTATTGATTGTTACAGCAAAGTTAAGGTTTCGCTTTTCTTCCCTCTTTTTCCCTCATTTCTCATATTAGTAGTAAGGACTAGTAGAATCGTCATCCCACATCATCAGCGAGTATAGGTCGCAATCTAAGGAACATACGCAACACATATATTTCATGCTGGCTCCATAGATTTTTTCTGAACCTCACCGTAGCTTTGTGGTACTATCGTAATTCCCGCAAAACATGACTGCTTTAAGGCAATAACGAATCTTGTTTTTGTTTCTAGTTCTTAATTTACCTCAATCAGATCGTAAATTCCTACTTAGAAATTAGACTACAATCTTGGGAGTAGCTACGAAATAACGATTTTATCCACTACAGTTTACTATATATGTACACTATACTTCATCGTTTTCAACATCTACCACTGTGTATGTTTTAAGGTATTTTAGGGGTACTAAGGTATTTTTACAGGAATAAGTAGTATCAAGTTTTAACCTTTTAAATACGTGTTACGGCCAAACGCAAGTCAAACATAAAATAGGTAATGCAGACCCATACTAAAAGTAAGTCTAGCATTTTTTTGGAATATTATACATGTATGCATATGGCAACATACTCTTTATCTGACAAACATCAGGTTTAACTATACACAAAACAGGAGCGTTCACTAAAATAAGAAGGCAATTTATTTATATTATGCGTAACTTCGGAACTTTCGTAAAATATTCGACGTTTATTCGAAATATTTTACACGGGGCCCCTCTGTTGACGTCTTTCATGAGCCAGCTTGACTCAATGACACTTCAGAAAAACTGAAAAAGTTGTATAAACTAAACTACCTACTCTAGAGCGGGAGTAGGTATTTCAGATTATAACTTTTCATAGACAAGCTCCGCGAGTTCATTCCGGGGAGAGTTCTCGGTTCAGGTCGTATTTCCTCCTACTACTTTCCCGCTACCTTATTTTTTATGTTGCGTACCCAATAAATCACAGGGAATATGTATAGCTGCGACATCTCAGATGACATTTTATGTCATTCTTTTTTGTGATTAGCATTTCTCTTTTCATAAACAAGATCTTTTTAAAACGTTACTTCACTCAGTTTAGCATTATTTCTTTTATAAACTATGTAAAGGCAAAGATGTATATATGTTTTAAATGATGCTTGCTTGCTGTAATTAGTCCGTTTTTTTTCTTTTTATGCACTGATGTAGGTATGTCAGTCCTACCTAGGGATTCTGGATTCAAAAAATTTGAACCTTTTAGGTATTCTCGATAATTGTCGACTTTACAATTATACAACGGGCAGGATCACTTGATTCGATCACAAAGTGTCTATAACTACACAGAGTTAAGGAAAATAAATTCAGAAGGAAAACTTGATATAAGTAGATGGTATTCAAATTAGTGTCCTACACGGATCGACTTTGACGTTACAGACGTTCTGAAGAGGGTGTTATTTGGATATCCGAACGATCTGTCTTCCGTTTTCGTCGCGAATCTGATCTCTAGTTTATTTCCGTTATTCCAGATATCTTTGTATGCGGCTTCTTATGAATCTAATCCTTTTTTATCATAGTCTTTTTAGTGCTGTACTTTCTTTTGTGTTGTAAAAAAATCTGGTTTTTATATCGTACCTCTTTAGCATCTGCACAGCATCCGGCACCCGCGACTCCCGACCCCTGCCACGACACTTGCTTTTAATGTCTTTCTCATTTTTATTTTCTCTTAGCGTGGCTCGTTTTAAGGTGAACTTTGGTTGTTACGACTTTCATTTGCTTTTTACCAGTTTTGTTATGAACCGTTGAAGAAATATCTGTCTATATAATGTATAATAATGGTTATCTATGTCAAAGCTGTTACAGAAAGAAGTATTCTACGGGTTTGTTTTAAAAAGGAAAATATTATCTTCTATTGGATACAACAAAAATTACTGAAACAGTTTCCTTAGTAAACGTGCGTATTCATAGCTATCAGTATACGTACCTACTCAACCACATTTTATATGTAAATGGGCTTTTCCGTTTGCAAAGTGCTCCTTTTTCTGAGGTGATCCTGCGACTGTGACATAAAATGAATTTTACGTCGCATCGGATCCGTGACTACGCGTCTCAAAAAATCGTATTTATATCCATGTTTATATGACTCCATTGACATATTGTTGATATACTTTTTTACTCACGATATTAAACATTTCTATTCGTATTTTGGGTTATGTAGAGTGTGTAGACTATAATTGACTATAGCTGCTAAGGCTTATATTTTATAATAATAATTATGTATTACGAAAATGGAGGATAGAACTTTAATATTGGATAAAGTTATGTGTTGATCATGTTAATCAAGATTAGTCGCTTCGCTACTAACTTTTCGCTAAAGCATTATTAAGCGTTCCCGAGAATTATGTTAGCCTTTTTGCATTAAACTTAATTTAATTTATAACTTGCTGCTAGAACTGCTTTATTTAAATTATAGCAAACTGCTCGGTCTAATCTTGTAGCTGATGGTGTATGAAATTAAACCGGTCTTTCTTAGATATCATGATTTGAAGTTATGGTGATGCGATACTTCCCATTACCATTATTTACGTAACTACGCGAAGCCTAACTTCATACCACGCTGATCGCGAGTAAATAAGCCTTATTATATCTAAGCTATTGTTGTATTATAGTGTTGTAATAGTTTGTGGCTAATTAATTCGATTTTAAGTTGAGCCACGCTCACCTAAGCTAGCTTGTAGATGGGTGGCAACCCATACCATCACATACTAAATTCCTAAAGCACGTTAAGCCGTTGGTACCGGCTGTGATTTGTAGATATTTGACAGTCGTTACTGGTAGTCGATGACCCTAAACTGTGACAATCAGTCTTACCACTGGATATCGTATTACTCAGTACTAACTGGGTTGTGGTCGTCAGATAGACAGTAGTTCTATGTAAAATACTGATATTCAGCCTTTTGGTAGACTGGAAGCCAAACGTTGTTTGAACAAGCCTAGGCAAATGATAAGTACTTAAGGATCGCTAAGTTTTGGGGAACACAAGGCCGAATTGAGATAGATTGTAGGTATCAAATTTTTATGTATAATCACAGTATACAAAATATCTTTGAGGTGATTTTGTGAACTAAGAAGTGTGCTTTAATTTAAGTTGCTATGGAGTTATTCAACAAGCTGCCGACTACTAAAGCGTAAGAGTTCCAAGAAAGTATTAAAATATACACAACAGATAACCGAATTTTAGAGGGAGGATTTGGTTATTTTTATACTATAGGTACCTACAGTGGTAGAAGTAGCCTTTTTCTTATCAAAGAATTTTGTATCATTTGAAATAAAACTTACTTTATAATTTGAATGGAAAAAGAACACGCTGCGGTTAGTAAATAGAAAATGCAGTAAAATAAGTTACAGAAAAATAAATGCCATTGAGAACGAACCAACTGACTGCAAATACAAAAAGGAAAAAAGTGTTTGACGAGTGACTAAAATTAAAGTACCTATATTGAAAATAAATATGAGTACTGCGAAGTTCTGTAATATGAGTACTAACAACATTATAATAAAGGTAAATCTTAGGTGCAGTTTCTTTTGAATACTCAAAAAAGTAAAGTATACATTTTAGATAGGTACTGACAAGTCTGGAAAGGGCATTTGTAGTTGGTGGATAATCGGCAAAAAGCGCTAACTAGTCGACTGATTGGAACTAAATTATAATGTTCATGTTGACAAAGAAATAAATTATAGAGTTGACACTGGCATAATTTTATAAAAAAAAACTAGCTGTCAGGCGCCAACGGTTTTACCCGATGCTCAGGTCCCCTTCTCAATTAGGTGTTTGAAGGATAGATAGTAGCTGATTCTCAGACTTACTGAATATGCATAAAAATTTCATAAGAATCGGTAGAGCCGTTTTAGAGGAGTATGGGAACGAACATTGGGATACGAGAATTTTATATATAAGATATTGATCCCAAACATTTTCGATTTTGACACACACACACCTCCCTAACATGCGGGCGTGTGACACGAGATAGAGCGATTTGATACCAAGTAGTAACAAGTATCGGATTCCGAATTTCTTCATCTCGTTCTGTCTACCACTCATCAATGTTTGTATGTCTTTGATTGTTGATAATTTTTATCCTTAAAGTTTTGAATGTAGTATGAGTAATTTATTTCACTCATTAATGTTTGCATGTCTTTGATTGTTGATAATTTTTATCTTTAAAGTTTTGAATGTAGTATGAGTAATTTATTTAACTTAAGTCAAGAAAATTTAATTAAATTTTTAATAATTTACATTTAATATATAGATATCTGTTCGCATCGTGGGCTATCGATGTGCTATGCAAGTATCTCAATCGTACATGAAATACCACGAACATTACTTGTGCCCTGGACTACACCTAAAGCAATGATTGGCTTGGCCGACAAGTTGGTCGATCCGTTGGCCTTTTTTCAACCGACAAGTCGACCAAAGTTATAGTTGTTTCATCACTAGTAATTATGAAGATGGTACTATTGGCGTCTATTTTATTCTCTATTTTGAACTGAACTTCGGTCGTATAGTGTTTGTTGCAGTTGAAAGAAAACTCTGATATTTCAGTAATGAAGTGCAAGTACATACCTAGTTAACTTTAAGTAATGAAAAATAGATAGCGTATGACTAAATTAGTCATACCTGCGTGTCATGAATACAAAATCAACTCATTATTGTAAATACTGCAGTCATTATTCGAAGAAGAGAGTTGGAAATATTTCACCCCTCGCCCCGAATTAACATTCCGGACGCGGCTACTTTAAAAATTCGCTTTTTTCGCTTTGAAATAAAGGCGTAACATTTACCCGTCTTAATACTTTCACAGTTGAGCATATTAATAAGCACACAAGTGCATTTCATAACACGTACGAAATATATTCATCAAAAATAAATTTCATTATTTGTGCTCTAACAAAAAAATCGTACTCTATATATCTCGATATTATGTGTGTGGTGGTTCTTATTGTATATTAAATCTTATCTGACGGACTCCCGTAGATGGTGAGCTAGTTTTTTTTAGGGTTCCGCACCTCAAAAAACGGAATCCTATATCTCTTATATGATATACTCAAGTCAAGTCAGTGGTCCCTTGCAGCTGTGAAAATCAACCTTTAAAACCCTATGTTGCAAGATTCGGGTCCGACTTGCACTTAGCCGTTTTTTAGCATACCCAGGATATGGATATCAAATGAAAGGGTTTGCTGAGCATATTACGGTAAAGTAAGTTTTTATTTTTATAACTTTAATTTTCGTATCTAGTTATAGCACGGCCAACGAGAAGCGATACCAAATGTAAACAAAACCCATGCTAAAACCCCATCTAAAATGGCCGCCCGAATGTTGGCGAACCCGTCTTAACGTTGTCATGTTTTTGCCGGGAGAACGAGACATTACGACAAAGGCACAAGATGGAAAGAGCTAAATATTAGATTGTCAACGCCACAGTTGTTCTTTAGGTTAATGACCTTTCGTATCGCTTCTCGTTGGCCGTACTATAGTTCATAAAAAGTTTATATTATTAGTCGTAGTTTCTATCATAGTTACTTATGAATCAGATTATGTTCCAAAGAAGAATTACGGAAAAGTCCTAACCAGCCATGTGAATCGGCTTCTGGGGTGTAAAGCATCACAGAGAAAGCTTTCTTATCTTGGCATCGCAAGAAAATCAGGAATAGGTTCTTATTCCTGATATATAGATGTCAAGAGAGAGTACTGTACTGTGAAGGTTGTATACCATTAACCAAACCTGAGTGCGGGCTGGTTTGCAATGACGCATGACGTTCGACTCAGTTGTTTAAAGAGAATAGAATAGCTTTAGAATGACGTGATGTTTTTTTTTTAACCTAAAAAAATATTTTACATATAAAAGGACATATGGGACTGAGAAGAACATACATACCATCGTGAGAATCGTAAATGTAGATAATGTTCTTCCATCCATAATGTGTGATAGTAGCCATGACGGCGCGGTGGTAGTCAGGTCGCATACTCACTGCATAATCAGAGAGGCCTGAAGATGGCGGGATAACCTGTGAATACAAACAATGCTTCAAAAGAGTACGTTTCAACTATTTTTAACACGCTTTTATTAAATTTAACCTGTAAATAAAAACTAAAAATCTTAAAACATTAAATCTTAAAATTTAAATTTGACCCACTTCATGGTTTCCAGTTAAGCTGAGATTTGGCATATATATTTGGGTTGGATGACAATTCGTGATTATGACATCCTCATATAATTTAATATTTATAAAAAAATTGGAAGCAATGATAAGCGCACACAAAACTGGCACAAGTCAATTTGATTGACATAAGTGAATATCGTTTTAATTTGAATAATTAAAACAACAGTTGTTTTTATCATTGACTTTGATTATGAAATAAGGTTACCTGCATAATAAAAATCCAAACCCTTACTTGGCCATGTTTTTATTCTTCCTTAAACTATAATTACAATATTAACTAGTGGTCGAAATTTATCTTTCAACACTCTTACTACGTGCAATGTGCTATAAAACGGAGTAATTATATTTTCTTTCCCTATACTATGTTTAGACCTTAATAAAACAGCATGATCCTTTAGACTACATCAGAGTAATATCAAAATATAATTACTTGCTTTCATTTAACTTAGCGTGGTATAGTTTCCAGAGATCAATTTATACTGGTGTCGGTATACACACGTAAAGCCTACCGCACTTGATACACACATAACTGTCAGACATTTATCACGATATATCAATCATGCATATCTACCAACTAAGTGTAGTATACATACTTAGTGAAGTAGGATGATTTGCGTAAGTAGCGCAATACCGCTAACATAATCATATAAATCGGAAATCTTTAACCCGTTTGGTCTGTCTTTCAGTAAGTCTTTCTTATAATTCTAATAATTCCTTCTTTATTGTCAAGGGAAATGCATTAAAATATATTTCAGTGACATAAAAAAATACAGAAAAGGAAGGGGAACATGGTGTTTATGAAAGTTTTAGCCCTAACTAAACTATGCCAAACATCAGCAAATAATCCTAGAACGTATGAGGCATTTAAAGAAAAAAACAGCATACTCATTATTAGTAAATATCTTCAAATTATCTTTCTACAAAGAACAATCTGATTAGACTGTGGCGGCATAACGAATAAAATGAACTAAAACCACTTGGAGAAAAGTTGCAAGCGTTCATAATTTACGCAAAGCTACTTCAGTGACACAACACATGGAATTTAATTTTAAAGTGTCGTGTAACAATCTAATGGTTTCACACTAAACCCTTGAAAAACTAAACTGGCGTGCTTCTCATGTATGCGGCACTGGAAGTTTGAGTGCGCGTAGTTCTTGAATCATTTAGTTGCTCAAGTGCCCAGGCTCAGTTGCTTAAGTCTAGATCGTGTGAGGTAATCTGCACAAGTTTTTAGTTCAGAAATGCTTTTAGAAACACTTATAAAGTTAAATGCTAAGTATATTCGTAATAACTTATGCATGCGAGTAATTCAGAACATTTAAAACAGGTAGAAAGACATCTGGAACATGTTTATAATTAGAAGAGGCTTGAGTTGGTAGTCTTATAGATTATTTTAATGTAGACATTTTTATTTTCTAACGCTGTTTAATGGTTGGTAAAAAATGAATATCCTTAACATTATTTAGGGAAATCGCTATTACTTAAAATTCTTCCGCGAAATAAGAAATTCGAAGGTGAACATTTTGGTTGCCTTTACCATGTGCATAGTTGTGGTAACAAAGTTTATATTTGGGATAGAGAGAGAGAGAGGATAATTTACCAATATGTACTAAATACATACAATATTGCATTGTTAAGAAATAACTCGCAAATAATTTATAATTTAACAATGTATAAGATATATATAGTATAATATACTAAGCTTCAAATCATTAACTCCCTAACCAGACTTTTGAAATTGCCCAACACATTGAAGATGGTTGCAAGACAGGAATTGTCAAAGATGCTGTCTTCGTGGAGCTGTCAGCTGCTTATAATACAGTAAACCAAACAGCGGTTGTGAAAGATGGATACCTAGCTCGGAGATCAGAAGTTTGTTCAAATACTTCGGGAAATTCTCCTTAATCAGCGTTTCTAGGTCAACCGCCTTTACGAAAAAAATCATAATTAACCATTCACAATCAGTTTACCTCAAGGTAGTGTCTTGGTACCGCTCCTTTTTAATATACTCCAACGACTAACTATCAAGTCCGAATACGTCTCACTACCTTCAAGCAGACGATCTTGCTCTGACCTCACAAATCACCACATTTGAGGAGGTTAAGGTCCGGTTGTTAGATGATCTTGGTTGAATTAGCTATATACTACCCCGCTTTTTTTTCGGGTGGGAAATCATCTAATGACTTCCCCCGCTCTGGGCGGAGCGGGGGGGCATGTCAGACTTTTACTGACTAAAACCCACCCATGTTCCTTCCATTGCCCTTTACGTTCCGGAGCCGCGGTATCTCTTGCGAACAACCCGCAACCATACTACTCCGCTATTAAATCAAGCGAATAAAAGCAAAACTCAGTCTTGAATATTTACCCACGTAATAGAAAAGTCAGCTGCAAATTTAACAACGTATGGGGTACGGTGTCCCTCGAACACAACGACTTTCTAAAGTATCTTAAAGATACTAACTTGCAACAGTCCCTTATGGGATATAGTATCGTCAAAGTGAGGCCCTTTATCTCATGTCTTGTGGACTATTAATTGCTCTGGCAACATCTTACTTTGCAGGCGAATTTGCACAAAATATTTTCGGTTGAGTTCTTAGTGCAACCAGCTTTGATAAAAGGCTCTTTCATTGTGGGAATACAAAAAAAACGGCGGTCATAAGTTGGCATGTCAATCACTTTGGTTAGGATGGGGCCATACGGGTACGCGCATACAAGGTATACCTGTGGATCTCCCCAAAGAGCACAATGATATAACGGAATCACATCTTGCTTGATCAATTTTGCAATGAAGTACGCCGTGACAACGGTGACATGAGTTAAGGCTCTGTGGAAATACTCGATATATTTTTTCATAGATACTCCACCCACGTCACATTATTCAATGGCTGGGTCGTATACGGATATATTTGTATGATCTTCAACGTATATTTTAGTGAATATGATTGTAAAAAACGCAAGGCCTGACCGACATTCTCGATCTTCTCAGCGTTGTTCACAAGGGATTTGTTTGTAGTCACTAAACCGAGTACCGCCCAGAGCTTGTTGATCCCGAAATTAGAGTTAAGAGTAAATTCCCTTGGGGGTTCGCGATCCTCTATTCGGACTTTAGATAGTCCTATAATATCCGCTCGTAAGATGTTCTATTATTTCGTGCAAGCAATCTTTTAGTCAGAAGGTGTAGCGGGGTAACAATGTTTCGGTCATAGGCTTTTAACATCTTCCACATCGTAGGCCATTTAATATTACATAAAAAAAAAATACGTTAAGCTTGCCGTTGCTTGGGCCTTGATGAGAAGATACACTCATGCAAAAATATAGCCTATTCAAAAGTATGTAAAGCGGAAGGCATCAAACACAAGATCAAAATACCGTAAAAGAGGACAATACCCATTGTTTAGCTTCGAGGGGGTTGGATAATTGAAAAAGTAGCTAGGTATTGAAGACCACAAAAATCGTTGCTCCTGGTCGTTTTAACTTACTTATGAGAAAACTGTTTAATGTATGACATGTCGTGATTTTTATCAAGAATGTTGCAATATTGCACAAGTTTTGATATGATGAGTTCAATAATCTTTTGAGTTACAGTTATTTATTTAAGTAACCCTTTACCTGTAAACATTTATAAAATATAGATTTGACATTTTAAAGGTAACGTCAACATGTCGGATCATTTTTTAAAATCGTTATTTTTTACCGTGTCGACGGCGCGGTCGGATTACACGCGCGCCCTAAATAGATGTCAGTAAAGTAGAGGGCCCATCGGGGCCACTGCTTGCCGGGTTTGCGGGTTGTTTGAAATAGATACCGCGGTCCCGTAATACAAAAGACAACAGGAACATGGATGGGATGGCTCCGCTCACAGCGGGATAAGTCATTTGATGATTTCCCATCCGAATTAAAGAGGGATTTATCAATATTCCATTTAACGATTCAGGTAAATTAAGCAGGCAAGTAGGTATGTTATTTATATTGTATAAGGTTATGATCGGTTAGACAATATTAAACGACTCCAAAATCAACAAGCCTAAATATGGCCGACTATTTATGGAACGCAGATTGCAACCATACAGAATAAACTCTTAATTAAGATGAATACTGCATCAAAATGTTTTGTGTAAGTATTTAAACACATTTAACTGAGCATTCATACAAACCGACCCAAAAACAGTTGAGTTTTATACTGTTTGTGTATTATATCCATAAATATTGATGTCACAAAGCAAAGAATGCAACGACAGTTTAAATTCTGTACAAAAATACAAATGATTCATAGTCTGTAAACAAAAGCACCTGTTTTAACAAAAACGACGCCGGCAATTTCCGTAGCTGAAACTTTCATCAAGAAAATTGACACTTTACAAACTGAGTGCTTAGAAAGTCATTATTTCGTTTTGACCCTTCTCTATCCAATGAAAGCCTCTTGATTTAATGCCATGCTGCTTGTTACCTAAATTTTTACATTGTATTTATTACCAATGCGTAGGTAATTATATAGATCTATTATAATGATTATGTAAGTATAATCTAGCCCAATTAGTTATGCTCTTTTTAACAGACTTGGCACCATAGCCGGGAAAAACAAATTGTGCATATTTTAAAATGTAAAACTTCTAACAAGACTCTTTTTAAAGTGTGCGATCCCCTTTGTCACAATAATTGTGATAATTTTGTCACAATGCGAAGCAGGAAATGTGTAGTAAGAGCCGTTGTCCACCACGACTATTTGCAGCGATGTAAATGCAAATCTACCTCAGTTTGTATCTGCATCACCCAAAGATTTACTGGTAGAGATAGTCTTTGAAATGAAGTCCGCCTGTATGTGTGCTTAAAGTTTTAAATAAATAAATGCAGAACGGCCGCAATAGAGTCTCGGTGCTGTCGTTGGCTGTGCATCTTCGCCCACGTACCAACGATTTAATGTATGTATCTACTATTGCGATGCAATCGCGCGCTTGAAATTTAACCAATACTCAAAGCCAGTGATGCCTACGTTGGCATCACAGCAGCCAACTGTTCAAACCGCGAGTTAATAGGCTTCTCCAAAGAAGGAAAGTAGAAAGAAGAGATCAACGATGAAACCAGCTATTGATCTCATATCTCTTTCCTTTTTGACTAGAATGAGATCAAGAATAGGCCAATTTTACATTTTAAAAATCATCGCAAATGACTACCTTTATAACAAACATCGGTAATAGGTCCCAAGTTCGAACATAAGGATTCATGTGCGTATTGTATAATTATCACTTGATTAGGTAAGGGAAACTAGCATGCCTGAGTAATATTTCTTGACGGCATATTGGCCCAGGTCCATGGGCGGCATAGAAATTCTGACACCTGGTTAGTCACTTACCACACGATAAATAAAGAATCAACATATGTAGTGTTCTAAAAATAATATCAAAAGTAACGTTAACGTAGTTATACTCTATTACTTTGGCATTCGATAGATTTAATCAAAAAGGAACAAGAGTTAAAGTTGTATGCTGAAAATGGCAAAACATGTTGAACCAACAATTTTAAACTCGTTCAATCGATATGTGCATATCCAATGGATCATGTTACACATGTTTATACAAATAAATGAATCTTTATCTTTACGTTCTCTTACAAATCGTTGCCATCCAGTAATACTACTGTATACCGAAAAGTCAAAAGGAAAGCACAACCAAAAGCTTTCCTATCAGAGTGTGTATGGCAGAGTAAATTAGGAAAACAAAATAATTTATAATTGGCTGGACTGCAAAAACTACCAAGTTGCGATAGGTAGACCAATTAATGTTCAAAGGAAAGTATACCTTTAGGGTTTAATTTTCAGTTCGCTACTATGATACCTTAGTTTCCACCTGTAACTAAATTGTTTATATTTTTGGTCTCCCGATCGACTCTCCAAAAATGAGGCTAGACTACTGGACCTGCTTCTGCATAGTTCTATACCACTTTAGGTGGGCTCGGCTCTCCCAATTTTCTTTTGCCAAGACAATCTATCTTTGGTTATCGGGCACTGCTTCCTCTAATAGGAGCTTCGTAATGCTCTTCCTCTCTCATATTCAGATAGTTCCAATTCTTTCTTCACTGCATGTTTGTCGTTTCTTCACATCACATGACTAACCTGAGACACAGCTGGGATACTTTCACTAGTATTTAAACGATTTTTTTTAAATTAAACACTCCCGAATACTGAAACGTCACTCAAAATTTAAGAACCACTTTTTTAAGTTTAAGAGCTGCTCAAATGTTAAGCAGCCCTCAAATTTTGAGTGACGTTTCAGTATTCGGGGGTTAGTAATTCATGCTTTTTTTTTGGATAATATGCATTTAGTTTGGTATTGTTGTAATTGACTTTGTTAAGGTTCTTCAATGCTTAGTAAAGATATAAAATCAACACAGACATTGAATTGCAAAGCTTAAACTGTTGATTTAAATTGTTTTGCTCCGAGGTCTAGTGATGCGGTAGTTGACGCAATTTTGGTACAATCCGGAGAAGTGAATTGAATCCGTTTACGAATCGCAACAGACATATCATCGTCTGTTCCGTGTCTGAATAGATCGCTAGTCATAAATATTTAAATGCGTTATGTTCATGCTATGCTTCTTTTTAACGTGTCTATGAAAATGTGAATTGAGTCGACGCAAATTTTGTTAAGCCATTGTTAAAGTTGGTTAAACATCTAGTATTACATGTTATTCGTCAGTTCAATAAGATCTTTGACAAAACGGTATATATATCGTAACGGTCGACGTAAACGCAATATTTACACAAATCACATTATAAAGGTTAAAATTTGTTTGTATGTGTGTATGTTTGTTATACGAGGGTTTATATGAAATTTTGGTATCACGGTAGCTTATAACCTGGAGTAGAGAGACACATAGGCTACATGTATATAAGTCTACGCGCGTGAAGTTGCGGTTTATAGCTAGTAATGTATCCACTAAACTCATTAACTAACTTATATCACGGGAGATATCCCGCCAGTGGTCGTGCCACTGGCGGGATATCTCCCGTGATATCTTCCAATCATTGTAAGTGTCAGTTTACGTTCAGTTATAAACCGTGAAAGCTTAAAACAATATAAATACCTTCTCCGGGAACCAGGGCGTTACGAATGGCATTTGGAAAGTGTTGGCATACGAATGCAGAGTATCGAAGGAATCCGGAGCTACAGCTCCCAGCATAGCGATTACGCTCCGAGTAAACTGGTTGCAAACTGTAACAAAGAAAACATCTCGTGTTAGAAAAAAAATCTTCGGTGCAATTCAATATGTAAATAATATCTGCAAATAATTTATTGGTTCTAACGCCAATAAATATTTGTACGCCAATATTTAAAACTATTGCTTGACAAATTATGTTTTATAATAGCAGTTTTTTTTATTGTAATCCGTGTAATAATAATTGCTAATTGAGTATCTTACTGTGTATGAGATGATATTTGTATATTCTCACAATTTAGTAACATCATGAATATTATATGCTATTGTTATTTTGAATTAGTCTAACAAGAACTGTGCAGCATACTAATGCGACAATTGGAGTCGAATATTTAGTGGTGAATAGTGTCGGGATACAAGCCCGCAGATAATAAACCGTTATTAGCAAAACGTTCGTGATTTATTTGTACTGTTCCTAATGCATACAGATTGTATGTTTAGACTACAGCCGTATAAACTTAACTTGATAGTAATAACATAATAAGGTTCAGCATAATGAAACACATGGATGTGGACGTAAAAAAAGATAAGTATATTTTTTAGGAAAATTGTTATCTTTTATAGCTTTAAACTCTTTTAAATCTCCAAAATTGAACAATTTTCCCAAAGATCTCTCTAGATCTTTAGAAGGCTGTCTAAAGAGTGTCTTGCCCATTCTGCTCCATAGAGATCATCGCTTTGAAATGGGCAACTACAGAACTTTCACAAGTTATTATGCTTTGTGACCGGGACTGCAGCTTCATCATCTTGTTTCTTGACATTTAAAGGTACCTATAATGGTCTAATTGAAATTAATGCTTTGAGATTTTTGAATTTGAGTTTAATACGTTAAGCGGATTTCTGACCGATACGTACAATTCAAAAATATAAACCTCGCATTGAATAGTTAGCTGTGGTCATCCCGGTCGTAGTTAACTATTCAATTGTAGCTTTCCTGCAGGTTTATGTCGAGAATATCGAATGGGAAACGGATATCATTTTTCCTGCCACGCACGCATTAGCGGTCTCAGTACTTCCAAATATTGTAGCGGGTATTGGTGTTGAAATATGGATACGGTAGTAAAAAAAGCAAATATCGCTCGGTTTGCCCGCGGGGACAGCCCGGTATGCGGATCACGTCGGGCCGGCATCACGCAAAGACTCATATACTCAAGAATACTTCGCCGCTTCCAGACCGTTAGTGCTTATGTTACCAAACTTCATAATACTTCTATTTTTGTTTGGACCGCTACACCTTCACCTTCGAGGGATTCTTTGTTGAACCAAGTTTAAACTTCCCCCAAAAGAATGGCGTTTAGGGACCGACCCGGTTCGAAGTATATAACTTATCTAATGTGAATACACTTTCTATCGTTTCAAAGTTCCAAACTCATTCTTTTCATTGTATGAATTTTGAAATGATGCGTATAAATGCGGATAAATAAGTACCCTTTTCTGTTGTTGTATATTTTAAGAAGAGACGCCATGAAATTTCTTGTTCAATCGTCAATGAAGAAGAGAGAGATAAGCTTAGTGAATAACGATTTTTTCTCGCAAAAGTAGCATACAAGTAAAAAGATACAAATAATTATGAATGCTCGTTGATACCGGACTGTTCATACCGCTGCCGGCGACTACTTATTTGTTGCAGCGACACGACCTTTCATAGTGTCCTCGCTAACCGATGCTCGCTTGGGTAGCGGGCAGAACACTAGAGCTGACACTCGTTTCTCACTAATTACCGGCTCTGGCATTCGTACTTTTAGTACTAACAGAAAACGAAAAATTAAATGTTAATTGAGACTTGAAAAAGTTTCTTTTTATGCAGGATGTTTAAAATTTGTAGACCCACTTAATACTGTACCTAACCAAGCCTAGTTAGCATTAAAAAAAAAAACAACCAAGAGCTAGTCGGACTCGCGCACCGAGGGTTCCGTAAAAACTTGCAATATAAACAACCATATTTATCTTTGACTGCGTAGACTTAGATGAGTGATTTTTTCACAGTTTCAAGTGACCATAGACTTGAGTAGGTAGATGATTTTAATTCCAACTCGAAACTTCCACCTGTTCCGTTCCATCCCGTTTATAAAGGGTGCTAACAGACATACAAACGGATAACAAAGTGATCCTTTTGAGGTACGGGACCCTAAAAAACAAGTTACTGTTGAAATACAAATCCTAATACAATAGTTATAAAGTCATTTTGTGTACTTGTAACAATTATTCACCTATTCTGTTCTTCATCTCTCGCATCTCGACGAGAAATGAAGAAAAGAAGAATAATTGTTCATTTCGTGTTAGTTAAAATTAGACTGTATGAGAGTGGTGGGCAGCTAAACCTCGTGCCGTTAAAAGTCGTGAAGTCTAAAAAAGGTATTATTATGTTAACATCAGCTTTCGCTTGGATTTTGATATTATTCATAGGCCTGTTAAACTAACAAAAGCCCTTATAAAATGGAATTCTACAAAATAATTACTAGTTTCTGGGGCTGTTGTTTTAAGTCGGTTGAAAGCGGGCGTTTGCTATTTTTTAGTTTATTTACCAACACGTTTTAATTAACTTCACTTATAACTGAATACGTAAATAAATTAAAAAAACTTAAATATGACACAGTTTCCGATTTCCGATTAAAACGAGATTTTGCACACATGTTTAGTTTGGATGAAACTGCATGATGATTGGCTGAGTGAATTTATCGAAGATCTGTTTCATCCATATGCCAATAAATGGGTTTTTGAGCCCTTAGTACGCATAGGTAAGTGATTGTTTAGTCATCTATCACCCACAGTAGTACGATGTATTCTTTAACAATACATTCTTCTTTCATCTTTAACAACATACTTTACGTAAAATGACACAAAAAACGGAAAATAAATTTACTTCCGGAAAACTGTGACCTTTGTTTGATTTTTTTTGACACCGTCTTTCGAAAGTAAATTTATTGTCGGACTGTTTAGTGTTATTTTTGTAGTTGGTTTTTTTTTGGCAAAAAAAGTTTATTATTCCAGCCTTTTTAATTGAGGTGCATGATGGTATCTCAGATAAATTCTTATCAAGTATTCTTTTTTCATTGCTACTAAGAGATAGAAGTATATCGTTCATATACATTAAAACACAAAATATGTATTAAAGAAAATAAGTCATAAACTACCCAAGCAATATAGATAAAATTCATAAGGGACTCTTTCGGCAGTATAATTTTTCGATGATAAAAATAACTAGCTTTTGCCCGCGGCTTCACTCGCGTTAAATTCGGTAACGCCTTATTGATTTGTAATATCAACGCTCAGTTTTCCCGTTTCTTCCCTCTTTCTTCCTCATATCCCACTCTTTTAAGGAAAAAAATAGCCTATGTCCGTCTTCTGGTTCCCAACTATCTCTGTACCAAAATTTATCAAAATCGGTTTAGCCATTAAAGCATGAAGAGGTAACAAACAAACAAACACACAAATAAACAAACAAACTCACATTCGCTTTTATAATATTATATAATATATAAAGTAAGGATTTTGTAAATCTGCCCTCAATCATCCGAGATATCGCGTAACAAACATTAAAAAAAGATAATAGTCCTATTGAGAACCTTCCATCTTTTTTTGAAGTTGGTTAGTTACTTCAATCATGGTCGCTCTTATTTCCGTCCTGCTTACTAAAATTTAAAAATATGAATTCAAAAATTTCCATAAAAATCCTATTCACACACGCGAAGTCATGTTCAAAAGAAAGGATTTTAAAGCGAAGTGATGCAACGTAATTACGAAGTAGCTTCATAGGCGCAAGCTTCGTGTAACGCGATGCACGATCCCTACTTACTCGAGTGCTTGTTTGCAAGCTTCAAGCAGCTATTTCTTCAAGCTCTATTGAGTTACGTGCCCTATTGCAACGTACACTATCAGATATTCATGCCGACACTGCGCTTATTCACGCGATGTTGCAAAGACTATCAATCCAGAAATACTTAGTTCTGAAGTTTTGCATTTGTAGGGCTGGTATTTTTTTAGTAGTAGATAGTTAGAGAATTAATTCACATAATCAAGAGTGTAAAGTACCCTTAACGAAGCCGAAAACCAGGTGTTCTCCCTATCATTGAAATCATTTTTGCAACCGACTTCAAAAAAGGAGGAGGTTCTCAATTTGTCGGAATCATTTTTTTATGTGTGTATTTTTACCGATTATTTAAAGACGCCTGGACCGATTAGCAAAATTCTATTTACTACCTTACTAATATTATAAAAGCGAAAGTGAGTTTGTTTGTTTGTTTGTTTCTTACCTCTTCACGCTTTAATGGCTAAACCGATTTTGATGAATTTTGGTAGAGAGATAGTTGGAAACCAGAAGACGGACATAGGCTAATATTTTTTTGAAAAAAGTTGGATTTGAGGGAGAATGAGGAAAGAAAAGGGAAAACTTAGCGTTGCTATTACAAATCAATAAGGCGCACGGGGAACTGTGTTACCCCGAATTTAACGCGAGCGAAGCCGCGAGCAAAAGCTAGTACTTGATAAAAATTATGTGATATATCATTATACCATAACTAAAACTGCAGAAATAAAAAACTTCTTTGTAAAAAATAAAACCGACTTCCAAAAAAATACTAAAAAGTGGAAAATAGCTTTACTTCCGGAATTCGGTGGCAAAAAGTCAACAAAATCAACAAAGACTTCCGGAAGTAAAGTTATTTTCAATTTTTTTTGGTTTTTTTGAGTAATTTTTTTTTAAACTTTCTAGACTCTACCTGAGAACCCATTAATTACTATTTAATATTGGGGTCCCAAGTATTTTTAACTCTTTAATATTGGGGTATTTTTAACTCTTTTTGAATGTTATAACTTTACTTCAAAAACCTCCCCGAAACCCGTACTTATACAAAAAAAGTCGTTCCACAGCAATAACTTTTGCGTAGTTGTTTGATGTACTGAATGTAACTGAATGCATGGTGGACAGCTTCGTGAACTGTAAGTTTACAACCTGTATATGAAAAATTTGTGCAGGCAAAAGGCAGCAGTTATATATTGATAGTTTCTAAAGTAGGTAATTCGAGTTTTAGGTTTGACGTAGCATTTTTTTTGGTAAAACTTTGCCGTACACTCGGAACTGATTCTGTATCGTGGGTGTGTTTACAAACATTTAAATCACATACACAAATAGCAAGACCCGAAACAACTAATTGTAGGCCTTACAAATGTTTGTTCCGTACGGGAATCGAACCCGCGAGACGCAGCGCAGCAGTTGATCGCTCAGCCACTGCGCCAATTCTACATTAATTCTTTTCTATATTGCGGCCATGATGCGAAAAAAAACGTAAATATCAAAATTCTGCCGCTATTTTTTAAATATATTTTTTACCCCATAGGAGAGAGAGGCCCTTTGCTAAACAGTGTAATACAAGGCTAAATAATAATAAAAAAATATCATCACCACTATACAAAAAAATCCTAGAAGTTAAATTTGCTCCTTTCAGTTTCTAATTGAATTGTATACCTACATGTTTAATTCAGATAGTTTTTTTTAAATAATGAAAATCTACAATAACAAAACCTTCAGTTTAACCAATGTTTTTGCTGCATTGTGTTAAGCATGTGTTGTATTGCAATAAACGTCAAATCACAAATACACGTTTCGTTGCTATTCTTGTTGAACATAGTTAACTTACACATCAATAGTGTGAAGTTAGCAATAAACCACAGATAAACTATTCTCCAGTTAAAACACGATTGATGACTGAGTGTACCTTCTACCATTCACGATGAAGTTTCTATATAATGTTCTCATATGTCTTGGTTTTATTTTTATGTTAGTCATATTAATTCAAGTTATAAAGTCTGTGGGTACACATCTGAAGTTATTACTCAAGAAACCTCTGAAGTCTAAAGCAAATATAAAACATAATTTATTTATTATTATTTATTATTCTCCCCTATCAGACGTACGCCCTAACCCTATCGCGCATCTCATTCTGTCTATCCATGTTGCTTAAAGTTTTAGCTAACGTTTTATAGTCAGCCGCCTACCTGACACTAACCCTCCTTGGAAATGCTTTTGTTGGTGCATAACCCGTTAAGCACACCTCTGAACTTCAATATCGAAATATTTTTTATCTATTCAATATTGTATATTGACTCCACACAAATTGATTTTTGTCGATTGAGTGGTTTCGATTAAAACCTTTCATAACACAGTATTTTCAATAATATTTGTTCGTGTCATGTCAAAAAAAACATTTTCATTCACATTAATCTATTGGATTTATCAGTACTGATAGCTAAAACGGCCGTATTACAAATAATGCTTCATTGTTTCGATATACAGGCTGTAGAACCGGTATAATTTATCATGTAATTTGAATAGGGGTAGGTACTTCATAAATTCATAAGTTTTAAAGTATGAGTTGTGAATGTGGCCTCGTCAGTCGTGTGGTCGGAAGAACTGGTTTCGATTTGGGAATCTTCGTGCTAAGTGTTATTGTGTTTTGCCAGTAGATATTTTCTCAGAGTCTGGATTTTTGACAGGTTGATGGCAATAAGCACACCCCCAACCAATTTGATAGTAAATTAGTAGACCACATTTTATTACACACACTTACATTCACTCTTACAAATATACTTTCTGACACATACACGCACATACACAACACACAACAGACACACACCATTCACTACACACTCGCAGATTCTTTTTTTTGTTGATTAATATAAAAAAAAACAATATTCCTCTCTGTACATGAAGGCCTTGATGTGTTCAAATTAGTACTCAATAGTATTGTTTAAGAGGGTGAGAGCCTGGAGATCTGTCATACAGGTCCCGAAGCCATTAAAGACTCCAGCTCTCACAAAGGTTACAAATTTGATTTGACATAATATGACATGAACCAAAGAATGTACCTTTTTGAGAGAAAATAAAAATCTATTCTATTCCAATTACATGGAAACCTAACATAAGTGGCAAAATGTGAGTGTTCTATAATTGGGTACATGTTACGTTATATGGCGGTAAATAGGGCATGTCGGTGAGTTTATAATCCCTTATCCCAATACAATCTCAACAGCGTTTGAAAATAGAGCCGACCACCAATCACTAGGCTATTTACCGTTATCATATCCTCTCCAATCTTTGCGCGTATTATCACACGGCTGCCACCACATTACGAAACAATTTATCGTCTGAAATAAATTGCACATTAAAATGGATCGATGAAAGGTAAATTGAAAGGGAGCGTTGCTATTAGGTAGGGTTCCAATAACCTAGTGTCTTTAGCACAAATATGCTTATAGGCGAGAATATAATCCTTTAAGGCCAAGGCAGTTTCTTAAAAAATCATGAATGTTTTCGACAGAAGTAAAATTTATAAAAAAAATACATTTCTATAAAAACAAAACAATCATATCTGATGAGCCTAGTTTTTGACATCCTTTGTTGTGATTCGGTACCTTTAAGTTCATGGACACGAGGCGCAGAAACTTCCTACAGACATAACCAGAGACAACCAAGACAAATCAAAACTGAATTATGCGCCAGAAATCGACTAATACATAATGTCACATAGTTGACCTTTTCAAATAGGAAATTAATGCCAAATGACGGTCAATCCCGAAATGCTGTAGTGGTGTGGCATGAAATAGGGTCTTGTCAGTCTAAACTTGGTCTAAGTGAGGGTTTAATTACACCTAGTTCCGTTGGGTAATTACTCGTTTCCGCACACAATGATGACGTGATCCGGGTTTTTGGTATCATAAGGCAGCGTTGTGGGTAAGTGTTTAGTCGCTGATTATATAATGATTAAATAGACGTAGTCTTTTGTTGTACTGACTGTGTTAGCTACCAACGGAAATTGTTTTTTTTTTCTATAAATCCAATGTTTCAGAAATAAATAATTAAAGATGGCGATTCTTTCAAAAGGATGGACAAACAAACTACAGTACTTTCACAAGTTAAGTATTTGTGTCGAGTGCTTTGCAACTAGGAGTGGAGTTTCATATATTTGTATTTTTACATTCAAAAGTGCTTGTTTCGGGTTAAATGAAAAATGTATAGTAGCAATTTTCGGATATTTTGGTCTTGGTGGACTCAATTATTTCGTTTCGTGAGATATTTTAACTTCTCTAAAAAATATTCATACAGTTTTAGCTCAGTGTTTAAAGATTGACGGAATCAAATGGATTTTTTTACTTATTTTTATTAGCGAGCTAGCTAAATAAACTACACTGGCAAACACAGTATATGGGCCAGTACAAGGCAAGTATCAAACAATCCGATCACCAGCAAGTTGTAAAATCAAAAACAAGACGCGCAACGCCGTCAACCACTTGAGGTTACAACACTTGGATTTAATAGCTTTAACAAATAAAAGGTGCGAAGATTAATTTTATGAGTACCGTAACAATGGCTCGGTTCCCTCCGTATTGTGAGAAGGTGGCAGCATTGTGACACGCCACCCGACTGCGTCGGTTTTATATCGCGCGGACGCATGCCGTAAACATTCTTGCTGACCCGAATAGCTATACCCGGCTGGTGGCACTATACTGCCCCAATAACTATGCATTGCACACGGCATTCCTTTCCGCACCATTAGTTGAATTTTCAATGAAAGGTGCCTTCCGATAGAGCTTTTGACTAGAAATGATTCCAGTTTATTGCAATTCATAAATAGGTACTATAAAAAAATGGGGTTGGTGAGAACTGAAACTTAGTGTTTTTGTCACTTAATGTGCGGGTAAATTGACCACAGTCACTATTGTTGTTTGCAAATCGATCCAAGTTTGATCTCATTTTTGAAATAAAGCTTAGATGTTTGTGAAAAGCTGTAGACAAACTGGAAAACATCACCACATCTTTGTTGCAAACATATGAGCTTGACGACACGGTGGGCGCAGTGGCTGAGCAATCGACTGCAGCGCTGAGTGTCACGGGTTCGATTCCCGCACGGAACAAATATTTGTATGGCCTACAGATAGTTGTTCCGGGTCTGGCTGTTTGTGTTTGTGAGCTTAAATGTTTGTAAAAGCACCCACAATACAGAAGAAATTTTTCCTAGTGTGACGCAAAGTTAAAAAAAACAGCCTTTTTGTTTCTGATGGGAAAATTATCCAATAACTTGTTTTGGCCTGGTATTTTTAAGATTTCTTAATTTATTAACCAAAACCAACTGTTTTAAAAAAACTACCCACAATTTTACGGTTGTATTTACTCTTTTGTTTATTTTTAGCGATACAAAGTTATCAAATAACTTTCCCTTTTCTGAACGGAGTGGAAGGGAGTGTCAGTCTTTTACCGAATAAAACCCATCCATGTTCCTTCTTTTGCACTTTGTGGCCATGGAATCTTTTTAGAACAACCTGCAACCTCGTAATATAGGCCTTGGTAGCGTAGCAATAAACAAAAAGTTTTTTATATCCTCGACCTTATTTTGCTAAACGTAAACCGAGCAATATCACCGTAGATAAGTCAAATTCTACCATTTTAAATTATGTATTAAAGACCACACGTCAACAGACTATACAATATCTCAACCGTTTAAATTATTTTGCAAAACTATAGTGACATCAAAGTTGGTACTTGTTTTAGCAAACAACTTTTACAATGTGCATAAATAGTTTAAATAATTTCTAATAGGAATATTTATAACACCATCATTTCATCTTCTTCCTGTTTCATTTTCTACTTGTGAAAAAGGGAAAAATAATACATGAAATGGATGGTTTGTCTGAGGAATTATATGAAAGAGAAAAAGGAGTAAATGATGCCATGACGTCTGTCAGGAGAGAATGGAAGAAGAAAATGTGTTGCGCCGACTTCCACGCCCTAAATATATCTTCAATATATTCTTTGGTTTTTACCATTTATATCCATCACTATTTTAATCACACAAGGAATTAAAACAAATTTTAAAATTGTATTAATATCGGTAATGGAAATAGCATCCAAGCCCTCTTAACAATACAAGTCGTGTTCAAGTGTACCGCTTTCGAATCAAACCCTACTGCCTCACGAGAGCCTCTTCAAATTATGGTCCCGGCTCTTGGCTATTAGATTAGACCATTGACCATAACGTAACAACTATCGGCACTATTATCACGATGACAATTTACTACAAATAGCTTTCGGTTATTAATAAAATAGATATTACTTTTTACGACTGCTAATGGGTGGCACATTTTTTTTTACGGATTTATACGTTTTAAGTAAAAGAGTTTTTTTGATTACTCGATGTCGCACGTCCTCAGACGTTCTATTAATAGATAGATTTTTTTCAACCCCCTTTTACTTAAATGAGTTAACCGTAATTTTCCTTCTATCTTTATTTCACATTACTTATGTGAAGCGAATCTATTCTCAAAATGACAAGAGTATGGTGCCAATATTCTCGAAGGCAAATAACTACGGTGTACTGACATATAGAGACACAAGAAAAATCGATAGTGGTTTTCATGTAATCAGACCTGTAACTAGTCAACGACAAGCCATTTATTTTAATGAAACCTTTAAAAGGCTTTTTTGAAAGACACACTTTATACAAAATTGTTCCTTGTGGGCCATTTGCGATTATATACATATACTAGCTGTGCCCAGCGGTTTCACCCGCTGAGGTTTAGGGGTATGAAAAATAGATGTTGGCCGATTCTCAGACCTACCCGATATGTACACAAAATTTCGATTAAATCGGTCCAGCCGTTTCGGAGGAGTATGGGAACGAAAACTGTGACACGAGAATTTTATATATTAGATTTATTTTGTTTTTTAAACAGTTTCCCCATACTAGGATTTTCTCCCGATCGTGGGTGCTTTCACAAAAATTTCTACTCACATATATACAAACAGCCAGATCCGAAACAACTACCCCATGCAAATATTAGTTCCGTACGGGGATCGAACCCACGACATACAGGCAGTTAATCGCTCAGATACTGCGCCAACCGTGACGTCAAATTTCGTGTGGAAAAGAAGGAACAGCTCGTGTTTTGAGGTGTCAACAGTCCTTTCGTTTTAATCCGTCAAATATATACAAAACCAATAAAAATAAAAGATGCTATCTTCGGGGCAACCCAAGGGTTTTGTCTGCGCAATAATGGTAAAGTGATGATGATGAATAACTACCGGAATTACATTGAGAAGGATTGCTCCGCTGACATATGTCGGGCATGCCACCGTCCGGGGGAATCAATCCAAAACATTATTTATCTGTTTTGTCGTTTGGATAACGAAGAGTACTTGCATAGACACAAGTTTACAATACACCTAGTTGCCCAGATTATCAATCAGCAACTTGATTTGAAGTACAACCTTGTGGAATCAAAAGTAACTACAACTATAACTATGCGCCCGACCCAGTTCTCGATGATGGCAATATCACATTGCCGCGATAATGTTACTGATAGGCAAGTATGAACCTTAAGATACAAAATATAGATGAGACTACGTTTTTAAATAATTATAAATTTGGGATGGAAATGTTTGCTCCTCAAAATAATTAAAGTTATGTTTAAGAAAAGTAATTTAAAGTAAGACTACAATAATAGAATTTAAATATTGTTTCAAAGTTTTAAGTACGCTTCTAATTCTCTGAGTCCACTGGGAAACCGGCACTTGAGCGTTCGTCGAGCTATTTTTGTCGCTCAAAATATTGTTATGCTTTACCTCCCCTAATTGAAACAGGGTGTTTCAGGTATATTTCCATTTCAACATTTAAAATTACGATTTTAATTTCATAATGCTTCGTTTGTTAATTAAAATCTATTGGTTTTGATAGAACATTTATGCATCATGAAGTGTTATTAGTAGTAGGTAGTAGTTAAAACAGTACTTTTAGGATAACTTAATTTATGAACCTAATTTTTCATCCGTTTTAAAAGCTATATATATATAAGCTATATATAAGCTTGTTGCGGTCATATTTACCGAATCAAGAAATTCTGAAACGAAAAATAACCTAACACTTTCATTACGAATACGGTCAGTTATTTCAATCCACGATTCCAATGTTCTACCAATGTGATTGGTAGATGATAGGAATGTCAATCGACATTACGATGGAGCAACCCCAAGGTCTTATTTTTCTTTTTGCGACTTCTGTTTTATTGAAAGTACTTTTAAAATATTATGTATAGATATTTTTACTGTTTTATATCGCCGCCAGCCACTAAAATAACGTTTTTGTTTATTTTAATCTTCAACGACAAAATGGAATAAAAATTAAATAATGAAGAAGAAATGAATTATGTAGATGTGTGTGTCCTCGAATTCGTGCATGGCTGATCGCAATAAGCTGGCCCCTATTAAATAGGACTTTAAACTGGGGAAATGTGAGTACATTATTGTGTACACTTTTCCCTAAGACTTTCGGGGATAGACGAGTTATGCCCTACACACCACTGTTCCGATTCGTCATTGAAAAACAAAATATGACGATTCACAATTGTTTCAAATAATTTTGTTTTCATAGTTCCGATTCGTCATCTACTAAAGTACAGTCAAATGAAATACAAATGCTGTTTAAATATTTCTAAAATTAAATGTGTGTGTGTATTTTTCAATGAATTGTCATCTTACAAAATGTACTAGGCTTGCAGGACTCCAAGGTGGTATTTTAATAGTTATGGAAAAAACTTAAAATGCCCTTACATAAAACACAACAATAAGCATTGTCCAAAAAGTTTAGTTAGATTGAAAGATACACCAGGTACTTGGTTTTGATAACTGTAAAACAGATTTTGATTACGGACCTAAAAGTAAACACAACAACAAAAAAAAAATCTAAAATTTAAAAAAATCAAATGAAGCTAACAGCTTGTTTAGATACGAAGGAACACCACTACTTCTGTTTGGGGTTGAATTTTTGTAATGGCCAAAAAAACGCATGCGTTTATTTTTGCTTAAAAGCTTTAATATTAAATTTACTCGTTCTCAGCGATAAGGTAAAAGTAGGTACAGAACTTCTTTAATATTTTTTTCTTATTTAATCCGCAGCTTTAGTAAAAACTCATTAGTCCAGGCTGAAAGTTTTCATCTCAATCTGCACGTCATCTTAGAAGTGTCATCGTCATGCAATTATTATTCAAACTGGACAAACTACTTCAAATTTCGTATCATACAAAATTGGACCAACATGGCTTCGTCATAGGTTTACTTTTGTAACCGAGGCAATACAAGGCAAGACAGAGAGCCAGTATGGAACCCTTTGTTCCTTTCACTCAATTGCCAAAAGATAGAAATAATAAAGATATATTAACACCGACGAGAGGTTTACAATATATATCAATTAACACTAATTAATATAAATGATCTTTATTCATATACCCAAAACATCAGGTCTATAGGGCAAAGTAATGGAAACAAGCTCAACGAAAATCTGTAGGCTCCCTTGTATTCTTTAACATGAGACACGAGCACCTACCTCTCGTGTCTACCTGCCCCCGTATACAGACTTACCTGTCGATTCGAAACAAATGATCTCTTTAAGCACGGACTTTCATATTTTGGATACGTGAGAGTAACACTTCATATTTTACTCAGGTGGTGTTTCAAACAGAAAGAAGGTGACCACTATTAGTCAGACAAGGTAATTTGCATAAATGAATTAAGATTGGTGAAGTCTGGAGATGTAAGAAGGGAAATATTTGTAGTGCTACATTGATCACTAAAAAACGAGCCCTGAAACGAAAAATTAAAAAGGAGAAGAAATACGATTGTACTCCAGATAATCCAAATATCAATGTAACCTAGATAAAAAAATCTATGCAAAAGTGAGTCAATGGAAAAAGTAACACCTGCTCCAAATATTTTTGAAACAATTACGGACGAGAAAATGAATGTTGGTTTAAATTAGGTTGGTTCTGTTCCCGCATTCAAAAGCGTTAGAACGACTATGTACCGCGCGAGGAATGCTGCACTAGAAGTCGCCCCAAAAACTCGTTTTGAAAACAGAAATGAATTAATTATTCCCATGAATTACGTGACCGATTTTTTATTATTTGATACTGGGGCTGAATCCGAAAGAATAATTGCTTTTCAACAAGTACGTCCAGAAAACTTATTTCAAAATTACAAAGTTTTTTTTTGTGATGGAAATTTTAGAAGTTTCTATCGCCTTTTTACTTATAATACTGCATTCATGGAGATATTGGTAGCACACAAACTGAAAGCAATATGGTTTCGTTAGTATATATTTTGATGCCCAACAAAGAACTAATCAGTTACGAACGTATGTTTCATTTACCACGCTTAAATCAACCAGAGCGGAAACCTAATCTTTAGGTTAATAGGTGACTTCAAAATTGCTGCAATTAACGCCATTAAAACAATATTCCCATCAATACTAACTCAGGGCTGTAATTTTTTATTTTAATTAAGCAGGCAATTTCAAAAAAGGCTTCAAAGGAAAAGGCATATTGCGATGTGCGCTGCACTAGCCTATCTAAAAAAAGAAAATGCAGAAGAAGGCTGGTTGGCCATTATGGAGGCAACAAATTCAAATGAAATTTACATCGATTTTAATGACTATTTTGTGTCAACATGGCTAGATAACCAAGAGTTGAGAGGTATTTGGAGTTCTTACCGGGCTCGTCGCAGAACTATAAATGGCGCGGAATCGTGGTAAAAACGCCTTAGATGCAATTCAGTAAGTCCGCATTTTCTTGAAATAATCAGGCAAGAAGGTTTTTATTTTGATCACCGGCTCGCACAGGCACAAATAAACAGATGAGAAAATTTCCAACATACTGGATGATTTTGAAAATTTTCGTTAATCACTTATCGAAACCATTTATCTTAGAGTACTTAATTTCGAGTTTTGTAAATAACATGTTATTTTGTTAAATAGATTTAAGAGTAAGTTAGGTTCATAGCAATGCCTCAGTTTCATTTAATCTTGTCACGAACCTGTTAAGTACCTGTTTAGCATCCACCTCAATGATAACGTTTATTTCAGAATATTGAGATTCCATTTGTTAATAAAAAAATATGTACTACCGATGACCGCAAGAAAGTATGTCATTGTAAGGAGCTTCACGGGCGCTTCTACAGGCCCCATTTAAATTTTCTAGTGTCCGTATCCTGGCTATGATTCGGTGACCTTTTTGGGGAAGCTGAAGGTTTTGTCTGTGCGATTATGGACAAAGTTATGTTGATGAACACTATCGGAAATATATTATGAAGGAGGGGACGGTTGACGTGTGTCTGGTATGCCATGCATAGGCACAACCAAGTAGCAAGGTTTATTCATCAGCAACTTGCCTGGAAATATAAACTTGTGTAATCTGAGGTAGGTACTGTAATACAAGCATCGTAATGATAAATTGATGTTACCATCCCACATGACGAGAACCTCGTTAAAGCTGAGAAAGAGAAACAACTAAAATATCTTGACTTGGCAAACGAGGTTGTCGACATGTGAAATGTAAAATCGGCTATCATTGTGCCGTATCAAGGAGGTTCCTGTCTCTAGAGCTCTAACTACCGGTAGCTTAGACCCTGCTCCTGTTACTGGCTGAAACTTATTTTTATATTTTAAAGGTTTTTTTTTAAATTTATTTTTTGAGAAATATTTAAAAATGTAATTTTAAGATGAAAAATGAATAAAAGATTAACGTTTATTACAGAATATCGAGAATCAATATTTTATTAAAAACAATTTAAACATTCTTATTAGTGTGAACGAATGATAGAGGTATGTAAATCTGAGTGAGGCACACCGAACCAGGGAAACGGACGCCTCCCGCTCCAAATAAGTGTCGTCCCCCAGATTTTCTGCAACCTATAGCTGCGCTAGCCAAACAATATTTTCAATAAAAAAAAGAAAGCCGGTTTTCTTTTTTTTATTGAAAATATTGTTTGTTAGTTCCTACTTATTTATGATAGCCTAGTACTATTTAATTTTTATTTATATTGAATTATTTTTCAAATTGAAGTTGTTGTTAATAAATTGATTTAATTTATACACGTATTTTTCTTACTATCTATACTTTTTGACAAGCAAAATACTGGTGATGAATCGGGAAATCTTGTATGAAAATAAATTTGATGACTAATTGAAACAGTGGACGAGTCTGGAATAACTCTTACAGACGTGATGTTTCGTGTACTGCTCAAATTTTGGACGATGATAGCGTTTTATTTTCAACTATCTGATATCCTTAAATAATATATTTAGCTTTAATATATTATGTAGGAAGTGTTTTCAATAAATTTTGAATACTTGGGTAGGGCACATTAAAAAAAAATCTTATAATTTGGAAATTCCAACTTTTTTCAATAATTTTTCTTTTATAATCAAAGCTGCCCCACATACTAATTAATGCTCTCAACATTCGGGCTCAGGCACTTGGTAAATATTCCTACCTGACTAGCCAGAATAAGAAAATGTCATAGCCATCATCGTCAATAAAACCTACATCATTATTGTGCCTGACATATAAAAACTCTTTCTCTCTGGCATTAAAAATCAAAGACTCTTTAAAGCAAAAATCTATTCACGAGACCTCAGTAGGCAGATAAAAAGAGGCGGGACTGCGTCAGGACTGCTTCGTACAAAGTGTCATTGGGGTTATTATCTTGTACGACGGAGAGGAACGGTGCTATACAAGATGAGAAGCACCGTCCCTCTCTAGCATCGGAACAATGATAGCTCTAACACTTCATAGTACGGTCCCTGATCAAAACACGTCTGAGACTAATGACGACGACGCGAATTTTTATGGCAGTTTCCGTTCTTCAGGGACTACTATTTGTTCACAGATATCCGTTGAATTTTCACTCTAAAGGTCGCTATAAAAAGTTTAAACGTCTAAACTGTGTAGGTAACGAAGGGATTTTACGTGTTTTCTTTTCCCTTTTTTGATATTAATAAAATACGAATAAAATCCTGTCGCTTGGACGACGCAAGGCGGTAGTCAGGTATACAACATCTATATAGTCACAAGAAGCTGGTGGTAGCAAAGCTGGTCACAAACCAGAACGTGTCCGCCTTCTCCAAGAGGTAGCAGGCAGCTATGGCCACGCAGGGAATACCCGACCGTGTGCCTGCCCTTGCCTGCTCTTGGCCCTCCAGCACCGGGTTAGCTATGAGGTTCTGTTTGCCAATAACGGAAAGAGACGATCTCAGCAAAGACGCTGTGGAGCGTACCCTGAGCATAACAAAAACAGGAGTCGAAGGTGCTGTACTGACACAGATAAAACTTATTTGGGAATTCGCTTCATTGAAAGCTATACAGTTCATGGACAATTTTATCAAATCCAACTGCAGGGCTCTTGAGATTCTTGCAGTCTTCGACCAGGCGACAGCATTGACCACGATAAACTCCCCTACAGAAGAGTGCGGGATGTTAACGCCCATCAGAAACTGCACCAAGCTCATTATCCCGATTTCTATTACGCTGCTATCTCCTTCGCTAATACGAACAAAATGATGGTGTGATGTGTAAATTTCTAATTTGCTCATCGCCCCCGTCAAGTCATATTGTTAATCGTTAATCGTTACATCCGCAAGATGGTTTCGGCGGAACTAGGAGAGCTCTCAGAAGAAATAAAGGCAAAGCTGAATCAACTTAGTTACCCAACCACTCGCAAATGTCATGACGAGTCCAACTCTGAAGAAGAGGAAGAGCCTAAGCGCCACAAATGCACAAGGAAATACTGACCTTAAACATACACAAGAGGATCTTTCCCCCTTAGGTAGCGCTGATAAAGATATTGTGAATGTTCATTGCTTAAATTTTACCTTTTCGCAAACTTTTTAAATGCAATACTTTTATGCAAAAAAATATTCACGTTTATTCTTTTAACCCTTAACTTGGAAACTGTATCTAATAATGCACACATTCTAAAAAAAAATTGAGGACATTAATCATATATTTGTGTTTTTCTTTTTTTTATCTGTTATAAAGGACCCTTGCAGTTGATAAAAAAATATTTATTGCATCTGGCAACATAGAATCAGTAGTAGTCAGTAGATCGCAAGATCGCGAGAGTGTGCGCGTGCGTCTACAAGTTACAAGGTAAGAATTGATTATAATCCTAACTAAATTACTATATTACGATAAATAAACATAATAATTATTTTATTGAATGTGCATTCTTTTGTTTACGTAAAGAATTGAGAACTAATAAGGTTTTACACCTAAAACATGACTGTCAATATTAATGTATCTACAAATGCACAAATGCAAGTGACCATGTTATGACCTGAATTTTGCAGTGTGCATTTTGGGATACATTGCCAATGCAATACAATTATTAATGCATATAAATATATTTTCACTATATTGAAACTAAATCCTCGTTCAATTTATTTGTTTAATTTTAGGCTGGTACAAGAGCCCAAAAAATATTGGCTTTGGTTCCAAAACCAGGAGCAAGCTCAGATGTTGATAGCAGCGATTCTTTTGATGATAGAATAATGAGACCTTCTTCAGACGGCAATGATAGTTCGTGTGCACCTTCGTTGCCATCATCTATAGAAAATTTCCACATATTATTCGAAGTGAAGACGAGTACAGAGAAGTACCTACTGGTGGCAGCCAGAAATGCTACAAATATTACCTCAAGTCAAGCCTGGTATAGACCAATAAAATAAGATTTTTCAATTAGTGATACAGACTTTTAGTCGTAGTAAAATAATAATATTTACTTGAGTAAATATTATTATGTTCTATTAAAATTTGTTTTCAACTACACAGAATTTGTTACTTTGCGTTTCTGATATTTTGCGTATTTTATAGCGAATCCGGAGTTTTGCGAATCTGGTAGTTAGCAATTCTGATATTAAGCTTCAAAGCCGTAAGTTCTTGCATAAATATACCGCATACGAGTAACTGGTACTGGGTAAGTAATAACAAACTGATATTTAAAATAATACATTTTTAAGCAATGACACCACACCCTCCTTGTTAATAATCCTCATAAATATTTTGCGCCCTAATATTCGATTCGACAGCTTACGTAGCGATACATCAAGCTGTTAAATCCAGTATAAAATGGCCTTCGTTTTGTATGCATTTTCAGTACAATGAGAGATCAATGTAAACTCTTTAACATCTTTAGTTTTAACGTTTCGTAAGTTACTTTTCTTTATTGCCACAATTAAAATAAATATACACACGAATTGCAATTATGAAAAAAAGCTTATATTTGCAATAATGAAGCTTATTATTGCAATAATGAAGGTTATTTTTGCAATTTTACAAATTGCAACGGCGAGCTTGATCCGGGATGGTCAGGTATTTAGAATTACAAAAATTCTTATTTTAAGACGAAGTTTGGGATCACCCATATTTGTTTATTTCTGGTTAAGAACCCGAAAGATTTGGACTTGCATTTACTCGTTTTAATATCGTGGGTGAAATTATTCTCATAATGGACGACAAACAAGGCATTTTTTTTGGCATTTCTAGTATTACAGTTTGTATTTGTAATATTACAATTATTCTGAAAAGGTATTTTGATAAAATTATTTACTAAGTGTCATCATCATTATCGTATATTTAAAACTTAAATGAAATGAACGTAAATTATTATATACCTGCATACTATCTGTTTTAGGGCTCTGTACCTCAAAAGGAAAAAACGGTACCTTTATTAGATCACTTTGTTCTCCGTCTATTTGTCTGTCAAGGCCTATCTCGGAAATGCGTAGAGGTAACAAGTTCAAATACCATATACTCAAGTCTGTCGTCCCTTTGTTTTGAGAAAAAATCAACCCTCAAAGTCATAAGATATGGCCGTTTATGTCACAAGTTTTTACGGGAACCCTCGGTACGCGAGTCTAACTTGCTCTTGGCCGGGTTATAAAAATGGAAGCCAATTGTGGGCCTATAATAAACTAAAAGCATTCCATTAAACAATGCACTCTGTTAATTGGCAGTGTTGAAACTGTAAAAGCATACTGCATATTTTTATTGTTACGCTATACTTTAGCCAAAACCTTCGACGCAAGATTATATGCAGTTCTTAAGTTCAGCTATAAAATCAGCATAATATTTTGTAATTTTAGGTACAGCGAATCTGGCAAGTTGCCAGATTCAATTTAATCTTTGTACTGCGCGAACCGTTGTGGTCACTTCTCCCGTAGCCCGCTGCCCCGCTCCATGCTCACAGCTCCCCGACTACTCATGGAATTAAATCCTTATCGTGCGCACTTCGCTGAAGATCTTCCAACTTTACACCGCAATATAATGAATTAATAAATCCCGAACGCACTTTGCAATCTACTGGGACACGCAGTACATGGGTACATGAAATATGAGCTGTCTTAACTTTTTTCATCAGCTTTTATACAATATAAGGTGTGGTTACCACATTCCTCTCGGAACAAACGATACCAGATATAGAAAACGACGATAGAGAAAACCTTTGGCGACAATTTTTTGTTAAAACTTTAGAGGAGAATTTCCTAGAGTGGGGACTTCAGGAATTTCTCCTGTATCGTGGGTGCATTTATAAACATCACGACGTCACATATATACAAACAGCCAGACTCGAAACAACTACCAGGTCACATAAATATTTATTCCGTGCAGGGATCGAATCCGCGACATGCAGCGCAGCAGTTAATCGCCCAGCTACTGCGCCAACCGTGCCGTCAAATTTTGCATGGAAAAGAACGAACAACTTGCGTTACTGTTTTAAATTACGTTTAAGTAGCAGTTTAAGCTGACTATTTCATTATAACATAGATGATAATGCATTACAGTTCATGTCCTTAATTCATTTGAGAATAAGATTAATAGGTTTAATTAATAGCCTTAATTAATGGCAGTATTTCGAGAACTAAACTTATTTACGAAATAGGTATAACTGCGCCGCGTCCCAAACGAAGGGCGCGCACTAATTTGCGACAGAAACTTGCGAGCGCAATCCCAATTTTCCCAAAGTAAGTACGCGATAATTTGACAACTTCAAAGTATCATTTAGACACTCGTGTCATGTAACAGATGGTGCTAGTGGTAAATAAATCAGAACCCGCCTAAAACCCTGAGTGACTCGCTCGTTAAGGCTTGCCGTACACTTGTGTGTGCGGAACTTAGTCAGCTGGAGCCAACTTCGGCTATTAGTTTTCAGTAGCATGCAAGACATAACAATAAACAGGTCTTGGAGACAATGTTATTTTCAATAATAATATCAAGATACCTGATTCTATACGGACAGTTTAGATAAATGCTAGTTTTAACAATCGTATGTACCTACATTATGTCAGGTAACATGAAATTTGTCTGTCAGGTTTCATGATATAATTAAATTAAATTTTAACACGCTTCTAACTAACTAACGATGTGCAAAAAATTCAAAGTTGCATTTGACCCACTCTCTCCGGTTTTTGATTGAGCTGAAGTTTTGCACAAATATTTTGTTTGGATGAGAGTGGCTATGATTGGCTAAGTGATGTCATTCTAAATCCAATATGGTGGACTTCCAGTGATGGTGGTCTAGTTGTTTTTTTTTGTGCATGTCCACAATATACATGACACAAAAACAAGAAAGTATTAAAAAAAAAACAAAAGGTGACCAACGATGTTTGTAGTTAGTGTTTTTTTTGTTTATCCTATCGCGCAGCGTACAATCCTTACTAATAATATAAAAGCGAAAGTGAGTTTGTTGGTTACGTTTTCACGCCTGTGGCTAAACCGATTTTGATGCATTTTGGTATAGAGACAGTTGGGACCGTGGAGACGAAAATACGCTGTTTTTTTTTTAAAGATGTGAGGAAGAAAGAGGGAAGAAAAGGGAAAACTTAGCGTTGCTATTACAAAAAGTAAGGCGCAAGGGCAAAAACTACAGGTAGCAGTTACCTGTAAATCAGGAAAGGCGAACTGTGTTACCCCGAATTTAACGCGAGCAAAGCCGTGAACAAAAGCTACTTATATATAAGGCCGCCAAATATTTTGTTTTAACTTTACATAAGTATGTATGCACATGATATTAATAATCCAGGGAAATATAACCACATTGGGCCTTAAGATAAGACTGACTTAGGCGGTTTTCACACTGCCCCGCATCATGCTGCATATTGCGTGTCGACGCACCTACGCGCGTTCCTGCGGGAGTGCAGATCTGCAGCATCGTGCGGGTTTTTTGCGCACTCACGCGCGTAGGTGCGTTTTGTAGATTCACGCACGGCGGCTCTCATTTATTCGCCGTTCTCTGTGGTGGTCGTGCAGTACTGAGCATCCATGATCCATTTTCAAACACACACGTCACGCCCATTCAAAATCACGCGCGGCACTGCGGGATTCGGTGTGCCATACCTTGCGTCTCGCCCCGCACCTACGCGCGGGGGTGCATGTTTCTCCGCGTGTATGCGCGTGATCCGCGTGAACGCGCGTGGATGCATTTTCTGTGTGTTAGACTGTGCGTGTTTTCCATACAAACGGAGATACTTACAAGCAACGGAAGAACACGCATCCACGCGCTACGCTGCATCATGCGGGGCAGTGTGAGAATCGCCTTAGGTCTGAGTACCCGTCGTGCCTAAAAAAGGTACTTCAGCTAAAGCTTTTTAGCTCAGCCATGTGTAAGATGTCGATGTTAAAGTCAAACCACTCATTTTAATTAGGACACGTTAAGGCATTTTTGAGCGTCAAACTTTAAAACAAAGGGAATAGTGTAGCAGTGTAAGCGTAAGCGAGACTCGTAGCGTAATAATCCAACGTCCACTAACGTCTACGGGTATGGCTTGGACAAAGGTGTAATCAAACACCCATATTTCGAACAAGCCTATTGCGATCAACCGGCACGAATCCAGCCTCCGTGAGAGCACCTGAATATCTTGATGGGAAAACCCTATAACGATTGTACACTCAACTGGACCTCAGCTACCCTACCATGACGAGTTAAAGCAGAACTTATTCCGTTGAAGGAAAGGGACAGAGCTATACAGGGTGTCTAGCACCATCTCTTTCACTCAGTGGAATAAGTTCTGCTTTAAGACGTCATAGTAGGGTAGCTGCTCAACAATCACGATTGCGGCCACTAGATCAAGAAGGCAGATAATATGATATTGGTATTATTACTTACGGGGTATAATTTATGTATTTACTACAAATCCTACTTAATATTATAAATGCGAATGTTTATAAGGATGTTTGTTACTCTTTTACGTCAAAACGGCTGAACGGATCTGGATAAAATTTGGCACAGAGGTAGATTATAGTCTGGAATAACACATGCGATTTTTTTTCGATATCACGCAGGTGAAGCCGAGGGCGCCAGCTAGTTGTCACTATAATTAGAATAGATTACTACTAGTGAAAAGCTTCTGCTTCGTACAATGCCAACTATCGGGTTTAAAACTATCTTTTAAACTGGAATCAATCATACATATTCGAAAAGTTTTCTTGAAATAGTAGGTAGTTTGATAAGCGTTTACAAACATGATTAAGTAAAGGACAATGTCCAAAATAGCCCTGTGCAATAAAAAGTATCGGAATACGCGATTATAAATTGTCTTTTTTAATAATGTAAGTTGGAAATAATAAATAATTAATAAATAAATATCTTGGGACAACTCACACACGGCTATCTGATCCCAAGCTAAGAGAGCTTGTGTTATGATAACCAGACAACTGATATACATACTTATATAATTTATAAATACATACATACATATTACAGATAAATCACACCCAGATACAGAACAAATAATCATGCTCATCACACAAAGTTTGTCCTGGGTGGGAATCGAACCCACGACCTCCGGCTCAGCAGTCAGGGCCACTAACCACTAAACCAACAGGCCTATCACCCACAGTAGTACGATGTATTCTTTACTTCTGTAACACAGACTAATATGCCAAAATGCACATTTAATAGTATTTTATGAGACTAATAACACACGGCAGCCGTGATTAAAATACAGGTACCTAGCTATGGCATAAATAATTATATAAATAGTTTATATGCATTTTAATGTTGCACTTACACCCACATTTAATAATATAGTATACTAGCTTTTGCCCGCGGCTTTGCTCGCGTTGATTTCGGGGTAACACAGTTCCTTTTGCGCCTGATTGCAACTTAATAGCAACGCTGTTTTCCCTTTTCTTCCCTCTTTCTCCCTCACATACCACTTTAAAAAAAGCCTATGTCCGTCTCCTGGTTACCAACTTTTATTTATTTTTTTATCTCTGTACCAAAATTCATCAAAATCGGTTTAGCCATTAAAGCGTGAAGGGGTAACAAACAAACAAACTCACTTTCGCTTTTATTATATTAGTAAGGACTAACTGCGGTCCGTCACCGGCGGTAAAAACCCATTTTTGGGTTATTTGATCATCCCATGGGAACACATTTTAACTGTTAATCAAGAATATATGCTATTGCGATCTCAAATTTCATCCAAATCCGTTAAACCGTTTTGGCGTGAAGAAGTAACAAACATTCAAACTGTCGGTTTATAATATTGTAAATAATTTCTAAGTTATGAAGACATCAATATTATCATTGACTTATTATCTAAGCAATCCAATTACGTTTGTTGTGGATGTCACCCTATGGAAATATTAATTTGCACAGAACCGTCAAGTGATTTTCAGAGGCCTATACATTAAGCTCTCGGCTTGAGCCCGTTGCTAAGCGCTATACTCAGCGGGAACATGCAATAGCTTTCAAGCAGGATTTAATGATACGAAGAAAGACTTAAACAAAGATTGAAGACAGAAAAAACTTAGCTGTTGATTTGATTGAATGAAATTGTAGACACCGAGTAAAAATAATGTTGATTTAGTCAAAATCCACCTGACGACGTTGGTAGGTGTTTATTATAAATTATCAAGATTATTTTGGGTAAGACTCAACCATCAAGTCGTCATTTCCAGTATAACATGACCTCGCTTGATATAGATTTCTCGTACAATGAGAGATCCGCGTAAACGGGTTTTGTATGGCTTGATTGCTCGCCGTGCGTGCTGCAACGATGTTCTTGTCATAAATATTAGCCTGAAAACTTTGTCGTTTCTTAATCTGCTTACCTAATGTAATACTTTCCTTGTTTTAAACTTGCTTTTGCCCCTGGTTTCGCCCGCGTGGATGTTAAAATTAGTCCCAAGCGAACATCATAAAGGGATTAAAAGTAGTCTATGTGTATAATCACTATAAACATACGCTATCTGTGTGCGAAATTTTATTGAAATCGGTTCAGTAGCAAACATATCCTCATAGACTTTCGCATTTATTATATTAAGAGCATTCAAGTTGAAAACTTCTAGTTACGGATATAAAGTAGTATTACCTTAGTGATAAGGCAGATAATTGATTACTAGTTTTGCTATTCAGTACCGATGACAGTATATCGTTAGTATTACGGCATTACAAACATTTCTAACGATGAATTTAACGTTTTGACGTCATTGAAATGTTTTTTTGGCCTTCATATTTTACGGTACAATATTTTTAATCCTGACATGAAACTATTAATATTTTCATTCCTAGGATTCCCAACTGATTTCACTGCTTTTGTGAAATAAAATTCCAATGCTGAAATTATCCGAAGAGAAAACTCAGTTTTTACATGTGAAATGCATCCGATACTAAAATCACTCATTTAATTACTTTTCGACGTCTGTATCCACCACTCTTCAATTATAAAATGCTTTTACGTGTAATATGATACGACGTAAAGGGATTATTGGAAAAAAAAACCTTCTTTTACGAGGTGAACTCAACATATTGTGTGTACAGTTTTTATCAGAATATTCAGAATGTATTTATTATCTTTATCCAAAGCACATTAAACTCACGCGAATTCATGCATTATTGATATTTAATGGAAGACTCAGTATCGTGTATTCAACATAAAAATGGAACACAAACATAACGTAATGAAAATATATGACCAACAGTGTTATGAAATAGCCACGAGCAACATACATTTTTTTGTACGCGCCCATGGCTCTGTGTCAAAAATGCGATTGTGTCCGTTTGGTTTTGTGGGTAAACGAATTGACGTCTTCCTTTTCACAATCGATCAAATCTTGCTTACTATACGAGTACCTACAATATACCTACAACATTGGCGAGTAGAATGATCTCTATAAATAAACTATGGATAGCAATATCTATAGAAATAGATTTGATGTATTAAAGAACGTTTTTGGTTGTCAAAGACTGAATGGCATCAATAATTAAGTCGTTATATACAGTAGACTAAAAGTTAGTTGTTAGTTTTTTCACTTTTAAAGTCGAAAGACTTTAAAAGTGAATTGTAGTTTCAAATGTTCGAACTGTATTATTCTAAGATTTATATAAATAACAATGAATAAGCAGTAATTGAGTATTTAACTGTATATTTATAATTTAACTATCTTAAAAGATAGGGTACAAACACAGGGAGACAACTTCAAACCAACCCAGCCGCCGCGGGAGACTTTTCGGGCGTCTGACGCCGTGAGACAACTCCCGACCACAGTAAATGGATAGCTCACCGTACGTTTGTCTAGTGACGATAGGCTGTGTCGACGTCGCGTTCTTGATCCGCGCGCGCCTCAAGGAGATGACAGCAGAGGGGTCTGCTAGGGCCACCACCTGCGGTGTCCGAGTTTAGGGGTTGTTCAAAGGAGATACCGCGGCCCCGGTGCATAAAAGGTAAAAGAAGAAACATAATGGGTTTTTGTGAATAATAATCTGAGAGACCCCCCAATGCGCCCAGAAGGGAGGAGGTAATTTGATGATTTTCCATGCATAAAAGAAGAAAAAAGGGCACAAACACAAATTCCCACCTTCAATGATCACTTGGGGATTTTTTCTGGCGTACGTCGCCTCGTAAATAAGTTGTTGTATTGACATTGATATTTGAAATACAGTTTTGGCTTTTTGCCTGCAAATATAGTGTATCTGAACGAAATAAAAAATACACGACCGTCGATGTTGAAATTCATGTATTAGGCTACTAAACACAGAATTTAACAAAATAAACAGGATGCCCCTTATACAATACAGTCATATTAGTCAGTAAATAGCCATATTGTAAGGTTCAAATTACCAAAACTATGATTTTAGATGATGATGCGACCAAACAATAAACTATCAAGTAACTTTTAGAGGTCACTAAGTTGGGATTTAAATTCATGTAATTAAAATGTTACCTTCTTTGCCTAAATCAACACACTATTCTCCTAAAACGTCAACAACCCGTGGATATAGAAAAACAGGGGCCGTAGTTTCACATGTTTTTTTATGAATCTTTACCGTTCACAGCGTACATTGTATATTCTTTGACCCAAAAATAATGTATGCGCATAATTTTGAACAGGTATCTACTTAACACTTTATTAAAGAACCATTTTCACTAGCGCCTTCCTCGCTGACATTATTCATCCGAAGGTTTTACCTTGGCATTATTTTGATAAGGAGCCTGGGCAGATACTTAGAAATTGTAAAGAATATAACGTGGGCAGTGTTCGTTTAATCTACACAAAATCGAATTGAACTACTAGATAAAAAAATCTTTAAGAGAGCCAAATACTAGTTTTCCGTCTAAAATTGTGTTGTACAAAAGGTTGTTTCGAAAATTCACGCGGCACCGCTCAAAAGTGTTTTGATCAGCCTCGCGTGACGAGGCGAAATAAAAAGAGAGGAAGGTCTTGCATTCAAATGAGAGTTCTGTGTCAAGGAGGACACCAGAAAATACAAACTTAAATTCCTTGACCTTCCACACCACAAACGAAACTTTACTGTTTATCTTCGAATTTTCCGTTGGTTAATGCTTAAATAAATTGTTCGGGGTTTTAAGTATTGGATGATAAAATTTGATAAGTAAGATACAGTAATTTATTAGATGAAAGGCAAAACCTCTTCGCATTATTAGTAGAAAACTATAATCGTTTAAAGTAGGTACATGTCAGAGATTGGGGTTCGTGACAGTTAGCTGTTATTTTTTAGGGTTCCGTAACCAAAGGGTAACGGGACCCTATTACTAAAACTTCAGCTGTCTGTCCGTCTATCACCAGGTTGTATCTCATGAACCGTGGTATACAGTTTAAAATTTTCACATATGATGCATTTCCGTTGCCGCTATAGCAAAAACTACAGAATAAATTAAATATTTAGGGAGGCTCCTTTGCTGTTTTTATAAATACTGGTACGGACCCTTCGTGCACGAAACCGACTCGAACTTGGCCGGTTATTTTGTATGTTTTTATTTCAAAATCACAAAAATGACTAAAAATAATATTATAATATACAGGGTGGAAAGAAAACGGATGCGAAAACGGTTACGTCATTCTGAACCCCCGGGACATCGAAAATTTACATCAGTAATTAAAAAAAATGTTGTTTCATACTTTTTGAACATACATGTATTACAATTTTATAGGAAACACCTGTTTTTAATTGGTAATCATTTGAGCATCGTTATCCGTGCTGCAGGGACACAGATGCGCAATTGATAACTTTGTACAATACTGACAAAATGTGTACGTACTATTAAATACACCTCTGCCTAACCCTTCGGAGATTACACACGTGATGTTATGATTTTATCTTACAATTGAATCGCTTTATTTTTTCATATATTTACAGTTAGTTGAATAGTTAGTTCTCAAGCTAACTAGTCATTACGTAGGTAGATTAAATTCAACAGAATTAAAGAAAACTAAAAAAATATAAGGTACTAATAAATCTGTGAATATATTACCTATATATAGTATTAGTATATATCTATTAGTATCTGTATAAAATTATACGTTTTCGAAAACAAATAGTTTAAGTTATATATATTTTATATAGTATCACAATGTTGTCGTATTTTACCCTAAGTTTGATTGGTAGAGAATGCCTTATGACATTAAGTCTACCTATGTACCACTATTGTACATGAAGTTTAAATAAATAAATATTTCATACCATTCCAGTGTAAATATATTTTTCTGATAATGGCGTAACCCACAACATTCACTCGGAAGAAGAAAACATTTCTGTATATTAGTTATAACGAGTATTGACGGCTCGCGCAGTTGTTTTCAACTAACTTCTCAAACTTTTCGAAGTCTAGTAAAAGAAGAGTGGTTTTCTACGAAATATTCAATTATTGCACTCTAAAACTTTGAGTGTACTTGGGTTTATGTGTCTACATCGTTTGTTATAATATTACTCTTACACTGGTATTCTTAGTCGTGAACAAAACTTGAGTCGAAACTTGACACCCCAACATTCCGCCCCATTAGACACAACTTGATCAAAAGTGACACAACTCAAAAAAGGTATTTTTTCAGTAGAAGAGAAAAGTAGAAAAAATAGGTATTACTATACCTTCTTTTCGTCTACTTTTTTGTCTACTTCTATTCATTTTTATCTACCTGTTTTGGGATTTTATGAACATTAAATGAATGTCTATAACGTTACCAACATTTTTGAGAGGCGAGACGTGGCGGGCGTTGTAAAACTACTGTCACGACAACGAAAATATATAGTTTTGTCAAAATGGAATTCCGTCGGATTTCTGACAGCTTATAGAATATGGGTGTTGTCGTTTTTCACAAATGTTGTTTAAACTATGAAAGTGGAAGTGCCTGATACTGGTTCTGCCGAAACTTAGACATCTTTTTGAGCGAGCAAGATGCTGCAGCTTGCCACATTAAAATGTAAATTAATTGTTTTTTCCAGAATTTCATTTTAACACGGTCGCCCGTACTTGTTGATGAAAAGCACATTAAAACTTTAAACAACTTAGCAGCAAGGTTTTAAAATTGCTATTTTTCCCAAACGGTGGAAGTAAAAAATATCATCATTTGCTCAGCCTTTTCCCAACTATGTAATTTGGGGTCAGTTTTCAGTCTAATCGGATGCAACTAAATATGTTATATAAAATTGGCCGTTTATATATTTCTGGCTAGTTAAAACAACTGAAAATTCAAATAACATTTTATAAGTATGTTAAGCCTTAATTGCAAATGTGGATGTAATTTTTTTTGCTATTAGATCTCATTTTTTGAGTTACTTAACAATACATACCTGCTTATAAGTGAAACATATTTACCTGCTTAAGGCTTAGAGTAATAAACATAGAGAGATCTTAAGTATTTCGTCTTAAAAAATCAGGTACTTCTGATAGTAACAGATCGGGCAAAGCAAAGCCCGTGAAGAACCACATCCAGACTACTAAAGAAATTTGAAAATCCTTGAAGTCTTAATAAAACAAGTGATTGCAATATAATATGGAGTAAATTAGAAAGAGTAAAATGCACTTACTAAGTCTTGACAATTTGAATGCATCGGCCGTGTTGATGATATCCACGAAGAGCTGAAAATCGAGGGTGGACTTGTTCGCAATTAAATTTGTGTGTTGCAGCATCGCAAACTTGAAGGCGTTCTGTATCTCGTCAGTGTTCTGATCAAACACCACACCTGGAAAAGAAAAATGTTGATGTAGTACCTATTAAAATAGTGCATATTACGATGAATACATTAACAGGTGGTTTCCTTTGTGCCTAAGATGCACGTACGTAGTTCATACGCAAAATACGAGCTTCAGACGTGGAGTTGCGGACACCAACCCGTTATACAATACAAAGATGCGCGTATCCTGCCGGGGTTGCGGGTTGTTCGAAAGAGATACCGCGGCCTCGGAACGTAAAGGGCAATAGAAGGAACATGGGTGGTTTTTAGTCAGAACAAGTCTGACATGCCCCCTCGCTGCACCCAGAGCGGATTCATTCATTGGATGATTTCCCACAAGAAAAAAAAAAAAGATGCGCGTACACGCAATACGCCGAGCGCGCAGTGCAGTCGGTTGCGAAGAACCGTTCGTATTACTACCCTACTCGCTAGCCTTTAGCGCCAAGCAAGCCCACACCTGAGTGTTTGTGTAACCTATATTATTTTTGGAATCAATTGATGCTTTTTTTTGTGTAAATTTTTAGATGTAAAATACCCCTGGAGGTATCCAAAAGGCCGTAGTTTTTTCCATTATTGCGATTTAATTTTGGTCTAAACTATACTTGGAAAAGTAGTAGTTAACTTAAAGTAGGTGCTTGTACTTTCCAGAAATATTGAAGGTTAAATCCGCAAAAAATCCTAAAATACATGTTGCTAACTTTATAACTTGATTTATACTTCCATGAACCCCTGACCAATTAATACATAAGCACAATGTTTTTAACGGATCATTTTATTTTTTTACAAAAAAGGAATTTTGTAACTTTATTGTACTACCGTATTCAGTAAAACCCTGGTATTCAGTATTTTACATGGAGCAACTGCCTATCTGACCTCTATTATAAATTTAATATGTGAGTAAGACGGTAGTCCTTCGTAAGACTGGTTGTCAGACTTTTGAGCCTATGACTCCTGTAATAACCGTGAAAAAAAAATTACAGCCGGGACCAACGGCTTAACGTGTTTTCCGAGGCACGGTGGAAACTCAGAATGTAATGGGTAGTCATCCACACACGAAACAACCTAGGCAAGCGCGGCATAACCTCAAGATCGACCCGAGCGGCGGTTATTATTTAGCCACGCGTTCGTATCAACCATGCAGATAAACGCTGCAGTTATGCTGTAAAGAATTATATCTTTTAGGCTTTCTATCCGGTTAACAAGGATCAATACATTCAATTATTCAAAATCTAATTTCCAAATTATAGCTGTCTGAGAGCGCGTAGGAACTAATTAATAAAATCGTCATTGTAGTAAATATTGTACATAGCAAATAGCGTTTCTATTTTCATACGCAATACCTATGACAAATAGCTTATTTAGATGTCCAACAATGATGATGGTTTAAACAAAGGTTATGATTAAAGCTTGTTTAACTTAATTAGAGATAATGACAAATTCAAATTCAGCGCAGTGTGCATTTTAATGCTGTTTTAATGAAAGAGCAATAAAATAGACGCATAACGGTCCGAAATGATAATGATTAAATAAAACCTTTAGTCGTTCATTGGTTTATGAATATGACTAGAGTGTGCGGCCGGCGTTTGCAATTTATTGTTTTGCAAGCATACGCGGGTATGGTATTCCGGTATGAAATTTATAGCTTGAGTCTGGCTGGAGAAAAATATGGATTTATTGGTAGAGCTTCGCAACAAATCGTTATTGCTTTTAGGGATCTGATATTCCATACTCGATAAAATGTAAACCTTGAATTGGTTTATGACCTGATGTTTAAGTGGATATAAAAAACAATTTTCTTGTATTAGGTGTTTTTAGTTGGAATTTAAAGACTGCGAATATGCTGATGGGTAGAATAATAAATAAGGAAGCATTCCGCACCCAAAGGGAACAAGACCTATTACAAAGACTCCACTGCTCGTCCGTCTGTCCATCAGGCACAGGCTGTATCACATGAACCGTGGTAGTTGAAATTATCACAGATTTGTATGTCTGTCGCCGCTTAATCAAAAAATACAAAAAAACAGAATAATAATAATATTCAGGGGAAAAATACTATTAAGGGAACGATATTAAACTATATTAAAGGAAAAAACATGTACATTGATGGTAGAAGAGCTTACAAAAAAGTTTTTGTGTTTGGTTTGATTTAGGTGAAGATTCAAAGACAAGTTAGCCCTAAAGTATACTTTCCACAAAAACTAGGACACTTAATTTCGTGTTTTGCCTGTCCTGATTTTTGGACAATGCAGAAGCTGGGGGCTACTGAAAGTGCCAAAATTGTCGTCGATTAATGAGCTGAATCAATTTCAATTACATCGACACGCTACAAGTAACGATTGGAGCTAATAATTTGAAGGTGCTTAAAAATTTGTTTCAATGGTTTCTTTTATGGTTAATAGGCAACGTCACGGCCGTCAGGTTGACACGTCGACAGGCTGTATCGAAGGCGCGTTAGTGTTCAACGCGCGCCTCAAAAAGATGTTATCTCTGCAGAGGAGCCAACCAGGGCCATCGCCTGCCGGGGTTGCATTATTCGAAAGAGTTACCGCAGCCTTGGTATATAATGAGGTATGAAATAGAAAGAACATGGGTGGGTTTAGTAAGTACAAGTCTGACACTCCCGCAGAGCGTGGCAAATTATTAGATGATTGCCCATCCCCAAAAAAGGGTAATAATTCCTTTAAAAGTATTGTCTTCTGCACATTACACAGATGACTTTTATATATTAAGTTGTGAATCATTAACGCGCAGGTTTCTTATACCTTTCACAAGTAAATATGTAAAAGCCCATTTTGAGGTTATCGATTTACCTACCGGAAATATTCACAGCGACATAAATTGTTGTTTTGCCAACTTAAACTGTCAAGAAGTCAACTAGTTTACTGAAACTTGTTGAGGTAAGCGACGCGAGAAGCTATAACGAGGAACTCGTGGTAAAATAATAATAGCCTGTACAAGGTGATTTTCGAACCGCACTTGCTAAGTTCGTTTTGTGGATGGATGACCATAGATAACCTACCGAGTTTCCTAAGATCAGTGCCTCAAAAAGCACACGAAGCCTTTGGTCCCAGGTATCATTGTAGATATACAATGATACCTGGGACCAAAGGCACCGTGATTTTAAAACAACTTCGGGCCACTGATAAGTGGCCCGAAGTTTTACCTACCAAAAGGTAGCGTATTGGCCAGTACTAACTGAGTTGCGGAAGTCAAATACATTTGGTTAGACTGGAAGCCGTCGTTAACACAGTTGGGATAAGGCTAGGCAGATGATGATATTTCTAATGAGCGCAGTTCCATGCACGAGTATCAATGTACCTTATGTACCAAATATATCAACATTAAATAAGGTTTCATAGCAAAGGTACAAAATAATTCCAGTCCATCATGAGGCTAGGTGATCTCTACTAAGCAGGTGACTACTTAAGCAGGTCTTCTTTGCTTCAGCCAACCAGGTTACGGTTGTTTATAAACTTCTAGGTGATTTAAAGCAATCAATGTGTGCCAAGATACAGGTTCTGTACTGGTTCGGAATCAGAAAATTCAATGTTAATAAAATATTGATAATTAAGCCTATTACTTGTGCAATATGTTAATGTATCGTTTCAGTGATATAAATATAACTATTATTATTATAACTATAAATAATCTCCTATCTGTATGTACACGTGGGAGATTTAGAGCAGGTGAAACTATGGGTTTGGGTGGGAAAGTGTCAAATAACTTCCCCCGCTCTGGGCGGAGCGGGTGTCAGACTTTTACTGACTAAAACCAACCCATGTTCCTTCTATTGCCCTTTACGTTCCGAGGCCGCGGTATCTCTTTCGAATAATCCGCAACCCCGGCAGGCGGAGGCTCTGGCAAGCCCCTCTGGAAAGTACTGTCTCGCCACAACTTTAGTTCTGCTGTAGAACACTCGCAAGTGATGACATCATTTTAGAAGTTCTTCCAACTTCACCATTTGTTGCTCGAGAATATACAACAAATTTAAAAAAAAAGAGTTACAATTTTTTTTTTACATTCTAACTCTTTGAAAGTATAAGTTAAAAATTTAGAATATCTTTATAATTACGCGTTTAAACCAAATAGTTCATAACTAAACTATTTACTTAATGTTGCCTTTTCATCTTCACCCGCTATTATTATCAAGCCTTTGTAGTCTGAGCTGTCATACAATTTCATATTAGGGATTTAATGTGCCTGTTAAGTTAATTACCTGAACAGGTATCATTGCTTTCAACCCAAACCATACTCGAATGTGAGATAAGTAAGCTTGTGAGCTGCACACATTACCTGACACTGAAAATGATTTGAAAACAAAATTGACCCTTTTTAGGCCTTTAAAAGGTGTTTTAAAAAGATGTTCCGAAGTTTAGGAAGAACGAAAAATTCCATCATCAGCATCTTCATTTCAGACGGAATCAGGCAGTGTTGGGTATACCCACCAGACTTTTCGGTTATCAAATGTTGCTAGATAACCAGAGAAAGAGCAAAAAAAGAGGATAGGATGATTGAGGAATTATCTAGAGGAAAAAAATAATGGCGTGACGACGACAAAAGATTATAAAAGAAAAACACGTGTTGCGCCGACCACAACTAATATGAAACTAACGCCTTCTGCTGTAGGTTCTACGCTGAAGTCGTGAGGTCCATCGATCGATATCGGTATCGGTAGAGACTATAGTCCTCGGATGCCAGTACGAGTGGCGCGCGGAAGCACTACACCAGGTGAAACTCCACTGCCACAACAAATCCCCGCTCAGCGGACAGATCTCTGGTATCGCAACCCCGTGCATGGCACGCTAAAATATTGGCGATACGTCAACTAGGAAGAGTGGCTGGAGAGGCTTCTGCTGCGAAGCAGACATGCTCGCAAAAGATTAGCCTTAACCGCCGCGAGACGACTCCCGACCCCGGGAAATGCGGGACGTTGAGCAATGGCGCTCACCATCCGTCTGTCTATTGACGACAGGCCGTGTCGATGGCGCGTTCCTATTCTACGGGCGCTTCAAAGAGTCAGCAAAGCAGAGAGGCCTGCCAGAGCCACTGCCTGCTGGGGTTGTAGGATGTTTGAATGAGATACCGCGGCTCCAGAACACAGAGGGCAAAAGAAGAAACATGGATGGGTTTTAGTTAGCAAAAGTCTGACACTGCTTTGCGCCCAGAGCAGGAAAAGTTATTTAATGATTTTCCAATATTAAAAAAGGGCGATAATGATGACCTCGAACCGATGTTTCTAACATAATGACATAATTATAATAAATCAATTGTTAAATGTTTTTGTACCTAAACAAAGATTTTCTTGATTAAACTAAGATAATATAACCATGATATTACTTGTCACGTTATTTATAAAAAAATAGAGGTTAAAAATAATTTCATGCTTAGTTTGATAAGCGTTTTAACGGCAAAGCAAACAATAAGTGAAAAGCTAATGTTTTCAAAATTTTAACTACAAGTTAACAAGGCAACTTTTGTCGCTAATTATTAGTAAGTGCCAATTATTGATAACCGTTGTTTTTGATCTGATGTAGCTTCATTTCCAAATAAATGAAACGTCAAGTTTTGTTTCAACGAAAACGTCATGGCTTCCTCCTTAATAAATAAGATTTTAGAGTTATTGTCCTGATGGCAGTTGCACATATTTTTTAAATATTCCCCAAAGTGTTTTGGCACGAGACTCCAGATTTTATCGTGAACATACACATTCAGTTTTAAAAAGAAATTCACATTTGGAACTGAAAAAGTATCGACGTCAGAGTTATGTCAAGTGGACAGATAAAAATGTCTGCATTAGTAACACGATTTCACCTCTCAAAGTTAATGTCACTCGATGGCTGCGTTCCGGAAAACTCATTTCTATAATGAGATATACTTCAAGTATACGGTGGACATACAGGTATTACAGCATTCACGTAAGCACTTACATTGAGATATTTCAGAAACTATTACGTTGGTTACGTACGCTCCATTAAAACGTCAGTAATTTGAATATTCTCTTTTGTAATATCCGTTGTTCATTTAAGCAGAGATATTAATTAAATATTCTCTGAAAACATTCCACAATTTTAACTGTTCGGTTTGTGACAGTAGGTAAATTGAATTCAAGCGTTGTGTGGAAATATTATCCACCACTGTTAGTAACTTCAAAGCAGTCACGTAAAGGATAGTTTTGAAGCGGTTCATCGTGGATGCGGTAGTACTTAATATGTCCGAACATAAACGCTTTCAAAAACGACTAACTTATCTCGGCTCTGAGAAATAAGCCTTAAATTCAGTGGTTAGTTGTTTCGAGTTTTATGTCAGTGTATAAAGGTTCTGCCGAAGGAAATATGACGGCTTAGTTTTTATTGTAACGTAAATAAGCGCGGGTCAAAGGGAAGTTTCTTTTACGTTGCCCGGCCAGATGTCCTTGATGTTAGGGTTCAGTTTGTTTATAACCTTTGGGAAATTTGTGATGATATAGAACAAATAGTTAGGGTTACTATTGTATGAGATCAGCTAATTAATAGCTTCTATAATGTGGTCCAAGATCACACGGCCACCAGACCTTATTTTTATTAACATAATGTGTACCTGCCGTCAAGTATTGACGATACGATCTGTTTTCTTTTTTAAAGAATTTTGCCCCACACTAGAAATTTCTCCTGTATCGTGGGTGCGTTTACAGACATTTAAACTCACAAACACAAACAGCCAGACCCGGAACAACTATCTGTAGGCTATACAAATATTTGTTCTGTGCGGGGATCGAATCCGCTACACGCAGCGCGGCACTGCCGGCAGTCGATCGCTCAGCCACTGCGCAAACCGTGTCGTTACTCGTCAAATACAGTGAATCAATGAATGATGAATGTATACATATCTGCCAAGTTGTGTCGAAGGTCAAGTTACAGATAACAAGTTACGCGAAAATACAAATATTTTTGAAGTTATACTTCTTTTGGCGCGATGGAGAAAAATGATGAGAGTGATTTGCGCGCGCACAGCGACAACGTGAAGTTAGTTATAGGTGTTCTAGTAACTATGTTCTAGTATTTTTATATTTAGAACACGTGTTTCATAATAAATAAATATTCTTTTGGTGTTTTTATTAAGCTATTGCATAGCTTTTAAATCAATTTCACATTCCAAGCTACCCTTGCCGAGGTTTGGAAATGGATAGGTTACCACACGGAGCCAGGTTAAGCAATCTTTGCCAAGGTTTGGAAATGGATGGGTTACCACACGGGGACAGGTTAAGCAACCCTTGCTGAGGTTTGGAAATGGATGGGTTACTACAGTGGGCCAGGTTAAGCAACCCTTGCCGAGGTTTGGAAATGGATGGGTTACCACAGTGGGCCAGGTTAAGCAACCCTCACCAAAGTTTGGAAATGGATGGGTTACCACACGGAGCCAGGTTAAGCAACTTTTGCCAAGGTTTGGAAATGGATGGGTTACCACACGGGGACAGGTTAAGCAACCCTTGCCAAGGTTTGGAAATGGATGGGTTACCACACGGGGACAGGTTAAGCAACCCTTGCCGTGGTTTGGAAATGGATGGGTTACCACAGTGGGTCAGGTTAAGCAACCCTTGCCGAGGTTTGGAAATGGATGGGTTACCATAGTGGGCCAGGTTAAGCAACCCTCACCAAAGTTTGGAAATGGATGGGTTACCACACGGAGCCAGGTTAAGCAACTTTTGCCAAGGTTTGGAAATGGATGGGTTACCACACGGGGACAGGTTAAGCAACCCTTGCCAAGGTTTGGAAATGGATGGGTTACCACACCGGGACAGGTTAGGCAACCCTTGCCGAGGTTTGGAAATGGATGGGTTACCACAGTGGACCAGGTTAAGCAACCCTTGCCGAGGTTTGGAAATGGATGGGTTACCACAGTGGGCCAGGTTAAGCAACCCTCACCAAGGTTTGGAAATGGATGGGTTACCACAGGGGGGCCAGGTTAAGCGACCCTTGCCAAGGTTTGGAAATGGATGGGTTACCACAGGGGACCAGGTTAAGCAACCCTTGCTGAGGTTTGGAAATGGATGGGTTACCACAGGGGGGCAGGTTAAGCAACCCTTGCCGAGGTTTGGAAATGGATGGGTTAGCACACGGATCCTGGTTAAGCAACTCTCACCGAGGTCTGGAAATGGATGGGTTACCAAAGTTTTTTTTCTTTACACCAAAGAAGTATAACTTCTAACGCGTGTACATAAGTACACACACCCCTTTTTTTTTATAAAGCCGAAAAAATAACTAGAAAATTTAAAAAAAAAGTTATCAGCTCTGCTTGACATTTCTCATTGATGAAAACAGATGTTGCTCTAATATATAGACAGACAACAATTACTTGATTGGTATGTTACAATAAAAAATACCATTGTATCAATTAAATCACTCGCACTCACACACAAAACATAAACTATTAAAAAAAATAAGTAGTTCATAAACTTGCAGATAAGATCATTCGTGCATACTAGAAATTGCTTCATAGCTTTTCGAAAAGTAATAACTTTACTTCATCAACTTCGAACACATCTTCCATCATTCCTTCCTTTTAAATACGAATTCATTACCAAACTAATTAATGAAGTCACGAAAGGATATTCACCTGTTATTTCATTAACCCAAACTTTCCTTAGTAAATAACATTTTTGATATTCATAATTTCAATGCAGTTAATGAAGAGTTATTCGACTGATTTTATCGCTGCTTTATATAATAATTAAAGCAGGGAAATGGAGGCGTTTTATTGCTAAAAGGATTAAATTAATCAGCCTCCGAAAACGGCGACGAAATATTAAGCACACCTACTAAAATGAGAACTTCAAAATTCATTTCTTTTGTACTGTCATAAATATATTAGATATTCCGTGACCTGGCAATAAGCTTGCGGAAAACAATAGACAAACTTTTGATTGATAAGTCCATAAATCTGAGGCCGGGGTTGTCTTAGAAGGAAAGAACAATATTTTCCCGAATCCTAAATACTAAACGGGATAAACATTTTTCATGAACCGAAATAAAGGAAATAACTCTAGTGGCCAGTGTTTGGTAGCGAAGTGTACCAACTTGGATCGATATTAATTATAGATATGTTTTATTTACTCTGAACAAATACACACATTTGTAAATATACCTTGCTTATTACATAAAGGCAAATTTGGGAACCAAACTATCTACTACTTACATACAAAAATACGAGGCTTTCGTTTAAAAATAGTTCAAACTCTTTACACATACCATTTTATATCTGATCGTGAGTTCGGTTCTACTGAATTAACTTAAAGCAAACAATAATCTTGTTGATAATATTGCACTCATCCGTATTAATAACGATCTTGTTTCTTCCGGATTAATTAACTCGGCGCTTTGGCAATTTAGGTGATTCACTTATACCTACCTACCTAATTTAAGTTAGTAACACATCACGCTATCCACTTCAACATAAAAGCAAAACTAGATTTTTTTTTACCTTTAGCGCTTAGTTTGATAAGACCTATATAACTTTGGTAATCTCAGGAAAGAGAAATAAGCTAAAGATAGCACAAATGTACAGTTTTTTTTTTTTTAAGCAAACAAAGTACAAATCAATGATAAAAATAAATTAGTTAATATTTATTTACATTTGTTTTTCACATTTACATTTGTTAGTGTTTTAGATATATTAAAAAAGTGTACGACTAAACGCCGACAGACACTACGCCGACAGACTGAACACCGACAAGGCTTTACTTCGACGGGACTCTTCGCCGACAGGACTCTTCGCCGACAGGACTCTTCGCCGACACGGCTCATCAGCGACGCAATGGGTAGGTTAGGTTAGGTTAAAACTGTGACCTCATCCGAGCGAGCGAAGCGAGCGGTGCCGCGGCAGCGGCCGGCGAGTGCCAGAAACGACTTGCATTAATAGATTGCGTCGCTGATGAGCCATGTCGGCGAAGAGTCCTGTCGGCAAAGACTCCCGTCGAAGTAAAGTCTTGTCGGTGTTCAGTCTGTCGGCGTAGTGTCTGTCGGCGTTTAGTCGTACACTCATATTAAAAATATAAGATTTTTCTATTACGATAAAAGCCATGATATACAATTAAATTATAATATTTTAATTTCTTCGTAAACTTGTATTGAAAAGCGTCATTTGTACACGATGCAAATATCCATATTTAATTATGACCCTGCCAGTCGCGGCTCCATAACACCCTCAAACTCGGCTCGTACGTGAATTACGCCTCGGCAGCAATGACAAAGTTTATCCATTTGTATAAAAAAATACTACTTAGAATTGGATAAGCAGTAACGATGATTAACTCTTATTCCTACAACCAAACGCAAATACTTTATATTATTACTGAATTTTGAGTTAAAATAATAAATACAATAGTGAATGAAAGGCACCCATTATACAGCAGATTTCTAATGCGGGGCAACTTTAATTATAAAATGTGTGTTATGATCAGCCGCCGCGTCTCCAACTACTAACTTACTCATCAGACAGTTTTTTCTAATGTTAAAATTGTATATGGATATTTTATTTTTGCGAAAATTATAACGATACCTTATAGTACGTTACACAATTAAATCCACATTAAACAGAAAGGAGCTTTCTGTGAAATGTATACAAAAGAGTGCATTTAGATAAGTGCTCATTAGGCGTTGATTAGGGGAGCGAGGCGAGTCGCCACAAGAGATCTGTCTTGGTGTTTTGTATGGCGATATGATTGAGAATAGCTGGGTCTCGCAGTGGATATGTGTCGGATGACGTGGAATTAATCTGCGTCGTGTAAATAAATGTGGGGAGTATGTCAGAACGACGACGGCGGCGACGAGGCGGGCGTTTGCCTCCTCGCACCGGAAGCGCCCGTTCTCAACAGATTGGAGAATATACTTGTGTACGCCGCGTAACGCTTGCCAAATTATTCTTTACCCCTAAAACAGGAACAAAGCCTTCATCATCTTATATAATAGACTCCAGTAAATCCACCTAGAAAATTGAAAATTATGCGTCGAGATGTGTTTCAAACAACCACTCACGCTAAGAATGTGTTACTGTTTACCTACACTCCAGAAAATTATGTGCTTAAATGTATTATTATGAGTCAAGAGCGAACATGAGAAAGAATATGATTCCAGTGAATTTGCCCCAAAATGAATGTACCTACTATTTAGTATACGATAATTATATCGTATCGTCGTGTTTGACGACACGGCTGGCGCAGTGGCTGAGCAATCGAATGCTGCGCTGCCTGTCGCGGGTTCGATCCCCACACAGAATACATATTTGTATGGCCCACAGATAGTTGTTCCGGGTCTGACTGTTTGTGCATGTGAGTTTAAATGTTTGTTAACGCACCCACGATACAGGAGAAATTCTTAGTGTGGGGATAAGTTAAAAAAAAATATTTGCCTTTTTTTAATTAGGAATATGAACGATAGCAACATGAACGTGTTCATTGTATATTATATGTTTAGCATAGATAGTCCATCCGTGCCAGCTTCCAAGTTAACTACATCAAAATATTGTTATATATTTTTGCTCATAGGCATAACCCAATAGTTACATACGAGTAGGTACATGTTTCGAAACGAATGTTGTAGGTACAAGTAGTTTTTCTCTCTGGGGAGAAGGAGAGAAAATTCAAAGCGTTACAGCTCGAGGTGTCTGCTTGTTAGTCAGCAAACTGTTACAGTGTGCAAGCGGTACCGTTTCTAGAGTATCCGGTATTTTTTCCAACTGCGCGTAGCGAAGAGTAATGTTTTTTTCGCACGTATTTATGTATGTGGGATTATTTATATCCTCGAAGCAACCCACTGGCTGGATGGATTTTAAAATTTGACGTGTAAATCGGCTCAACTGTAAAACAAAAATGTATTATGGTTTATAGTGCCTACGTATCATAACGATTCGAGGTTTGGAAATATAGGGCGTGATGAGATGATTAAGACTCACGAAATGATTATGGTATTACGGTAATGGTATTCTTCAACTCCTATTTTATAATGCTCGTGTTTTACGGAGATGACCCGAATTCGGGGTTTTTTAAAAACAAAATTTAAACCTCAATTACTATTGTCAAAATGCATAATAAACTCATGAATTCAATTGTTCGAAATGACCGTACCCAACCACTAACGACGTAAAGAATAATTATAGTTATTGCCAGGGCTTTATAAATAATCCCAAAATTAATCAATCGTTCATTGATATATGTAGTTCTTCGTGTTGTGTTATCGAAGTCACTAAGATACACAAACCCGACATCAATTTATTAAGATTCAATGTAAATTAACAATCTATCCTAATATCCAATTTAAAAACAAAATGTCACGTTGTCTATCGGACACATGTAGAATGTTGAATTACTATTCTAATTTATTATCAATAAAATAATATCAAATTATTTGAGTTGCAAATATTTTTATTGCACCTTTAGATTCGCGAAACACTGGGGATATATTAAGTAATGTCCTTATATTGAGACAAGATTGCAAAATTTTGCTAACGAGACACTTAGTTAATATGGAATATTACAGCGTACTGTTTTTTTTTTTAAATAATACACTATTTATAAAACTCTCATAGATGATGTTACTTTGCACTAAAAATATTATTAAATAAATAAAACTAACGACTTATTCCCCGACGTCATGAACAGTGAAAACACCGGATATATTAACAGCATTTAAGTCAAGTGGCACGAATTAAATGTTAAAATAAACATGGTCAGGCAGCCGTTTTACATGCGCGATTAATTCACGATGTAATTCATTTAATCAGTCGCTGTCAATGCAGCTTGCGTTTATTTTACGCATTAAGGAGATTATTTTGTGCTATCGGCCGTAATGTTATCACACATGTCGCCACGGACTGCTCAGTGCGCGCCGCGCTCCGCCAATTTTAAACTGAATATACAAACAGCTTAGTTAAACCCTTTTGAATGCACAGCTTTCATTTGTGTATGTAGCGCAAGCCACGACCATTGAAGTGGTATTTAAGTGAGAGTCAAGTTGCTGTAGAGATATCGAAAATCTGGGAGGACGATTGCTTGCGTAGGTTGCCATTTCAGACTAAGGGCTGGTTTTTCGATCGCCACTTTACTTTGTCAGATGAATAAGTTTGTAATTTTGTCAGTTTTGTATGGACCGTTTGTTTAAACATCGCATTTACTCTTGAAAAATCGGCTCTAGAAAACCAAATCGAACGTTATTTGGCTTATCATAAAATGCCGAACACCTAGCAACTGTAGGGAGAAAAACTTTTTGGATGTATGTCAAATGTATGAAATTTACCCATAAATATAACTCACTCGTAAAGTATATTTCAGCAACAAAAACACCGTTGGAACGTGACAGATGTTGCAATTGTGCCGGTGACCGTACTTAACATGTCGATATAAAAGTTTACCGGCTCGGCAGCGATCAACCGTTCCAAAACAGATTGTCGCGTGGCTCGGCGTTAGCGAGTCTATTCGTTCGAGCACGTGTTGCACACGTTAACGTTAAGTTTCACGGCGGCGTATAATCATAACACGATCCCTGCGCTCGCTGCACAATGGCTAGTCTGGGCGACATACACGCGCCTTGTTTGTGTTGCCGCATATAATAGAGCGGTAACGCCTTGGGCATTAACTAGTGCGCCGTGCGCCGATTACAAACCGACATTTTTGGCAATAAATTAAAAAATAACTACGATGTCTAGCTAGATGACTAGCTTGCCATTATTAGATAAAGTGTTTTTATAGCGTTTCGAAATCGAATCTATGTGAAATTAGACGAATACTATGTAACTTGATAAAGTATGTAAATGCGAGTTCTAGTAACCTTGTTTTATAATAAAAAGCGTATATACATAGTTCATTTAAGGTAAATTTTAGCTGGTTTATGTATTGTATTAAATGATGACAGAAAATACACCATTCTATTCCGGATAAAAAAAGAGTTCACATTGTGGTTAAATATTAAACAGCAAGCTTTGTACCACAAAGCTGTTTATTGATCGATTTAATCAGAATTATTTTTGTAAGTTTACAAAGAGTTATTGTATAACTCTGATTATATTCGAAATTTTAAAACGATGAAAATACATATGTATATTAATTTGATATAATGATGTGCCTATTTAAAAGATATGTAGTGCTTTGTATTCTGACATTTGGATAAAAAATAATGATTTATTATTTAAAACACATAATGTACATACGTGATGACCTAAGTTTTTATTGTTAATTATTTATAAATAAATTGTCACTAGAAAAGAAAAGTGATAAAAACTATTTATTATTTTTAAATACCTATTCGACTATACCTCACTTGAAATATTTTGTTGGTTTTCATTTTCACAAATATGGCCTCTCATGGTCACCATTTTGATTTTTTTCAGGACTAAGAGGAAGTGATTGACGTATGAATCATAAAAATCGGTCCAGGCGTTTAGTCTGTATAGTGCTTCAAAAGTAGTAGTAGTAGTAGGTATGTTAATACCTACATACATGAACAGATTACCTTCCTTTGCAGCGCGCAGTCAGGTAAAAATACAAAGGTGGGTTTACGCCACAATGCATTTTTTACCAGTCAACTTAATGTAAAATAGGACGGTATTGTGATGGAGTACCCTCAAATAAATAAGAACAAAATCATTTTACAACAAGCACACATATCTGCTGTCCAGTCCTGGAGTTAAAGCGTTGGATGGCTAGTTTTTCCCTGTCTGCTCCTTTCAGTACCCGGTGATTCACTCGTGCAAAGCGATGGCGAAATAGATCGGACTGTTAGTGAGCTGTGGCTAAGAGATGCCGCACCAAGAAACTGTGCTACAATAAGTAACACTGCAAAAAATATTATAGACGCCATTTATGATACAAACGAAGTACTGAAAAGCAGTAGCCGAGCAGACACAGCGCCCATCTGGTAAGCGGATCCTGCCTTCTCCACTTGGGATGAAGATCCGAACACCCTATTATTACCCTAAAGTTGCAATTACCAAGACACAGATACCGGACCGAGATGTTTATTTGTTCGAGAGATATATTATGTAATTTACTGCGGAAACCAAACCTTAGCAGAACTCAGTCGTTGAATGGCTAACACGATGCCCGTTAGTTGGAATGGATCGCCCACAAACTCTCTGGAAGTGGCTGTGCCCCTTGCTTTGGGAAATCCATTGAGCTATTACGGAGGTTTACCTTTTAAAAGGAGTTGGTGAGCAGCTTGATAAGCCGCTACTGTACTAGGCGTCAATCAGTAGAGCGAGCGATTGCCAAAAAAACGCAGCACCTCGCGAAATATGGCAGTAGGTACACGTACAAAACAAAAAACATTTTACGTCATAATAAAAATCTGTTGTGTTCCTTTTTAGGGTTCCGTAGTCAACTAGGAACCCTTATAGTTTCGCCATGTCTGTCTGTCCGTCCGTCCGTCCGTCCGTCCGTCCGTCCGTCCTCGCTTAATCTCTGTGACCGTTAGCACTAGAAAGCTGAAATTTGGTACCAAAATGTATATCAATCACGCCGACAAAGTGGTAAAATAAAAATTGGAAAAAAATGTTTTATTAGGGTAGCCACCCTATATGTAAAGTGGGGAGTGATTTTTTTTTTAATTTCAACCCTAACGTGTGATATATTGTTGGAAAGGTATTTAAAAATGAATAGGGGTTTACTAAAATCATTTTTTGATATAGTCAATAATTTCGGAAATAATCGCTCCAAAAGTAAAAACCAATGTGTCCCCCCCCTCTAACTTTTGAACCATAAGTTTAGAAAATATGAAAAAAATCTGAAAAGTAGAACTTTATAAGGACTTTCTATGAAAATTATTTTGAACTTGATTGACACAACAGTTTTCGTAGAAAAAAGACAAAAAGTTTTACAAAATAATTTCTGGACTAAGTTTGTAGTATAATCGTATATGCAAGCATTTTTTTTAACTTCGTTTACATATTTTATAAACGTATATTTTTTGAAACAAAAAAAAGAATTATTGAAATCGGTTCTCGCAATCCAAAATTATTAAAAAAGTATCAATTAGGAAATACAATTCTCTAGTGTTCAACGTCAAACAAATAATAAACTCATAAGTGGGAACACTTATTGTGACGGACGGGAAACTACGGAACCCTACACTGAGCGTGTGCCGACACGCTCTTGGCCGGTTTTTTTTAGCTGAGTTTAGCTTGTGAAAGTGGTGTGTAGCCCCGTCATGCATTTTTGAATTGACCAAATATTACACTAGTAAACATTTGAAACGACAAAGATTCATATACAATACAAATCCTATGAAATTGTAAACCTCATATTATACCAGACAAATACGAAACAACGGAGTATGAATAAGCTCAACAGAACTGTATTTAACATCACACCCTACAGCGTTGTAGGGTGTGATGTAGAGTTAAATACAGCGTCGACTCATATTACCACAATTCATGTTTGTGTAATTCTAAGTTCTACGTAAAGCTCTCCGGCGTAACTAAATAATTGTACGCAACTGTCAAATTCGTTTTAAGCATAAGGCTTATTTCTAGCAAAAGTAGGTAATATTTTGTTCTTTTGAAATTGTTTGAACAACCCCTTGTTATAAAAAAAAAAAAAACAAAATATATTGCGAATGACTAATTCATAATTGTTATTGCTACTTTCGAGTAGCTCTTAGTGAGAACGGCAACTATATTGTGTATGATTAATTCATACGGATAAGACGGTTCTCTACAAGTTCAAGAAGTCTCACAGTATCGGCTTTCAAAGATTCAAGTTGAACTTAGATAGGATTGTTTTGGAAGCCTGTGGACATCACTTAATATTAAACTTGTTTTTCCAACAGTAGGAGCAGGGTAGACAGCCAACATATAAATATAAATAAATTCTTCAAAGAGCATTGGGTGTAATAAACACTACAAATTGTGTTACTAGAGAAGAAAAAAAAGTAGCGTGTTTTGAACTTTGGTACCTGGTACCAAAGTGAGTTGAGTGTAAGTGGGTGAGGGTGTCTGTTTGTGTGTGTTATGTGATCGTGATCATGTCATCGTGTTGTGTTTGCGTCAGCATCTTAAGAGGTTATTTTGTGTAAATAATTCAGTGTCGTTATAATTGTATAGCTGGCTACTATGCATAGTTTAATGGTTGCAGTATGTATGACATATTTTCACCTATTTACCTAAAACTTTCAAAGCGGAGTAGTTAGCCAGGGCCACTGCCTGCTAGGGTTGCGGGTTATTTAGAGGGTTGATTTTTTTATAGCTCCAAGAAATCACAGACTTGAGTACCTATACAGTTTTAAATCCAACTCGATACCTTTACGCGTCCCTCAGATAAATAGTCTTAACAGACAGACTGACGGTCAACCAAGTGATACCATAAGGGTTCCCTTTTTTCTTTTAAGGTACGAAACCCCAAAATAGGTATTTTGAAAATGTATGGCCAGTACAAGACGCAGTCACTCTTTTAACAGACAGACTGACGGTCAACAAAGTGATACCATAAGGGTTCCCTTTTTTCTTTTAAGGTACGAAACCCCAAAATAGGTATTTTGAAAATGTATGGCCAGTACAAGACGCAGTCACTCTTTTAACAGACAGACTGACGGTCAACAAAGTGATACCATAAGGGTTCCCTTTTTTTTTTTGAGGTACGAAACCCCAAAATAGGTATTTTGAAAAAGTATGGCCAGTACAAGACGCAGTCACTCTTAGTCGTTTTGCTGAATATAGGTGCCATGGCGCAACTTATGAAAGGTCTTGTCTAGCAGTGGGCTGTGTTACTTGATCCATAACATAATGGATAACATGTATAACATCACGCCTGTATTTCGAGGAATACAGGCGTGTGATGGCGCGTGTCTGTGTGATGTGTACCTAACAATACAAAACACCTTAGACCAGTTATGCACAAATCCAAAACCCGTCGTTTTAGATACACCTAAACATTTTGCTGGCCTCAAATCCATGATATCGTAGCGGACATTTTAAAACAAAAAACACGAGCTTTCAAATTGTTGGACGGTTTGAACACAAACGCGGCAAACAAGACACAGTTAAATCACGTGTGTGGTGGCTCACACAAAGGGTTTATTGTGCCATACTGACATTGTAGTTTACAAACGACTGTCACTGGATGAAGCGAATGCTGTAAGTATCAGCAACTTACAGCCAACGGCCATTTTGGACCTTACTCAATCATTATTCTCAGATCTCTTGTTTGAAGCCTAGCTACTTAGAAAGATAAGCGACTAATGAACGGAGCCAATAGACCGTACAGGTATCACCCAACAAGCGGCTATCAATCTATGCCGTAAGTTACCGATTAAGTTAAAGGAGGTAGGCAGTCCCTTAGTCAAACAATAGAGCTGTATTGATGTTAAAGGGACAGCTGATTTAACCATCCTTTATCGTTTGGGTACACAGTAATAGCAACTATCCTGTTAAGATAGGTACCTTTATTTATATTTCTTCTAATATATGAAATTCTCGTTTTAGTTGCCATACCCCTTGGAAATGGCTTGACCGATTTTTCTGTAATTTTGTTATTTAGGAGGTCTGAGAAGAGAGAAAGGCCAAAGAAGATTGATGGATTGTGTAAGGAATGATATTTTGACGGGCCTGTTGGTCTAGTGGTTAGTGGCCCTGACTGCTGAGCCGGAGGTCGTGGGTTCGAATCCTACTTTGTGTGATGAGCATGATTGTTTCAAAAGGTTGAAAAGGTTGACTGGTAGAAAATGCCTATGGCATTAAGTCCGCTTCTGTACTTTGTGCTTGAAGTGTTAAATAAATTGTTTGTTCTGTGTCTGGTTGTGATTTATCTATAATATGTATGTATTTATAAATTATATAAGTATGCATATCAGTTGTCTGGTTACCATAACACAAGCTCTGCTTAGTTTGGGATCAGATAGCCGTGTGTGAGTTGTCCCAAGATATTTATTATTTATTATATGGAGAAGGAAGGAGTGACGTTTGATAGGGGAGAATGGAAGAAGAAAACATGTTGCGCCGAGCCCAAATAATGGGACAAGGGCAATAAAATGATGATGATGATGACGTAATAAGAGTGACTAAGTTCAAAAAAGGACCTGAGCAGCAGTTGAAACCGCACGGCACAGCTAGTTTTATATATAACACATTCTCGTGTCACAGTTATAGTTGCAATACTCCTCCAAAACGGCTAGACCGATTTTTATCATTTTCGTTTTATGTATATTCGGTATGAGAGTTGGCCGTAATGTATTTTTTTTAGCTGAGTAGCGGGTGAAACCGCTTGTCACAGTTAGTATTTATACATATATTTTTTGTCTATGCGTGACAATCCTTGTTTAGGATTCCGTACCTGGAAGAAAAAAAAAAATCCCTTATCGGAACATTTTGTAGTCCATCTGTTTGTCTGTCAAGACAGGGACAAGGTATCAAGTTAAAATTAAAACTCCTTAATCTCAAATCTGTAATCCCTTGGAGCTGTAAAAAATCAAACGTTTGAATCAGCGCAGTTAAAAGAAATAGCGGTATATGTCGTAAGTTTGTACGGAGCCCTCAGTGCACGACTCCGACTCGCCCTTAACGTTTTTTTTCTACAAAGTATAAAGTTAAATTTTCACTATGTTTGTAGAAGTACGGAGCGTCGTGCATTTGTTTTGTTTTTACTTAAAAGATAACATGATAACATCAAGTACGAGACTAGATGCAGATCCGCATAGCACAGTTGGGGTACGAATCTTGCGGATATCTGGTGAATGTGCAAATTACTACGTGCAGTAATTACAACTACAGAGTAATTACTGCAAGTAGTAACCTTACAGGCACAGGATTATGTTATGTCTTAGTGGATTGCTAACTTGCTAACCGATTTTTTTCTTATTCGATTTCGATTCGTTCTTCACAAGTTTACTTAATCCAGGGACTTGGTGGCCATTTACATCGATCCTTGCTCACACACGTTATTAAGTCTATACTATAGATATATTAACGACCTCTAATGGATCACGGTTAGTCCGCTACCCTATCACAACATGGCTGTGTTTGCCCAGCTAGAATTTAAGACTCCAAAATCAAAACACGCAATTTAGCACAACGTGATACGTTTTGGCATTAGGTTCTCGGTTGTACTTTCTTAAACCAGATAAAAACTATAAAAACTGCTACTGTCCAAAACATACTATTTACCCTCAATATACTAAACAATTAAAATAAAGCTCTATTAGATACATAGGTTATACAAGTTTGTCCAACACAATAAACTTCCTCTGCGGTCCCCGCTCATGATTAATATAGTTATCAAATTAGTTCGTACATATGAATAGCTTCTAGAGTTATAGTAATAATAATGTTATTTTAATTCCTAAACCTCTCTTGATCTTAAACCTTATTTAACTGCCGACCCGCCAGCTAGACCAATGCCAGCCTGTTGAACAATACAGAATCTGGAGCGGTTATTTTTCCGGTTTCTTAACTATTGACCTCACGCGAAGCAGATGATGAAGAAAAGTTCAGATTACAATAAGCCCAAAATATTGGTCAACCTAGCTTAAATAGTTTTTAAGAAGGCATGCAACAAATCATGTCAGATTGGACAGATATTACTACCTCAATATCGATCATGTACAGGTTGCGCCACGGAGACACTATCACAAACTCTTTTTTTTTGGGGTGGGAAATCATCAAATAACTTCATATCAGACTTTTACTGACTAAAACCGGTGGGTTTTAGTCAGTAAAAGTCATGTTCGTTCTATTGCCAATTGGTGACCAACCCGCAACCCCGGCAGGCGGATATCCTAGCAAGCCCCTCTGCGTTGCTGACATCTCTTTGAGGCGCGCGTGAAACACAAACGCGCCGGACGATAAGCTACTAAGTGCTCACCGTCCACAAGCCCGCATCTACGGTGGCCGGGAGTGGTCTCGCGGCGCCTGGGTTGGTTTGAGGTTCTCTCCCTCAAACGCCCAGACATCTCCTTCGCTAGCATGACTGCTTCGCAATAGGAGGTGACCGGGTGACCGCTCCCCATTCCCTCTCGCTACGGACTATGGACTGAACCAGGGCCGGAATCTTTATTGCAGTTTTTGCAGAATGATGATAACACCCAACAAATGACCAAGCACCGTGATATTAATATCAATAGTGTCTACTTGGCGCACATTTGTTTTGTTGATGACTTTGTTCAATCGCTGAATCCTTGGAAAACCACATACTAAAAGAACTCCTCGATGCTTCCTTATAAGTTGGCTTGAGAATGAACATTCCTAAGACGAAGGTGCTTTTATAAATTCCGCATGACTCTGTTTCAAGCTAGTTTGATATATTTGAAAATGAGTGTCTGAAGATGGTTGATTATTAGGATCATCTGGAATATTTTCTATCTTTTCACAAGGAGTCTTAAAAGATACACCAATTCCTAAAATCCGCAGCTTACGATGACCTACAGTGCCGAAACATGGATGCTCACAAAGGAGACTGTTTACCTAAAACGAGCTGCACAAAGGGCCATAAAGTGAGCCATGTTCGGCATAACCCTACTCGACCGAGCGCGTAACACCGAAATCCTTCGTTGGACGAAAGTCTACGACATCGGAGACAGAGCGATACGTCGCTAATGTCTAAATTTATGATAGAAGGTAAGTACCTTAGTGAGAATTTTGAACTGAAGTTTATAATTGAATTAAGCGATAAAGAGATGATTACGACGTAAACGTAGGTATATTATGTCGATGGACGATGAACAGATGTTATTTTCTTTTGTTGGTTTCAATTAATTGAATTACTCGTTGCATGAATATTATAGAATGTATTATGTAATAGCATGCACAGCTTTGCTTGTAAATATTTTTTGCATTTGAACTTTTAACAAGTTAAAATAACGAGCGAAACATGATCAAATATAAGCGCCTCGGACATGTTTATAGAAGCTCGCACCGACTGTTTCCACGAAACTGTAAATATATATAAATATATATAAATATCTTGGGACAACTCACACACGGCTATCTGATCCCAAGCTAAGCAGAGCTTGTGTTATGGTAACCAGACAACTGATATACATACTTATATAATTTATAAATACATACATATTATAGATAAATCACACCCAGACACAGAACAAACAATCATGCTCATCACACAAAGTTTGTCCTGGGTGGGAATCGAACCCACGACCTCCGGCTCAGCAGTCAGGGCCACTAACCACTAGACCAACAGGCCCGTCAACTGTGCGCAAGCGGTGCGCGGGGCGTTTCCCGTAGCGGCTGGATTGGTTTGAGGTTCTCTCCCTCAAACGCCCGGCCACCTCCTTTGCTAGCATTACTGCTTCGCAGAAGGAGGTGTTCGCTTCCCATTCCCTCTCGCTCCGGACCATGGACTGCACCAGGGGCGGACGCGAGAGATCGCTACCGCCGATCGCTTCTACGAGGCGCACTGTGTGCACGGTGGATCGCGTGTCCTCTGGGTGATCGTCACAATGGTGACACCGAGGCGTTTCCTCCCGCCCGATTATATGCAGGAACCTCCTGAAACTTCCGTGTCTGGTGAAGACCTGCGTCAGGCGGTAGGTGAGGACGCCGTGACGCCTCTCCAGCCACTCCTCACCGCCACTATTGTGGCGTGCCCTGCTGGATCGGGCTTACTAATATGAAAGATTAATTTAACACATACTGAGTATCTACCAACCAGATGGTTATGAACAATTAATAAACATTACGGATGATCTGTTTCTATTGCTATTAAGTTTGTAGAGAACTAACAATCTTCATTATTATTACGGTATGATTCCCTTGTGTAAATATAAGTGTTAAAGTTTGATGTAGGCATAGAATTGTTCAATATCTATGAAGTGGACTTTAACGAATAAGTATTGTTGCTAAAACAGCAGGTCCTACTACTGCAAAATATAGCGTAGTTTTCTGTTATCATTTTTTTTATTGGTGAATAGTGTTTATGTTATAGCTAAAATAAGCTAAAACTTATTTGTTTTTTCAATGACCAACATTCAACTAAACAAAATAGGTTCATAAATTTAATAGTCAAAAAATACAAGGTTTTTTTTTATATTCTAAAGAGCCATCTGTAAATAGCTGCATATTAAGAAAATTACAAAATGTTTACTGCAACAACTTTATGCAGCACAAATAAACACCAAAATATCTATTTCCTGGAGCACTTTATATCACAGCCACCGTTCTATTGCCCCTTCAGAGAATTGTACCATTTAAATGCAACACTTCTGTCCGATAAAAATCGACATTGCCCGATCAGGCTGGGACATTAGTGCCTGTCTTTGTATATACCGTATAATGCTCAAATAGCCTTAGGGTCAATGTACAGTGTAATGTTATTTTTTTTCCAACTTGTTTTATTTTACCAGGGCCTCTTACACAAGGGATTTCGGAAAAAAGCTACATTAAATGTACAAACAGAATAACTTAGCAGGTTTGCAGTATTTTTCATGATCTGGAAGTTTTTAAATAGAATCCAGCCCCATGTTGGCCGTAGCAAGGAAACCCTGGTCAAGGGGAGGAGTATCTCTGCCTGCCGCGGTTGCGGGTTGTTCTAAAGAGAAACCGCGGCCCCGGAACGTAAAGGGCAATGGAAGGAATATGGGTGAGTTTTAGTCAGTACAAGTCTGACATGCCCCCCCGCTCCACCCAGAGTGGGGGAAGTTATTTGATGATTCCCCCCCCCCCCCAAAGGAGAAGAGTATATGCATGCATTACGTCGTATTCATCGACAAACGATGGTGTGTGGTGGTGGTGTGTCCTTTTGTTTACTCGTTGCAGGAACTGATAGACGCTCAGTAGCGTCTATCAGTGCGCAAAATATGTTGTTATTTTTTTTAGAAAAATAATGTAAGCTTTAAAAAAGATACGTCGTAACTTAAAAACAAGTGCAGGTACCTTTGCATTCAAAATGGTTGGTTAACTACTTAAGGAAAACAAACACGTGATTTATGAAAACAAACTCAATTACGAGTTTTTAAAAACTTCTCCTTTTTGTTTCACTCGAATGGTTTCTTGCGAGTTGATTTTGAACAACTTTCCCTCGACCTTAAAGCTGTAACTTTGTGTACGAATCCGTTTCAATGAGAATACATTTATTTCTTGTAGTCTACCAAAACATACAGATCTTTCACTATGCGAACTATTTTGGTACAATTAAATTTAATTATGTTTATAAATGCGGTGTTTACCTTTATTGTTGCCCTTATGTATATTACTTTTGCAATTGTTGGTAAACCAATAAAAAATATACATGCTCATAACAATGCATGTATATATATTTTTACACGATTTGATGATACAAATTACATCATAAAGCGTTAGGAAGAGGTAAGCCTAACAGTACCTATACCAATAGTTCGACAGTTATGTTTGAGTCCTATGTAGGTAATAGAGGGCGAGTTTATTGACATCAACCGATCCCAAACCCAAACTCCGCGGCGGCTACTAAGAACAATCCAATAACACTTCGCATTTAGTCGCGCTTGTGACTAGACCACAAAAAATATCTGACAGTTAATAATTACAAAAAAAATATACCTATATATATCAAGCCACGTAGAAAACTTGAAGATTTTTATCACAGATTCCGTGTGGTGTCATAAACTTTCCACTTGTCTTCAACTCGCTTCTATTACGAGTTTGTCTGAGCTATCTCATGTCTTGAAAGTACCTCATGCTTATTCTAGTTTCTTTATAGAGCCCATAAAAGGAAATATCTGTATTCGTCTTTCTATTTTCTGTGACGTTTTGCAAACCGAGTACCTATGGCACTAACACAAGTTTAATGAAAACGTTGAATTAATTTCGAAGCTATTTTAGCAGCATTAATTAAATATGATACGAGTGTGTATTTAGTGTTTTATGACTGAAATGTTTAGTTTAATGAAAGTTTATTATAGCAGATAAATGAAACTAGGCACATTCATTTTTTACTAGTAAAGTATTGATAGAAAATAAGATGTTATATGTATACTACAGTTTTTTCAAAAACATGATATTGTAAAATGTGATATACGTATTTTGAATATAAATATGTAATTCGACAAGTATACGGTTTCCACCACATGTTTATGTTTGCATCTAAATTAACTTTTATTAAGGTTATTCAATAAACACATATTGGTATCAAAATATTATCCATTATTTAAAGTAATGTCATACAATTCCGCAAGAGTTCCTTGTTCGTAGATACCGTAATCGAGTTACTTTTACAATTTAAAGACATTTTACAGATGCTACGTACGATCTGTGCTACGCTGTAGTCTTTGTAGTAACGCGTCAGTTCTACGAGGGCTACGCTCTCATAGTTAATTCTTAAACTTTTTGGTAGAACATTTTGAAAAGCAAATTAGTCGTTGGAATTTGAAATTGAAATTAAGTGACTGATATTAGTGAAAAATACCTTGCAAGATAGCGTTTAATGGCTGTTATTTACTCCTTTTTTATTGAACTTTACGTAACTCACACAGAAAATACAACCTTAGCTTCATATGGACTGTTCGTCGAACCTGTCGGTAAGTGTTGTTAATCTACGCGTATTTGTTACTAGCTAGATCAAAGACCTATGCGCGCTTCAGGGAACTTCTTAAATTGTCGTCAAGCTAAAAAGTTTTTAATTATATTCAAAATCACATTTATACCATAAAAGTGAATGAATGTATGTGTGTGTATGTTTGTAACTCCTGCATTCTTAATCAGCTTAATAGATTTGGATGAAATTTGGAAGCAAGATAGATTATAATCCCGGATTAAGTTATGATCATACGTTTTGTTTCTGGGAAAAATCGCGAGGCGCAGGTAGTATGCTAAATAAAATAAAGTTTGCTAATGCCAAAATTATCAAAGAAGCTTCATTTTTATGTTCATAAATTTGTGAGTTATCTGTATTTTGAGTTGAAGAAACTAATATGACAAATCTTAAGCCCTTAAGCAAAGCATCGAAGCGTGTTTTTGTCACGATATGTGGTTTCTATAGTGACGATTGAATGAATTTTCGAGGGTACGCCTGGAAGGATAGCTTCTAAGGAAGGGTAGTGAACCAATTTACCTGCTAGAGTCAGATATCTGCACGAACGTATGAATACGCGCGCATATTTTGATCGATCTAAAAAGTTAGTTTGGATCTTTTGCGGTCAACCCCACCTTATTTTTAAGATTATTTTTGATTATAAATTCTATGAAATCATATTAAATCCTTCTTGCACTCATTAATTACTAATTACAGCATTAACCTATTGTATATCACGTTGATGCCCACAACTCAACGTCTAAAGGCATATCTTGTGTACTAAAGCATATATTTACTATGGTGACAGTATTGTCCTATAGGATACAACCTCGTCTTTGCTAGTGGTGGTCGTTATTCGGGACTGCGGTCACATTCCATTTAACTTTGGTCCTTAGGCTGGTTTTACAGACAAGTGGATGCTTCCGTGAAATACAATTTCTGCATTGTAGCAGGTTTATAATAGTGTGCGCTCTATGTATTATCACGTTTGCGTTTTCAATCAACAACGAAGATTGGTAACGCTTAGTGGAATTATTAATGGACACTGCATCAATACCATTGATACAAAATTGGTATTTTAGATCAATGTTATTGACTGGTGTCAAACAGCTATTTGATTCAATGGATATTCACATGACGCTTATTCGTAGCGAGAACGCGTAACTACAAGCATGTGTTTCAATATGTACAGTGTACACGTTTCCATTTTCATTGTGATGTTCTAGTCGAACTCCCAGAAGCGCATTCAACCTTTTTATAGCTGTTGTCCACATGTGTTCTCCTTGCCAAAGCAGGCTATTGAAACTATGAACTATGTCTACATTGAAATAAGCTCACGACGCGGTATCCTTTTATTTCACTGTATAACCAGCCTTACGGCTCTGGACGCCATCCACATCTTCATTCACGAACGAGGGTGGTTATGAATTTAATTAATCTTCATCGCAATAATTTAAACAAGATAATAAAACGTTTTATTGCACTTTATGAAAATGTGTTTATTTTATTGTTTATATTTTAGGTGACAGTATTTCGGGAAATCCAGTCAGTGATTAATGACGTAACAGTTTTTATATTCTAAATGCTACGTTTTAGTTTGCCCAATTTATTGTGTAGACATTATTTATTTTGTTTGTTTGTACCGAATAGAGTCCGAAACCATTGGACCGATTTTACCCATTTTTGCGTCATTATAAGCTAATCTTCCAGCAAGTAACAGAGACGCTATTATATCACCACGCAACGGTACTTAGGCGTTGAGGAGCAGGTAAAATCAAGGTTATTGCTAAGAATCATCATTAGTCGTAATGTACATAACTTAACTGATTGTGTGCGGTTAAATCGGAACTTTTTAAGCGTTTTACATCACACGTCATTTCATTGCAGAGCAAGAAACTAGTAATCGCAATGGTAAACACCAAGAAAAAAGCAAAATAGAAAATGAAATCAACCTTGTATTTTGCAATAATATGTATGCATAAGTTTGCCATCAGCTACAATACAAGTTTGTAAATAATTTATAAACTTGTGCAATAAATACCCTAGAATGGCGATAGTTAACTACTATATAACTTGGGGGATGAACTATTGGCGTAACGTGAATATATGCAAGGTTAAAACATTGTCTAGGTGTATTTGTTTGTTTCCTACTACTCTTCTTCAAATCAAATCATTTATTTCAATTAGACCATTACAGGCACTTTTGAATGTCAAGAACAAAATGAATCTACAGTCCCGGTCACAAGGCATAACAACTTGTGAAAGTACTGTAGTTGCCCATTCCAAAGCGTTGATCTCTATGGAGAAGAATGGGCAAGAAACTCCAAGGACACTCTTTTAAATAATATTTTTACAAAATCATATTTACATCATTCATATTGAGGTTATACAAATATGTGAGAACGATGTAGAAAGACGTGCACAGTAAGAACGTCCAAAGTAAATAATTCTTAAATTTAGTTTTAGGGTTCCATACCATAAAAACCGAACTCTTATACTAAGCGAGTGTAACGTGCAAATCCGGCCAAGAGCACCGAGGTTTCCGTATAAATTTTCGACATAAACGGTCTTATCTTCTGACTGCGTAGACTTAGAGGATTGATTTTTAACAGCAAAAATGGACCACAGACTTGTGTATATGGTTTTAATTTCAACTCGATACCTCACGTGTTCGTGAGATAAAGGGTCTTGCAAGACAGACAGACGGACATTAAAGTAATCCTATAAGGGTTCCTTTTTCCTTTTGAAGTACAGATCTCTTAAAAACGCAAATCTGTAACCTCCCGTAGTTATATTCTTCTTCGAGAGTGTATATTTACTTCTCATATTGTTGTTTATTGAACGGATCATTCTATACATTTCATAAGGTACTACGTATATACGTATTACTAATTACTTTAGGATGTTAAGTAACGAGACATTCAGTACGTCTCTTAGCTATTATACATTATGCAGCCACGTTTGACGTGGACAGGTGCACAAGGGTATTGATGTCGGTCACGTGTCGCACTAGCGGTCATATTTGATAGCGAAACTACAAACACGCACACACACTCACAGCCCATCTCACAAACACTGCAGTACGCTTGTAATCTTCGACCGGTGAGACAGATATGCACCTAACAGTAACATATTTCGCCAATTATCTTTTAAGCTCCATGTATTTGGGGCCATCCTATTTCTAACAACCGGGCAGAAATACAGACTATTGCGAAATGCCTAATAGAAAAACCTAAAAAAAAATTGACCGAAACGGGAATTGAACCCAGGACTTCGTGCTCGGCCGTTGCGCTTGCTTCAACAAACTAGAACAACACACAACAAGATCACATGACATACATAGGTACTTGTGTAGCGAAAAATGAAATCAACTATTTTTTATATAAACAACTTTAAACGGATTCACATTGACATTTGAGGATAATTGAAATAGTCGAAATAATCGAATTGGCCCGCAAAACTGTGACCCATTATTTCAAACGCAAAAACATTTAGCATAAAACCCGAGCGTGTTACACAGCAATTGCAATCAACAATAATATAACGACAGTTCCGACCTAGCGACTGAACCACATTAATGTTTCTCAAAAAGTTATAAATGAGGATAATTCCGATTTCCGCGACAATGGCATGCGAAGCCCTTCTGAGTAGAACTCATAATTTATTTTGCTTTGTGATTTTTCATCGCGTTTCTCGGCCGCGCCATTTGTATAGTCACATTTCATACGATACTAGCGTCACTTTTCACCCGGATTTACGCTATGGTCTAACTGAACCACCCCTCGGTAGTCTCGGAGCCTTGCAAGCTTGCTTATCTTTAACGTTACTCGTTAATTCTACGCCCGCATCCACGCGTCTACCCACAAGACTTTGCCAATCGCTAACGTATATTTTATTCGACTACAATTCTGCACAGTTTCTGAAACACGAAAATACTGTTTTCATGCGTGTATTGAAACTACCTCTGCGGTAGCTTTAAAACACTAAAATATTCAATTCCATTTAAATATGGATGGTCAGTAATGGTTCTAAAAACCATTCGGACGGTGTTACGTTACGCTTTTTTTTTACCAAAACAAATATGAAAAGAAAATTACACTTAAAGTAATTTAATAACTATGTTTTTTAGTCAAACACTGAACCAGTTATGATCAAAATAAACGATCGTAGAGTTACTTATTCATTGTTTGTTAATATCAAATTTTAAAACTTATTCTCTTGTTTATGTCGTGTTTAAGCCTTTGTAGCATACTCAATTTGTCGAGCTTATCATATTAACGTTAAAAAATACTTGATGAGCGGTCCTAGCACGAGCCTGCGGTTTCAACGTAATGCAAATATGTAATTAAAAAAAACATTTTAGCTGAGCTTGGGGAGCTATTACAGAGAGTTAGTTAAGTATGGTCAACACAAAAAAAAACCGCGCAGGCACTGACATGATGAAATGCCGCTAAACGAACGTTTTATAATAACCTACACAAAAATTTGATGTTAAACTCTCGTTTACTTATATCGATATTTGCATTTATAAGTAAGTGGAATTAAAGAAAGAAACGTGGAACAGGACTAATGAATTGCTAGATGTTATAAACGACCAGCCAGAAAATAAAAAAAAAATTGACAAGACTCAAAGAGACTATTACTATAAAACTCCGTTTAATAGAACTTTCTAGGCATTGCATACGATAGGTAAGCCTTGTAAGCGTATGGAGACATCATTTAATACGCTGAGGTGAACCTTATTGGTAAAAAGACTTTTTGTATTGTATTGCCTATTTCAAATTATTCAATAAATATCTCCTGTTGACTTTGATATACCATTATATTTATTGATTTGAATGAATTAGTAAATAGTATATTAAATGAGTCTTTATTTATATATTCAAAATTATTTAAATGCCTTAGTTAAGGTAGTTAATATAGGGATCATTGCTAAACTTAACATCTGTAACATGTACCTACTTTCTGTGCAAATAAAGAACTATTTTATTCTAAATGTATTACATATAGTATGTAGTGTATTATATTCCTTGTAAATGAGTGGACATGGTTGGCAATGTAGATTCTCAGACGGCTGTTAACGTATTATTTTATTTTAAGTTTTGTAAAGTAAGCAATGCCTTATTGACGGGCCTACGCTGTCCTCTCATACTTAACAACATCTCATCTCATACGTAACAACAACATTGTAAAAACAAATGATTTTAAAAAAGTAACCATGGAATTTCTTGCCGGTTCTTCTCCTTAGGAAACGACCAACCCAAACCGTGCATCTTTTCTCGACGTTTTATATGTGCCCATGTACGCCTAAAAGAAATAAAAATAATTTGGTTTTGATTTTGAAAGGCGTTAAACATAATTGACCACAGGCGTGCACACGGTCTAATGACCGGGTAGGCAGCGTATTTTTTTCCGCGAAAATTAGGAAAGATTCCGCAATTGCACGTGTTAGTTAGTCTTTTTTGCCGCGGAATAAAAATTATGTAAATCTGTAGGTATACCCCGAATGACTCCACACTGTTGTATTATTCGAATTAAATAACAGGCACGGAAAACAATATAATTTATTTGTGTGTATGCAACCACACAGCCAGGAGTATGTTTCATAATTTTTCTTATTAAATTTACGACTTACATTACCTTTTTGCTGGGTTAATGCTGGTAATTCAAGCACACATCTACCTTTCGACACTATTTGAAGCTTTTCATTAAACGACAATTGAGAAAACCTACCATTTATTACTTTTAACAAACACACATTATAGAATTTAGAACAAATCGAACTGAATTTGCGATTCGTTAATTAATTATTCACAAAAAACAAATATTAACTGCAAACTTCACATAAACATTTCAAAATTTTGATAATAAAATGTTGACAAATAAAATTGCATCACTTTCAACCGGAATTGTACATAGCTAATGACTTCTTCAACTTGTCGTATAATCTCTGTTGAGCGCCAATCAGTAAAAAGCTGAGCTGTACCGACCAATGCAACGAGCTGTTCATGTCGCAACGAATTGCGACATGAATCGCGGCCCCCGATTGGCTTCTCATGCCGCAGGAGATACGTCGCTGTGTGAGCCATACACGACGTGTCTGTACACGAGGTTTTACACACACACGCATACTTCATGCCTACATTTATCAATGAACTAAAGGCACTATTGAAGTTTGCCTATAATTCGCTCGTGACGATCTGTTGAACGCGAAACGCCTGCCATAGTGTTAATTTAGGGCGTTGTGGAACGTTGCTATTATTTTTACGTTAGGAATTTATAAAAAAAGTTTAAATTAATTAGATATTTGTTTATTCTTTGATTTTTTTTCTTTCTTTGTTTACCTATGGAGTCTAGGGTAGGCAGTGTCTTTTTGCCTATAAGGAGTGCACGCCCCTGTAATTGACCTATCTCCAGGTGACAACAACTTCTCCTTCTCTTATTAATACAATCGCGACAAGTACCGAATTCGCAAAATACTATACGACGATCAATTAAAAAGATCTTTTCCTTTATTTTGACGAAGATTCGCCAGCAATAGTCATATATTTTATAGTGTACCATGTTGAAAACTTTGTAGCTTTAGCTAAGCACACTGTAATAATACCAGCTAGGCCGGCGAGGCTTAAGAATCGGAGGACTGTAGACTGCTGTAGAGGCTATGTTAGCTTAATACTTTTGTAAAGCGAGCTATTTAACTAGTTTTGAAAAATAGGTCAAATCTTTTACAAAATGCAGAGAAATGGTGTTGCCTTTCTCGTGTCAAAAATTTGACCACATACGTACGTACGTGTACGTATACGTATTGTTTTGGAAATTACTGAAGTTCTAATTATAAGCTACTTGAGATATATTTCACTTCTGTTGGTCTTGCGGTCAGAGTACATAGAAAAATGCCCATGGTCCTTTTTACCTAGGCGTGGAATTTAATTTATTTTAGACTAGACGGTACCTACCTTCCCATGTGTCTATAATCGCAACGAAAAATAATTAGCACCGTTTTATTTTAACGGTAAATGTTACTTGTAAAAATGGACGATTAGAAAGAGCACACAATTATACTTATGTTTTTATTGCCTGACTACAAAAACCCGTGTACCCTTGCATTTTAGTAAATCTTCATTTCATTAAGGAAAACTTTCCGTAAAAATTCAGGTCAATTAAAACAGTATTTCGTCGAATTTAGTCGCACGAGTAAACTTGGCAAATACCATTAATTAAAGTGGAGTAAACATTAATATCAGAAAAAAGGTACGATTAGATTAAGTGCAAGAGTTTTTATTTCTAAGATTCCGTACTAAAAGGAAAACGGAACGGTAAAATTTGCGCGTTTTTGTACATACGTCACAAAGACTTTTCTCGAGATCTACGTTATGTAAAAAAAAAAAAAAAAAATTATTTGTATAGGATAGGTAAGCTGTTAAGATCAACAGCCTCTTTCCCATTGTCTCCCACTTTATTTTTTTCTCGCAGTCTGATATAATGTTTGTCCAATCGGTTTTTGAATTGGTTCAAAAGAATAGCCGACCAGAGACGAGTCATTATTAGAAACAAGCTGTTGTCAGACGATACTTTAAATAGAATAAAATATGAAATAGCAGAACAACTCAAAAGAGAAGAAGAAAGTATGAATCTTACACAAAACACAAACACTTTACAAGAACTTGACACGAATACTGAATATTATGCAACAGATTTAATTATAGACAACACTCAACTTACTGCAGATAATCCTATAATTATGCAAACACAAAATAATATTGATTTTGACCCTGCTTTAGTAAACTCATTAAGTAACGAATTAGAAGCCAATATTTTAAAATACAACGGATTGGACCCAGCATGTAGACCATTACTACCAAAACTGAGACCAACCCGTCAATTGTCAGAAATTATTAGTATATTTAATGAAAAGATTATCCCTCCCAAACTATCAACACTAGAAAACTTAAGCGATACGCATTCTTTAATATATTCCATAGCTATTAGTGTTGCAACTCACTTAAAATTAAAAATAAACTTAGACAGATCTAGAAGTAGAGATAGAAGTAGAATAAAAAACGATCCACCATGGAAACAAAGAATAGAGACAGATATAGAGCAACTAAGAAAAGACATAAATAGACTAACTCAATATAAAAACGGTAACACATCAAGGAAACTAGAAAATAAGGTTAGACAGATAATTAAAAATACTAGACATCATGGCGCGCATGAAAATTTCAACAAGAGAATAGAAGATCATTTAGACACGTTAAAACAAAAACTTTTAGTAAAAAGCCATAGGCTGAAAAGATACAAAAAAGCAAAAGAAAGAAAAGATAATAATAGATTATTTAAAACAAGCGAAAAACAGTTTTATAGAAAATTAAAAGGCAACGAAACTACAATCAATAACCCTCCAACTCAAGAATCCTTAAAAGAATTCTGGCAAGGAATCTGGTCGGACAGCACTGACCATAACAGAGAAGCTGGATGGATACAAGAGGAAATGGCTAGGTCAGAAACAATAGATGAAATGTCATTCGAAGATATAGATACACTCGAAATAAACACAATTATAAATAGAACGCACAATTGGAAAGCAGCGGGAATAGATGGTATTCATAATTTTTGGTTTAAACGACTACACTCAATTCATAGTATTTTAGCAGAACAAATAAATAATATTTTGAAAGGGAACCAAAATTTACCAGATTTTTTAACTAAAGGAATTACATATATGATCCCTAAGTCAAGTAGCACACAGGATCCATCACAGTATAGGCCCATAACTTGCTTACCAACATTATATAAAATCATTACGTCATGCATCACTAACAAAATTATCAAACACACTGAGCAATATAATATTTTAACAGAAGAACAAAAAGGGTGTAGGCGCGGTCATATGGGATGTAAAGAACAATTAATAATCGATTCCACTATTTTAAAATACGTCCAGAGGTCTAGAAAAAACTTATACATAGCATACATAGATTATAAAAAAGCATTTGACAGCGTCCCCCATTCATGGTTAATTGAAGTATTAAATATCTATAAAATCAACCCATCCATTATAAATTTCCTTAAGAATACCATGGAATCTTGGAGCACTACACTTAAATTACAAACTAAAACTGCAAACATATCAGTAGACGAAATAGCGATTAAAAAAGGTATTTTTCAAGGGGACTCATTAAGCCCTCTTTGGTTTTGTCTAGCTCTGAATCCACTTTCCCGAGCATTAATCGAATCTAGATTAGGTTTTGATATAAAAGATGGTAGGACAATATTGCACAATATCACACATTTACTTTATATGGATGACTTAAAATTATATGCTAATAAAAATTCAGATTTAAACGATTTATTAAACATAACAACAGCATTTTCGAAAGACATAAGAATGGATTTTGGACTAGACAAATGCCGGAAATTAAACATAGAGAAGGGTAAGATTAAAGAAGGGAATTATTCAACAGACACCAATGAAGTAATAGAAGCGATGAAAAATGAAGAACTATATAAATATTTAGGGTATAATCAAGCAAGACTGTTAGAACATAAGACTATTAAAGATAAATTAAAAAAAGAATACATTAATAGAATTCATTCTTTATGCAAAATGCATCTGTATAGTAAACATCTATTCAAATCCATAAATACTTATGCAATACCGATACTCACTTATTCTTTCGGAGTAATTAAATGGTCAAACACAGAACTAAATGCCCTAGAAGTTAAAACAAGAACCACTCTGACACAACACAGATATCACCATCCCAAATCAGCAATAGAGAGAGTAATAATGTCCAGAAAAGAAGGAGGCAGGGGCTTAATAGAAATTTCACATCTTCATAAAAGATAAATCATAAGCCTAAAGCAATTTTTCATACGAAAGAAAACCAATAGTCAGCTACACAAAGCTATTATACAAATAGACAAACAATATACACCACTAAACCTTAGCGAGGATAGTAACATAGAAACAATAGATAAAGCGAGACATCTAGAAGAGATACACAGAAAGTGGAGGCAGAAAGAATTGCATGGAAGACATCCAAACGACATACACCAAACACACATAGATAAAGAAGCGTCTAATAAATGGCTGGAGTTAAGTGGGCTATTTCCGGAAACTGAAGGGTTTATGTTAGCCATTCAAGACCAAGTTATTAATACTAAGAATTATAGGAAATACATAATAAAAGATAATACAGTTAGAAATGATTTATGCAGAAAATGTCACAGCAAACCTGAAACAATACAACACATCACAGGAGCTTGTATCACACTCACTCAAAATGACTATACACACAGACATAATCAACTAGTTAACATCATACACCAAAAACTAGCAACCAAATTTAAACTCATACTGGACCCATACACACCATATTACAAATATACACCTAGAGCTGTTCTAGAAAATCAATTTTACAAAATATATTATGACCGCAGTATAATAACAGATCACACAATATACAACAATAGACCTGACATAACACTTGTTGATAAAGAAAACAAACACACATACATAATAGATATTGCAGTCCCTAATACTAACAACATACAAAAAACTATCACGGAAAAAATTAGGAAATACACAGAACTACAAGAGGAAATTACAAGAGTTTGGAAAATGAATAGGGTCACCATAGTTCCGATAGTAATTTCAACAACAGGCGTTATCCCAAAGCAAATATTCAACAGTTTCAATGCTCTTAGTCTATCTAAATACACATATCTCACACTACAAAAAGCTGCAATATTAAACACTTGCCGTATAGTAAGAAAATTTTTACAATTAGACCTAGACAACAATTTCGCAACAGTACAGAATAATTTACCATCCTAAGCCAATAACTAGAATCTCACCTTGGTTCACACCCGTGAGATTCTAAAAATACCAGGTACAAACCTGAGAAAACTAAAGTTTAAAACCACAATAATAATAATAATAAAGCCTTTTTATTTCATGATTTACAACATTGGCACTTAAAATACTACAGCGAAATAAGTTTAGATTAGTAGGTTATCTTAGATTATGTTAGTGATATTTTATAAGTATAATTATAAGTTTAAAAATATATATAATTATAAGTTGACATGAACCCCGGTTTGGGTAAAGGCCTCCTCCAAAGATGCCCATTTTTGACGGTCTTGTGCTATCGAGAACCAGTTTACGCCAACTGATCTTTTCAGATCATCGTCCCAGCGGGCTAATGGTCTCCCCTTTCCTCTCTTGCCAGGTGGTCCTTGCCACTGGGTAACTCGTGTGGTCCACCTTCGGTCAGACATTCTCGCTACATGGCCAGCCCAACGCCATTTCTGTTTTTGAGCATAGGTTAAAGCGTTTATAACTTTAGTGACGTCCCTTATCTTTGTGTGTCTTATTTTTTGCATCTTCTGTATGTTTAACATGCTTCGCTCTAAACCTCTTTGACATGTATTGATTTTATTCATAGCTTGTGTAGTGAACTTCCAGGTCTGGCTTCCATAAGTTAAGCTTGGCAGTAAACATGAATTCATAACTTTGGTTTTAAGGGTTATTGGTAGGTTACTTTTAAATATTTCCTTTATAATTAAATCCTTATGAGACATAAATAGATCGTCAGTAGAGTATGTTCAAAATTAAAATGGAAATTCACAGATATTTTTAGGTCACCCCGACTTCCGATGTTCAGGAAAAAAGAAATTAATGTCGCGTTAGGGATTAAAGAGGTTTCTTAAAATAGATTTTCACAATGTTTAGTACAGCGGCCTTGAAAATTTTTACTTTAATTCTAAAACATTTAGTCGATCATAAATACATTCGTATTTTTCTAAATTATCTTAGAAACAATTAGTTTGAGAGGCCGTAAAATCATGTGATCTAGATCATATCAATACCGTTCTTCACCTGGTTGCTACATTTTTTAGCTGAATAAATCGCTGTTTGCAACAAAAGTGCTAAGTGTATTCGTATGACCACATTTTTCTACCTACCTTTTATTGCAACCCTCAAGGCTTGAATGGTTTTAACCACACATGATCGGAATTCTTCCTTGAAAGGATAAAAGCAAAAAAGAAAATACTTTTAACGGAAACAAGCGTGGGGTGTGTCTTTTGCCTGTGTAGGTAACCAAAATATCAACAACAAGTGATATATTGAATTTGGTTTTAGTCGTGCCTTGTCTCATACCGTTACCTCTTATTTAGTCACAAAAGTTCACTGTAAAACATTTTAACTTTGTTTACAAAAGAAGCTTATGATAGGTTGATATAAAACGTAAACAAAATAAAGATTGAGAGGGACTGGTAGCGATCTACGGTTATTGTAAAATTGGCAAAATTCCACTCTACCAGCTCAGACACCGATGTGACCGCATTTTGATGGACATAGATATAGTGTGATGGCGGAAATTATAATATTGATATAGAAATTAGATTTCCAGCAAGAAACTTCATAGCTACTATTTTAAAATCATTTGGTTTTATAATGTTATTGTAACACCGTTATTACCTACTTAAGTATGTAAGGACATCGTAGACCCAACAATAAGTAATGACTTATAAAAAAATATTACAAAAAAAAAATAGCTATGTGAAACAACTGGCACAGATGTTACTGGGAGTACTGTCATTATTCAGACCAAAGGTTGTATAAATACGTGATTAGACAACTATTGAAAAAAACAACTAATTGAAGAGATTACAAAAAATATATTGAGAATAGTGAGAGACATCCACAAAATCGTTCAGTTTATGAGCTACCAGGGAGGCCGCATGCGCAGAAGGAACTACAGCCAGACTATCTCAACGCAGTCCTTGATTTTGTAATATTCTTTTTTAATAAGGACACGTTTGATGTAGTTTTATAACTTTCCATCGGTCAGTTCAGTAACTGACTTTGGCAACTTTATTATTAGAAACTGTTTATTAGAAAATGAGGAGCAAGTTTTAATAATATGGGAAATACAATTTCGTGTTTACTGTGTGTATTCATATTATGGAAGTCGCTTCTAGAGCTTCACTACAGCAAAAGTGTTTGCATATCATGTCTTTGAATTCCTCCATACTGCTCAGGATTCTACTTTGGAATCTCTCGCTAAGTTCGTGATTCAATCATAGAATCCTTCGCTTGCTCTGCACTCAAAATCAGGACTAACTTTACTCTCTTGTTGCACAAATAACTGTTGCACGAAGTTGATTTTATCAACAACTAAAATCTTACTACGATTCGAACTGCTGTTCGAATGTTTGCGGGGATGAATGAATAATGGTTATCATCTTTTTAAAGAATTTATAGGGTCAAACAATAATACCCAAACTTATGTGCAGTTGTTTATCCCTTTGCTACCCTTGTTTACAAGTATTTGCATCGTTGTATTTTTATTCAATTGGTCAATGACTTATATTTAGAATACACATTGGTTTATTACTTTCAATGATATAATGTAATGGTTTTCGAGCAAATTTGCTGAGTAACATTCGATTGAGCTGACGGAATAGACGAAATTAAAATTATTTCGTTTTTATTATTTAGAATTGAATTTGTTTTAAGTGACACTACGCAATCTAAAAAACAATAAACTTGAAGATAGGTTATTTACTTCTATCGCTTATTAAAAATTTGATCAAACATGTTTGATTATTATTTGAGTCGCAAATAAATCGTAAGATTTTAATATCTTACTAAATTCATCCAATATTAAATTGTTTAATCATATGTTGTAATGGTGATTAACATTTAGTTATGTATTTGATTCGTCGTTCTAGCTTTATGTGTCAATATAATCGTTTGTACAGGATATATTTTTGAATTGGTAGATGTCATTTGGGTAAGTAAGATTTATTCTATGACTTTCTCCTCAAACTAATGTGATTGTAACACTACAGTGTTAGTAAGTTCAGCTCAAATGTCCATAACTTTAAGGACACAAAGGGTGCCCCGCGGGCTCCTTCTAGATCTGCCTGTAAGCCTTCTCTGTTTGTCTATTCGTCCGTTAGTCCGTCTTTCTGTAAATCCGTATATATTATGCTCTACTCGTTTAACTTTCCCAGGGCTCTATTTCAAATATATGTTTAACAAGCAGCGCTTTTAGGTAACTTTATCATATTTGATTATCATTTTTTTGTCGAATACACCAATGTCGTGTGGTCGTCTCATTTCAATAACACTCACTGACGCATGAGTCTAGATAATATTTTTTTCTAAGAAAAAATATACGTGCGCGCGTTGAGATACAAATTATCTTTGACAATGAGGAAGGTGATCAACAGAACCAAACCATGCATTTCAGAAGTTTTGAAAATCAATAAACTTGAAGATATTTATTTACTTCTATCATATATGAAAATTTGATCAAACATGTTTGATTATTATTTTAAAAGAGATATTTTATATATTGTATCTAACTATACAATTGCAAAAGATACTTAGAGTTTTGGTAGCCGGTCGTAAAATTATACCCGCTGCCAAAACCTTAAGTAATTTCTTAGGACCGACTCGTAAAGGCGCAGTAAAACAATTGGGGAAACGCTAGACGAAGAATAAGAAATAAAACGTTTGTTACTGTTGCTAAGCTCGATTAAGTTGGATAAGTCTTGAAAGGTAGAGGACAAAGCTCACTTATTGTAAATAAATTTTATCTTCGTCTCTTGGAAATCGTTTTTTTTTCTTTTCATGGACAATATTTATTTTTATTTCTGTTAGATAACTGGCTAATAAATATAAAGGCACATGTTTAAATAACAAACATTTGCGACAATAACAAGGCATATGGCTTATCTCAGTGAATGGTTAACAACTAGTTATTGGAGGACGGTTTCAATGTTTTTTTCACTTTTTTTGCGCAAAAGAATAAAATAAAAATGTAGTTCTGTAAAACATTATTTTACATACCAACAAAAAGTTGTTTCAGGCCTCAAATATAACTTTGCCTATTAGCTGGTATGTTGCAACGCATCTGCGGCATTTTATTCTAATTTAAATGTAACACTGAACTTTGTGCCGGGGTTCGAAAAGATACCGCGGCCCCGGAACAAAAAGGGCAATGGAAGAAACATGGGTGAGTTTTAGTCAGTACAAGTCTGACACTTGTCCCCCCCGCTCTGGCTAGAGCGGAAGAAGATATTTGATGATTTCCCACCCAAAAAAAAAACTCAAATTTGACGCCGAGTTGCATGAATATTTGTCAATCAGTCCTGAAGGGTCCGTTTACATCTTGTATGTTAAAGTGAAAATATCACCTACTTTGCAGTTGAAATAATTAATTGTTAAAACAGGTTGGCTCATTTTCGCATGAATCCCATACGTATTGAGAGAAATGGATGCCATTACGTAAAGGATGTTTAGTTCATTCTTGAGATTTCGTTCTTTTCTTTTTGCTATCCAGTCGCAGTAACGTACAAACCTTCGCGGTGTAAGTAACTCGATATGGCCCATAGTACGACTTTCATTCTTTTGTTATCGTTTATCCTTCACACAGTTTTGGTGAGTCACAGTTAAAACGTATTTCACTGAAAAAGATTGGGGTGGATATAACAGCAAAACGTTTTATTTAAAACCAATTTGTTATTGTTTGCTTTGTACAAACGTGTGCCCAGCTGCGAATGCAATGTGCCGTACAGGCATACACCCACTGTATTCATAGCGTGGCTGTATACTGTTCAATTTTGGCACACATTTGTTTGATAAAATAATAAAGATTTTATAAAAGAATTATTGATTTTGCATGCTCATTTTCCAAATGGATTTATTGTTGCTTCTACAACTGCAGAAGCAATGCGCAATTAAATTTGATGAATACAAATACCTAATGGATATACAAGAGGAAACGGCACATAAAAATAAATACTATTTAAGTTTAAAATTAAATTAATCATAAATTTAATGTGTAGTTTAAATAATATCATTATTTTAGAAACCTGAAAGCAAAGCGCGTCGTTTTACCAACGACCACCGATGCGAAAACCAACAACCACCACGCAACCGCGGTAATAATGATAATACTAATTGCACTTAGAATATTGATATGCATAGAGGCTAAAAACGTACATTTAACAGGCCCTTGGCTACAGTATCTTTGATTTATTTCAAAACACAGATTCCGGAGTGAATAAAATTATGACAGTTTTTTTACAGTCATTCAAAGTTAATGTATGGAAGCTGTATTAAATTAAACCTATTCACAAAACCTATAATGTAACCTCCTCCGTATCTTTGGATTATACAGGTTGTAAATAAAATGTTCACTATTTTGTACTCTAGTAAAAACTATTGCTGCGAAACGACTTTTTTTAGGGTGAATTTCGCGTCTCAATCTAGATATAGGTAATTCTCATCAAAAAATGTGCTGGTGGATTAAAATTGTAACATCAAATACTTTTATTTAAAAAAAAAGTTGTGAAAAAGGTGGATTTTTTCCAAAATGTTTCAAAATTATCTAATATTTTTTATGAAATGAGAAAAAGTATCGATGGAAATCGAACCCACAGTCCCCGGCTTAGGAGGGCTGACCTATAGGCCACAGGAGCTACATTATAGAATATTGAACTGGCGACTGTATTTTACCTCGCATTTGCACCAAAGTAATATAACATAAAATATATTCTAAGTATTGGGTCTAGCTAATAATTTTATCTATCATATAAAACTAGTGTAAAATTAAAAGCATGTGATTAAAATGGCAGCATTGATGGTGTAGTGGTAAGGGCCGCGGCTTACCAGTTGTAGGTCTTGGGTTCCAACCAAGTCACGTGCATTATTCATTTGTGCAAGTTATTTCATCACTATTGCTCTTAAAACGACGAAGGAACATTGGCAGGAAACCATGAAACATGAAGTAAGAATATTATATTTTAGGAATAAAATCGAATATAATTTGACATCTAACAACTTCCTCATAAAGAGGCCCGTGTCCCAGCAAAAAGAAAATAATATGATAAAAATAACCAAAAAAGTTATAAACATTTGCGCATGTCATATTTATAGACAAGAAACTCTAACCGATCTGTAAGAATATTATTAAGTATCGATATAATATTATATTTGTGTACCTAATCGTTTAGGACAGCAATTAAAAAGAATACAGCTACAAAAAAAAATAGAAATGTACAAAAATGAGGAAACGTGCATGGCAAAACAGGAGGACGGGCGGCGACATTCTGGCCACTTCTCGGGTGGTGACGTGATATAACAAGTGACGATCAAACCTTGTACACGCTAGTGCAAAATATGGTGTTCTCATGTTTTAAAGGTTCATAAGAATTTAGGGAAATGGTACTATTGTTTCGAATTTCAATTCGAATAAAAAAAATGTGCATTTTGAAAATTTATTTATTTATTTAAACTTCATGTACAATAGTGGTACATAGGCGGATTTCCCTTTGGGTAAAATACGACAACATTGTGTTAGGTTACAAAAAATATAATATATATGTCGGAAGAGGATGAGACATAATAAAACTAGATCTTCAATGGCATTAAATCGAATTTATTAATGATTTATTCACCTAATGAATTCTACAGGAACTATCCTTAATCAGTTTCTTTATATAAAAAGGGTCTTATGAAGTTATTAACTCAACATCACGCAATAGAAAACATGACACCCAGTAGTACAGAGATTGGGAAAGTAACAGGGTAATACGGTAGCACAGTAGCACATTAGCACTGTAGCACAGTAACACAGAATCACAGTAACACAGTCACACAGAATCACAGTTAGAGAATCACAGTTACAGAGAAACATAATTAAAAGTAATACAACCTGTGCACCAGGAAACGCTTGAAGTCAGACTGCCGTTTTACCGCTGCGCGATTCTTTTATAGACTACAATTATAAGTGGGGGTTATGGCACAGCGCGCTAGCAACTGCAGAATGACTCAGCGCGATAGCAGCTGCAGAATGACTCAGCGCGTCCCAGTGCAGAAGCTGCTAACAATACGACGCCGACACGGCCATGCTGACGTGCGGACGTCCTCGTACGCTCAGCTTATAATAACATCTACAATACGAAAAAGAAACTGATTAAGTACCGTTTGGTCATCCTGCCATTGTTTCTGGTCCGGTCCTTTTAGACCCTACAGATATAGGTGCACGGTTCGGGTTGGTTGTTTCCTATGGAGAAGAACCGGCAAGAAACTCCATAGTTACTCTTTTAAAATCATTTGGTTTTACAATGTTTTAAGTATGAGAGGACAGCGTAGGCAAGACAATAAATCATTGGTTACTTTACAAAAAGTTAAATAAAATAATACGTTAACAAAAATTAACAAGCGTCTAAGAATCTACAAGGCCAACCATGTCCACTCATTCACAACGAATTGGTAGGAAAGAATCTATTCAAGAGTCAACAAAATATTGTAAAAACAAAATAATAATTATGAGACGACTTGGTCCACTCACTCATGACTTTACAAAGCTTACTTCTTGGTCCGGTCAACTTTAGACCCTTCAAGGTTAAACCTCTGGTCTGGCATTATTATTTTTTTTTTGTATGTCCCTTCAGTAAAACTGGACCGGACTTAGCTAGACTGAACAACTTTTGTTCCTTTAGCTTTACTACTTTTTTTTTTATTTCTTTTTTTTTTTCTTTCTCTTTTTTTTCTTTTTTTTTCTTTTTTTTTTTTCTCTTTTTTTTTCTCTTTTTTTTTTCTCTTTTTTTTTTCTTCTCTTTTTTTTATCTTTTTTTTTCTAGCTTTACGAACATGAACCTCTGTATTATTATTCGCCGACGCGTCATCCTTATTATATGTTTTTGCAATATCCGAAAAGAACGACAAACGACAAGGACGAAATACTAACGTTTCCATCTCTATACATTTACGAAATTGCAATATTTGTTAAAGACAATCTGTCTAAATTTGACACACTTAATACTAGACGTCATCAATGGACACTTAAGTTAAAAAGACATAATACTGCGCTTTTCTCTAAGAGTTGTCTAGGCATGTGTCCTCAGATCCTTACTAATATTATAAAAGCGAAAGTGAGTTTGTTTGTTGGTTACCTCTTCACGCTTTAATGGCTAAACCGATTTTGATGAATTTTGGTACAGAGATAGTTGGGAACCAGGAGACGGACATAGCCATTTTTTATGTTACTTACAATATGTTTAGTTTCTTTCTTTGTCTTTGGTTGTAAAATATTATCTACCATCGAGAATATTCGTTCAGAAACGATTTTAAGACTTATCTTTACTACAAATACAGTTTTAAATGCCGCGTTTTAGTGCCGCTGTGGCTCTAGAGGCTAATGAGTTTTTATAGCATAAAACATAAAATGAAACTGTTCGATCTATTTGTTCTATTTTGTATTTTAAACGGTTTCTTGTAATTAACTTTGTACGCCTTGCAAGGCAAAACATAGTGAGACAACGCAATTCTTACCATATACCATGCACCTATGTTTCACAAATAAGTAACTTTGATTTTGAACAACTGACCTCGGGGTACTTCTCGCAAGTTTTCTATTGTTTCCATTAACGTGTTTTAATTCGTACCTATCTTTTTTTTTCAAATAGCGGTCACTCCAAACGGGCCTTTGCATTTATGGTCTAGTTACGTTTGGTGTCTTCACTCGCATTTAACAAAGACAAAATTTACCTACTGAGAAAAGTTTTACCAGAGCCTTACCCTTGTTAAATCAACCGGTGTCATATTGAGCCAGCTTTTTTTATTTTTTTTTTAAAGCAAAGGAATCGGATTAAATGGTTTAATTAGTTACCATCTTCATCAGGATAGTTAGTAAATAATGTTAAAATCCCTAATCAAATGAGCTTCCCTAAATGCCAAACATTATTTTAAGAGTGTGAACCCGGTTACTCCACAACGAGTAGTATTGAGAGCTAATTGAATAACACCTAAATGATCAGAATTTGTTTTGGCCATAGTGAACAAAGTTATCAAGGTTATAATGACACGCTTGACCTGGCACTTTACCCAACTGGTAACAGTGACAATTAAATGTAAATCAACATGACTATCTTTAGAAGAATTCTTAAATTCAGCAGTGTCGTAAATTTTTTTTTTCAAGTTACAAAAGACTTCGGACTGCCCGTCCGCGCAATCTATATACGTCATCGCGAGTCCCTCAGAAAAAAAATTAAAGAGATCGAAACACTGACTCTGCCTTCACTTTATATCTTAGAATGTATATTGTATGTCCGTAAAAATCGGGGGCTTTCAAAATTAGGAGCGACTACCATAATATTAATACACGCTTTAAACACGAAATTGTAATTCCCAAATTCAGATAAACAAGAACTAGCAAGTCATTTCTATAGTCCATAAACGGTATACGCCTTTATAACAAGTTGGTAAAGTCGGTTATAGAACCGACAGATGGGAAATTCAAAAACTATATCAAACGTGTCCCTATTTAAAAAGCATATTATAAAATCAAGGACTACGTCGAAGGTGAAGAAGTTCTACTACAGCTCTTTCCACGTATGCAGCTTCCCTGGTAGCTTACAAACAGCACAGATTTGTGGATGTCTCTAACTATTGATGAATAAGACAAATCTCGTGAAACTACCTATAATCGCGGAAGAATATTCTCTACGTTCACTTTTTCCCCAAGCTAGTCAGTTAAATTTAAATGAATTGTATGCCATGGCAAAAATAGACCTGCTGTGTAATGGACCAATGGACCTTTGAAATATAAATAACACGAGAACCTACTATTAATTATGCTGTGAACATAATTTTTCAATGACCAGGTTAAGGAATGCGACAATATAGTAATGCGATAATATAGTGGTTCTATTATGTTTGATTTTATGGCAAAGTATGCCCTGCCTTATATCGTACAAGTGCGATATTTCAGACGGGAAATCGTTAGAACGGAATTCGAAAATTTTAATAATGTTCCACAGATTTAAGTACTGCTAATGTTTCTAATCCATATATGAATGGTACGACATTTTGTGGCTAAAATATCGCGACCTAATAATACGTTTTCATTGAGACACTCATCCGGTAATACATGAAATGTGTTTGCACAAAGTGCCTACCAAAAACATCCCAGCAGCATTTTAGTGTTGAGGCTACGTAAAGGATTACTAGGCTTTTTTTTATTTTTACATTTTTGTCGACCGTCTACCCGCGTTTTATGACAATGTTTTTTTTTTTTTTTTTTGTTTCCCGAACTATACCCGGACCAATCTCGCACAAAATGTAAGATCGAAAAGTTAACGTTATTAGGACCGACCCCTTTTTACCTGTAACGAGATACTACACACAGAACCAGAATTAAATATGAAAGGAAATAGCATCGACTGAATACTGGGTGTCATGTGGCGGGATGTCACACCGTCAACGGTGATGTTTTTAATTTTATACTAGCCGAAAAGAAAGACATTTGTCCCTGTATTAAATTGCCGGTAGTCCCCAGTAAAAGTAAGAGTGGGTCTGATCGCACTTCTGATGTCGGAAGAGGATGAGACATAATAAAACTAGATCTTCAATGGCATTAAATCGAATTTATTAATGATTTATTCACCTAATGAATTCTACAGGAACTATCCTTAATCAGTTTCTTTATATAAAAAGGGTCTTATGAAGTTATTAACTCAACATCACGCAATAGAAAACATGACACCCAGTAGTACAGAGATTGGGAAAGTAACAGGGTAATACGGTAGCACAGTAGCACATTAGCACTGTAGCACAGTAACACAGAATCACAGTAACACAGTCACACAGAATCACAGTTAGAGAATCACAGTTACAGAGAAACATAATTAAAAGTAATACAACCTGTGCACCAGGAAACGCTTGAAGTCAGACTGCCGTTTTACCGCTGCGCGATTCTTTTATAGACTACAATTATAAGTGGGGGTTATGGCACAGCGCGCTAGCAACTGCAGAATGACTCAGCGCGATAGCAGCTGCAGAATGACTCAGCGCGTCCCAGTGCAGAAGCTGCTAACAATACGACGCCGACATATATGTATCAAACTATAAGTTCAAGACATCATCTTATGCAGATACTAATACTCATAGACATATGAAATAAACTAATAAATACTTTTAAAATATAAATAAAAACTAAAAACTTAACAGTAATTACTATGACTTTTAATTGGTAGACGCACCTAAATAGTGCAATCATTAATAGTAAATATTGATGTTCATGAATATTTTAAGGTTCCTGTACAATTTGGTAATATAATAGAATCATGCAGATATTTTTACATCATATAGATTAAGTATTATTCTACAAGTTTTATAGTTTGTATGTTGATGTGGGTTATTCTCTAAAAGCTTTGTGGGTTGAAGCTAAATCATTGTCGCTCTTATCTATCAAGTCTATCAAATTTGATGGACGAAAACCTTTTTTTCGAATTTTGTGTAGGTTACTTGCGTATTTAAGTTGCTTTATTTTGAAAATATTAAGATATTTTCAATTTGTCGCTATAGCAAAAAAATTATTTAATTTATTATTATTACAGGTCCACGCGGAAAAGTACGACAAAAAAACATTGGACGGAATGATTTTAAAAATGCTTTGGACGAAAGTATATCACGGTTATGATGCTAAATCAAAGGAACATGTAATAAGACAATTAAGAAAATCAGGTGACTACGACAAATTAGTGAATCTTTTGGGAAAAGTAAAGAAAGAAAAAGTGGAAAGAGTTTTAAACCTGTTATCGGAGATAATGATGATTTATATGCAATAAACACTATTTTAATTTGGTTAATATGATTCCTTTTTTTATATTCCTAAATGTGTGTAAATATCTAATGTTTTTTTTTAAACGCTTTTATCGGCTTTACTTACCTAAAACTAACTAACTATAAAAACTTAAAAAATTTCGACCTACTTCGTGGTTTCCATCGAGCTGAAATTGTGCATACATTACATTACATTTAGTTTGAATGATGTTGAAAAAGGATGGTCACTTCATTCTAATTGAAATAATAACTATTTGTAGTTTTCTTGGACTGTATTATTTTTAGACGATAATGTTAAAAAAATAACCTAGAGAAATTAACTTATAAAAAATAAACTAGCAAATAGCGTCAAAATATCTGTCCTCAACGCTGCCAGTTGGCCAGTTATGTCCCCAACAGACAGGCCGCGTTGCCACGTTGTATGGCAACACTTAGTCTCTGGCCAACGTAAAAGCCAGCCCTTGTGTCTTGTGAGTAGAAGGACCCCACGGTCCTAGAGTATCAACCCCAAACGACTCGAAAATATAGTTACCAAAGAGGTTAATGTTTTTTTTTTGTAGACTTACCCGAATGTAATGTAGTAATACACGACCGATCCAAACCTCACACGGTTTATTTCAAAACTTTTTGTATTTCGAAAAGTGTTTAAACAAATAATTATTATTATTTCATTTTTTTTCTGTTGGTCCCTGTTTTCGACCAAAATTATGCTAATAAGCTCGCCCTTATTACGTTTAAAAACATAAATGACTAAATGTGGGCATTGGGGCAACATAACTGTGTACCATTGTACACAGTTATGTTTAGTAATCCTCTGTCTAGCCCTGTGGGGATTTCAGGCGTGATGTTATATTAGCTCTGCTACCCTACCATGACGTCTTAAAGCAGAACTTATTCCGCTGAGGGTAAGAGACAGAGCTATACAGGGTGTCTAGCACCATCTCTTTCACTCAGTGGAATAAGTTGTGCTTTAAGACGTCATAGTAGGCCTACTGTTATTCCTATTTGTAACCAACTTCAAAATAGGAGTAGGTTCTCAATTCGTCAGATTCTTTTATTTTTTAAATCAAACCTTTGCGTGAAATTGGTTTTCATTTATTCGTTGACTGGAATTTAGTGGGCACGAACGTACATACCAACATACATATAGATCGTTTTCAAACAACGAGTGATGCGATAAATAGTCAACAACAACTACCGCCCGCTATGGTTACAAATTGTACCAGTTGATAAACAACCCGTTATAGTGATTCATGAAAACTTAGTAATAATATTAGCCTTTAATCAATACGTAATTAACATAGAATGCCGTGCTTTTTTGCGGATGGGATATCATCAAATAACTTCTCTTCGCTCTGGGCGGAGTGGGGCAGTGTCAGACTTGTATTAACTAAAACCCACCCGTGTTCCTTCTATTGCCCGTTATGTTCCGGGGCCGCGGTATCTCTTTCCAACAACCCGCAACACTGGCAGGCCTCTCTGTTTGGCTGACGGAATGTTTTTTTTTTTTTTTAAATAAACATAGGTATTTGACTGAGTAATAATTTTTGAAAGATACCACTACAGTTTGGCTCGGCAATTAATTTTATTGGCTGCCTGACTGAATATAGAAGTGTATTATTTTGAAAAAACGGCCTATATTCGTTCATCTATTCTTAAAGATAGTTTGAAAACGATACAGACAGAATGTGATGTATGATTTTATGATATTTTTTTGCACATTAATTTATTTATGTAGGGGCTAAAAATCTTTATCATAATGACGGCGAAATAGACGAAATGATAATTTTAACCAAGAACATTTTTTAAAATAATACCTTTCTCCTCTACCCTTCATGAGGAGGTTCTCCTGTATCGTGAGATAATAGACATTCATCCAATGTTAATCAAAGACGAAAATTGTGTTTTGCTGCCACTACTATGGGTGGGTAAGCAAGAGAGGCATTAACAAACAAACCGACTGTAAAAATAGCGTTAGTGTTCGAGGGGATCGTTACGATACGAAAGCCTATGTGCCCCCGAGGGCTACAAATCACCATCTAACTACACTAACTCACATGATGAGGTTTTGTAATGAATGTGTCCTATGTTAGCTCAGTGTTGTGTAAACATAATGTAAGACCGATATTGTGTTTTGGATGTGGTTATTCCGGTCCGTTGATGCTGCGACCTACTGCCAAAAACAGTGATCCGCAACATTTAGATATTAATTAATTATTTATTAGGGGTATTTTTTTTATTTTTTAGAAATAACTGCCACCCACTCTAGAATTTTCTCCTGTATCGTGAGTGCGTCACAATAACACATAAACTCCCATACACAAACAGCCAGACACAACAAACATTTGTATGACCTACAGGTCATACAAATATTTGTTGCGTGCGGGAATTGAACCCACGACACGCGTAGAAGTCGATCGTTCAGCCACTGCGCCAACCGTAATTATTTTTTTGTGGCTGCCTGCAGCCTTGGTATAGTGTTCGCAATCGCAGCTGCTGAGAATGAGGGCCTGGGTTCGATTCCCGGATCGGATACAGTGTTAATAGATTTTTTTTATGAACAATTTTTCAGTAGCAGCCATGGAGCTTAGATTTGTGCCCAGATGATGGCAATATAACTGGCCACGTGGCCAATACACCTCTACCTAACACTTCTGGGATTGCAGGCGTGATGTTATATTATGTGTTAGTGTCAATATTTGATATAAGAAACATGTATTAATGACTTATTAAAAAATGGCATACGATAGGATACAGCATTGCAAAATCTGAGGACTACATCATCAGAGTATCGTCTCATCATAATCCGTTTCATTTCTCTTTTTCAGCAATTTTCTTCTCAACACTGTACACCTAAAATATACATTGTAAACAGTAGCATAATACGCATATGGTGATTAAAGCAACGCATCACAACCAAGCACGATTTTTTTCAGTCAGTCTGCGTACAAAATCTGCTTTAAGAAAAATTTGGTCTATATGAAATACACCACACCTTAACATACACAAACCAGCACTCGACGAGGAAAGCAGAGTGCACACCGCTGCGTTCCTACGACGACCTACACACGGAACTCATCGTAATTCTGTTTAATCCGGCACTGAAATAGGACGCGTACATAACTAGGACATCGGGTTTAGGGTTCTGTAGCCAAATGCATGCTATCACTGCGCCAACCATTGTTAAACTGTATCTAACGTCGACACAACCCGCCGTCCGCCTCGTTGCGTCACATTAGCCTGCAACGATGATAGGCGGTCAGACTGCCTCAACAGCCCCAGTTAATAGATGAAAAGTATCTGTAAATTTAAAATATGTGTATGCTTATCTTTCTGTCTCAGGGCAATTTATGTAAATGTTGCAATAACAGAAAGGGCCGACAAATGGAATGTTAAAAATACACTTCCAAAATAATAGAAAATAAACAATAGCATGATCCACGCGGAAAATAAACAAACAATTATTGTAAGGTAAAAACTGTGGCTCGGTAAAAACACACGCACACACGCCTCTACTGGATGTGGGGGGACTACAAGACGAGTGGGTTCAAGTGGCCGCCAGTTGCAACGCCCCACGCTGAATAAATACAGATATGTTTGCCGCCAAAACGTTCACGTAATAATATATCAAAACGGATAGTGGCAGTCGCCTCTCATGGGGTAGACAGAGCTCTTATAGTGAAGTTAAGGCCCTCCGCGCGGTGAATCAAGCTAATTTCTACAATCACGTAGCGGTTTGCTTTTAGAATTGCATTATTTATGTTAAAATGAGTAAGTTATTTAAACAAAATTTACCACATAAAATTGTAAAACATGCTTCGGGATTTAATGTTATTGTGTAACAGTATTGTTCGTAAAAATGGAAAATATAATTATGTGTAATTATTTAGTATTATTTATTAAATGGTTAAGTTGGGCCAACGATCAAATCAGGCCAAATATATCATTTGATGCAGTGAACTCAAATCTTCGCTATCAAGACAAACACAACTGAATGGTCTAGGTCTAGATAATTTTGAGTAGTTCGAAAGAGATACCGCAGCAACGGGGCAAAAAGGGCAAAAAATGGAACATGCATGGGTTTTAGTCAGTAAAAGTCTGACACTACTTCCAGGTCCGCCCAGAGTCCGGGAAGTTATTTGATGTGTTCGCATCCAAAAAAAAGTTGTAAATCAAATCAAAGCAAAATAAAAAAACTAGATCTAAGTATGTACGTAATATTTAACAAATCTAATCTCACACTTTGGTAACAACTTTTAATCATCATCATCATCATCATCTATCTGCCTTTTGCTAAATTTCTTGGGGTCGGCTTCTAGTCTAACCAAATGCAACTGAATACCAGTATTTTACATGGAGCAAGTACTGGGTAATACGATACCCCTTGGTAAGACTGGTAGTCAGACTTTCGGGATACTGACTGGTACCAATTTTTGTATAAATTAACATAGCATAGTATAATATAGTATATATAAAATACGAAAAAACTCAGAGGAAAATGAAATGAAATTGTGTTGTCTATTTTTTTTGTAGTCTGTGGTATAGGCTGATCAAAAATAATTATTACACTATCAGTCACAGGATATCTTCTGTGATTTTCAATTATCAGAGCTCCCGATATTTCGACGATGTTGTAAGTTCCATGATCGCGGAATGAGTGGAGAATGCAGATGGAATGTGAAAAAATTTTTGGTGCAGACAATTCTGTCTACGACAATTTTGCCTGGGTTAGTCAGGATCAGACTGGGCAAGCGCGGCTTAACCTGACGACCGACCCGAGGGGATTATTATTAACCCTACTTTATAATATTACTTTATTTTATTGGATGTTTGTTACTCTTTCACAACAAAACTGCTGATCGGATTTTGATGAAATTTGGCACAGAGGTAGATTATAATTTGGAATAACACATAGGATACTTTTTTTTCGATATCACGCGGGCTAAGCCGCGGGCACTAGCTATTTTACTAATATTATGTTACGCTTTCACGTCAAAACGGCTGAACAGATCTTGATGAAATTTGGAGCAAAGGTATTTTTTTTTATATCACGCGGATTACGGCGCCGTTTTTGTTTTAACGAGATAAAAATGACGGGTTAGGAATTAGTAGACATTCTTATTTCTTATCGCCTACATGGAAACTCATAATTTTCCATGTAGGCGATAAGACTCGCAGTGAGCTAAAACTCTGTGAATTTTATATTTCACGTAAAAATATACGGTTGATACTAGAACATACACTTTCAGTCTTTTGACACCAATTTTACTGTACGCCTGCATTATAAAACAGAAAATTGCTCGCGTTTATCTCACGGAAGGAAACGGTGGGCCAGGAAGTAGTCGAAAATCTTATTATCGCCTACAAGGGGCCCCATAATTTTCCATCCGACGATGCGACTCGCAGTGGGCCCGGCTCAATTTTCTAACACGCGAGTGGTACAAGAAATTCTATTGGGCGAGTAGTGTACGAGCGCTAGTTAAAACGCTTATTGCAGAGCTGTTGGAAAACAATCACGATTTGGTTTTGTTGCTATCTACAATTCGTTTTCTCGATTCGTTTTCGATACAAATTTCAGTAACCAACTTTGGTCTAGTTTGAATCTCGATTCAAGATTATAAAATTTCATAGAAGGTACCGAATCGAAGTTGTAAATCATTGCCTAATCTATGATTTATAATGCTGAAAAACATTTTAATTAGTTGTGTGATTTTTATTTTTAAGCTGTTGGTGATAAAAACACTACACAAGGTGTAAATTAATCATCACTAAGGCTTAAACCAAGTTTCATTGCATTGCCTTAAGGTTTTGATGCGGGTGTTTTTACAACCAGTAATCACATGTTTATTTACAGATTTTTTATGTTAATAATCCTTGATAGATTTCTTTTAGTTTTCATTGTTCTATCTGAAATAGAATCGGTTTTAAGCTCCAAATGTATTCATTTGATCATTCGAGCCGGTTTTATTTTACCTTACAAGAGAATGTCGAGAAAGGTCGTCCTCTACCTTCACGGCAGCGATCGACTGCTGAGCTGCGTGTCGCGGTTTCGATCCCCGAACAAATATATGAACAAATCTATGATCTACAAGTAGTTGTTTTTGGTCTAGCTATTTGTGCATGTGAGTTTAAATATTTGAAAACGCAGCCATTATACAGGAGAAATTCTTTGTATGCGGCACCGTTTTACACAAAAAACAACCAGGATAAGGGTCTCCTTATCCTGGTTGTTTTTTGTGTAAAACGGTGCCGCATACAAAGAATTTCTCCTCTCTTCAGTCTTGAAGAGAGTATCCCAGTGAGAAAGCCACGAGCCACATCAATTCGTGCAAATGAAGCTGAAAAAAAAGAACTTAAAACAAATGGAGCTTATCGATAGAACTCAGGAACAAGCCGCACTTAGCGGGTAAGCGGAATGATGGGAATACAGTTTACAACACCCTCCAAGCAAGGGCGAAGCACTATAGCCAACATCGGAAGCCACCTTTGGAGCAACGAGTCCATAATTATGATAATAATAAGAACGAGTTCCAACTGCAAACAGAAGTTTCCTTCTTTTTACTAAAATTATAAATACAAATGTTTGTAAGGATGGATGGATGGACGGTTAAATGAATGTTTGTTACTCTTTCACGTCAAAACGGCTGAACGGAACTTGATAAAATTTGGCATAGAGGTATATTATAGTCTAGAATAACTCATAGATTACTCAGTGTCTTTTTAGTTTACTTACTCCATGGAGTTTCTTGCCCATTCTTCTAGAGATCTACGCTTTGGAATGGACAACTACAGTTATTACGCCTTGTGACTGGGACTGTAGTAGCTTCATTTTATTTTTGTCAATGTTTCGACAGTTCAAAAGTGCCTGTAACTAGCCTACTTGAAATAAATGCTTTTGATTTTGAACCCAGCGAGCGAGTTGGTAACTCTATAAATATATCCGATTAATTAATTCCTTACTTACTATCAGTTAGTGCGTACTATTGCTCAAAACGTAGCGCGCAGAACCACCATGAAATTTGTGAAATCACCGAACCGCAAATCATTGACTACATCTCGGCATTATCTCTATGACGTAAGCGTGCACTTAAATAAGATTTTACGGAATTAACGATTTCTCAAGAGTACTATATTCTATTGGTCTAGGCCACAACAAGGCCTCAAAGAGATGTCTGCAAAGCAGAGGGGCTTGCCATGGCCACTGCCGATATATATTTTTCGAAAAAGATACCGCGGCCTCGGAACTTAGAGGGTAAAAGATGGACCATGGGTGGGTTTTAGTCTGTACAAGTCTGATACTCTCCTTTGCTCTGCCCAGAGCGGGGGGAAGTTATTCGATTATTTCCCATTCATAAAAAAGCCACGACAAGACTTAGCGAAGTTTATACCTTAACTTTTTAACTATATGATCCTGTTGACGGATGCCCTAGCAACCCCATATAAACATGTTATTCTATTTTTCATTCATCGCAACTTTTATTTACCTACTTATGAATTAACCTCTACATTAATTGTTTGTCCAATTAAGTTGAGTAAAAACACATTTGTATTGCTATTAAAAAAGAAATTGTGGTGCGCGGCTAAGCCGAAGTCTTCAATTGACAGATTATCCTGGAAATCTATGTAATTCACAGGTCAGCACTGTAATGCATTTAGCTTAAATCCTGACTATTTATCACAGCGTAGTAGGACTGGACTAATTTGTCTCGCATACATATGCACGAATCAGTGGGTACCTAATTTGAGCACTACGTTATGAATGACAGAGTAACTCATCAACGCCGAGCTCACACACATCTGTTAATAGGGAAAACGAGGCAGAGTGTGGCAAATTGTTTTATGTGCTACACTAAGTCATCTCTACTATATTTATTTATATAAAAGAGAAAATCACTGACTCACTCATCACTAAATCTCGGAAACTACGAGCGTTTGGAGTCAAATTTCACATGGGGTATTTTCCAAAAATCAACCCCTGAGGGGGTAATTCAGGGAGTTAAATTTAGTATGGGAAAACGCGATTGGCCAGATTGACTTGAAATTTTGCACAGGTGTGCTTTCAAGACATTAATAGAGTATGCAACATTACGCTAGGGCACTGAGAAGCAGAGGGGCCTTCCAGGGCCTTCGCTTGCCGGGGTTGCGGGTTGTGCGATAGAGATACCGCGGCCCCGGAACGTAAAGGGCAAAGGGTTTTAGTTAGTACAAGTCTGACACTTCTCTCCACTCCGCCGCCCAGAGTGGAAGTTATTTGATGATGTCCCACCCCAAAAAAAGGGCACTGAGAAGTAAGCTTCTCAGCGGCCAGCGGTCTTACTCGTTGCTAAGGCAACGAGTAAAACCGCGGGGCACAGCACATACTATTATGAGGCTGAAGATTTTGTTTGGTTGAACGCGCTTATTGCAGAAATGCGAATCAATTCTTTCAGGATTGGATAGCGCATTTATTGAGGAAGACTATAGGCTACACAAAGTTAAGCTATATAACAGTAAAGTGGCTGATACCATTGAGCACAGCCATGTTTTTTTTTACTGACACGGTTTTTTCTGCCAGAAATTTTGTATCTGGTGTTTTACAGTTTAAACCAAAATTATTGGCAACTGTGAAGGAACCCTAGTTATCAGTTAATAATTTAAAACGGGTTAAGTATGCATTAGGAAGGAAAAGCACTTAATCTGTTTTCTTATCTGAACAACGAAATCAAACACTTATGTAAGAGAAAACCAATGATCATTTTTTAATGTTATAGAAATGTTCAATTCGCTGAATTCATTTATTGCTCTACGAGAAATAAGTTTTTTTTTTCTTGGTAGCACTGGTTAATAATGCTCTGGCACCGGCAATTTGTCACTCAGGCAAAAATTAATTTCTCGTCGCAAATTCCTACTTTCTCCTGATGGCGATATTAAAAAATATGGTACGATTAATTTTTTTACACCAGATTAAATAACGTGTGCCATGCTTTTAACGACGGCTATAGAAAAACCTTTTTTCGTTGATAAAGCCGAATTTACCAAAAAATCTATAAAATCTTTAAACACTGAATTATATAAGTGAAACATGGAATAAAATATTCTTTATTTTATACAAATATGATGATTATCTACAGCTTATATCCGTTTTAGGGTTCCGTACCTCAAAAGGAAAAACAGAAGGGATAAAGGATCACTTTGTTGACTGTCTATCAAGAACCTTTATCTCAAGAACGCCTAAAAATCAACATTCTAACTCTACGCAGTCAAAAGAAATAGCCGTTTATGTCGCAAGTTTGTACGGATTCTTTGGTGCGCGTGTCCGACTCGCTTTTGGCCGGTTTTTTTTTCAATACATTCAACGATGTTTCCACATCTTCAACAATATATGCGTGAAAACTTTGAATTTTAAACATAAAGTTATATTCTATGACTTATCAATCTTGAGGGTACATTAGTGGTTTGATAGCTTTGATTTTAAGAAATTTCGTATTAGCTTATATTCTAGTTGAACACATAGGCTTTGGACCCCGGAAAAATGCGGTGCTCCCGTGGGATGATCAAATAACTACAGAATGTTTTCTCACCGCGGGGCGCAGCTAGTCTTTAATACGTTCCTCGGTGATCGGTAATATCTAGCTGCATAATAAAGCTGGACATCAAGCACCAGGTGATATAAGGCATTAGAACAGCTATTTACAAGCAACGGCGCCTGCAATGACAGCCTTTTTGCATTGCATTGTGTTGTGTAAATTTTGTAGTAATTGGATTCGCTAATATAAAATTTGAAAGTGGTGTGCAAGATGATTAGACTGGCGACTAGTCACATGTTAAAAATCTAAGCCTCATTAGATAATTACAGTACATCATGCACTGTAACTATGAAGTAGGGTGCAAGAGTCACGCTCGACGATTCTAACGACAGAGTCAGTAATTTTGTTATACAATTTTATCTATCTACAGGCAGCGTGTGTCACAAAGGTGTGGTAATATTAAAAGGTAAATTGCTGGACATTAACTGCCTAGCCTTTTTCATCATCTGCCTAGCCTTTTTCCAACTATGTGGGGTCGGCTTCCAGTCTTACTGGATACACCTGAATTGGTATTCAGCCGAAGCCCTGGTCTATTTTACATGAAGGGACAGCCTAATTGACATCCACAACCCGGTTAGTATTGGGTAATTCTTTACCCCGTAGAAAGACTGGTTGTCAGACTTTCGGGACACTGACTACCTGTAACGACTGTCAAAGATCTAAAAATGATATCCTGGAACAACAACTTAACGTGATTTTCGTGGCACGGAGGAAATTCGGTATGGGATCTCCACAGACGTAGGCACCCATCCGCAGAGTCACCAAGGCCAGCGCGGCTAAACCTAAAGATAGACCCAAGCGGCTGCTATCATTTAGTCACGAGTTCCTAGCAACATAGCACGAGTCATGGCAACGTAATCGAAATTGTGAAAAAAAAATTGCTATCCCATTTATTTTCGTCGAGTAGTATATGGTGGCGGCCATAACAAGATAAAACCAGACTTCTGTTCATCTACCGTAGGTAACTTAATAGATATCGTCATTTTAATCACATACGCCGCTATCCCGTCGGCCTTGTTTTAATCACACGCGCCGTTGTCGCGAGCAATTCGCAAAAGTACCGTTAGTAGTACGTATTGTCTTGTACTATACCACCACTACATACAGGAGATTGAAGTTTTGTACCGGGCATCTGATTTATTTTTGCAATTTCGATATTGGTTTCATGAAGAAATTGTTTAGTTTGATGGTCTGAATCAAATCCTGAAATATGGTAACACTTTTCTAGTTTACATTGTACATTTCACATTATCAAGCGGGACTGGGGATCTGAAAATCTGCTTTCTTGTTTATTTAACACACTATTTTTTAGCTTAGGCTAAATATCGCAATCTATGCAAAATCAGATATCGATGGTGGATTGATTCTGTGCGAGTAATGTCATTGAACCTGAAAAACATTATACATATTGAGTTAATTGGCGTTACATTATGTGTAGGTATTGTTATGTTGTATAAAAACCCAGTACTTAATTCATAATAAAGTACTTGGCATTCAAATTTTAACTGTAGTTACTGATAAACTTACTTTATATTGACTTTTACCCGTTCAGGGACAAATAGTACCAGCCAGCCTTAAGCAAAGATTAGACGATATCAAACCTTAATGTGCATGAAAATAACGTTTAAATCAGTCGCGGTTTGCTGGTACCATTTGAAAGTAGACGTGCCTAAGCGGGTTCTATAGGACCACCCCGAAATATATATAATACTATTTTATTAGGTCAAAATAAAGAACGTCCAAATGATATTATTAATAAATGCATGGACATATCACGCGCAGCCTTATATCTGGTCAAGATTAAAATGTCTATAGCAAAACAAGAAAACAATACAAAGGACAGTGGTCGTTAAGAGGAAAAAGAACGACTCGACTTAATTAAAGAAACGCTTTAGATTGAGAATGAATTTTCTCACGCCTCTCCTTGCTCTCGATTTGGCTGAAAGACTGTGGGGACCATAAAAGAGCAATAAAAACATCGATTTTGCATAAGAATTCCGCAGATGCGGTTGCCGCTCGGGCGGGCTGGGACAACAAGAAGCCGAGAACTGCGCGCGATGCGAGCGCAGATTAAGGTCTTCCGATATCAAATTATTTTTATTGTCCTATTAAAGATTCAGATATTAATTCATCAATGCATCGCATTTTATTCTTGAAGTGAAAAATTACAGTTTGCTCATTCCACAGTGTTAATAAGATCTCTAATTGGGAAACATCCGTTAATTATACGCCTTGTCCTAATATTGGCTCATTTGGAGTCACTAGCAACCTTAATTTCATTTAATTAATTACATTTCAACATTCGTATTTTGATAGGTACCTTTTAATTTTTTCGGCATTCGCATTGCTACCGATTACTTTTGTTATATAGTATATAGTTAATCTGGTATTGTATATCAATAATACTAGATTAACTATTCTATAAAACTAATACATACGGTCTAAAACTCCATGAGGAACAACAAACGTTTTTTTAAAATAAATTTTATATCCAAACAGCATAAGTTGTTTGAGGGTAAAAACTATCCATTCATTAAATATATCTAAAAACCAACCGTGAAACTAGATTAGAAACGTTCAAAAATCGGCCAATTTCCTATGAAAAATGTTTGTAGTTAACACACAAAAAATGCTTTCATGTTGAACACGAAATTTTAGCTGGAAAAACATATCGCTTTAATTTTGTTGAAACTATTGTTACTTCAAAACCTTGCACAGCTTGAAAGTGAACTTATTATTAAACAATGCTTTCATTAGAAATATATATCAAGCTGCAGGCCTAATGATCGCCTGAAGATAATAATTATCGTGGAAGAGCATAGCGCAGATAATTCAAGGTTTAGTTTGAAGAAAGAAATAAACAATTTTAAATCATACCGAAGCGAATAGAAATCTCGCACCTACTGTTTAAAAAATAATAAAAAAACTGGCAACACTTTTTGTTCCTGTAATTTTATTATTATTTCAATTCCAACATTTTATTTTTAACAGCTAAACATTTATTTACATCTTAAATTGCAATAGTTTTTCCTCACAAATCAAATTCAAGTACAAAATGAGATAAATTTATTCAAATACAACCAAAATGATAAACTCTGACATTAATATCAAATGTCAGCAATAAAAATGAATGAAATAAAGATAGAGTAGAAAGAATGTTGACTAGATCAGCTCTTAGAAGCGCACGCTTTCCACCTCCGAGACACCGGCCGCGGTAGTTGTATCGAGCTCGAGCGACAAGTATTTTTCCACCTGTTCGTCGACAAGGAAGACTTCGGATGGCAAACTGTATTCGTAGGTTTAAGCGGCGAGTGGAACGATACACTCAGAATCACATTCCAAAGCGATGAAAGGTGGATGTATAAAGACACGCACCTACCAGATAATGACGAAATGTTTTTTTTTTGGCGCAGCATCTGGTTGGTGCCTGTCAGTCATAGCGAGGGTAAATGAACTCGGAAAGTCAAGCAAGCCTGCGATCCAATACCAGAAATGGGGGCAATAACAATCAGCCCCCAAGATGTAGCTTGCGTGGTCAGGGCTGAACGGACTGCACGACTTCTGGATAAAGTGGGTTCAGAGGTCACACGCTTGTTTGGTGGCCCTATTACAGACGGCCTTACGAGTCAGGGTCGCTACCTGAATTCCTGACAACTGGTATAACCCACCCGCTTTATAAATCGGTTAGTATGGCGAAGCCCAAACTCAGCGTCCGTAGCCTGGCTACGTCCTAGGGATCTCTTTGGAGAAACTAAAGGTTTTGTCTGTGAGATCATGGATAAAGTTATGGCCTAACAACGGCACGGTTGACATATGTCGCCGGTAGCTTAGACCCTGTTACCGATACCGGTGGGCTTATATTTTTTTGTATTTGGAAATGTCTTTAATTTTCTTTTTAAAATAGGAAATATGCAAAAATATAAAAAAATAATTAGTCTAAAAAATAAGTAAACGAAAATAAGATATATATATTGGCACGTGACCCATCTAACCATGCGTTATTATCCAAACGAAACGTGTATGAAAAAATTCAGCTTAATCGGAAATTGTTAAGTAGGTCAAATTATATTATAAGCTAATAAAAGCGTGTTCAAATCCAAGAAAAATAGATAAGTAGGTACTAGTTCCCAGTAAAATTTTAGGTCCTTTACTTTCTGTTCTCATTTTTGCCAAATACTTTTGCGAATTACAGTAAAAACCAGGGAACATTAGCTGCGATCGATAGTGTGGTCGACGCCTCGGCGTGAAACTAATGGACCGAGCTCACGTTTTAAAACTATGTATAATAATATGTATAAAGTACCCCTGCTAGTTAAGATTACATCTGTGCGGAATAACTGAACAGATTTATTACAAACATGCTTATGCAAATGTGCGAGACTTTCACTGGAAAAGGACGTAATCTCGTTTTCTCACAGCGTCAAAATTAACACTGTAACACAAACTGTAAGAGAATATTATATGTCGCTTATGTTAAAAGTAAGTTAATAAAAACAAAAGCCATAATAAATATCCCGTTCTAAACGTTCCCGTTTAATAATTTCATAAGTTTTTTTTTTCGGATGGGGTATCTTCAAATTGCTTCTCTCACTCCAGGCGGAGCGGAAAGTGCTTGACTAGATTTGTACTATATAAAAGCCATCCATGTTCCTTTTTTGCTTTTGAGTTCCAGGCCAACCCTGGAAACAACAGTAATAGTATACTTAACGCTGAACAAAGATTAAGATTAATTTGGTTTGTAACTGAAAAATGCCAGTATAGTCGCATTTATTTTATTAGTTAAGTAACTTATATTCTGATTCATTTTCTTTATTGCACTCACAATTAGCTTATTATAGTGAGTGTAACACACAATCTTAAAATAAAATAAAAAAATCTCTTTTATATTACCTTGATAAAAAATATGAGGGTACTGTGAACATTTTATAAAACTATAATCTTATATATATATCCCTTTCGAAAAAGCATTTGCATCGTTTATCGAAAAAAAAGTCATTACAAATGGAAAAGAAAACTTGCGGCATGAGATTAACTGTCTTTAACTTTGGAAGGGCCGAAAACGGGTCAGTTAGACTATCCCCATAAATCTCGAGGCAGACAGTAACACTGTGTAACTGGCGTGTCTTCGGCTCTACGTACTCTCACTAAAAACGTCACAAACGTAATGGATTTTGTTGACACAATAATCTGGCACTACGAGCTAATAAATATTAATGTCGCAAAAAGCTCACAGACTGGGATCAACTGGTTTTTGTTAAATTATTTTAACTAGTGTCCGACCGAAACAGGGTTTTCAGTCGAAACCGAAACCGCACGTTCGACCTTGTTCTCAGTTTCGGCCTAAACTAATTTAAATAAATAATTTTGAAGGCATGTTATAATCTAGCTCACTATTACTAATGTTTTAGACAGTTAACACGTGTAAAATAAAAAAGAAAAATTGAAGTAGGTATTTATGTTATTTAAAAATATTAAGCCAATAATGTTGGACAACTCACTTGTAATTTTTTAATCATGAATAACGATTTCATCCGAAATAAGCTATACAACACAGCTATACGAAAATTCACCAAAAACTGAGACTCAGCGGGACCGAAAAAACAGCCAATAGTATCTGAAACTGAAATTGAATTTTGGCTAATTAAAATTGACAAAGTCGTCGTTGTGAATGATAACATTCATCGATGAATGACTGAAATAGTTATGAACATGAAAATAATAAAGGAATAGTGAACATACTCTGGTGTACTTTGTACACCATATTTAGGTTAAACCTTCAAAGTTTAACATTAACTGGAATATGACTGCAAAATTTTCCATATAACACCACCAACCTGTCAGGAACCATCAGGTAGGGGCTGAGTGGAATGTTCACAAATTCAAATTCAAATTCAATTTCATAACTAAATATCACAACGTTTTGACGTCCACTGTATGCCACTAATTGATTTTGAATGAGTGAATTAAACTCGCATAAACTCAAGTCCACTGATGGAATTAATAAAATGTTATAAAAAATCATAACAACATTAATGAAACATTACTTATAGGATATTTCAATTACTACATTAGAGCTTTGCAAAACCTAAAGCTTTTTATTAAGCCTTAATTTCTTATTAACCATGGAAATGATTCGTAAAGGCCCTTCAAGACGCCCCGGGCGTCGGACGCCGCGAGATGACCCCTGGCCACCGTAAATGTGGGCCCCTGGATGGTGAGCAATAGGTAGCTCACCGTCCGTCCGTCTATTGACGACAGGCCGTGTCGACGGCGCGTTTGTGCTCCACGCTCGCCTCAAAGGGATGTCAGCAGAGGGGCCTCCCAAGGCCACCGCCTGCCGGGGTTGCGAGTTGTTTGAAAGAGATACTGCGGCTTCGAAACAGAAACGTAAGTAACCTGGGTAGGTTTTAGTCAGTACAAGCCTGACACCACCCTGCCGGGGTTGCGGGTTGTTCGAAAGAGATACCGCGGCCTCGGAACGTAAAGGGCAACAGAAGGAACATGGGTGGGTTTTAGTCAGTACAAGTCTGACATGCCCCCCCCGCTCCGCCCAGAGCGGGGGAAGTCATAGGATGATTTCCCACCCGAAAAAAAAAAAGCCTGACACCACTGCTCTCCGCTCAAAGTGGAGGAAGTTATTTGATGATTTTCCATCCGCAAAAAAAGCCTTTAAGGATCAGTTAAATCTATGCTCAAAGACCTAGAAGACATTGATTCACTAGAACTTTGGAGAGATCCAGATTGTAATGATCAAGGAACTCAAAAACTGGTAGTGAACTCCACAGACTGGCAGTTTGCACATAAATGTAATGTACTTTCTAAGTAAATCTGGTGTCCATATTGCCGGGTTTAGTCCTCCACCAACAACTTTTAAAAACCAGAAATGACAGTCGTGCCAAAGGCTTTAAGGTTAAAGCGGCAGGGTGGCCCGCGAAATTCAATTATTTCGACGTTTTATGCATTTTGCGGGTCGGTGTCTGGTGATATGTTGATTATAAAATGTATTGCGACCGTTAATAAAATGAGTTTACTGAATTTTACGAAGTTTGTTTGGCCACATTAAAGGAATTTTTCATAAAATGCTTATTTATTGGGATGAAATTAAAGTACAGGGTTTTATTTCTGATTTAATTACTATAGCTCCCTAAAGCCATACTTGTTACGGTCGCAATTTATATTTTGATCAACATGCAACCTGATACTGGCTTATAAATAAAATTCTTTGTTATTTAAAAGCCAGTATCAGATTGCATGTTGATCAAAACATTAGAAATTTTGGGTTTTTGAGGCTATCCTGATGCTCTCATCTTTACTGCTTTCCGAGGCACAGAGGAGTCTCCGTACGAAATGAATGGCCCATGACCCAACCACAGAACGGCCTAGCACCGGTTATTGTGTGTTATTGTTAAGCATATCTAATACCTATATATAATTCTCGTGTCACAATGTTTGTTTCCATGCTCCTCCAAAACGGCTCGACCGATTCTTATGACTTTTTTTTAATGCATATTCAGTAATTTTGAGAATCGGTTAACATCTATTTTCCAGACCCCTAAGTGAGAAGCGGTTGAAACCGCTGGGCAAAGCTTGTTAATATTTAAATGTTAAGTAAAATTTCTAAGAAGTAGGTACTCTTTGCAAAAATGTAAATAAAACGTGAAGCCGTTCCGAATTAACCTTGGTATAACAAATATGTTTCCATCTTTACAACGAAATAAGCAGAACGTATCTTAAACTTGTGCAATATTTTACTTAGTTTAAAGTTATTTTATCAGGAACGTTATTTCGTATTAAAGTTAAGGAGCCGACGGTTGCCGTTTTCGGCTACAATAAGTTTGTAGTTACGATAAATCTTCATAAATGCAGATGACAGTGGAGAGTACGCCGAGAGCATAATGCATAATTATTGCTGCTTTAAACTGGCTTAGGTTGGCAGCAGTTCTATTCTACAATAGTGATAATACTCGTGGATGATGTTTTTTAATGTGCTTTGCGATTCATTGCGTATCATTAAATGAAATCCGTCAAATAGAAATGCAAAAATAACATAAGTAATATTTTAATTGACACAACTCATTACTTTACGTGTAACTTACAAAGAAAAAAAGAGTTGGAAGTCAAATTTGACTCACTGCCAGGTGTCCGCTTCATTCTAATCGTCCAGTGCTTAAAAAAGTAAGCATAAAATCTCTTTGTGTCCACAACAAGTGCCGGCACAAAGGAAAACATATTCAAATTATAATAACATACACTTACGTCAGTCAAGATAAAAATTACTATGAAATATGGTTAAGTACCAGGCTAATAACAACCTTAACTCTTATTAATCGTATTTTACAAGCTTTAATATTAATTTCTTTATAAATAAACAAGATTTTCTAGCCCTTAATGCCCTTAAGTTTTGCGTTGTTTTGTTTTGAATGACGTATCTATAATATTAGAAACAATGCTCGCCAGGCCGATGGCAATGGACTCTCGCCCCTATTCAATGGGACTTAAACATAACGGGCGAAAATGTGGGTGTTTTATATTATCCTACTTCCTAACTATCCTACAAATATTATAAATGCGAATGTTTGTGAGGATAAATGGATGGATGTATGGAAGTTAGTAATTTTTACGTCAAAACGGCTGAACAGATCTTGATTAAATTTGGCACAGAGGTAGATTATGGTGTGGAATGACACATAGGATATTTTTTTTCGATGCAAAGCCGCGGGCACTAGCTAGTTAAAATATAAATTTAAGCTAATGTTTAATCAATCTTACAGTAACAATAGTAATCTCATTTACTAGATACTAGCTAATTAGACCTTTGTCCGTCGAGTAGTAAACGTTTATAGAATACGGTCATTGGCTGGGTTCGACCGTTCAGGTAGGGTTCTCCCATTTCTTAATTACGACCAGTCTGTAGATTTCAGTTCAGTTCCTATCGGAAAACGCAGGTGTGGAATGTAATTGCTACTAAGTAAGGTACAGTCTTAGTCTCTTTTTTGTATTTTTACTAAAGCTCAATTATGTTAGTCCGCAAGAAGAAGGTACAAAAATTTCTTAATCAAACGTCACATTTCACAACTCGTATGTTACAGATTTATGAGAATAAGTGATTAAAAAATAATACTTTAAAAACAGCGGTCCGTAGAAGGTGAAGATTTGACTTATTAAAGATCTTAAAACTGAAGTTTATCCCTTAAATCATATTATTTATAAAAAATATTCTAATTGATAATATAATATGAATATCAAGAAAACAAATTACCAGATTCCATCCATCTTTGCATTTTGCCTTGCATTCTCCAAACTTTGATTTATTCTATTTACTTTGGAAAACAAACAAGTTAAAAGCTGGGAAACTGTTTCTTCTCCTTTAAATCCATCCAAAGGTTGTCTTGAAAAGATCGCTTTTAGCGATAAGACCGCCCATTGTGTCACCCTATTTATAAGTTGTTTAATGTTATTCTTGTTATTTGTATGGTGTACATAATAAAGAATATTCTATCTATCTATCTATCTAAAATCGGAATCGGCTGCGTAACCGGAAATAGCAAAATAGCAGAATATGGAACGACTGCAATACGGGGCTTTATGATACAGGTAAAAGTGGATGTGAGACTTACGGGCCACTGGTTACCTGTAACGGACTTTGACGGCACGGCACGCAGTGGCTGAGGGATCGATTGCTGCGCTGCGTGTTGCGGGTTCGTTACCCGCACGGAACAAATATTTTTAGGACCTACAGATAGTTGTTTCGGGTCTGGCTGTTTGTGTATGTAAGTTTACACACCCACGACTCAGGAGAAATTCCTAGGGCAACGATTTATAAAAATACTAGGTAGTATTCAAGATCTACAATGGTCAGTCGGTCATCGGTTTTTAGATATCTCGGTGTCAGATAAATATCTGTTAGCAAGTGATTGGAGGATTTATGATGCAATTGCAAGGAAAGCCGCGGTATTAACCAAACCACGACCTGAAGATAATGAAGTATAAAAAGATCTAGAATTTATAATTTATTAGTTACTCTTTGAAAAAAAATACCGTTTACATAATATGGTTGATAAAAGAACAACAAACCAATTTTTGGCGTATTTTTTTTTAGGAGTAGACGAGTACGTAGGAATAGTAGTACATTTGGCCAAAATGATTTATTGTGGTAAATTTTATTACTACGTATGTGTTCAAAGTAATTACAATACGCTTCTCGGTATAATTGACGTAAAAATAAGATGGCCAATTTACTCGGAAAGTGATTATTGTACCATTATGCGTGCTGGCTGGGGCCAGACATTAGCGTCTGATGTTAAATTATTTTAGTATCGGCATTAGGTTTCAATTGACGTTGTGAATGGGATCAGGATTTTTTTGTCTACTGGATAATCATTAAATAAATTCCCCCGCTCTGGACAGAGCGGGAGGATGTGTCAGACTTGACTAAAACCCACCCATGGTCCTCTATTAGCCCATTATGTTCCGCGGCCGCGGTATCTTTTTCGGAACATCCCGCAACTCCCGGAGAGAACAACGGAATCAACCTACTTTCATGATCTGAATTTTTGCTCAGGTAATGCCTAGCTATAGCTACTGCTGAGTACCACTTAAAAAGATTTATAAGTTTTATTTTACTTGTGTGTCTCTATATATGTCCTTCTGTCTTAGCCAATTAGCTCCAAATCGACTAAACCTATTACGTTAAAATTTGGTACATATATGAGTCACTGCAACCCAAGCACGGTCGTCTTACATAAATAAACATATTTTGAATAGGGACGTATAATACCTGTTTTTTTCAGTTACGTTTTCTATTTTTATTTGTAAAAAAATGTTAAAAACTTTGTCTAATAATTTCCTCGCGAGTGACAACAATGGAACATCCTTTATAGAAGTTAATCATGCAATACCGATAAACAAATAAAACTGTTCTGATTGAAATCGTTTTCGGATTTCATGAAATACAAAACACACGCGAATTGGAAGTTTAGAATGAATTTGTTCATTTATTGACTACCGCCAACGGTCTCTTTGCAGTCACCAAACAATGTTTGTTGATAAAAAACAAACGAATATTTTGATACCATAGCATGTAATACTTTTTCAATTACTATATAAAAACATATAGAATAACTAGCTGTGCCCAGCGGTTTCACTCGCTGCTTAGGTCCCCTTTTCATGTAGGGGTTTGAATGGTAGATAGTAGCCGATTCTTAGACTTACTGAATATGCATAAAAAAATTAATAAGAATCGGTCGAGCCGTTTCGGAGGAGTATGGGAACGAACATTGTGACACGAGAATTTTATATATTAGAAGATATTCATCATTGAAGGAGTTTCAAACAAACAAATATTATTCTATATTAGGTATTTATAGAATAATATTTGCAATTGAAGAAGTTACACGCTACCTACGAATAGGTATACCTATACTGGTAGGTAGCGTGTACTTACTAATAGGAAAAAGTCACTCTGCATACTTTCCGGTTACGTGCTACTTGCACTTCTTCCATCTTCTGTAATTCTTTACCATGATTGGCCTAGCCTTTTTCATTCTTATCGAATTCAGTGTGTCATCCAGAGCGAATGCCTATCTGTCTCCAAGACCTTGGAAAGACTGGTTGGTAGGCTCGTGCTGCTGCCCCACTGACAACCTTTAACGACTGTCAAAGATCTACTAATTACAGCCGTAACCAGCGGCTTAACGTGATTTCCGAGGCATAGAGAAAATTCGGTATGTAATACATAGGTGGTCATCCACACAAACCAACCTAGGCTAGCATAACTTAACCTAAAGATCAACCCGAGCAGTTTTTATTTAGCCAAGAACTTCTCCCCACTCACTACTACTGTCAACTGCAATTCTTTATCTTCAACTCGTTTATAAAAATATTGTTGTAACAAAAGCACAACTGAACCGGTTAGATAAACCGACAATACAAGGCCCGGCGGCATGAAATTGAATATTTGCTCTTAATGGACAAATTTTGTGTAATCTTAGCAGGTATTTTTATTAAAACACTTTATTGACGACACGATGATTTACACTTTTACGTGCACTGTTTTTTATAGATAAATATGTGAAAAATTACATTCTTTTTATTGTGAGTTTTAACAACGTTGTTTGTTTGGTTCTGGTTTACCTTTAAAGCATTTTTCGAATAATTACCGAAGTTGTAAATGAAAAGTTTTCTTTCTTTTTTATTATAGTGGTGCCCACAAGAATAGAAAGACTCAGGGGAGGCCCAGCACAGCGACGGCATGGACTAGGCACAAACAAAAATACCATCGTGGTGCGATATCGGGCATAGGGTCTGACAATCGTGCGATGTAAGATAAATGCTATTTTTAGCATACAAATAAAAATATGAGCACGACTACGTAATAGAGTGAAGTATCATTCGTGGAAATATTCATATCACAATTTTACCAGCATCATAACAAATCACTACTTTTGTGGGCTATATTTCCTTTTCATATATTTTCAATCATGTCAATAAATTTATACCGCTGTTATTGATATCATATTGTTTTGTTTGTTAGTAGAAAAAACAATAGGAATTGGATAAAAACATTATCAGTGATTGTAATAGATATTCTCAAGTTTAAATAAAGGCCGTTTCTGTTTTGGCGAGATAAACAAGGTTTTCCCAGGTTTCTTTCGCTTGTTGCTATAGTAAAAGATTTTTTTTATGCAGTAAGTCTTACCCATACTGGTAAGATTGTTTACGTTGCTAGTCACAGAAAATGCTAAAAGGAAAACCGATTTTTAAGACGCTATTTAGTCAGGCCGTCTATAAATAACAATAATGCAGTTTCTTTGAACAAATTATGTTTCGTTCGTACTAATTTGTATCTCTTGGCACTAGAAAGTTAGGTCCCAGATAAGTGCAACTTAATATTCATTACATCTTCACAAACTATAAACAAAGCCCTTAGCATCATAGTAAAATACATAAAGAATGCCAATACTTACCTACCGTTTCGCTACAAAGACTTTGTGCTCACTAAACACAATTTAAGCTACAGACGCTTGATCACTTCCATATTCACCCGACGACGCCTCTCACAATAGTTGATTCGTAAATGTGGCTTTGATTACACGGAGTAATACAGTGTAAGCCTTTTGCGAGTGTGGCGAAACACACGCACTTAATTTAATGATCCAAGCGGTGTAGCCAATCTAGTGGATGTTTACACTTAAATGATTTTTCAGCTGCGAAATAAAATGGACCCGCATCTACCTTTATATTCGAACGAGTAAATAAAAATGACTGTTTTGACTTTTACGTTGTTATTTTTACGTTCTTCGTGGAAACAAATTTTAGATCATATCCACCGCTCCCTTAAGGTGACTTAAGGATAGTTGAATTTGGACATAAGTCTCATAATTATAACTTATGTCAAAATACAACTATCCGTAAGAAAAACGAGTCGTATTGTTTATTGGAATCGGGCGTTATACGTTTACGTAGTTACGTTTCGTCGTTGTTACGTTGTTTTACTCACGGGTTGACCACTGAAAACCAGCGCTGTGCTGTGGGTCCCCATAGCACAGCATTGCGCTGAGTGATGATCTACTTGTCGCAGTCTAGGACACATTTTCGTGTGCTCCTAGTAATTGCGACAGATAGATATTATTATTCATTCTTACATATCAAATAAAATAATTTAACCACCAATGAGGAGCTCGAGGCTAAATAATAACTGCCGTTCCGGTCGATCTATAGGTTAAGCCGAGCTTGCCTAGGTTCGTCCGTTACTCGGAAACCACGTTAAGTCGTTGATCCCAGGTGTCATTTGTAGATCTTTGTCAGTCGTAACATGTAGCTCGAAAGTATGACAACTAGACTTACCTAGAAATATCGTATTACCCAGTATTAATTGAGTTGTGAGGGTCAGATAGGCGGTCACTCCATGTAAAATACTGGTATTCAGTTGAATCCGGTAAGACTGGATGCTGACCCCAACATTTTGAAGTTTCTATAGTATGTGTAGGTACTATAGAAACTCCTCCTAAAGCTAGTCCTATAGCATAGGTAAGTATAACAATAAAACATGTATGAGAGTGTCAAAGTACCCTCAACGAAGCCAAAACTTGTTCACCCGTAATTTTTTTGTGGTGTGGCACCACCCCGGTATTGAGATTCTTTTTTGTTCTAGACCATTCCTGAAACCTTCTAGTTACGTATATTTCTTTTTCACGAGTTTTTTTCAATCATAGCCCGACGAGCGACGTAGTGTAGTGTAGTTCAATGCATCCATTAGCATAATGTCAACTCAACGTAACGCACTTATTACGTTGAGTTCTAAAGTAAAACGTTATTTAGCACCCCAAAAAAAAGTAGTTTCCCAGCAAGAATTTGAATGCATTGTTAACGGTTTCGTGACGGGTTAATTTACATCCTGTATAATGGCATAATAAAAAAATCAGTTTGTCGCTAGCAACCGCCTTTTATTGACGTCCCGTTCGTGACGAGGATGGAACTCCGAAAAAGACAATTTAGTTTCGTTTTTATTGAATTGAAATTCGTGTACAAATATGGGCGGCGCGCCTGGCCGCATATGATTTCTGTATAGAATTCGTGCGATAGGCGGATAGCGGTCCGGCTGATGCTTTGTCACGATTACAGTTACCTTGGGAGGGTCGCTCTGTGGACACACGCACTGTGGATTATTGAAATCTAGTTGAGGCGATACGTCACTAAGTAAGATTAAAGGTTATGTTCTTTTTGGGTGGATGTTGCTTTTACCCTGAATGTATTACAAAATACGGAAAATTCATATTTTTTCGAGAAATAATGTATTTATGGTTGTGTATCATTTACAAATTAAGAATTGTAGTGCTTTATGCAAAACAACGTGTCCGAAGTGCATATAAATTAAAAAAAAAGTTTATCGCTAACTATGTACATGCTTTGGGGGCACGTAAATAGGGATATAGAGGAGTTGTGTTAATAGTGTTGGGTACTGCAGCCCACAAAAGAAAAATAATTTGTCGATAAACATCGCTTTTTATCGAAGTCTTATTAATGACTCAATAAACCCTTTTAAGCACTCAATGCTTTACGAATAATATAAAGTGCGAACAAATACATTCAACAGGTGTTGCAATGCATAGTTACTACGACACTTTAGACACGTGTTGTAACACACTCCTATCGAATTAAGAAAATATTTTACTTTGTTCCGAAAACGGTATTATGATATCACCAATAATCACTAGTTCATCAACATAAGCATAACTCATAGTATGGGACGCACAAGGTTTTTGTACCAAATTTAAAAAAGAACCACGAAACCTACTAACAAATCGGTGTAAAGTAACCGACTTCTAAAAAAGGTGACGTTAAAATGAGTTGGATTGACGATGATAAAATAAAAATAGAGTTGAGTTAGGGTCAATATTAAAAGGTACAAGTTAGGCTGTTCTCGTATCTCTGTTGATTCAATTGAATCAAATATTGCTTTATTGAACCTTACCATTCATGTAGCAATTCTCATAAATGGATCCAAATTTAACTGACTGCATCAACGGGTCACAATGGTGCAGAATACAATGTGCCGAAGGTCTTGCCCAGGGCAAGCTAACAGCGTGTTCACTTCACAGTGGAAATAATGCATCATATCGCAATCCGGATGCAATGGTAGAAATTCTATTTATTGGTGCGAAGAATAATCCAATTATTGTTAAGATAATATTGCTCTAACTTATCTGGGATTGGATTGATTGAGATTGGATTTTATATAGTTTTTTTCGCATTCACCTAGGGCGTCGATAACTACTAAAGGTGAAACTTGTGTGAAATAGTCTGCATGCACGCAGGCCGCTAAATGTGTCATGTTTTGAAATTCATAAGATCATAATTAGGTGCACAGCAACATTACTACTTTAGACCAATTGTAATTGATCAGAAATTAAAGCCCAAGTTGATAAATAAAAAATGAGGAAAGTCTTTGCCATTATAATTTTTGTTTTTTTTTTATTGTAATTTTAGTTCAATTCATTTTTTGCAAACTTATAAAAATTAACAGATCCCAAAATAAATAAGTTATCCTTAAAATTATTTCAGCAGGTATGTTAACGGTTTTTTATTATTACTTAATAAAAAAACTTAATGAGATTTCATTAATTTTACGACGATTGTCATAATTCATGATGTCAATAAAAGACACTCCCAAGTTCCTACTTGGAACTGCCTTTCTCGTTCTCAACGTCATTGTAGAAAACCATATCCGCAGCTAAGTAAACGAGATCTCCGCAATATCCTTTATGAACTTTATTGAAAGACGGAAAAAACATTTTTGAATCACAAAAATCGGTAAATAAGGTTTATCACTAAAAGCAGGAATCCAACGGCGATATAACAATAATCGGTATGTATATTCACTACTTTTTTTACTGGATTGGGAAAAAAGGAGTTTAAGTCTTGGATTAACAATACGAATCAAAATGAACAGTAAAGATTATGTTTATAACGATTGTTTGATATTTATGTCTTACTAAACACACTGTTAAAAAAGGGAAAGTATGTATATCTGTGTGTATGTTTGTTAAACTTTCACGCTCAAACGTCTGGACCAATTTCGATGAAATTTCATAGGTAGCTTATACCCTGAATGAATACATTTTTTACCCTGGTCTACGTGCTAGGGAGGTGTATATACTAATCACTAATTGCCGTCTTATTTCGTCTAAAACAAGGTGTACCGAATTATATATTCATCGAATCGTTCATAAATAAAATCTTAATAAGTAGTATCTAAAACTTTTTGTAGTAAATTGTGAATTAGTATTCAAATAGAGTGAATGTCGCCACAGTGGCCAGCTCGGGGCTCCCCGCCGCCAATGTAGGGGTCGAGGCGGTGTTTGCTCGTAAATAATAACTTCATGCATAAACAATGGGCGCCATCTCCTAGCCTGGCTCCTTCGCTCGCGACGACGACACCCATTCATGATTTTCAGTAAAATATAACCAAGGAAAAGTGATATTGGAACTCTGTTTTCACACTTGTTGTTTCGTTTCAAATGCAAGATTGAATTATTTATAGACTGTTATTATTTAGTACAAAGGAAATGTTTGAAAGAAAACTTCTAGTTAGGGTAAGATATGTTCATATAGTAATAAATGCCTTTGATTGCTATTTTAAACTAGAATATTGTAAATAGCATTAGGTTATGTTTAATAAATAAGACAAGAAAAAATTATATTGATCTTTGAAATATTTAGTTGGTATTGTGAAAAAAGTATGAATAAGTGGCTTTCTTATTTTCCTGTTGCTTACATATAACATCAGAGGGAGGGATCCATAGACAAACAAAAAGGCGTCTGTCACCTCATCATAATATTTATTGCTTAACTCATAGGTATTTTTCAAACATTTCAAGGTGTGAATGCTTAAATATCTCACAGCGTCACAAGTTTCCATTGCAATCCAATTATTTTAATTGCAAATTATTTCAGCGTTATTCGAAATGACGTTGTTCGTTAAAAGTCCATGCTTAAGAAACTTCTCCGCAGCGTGCTAGTTTTACTTGGGTTCGATATCCCTAAGGCATATTGAACTCAATAATGCCTAGAATAAAGTGTTAATTATGAAAATTGTCGAGATATTTTTTGTTTTTTTCTAGGCATATTGAACTCAATAATGCCTAGAATAAAGTGTTAATTATGAAAATTGTCGAGATATTTTTTGTAAAAGAAAAAAACAATATAAAGTAAATTGATGTTTTTTTTTTTCAAAGTAACACTCTCATTTTCATTTACGTGACGTGTACAAAATGTCTCGAACTGTCTCTTCTACACGTATGTGAAGTACGAATAACAAATGGCGGTTACGGCCTGATTGAGATCAAATTTATTGGCGCGCATTCTGAGAACAGCCGCATTCTAAATCACAATAATGGCATACGGGCCTCGTTCTAGCCCAAGCCTACAGATTACGTGTATTGTAAACGGTTTCTCCCACACATTACAGTGTTCGGTGTCGTTAAAATTAATTATGGATGTTGGTACACGGTATCGATATCTTAATGTGCGGCCTCTTACAAAATTAATAAGTACGGTACCAGGTGTAAAAGCCTATTCCAAGTATTTAAATAAACGGTTTTCTATTACGTTGACTGCTTCGTTGGTTTAGTAGTTGCAAGCGCGACTGCTGAGCGAGAGGTCCCGAGTTTGATTGCCGGGTGTTTGTGTTGTTAGATTTTTCCATCTGGACTTTTTTCTGTAGCTACAAAGTATGAATTAACCAGTTGGAGGCAATCATATTAGGCTATTTTATGGGACTTCAAAATAACTGGTAAAATAAGTACACCTCTACCTAACCCTTCGGGTATTAAATGCGTGACGTGATGTTATGGCTTTCCGTAATTTCCAGGCATTTACAAGCGATTTTTCACACTAGACAGTGAAAAACTGCTTAAAAACGTGTTATTGCGTGTTATGGCGTATTCGTTGACGGAAGCCTCCTAACATTCACAAATTATTTATGATTTTCTGTCTTCTACTGTCTGTTGTTGTACAGACGCCTGCAGGTCAAGCTACCCGAAACTGACAATTTTTCCCAATGAACCTTGAACCTAATACTTTAGAAATAAAGTCGAAAATCTATCAAAGAAATCTGACAGATTGTAGTAGCTTGATGTGCAGGCGTCTGTACCTGAAAGTTCTAGACTAATGAGTTATTATTATTATTATTTATTAATCTAGACTGATGCTCACACTATGCAATTCGATACGATAAGACGATATCTAACTGTGTTACCACAGTCCGTCTTGTTGCTCATGATTGTCGACACAAATGGAAATTAAAAATAGATTAAGTAATTAATATGTTGACGAACTTTAACTCGTTGTTGATATCAAAGTTCCAGGCTTAAGATTAATGCTTGTTTGAGTAATCTATTTCTAAAAAGAATTTGAATTAGGAGGCTTTGGATTAAATGCAATTATAAAAATTCCCAATGAAAGTACTTATAAGTTCTATAAACGCGACATTGATCTCTCAAGGCAAAACACGAGTAAATCTTTCTTCCTTTCGTCATCCAAGATATATTATTCTTTATTATGTGGTTAGTGGAAGCACTAACTAGGTTAGGACCTGGTATCCGAGTTTATATCCTTCGATTCCGGCCTTTGATTTGGTTCAATATGCCGTCAAGACTCTCAGGCACGCTCGTTTTTGCACGATGTTTTCCTTCACTGACAGCAAGTGATCATTGTACAATACGCAAATGAATCCGAAAAATCTAAGTTTTGCTTTGGCTTCAAACTTGAGACTCATTACTTGGCTCTGACGTTCATACTACTAGGCTATCTTGCAGCATCAATAATAAACTATATTTATTAGAATCATTCGTGGATGAAAACTACGGAGACTATCAAGCACTTTTCTTGTTGGAAACACTTATAGTTACGTAGTTGATATTCAATAAAGATATATATTTTTTTAAATTTACGATGGAAAACAAACTGTTTAAAAAGAAAGTCATATTTGAATTAACGAATTAATATAAAATATGGTTTCTAAAAAAACGCTTATTTGTGACGAGTCTGGATCTCTTTTGTTGACGGTACATCCCTGCTGCATCATACTGTTTACAGAGCTACAAAGGCGGCGGTGTAAGCAAACACTTACGTGAAGACTTGGAATATTTTGATCGAAAAGGAAATATGTATAATTAAATGTGTGTGCCATTGAATTGCCCAAACTTATAAACTCAATATTGGAACAGCAAACACCCATTGATTTGCTTCAAAACGCTAATAATGCTATTAGGTTCTTTCTTTCATTAACTTTCATTTTTTTTGTGCGGCGATTAACTGAATCACCTATTAAGTCAATTAATTACCTAACCAAACTGGACGAAGGCGAAGCGTACATTGTTTAAGTTTAAATTTGCTTGGATGAAAGGCTTTGTTATATTTACTCAACTAGCTTCCGCCCGCGACTTTGTCCGCGTGGCATAGTTACTTTGGGCTTTTCCTTTTCTTCCCTCTCTCTCTCCTTTATCCCACATTTTTTGATCTTGTCCGTCTCCAGTGTCCCAACTATCTCTGTACCAAAATGCATTAAAATCGGTTTGGCCCTTTTGGCGTGAAGACGTAACAAACAAACAAACTAACTTACGCTTTATAATGATAGTAAGGATTTCATCGCCTTGTTTTATGTGAACAAGAAAGAGTTTTATATGTTTTGAAACACCAGTGGTTATTATTCAATAAATTAGATACCTATTTTAAGCGTTTGTTAAAGAGAGAGGTCGCTGATATGTTGGTTATCAATTATCATATTTCTAATGTTGACATTTGCGTAAGCTAGGTATTCCTCTGCCTAAACTTTCGGAGATTTACAAGCGTGATGGTACAATATATATTTTTCAATAATTACCCGAATATGTCTAAACATACATTAGAAGTGAATAACAGTTACCGTAACGTCGTGCCGTTTCACGTAAGATCTAACCCGAAGTAAAAGCAGCTTAAAATATTATTTGTGTAAACTGAGAAAAGATCGAGGGTGTGAGCGTTTGTGCAATCCCCCTGAAATAAAACATCTGTACGGTACTTCCATGTTATACTTTTCACGTGTTACGTTTAGTATTATGTGCGCGGCGCACGTTATTCCCGAAGGAACCGTAAAAATAAAACATCAGGTGCGTAGACACTTCATGTTACTCTTCACTGATTACTTAATGCTGGAAGTATATGATGGGTGGCTTAATGTTGAGTACGTATTTTGAACTGTAGAAATTAGCCAGTATTTAGAAAAAAGGAAAAAGATTTATTTGGCCCATGCCACAAAACACCAAAAATTAAAAAAAAATGTATGACTAAACACAAAAAGGAGATAATTATTGTGTCTCTCAACTGCGCCAAATAGTTTATTAAAATAAATAACTAAGAAGTACGTCATTACACTTTTGATTCACGAATCAAATCATAACTATTATTTTCACAATTGAACTAAACTTAGAATTTTTTAAACTGACAGGGTCACTAAGATTATTTATAACATTTGGAACGGGATATTTACAGCATTTTCTATTAATGTTGAGTTACCATGCTGCACACCATAATCACGGATAAAACGTAACCGTTATCGTTTATCCGCGATCATGGAGAGTGCAATACGCCGAAATATCTGAAATTCAAAGTTAACAGTAAACAAGGTAATATAAATATCCCTTTCCAAATGTTATTAATAAAACGAAAGGGGGTTAGCTTATAAGTTTTAAATGGTAACAGAAACATTCATTATAACTTGTTTCATAGTTAATAAATTGTTGTCATTTTCATATAATCTCTTGTAACCATAAAAATAAAAACAAAATGCACTTACCCCTAACCTTCATTAACACACTAGAAATAAGACACTTTATTAGGCTAGCAATGCGCTTATCAAAACTTTAAAAAAAAGTTTTGTACAGTACTGGTAATAACATAAGCGTGACACACAATATTCAAAAGTTCATGAGGACAAAAAAGTAAAATTTATTTGATTTCTTACATGTAGATATAACGAAAATAAAATTTAGTTAAAAAAAATATCAGTTAACTCATCACTCAGTCTACGTAAACACAAGGAATGGAGTGGCTAGTTAACTATTCCTCACAAATACATACTTAGGTTGTATTGTAGTAGGGTAGTTCACACCACCAATCAATTGATATACTTTTTATGAGCTGTCAAAACGCGCTTCCCCCATAAATTTTGCATGAGACTCGCAACCGATGACGTCACTAAGTTGTCAAGTCAATGATGCAACTATTTATTGATTTAAAAGCAACTAAAAATCGAATTTTAAAGTTATTTTCAAATGAATGGAGTTCTCAGGTCTAGAATAAGGTGTTCTTTCAGAAAAAAATGTGTTTTTAAATTATTGGTTAATGGTGTCAACTACCCAATTATATTCATTAAGGTTTTTCTTTTAAATTGTCATACAACTTTGCATGCTTAAGGTAAACTGTATAAGGATCTCCAATACGTGTTAAACATAATATTTTTATGTAGGTACCTACAGTTTAAGCAAATAAAATCTATTTTACTCTAACTCATTTATTGCAGGAATAATTACGAGAAAAAATATTTCGCTACATTCCTAACACCAATCTGCGTATAACTAACATAAAAATATGTAAGAAGAATGTTTTCGTGTGTGAAGGCAAGCAACAGAGTAATGGTTCGTGTCGCTTACACCTCTTGCGGTATAATATCGCGGTATTTTATCGTTAAGACACGCTTGTCAATAGACACGGCGCGGCGTATGTGACTTATTTGCTCGTATTATGTGACTCGGTTACAAAATATACTCGTGTCGTCGAACAGCATCTACATTATTAAGTTTGAAATTGTGGAATTTTGGTGTAAAAATCTTGTAGGCGCTGATATTACTGGGTAACACCCATAATCGTCTCGTTATTTCGGATCGAGAACTTAATCTAAGCTATCAAGTTAGTATAAAGTCAAGCTTCGATGGAATATTTTAACGACTTTATTATGCTCTTAAAGCTATTAAGCGTGAAGTGAATGTTAAAACTACGAGCGCATATTTTTGTGAGCACCGAAAAGGAAAATCTCTTTTTTTGTGCTTTTAGTATTTTCTTGACTAAACCATATTTTAAAAAAAGCCGCCGCTTCGAAATTCCGCAGCGTTCAATAAAGTGAATTTTAGTGTGATTAAGGTAAAGATTTAGATCGTCAATGTTGAACTAGGTCGTTTTAGTAACAGAAAATCTTTATTTTAAAACGTTGACTTACAATCAAAATTTATTTTTATAATTTTAATGTGCTTTTAAATAAGCTTTTGTTAGCTTCACCTGTAACTGTCTATGTTATAAAATTGAGAGTTTAATTTGTCCCACTTCCTTGCTTTCGACTAACTAAGATGATAATTTATGGTTAGCTAAGTGACGACATTCTAAATGCAATATGCCAGACTCAAAAAGATGGCGGACTAGCTAACCTATACAATATATGGGTATAAAATCAATGTTTTTGCTGTGACGAATACCAGAAAGCTTATTTTAATGTACCTACTCGTAATATTAATTATTTCATCTTTAAAAATTTATTGTAACATGACCTGAAGTAATAATAAAATGCAATATAATTATATTGAAATGGCCGCAGCGCATTAATTGAATGGAACGCGTTGATGATTGTCCCAAGTGTTGCGGCGACAGTTAAACTGGCGCTTGGAACGATAAATGCATGAACAATTAAGTTATTTCCAGTAAATTATTATATTACAGTAATAACCTTATTTAGTCAGACTTAAATGACGTTTTCAAACTTATTTACTTGTTGCTCATTTTACGATAAAAACATGGGAATGTTTTGTTGTTTGTGGTTACTTTGACACTTGTTGTTTGTGGTAACTTTGACACCTGTCACCTGACTGAGTTTTTATGCCACCCATGATGGGCCTCTCGCTTGATTTAACATACCGTTAAGAAATATTTTTCAGGCATGCTGGTTATCTCACGATATTTTTTTTGACCGAGGCAAGTGATAATTATCGACGAGTCCGAAAAATCAGAAGTCATGGGTTTGAACCCGAGACTTGGCAGTCCGGCGGATAATTTACAGGTCTAGTCGCCTGTCGAAACATACCAAATGTAAACAACTGGTAATCCGATACTGATTAGGAATGTCGCAGGTTGTAAATGGTATTTTGTTACACACTCTATATCTGCCCTGTGGGACATATCCTACGTAAAAGCAAAGAGGGTTTTAGACTCCGTGAGTGGATGGGATTATCGGGGCAGCACGAGATCTTAATAGCCACAGCTATGTAATAGGGGTCGATCCTAACTAATACGTAAGAGAAACATTTTCGGTCCCTGTTTGTCGACAAATCACTCCTAAATGCTTCGAATGCATTGTACTCAACTATATTGAGATCGCAGCACTTTGATGGAATTGACTTCTGATTAAGATTCCTCTTGTTTTGTCTTACAAGAATTGTCTTAGACGCTACTCGCTGTTTTACTAAAAAAAGGTACCGCTTCCCGGCCTTTGCCAATGCCTTCATTGTTTTCTGGAACCCAGGACTCAAGACTACGCAATAAAACTGATTTTAATTAAAGTTCATCTATAAATTTCTTCGGCTTAGAAACTTGAACATGAGCTTGACTAAAAATATGTAATAAAATGAATGGATAATTTGTGAATAGTTAAGTTTAAAAAAAAAACATTTGTAAATTGATATTCTTTCAGACGTTGTAATGAACTCATAATAAAAAGATTTCATTTTTTTGATTTTACTAAAAAGTACATATATGTTGTCATTTAATTAAAACAAAGATCATAACAGGGAAAACTAATTGTACCTACTTATAGTGGGCCTAAAATGTGAAATATTCGTACCTTAAATTAGATAATTTATCTATTTTATTTGCATGTTTTTTAAATTAAGAAATCGAACTACAACTTATGGTTGAATTATAGTTTAAAATATTCTAAGAACCGTTACTTTTAATTTCTCAGTTTAAGGCAAGGTAAGACTGAAGACGTCGATCGAATGTCAAATATCATAAATACCATAAGACGTTAAAAAATAAAATATTTGACATTCACACCGGGCCCTCGTAATATGTTCGTTTTGAAATGGAGTTTTTACAAGCTTGTGGTAATACAATTAGCGAAGATGTAATGTAATATAGTCATTACAGTGTGTGTACTCTTTATTAATCGGAAAGGTCTACTTTTGAGATAACTAAGTCAAAGTCTGTACAGCTTTTAGAGAAAATAATATTTATTTAGGCACAAAAAAACAATAAAGTTTTTAGATATAATATGTTTACTATATCTACTTGAATCTACTTAACTTAAAACTGGCCAGTTTGGTGTTTCCCCACAGAAGCTTTTTTATTATGATCAATATAATAAACACAGTAATATCGAATTGACATTGGTGTGCCCATTAATTATGGTTAATTATAGAACACCTAGTTTAACATTTGATGAAAAAACATTCTGGTTACTTAAGGAGACTTTGAAATCCGCAGACTTCGGCAAAGGAATCTAAAGGAAAGTTTTCGACCCTTGAGACAGAAATTAATGGAAGATGTTAGCGGAAGCCAAGCCAGGAGGCACACTAAAGTGTGTGCCTAAGTATCATATGAACACATTTTAGTTTTTGTAACCACGGTAGTTCTGAATAATAGAGATATAAAAGTCTTCATTATTATAATTTTAGCATTTGATGCTTTTTACCATTTTGTTAAATGAACCAGATACCCACTGTGTTTATACCTAACAAGACAATCAACGCAATACTCCATTACGTAAACTTTCCCGTTGTAGATACCCGTGTTATAACGGTGTCACGGCAATTTTCTCCCCAATTCCACATTCCACCGCGCTAATATCTCTTTCGAATAGATAAACAATATACACGGTATTATTGATAATTCCGTGAATATTTTGTTATTACAATAAAAATTCTTCCATACATTTTTGGGACAGAAATTTTCATAGCGGTCCTCGCTTTGATTAAAATTAGAGAATGTCACAGTTTTACGACTCCTAATTTCAAAACATTGTTTCAAAACTTGCATACATACGAGCGAACGATTTTATGTATATTTAAACCCTGTATGTTTGTGTATTTTTGTATAAAACACAAAAATTTGGATCATACAGATCTAGATTTTGATAAAGAGATATCGCATTTTTTTAAATTGGCGCCTTTGGTTGCGGTTACATTTATAGCTTCATCCAATTAACTGTAGTAGATTTTTGTGTGTAGAAACTAGCAATGCACCCCAGTTTTGAGCGGTTTCAACTAACTAATGATAAAAAAAAAATTATACAAAACTTGTCCTGACAATATCCATCGCCATATCGATCGATTCGTTCTCAAAAGATCGTCGTTCTCCCGTCATGCTATATGGACATTTATTTTTTTATTAATATGGAAGATAAGCAGCACTTTTACCTATTTTATTAACCGACTTCAAAAAAAGGAGGAGGTTCTCAATTCGAATGTATGTTATTTTTTTTTTTTCTTTTTGTGTTTGTTACCTCATAACTCAGGTCTGAGTGAACCGATTTTGATGATTCTTTTTTTATTCGAAAGCTGGTGGTTATCGTTGGGTCCCATAAAAAATATCAAGATCCGACACGTAGTTTTTGAGTTATCTTTAATAATGCGTATTAGATTGCCTTCGAGTACGTTGATGATATATTCATTCGTCGATTATATTTTAGAAGTTGTCGAAGACAAATGATCAAAAAATGCTATGTACTACTATGGTTTGGAAGGTCATCGCAGTTTTTTGAGGTGATTGTATTTTAATTTGGTGATAGATCTTCAGTGATATACAACGGCACTCTTTAATAAATGACAGCAAATCTGCCGTGATTGCTGCAATCACATGTATAAGTATGAGTTTCGCCAGGGTAGGCAGGCGAGTGGGAGCCGGGTGACCGTATCCCCTCCCCTCCCCTCACCTAGTCATTAAGAAACATTAACATCAGATCAAGTATCAGCTGTATCCCCTAGGGGATGATGCATATGATTTCTGAATTGGTTTAATACTAAAGCATAATATAGATACTTAGTATTTAAACTATAGCTTGATGTGGAACTAAAACTTGTATCTAAGACGGGACTAAAGCTAAAAATAAAAACTTTTTAACCGTGTTTGTAAGTCGGTGGCAAATAAAGTCAACGAAACCAACAAAAGCCACCGACTTCCGGAAATAAAGTTATTTTCCAGTTTTTAGTTTTTTTTTAGAAGTCGGTTTTATTTTTTTGCTAAAAAGTTTTTATTTTAGCATTTTTAGTTATGGTATTATGATATAATACGCACGTAATGTGCCTTGATATAATGTATGCGTCAGAGATATCTGATTAATTAAACTGAATCAAGGTGGTAAATTTGATCAATTATTTATTTATTTAATAACTAGCTTTTGCCCGCGGCTTCGCTCGTGTCAAATTCGGGGTAACACAGTTCCCTTTTCCTGATTTACAGGTACCTGCTACCTGTAGTTTTTGCCCTTGCGCCTTATTTATTAAATAAATAATTTATTGGCATAAACCAGTTTATACATATTTGTGAATCACTGGTGCATGTGATAGGTAGTGAAGCACCACCAGAATTTATAGTAAAAGCAAAGCTAAGTTTTCCCGTTTCTTCCCTCTTTCTCCCTCATTTCACTTTTTTTTTAAAGTTGGCCGTCCAAAATTCATCAAAATCGGTTGGGCCATTTAGACGAGAACACGTAACAAAAAAAAACAAACTCACTTGCGCTTTTATAATATTAGGATTAATTAAGGATTCTCTAACTGTAACTGTGTGTCTTTTTTATTATTTAATTTTAAACAAAGTTGTGAATTGTTGGAATGTAAACAATTGGAATGTAATTATAATATAGGTACTTGTACTCACTATGGTTATTTTATATTATTTTATGGTTGTTTTCTTATCTGTATTTACTGTTGTGTGTTACTGTGATTATCTGTGCTCTTCGTTACTTTTCAGTTCAATAAACACGTTCCTTTTTATTTCGTGGTATTGTGTCCTACAGGTTTTGGGCCCAGCATGATCTGTAGGAAAGAAATAGGAAAGCAAGTTTGCTACCTTTAATACCATGAGGAAGCAAGATAGTTTTTGGTACGCTACTCCAAGAAGTAATACAGTACTGAATTATAGATTGACATAAACTTGTGTAATTAATTTAGAGTCTGAAAAAGTTCGTATTTTTTAAATACATAGACAGAAGATCTACTTATTGTCTGCAAATAAAACGCTTACTTGATTTTTGTGTAATTTTTTAATTTTGGCACTCTAATTTTACATTACTGTTAACTTATTTAGGTATTTGAAATTAGTATTAATGCTCTTTTTAGCCTGAAACACAGGTCCAACGTAGGTCAGGCAATTAAGTAACTGTGTTCTATTGTCTGTTAAGATGCTGTATTTTATTGTTTATGTGCCCCATTTTTTATAAATAAACGATTTTATGAATAAATAATGTGTGGTGCTGGCGCCGTACGGCGGCGCGGGGCACCTAACCGTATTATCGGAATAGTAGGACTGTCAATTACTATGTAATTAAAAATAAAACTGAGCAACAATAGTTGCAGGAGTATGACTTGTAATTCTTGGGACGGATGAGACTTCCGAAAATCAGGGGTTTTTATTGTTCAGATTTTCGGGTTAGTGGCCGGCCGAAGGTCTATTTTCGGCTAGTTTCCGATACGGTTTCGCAAACTTATTGGCCGGAATTTAATGCTCACCGAAACTAGATATTAGTGAAATATCATACGTTATACGGTTAACGTCTGGTACGTCCGTTGATCGTGATTGCCGCCGTTCTCGGCTGTAAAAGATTATTATTACATAAAATTATAAATATAATAAAATATTTGTTACAAAACTTAAAAAAAAACTATTTTTTTATTTCAAAACCATTAAAAATATCTTCAAAATCTTATCATCTAATTGAGTATCGGTTTTGACAGAAACGAAGACCAGGACGGAAAATGCGGTTTCGGCTGAAAATGCAGTTCCGGCCGGACACGAAATATTGAATCATTGTCACATTTTGATCCATGCCCATTCATATTGATCTCTTTAAACTAGGTCTTTATTTTTCAGCATTTCAACAACATATACAAGATGGCGACGAGAATACGACTATAATTTAAACTTCGTGAAAGTTGGAGATGGCGGGACACCTTGGATGACATTCTCGTTAATTGGCGAGATGAGGCTCAATAACGTGAAAGTCGAAGGAATGAGGGAGTTCTCGCGATGTTCACAGGATATTATTTTTAATTTTTAACACGCTTTTATTGGCTTAATTAAAGTAAATGCTAAGATATTTTTACACGATAAGTAACAGGTGACTAATTGTGTAAAAAAATCTTAGAACTTAAATGGGGTCAACCCCTTTCTTGGTGTTCGATTGAGCTGAAATTTTACAAACATGTAAAATTTGAGAGGCAGTGTGTGGTTAGATAATGTCATTCAAAGTTTCCAATTTTTAAAAAGTAGGTATAATATCTCTTTTTGCGTACACTAGGAGTTATGGGCACAAAACAAAACACATTATAACAACATATTTATGTCAATTTGACGGCACGGTTGGCGCAGTAGCTGAACGATCGACTGCCGCGCTGCGTTTCGCGGGTTCGATCCCCGCACGCAACAAATATTTGTATGAACAACAGGTAGTTGTTTCTGGTCTGGCTGTTTGTGTATGTGAGTTTAAGTGTTTGTAAAAGCACCCACGATACAGGAGAAATGCCTAATGTGGGAGACAAGTGGAAAAAAAATACAATTTGACATTGAAGATGAAATAAGCATAGTGAAAATTACCCTTTTTATGGTTTTTACCCGAGTCTCAAGGAAAATACTAATGTAATTATTAGTATTTTCAACATGATGAGTCTATTAAATGACTAGTACCGACAGGTTAACGACCCCGCATCAGTATAAACATTAAACACATATTGTGTTTGTGGTCCCTACTTCAAAAACCTTCTCTCAATTCGTTCTTGAATTTTACTTCCTGAAGCGAACTAGTGCAAAATAAAGCTTATTCCTAGAACCAATATTTTATAAATGGCAATTCGTTCACAGTTTTATGCTATGTAATAAATTGAGTTGTATTGCAGTAGTTAATGAAATAGTAACGAAATATGAAACTAATCACAAATGTACTTAAACTCAGTATCTATGTAGATTAAACACATTTTTTTTTACCTTTTTTTAAGTTGACATCCAACGCTTTTGGTTTTACGCGGAAGCCGCAAATCCCGTTCGAATACACTACTTTATAATGACTTTCATCATCATCATTTGCTACGTTAATTATTTTTAAACACGTTCTGAGAATGTTTAATTTATTTCTTATAATAAATAATAGTGGTTTAAAAAGTATGTACGAATTCTAAAAATACAGTCGACGACTAATAAGCGGCAACATTGCTTTTCAAGTATGAAGCTTAATGCTTCGAATCAATAAGGTTGATTTGCGTAGTCAAAATGATGTGGCGGACTGTACTATTTTACAATTTGATATAAACAAGTCAACGTTATTTAAAATATTTTTCGAGTATACATCCATACACGAAAAATGTAATGGCCGGAGGGATTATGGCCCATCCCGTAATTTATAGAGTAATTTCGTGGGAGCTTTGGTCGGAAGCAACACCTACCGGGTTCGGTTGTTAATGACCAGTTTAATATGAACTTACATGCCTACAACAAATAAATTAGCTCAAAGGAATTAGTAATAACATAATATCACACCTGTAATCCCGTAAGTGGAGGCAGAGGTGTTACTAGGTGTGTGTGTTACTTTCAAATTTTGGCTGGTTATGTTTAATTATACAGGGTGGCCAGTTGTTAGGCGTCCAAAGAAAAAAATTAGATGCCTTATGCTAAGGGGTACCTGAATTACCCCCATGTATGTTCCGCGATTATTTGTAGTTTAGGAGCTAGAATTTTTTTAAGTACTTTTTTCAAAATATTCACCTAGCATTGGTTTTTATTTTTTATGTCGTTATTCCTATCATTTTTAGATATTCTATTTTGTGGAATCTATTAGCGATAGCAATAGCTACCATGCAAAAAAAACCGTTTGCCTAGGCATTGTAGAACTTACCACAAAATTAGTCCAAAGTTCAAAATTACCATTAAAGTTTAATAATCAAAAATGTTCAGAGCTTAAAAAAAAAATAAGTGAGGGGTGCCAGAGGTTTCTAAATGATCTTAAAAACTTCTATGGACCTTCAACAGACAAAATCGGTAAAAAAATATAGAGCTTGATCGGGGATTATTTCCTGTAATTAGCGTTGATAGCAATAAAGGTATTTTTACAGTTATTGTTATAATTTGGGATTTCTTTATTTTTGCCACTTTTATGATAAAAAAATACGGTAGATAGTTTACAAATTCTATTAAAACACGTTACAAAAGGTTTTCAAAGTGCCGCCTTACCACAGAAATGCACAATCTACATCTACGGAGGAAATAGTCTTTTAGTTGTAAACCATGTCTCGTCTCAGTGTTAAGTTAACGTCTGACAGCAAAATTGGTAATTCTTCAAGAACTCTTTGTAGGTGGCTCCATCGAGCTTGGACAGCGGTCTGGCTATGGATTCTCCATAGTCCGCTATCGAGAATCCTCATTCCGTAAGACCATCAAATTTTCAACACCGCTTCGTTACAAAAGGTTTTCAAAGTGCCGCCTTACCACAGAAATGCACAATCTACATCTATGGTGGAAATTGTCTTAAAGTTGTCTAAAGGCTTCTCTGTTACTTCTTACAACATTTCCCGCTTCTTCAATTTTCCGTTTTAGCTCTTCCTCATTGTTAGTGTCCCGTGCGTACCATCACGAGTCTGGACGGCAGCTCGAATGGTGGTGGTAAACTAATTGGTAGTTCACCGTTGAGAACGCCGGACCACATTTTCACACTGAAGCGGTGTTGAAAATTTGATGGTCTTACGGAATGAGGATTCTCGATAGCGGACTATGGAGAATCCATAGCCAGACCGCTGTCCAAGCTCGATGGAGCCACCTACAAAGAGTTCTTGAAGAATTACCAATTTTGCTGTCAGACGTTAACTTAACACTGAGACGAGACATGGTTTACAACTAAAAGACTATTTCCTCCGTAGATGTAGATTGTGCATTTCTGTGGTAAGGCGGCACTTTGAAAACCTTTTGTAACGTGTTTTAATAGAATTTGTAAACTATCTACCGTATTTTTTTATCATAAAAGTGGCAAAAATAAAGAAATCCCAAATTATAACAATAACTGTAAAAATACCTTTATTGCTATCAACGCTAATTACAGGAAATAATCCCCGATCAAGCTCTATATTTTTTTACCGATTTTGTCTGTTGAAGGTCCATAGAAGTTTTTAAGATCATTTAGAAACCTCTGGCACCCCTCACTTATTTTTTTTTAAGCTCTGAACATTTTTGATTATTAAACTTTAATGGTAATTTTGAACTTTGGACTAATTTTGTGGTAAGTTCTACAATGCCTAGGCAAACGGTTTTTTTTGCATGGTAGCTATTGCTATCGCTAATAGATTCCACAAAAAAGAATATCTAAAAATGATAGGAATAACGACATAAAAAATAAAAACCAATGTTAGGTGAATATTTTGAAAAAAGTACATAAAAAAATTCTAGCTCCTAAACTACAAATAATCGCGGAACATACATGGGGGTAATTCGGGTACCCCTTAGCATAAGGCATCTAATTTTTTTCTTTGGACGCCTATCAACTGGCCACCCTGTACTTACCCTTATAACGAGCAAGCCTATTTTCATCAACTGAAGACTCCAGACTACGTGGCTACTATTCAGAAATTCGAGATAGAAAAATCAAAAGACACTTTTGCCCGATCTTGGAATCGAACCGAGGATATCTTCGACATCGTCACTTACGATCACTCGACCAACACGGCAACCTTGTAACATCAATAAGAAGTAATTACTGAGTCTTCTTTATCATGTGGTTATGGTTTATTATGTGGTTGTGGTGGCGATTTGATTAACCTGATGTCCGAGTTTTTATACCACCCATGGGCCTCTGTCTTGGCTCAGACATCTCATTTTCTCACGTTTTTTTTTGTTCTACTGAGTAAAATCTCCATATTTTACGAACCCGTCCCAATATTAAAAAGCATAAGTACTAATTTTCCACGAAGAAGTAAATTCATCAATTAGTTATTATAAGAAACGCGACTAATTTTGACCACGATTTCAAGTTCAGTTCAAAAGAATACAAGTTTCATTAAAAAGCAGCTGAATGCAAATAAAATAAAAAGGTCAAACGCGTGAATTAACAACTCGCCGAAGGGTTCAAGCTTTTGAATTAATTATAATCCTTATCAACGAGATAATATTTTTCTGGGTTTTTGCTTTACTCGGGAAGCTTAGTAAAATAATTCAAAATATGTGCCCTTTATTCATATTTTCTCTGAAATTGAAAGAGAATGTGATTACGTCAACCAAATCGATTTTAAGTACTGAAACGTAATTCTAAGAGCCAGTTGAGTGGTTTATAAGTAAGTATATTTTAAGCTCTATGGAAATCGCTTTGATGGTATGAATGGAGTCAAAATCGAATATTTTTTAGACTCGACATAAATTAACATAGGCAATAGCTGTCAGTGAAGCATGTAAAAAATAAATTAGCCATAATGTGGAACGCGGCTCTGTCGTCATCCGCCTTGCCTTTCCCTAGCTGTATTGGGGTCAGCTACCAGTCTAACCGGACGCATCTAAATACTACTCTACTGCCAATCTGACCTCCACAGCCGAATTAGTACTGGAACCCCTTGATAAGACTGGTTATCACACTTTCGGGATACTATCTGTAGCGACTGTCAGATGTAAAAATGGTACAGAGGAAACTCTGTATGTAACGGGTGGACACCCATCCACCTAACAACATAGGCACGCCCGGGAAAATTAAAAATCAACCTGATCGACTGTCATTATTAAGCTAGGATCTCCTTATAAATTAACATTCGTAAAAAGTAGCTGATAGTGAAGAATGTAAAAAAAATATAATGCGCCACTGTGGCGGCGGATAATAATTTGCTACCAAAGAAAGCATGTGATGTCAATATTTTATAATTCTTCATAGAGACAGAAATACTTTATACCGAAATCGTTATTTGTTTATTATTTAAAATTGTTCGTTCGTTAAAATAGTTATTGTATATTATTAACACGAAGTCTCACTAATAATTATCTTAAAACCGCAAGAACACACATTTAATTTTTGTATTTACGTAATAATACAGAAAGTAGCTTCTATCATTTTCATTAAAAGTGCCATTTTCAATAAAATCGACCGCAATAACCCGCCAAGCGGGGGTACTCAAATAGAATCTGTTGGATGGCCGAGAAATAACCGAAGACCAAACTAGTTCGGCATCATTAATCTTTCGCCACTCATTAATCGGCTGCACGTGTCGCAGTTAGTAGAAATCCTGTACGGCAAACGAACCAGCTGATTATAACGCTTGTCAAAACAGTATAATACTTTCTTAGAAATAAATCTTTAGCTTTGGCTCACGAAAATGTTTTCCACAACTGTTTATCCTTTACTTATTTTAAGGTTAATTGAATTGAAATGATGGTTAGACTAGCATGACACCCACAAAGTATGTTTTGGGGAGTTATTCTTCTTCTTGAGACAAAAGGAAAACATACTAATATACTACCAATTTATAAATTTGAAAGCAACTCTCGTTTGGTTGTATGTTAAAATTTCGTGTTAAAATGTACAGGAAGTTTAAAAATGCATGTAAATATAGTGGGGGGATCGTGAAGCAATACGACTGCATACGTGATTGAAGTATGTTCTCAACCTTACAGGCACTAACGTAGTTTACTTAGTAAGCAGTGAATGGCATCTTATCATGTTTGCCGAACGACCTGCGTAAGTCTTTGAGTGAACTTAGGTATAGATTCTGTTTTAAACATTGAATTCGAAAGTGACAAGAAACTTTTTTCGGATTGTAATAATTAAATGAGTTCTCTCGCTCTACGTATTCTCTGAGTTGAGAAGATTCTCGGAAGGTCAGACTTGTACCGACTAAAACTCCTCTATGTTCCTTTTTAGGGTTCCGTAGTCAACTAGGAACCCTTATAGTTTCGCCATGTCTGTCTGTCCGTCCGTCCGTCCGTCCGTCCGTCCTCGCTTAATCTCTGTGACCGTTAGCGCTAGAAAGCTGAAATTTGGTACCAATATGTATATCAATCACGCCGATAAAGTGGCAAAATAAAAATTTGAAAAAAGTGTTTTATTAGGGTAGCCACCCTATATGTAAAGTGGGAAGGCATTTTTTTTTTAATTTCAACCCTAACGTGTGATATATTGTTGGAAAGGTATTTCAAAATGAATAGGGGTTTACTAAGATCATTTTTTGATAATGTCAATAATTTCGGAAATAATCGCTTCAAAAGTAAAAAACAATGTGTCCCTCCCCCCTCTAACTTTTGAACCATAAGTCTAAAAAATATGGAAAAAATCTGAAAAGTAGAACTTTATAAGGACTTTCTATGAAAATCATTTTGAATTTGATTGACACAACAGTTTTTGTACAAAAAAGACAAAAAGTTGTACAAAATAATTTCTGGACTAAGTTTGTAGTATAATCGTATATGCAAGCTTTTTTTGTAACTTTGTTTACATATTTTATTATCCTGAACGTATCTTTTTTCAAACAAAAAAAGAATTATTGAAATCGGTTCTTGCACGTCTTTGTATTAATTAGTAACCCAATTCCCCGAGAGATGGCGCTGTAGGTACTTATTACATTGGATCGGGTATTACCGAATTGTTCGGTTGGCCTCATAACTGGGAACACTTATTGTGACGGATGGGAAACTACGGAACCCTACACTGAGCGTGGCCCGACACGCTCTTGGCCGGTTTTTTTTGTTTTACGTTTGTCCGTTTGCGTTACGAAGTTACGGTATCTCTTTCGAACCAACCCACAGCCCCGGGTGCAAACATACTGATTTCTCAAATCAAGAAATGATTACAAGATACCTTGCAACTTTGCGACGAATTCTACCGATGTCGTTTTGACGTTGGATTAAGAAGTCTACACGACTCAACTATAACTTATCCTATTGCTAAAACATGATCATGAATATGTAGTCTTTTTAACTAAAACACAATGTTTTCATTTTACACATCGTTCTGCATCTTAGAAACGTTAAAGGAATAAAGCAAATATCTGATTGGCCTAAATACTTTATAATTTCTAAAAACATGTCTTGTTCTATTTCTATCCGGGCTGGTTTATTGCTAAAAGTAGAGAAACGTGTGCAAGATTCAATGGAATTGCTCTCACGTTAATGAATATGTAAACTCTTTTTAACTAAAACACAAACTTTGCATTTCGCACATCGTTCTGCATCTTAGAAACGTTTAAGGATTGAAGCTAATTTCGTATTAGACCAACTACGTCATACCTACATCAAGCATACTTGAAATAATAATAAACTTAAGCAAGGAAATCAATAATAAAGTTGCCAGGAAAATACATAACATGCAAGATATTTTAATTTCTTGATTACGGAAAAGAATGGGGATATAAGAGTCAGGGAAGATCAAGAAACGATGGATCGACTTTGTGCTGGCTAGAAAAAAGGTGGCTTCTGAGTAGACGAGTATTAGAGAAGTATGAAAGAAAAAGGTTGAAAACGTTTTTTTTTTTTAATTAACAATTTTACATATATTTCTACCGAGATACCAACTGGTTTCAGAAAAACTTTTTGGTGTTTTGTTTCTGTCTTCGTAGTTTTTGATAGTCGATAGTGAGAATTTCATCGAAAGTTTGTCAACAAATTCAATTAAGGGTTTAAGCTTGATGAAACTTGTGATAGTTGAAATTGCACATACGGGCATCGTCCGAACATGCAGTTTGTTTAGACTAGAAGCTCTAATCAACTGTTCGCTATTGGAGTAGGTGTTTTGACACCGACCAGACAAAACACGAGCTGTGTTTTGTCTAGCATTGTTGATATATTGAAAAGATTAATTTCTTGTACACAGTGATACGTGTATATTAAAAATAATGTGAATGTAGGTGCGATTGCTGAGGTCTGCGATTCATGATGTCCGAGTTTGATTCCCGGGTCGGGAAAATATTACTGGGTTTTCCTATCAGGAAATTCTCAGTACTGGCCTTGGTGTCTGGATTGGTGCCTAATTGATGGCAATAGGCTCGCCTTTATTTCGCAAGATATTTTTAAGTCCCATGTAAAAGATTACATGGGACTTAAAAATACCTTGAGAAATAAAGGTGTAAAATAAGGTACACTTCTGTCAACTTATTTTTAGATGTTGGCAGAATGGCACTGGGATAATAATTCATATATTTATTTGCATTCCTTAATGTGTGAAGATCTTATAATGAGGCTGAGGCAGAACAAGTACATAGTTTTTGTAAAATAAAACTAATATTAATTCATAAAATGTTAAAAAATGTGCTTCTTATGTCCCAATTTAGTCAAAAAATTGTACTCGTGATAAGGACAACAACATAAAGCAGGTGGTAACTGCTTCTTTTCCACTTTTATGCAAAAATCTTCTTTTCAATGTTATTTTACACATATTTATTAGAGTCTAAAGCAACCGGGGTTTAGAAGAAATAAAAATTGTACCAATCAAACACGAAAATTTATAATTTTATAAATACATTAAAATTAATGTATTTTTTAAACATTTTTTTGGCAAATAACAAGAACTTCAAAACTCGTAATGTTAACAACAAGATTATATTCCCCTATTATGGTCGTAGCAAACATTTGAAAGTACAAGAATTCCGATCGAATTTATTACTCATTTTATTTTAGCGATGATTCATTTTCGAGGCGCAAGAACAGCCGAGCTTACAAAATTAGGCATTGTCTTTTTATCCTAATCTTTTTAGTCTAGCTTTTAAAAGTAGCGTAAAGACTCACTGAGTTTACAACTTATACATATTTAGTAATTAAAAACAGTAATTTCATATTAAAGTTTTCATTTTGTTATTAAGAAACGTAAAAATCCTACTTTGAAAGGAATAACAAAAAAAAAAAAGTCGTGAACGATGTTTTTCTGATGTTTTTATTGAATTACCCTTTTAAAATGTGATTGTTACGGGGCGTAACTAAGTTATGTAATTTACCTTTGTTTAAAGCCGTGTTTTTATTAAATATAAAGAGTTTTATCATTTTGTTTTTATATATTAAATAGGGTACCGCTAAAACTAGAATAAACCGTGATTTCTTAGAAAAGCATTGTCTTTATTTTCCCTAAGAAAGGGCCAGGGCATCTGACAAAGCATTTGAGTTAGCAAATGAGATAAGATGGCTTAATAAGATTCCAGGATAATCGAACCCGAGAAATTCAATCACTTCGAAATTTAGAACTAGCTTTGGAATTTCCCTTGAGTGTAGGCTCAACTTGCCCTTTATTCGGCTTTTCCATAATGTAACACGTTTACCAAAATTACAGAGCTGTGTTGTTACCGGCAAAGAGTAGCATATCTCCTCATCTTTTAGGCGTCGTCGTAAGAAGTGGGTAAGAGATTATGTTGAAAAGATAGCGTGGGCGTAATCCGTGTGTATTAATAAAAGCACTCTCCGGACACTTGTTTTCCAAGCCTGGTGATAATATCAATATTCTTTGACGGCTGTTGATATGTTCATCCATTTTATATAAAATGTTAAAAAGTTTTGTGTACGCTTTGAAACTCAAGAAATACTGGTTCAAATTTAGCAATAATTTTAATGTTGGATAGTTCATTTATTGAAGAAGTCTGTTACTCTATAACATCACGCTACTACACCAAGAAGCTGAATAACGGGTAAAACTGCTGGACACAGCTAGTTTTAAAATAAAAAAAAAACATCAAGGCATGGTAAGGGCAAAATGATATAGGGCTGTAATGTGTAGCAACAGTTTATTTAATACAAGATATCAGTCTTTTAGGTTTAAGTTCTATTCACTGGAATAAACCTACCGTCTTAAGTTTACTTGTAAAAATAGGTACGATTTATTTATGAGTACCTACAAGTCAATGAGGAAAGCTCAATATAAAACTTCTTTAAGCTTATTTTTGGATTGCTTGGAAAATAAGCACGTTTTGTAAAGGTTGATTATTTTATTTATAGCCCATGACTTTAAATATGGGTTTAATGAGTTAAGTGTGTGGCATCGCTACTCCAAAACGGATGAATCGATCTAATTATTTAGTTGTTTTGAAAGATGTTTTTCTTTCTTAGCGTGTAGACGCCCAGTCACAATTTTTGAACTTTCAGTAGCGTCCATCAGTTGTTTTAAAAACCAAAATCAAAGGTCATGTGTTAAAATTACGCTGATGATCAGCACTTTTTGAACATTATTATACAAGACAGTCTCCCAAAACGCCCACCCTGATGATGCTGTGATCGCGTAGCTCAGCTATAATTAAAGAAAATCATTGCTACCGTTTGAAGTTCCATGTCCACCACCATAATATCACGCCTATAATACCCGAAGGGTATGATAAAGGTATAGATAGTTAATATCACATCGACATTGTGCCAGCAGATTTTGCAATTCAAAGTTTATCCGCTGAAAATACTCCTAAATGTAAGTTTTGTTATACATATATAAGTAATAAGTAAGTATCCTATATATCAGTTGTGACCGACCTGTAAAGCTACAGTTGATTACTGAACATCTTAATGAAGGGAAGAATCTCTATTTGAATATTTAACCAAGAACAGCGAAAAGTTTAATTTTTCCAGCAACTTGTTAGCCTACTTAGCAAGTAGAAATTATCACCAAATTTTACTGGAAGAAATGTGAATAATACAAAAAAATGAAGTTATTAATAATTTACAACAATTCAAAAACAAAACTATTTAATTGGTCTATTTAATTCAACATTAACTTAAAAAAAAAACCTTTAAAGTTTGTTTGCTGCCCTGGATGAGTCGAAAAAACATAAATAAAATTTAATAACATTGAACAACTTACCAATTGGAATTTTATCGGCAACTGGCACTTGGGTGTTCAACACATTAATATTATAGTACATTAACAAAAATGTCAGAGAAACATTTTTTAATATTTTCAAAAGAACTTTGAACGCCATGGTGTTAAAAGATTTAACGTCTTTTTAAAAGTAAACCGGAATCACATTTTCACCCGCGCACTTCGTTTGTAGGTTCGCGCGGCCAGAGGAAACTAGAGTTCGGTTAGGGTAAAGTTCTGAGAGCGTCAGCTAGTGCAAAGGCAGCGTCACAACGCGAGCGTCGTCGACTAGCGACTGGCTGGGCGGACGGATGGCTGCCCGCCCTTCCCGACCCTCCCTCCAGAGCGGGCTCTACATCCTCTTTTCTACACGATACGCATGACTTGTTTTATTACTTTTATTTTTCTTTAATAATCTTGCTTAATGGTCTATTTCGTAGCTCGATGAAACTTCTTAAATTCCCTTTTCGAATGTTACTCGCGTTTACAATAAGTTTGTCAGTGTCTTTTCGCCACGTAGCCATCCTGTCTTGGTCAATGTTTGGTTAACGTTAACTGGTGTTTTAATAAACTACTAATAAATAAATTGATGGTTTCCAAATTAAAATTAGGAGTAACCTATTTGACGATTTTTAATTAATTTACTGTATTTTTAACAGCCTTATTTTGGGTTTCAGGAAAGTTTTGAGAATGATTCTGGGTGAGTAAAAGAATAGAGGACGAAGAAACGACGGATGAACTGTGTGAAGCATGACATGGCAAGAAAGAAGGTGTTTTATTAGATGACGAGAATAGAGGAGATTGGTTAAAAAAGACATGCTGCGATGACCCCTAATAATTTAGGATAAAGGCAAGAATCTGATAATTAACTCTATTTTTTCGAATGGGATATCATCAAATGATTTCTTCGGCTAGGGGAGGAGTGGAAGGGATTGTCAGACTTGTACAATAGCACTTGTACACTTGCGTCTCGGGGCTGTGTTATCTCTTTCGAACAATACGCAGCCCCAACGTTTAAACCTTGCCGTTAGGAAACACTTCAGTGTCAATTTTGTTTGAAATTTGTACAGTTATTCCTATCCAAATGGCAAACAAAATTGACAAGTAATATATCGTTGTAGCAATCATATCCCTCAATATATTCTTATTATTTATTGCATTAATATATCTAATATATATATACATAAATACAATGTATATATACTGTTTTTTAACTTATGTACATCGGCGAGAATAACCCAGAATCGGGTTTTCATAAATATATGTGTCTATAGACGGAATCTTCATCTATGTATAACATTGAACGAGGCGAAATGAGCATGTAAGGATAGTAGTAGTGGCGTTCTGTTGTTTCAGTCAACCCCCGTGGAAAAAGGGTTGTAAGTTGTTTTTTTTTAGCTAAACAGGCTTGCGTTTGATTACTACTTGCTTCTAAGTGAAGTTTGTGTATTAATCTTTGAATAGTTGAATGGTGGTTCGTACTTCTTGGGCTGTACTTATTTATTTTTATGAGCACATGTTTGGCGGAACAAAGCCGTGAATAAAAACGAAAGTGTTATTAGGTTAATAAAAAAAAAAACAATTATGTAAGGTAGTTTTGTTTAACGTTGTTTTATAATTTATCTATAATTGGAGATAATTTTAAGTGAAATGACTAAGACTTCGTTAGTATTTTTGTAGATATATGCAACACAAAAGTACCTTCTTAAAAGTAATTTACAAAACATGTTAAAACAACTTTTTTGCCAAATAAGTGAGTAATTATTTTTGATCCAAAATTAAAGTGCAAAAAAGGTTATAATTATAAAATTACATATTTATAGATATAAGACCATAAATGTTTCACATTCTGTAAAATAATATTTTTATGCTGTAATAATTACGCTTTAGTTCATAAAAGTATTAGGCTGATTTCCTAAGCTTGGTCGATGCGCTTTGCCAATTAACCGTAACGTCTGTAGGTACAATAAATCAGTTAAAACTTCTTTAAACTTCAGGAAATTCGAAAAACCGTTACAATTAACCAGTTAGTAACTTAAAAGCCATTTGAAAATCAAAAGCCATGACATCTGTCAAAATGACATGAAAACCAGCGAAGAAAATAAAATAAAACGGACATGCTTAGATAATAAATAAGCGGACATGAGCGCCAGAGCTGTCAATCCACGCGCACGCATACCACCCCCGGACTCGTCGCCTAGCGCTACCTAAACGCCGTTGGACATTGGATCACCTGTATCATCCATCGGCTGCAGTAGTCGACAACATCAGTTCGTCGGCAGGAGAGGAGCCGGCCACCAAGAACTTGTCTTGACTCGGGACGCTGGCCCCGAGCCGGGCCCACGCTGCCGGTGGTTGTGTGCAGCGCGAGATGGGCTCCATCAATAAATGAGAACGTCATGCGCGCATATTACAGGTCTACTGGAGGGGGGACTAAAATCACTGCGTACCGTATTAGGATGATGTTTCTTTTCCAGAACCAAACGACAACAATTGATGCAACGCAACCGAGGTCCAACCCTGGAGCTGTAGCGGAAGATGATAGGGTTGCCACGGTAAAAAGTAGCCGGTACAACGACCGTTTTAGTAAAATGTTAAACCAATAACAATACACGTTACATATAAAAACTTCTAACATCATGGATGGATTCATATTTCATAACAAAATAATAGACAGACAATGGCAAAAAGACGTTGATATATTATACTGTTATTAGTCCTCCAAACTACATGTCCCGTATCACATGCGTGAATGCATGTGCAAACCGTATTCGTAGCTATAAGCGGCGGGTGGAACGAAACACTCAAAATCGCATATTCCAAAGCGATGAAAGGCTGTATAGAGCATGGAAGCGGCCAAACCAGCCGGTGAGTCTGTAACTCATACGCAAATGATAACGTAAAATAATACAGTCTTGTAGAATCGGAATTGAAGTACTATAGATATGTGCCCACTCAGTTCTTATACATGATAATATCACAATGTAGTGGGACTATCCATCATCACTGACAGGACTATTGTCGTCAATAAGCTTGATATAGTGGTGGTAGATCGATCAGAGCGATCCGCGTAATGATTGTTTACATAACGGTCCCGCATGACTTTTCGACATGTGAGATGTGTCTTTTTTTAGAAATATTTAAAATGTAAAAGAATAAGTTTTAAAATGAAAAAAAAAACTAAATAATATTGTAGGTTTAGTATGAATAAATCCTATCTTATCGTCGTCAATATTTTCTTATTTGGGGATGTACGCTATTTTGATGAATTGATCATTCCATGGTGGCCATGTAGGCGCGAAGACGTAACAAACAAACAAACAACTCACTTTCGCTTTTATAATATTAGTAAGGATTCTGCTTATAAGCTTCAGTGTTAACTCATAAACGGTATAGTTATGCTTACCGAATGTGCATGCGTGCTTACATGACGTGCTCAGAACTGTCCGAGCAAATCAATCCGTCACATTATATCCGGGTGTTCTCGTCTAGCTAACGGAGACTACTTGCATATACATACATAACCTTTTAGCTAGGATCATCCATTACCAACTAGTTCTAAAATACAGCCTTGTGGAACCGGAAGTGCCTCACAGGTATGTGCCCGAAAATACCAATATGACATTGTACTGGAATCGGCCCAACAATACAGAACTGCTATAGTCAATAAACTCGTTAATGGGGTGGTGGATTGATTAAACCGGCGCAGTGATTTTTGACATACGTACTGCACGATTAGAGCCTCGTGGAAGGCGAGAACGATAAGCAAATTAAGTATCTTAAATTAGCCCGAGAGGTGGTCTACATTTGGGATATGAACTCAGCGATCATTGTGCAGATAGTCATAACAACCAATGGCTTTATTGCCAAGAGCCTCGTTAAATACCAGACGGGCCTTGATTGAGAAAACAGTACATCTGGACATGGCTTATAATATTGGAAAGTTCCTCTTTCTGGAGTCCAGCCGGTAGTTTGAATCATTGGATCTTGTTTCTTATACTAGTTGACTACAGTTCTTTTTTGTATATATTTTGAAAACTGTTTTCCATCGACCGATTCTCGGAAAATCGGCGTTTCGGAGGAATATAACTACTAAAACTGTGACACGATAATTTTATATACATTAAGAAGGTTTTACGAAAGAAACGGCATCAACTTATCACAATCAGCAGTATGATAGGGACGTAGAAACAATCTAGTTTGGTTCGTTTATAGGGATCAAAATTGTTGCAAATTAGGTCTAGTTTCACCTATTTCAAATTAAGCAACCAGATACTAAATACCCTATAAATATATGACCTTCTACCGCAAACCTCAGGTATTGAACATCTGACGTCTCAACGTTTGATGTGCATGGAATGCAACATGTTAAGTAACAATTATATTCGTGGAGCATTCTCTAATTGGTCAATGGTTCAAGGGCTTTTGATTAAGGTTGCATGACATATCATACAAATGTTGTTGGGTTTACATGCTAATATGTCACGCTAACTGCTTTGTTGTTAAGAAGACAAAGTTGATTAAACGAGTATGCTGCTAAGAATTTGATATAAATATACATATATGAAACTACTTAAAACATTTTATGTTCATAGTTTAGTACCTGTTATTGTAACTCAAAGACATTTAAATCAATATATGATTAACATTATTGTTTTAAATGGTTAAATATAACCAGAACTGCTGGAATTGACAACTGTGTGTGGTGTTGCATGTTGCCACGTATATGTATCTGCGGTAATGTCAATATGTCACCGTCAGCCGCAATATAGTTACCTACATAATGAATATGAAGCTTGTATCCTTCAGTTAGAAAATATAGCTTGTATTACTAAGCCTAACTCTGCCTACCCGTCAGTCTGTCTAGCACAGAACTGTACCTAGGGAATGCCACGGTGGGGTTCCAAAATACGGGGATCCCACAATTAATATGCTGGAATAAATGTCGCTTGTAATTTGAACGAGATCCCGCGCGGGATTTGCGGGACTGAGAAGAAATAACATGGCGGTTGTTCCTCCTAGTGGGGAGGATAATAGCGTTTTTGCAGCTGGCTACCTAGTTTGCAAGGTCAGGAGGAGCCGTTAAGTCGATGAAAAGTAAATTAAGTATGTCTAATACGTACAGCTAGTAATGGTTAATGGTATTGTTACAAGTTTTAATAGCTGACAATTTGTTGTATTTCTGTAAAGTGTATGTTTTTTAACCAATGCCTTTCAATTTAACCGTACTGCGGTACAGACACACTGACTCTGGAAATACCTGAAAACCCTAGCGGGATCGAGATTGGTCAGTCCCGCAAAATTAGAAAAAATATCGTGCGAAATTGCATTCCACTATCAAATATTTATATAATTTTTTAGTAATTATATATAAGTGATTATTTTTTTTATCTTCATTCCATGTTTGTAGTACAACAGCTTTATGGAGGTAACTTACTCATACGTAACTTTAGTTACTGACGTAATGTGGTCGCAATCGAATCGAATTTATAGAATTCAATTACATATATTGTGGTCAGAAAACGTGCTTTTGCACATCAGCTTTCATCTATAATATAAACGCTTATCGTATCCTGTGTGGCTGAAATCTAAATGTTATAAAAGAGGAAGTCTAAAAACCCTGTTTTAGACCTCTCCTCTTTTATAGCATTTAGATTTGAGACCCTGACACAAACCCTAGTTTGTGTGGTAGAAAATCGGTTGTCATAGTATAATGGACATGTGATGTGGTTATGTGTTTGAATATGCACGAAAGCAAAAGACGATAGTTGGAGTGTGTGAAAGAAGGTGAATACTGGATTTTTGACTGAGACACGCTGCGTTGACCTCAAAAATAAATAATAAGAGCAACAGAATGATTTGTATTTATGATTAATCAGACATTATTAGTATAAAATAAACGTATCAGAAATTATGAGTAAAAAAAGTGTTCTAACATTATAAAAAATGTTCTTCTAAAAGAAGAAAAATCTGCAATGCAATGCGCTAGCTATAACAAGATGCCTTAAAGCAAGCTTTCAAAGTCACGGTCTTGATCCTGTCGCCTAACAAGAGTTTGTGATATTTTTCGGCTCGGCTATCAAGCAATTTTGCACCAATAGCAGAATGATAGCTGAGTTCAAGTTGTTCCAAATGTCGACAGGTACGTCTTTTTTAGCCTACACGTTCACGTCTTATGGTATGTTAACTATAAAAATGAGGATGTAATAAAGTGGACTGTATTTTAAAGGAACTGTTGCATTGCCGTTGAGTTCAAAGTTACAGTAGCCCCGGACAAGCAATTATATTAATTATTGGTTGGAGAGTGCGTCCGTAAGAGCTGCATCTCAAGAAGCGATTGCGGTTTCGGGGACGGGGCATGTTGCTTGCATCGCCGCTCCATTGCTGCCGCCTATGCCAACAATAACACTGTTCCTGTTTTTCGATACGATTTTTTTATGAATAGCATCTCGCAGTTCAACCTAGGAGGTTGGCGTCTGCTTAGCTGAGCAATTCCTGTAGAGGCCTCAAACCAGGGCAAAAACTTACTAGCTAACAACTACCCACTTAGGGCACCCCTTTGGGGTACGAGCCTCGTTTAGAGTGTCGCTGGGTAAGGACAGCAAAGGAAGAGGCTGGATCTTAGTGACTGCGTGGTTTGTTTCGTTCGTTTAAATTTAAATACAAACCGAGTTCTTTATAGGCCGACAAAAGACTAAAACTAATTAAGTAGTCTTCTAGTGTCACTCTAATACCCGACACACGACAACCGTCGGTTCTGTTATAACCAGACTCACACGTACCTGTTTTGCGTGACATATTTATTGCGGACGTGTTTTTCCAGCTGTACGAAAACCGGATAAAAATTGACAATCGGGTCTTGTTAAGTTGTATGCCTTTTTAGTTGACGTCCTTGTCGTTGTTGAGTTTTAGTTTTCAACTATATTTTCTACTTTGAAAAAGCTATTTTTGATAGTAATCGTGTCTTTGTGTCTTAAAACACTGGTGGATGCGTTATAATTTGTTAGACTGCTTGCTTTTCATTCATTTGTTTATTTTAACCAAGCTTTTTCATAATTGTTTTTAAAACTATACTTGTTAAAAACCCCTCGGTCGGTTTTTTAAGTGTTTTCTAAGGCATATACTATCCGCAGACCAACTTACCAAAGCACGGCTTTTTTTTGGGGTGGGAAATCATCAAATAACTTCCTCCCTCTCTGGGCGGAGAGGGGGGCGTGTCAGAATTTTACTGACTAAAACCCAACCATGTTCCTTCTATTGTCCTTTATGTTCCGGGGCCACGGTATCTCTTTCGAACAACCCGCAAACCCGGCAGGCGGAGGCGCTGGCAAGCCCCTCTGCTTTGCTGACATCTCTTTGAGGCGCGCGTGAAACACAAACGCGTCGTCGACACGACCTGTCGTAAATAGACGGACGGACGGTGAGCTACCAAAGCACGGCTTAGGCAGAAGATTGATTGACTGATTGAAGATGATCGGCTGTTATTTTATTAATCCACGAGCTTAGTCTTCAGAAATAAATATGTGTGATGTGTATGTGCTTCATCGTTAAACCGGAAAGAGTAACAACAAAAAACCAGTAAATGCGTATTTCGATAACCATCACGAAGGTTCCTAAGTACTTAGTTTGAATTTTTGTGTATGCAGAAGTACTTTGCATTTTAGGAGCTGTAACCGACAGAAAAGGGTTATTTTAGTTCAAATACTCGTAGCAAGTATTTCAACATTGGTATTGACTGGCGATCGAAAGTTGGAGAAGTTCAAATAATACCTCGGTTTTGTCGGAAAGCCACTTGACTCTGAGATGCCTAAGTTTATTTAGCACATTTGAGGATTTAGTACGTGTATTTTTAATGTGAATGCGTTTACGGGTTATTTTTTTTCTACCATAAGAGGTACCTACACCAATAAGAAGAATGATAAATAATAGATTTAATATCTATGATTATTTTAAAAGACGTGATTTTTTCAAAAAGGTTTAATTTTGCGTTAATAGCGTTAACATACTCACAAAAGGCGGGCTCTGTCTTTAAACTCGTAATATTAGTAATCGTTATCGACATGCCCTATTTTTATATACAGAGGGATTTGTTAGAAAGCGGATGTTAGAATGCAATCATATACAGGGTGGCCAGTTGATAGGCGTCCAAAGAAAAAAATTAGATGCCTTATGCTAAGGGGTACCCGAATTACCCCCATGTATGTTCCGCGATTATTTGTAGTTTAGGAGCTAGAATTTTTTTAAGTACTTTTTTTAAAATATTCAGCTAGCATTGGTTTTTATTTTTTATGTCTTTATTGGTTTTTATTTTTTATGTCTTTATTTAGCGGTGTTGAAAATTTGATGGTCTTACGGAATGAGGATTCTCGATAGCGGACTATGGAGAATCCATAGCCAGACCACTGTCCAAGCTCGATGGAGCCACCTACAAAGAGTTCTTGAAGAATTACCAATTTTGCTGTCAGACGTTAACCTAACACTGAGACGAGACATGGTTTACAACTAAAAGACAATTTCCTCCGTAGATGTAGATTGTGCATTTCTGTGGTAAGGCGGCACTTTGAAAACCTTTTGTAGCGTGTTTTAATAAAATTTGTAAACTATCTACCGTATTTTTTTATCATAAAAGTGGCAAAAATAAAAAAATCCCAAATTATAACAATAACTGTAAAAATACCTTTATTGCTATCAACGCTAATTACAGGAAATAATCCCCGATCAAGCTCTATATTTTTTTACCGATTTTGTCTGTTGAAGGTCCATAGAAGTTTTTAAGATCATTTAGAAACCTCTGGCACCCCTAACTTATTTTTTTTTAAGCTCTGAACATTTTTGATTATCGAACTCTAATGGTAATTTTGAACTTTGGACTAATTTTGTGGTACGTTTTACAATGCCTAGGTAAACGGATTTTTTTTGCATGGTAGCTATTGCTATCGCTAATAGATTCCACAAAAAAGATTATCTAAAAATGATAGGAATAAAGACATAAAAAATAAAAACCAATGCTAGGTGAATATTTTGAAAAAAGTACTTAAAAAAATTCTAGCTCCTAAACTACAAATAATCGCGGAACATACATGGGGGTAATTCGGGTACCCCTTAGCATAAGGCATCTAATTTTTTTCTTTGGACGCCTATCAACTGGCCACCCTGTATATTAATATCCACTTATGCCCCGTTCCAATAAACAAAACGACTCGTTTTGCTTACGGATAGTTGTATTTTGACATAAGTCTCATAGAACTATCAAACTTTGAGTGTCAAAACGGTTACTTAGTATTTTCTTTGCATGACGAAAATATCGAATGAGGCGTCGTGTAGGGTAAATAAATGTTTTATGTAAAAAGCAAAACAAGGCATTTATGCTAATTAGGCTTGTCAGCTATTTAAAGGTAGTGAACACTAATTACCCACCAAGCTACGTTACAAACTTAGGTTTTCGTAAAACAGAGCAACCAAGAATTCGCACTCTAAAACAATTTTACGTTGGCAAAAATGTTCACTTGACATCAACGTGAATGTCCCGAACATGATTACTCAAGTTTTTAAAATTGTTCAGTGTAGAATTGTAGATGTATATAGGATTCAACACATATTTCTAGAACATAGTCACATTTATCAATAATATAATAATAACTAGCATAGACACTGTTTTTAAAAACAAAATAATTAATATTATCAATACTGAAACTAAACCTTGAATAACCAATACAACTTAACCTTAAATATGCCAATTATACCATCACACTCGAATGAGTAGAATACTTCAAATCTGAATTTAAAAAGCATGAAAATTATGTGTACCATAAAAATATGTCACGATTGCAATGAAACATGCGTCGGCCGCCTTAAACGGTGCACCCACTCACTTGAAATTATCACGCTTTTCCGGACCGCGAAGCTTGCCAAATATCTGCCCATAAATTATTGCTGTTTGACGCATTACGGAAAAATCTATTACAACGCGTTATTTCGGTACATTATGTGTTAAGTTATACTGGAAGTTGTTTATGAGGGGTGATATGTCGCACTTCGAACTTCTTCGACGCAAGAGAGTGGATACAGGTGTATTGAGTTTATAAGTTTAGTAAGTACACAAAATTTCTTTCGACATATTGTTGTCCTCCGTTTTCTTTCAACGTTTTCCGGTCTATGCGGCTTACCGCTTTCTACTTCGTTCGGTGACATTTAACGGATCGATAGACAACAGTTACCTACCGCAGCTACAGAGAGAAGACAAAGAGGCGATTTAATAATACATTCTAAACGGTAGTTATCTTACGTAGTTTCAAGGTATAGTGTCATGTTACTTTAGTGAAAGTGTTGATGTTTTAAAAATAATGCGTATATTAGGGCTGTGCGAAACAATGTATTCTTTAGATAATTTATGAAATAAAACTTATGGGATAGTTACCGACATGAACAATCTTATGAAACTTTACAAGACTTGAGATATTACGAAAAAATACTTTTTATCAACATTTATAAGGGGCTTTCATATAGCACCTTAGGTTTTTTCGATATTGTCACTCATAAACTGCCTCAATTTGATTCAAGTGAGAATACTTCGTTATTGCGGCCGCAGCGTTATAGAGCCGTCAATAGCCGTGACAAATTTTGACGTAAGTATTTTTTTTTTAATTTTTTTTTTTAAATTATATATTCGACTTCTTTATTCCAGTTTCTTTTATTTTCTTCTATATGAATAATTATTTAATTAAAATAGTTATATTTTCAACTGCTAACACGTTAATGACAGATAAAACTTGTATTGCTATCCTGCGTTCGCTGTAGTAAATGTAATAATTATTTCAGAAGATATTATTATAATTGTTCCTGAATATATTCGTGCAATACAATGAAATACAAATTTATTTTTGATTATTCTTTTATTCATCCCATATAACGTGTTACTCAACCCCTTGATTATGGTTCAACATAACAAAGTTGTTCAACTATTAAATTGATATTATGTCCACACACTAAAAGTTTTCGGGACTAGGGTCTATGCCATCCTAGCGATGATCTGATGCAATGGTGTAATTTGGGCGGAGCACCGCTCTGTTTGGCCCTGGTTCAATCTATGATCCGGAGTGAAAAGGAATAGGCATGCGATCACCTGTTTATGCGAAGCAGTTTTACTAGCATTTCAGGAAGAGGATCTAATACCAATCCAGCTTCGAGACGACTGCCGACCTCCGTAGATGCGGGTCTGTGGAGGGATAGCATTGGGTAGCTCACCGTCCGTCGGTCTAGTGACGACAGGCCGACACCCTCTCCCTATTTTTTTATTATTCCATTACAATTTGCATTAAAAAAAACATGAAAATCTGAAGTATTTTTATTGTACGAGTAGTTGTGCTCTTTTGTCACGGCTATGTGATTAAGGGGTTTTTTGCTAACATCCATAGCGTCAAATGACATGGCCGGAATGGGTATAGAGCTATGCCCTAACAAAAAATATTCATGTACATTGATATACAGTAAGTCATTTTAAAGCCTACATGCAGGGCTTTACAATAGTTTATGATTTATGATCAGTGAATAGGCGAGAGACACTATAAATAGAAAACAAAATTAGCGCCTAGTCAATTTGAAAAGCAATGATGAAACATTTATAATTTTATAAGCGTAACAAAACGAGGAAGACGCCATTTAGTAAATAGACTAGGCTATTCATAAAAAGGAACTAATTCCACAAGGGAGGCCGATATCATGCAAACAGTTACCGTGCTATTCTACAAGAAAACAGCGTCGAGATTACCGCTGCTGCAGTGTCAAGTTTTATAGAGACTCGGGTGGAGTCATCGCTGCGATCAAAACTCACAACAAGAGTGAAATGCATAGTAGTGTAATGTAAATGATATAATAGTAAAGTAGTGTGAAATTTTAGAGACAGTTTAATAAACGTGTTTTTTTTCTCTGGATACCCACATATTTGTAAAACGTAACTTAAACTAATAAGTACAGCAGAATATTAATATTAGTAAACGATAGTTGGTGGTCTAGTTTCAATAGTAACAAATTACGATAATACGTGATAAAATCAACGCAAGACGGTAATGTAAATGTCAATCAATGCTATGTCATAATATAAAAACACAATCGATGAACAAACATATATTTTTTTGTATTTTCTCTCGCCTATTTTAGGGAAATGTAATAATTTTTTATTTATTTCAAAAGGATTTTTTATATATTAATCATTACTGTGCATTATCAGGACAGGAGCCGCCAGTTATAAAATCAACGCAAGTCGACAATGTAAATGTCAATCAAAGCAATGTCAGAATGTAAAACCACATAATCAATGAACAAACATATTTTTTTTTGCATTTTCTCTCGCCTATTTTAGGGAAATGTAATTAATGGTATTATTTTTTATTTATTTCAAAAGGAATTCTCATATATTAATCATTACTGTGCATTATCAGGGCAGGATCTGGCCATGTCCTTATAGAAAAGCATACACACCCACAATAATCTATCTAAAGCTGTGTTGTGACTTTGGGCCGTTTGTAACTCTACACAAAGGACTGACTTGACTGTTTATCAAGCACACAGTAGCTTCAAACGATTCAGGCAATTATAGTCCGCTAAACGTTCTCTAGTACAATTAACGGACCACAAAGCAGTTGTGCTGGTTTTAAGCGTATTGAGAGATCGGACTATGATCAATGCTGTCAATCTTAATTGGAACAAACAGTCAGTACTACGAAATTGGATGTCTGTGACGTTACAAGCTAATAGACGTAGTTCAATCATATTTTCATTAAATTGAAGACCTGGATGCTATTTCAACATAATTATTAGTCTAGTTAGCTGTTCAAATGAGAAACTTATTCAGCATATGAAAAACGTAAAACTGCAGTCTTTGAAAATAGCTAAGTAGCTTAGCTTTGTGGCTACAGGAATCCTTAAGAACTCATACCACGCAGGAAACAAGGTTAGGCACCCCCTTTGAATTATATTCATTGTGTTTGTGTGTAACAAAATACTAAAACTAGTTGTTCAAACGGTATTGGGGCCTTTAGGCATAGGTTTAGTAACCTACTAACTTAATGTTTAGGTATAATTCTGTTAATAATTTTTTAACTCATCTTAAAAATAAAACAAGTTGCGAAGCTTTTCTACCTTGCCCATAAGTAGACATGGATCACAAAAATCTCATGTGTATTTTAAAATAGGCGTCACCGCAAGCTTAATGCGCTTCCCTGTTTACAACTGCAGTTCATTGATTTTCTAACCCCTTTAATAATATATTTAAGTTAAGTTATTGCTCGTTACATCGCCCATTTAGGTTAGGATGATCTCATTATCTGTAACCTAATATAATTTATCCACAATCAACCATAAAACAACAGCTCATTCCCAAAACCTTATTATATAAAAAGAATTATGACTAATTATCATAAAGCTTTGTAAATTAGAGAAAAAAAAACTAATTTTGAATAAAGTTAGGGATTCAATGTAGCAGCTGTGTCATTCTTGAAATTTGATTTCAATTAAGGAAACAAAAGCCAAAAGTTTTATTAAAACGGAATATCATTCGTGGTTCTTCCGTACATAGTTCAATATTAAATACGTTCTTAAGGTCAGAAAATAATTTGAATATCTTTTGCTTTTACAAAGTTACAAGCAGTTGGAAAGCGGGCCCGTTTGTAATGAATAGATGCAAGTAATAACAGGAACCGAATATAACTAACGACGGAAAAATAAAACCATCTAGCCAGCGAAGACTTACAATTTTTTTTCATCATCTTAATAAGACGGAGTCGCGCTTTCAGAACTTAATTTTTTCTAGCTATAAAAGTTCTTTTAGCGGGGATGCGATGTTTCAAATCAAATCAAATCAAATCAAATCAAATCATTTATTCTTTGCAAACATGGGTAATTTGTACATAGATGTTTTCATATTATATAGTGCTCCACATTTTACCGTCGCATAGGCATGCAAATAATATTCGAAGTTAAATTAATGACATAATTATAAATATACATAAGATGTTATTGAAAATTATTAGAAAATAAATGTCAAATCATAAAAATTACAGAAATGTCAATTATTAAAATTAAAATAATGTCAGATTAGTAATAATAATATACAATTACAATTTATAACATTAGAACACAATTTTTAAAAGCTAAATTAATGACATAATTATAAATATACATAAGAATTTATTGAAAATTATTAGGAAATAAATGTCAAATCATAAAAATTACAAGAATGTCAATTATTAGAATTAAAATAATGTCAGACTAGTAATAATAATATACAATTATTTTTCAATTATTTTTTTTAAAGAAGTATTTAAAAATGTATTTGTAACAATGAATAAAGAAAACCAAATATACAATTACAATTTAGAACATAAGAACACATTTTTTTATCGTACTAAGAGACAAATACTACACAATACCAATACAAAATTCTTTCTCAGTAAGGAATTCACTGATATTATAGTACGATTTGTGCGTTAAAAAGCGTCGTAATTGGTTTTTGAATAATACCAGCGGCAGTTCTTTCCATTGTTTAGGTATTTTATTATAAATGGCCGGTGCCATACAGTAGACACTTTTGCGCATTAGTGCCGTTTTGGCAGGATGGGTACACACTAGATTATTGTCACGTCTATTACGTGGAACTACGTCAGCCAAACGTTTAAAACGATTTGGATTCGATTTCACAAATACAGCTACTTCCATGATGTACAGACTGGGCAGTGTTAATATTTTATGTTGTTTAAAGTATGGCATGCAGCTATCAGTGGATTTGAGCTTAAACATCGCGCGTAAACATCTCTTCTGGGCTTTAAAAACTGATTGTCTTTCGGTTGAGTTCCCCCAGAATAATATACCGTAACGTAAGTGGGATTCTACTATCCCATAATAGGCCGTAAGAAGGGTATCCATGTATACAATTGGGGATAGCGATTGCAGAGCGTATGCGGACTTACTAAGTTTCTTACATAAACTATCAGTATGTGCTTTCCAATTCAGGTTTTTATCAATTATGAGTCCAAGAAATTTCGTATTTTCTAATTCTTCCACAACTTCATTGTCGTAGTGTATGTAAGGGCTATTATTGGGAACCCGCTGACTAAAATGTATTGCTTTAGTTTTTGTCAAGTTTATTTTTAAATTATTTACCTGTAACCAATTTACAACATTTTTTAAACAATTATTTATGTCCGTTTCATATGTTTCGACACTTTTACATTGTATTGTCACAGTACTATCGTCCGCAAACAGTGTTACTGGTTGTTCAACGCAGTCAGGTAAATCGTTTACGTACAGTATGAAAATAAAAGGACCCAGTATGCTCCCTTGAGGTACTCCAAACATAACTTCACGTTCTGAGGATCGATATATTTCTTCGCGCTTGCTAACTGGATTAACTCGACAAATTTCAGTTATTTGTTTTCGATCTTTCAAATAAGACTCAAGAAGACTAAGTAAATTGCCTCTTATTCCGTAAGCTTCAAGTTTCCTTAAGAGAATAGTATAATCAACGTAGTCAAAAGCCTGAGTCATGTCACAAAATATGCCACATACAGGTATTCGTTTATCGACATTCTGTATCACATTATAGATAAAGTCAAAGATAGCCATATTAATATTCCTATGCTGTCTAAACCCTTTCTGTTCATCACATAGAATGTTATTGCTTTCAATGAACTTGTTTAGCTCTTTATAAATGTGTTTCTCAAATATTTTGGAAATCACGGGTATGAGTGCTATTGGCCGGTAATATTCCATTAATTCTCTATTCTCTTTTTTAAACATTGGCTTTATTATTGATGTTTTTAAGGCATCTGGGAAGATGCCTGTGGTGATACTGAGATTAATTAAATGACTGAGGTGACCACATATTTCCAGTGATACGTGTTTCAGTATGTTTGTACTAATGCCATCATATCCTACGCTATTTGTATTATTCAATGTCATTATAATTTTATGTATTTCTAAAGGTACACAAGGTGCCATGAACATTGATTTAGTGTGCCTGTTTATTCTACAGCGTTTGGAGTTTTCGGTGTTATTCTGTTTCGGTTGTATTTTATCGATAAAGTAATTATTAAACGCTTCAGCAATGCTCTTGGGATTAGTTAGAATACGGTCACGAACCTTAATTTTATATATGTTGTGTTTAGGTAAATTATTCTTTGCGCGATTAATAATCTGCCAAGTAGTTTTAGATTTATTTTTAGATAATTTAATTTTGTGATTGTTTTGTGCCTTTTGTGTAAAATGTATAATTTTTTTATGTAATTTCGAAAAATTAGAAAATTTAGTTTTGTTATCTTTATTTGGGTTTAACCTCATCTGCCATAGAAGCTTTCTTTTTTTTTGGCTACATGATTTAATGCCTTTAGACAGCCATTTTGATTTTTTAATAACATTAATTTTAATTAATTTAAGGGGAAAACATAAATCGTACAAAAGCTTGAAAGTGTCGATAAAATTACTATAAGCTACATTCGGGTCATCGGTTTCGTAGATCTCAGAAAAGGAAATACTCTTTATAAAGCCTTTGAACTTGGCCATGTTTTCCATGCTATAGTCCCTTTTAGTCGCATACCAACAGTTTATAACACACTTCGTTTGGACAGGGCAGTGAAGGAGCTGTGCTGTATGATCGGACAACGCAAATTCCAGCACATCAGTTTTGCAAGATTTACCAAAATTATGCGCAAAATTGTCTATGCATGTCATGGATGCCATGCGAGTAGGCTGTCTCAATGCCAATTTCAAATTATACCTCAATAACAAATATTCAAATGCATTTGTGTGGTTATTTTGTTTAAGAATATCTATGTTAAAATCACCAGCAATAACAATGTTTTTATAACGTGCTCGTGATATTTCTCGCAACATAATCTCAAGTTTGTCTAAGCAGTAGTTTAAATTATTGACATTTGGTACTCTATAAATACAGATCACAATGATCCTATGTTTAAACTTTGTTATCAAGTAGGTGTGAATCTTGCTAATTAAATCAGGTGAATAATTGGTTTCTAAATATAAAACATATCTATGGTGATATAAAGATTAAAAAAATCTATGAATCCATCATACTAGCACGGCGGGTTTGTGCTGGGGCAAACCGTTCAAACGGTGCAAATATAAGAACTTAATTGTTGGTTATGTGTTTGAGCCATTTGGGGTTAAAAAATAGGGCCATGGGGTCAGAGTTCTTATTCTTGATCTTCTTCTGCTCATTATTTTTGGTTGGTGTACTCTTCACTCGACCAGAGGGCTAAAGAATCATCTTTGGCCAAGTAAAAGCCAGATCTCTAGGGTGGTATAGGCTGTTATAATGTACATACCAGGCAATGCTAGCCTTTTGGGTATTTTTCTATTGACAAGTCCCAATAAGGTACGGAGGGGTGTAATTCTTTTCTCATTTTGGGACTCGTACGTGATGTTATTTGTTGTTAGTTAATAATATTTTATTTGAATTGATGGATAAACAAAATATGAAAATAAAAATCTATTCAAATCAATCTGTAAATGCAATACAACACTACTCATAATAGGTTAGTTGTGCGTTTCGTTTCATCTATTTTATGGATGAATCTGAAGAATAAGTCAATACATTCAGAATGATACATGGATTATCGCGGTGCTGCAGTGCGTCTGAATTGTTTGCGGATGCGCCACAATAACGGTGAAAAGCGTTTTCATGCGAAAAGAGAGGATTGCCTAATCCTGGTGTGAGGCATTCCCGAAACCCTTCGAAATTTTATATGTTATGTATGTACTTAAATACAATATATATATATAACATGCAGCTATCTGCAGTCCACTATGCCAATGTAATCCTAACTAATATTATAAAAGCGAAAGTGAGTTTGCTTGTTTGTTACCTCTTCACGCCTAAATAGCTAAACCGATTTTGATGAATTTTGGTACAGAGATAGTTGGGACCCTGGAGACGGACATAGGCTATATTTTTTTAAAAAGAGTGAAAAAAGAGAAAACTGAGCACTGCTATTACAATAAATAAGACGCTAGGGCAAAAACTACAGGTGGCAAGTACCTGCAAATCTATACTTATACTTATATACTTATAATATCATAAAGCTGAAGAGTTTGTTTGTTTGTTTGAACGCGCTAATCTCAGGGACTACTGGTTGGAATTGGAAAATTCTTTTGGTGTTGGATAGTCCATTTCTTGAGGAAGGCTATAGGCTATATAACATCACGCTACGACCAACAGGTGCTGAGCAGCGTGGGACAGCTAGTCATGGATAAATTGATGATGAATGCATGTTTAGTTTAGATGACAATTAATGGTGACGTAATTTTTTTACCGTATGCGGTGAGCATGTATAGGCACACTAGAATAATACAAAGACAGTTTTGAGTATTTTTTTATGTATACTAATTATTTATCTTTCGAGTCTTACACAGTCGTGTACCAGATGCATGTTTTTGCATTTATTTTAAGATTCTGACTGAGTTTTTTCTGAGTCGAAATCTTGACCCTAATCATTGTGTGACATAGACTACTACTGTTTTAACCTCGGTACCTTTAGGCATTATTTAAATTTTGGCGAGTAGACAGTTTTAGTGGTTTTTTGTTGTAACTTTGTTTTATTCTCTGTACTATTCTACGATGACAAATAACTGATAATTTAATTATCATGATAATCATACCTTGAAATTTTTAAGCAAATACAATAGCATCGTTGTCCTCGATACTCCTTTTTTTATTATAATGTAATTTTATTTTTGGTCTACAATACGACGGAGTTCGGTGTGCCTTCTGGCAAAGGCTTCTCTAACGATTTCCACTGTTTACTGACCTTTGTAACCCTTCTCTAGTTGCAGCCCACAGTTAGTTTTATCTCATCTTCCCATTTGACTTCACTTCTCTTTCTATCCCTGGGGTACCATTCTGAGAAAATCTTACTCTATTTCTCTTGATGGTTTCATAGCATATGCCCTGTCCACCTCCACCTTATTTGGTCTATTTTTGTGGGAAAAGTAAATACTATGTGCTATATATGGATATAAGATCATGAAACAAAAATTAATTAGGCAGTGGCTAACGTTAGCAATGTCACTTCATGTAAGCATCCAAATGCGTCTTAGTATCAATTTGAATAAAAAACATTGCGTTTAATCATTACACCACAACAATGTTATGTACTCAACATTGGCTTCATCTGTTGAATGTTTTCAACAATATTAATATCTAGTTTAACTTTCATTTGTTTCTCCAAATCTGACACAGACGACTGATTTTCAGTGAAAACTTTGTTTTGTATCTCGTATCATAATTTTAAAAATGGGCAATTCTGTTTAAATTCTATGCAAATAAAATATCAAATTATGTTAAATGATTTATTTCAAATAATTACTTTCATTGACTGCTTTGTTGGTCTAATGGTCGCAATGCGGCTACTGAGTCTGAGATTCTGGGATCAAACTCAAATTCAATGCATTTATTTCAATTCGACCATTACAGGCACTTTTGAATGTCATAAAAACAAAAAAATATATGCTGCTACAGTCTTTTTTTCAGTAGTCGCTTCAAAGTCTGAATTTGCGCCCGGTTGATGATAGTAGAATTGCTCCTTTATTACAAAATAATTGAAACATAATTTTCTAAATGGTCAACAAACTTGACCGACTTCTGAATTAAGCATTCGATTCGTATTTAATCTTCGTTAGTATGACAATGTGTCCGCACATCGCCACTTTTGAGTGGTTGACCATCCGACAGCGCAGAGCGTTGAGGGCTTTGACTACACTCTTTTCTCACTTCAACAAACCTTCTTCCCCATTTTATCTGACTTCAAATTTTCAATGTTTAATTTATACTCTGCGCACAGCAAGAAAATTCTAAAACGAATTTTTGAAAAAGGAAACTTCTTTTCCTGTCCAGGCAGTGCGTCTATTGAATTAGCTCCCACTGATTACCAGATGACCACTAATTGACTCACATTTAAAGGAAAAGCTCGCAAACATTTACTTAAGAAGCTGGTAGGTTTGTCTCGAAATTAATTGGTTTTTAGTTTTTGTCCATGCAATTATGTTTTAAAAACTCTTTACTTAATTTTATTTTTTATATATATTAGGTACATAAATTTTCTGTTATGCTGCATCTACTATGTTTCTCTCTGAATAACAATGAAGTGACTGGTGAAAAATGCCCAAGGCATTAATACCGCCTTTGTACAGTGTTTTATACATGTGCATAAAGTTTTAATAAAAAATAAATAATTGGATGTGCGTAAAGTCTCCGAATATTCGAAAATCTCCGACATGCGTGATGTATTTTTTTTTACATTTGGTAGGAACCCATATTCAAATAGAGATTACTTTATGTTATTTTGAAATCGGCAGCAACAACATATGTAGTATGTATGTGGTGTCGCAGTCAATACAATGAAAGCACTTCCTTAGAGCATTAATTGATTTCAGCAGTGCAAAATGGGTTAGTTCGGCTTCTAGACTTTGCTTGCTGTTCGGAGATACTGTATTTATAGTCAACGTCATGTTTGTAGTCACACATAAATTTCAAAAACTCTACATCAAGGATAACCATAGCCGTGGACGTGCGCTAAAGAGATGTCAGCCAAATAGAGGAGCCTGCAGGGGTTGCGGGTAGTTTAGCTTTTTTAAACAACCCGCAACCCCTGCAGGCAGTGGCCCTGACAGGATCCGCTCCGATACCGTGGCCCTGAACCATAAAGGGCAAAACATTACCTACAGGTGGATTTTAGTCACTACAAGTCTGACACTCCCCGCGCTCCGCTCAGAGCGGGGGAAGTTATTTGATGAGTTCCTATCAGCAAAAAACAAGGAATACCATGCACATATGTCCATCACGTATAATAGCACAAATTTTGCCGGATACGGCTTGTTGACACAAAATATTGCAAAACCTTTTTAGAAAATTTAGCGTAACGATACAGTTCGAGCTACGGCGTAGCAAAGTTAAAGCTACGGCGTAGCAAAGTTAAAGCTACGGCGTAGCAGAGCTTACGCTGCGGCGACGCAATTTGTGAGTCACCATGCGCCACGCGTAGCAAAAGTCGGCTGCCACTGAGTCGCTCACTTTTAGCGTACTTAACACGCTCACTGTGCGTTACGCGGCGAATTAAACCTCGTATGACGCCTACACTCAATGCTCCGGCGAAAGGGATGTTTCTCTCGCATGTGTGGTTTGATTTTGTCTTCCAAACAACCACTTTTGGTTGAACCTATTAGAGTCATTTCATACAAGTATGTATTAAAAATTACACTTACACTTCGAAGTATTCTTCTCAGCTTCTCAGCAAACCTTTTTATTTGAAACCCATACCCAAAAAAACACTATCTTTGGCCGCCATTTTGAATTTGGATTTATGTCAATAATAGTATATTATGTTTTTATGTTGCATGTATGCAAACCAGCTTAACCGGAAAGTGGGTCAAATAATCCTTATATAAAATAGTTTTCTAGTTACAAGCGAAGCTAATAATAGTGTGTTTTAAATGATTAAAGACAAAGGTTAAAAATTTGACCACACCTTTGTTACAATATAGTATTCTCCGGTACTAGGGGATCAGAGTAATAGGGCATTAAGCCCACACACTTCCTGACCAATCACGTTAATTTAATACGGCCGTTTCGTTGCCCAACTTGTTTCACAGTGATGTACGGTATGGCCAAAAGTTAGGGCTGCCTGACAGCATCATTCAAAATTCAATTATAATAATTATTAGCTTTCGCCCGCGGCTTCGCCCGCGTTAAATTTGGGATAATACAGTTCCCCTTGCGCCTTATTGATTTGTAATAGCAACGCTAAGTTTTCCCTTTTCTTCCCTCTTTCTCCCTCACATCCCACTTTTTTTAAATAAAAATTTGCCTATGTCCGTCTCCTGGTTCCCAACTATCTCTGTACCAAAATTCATCAAAATCGGTTTAGCCATTAAAGCGTGAAGAGGTAACAAAAAAACTCACTTTCGCTTTTATAATATTTAGTAAGGATTTCATATTGTAATCAAACTACAATAAATTTAAGATACAGAACAAAAATGTAGATCATACTACAAAATTTTTCTAGTGCTTGTTTTATTTAAAGCAACTTATTTTGCCAATTTGACAACCCTACAGCTTCAAAGGATAATTTACCGTACGTTTGTTTACACCACTATGCGTGATACGAAAACAAAAATTTAATTTGGAATATCAAAAACATTTAATGAAAAATAACACAAACCGCGACCACCTGAATCCTTAATGAAGTATGTATGTATAACCTTCTACAACAATATGTTTATTACATTATTATTTACGAGCTTCTATAGAAAAAAAAATGTAAATTCACACCATCCTTTTGTAGACTAGTCGTCATCAGCTTAGCCCTTTTCTTATAAGGGGTTCGGCTTCCAGTCTAACCGGATGCAGCTGAATACTAGTATTTAACATGGAGCGACTGGTCACCCGACCTCCACAATCCACTTAGTTCTTGCTAATTCGATAACCTTTGGTAAGACTGATTGTCAGTCATTCGGGGGACAATGACTATCTGTAACTACTTTCAAAGATCCAAAAATGACAGATGTGACTAACGAGTTTCTTTTTTTGTAAAATAAAAAATGTTTAAATAGAAATGTTCAAGACATATTATAGAGATAGACGTACGCTTCATACTAGACAAGACTAAGATGCCAAGTAGAACCAAATTAAAGAATATTCGCAGATATTAATCCCGAGACGATTAATATGGAAAACGTGGAGCTTGGCGTCAGCAGCCTATATATACCAGAGGACTATTAATACCTAGCAGTGGATGATGACGAAGATGAAGAAGAATATATAAGTAGGTATTCAGCCAATTCTGATGCAATCAATTTAAGTTGATATTGTTAATGTTTTAGACTCAATAACAAATAGGTAAGGTCGGTAATTGGCTCAATAGACTTCTTTAAGAAAAAAAAACATTTTATTAGTGGGCAAAATGCTTTAACAAGTCTTATTTAAATTTTATTGCGATTTTAGTTTATATTATTGCTTTAAAAGATCGTTTATCATTTAAAAAAGGTTAGCTATTTTCCGGTCTTGGACAAACAGATTAATAATCCTTATTTAAGTTACCAGTTAATGGCAGTTTGTAGACTAAGTACTAGGTTTTCATACATAAACAGTACAAATGTAGATGCAAAGTCAAGCAAAGTGGGTCTCTTCTGAGGGAACGGTTCGTTTGCATGTTCATACAAGCTTGACATTCTGTACCAACTCAGGACCTGTCCGTGTCAACTCCTGGTTCCCGTTTGTGGAACATGACGGCGTATTAACTTAACATGAGATTCGATCAAACAGATTTACCTTTGACTTAGTGCTTAATATCGCAGGTTATAAACAGAAATTATTTTCAACCTTAACTCTTAACTTAACCTTAACTTCTACGTCGTCACGTATTTTATGAAGGTACATACATCTTTTATAATCCTTACTAATATTATAAAAGCGAAAGTGAGTTTGTTTGTTTGTTACCTCTTCACGCTTTAATTGCTAAACCGATTCTGATGAATTTTGGTACAGACGCCTGCACATCAAGCTACTACAATCTGTCAGATTTCTTTGATAGATTTTCGACTTTATTTCTGAAGCGTTAAGGTTCAAGGTTCACTGGGAAAAATTAACAGTTTCGGGTAGCTTGACCTGCAGGCGTCTGTACATAGATAGTTGGGAACCAGGAGACGGACATAGGCTTTTTTATTGTAAAAAAATGGGATGTGAGGGAGAAAGAGGGAAGAAAAGGGAAAACTTAGCGTTGCTATTACAAATCAATAAGGCGCAAGGGGAACTGTGTTATTCCAAATTTAACGCGGGCGAAGCCGCGGGCGAAAGCTAGTATAAAAATAATTGCAAATGGTGTTGGTAAACGCATAACTCAACAACGCCTGGACCAATTTTACCAATTCTTTTTTAATATTCGTTGAAGTTCAAGGATTGATTTCACGGCGAGAAAAAAATCAGCTCTTTTCTTTTTCCCATACAAACATTTTCTTACTATAATGTTGAGTTATATTTTATTAAATTTTTCCTAGTCACAAAGTTCCTATAAAATTACAAGCTCTCACTGTTGTCTAAGCAATGTAAGTGTGTTCCTAACTTGATCAAAAGATAAATCTATTTAAAAAGTGTTTCCAGATGTTGCTCAAAATTACAGAAGTCATGATTGGTTAAGCGAACATGCCATAATGGCTGCAAAAAACATAAATGTTAATGAATTAAATTTCAAAGTCAAGAACAAATTACAGGCGAATTGAGGATATATAAATCATTTGATTCGGCTTCTAACCAAGATGATGTCGTCAACTATCCACCGGAATTTTTAAAATCGTTGGATTTGCCAGGACCTCCCAATCTTCGATAAAAGGTTGGATCGGTGGTTATGATGTTGTGAAATATCAAACATCTCCGTCTTTGCAAGGTTAGCGATAAAAAATTACTGAACAGCGGGATAGAACCAACTATACGGAAAGGAAAATATAAAGGAGAAAATGTTTTGATACCACGCATCCCAATAATTCCGACTGATCTACCATTTGACTTAAAACGACTATAGTTCAGTCCAGTGCGGTTTGCTTTTGCTATAAATATAAAAAAAAAGTATCAGGGACAATCATTATGTGTTTGTGGTATTAATCTAGAAAACCCATGTTATTCACATGGTCAATTGTATGATGCCTGTTCCCGTGTTGGAAAACTGTCGAACATTGTATATCACAAAGCCCTACAATAAAAATAAAACTGGTTTTTATTAATAATTATGATTCACTTGATTAAAAGTAAAGCGAGTACTTACTTATAAATGCTTAATACGTTTTATATATTTTTTTTTATAACATATTCATGATTCTGTATATTTAGTATCGCAAACTTTTTTTTCAGGTGGATTGTGCTATTAAAAAATAAAAGTTAGTAAACGAATGGTTTTTAGTGTGACCCACAGAAGGGTGGCCAAAGTTCGTGGAAGCAAAGATACTTTGGTCACCCGAGCTGAACTTCACACACGGCCCTATCATTAAGGTAACGGTTCTGTTCAGTAGATTTTTTTGCGCCGACTATAAAATAGGTAGGAACAAAAACTGCCACATTCCAAATCTTTTTGACAGAACGAAGTGTGTCGAGTCCGCTAGTACTTTAATAAAATTGTATTTGTTTCTAAAATATTGCAGTTTATTAAAAACTATAAAACACGCTTTCTTGGATTCTTCTTAGCAAACCATTTCATTTAAAACTCGTATCATGGGAATGCATAGAAACATCTAATCCACGATATTGAGTATAGAATAACGTTCTTACCTAACCATGCATTGTAATAAAATTAAACTTTATAATCATGTAAAATTTTTGTTTGTGTGTTAATGTTTGTGTATATGTTTAGTTTTAATAACATAAATATTTTTTCATTGTATTAAATAATTATCAAATATAAATCCTTACTTAATATTATAAAAGCGAAAGTGAGTTTGTTTGTTTGTTACGTCTTCACGCCTAAATGACCCAACGGATTTTGATGATTTTTGGCACAGAGATGGTTGGAACTCTGGAGACGGACATAGGCTAAAAAAGTGAGTAAGAGGGAAGAAAAGGGGAAACAATGTTTTTTTATCATTACGCGGGTTAAAGTTAGCGTTAGCCCAAAGTAGCAGTACCCCGCGGACGAAGTCGCGGGCGAAAGCTAGTATACTATATAATAAGTCAATTATCATAATTTCAAGTAAATGGAAAGTGGGTCAGACGATAAAAACATTTTACATAGTTTTTATCTTTTTATTTAAGTCATTTTTGAGACCAAGCTACTCATGTATGTATATGCCGGCGGTACCCACACTTAGTTGTGAATCAAATATTTAATATACCATTCCACAATTCTACATTCCGTTGCATAATGGCGTTCCCACATACCTCTGGTCAGCCGTATAAAAATAAATACATACCTACTCACAGATTGCCACTGCAATCCTATTTGCGGTATTGGCGTCGTACCCTCATGTAAAGTCTATAAGCGGGAGGTTTAAGCTTGACGAGCAACAACGTTAAATTTGTGTGTCATTTGTGTGTGACACCATAAATAAGCCAAGATAAGTTAATTTTGCAAGCAGCAAAGGTGAATAGTTTAAAGGGGCAAAATGCATGCAGGCACATAACCTAAAATAGTGGAATCGTGTCTCGGGCATGCATAACTGCTTCTGTAGCTCTTTAAAGTGAATTAAAGTTGATTGATAAACAAATCTCCGTAAAGTGAAAGTTCAAGAACACAGAGTCTGAGAAGAAACCTGTAACGGGTTACCTGCAGCAGCAATAAGAATCAGCGAGAAACCGCGGTGCGGCTTCTGTTGTTACAGTCGCAACTTTTGTTTGAATAATGGACGGATTTGAAACAGTATAAAAAATAAAGTAGCAAAACATACAATTATATTCTTAAAATACTTACTAAATTTGTGTACGAATTCTAGTTAAATTTGCCTGGGGCAGACACACTCAAAATGGCGGGAGCGGCGTCGAGTGTAAGCACTCAATGTGAAAAGGCAATTAATACCGCGGCCGCGCATTCTGTTGCTGAATTGTTCAAATCCTTTACTTGAGCGGGGGACATATACAGCTCAAATCTGGGTGTTTAAATGTGATAATGAAGTAGCGAGAGGCAACAGAGTGTAGCTTGCAGACATCGCGCATGACGTTGAATAAGTAAAGAATCTTCTTACAAAAACCACCTTTGTCTGAATTTTAAGAAAACAAACTGCCCGTTTTTAATTGCAATATGATAATACATAGCTTGTATGGCTTGTAATAAAGAGATTATTATGCTCCGCAGGTTTCTGCATATTGCGCTTGCGGCATTTTCGTGTACAGTCTAGAGTACGATGTAGTAAGTGGATTGTAAGTGCTCATGTTTAATGATATACGAATTTAATTCTATATCGCAAAACATCAGAAATGAATGTAGGTTTTACTAATACTCTCATTTCTGATGCACTTTTATATGACTGGACCAACATCGGCACGGTTGGCTTAGTGGCTGTGCGATCGACTACTGCGCTGCGTGTCGCGGGTTCGATTCCCGCACGGAACAAACATTTATATAACCTGCATAATTGTTTCGGGTCTGGCTGTTTGTGTATGTGTATTTAAATGTTTGTAATCGCACCCACGATACAGGAATAATTCCCAGTATGGGGCAACGTTTAAAAAAATTGCTTTAAACAACGCCATTATTTGTTTTTAAACTCTCGTAACTGCGTTTATACAACAATGACAAAAACATTTATAACTCAGCCGCCGCTTGAAACGATTTCTTCTAACAAATAAGTTACATGACTTAGATAAACAAAAGTCAATTTTAAAATGCGTGTGATTACTCTCAGTATTATTTCAGATTGCTAGCGATCAGATTTTCTAATTTGTACATTCTCGTGAACATTCATGTATTTTGTGTTTAATCAAAATCCTACTATAATATTATGAATGCTAATGTTTGTGAGAATGTATGGAAGTCTAAATGTGTGTTACTCTTACATGTCAAAAAAGCTAAAAGGATCTCGATAAAATTTGGCACAGAGGTAGATTATGATCTTTTCGATTCCACGCGGGCACTAGCTAGTCTCAAATAGGGTTTACCAAAAAATCTGGCCTGACTAAAAAAGTACCTAATATTTTTTGCGTGAAAATATGAATTCCTATTTCGATTAATCCCGTAAGCTACGGACGCACTGACATGTCGTTGGTAAGTTAGCTTAGCGAGTCGCGTTGTATGAAAGAACATTCTAGAATAATAATTTCACTTTTCACTTCGTTAAGCGACTCAAAAGGCTCTAAGCAAAACACCGGTCAGAATGTGGTTAGACTTTTGGTGTGGAACGCAATGACACCCACACCAATACTTAGAAAAGTTACAGTTTTAAGCTGTTTGGGGATGAAACAGCTTCAAGGTCTAAATTTGGAACCGAAATGCGCATCTCCTTGCTTTGTTTTAAAAAAATATTTGAAGAAAGAGAAAAGAAGGAAAAAAGGGAAAACTTAGCATTGCTATTACAATAAATAAGGCGCAAGGGCAAAAATCATGCAAGAATTCAATTCTTGCATGATTAGGCTTTTTAGGTTAAAAATCGTTTATCTCGGAAATTGTGTAATTGCTGGATTTTAAAGCACGGGATTTTAAACTCATAAGCAAATGAACTTTCGAGATTTCAAACTTTCGACCAAACTACCATTCGGCGTTTCAATTTTCGGCATTTCGTCCATCGGTATTTCAAAATTCGGTCTTGGAACCATAGAAATATGTGTGTATGTTTGCATTTAATACAACTCGTTCAGATGTCACAATTATTTTTAGAAGAAACTTCGTTTGAAAGACATAGAAAACAGTACATAGTAGTGGAAAGTCGCACAAGCTTATTGAAGAGTTAAATATACTTATCGAAAAAGACGTTTACGATCGAGAAGCACTACGGAAAATTCACCAGTAGCGACGACAAAATAAATAATTTGTAAAGTCTTAAGAAACTAAGATACTAACCAATAATGGATGTATGTGAGTAAAAGTATACGTATAAAAATACTGTTACGATTAAATAAGGTTTATTCATACGAGAGCAGCAGTTATTTTAAGCATGCTTAAATAATACACCTGACAATGTTAAAAATCAAAATGTGTTTTTTAGTGGTTTACAGTTTCGACTGCGTCTTGCAAAAAGTAGTTGCTTACCCGGTAATTAATCATGTAATAATTATATTATTGGTCACTGTGTATTTTAATTATCATAATCATGGTAAACCCATTAAATCAAAGTTAATAAACATTTAACTTTAAAAAATGGATGAGCATAGTTGTTCTTTAATAAAAACGTTAATGAATTCGTTTCAACAGTACACGTAATAAAATTGTGAAATAGGAGGTGGTTTACCTTTCTAAGATACTTTTCTATATGAAATCATTTACCTATATCAGTATCCAGCTACATAAAACTTTACCTTGGCGGTACTTCACGGCGAATTTTCTGCTTTCTAGAAAAGTTATCGTTGTCGGCCCTCGGGACTACATATCGCCCCGTGCCTCCCCCGACCTTACTTCACCCCTCCGACGTAATAACGACCGACTTTATAACCGAGTGGGCTTAAATCTCACAACACTTTCCCATATCTTCTTTCTCGTCGGCAACACCGTCGCCTGAATGAAATCTAAGCCCACGATTACAATTCTGCCGCCATAAGGAAAAAGGACGTTTCTACGTGAAGTACGAAATCGAGAAAAAAATATTTAAATGTTTGAAAAACTAAAAAATGTGCTGTGCTAAAGAAAATGAACAAAATAATGATTTATCGATGCAAAAATCTGTATTAACATTTGATCTATTAGAAATAAAATGTATTTTTTAATAAAATAATTGTTATGTATTTAATAAATTACTTTTTCTCTTTCTTTTTAGTAAAAAAAATACAAGAAAATATATAATACTTTAAAGAAAAGACGTTTATGGCTAGAAACGTCCTTTCAACTTAGTATTTTTTTAAATGCCTTTCCTATTTAGTAACAATACGTTACCAGGTTCCAGTTAACTAAATAAAAAAGACATTAATAGCCATTTGTTTCTTTTCAACTTAGTAATATAAATATTCAATGAACTTTGAAAAAAGAATACCCACAAATTGTTACATCCTTATCAACACTTCATATCATTATGTTAACTGGAGTAGGTACGTTTTAACATGAGAATTGTCTTGTAATAAATAAAACACAATATAAGAATCAGAAATATTTTTTAAAGAAAAACAAAAATTGTATTTACGAACCTCTCTCAACATAAAGTTTTAAACTTTTTTTAAAACAAAAATATAAAAACTATCTTAGTTTGTACTAATTAAACTTATTAATACTCACAGCTTTGTAAGGCATACCTTAAAATACAGTCTTCATCATAAACTTGAGTGAGATCAAACTAACATTACGACATCTTTTGAAAAAAAAAAAACAAAAATGTACTTGGTTCTGACAAACCTTTCTCAACAAATTTTTGTAAACTCTTATAAAAAACTATACATAGTTTTAACTAATGAAACTTAATAATCTATACTAATATTATAAAGAGGAAAGATTTGTTTGTTTGTTTGTTTGTTTGTAATGAATAGGCTCCGAAACTACTGGACCGATTTCAAAAATTCTTTCACCTTTGGAAAGCTACATTATCCCCAAGTAACATAGGCTATATAACATCACGCTACGACCAACAGGTGCTGAGCAGCGCGGGTGAAACCGTGGGGAACAGCTAGTTAATAATAATCACAGTCTTATAAATTTAGTCTTCATAATATTGCGTAAGATCAACACTGTTTTGATCTGTAGGTAGCTTGTACCAAAATGTTTTGCGGTTGTCTGGCATTAAGGGTGTCAGTTTTTGTATTATTGCTAATTTTCGCTCATGAGTAATGCCTCTATTTTGACATTTTGGCTTTGGTGGTGGTATCCCAGATTTAATATTTTTAATTCTTAGAAAATCAAGTGTGTATTCTTCTTCAGTACAGAAATCAGTCTTATAGCGAATGAGGTGGGTGCCTCTGAGGAATTTCACTTCACACATATCACATAAATAAGCTCGAGGGGAAGAATTTTGTAGTTTGTAAGTTGAAGAACAGTCTTCAAAGTGACAAAAATCATTTATATTCATTGTTTTAACAATAATATTTGTTCTGGTGTCCGATACTGCTTGACGAAAGTCTTCAAAATCATAAATGTGTTTCTTCCTCTTCATGGATTGCTCCACTTGATGGTGGAATTCGTCTGCTGCCATATGCGTGTGTCCTACCTCTAAATATTTTAATGTAATCGTTTCATAATTGACTTCAACTGAATTGACAAGATATAGCAAATATGAATATAAAGTCCAATTCTTATTCTGGGCTGCACAGTTGTCCAACCAGATGACTACATTTTTCAGGTCTCTATTTGCCAGCAAAAAAGCGTTGAAACAGCTTATTATGTCACTCATTTTGCAGCCAGCAATTGCTTCATGCCATATCGCAGCATAGGTTTGCAAAGTAGCATTGTTTTTTTTGTTGCCTATTGGCACAAAACTTTCATTGAATAATAGATTTTGTGGATTGTTTTCGTCGCTTGAGACTTCAGGTGACTCAGGGACAATAAAGTTAATTGGCTGTGATGAGGGAATGGTATTTGTAGACGAATCTGAATCTTCTGAACATTTAGCATCTGAACTGACCGGTAAATAATTTTTGTCAAAAACAGAATCATCTGAATCGAAATCCAGGATGCTCTCTGAGCTGCAATTGAGTAAATCCACATCATTCAAAGAGATATTTTCGTTCATTGTGACCGACTCCTGGGAAGAACTGGTTGATGGTACCAATGAAATTATTTTCGAGGATCGATAATGTCGCATTTTATCCCACTGAAAAAAAAAAAAAAGAAATATATTAGAAAAAATTATCTGCACAAAGGAAAGAAAAAAACTGAAAGAAATGGCATCTAAATACATACTTTCATATCTCACTGTACACGGGAGCAAGCTCGAAATAGAGCCAAGTGGTACATTTTTACATAGATGCTTGTTAATACACTCGTATTACACTATTTATACTATAATTTGTTATTATCAACATACTCATGTTGATAATAACAAATTATAGTGTAAATAATCATATTTATTAATGATACTCGATCTAGATAATAATTCGAGAAAGTTTGACTTACGATGTTTCCGTGGTTAAAACTTGTAGTCGCACGTGCGTGTGGTCGCTCTGACTGTTTGGACGCAACTGAAGTGCAGTATTCCAAGCCGCGAACCCCTCATCACCCCGCACTTCTAGTAAAACTAAGTAGAAAAGGCGCTACTACCACTTGCGCCTGCCCATTTTTCGTAATACTAAACTGAAAAGGCATATCTACGCAGAACAGTCTTTTCTTTTTATGATCATGCAGATGTGTCTTTTCATTTTATGATGAATTATATTTTTTTTAAATAAATAAAACGCTTCTACCACAATGCGTTTTTTCAACTTAGTGTAGGTAAGAAGTGTCTTTTCTGTTTAGTATTATTTTATTCATATCGCAAATGCGTCCTTTTTAACTGTTAGATTTATGGGGTTACGTTTAAGTTATGCGAATTATAAAAATACGAGTGGATGCTATTTTTTTTACTGATTCCGAATTTGTATGTAACTCAATTTTGACAAAAATGTTAGATGCGTCTTTTTTCCTTATGGCGGCAGAATTGGTCCCGCCGGAGTCCGTAACTTATCCAAAAATCCGAGGTGATTTAATGTGCCCCAAGAAGTCACGGATTTAAAACGATCTCAGCCAGCACTGAGCTCCAGACGGCGCTCCGAGATTTTTTTCTTTATGTCCCTTTGACCACGGCTTCCGCATTACATTTGGAACAGGAAAACAAAACAAAACACGTTTTAAATAATAAGGTTCTCATAGAATACTATCAAGATATTTAAGATAAAGATATGTTACAAAAATGGGTTCCATGCATTCATTTATTTTTGTAATGGGTTCTAATCCGGGCAAGTACCAATGTGACTTTTACAATTCATATTATGTACTTTCTAAAAGTTTATCCAAGACATAGGTGAAAGAAAACATCGTAAAGAAACCTGGACTTATAATTGATATAAGTCTGAAATTGTCAACCCGTATTGAGTAAGCGTGGTGATCAATGCTCGTGCCTTCTCTAAATGATAAGATGCTTTTGCCCGGCATTATTATATCAAAATGGTCTAAATACTGTTTTATAATAAAAACACATTTTACAAGCAAGGTCAGGTGCGGATTACTTGTACCCAGCATGGGTGTGTGATCAGATGTACATATAAACATGGTCGAGAAATATGTGGGTTACAGGTGGCGTTCTAACTGGTTTCTGCCTTCCCTCATGGGAAAAAGAAGTGAGTTTATGTATGTCAGCAATTTCTTATATTTTATGTTACCCAGTTTTGTAGAAATTCTGCATCGACATTTTGGACAGATAGAGATAGGCGACAGCACAGCAACCAACTAACATATTAAAAACCCAATTTGTTTTCGTATGCCTAGTTTTCGACAATTTCAATCACTACCAAAACTCATTTCATATCAGAAATACGGCGCCCAATGTCATGCCCAACATTGGTTACATACAGTGAGGAAACGCGGCACTGAAATTGATCAGCTATTACGATAACATGCAGGCGTTAGCGCCGCAGGTAATGCAGAAACAACGTTTGTGCGAGTCTAATATGCACAATTTTGGACTTTATCATATGCACATTTTATATATGGGTAAATAAATAATATGGTAATTAACCGTATTATTCATTCATAGCTTAATTTTTATCATTTTGTTCGTCGGTGCCTAAGGAAGTAAAACGTCTCATCGAGTGTACTTAAAATCTTCGTTAAGCTCTATTGAAACAGTTTCTTCAAGTCGAGCATTAAGTGAACTCAATTGAGCAAGTTTTGAGTACTTTGCTTAAGCATGTTTTGAAGGGTTTCATTTTACACCACCGCCGATACATATTATGAAGCTAATGTATCTACACTAACAGATTCGGACAGTACCGTTTACACATTGAAGGTTAAGTTGGCGAGTTATTGGAAACCCACTACTTCACGCGTCGAAATGAAGGATGGGTTTATTTTCGACTACTTATCACATAACTCAACCTATTTTCACATTACAATACTACTGAGATTTTGACATTTACATGGTGATTTTTACTAGTGGGCGTGGCTAGTCAAATGCGTAACTATACAAAATAGCGAATATTACTAAAGAAGTCTCGAGACGGATTTTGGTAAAAATTAAAAGAGTATAATAATATATTATATTAATTTTTTTATAAACCGTTTTTTCATTTAAGAAAAAATAAACAGAGCATTTATTTTGCACCATTCGATAGTGTCGTTTACAGGAATTGATTTTTGTATATGAAATAGTAAAATTTTATTTTAATAAACTGTTTCATATTTCAAATTATTGTTTCTATTTTTGCAATCTGTCTTCTAATTGTGTCTTATCTGAGTTCAAAACCAATGGACTTTAAAATAAACCAATGCAAATATTTAAATAGTTTTTAAATCCAAAGATAGATCAAAGTCCAAAAGATCACGTCTATAAAATGTAAGCTACACGACAAGTTAAAAAGGTAAGTCTTCGCTGTAGAGAGTGTAGTGGTAGAACTTGGAAAAGTTGGTACAGTAGTTGAAAACGGCAGGTAACTTTTTGCAATCGACCTTTGCTATATAATACATACCCAATTTATCGGCTTATTGGCACAGATTTTGTGCAAATTTGGAGCAAGTTGCTAGATATTATATAAGATTTTTGTAATCAATTACTAACCAGAACCTTTTGTGGTTTTAATATAAAAAGAATAAATAAATTGTTAATAAATTTTTAAATGTAAGAATACAAATAGTTTTTTTATAAGAATACAAATAATCGACGAATAAAATAATAAAGCCTATTTATTTATCGTGCTCATTTGTTGTAAACATATGCTGGTTTGTAAACAATTTTAATTCGTATCATACGGCATAGATTTGTTTACATACCTAGCCCACTTTGTATTAACTTTTTTCGCCATGATCATTCTAACAGTCGGGGAACGTAGCAAAGCTGTAAAGTTTCCAACTAGTCTCTTTACGACGGCTCTCGTCGTAACAGAATGATTGCACACTGAGCTTTCCACAGTAAAATACAATAAGTTAAAAAGAAATTGTCGTGACATGAATGTTATATAATTGAGAATTTCATATTCTAATTGTCAGAGAAAATCTTAAAAGATATAGCTACTGCAATAAAAATAGCAGTCAAGAAACAGAGAATTTGTTTGCTAATTTATATTTCAAGTATCATGTTATAAAAGACTAACAGTACTACTATTTTTTCCCCTTATTTTAACTTTTTGTGCAAATCGACGATTTTCTGTAAATTTCGAAGTAAACAGTTTATGCGATGCGCCGGTGTATTATTAGACTACGCCTCTGCATACCCCTTTGGCTATTGCCGGCATGAAATTATGAGTAAATGCGAATGAAAAGGTTGTACTGATGTCATAACTCAGAAGCTAGATAGCCATTTGGGTTCATTTATTGGCATCACGCCAGCGTGTGTAGAACAAAATGTTAAGAATTTGAATACGTGGTTATTCAAATTCTCAACACAAGGTTATTTCTGAATTGCCCTAAGGCTTTTGCTACAGTTATTTTGTTCTAATACCAAAAACTAATAGCACTTGTATTTGTTTCAAATCATTTTTTTTTCGTTGCCCTGGTCTTTTAATTCTGATTTTGTTTAAAAAAAGATAATTTCTTAATTTTGAAGACCATTTTCAAACTTGTACACATTTTTTTAACTATAAATTATGGCTCCATACTATGGTAAAAAAATACAAATTTAGTATCTGTCTGAGTAAATCCGTGTGTTATAAGGAACTCACTTTTCTTTTCTTGTTTAGTTTGTAGCTTTTGTTTGCAGATATTTTGGTGCTTTGCAGAAATGTCTTCTTTTTTTCTCAATATTTTGAGCGTCAGAAAAGAACTGCAATACAAAAGGCGCCTCCAACCGACCATTAGGTACAAAATGTTTTAGAGGTTCAGGGCATTTCAACTGTAGATGTTGCCTTGAAATATTTCATACAAGCTCAATGTACCCCAGTATTTGTTTGATGTTTTGTGATGAAAACGAACGGCTTCCTATGCCACATACAGAAAATCATCAATTTCATGAAAAATAACTGAACGAGTCTGTCGGTCGAATCTACATAATGATGATGAATATAATATAATATATTATTATTTATATAATTTAATATATTATGCAAATATTACCCGATAATTGCTGATCGACGCACTTGATGGCGTTTAATCATGTCAATACGGTCCTCATTCTTAGCACCGTAAGACCCGTTACTACAACTATAACATATAAATAAGAAGTATCTTACTAAACTTACGCACCATCTTACTCGTTGTAATATATTCACTATCTCCATTAAAAGTGCATGGACCCTGACGAAAAGCTTTCATAACATAATTATCCAAGGAGGCGTAAAGTAATCTTAATGTCAAAAGTGTGTTTTTATCTTAGTCAAATATTGTTAGGAAAATTGCAATGTGAATATCGAGTTTACCCTTGTTTCGTTAATGCCTCAATTAAGGCTTCAACGTAGTATTACTAGTTATTTTCTCTGGGTTAATTATAAACCTGACATGTTTGTAAGGGCCACGTGCAGTAACAAGAGTAGCAGTAGTTATTTCAACCCACTGACCCTTCGTGCGCAAAAAGGAGAACAAACAAAAAGCCTTTTCCTCAATTAAGCAATTTGTGTGGACATAAATTTAGTGAGTGTATGGCGCTCACCGGCTGCCGGGATGTTTCAGTTCTGTTAGTCGAGCGCCCGTTCATTTTGAACTAAATTTTCAAGCGTGGAGCTTTACTAAAATCTCTTTTGTTGGGCGTCTCTAAAAATTAAGTTATTAATTCACGAAAGCGCTAAGGCTGTGACAGAGCGTCGGGTACACTGCACGTAACTTTATGCAGTAGCTAATTTTCATGTAAGTATTTAACTGTTTTGTTAAGAATTTCATATGAAGTGTCTTTGTGATATCAATTCCTTTAAACAGTCGTAAAACATTCAAATGAAAATGTACACTATCATTACAACTACGTTGTCTGTGCAATCATGGACTAAGTTATTTTGACGAACAGCTACCGGAAATATATTATGAAGGACGCGACCGTTGACGTATCGGGCATACCACCGTCCGGGTGAGTTCATCAGACATATTATTATTATTCCTGAGATCAGGAAAATGCAACCCTTTGCACCTTCCTGATTTCATGTATGAGGCAATGGAATACGATCCTTCGTTGTCCAGGATGTCGGCAGATTCAGAGAACTAGTGAAAAATAGCGAGAAATAGCGTGTTTGGTTCTGCTTAGCTTTGAATCTTCTAAGCACGTTGCTGAGATGGTCAGGTTATATCTCACCTCCTTTACATGGATGACCTGAAACTCTTTGCCCGCAACGATTCGCAACTGATGAAGCTACTAAAGGTAACTGAAACATTTACTAGTGCCATCTGTATGGAATTTGGTGTGGACAAATGTGCGGTCATGCATGTAATGCGAGGGGAAATCTGTGAAAACCCAGCTCTCGGATTCCATACACCTCAGATCCCTCTCAGCAACCGAAACATACAAGTATTTGGGTGTGTCGGAAGCGTTGGGTATCTATGTTGCTGACATGAAGCAATCGTTGAAAGAGCGCTTCTTTGGCCGCCTGAAGAAAATATTTATTAGTCTTTATCAGGCGAAACAAGGTGCGTGCTTTTAACGGTTGGGTCATGTCGGTTTTGATGTACTCTGTCGGCATACTCAAATGCCGACAGAGTATATACCCTATAAACAGAACTATATACCCTGGATAGGAAGATCCGTACATTGTTGACGGCATATCGGATGCATCACCCACGGCCTTCGTTTATGAGACTGTAAATCCCGCAGAGTTGTGGAGGTCGAGGTTTTTTAAACGCCAAGACTCTCCACAATCGTGAGTCTTAAGGAATATTTCTTGGAAGCCGACGTAGGGATGCATCGAGATGTAGTTGCGGTGGACAAGGACCTCACCCCCCTCTCCTTGGCTAAAGAGAACTGGCGCAAACCTGTAGTGCTTTTTTTTAGGAGCGGGGGGGGCAAGTCAGACTTTTACTGACTAAAACCCACCCATGTTCCTTCTGTTGCCCTTTACGTTCCGGGGCCGCGGTATCTCTTTCGAACAACCCGCAACCCCGGGACCTGTAGTGCTAGACACTAACGATCGCAGGTAGGTATGGTGTAGTAAAGAGCTTTTCCGGGCGTTGCATGGGCTCGATGTAGACCAAACAGCGACCGTAGCCTGACTACTTATGTCTATGCAATCATGGATGAAGTTATGATGACGAATAACCACCGGAAATTTATCGTGAAAGATGGCACGGACATATGTCGGGCATGCCATCGTCCGAGGGAATCAATTCGTCACATTTTTTCCGGTTGTCCTCGTCTTGCTAACGGAGAGTACTTGCATAGACACAACCTTGTAGCCAGGATTATCCATCAGCAACTTGCTCTAAAATAAAGCAAGCAAAAATAATAATTAAAAAAAGCTTTTATTTAAACGCTCTAAAAAGAGGAAAACATTTTTTTTATATACATATAACCTCATTCGAAGTCGTGCGGACAAGTGTGGTTTCCAGGATAAAGATGAGTCTGGTAACAGTGGGGCATAAGCAGAAGTTGGAGAGGTTGGAGCATTGGTGGGCTCTCACTGATAAAGAACCGCTTGTGGGGTGGGTAGATGGTCTTAGGCCGAAGGTGAGGAAGTTGGTTTTCTTACCATATACGAAATTTTTTGATAGTATATTTATACATTATTTCCAATGCAAATATTGACTACTGCATTAATCGGCAAATAAAATGCGTTATTGAGAATTTCTAAAAATAAACATAAAATTAATACATTTCAAATATGAACCGACATAAATGGCGACATTGGATGCCATTTTTGGTTGCGTATTCACAGCGTACGAATGAAAAGTTGAAAAAAATCGTCGATGCAAAATCCGGTTTGTAAAAGGTTAACTCGTCACAATCATACTAGCAATTTTCTGCCTAACATTTTCAAATATATATGCTATTTTAAAACATGAATCTGTATTAATTTTGAAACGTATAAACAGCTTCTACAAGGACTTGAAAGTTTTAAAGTACGATCAAGTAGTTCATAGGGTACGTAATTGAAGCAATATTTCATTAGTTGATTGAGCAAAATTCCAGTGGGTCCGGTTGCACAAAGGGGGTGAGTAGTGGTCACATCACTATCACGTGCTCTTTGATTTCTTTGATGAAAAGGAAAGGCTACACCTTTCGAATTAATATAATAATATATATTAATGAACAGTCTACATCACTCACAGTGGTGGTCACAAAAACATCTGCAATAAGGAAGAAGCGAAACGGAAGAAGAATGTTTCAGACAGTTTTTAAAATAAGCTGGTTTTTCAAGAATGTATTTGTTCATAAGCTTTAAGAACGGTTTTTATCATAAACGGTGTCGATTTCTTACAGCAGCTACTCAAAGTAGTTCTGAGATGTGTAAAATTTCCAAAAACCTAAAAAGTTTTATTCGTTTTATCTACGATTTAACTGTTTTATTAGGTAAATTAGTTATTTTGATTAACTTTAGAAACATTTCAATTTTTGAGTACTTTTAAACACTACTGATGGTGAACAGATCCGATACCACATAATATCGGATCTGTTCACCATCGGTTGTGTTGTGTTGTGTGTGTTCACCATCTGTACACACTCAGCTCGTCGACCAGTCCTCTGACTGGTCGACGAGCCGAGTTGGTTCTGATCCCGTGCAGTATTTATAAACGTACGTTGGCCTTTAAAATGTTGATGCTCCTAAAATCTATCTACGTAAAACTGTTAAATCTGAAAAGTTAATGAACATTTTTTTGACCTCATTCACCCGTTCATTATTTATTTTTTAAACCTTGTGGGGAACTATTAAAGTCGGAAAATGTTCGATAAAACCAATCTAATATTGAAACTTTTCCTTGTGAGAGCATTCAGTGGCACACAAATAATGGGACTCTGAATATCTAATGAACTTCTTCACCTCAACAGCTACTAACTTCCTCGACTCAAATAATTTGAGTGCGCCTCAGTCCGCGACGGCCGCGGTTTCGCCTGTGCAATTAAGTGTTTCGGCTTTCATTGCGAGAAACTTGAAATCACTCCTTTGAATAAGCTTCAAATTCGCATGTCAGCAAACAATGTCCCCGAAAACTTGGCATTCACACTTTTACTTTGAAATGAAGAACTTCTCTAAGATTAGCTCATTTGTGTCATGCTAGCAAGGTTTTTAGTTGTATATTAAAATAGTTAGTTATTTTAGCTTGTCTTTTAAATAAAATTAAGTAAGACCTTATACATACTGCACATTTTTGTCTTTCGGAAAGAATATTAGGTAAGGTAGATATAAAATAAGGCAGACTTGTAGCAAGACATAAAGTTTGCTTTTATACAGATAAACTTGAGAATAAAGTTGTAATAAAATTATTTTCTATTTATTTGTCTAATATGTTTTTTTGTATATTTTAAATATTTCATAAAATAACATATGAAAACAATAATAAGTATCTATATTTACACCATTTGTTTATTTTTACACATTTGTTTTTTATATTTTTACATATTTCTTACTAAAAAAAATGAAAGTAAACAAAAAATAGTAGCCCACCGGTATCCAAGAAACCGTTATACGTTACGAGCCGTGTCCAGGAGTACTGTTTTCTGTATCAAGCCCTTGATCCAGCAGTCTAACAAGAGCCTCCTCGGGTGTTTTGTCGAGGCTCTTGGCAATTAAGCCATTGGCAGATACGACTATCGGCACTATGCTTACTGAGTTCACATCAAACATGATTTGTTTATCTTTCTCGGCTTTCACGATGTTCTCATCGTGCGGAACTGTTATTTCAACAATCATTGTGCACCGCTCTGATCGAGCCACCACCACTATATCAGGTTTATTAGCCACAATAGTCCTGTCAGTGATGATGGTTCGATCCCAGTACAATGTGATATTGCCATGTTCGAGAACTGGATTGGGAACATACCTGTCGTGCGGCACTTCCGATTCCACAAGGCTGTATTTTAGAGCAAGTTGCTTATGGATATTCCTGGCTACGAGGTTATGTCTACTCAAGTAGCTCCGTTAGATTCACACATTACACACACTTTTCACATTAGAGTGCAAGAATGAATAATTATGTGACACATGCCTTCGGATTTCGGTGGTCTGTGGGAAGCGGGTGTAAAATCGGTAAAGTTCCACCTTAAAAGAGTGATTGGCGAGTCTACACTTACGATCGAGGAAATTGCTACTCTTGAATCAAGTAGAGGCATGTTTAAATTCGCGTCCGATGAGCGTCATCAACGGTATCGTCTATTCACATCAGAAGGCCTTGCAAGAGTGCAAGGCCTTCTGATAGAAATTTATTATTATATAGCAATATACTATGCCTTTGTACTTTATATTTTTTATGATGCCTCCTTGTGTTTTTTCCTGTGTGTACATAAATGATTAAATAAATAATAAATACTAGTTATAAAAAACAACATTTATTAAACAGAAATATTAAATTAGAATTATTTAGGACCCATTTTCATTTACCAACGTTCGTTTATCACAGTGACAAAATTTGGTGCTCAACGGTACGTGGGGAACAGTTTATGCATCGAAAACACACATTACCACACCACACAACATACTAATTGCTGTTTACAACTGTTCTTAATACAAATGCCAAATATATTACTCCTATAATGGTAGTTAATGTGGGTTGCTCTTTCTCAATGATCTAAGGTAGATAATGGTAAACATGGAATGAAGAAACTGCGTCTGTATTAAAGTCGCAAGTCGGTATTTTTTACTCGTAGCCAAACCGTAATTTACAATGTAAATAAATAAAAGATTCCGACAAATTGAAACCCTCTTCTTTTTTTGAAGTAGGTTAAAATACCGTTTAAGTGCGAGACGAACTCGCTCACAGACTTTTTTTTCTTTTGACTGCAAAGACTTTAAAGGTTGACTTTTTCACAGCTCTAAGGGAAAACCAACTTAGGTATATTATTTCAACTCAATAGGTTCACGCTTTCCCGAGATAAAGGTTCTTGACAGATAGACGAGCAACAAAATGATCTCATAAGGGTTCCGTTTTTTCCGGTAAGGAACCCTAAAAACTGGTAGAATTTAAATTTGACTCTTCCCGGTGTCCGATTGAGCTTAAATCTATACTAATATTATAAAGATGAAGAGTTTGTTTGTTTGAACGCGCTAATCTCAGGGACTACTGGTTGGAATTGGAAAATTCTTTTAGTGTTGGATAGCCCATTTCTTGAGGAAGGATATTGACATCACGCTACGACCAACAGGTGCTGAGCAGCGTGGGTGAAACAGCGTGGAACAGCTAGTATTACATACATGCGTAGTTAGAAGACAATACACGCTTAGCTAAGTTACGCCATTCTAATTGTCCAAGTAAGTTTTAAGTGTATGATCTCTTTTCCTACACAAAACAGTTTTGAAATGACGGGCAAAAAGCAAACATTCCAACAACAAATATGCCAATCAATTTGACATTGACGCAAATAAAACAAAACTTGTAGGGCACTTTCTATTGAATGCAAGAAGCATGGTATTGCAGCAGAAGCAAAGGTATATAACTATTACCTTTGCTCCCAAATATGGTAATGTTTTTTTTTCCAATAAATACCACGTAATACAAAATTGAATTGCGTTAATCACAATCAATGTTGTGCATAATATGCATTTATCCCGACTAATGACCATTAACTGTACGTGGTCTAACACGCACTCTTTATGCTATAATTTAAAGTGACTAATACAATATATTTTTTAAATTTGTGCATGTTTTTTATATATTTTTATTAAATAAAGCTTTTGCTTTAAAAACTCTCTACTACTAATCGTTTTAAAACTCAATCGCATAACAAACGAGTGCTCTGTTTTACGCAAAAACTTTTAAATTCTTGACAAAAAAAACGTGATTGCATCTACTATTCTATTATTAACTTACTCGTCGACAGCTGCATCAGCATCCAGTAATTTTATAAAATGGCTATTCAATTAATTCAAAGGATTTAAGTTTCATGGATCAAATGTTAATAAAATGTATGCCACTGTCACAGCTCATAATGGATCTTAGAAAATACAAAAATCATATATTCATCAGATCGAGAAAGCCACTGACATTGTTTGGCATTTATTTAATTGTTAAAAAAATAAAGTTTGTTGTAAATAAATGTGTCAATAACATTTGCTATGTCAGTGCTTTCATAGACATCGCCTAGAATTCAAAAGTCCTGTATCATAAATGGCCAGAGAGAGGATACCGTGAAACAAAGAGGAAACGAAGTTACTCTTAGTCCATTTTCATGTGAATCTAACCCGATAGGTAACTCCGGCAAACTCCCTTATTTTTTTCATAAAGTCGTCAAATCGTCGTCATTCAAGCTGAAATTATTCTTGTTTCGAAACAGTGATATAGAAAAATGCTGAATAGCCACTTGGTCTCGGAGGCCACCTCCAAGACCGCTCACAAAGTTTTATGTTGTGGAACTTAGCTGTTTGTGCTTGAAATTTATTGCTTTTATATTTTACGAGCCAAGAAAAACGACTCGCTAAATGTTGCTCAACAACGCACCTATATATTCTAGAATAATTGTATTTTGCGTACTTGAAACTTATTTCACGCACTTATCTAGTTTCAAAACTCTGCGTTTCTCCCGCAGTTGAGTTCCCGCGGCATCCATTAACTACATATTGTGTTTTTTAACCGCTATTTTCTTATCATCTTAAAGTGGACATTGATCAAACACTTACGTTATATTACTATACATTAACTCCTTGTATGCCGGGAAAGATATACGCGAGACACAATGCGTAATTAATTGTGTCTGTAATTCCGGCATACAAGCGGTTAATCGTCAAAATCATTGCTCACGTTTTTGCATCTATCTACTGATCCATCAACATCAGCAGGAAGTCTTGCTTCATATCCTAGTCCACGGTTTCATCCACACCTTCGTGTATCATTAAATTAAGTAATAATACTCATAAAAAACTTAGAAGCGTTCATCATAAAATCGGGACTTTTTTATTTTATACTCCCGCGGTTTCACTCGCTTGGTGATAGAATATATAATATACCTTTATGAATTGTAACCTTTGTGTTATTCTTATATTGTGAATTTTCATCAAAATTCATTCGATACTTTTGTTCTTCTCACAAACTTTCGCTTTTATAATCCTTACTAATATTATAAAAGCGAAAGTGAGTTTGTTTGTTACGTCTTCACGCCTAAATGACTTAACCGATTTTGATAATTTTTGTACAGAGATAGTTAGGACCCTGGAGACGGATAATTCGGAGAAAGAAGGAAGAAAATGGGAGAGAAAGATACTTTTTTTTATCATCACGCGGGTGTAGTTAGCGTGAGCCCAAAGTAACTATGCCACACGGATGAAGTGGCGGGTGGAAGCTAGTGTTATATAAAAATAGGATTATCAGTAAAGATATGTCAAGGTTGGAGGATGTATTTAGAGGGTTTATTATCGAGCATTTTTGTGATTATCTTTTATTGATCTCTATGATTAGTATTTAATATACTGAGATACGTCCGGTCGTCACTCGGAACGAAGTAACAACATTAATTAAATACAAATAGCGGTCAGCGGGCATATAAACAGTTTACAAATACCTTCATTGTTTCAAGCACAAAAATTTCAGAAATAATTAAATCTATAATGTATATTGATGCTATTGCACATCAATATACTTGCTTCATTGCACTCTTGACTGTAAGGCAATTTTTTTTTGGAATTTATGTTTTGTTTACAACAGAATTTTAAAACAAGAACCTTTGTTCTTAGTCCAGTTCAATTTTTAAGTTCTGTAAATAAATGGCTTCACGACAAGCTTTTGAGACTGCCATGTATTGAGTTTAACAACTACTTGAGGGTTCTTTACGCGAACCGTTCAGCTGAAGTTAAACTTCTTTGATGCTCACGCTTCCAAGAAATAGCAATGCTATTTCTTTGCAACAGTTGTATGCGCCAGCGGCTGCTGTATGGTTCTACAAGAAAACAGTTACGTGGTTACGTGTCTCAAGGTCAAAAAGATAGAGTTAACCACTGATCAATATTTTAGTTATTTTCTCCAAGCCCACAGTATTCCCTTTCCTTGCTTAGCAGATAAAATGAAATTTTTAATGCATGATAAATCCCGTTATCAAACGTGGATGATGCAATGACACGGATCACTCAGAAACATCAGAACAAAGTGAAATTTGGACTTTGAAATGGCTTGAAGAAGGGTTCCACCCAGAAAATGATTCTCTTCGACCATCGAACAATAGAATGTAATTGAAGGTTATCATGTCAAAACATAGGAATAGTATAATCTTAAAGAGATCATCAACAAATAAAGAATCTGTGAATAATACCTGAGTGCCATTCGCTATATTAACACCCGATGATGTTATCATATTAACGTGATTGAATGGTTGTCGTTATTTGTAACGACACACTCAATCATAACACAAATGTCAAATGATCATATTTATATGTGATATTCAGTTTATAAATACAATTTAAAATTTTAGATAAAGGCACGTGGCCATTATCGGACGTCTCCATTGTGACTGCCCAGCTATCGTGGGTAGGCGGCCATGGAGAAATCAAACCGCGTGCTGTGACTATTAATTTAGAAATATTATTTTAACGAAATTCTAACAAAATTATAATTAGAACTTTCTAATTATCCACCAAACAGGTCTTGCTTCAGCGCGATGCGAACGGCTTTTTCCTTGGCCAAACGATCGCGTGCAAAAGAGTCCGGAGTTGCGTCAGAGCGAAGAAACGTCAACCCGCGTTTGTCCAAATGTCAGCTTTCATTCTTGACGTTTCTTAACACTCTTCAAATATCAAAGCGCCGCCGTATATAAAAATTAAGATCTTGAAAACATGCGCTTCTTTGCTCTGAAAAATTCACCGGCAGCCATACGGATTTGTTTATTGATATCCATGGTGAAATTAGAAAAAAATGACAACAGTCGTTGCGATAAACGAGAAAAAGGCACGCGTGTGGAATACATTCCGTTTTCAACATCATATGTAGCAGTGCAATAAGAGCCAGTTTTCGACGCAGTGTATTGAAAAATAATTTGCAGCATGGAGGATTGGATTTGAGGATGACCAAACCTTCACTCATGACTAATCCCGCTGAATTAATATGACTTGATAACTGAAGCCGCTGTGTGTGCAATGGTATTGTATTTTTTAGCAAAGACTTACTAAATTTGTACACAAAAGTAAATTCACAGCTTAAAGTTTACACAAAATGGCTAATATTGTTCAGTTCCAGAACAACTGAACAATATTAGAGTGACATACTGGAATAATGAAGCTATGTGTCTGCGTTCAAATTTAGTCATGCCCTAGAGCGTGCGATGTATTGTGCGATATGGAGCATGTTAATCAAAAGCAGGCTCGTATTAATAGCTGATCGTTTCCTAATTGTAAAGCAAACCGGACAGGGTATAACTGACGTAACTTTCAATAAATTTAAAACTAGATATGTAGGTAGTCTAAGCTCGTCTCCTGTTATATCAGTTTCAGTAATCCATGGAGTCTGAAACTCTACCTTCTACTTTTATAATTTTGAGTGTTTTCACGACCTCATGTTCATTATATCGTTCTATGTTAATTATATTGTTCTGTAAACTTCTTACCTTTGAAGCACGTTAGCTACATCTAAACTAGTTGCTAATAGAAATAAATATGTCGTAAATACTTCGATTTTGGTATTTATGGACGTGCTGACACTTCTCTTTCCTGGCTGTCATTTGTAGATATTTGACAATCGTTACTGGTAGTAGTGGTACCAGAGCTGGTAGTCAAGACTAATATTAAATATTGACCGTCTGATCCAAAATGACTACATAAGTATTAAGTCATTTGTAGAGGATCGGTAATTGAAACGGAACCCATGGATTCTCAAAAGACTAAAGACTAACTGGATCTAATGAAACTCTGAAAGGAAATCCATCTCATCCGTCAGGGGGGAAGTCTTTAGATAAGGTCCCACTACAACAACTTAAGATGTATGATCAGTTCAGCAAAGCTCTTGGAAGACCCATTCAAATATCTGACTCCGGGGCTCTCATCCTGAAACCAATTCCCTCAGTGGATCGAGAGGTCACTACCCTAGCGGTATCTCCTTGCTGTATTCCTACTTCTACTTTTTAACCCTCACCCGGTCCATCTGGATCTGATCCCTCTGAAAAGGCATGCCAGATGGATCCTGCAGTCATCCAATCCTTAGATACCCTTGCAGAAGAGTTCGGAAAGGGATCCATCTTGAACCCTGAAATAGTCACTGCCATGGAGACTCTTTCATTGACATCAGATGGACAAATTATCAATCGTCCTGATCTCATCCTCAAGACTTTGGAAAGTAGATCAACAGAAGGAAAGAAACAATTGGCACAATGCCTGTCCATGATGGCCAGAAAAGGAACGCTTCCTCTCTTTGGGTGTCTAATTGGTATGGAGACTATGCTTAATGTGACCCAATCCATCAACACTGGTCAGCTACTTGGAGGACTCGCCGAGCTCATTGATAATCTGACGGAGACAGAGAGGACAGCTCAGGTTCAATAATCTGCTTCTCTGGCTAGCCTTGATGAGCTGACTACCAGCTTCAACAAGTCCACTGAGGTCCTTTAAAAGTGTACAACAAGTGCAGAGACTTAAAGTTTTGTTTGTGGTTCATGTGCCAGCTTCCACTCCGAGGTCCATATCATCTGCCCCAAATCCAAAGAAGCCCCAATATCTTCTCTAAGAACCTTTGGGACTTTTACCTGTCCCTACGGGACATTAACACTAACTGAAAAAGGGTCAAGCTTTACAGGCACGGGTCAAGAGGCCAGACATTTGTCCGACCTATCCTCTATCTCCCCAAAAACTTCTGTATATCAAGACTTACTGAACAGAAATCTGGAACAACTCCTAGCTTATCTGGACTCTACTCCAGGAGTCTCCCAGGTGTTGAGGAGCGGGGCAAGAGAGGAGAAACGAGACTTACACAATCACTTGATGGAGACTCTCGAGGAAGCCCACTACCAATGGAATGAAGTTATGAATTAATATCTCTAACCAAAATAAGAAACTAATACTAGCTTCTTAAACTGGTGAAAAGCAATTTTATTAATCAGAAAATCTGATTTATATAATGGCTATTTAAGTCTGATCACAAAGCCAAGAAAACACTAGACGATTACATAGCCTAGATACTGACTGCAGTAGTGAGTTATAAACAAATAAAGCAGTTCTTGTCCACACAATTTAACACCAATTTCTCATCTGTTAGCAACGACATAAAGGACAAGATTCAGGAGTTAGAACTCTCAGGCCTTCAAGCTGATGAACTGTTCGCAAATGTACAGAAAATAATTAACAAGAAGAGAAATCAAATCGATGATTAACATCTAAAATGTAAGAGACTTCGCCATTGTGTTGATCTCGTAATTATTATAATTCTCACCGATTCTTTCTTTTATAACTACTAAATGTGTGGCTGAAAGTCTTCCACTCTTATCAGAAGTGAACTAGGCAGTCGCTCCATGTAAAATACTCCGGTTAGACTGGAAGCGGAGCAAAAACAGAGAAACATTTTTTTCATCTAAAAATAGTAATTACATCAGTTCAAAACTGAACTATTAATAAGTTCCAAGTTGTTGTGTCTGATGAATCAATGGTATTCGAGTAATGATTGTAAACTCTTATAAATTAAACCATAAAACCGTTCTTATATTAAAAATTGGCTAAGAGAGGCCTACACAATTAAGGTTCAGAACTAAACTGTACTGAACAGTCGCTGTGGTAATAACTGTTTTGGCGTTAAAATCAACCTGCACTAAATTAAAAAGGTCATGAAAAACTTATTCCATTAAACAACTTTAGTGGATGACAATTAATACTACATAGAATACACACGACGACAAATCAACTTTTACAAAGCCAGTTTATGCGGATCTCTCATTGCAAGGCAAATCTACGATGAACGACCCTTAGCTGAGACACTAGCATAAACTGGTTTTGTATAGATTGATGTGTCGTGTATATATAGAGATTTGTTGGCCTTTGTGAGTAAGAATAATTTGTTTGTTTTTGTTTCTCCTACCCGTGGAAAAAGGCATCAGTTATTGTGTATTTAATAAGTATTTTTGCTCCTCGAATGTGCGCACGCCATCAACATTCCATAAATCTCAAGGAAAACCTTTGTGACAGATGGACAAGAAAATGAAATAATTATAAAGGTACCGATTTTCTCTTTTACACAACCTTGAAAAAAATCTTTAAAATTGATTACTGTTAATGTGATACCTAGAATGCTATTATTCACATGTGGCGATTTTTTTGCTTTTATATAGGTTGCATAAATATAGGTTAGGTCAGTTGAATAAAGGTTTAGAACTTTAAAAAATGTGTAATAAATGTAAATGTGTGTGTTTGTCCGTCAATTACAGCTTTTTTCTAAAATGATCAAAACATTACTATCACGCCTGTAATACTTTTTAGCAACTTAAATATTTGCATGTTTGCAACACTACTTCTATCTGAATCTTTATCCTAAACTTCTAAACCCTAATATTCGACAAGTTACTGCTATTGGCGTCTTTACTTTAACAAACAATGTTAAGAAAAGGACGGTAAGTATTGTTCAATTTAAACAAAGAAATGTTTCTAAAGTCTGGGATTAGGACTTCACCCGTCCTTGTTTCTCATCGGCTTTCTCCCGAAGTAGTGATCAAAATCAAACTTGTTCAAATTTGCAATGGAAATATATTTTTATTTTCCCTTTGAGCTTTCAGGGTTTAAAGGGACCCGGGTCGTCAACTGCTAAGGATATTAAACTTCCTAGTCGTTGCCTTAAAGTTATTTTAAGGGAGATTTTTTTCTTTCTTCCTCTGACATACATCTTTTAGTGCAGGTTTGTTGGATAGGTTTTCTCTTTTACTTATTGAAACATGTTTATCTTTCCAAAAAACACACGACAATTTTTTTAATAACCTACAGGTTTTTCATAGTCGGTATCTTTAAGGGTAGTAATATGATCGGTACCTACTAATAAAATGATTATTATTAATTTAGCAGTTGTTGTAGTAGGTATGCTATAGGATACTCAGAATAATAACATATGTTCATTGTGCAAAAGTAGTATTTTCTTTTGTTTTGGTTTCTCTGTTTAACATATACCTAAACATTTGGCAAACACCAAAAGGTCACTGAGTACCTAAGAAAAAAATCTTAAATTAAATAAATAACCTTCGTACGCTTTGGTAAAGCTCAAGATAAATTAGTTTTCCTATAGGGTGAATTTCGTTACAAAGCTACGCGATCTCTTTGGATATAGATTTACAATCTGCTTAGAATTCCAAAAATGTTCTTTTATTGCATTCTAGCCACTGGCATAACATGTTCTACGTACTCTCTGTGAACTATTTCCAATTTTGTATGAATTATTCAGTAAACTGTAATGTAAACTGTTCTTGGGACACATTTTTGACCGTTTAATTTATCGTTATTGATATTTTTTCTCATGTAGAGATTTTTAACGGGATCGTACTAAGTCGATACTCAATATCTTTATTGCTTACTTATGATCTTGTCGCAGTTAATTATCGTGGTTTGGAATGTGAATGAACAGTAAACTTTATTTATACTTATGTATCAAACATTGGGTAATCCTCGGCTCAATCGTTTTCAGACTAAATTTTAATACTTTGTCGCTTCATGAGGAAAGTACAAATCATGCATTCATGTCACAATTTTATGTTTACGATTTTTTAAAACCTATAAGCGACGCGTGGTGTAATGGCAATGTTGAAAATTGTGGCTAATGCGAAAGGGAGGAGATCACGCTCCAAGGAAGAGGGTAGGGGAGGAGGGGTGCGACCCTTATCTCCGTGGAGAACGACGCGCGCACCATCTATTAAACAAATATCGCATGTTTAAGAATAAAGAAAGCGAACGATGTAATAACACTTTCAATATTTTAAAACATGTAAAGCGTTGCTACTGTTGTACTTTAATCACCTGCGGAAAATTGAAAAAGTATTTATTTTTCACTATTAGTTAGTACTCTAATATTAAAAATAAACTACAATAGTATTAAAAAAAAAGTCTGAAATAAAATATTAATGGTAGACGTAAGAATATTTTCGAACAATCCACTTTTATCGGGATACGCGTTAAGTGAGTAAGTGAGAGCGCGCGGCGAAGTGGGAGGGGCCCCCGCGTCCCATGCCACACTCGTTCGCCATCAGTCGCCCCTAAGTCTCAGGTTTGCACACAGCATCCCGACACTTTATCGCCTTATATTTCTCACAATACAGTAACTAAAGCGTTCGTAATAACGAAAATATTGCCATGTAATTTATCAAATATCAAATTCACTGATCAGAGATAATTTCTTATCCAAAAATGGTGTTTAATAGTTACTACGCTACGCGATATACCGGTTTGTTGTTGTTAAACGCAGTGATATTGTCAGCGCAACCCTTCACAGTTGAGAAAATAGCCGTCGGTAAGTTTTAATAAAGCACATGCATAGTAATATAATAGTATTTATTTTAATTTATGTTTTTTCTGTTGTAGAATAAACAATTTTCACACGAACATATTTTATTTTATACTATGTAAATAAATACTGAGTAGTTTTAGTGAATTATTTATTATTTAAAGTGTAATCAAATGTGTTTTGCTCTCGTCTCATTCTGACGCGTAGTGTTTTCCCATGTAATCACCATGTATGTGAATCGATTTTCTCTTTCTAACGCGCTGCGGTTCTCTCCCTCGCACGAAGCAGATGCGGCTATTGGTAGGGGTGAGCAATTTTCAGGCGCTGTTTTTAAAATAACTTCGTTTTGTTTCAAGTTGTTAGTGACACGTCGAAGCCTTTTGTAAACCCGAACCGAACCGATGGGTTAAGAATACCTTTGTGTTCTGTAGGACTTTCTATGAGCAGGTCACAGTTTATAGGTGAACAGTGAAACTTAAATTATATTAGTAACACAATTCTGGTCTCATTATTACTGTTGTTTCACAATTTATGAAGCTGATGTTGATTTGCAATGGTTTTGTGTGAATAAACAGTAATATTATGCTCTCAAAAGGTGCCATACACAACATGTAATAGCGACTAAATATGTTTAGTTTAAATGTTTTACACAATTTGAAAATTAAACCTGATTTAGTAGCTAACGTGTTAATTTTATTAAGTTATGAAGGCAGTGTGATGAACCACTTATTTACTTGGAAAATACAGCAGACAAAAAATAATACACACATCAAAAAAGTCTAAGCAACATTTATACTATTTCAAATTATTATTCAACTATTATATCATTTCTTACCAAGTAGGTTAAACCTATGTAAACTTGTTTGATCTAGAGGACATACTGACTGGTTGATAAAAAAATCAAGTATCATTTGTTCGAATTTAATAGCGTTTTCTTGACTTGTTAAAATTTTGTATTCTGTACCAATTTAATGAATAAAACATTTTTTTTTTAAAGTTAAAAAAATTGGACTTTAAGAATTTTTTTACGTCATGGAGAGACGTCATTTGAATACAGAAAAAATTAAAGAGTTGTAGGGATGTTGCAAACAGGAAAAACAATCTCAGGTATTATGGTGTCAACAGAAGCGTTATTTTCCATCTTCATCAGCGTTACACTAATACGGGTTATCCTGCTGAGCAGTACCCAGGTCGAGGAAGGTGTACAACCACACGGCAAGATCGATACATAGAACTGACTGCAAGACGCAGCCAATGTTAACCGTCCGAGAGATAGGTTAAAATTCAAGTGGTGTTGTTGTTAGCTGAATAACTGTGCGAAATCGACTGCATGAGTATGGCCTACGAGCACAGCGGCCAATTAGGTGCCCACCGATACGTCAAGGGAAACGCACTCGTCGAAATGAATGGTGTAGGGAACACATTACATGGACCCGGGAACAACAAATTATTTAGCGATGAATCTCGATTTGGGTTCAAGCCTGGTACTAGAATGGTAAAAGTGTACCGTCGTCCTGGAAATACTGAAAGAATGGGATGCGTTCAGTAAGTGCATCCATCCATGCAACGGCTTAACATTTATGGTGTGGGCGGGTATTATAAAGAACAGAGAACTGAGCTCTTTTTTGTAAATGATGAACGCTGTAAATTACGTTGAGGATGTTCTAAGGCTTTTTGTCCGTCCATTCGAACAAACCAAACCAAACGCTTGGCTTCGATTTCATGTTGATGCATGACAATGCGCGTTTGCATACAGCTTTGCACACAGGGGAGTACTTGGCAAGAGAAAACAACCTGGTATTGCCTTGGCCTGCACAATCGCCAGACCACAACCCCATCGAGCATGCATGGGACAAGCTCCAGAGGCGTGTTTTAAAGGACTTGGATGGAGTGACAACCACTCAACATTTGACGGACTTAAAAAAAAATCATTGGGAGCAAGTGCCGCAAGATAAGATTAACAGTCTCATCGATTCTATGAATAATCGATGCCAGCAAATTCTCAATAACAGAGAAGGCCACACTTTGTATTAATTTATGCAGTTTTTGTACAACCATTAATTTTAGTTTAACTTTAGTTAATTACGCACCTTACTTTGTACTACGTACTTACAGTACTTAGTCGTAATTATTGTTAATGAAATGATTAAAAAAAAATTGTTTAATTTCCAAAAAGCATTAAAATAATATATATTAAAAATACTAAGAATTTAATACGAAAACAATTGTAAAATTGAAATTTATATGTTGCTTAGACTTTTTTGATGTGTGTAATACTTTATAAATCAAAAATCTTTAAGACTTCTCTAAAAGATGCTTGCAGCTTATAAAATAATGACTATTTCGGCGACTCTACTTGAAACTATCACAATATTTGGAGAGGAACTTGCCATAATTAGCTGACTGGAACAGTTTGTTTCATGCTTTCGTGCACTGGGCTGCACCTGTGTTGTTGCAGACACTGCTTTCGACGCAGAAAATGGAAATAGTAACGGAGTATTTTCCACAGCTTGGCGCAGGAGAAACCAACGTTGCTCTGATGTTGTTTCGAATTACAATAGAGTATAGATTTATAGCCAGTGCCGCCCCGTAGACAATAATTGTATGAGTAGGATGCAACTTTATGCTAGATTATTTATAAGTATTTAGGTCAGATAATTGTTCTTGGATACATGTTTTTAAACAAGGAAAAAAGCTGCGAGAAATTATTTATTTATTTGCATGGTGATGGTGGTATGGTGGAAACTTTTCAACCCGATTTCTTTGTCAGACTGTCACAAGCAACGTATAAATTGGATTTTTGGTATATAATTAAGTAATAGTTGATCATATCCTCCTATCATTTTAGAGCTTACTCAAACGATAAAAACTATATATGTATAAAAATATTTGAATTAGCGCCCATGAAATAATAGCTCAATAGAGGAAAAAAACCTCGTTAGTGCATAAGGTTCTGCTGACAAATGTCCCTAAAAGATTTAACTTATTCGTCAGTCTATAAAGCACAGCCATTTTACTGCCAGACGATAGGCATCACTACTACGAATACTTCCCATATTTCTGAACAGCACAACAAATACGATCTAAAAATGAAAAGATTAAACAATAGCAGTTGCCTTCCACACATACAACTAAGGGGTTCAAAAAAACGACGTTTAAAACTGTTTCCTTTTAATTTCTGAAGGAAGTGGAGAACACATATGAAAAAAACTAGATTTGTAAAACATAAAAATAAATAAAACATAAACATAAGATAACGAAAAGTGTTTTGAACAAGAATTAATATTTGCTTTTTGAGATAATATGGCATTTTATCGTGAAACTGCACATCACTTTGTTTTTCGAGTTTTTTTTGCTGTTGACTATAGAAACAACGTTAAACATATTGTTTGATGTTACGGAATCCTGTGTGGGTATGGCCTGTTTTTTTCTTATTCTCGTATATTTGTAAAGTAGGAACTAGCGCAGATTTACTAATCCTTCTTATTGCAATATATAATTCTGAGTAATAAATCGCCATGACTTTTTTCATTAAGGGCTGTTTGTTTTTTCATGAATATTAATTAACATCATTTTTTTATTGCCATTTAAAGTTTTACTTTTCGACCTTTATAATGATACCAGTTCATAATATACCAAATTATATTTTTAACTCACGATACATGTATAATAACTATTCCGCTAAAAGTATAGTCTTTATCTACGGCAGTTTCATAGCAAGGGTTATGCAAAATACACCTCTACAGGAAACATATGACTTTACAGACAAACTACCGATACTACGTCCGCAGAACCCAATTTAATAATTGTATTGCTTGAAGCAGGACTAAATCAAAGTAACTCGACAGCTACAATACAAAAATCTTTATTTTTTCCTCCACAAACAACACTTATAGGCTAAAACTTAAAAGATAACAATTTTTGCAGTAAGCATCTAATGTTCATTTGTGGGAGACTGATGCCTAAACTAAGCCGTGGCCTGTAAATGTATTTTGAGTAATGTAATTTGAGTCCGATACGAGAACGGTGGCTACATTCGAAGACCAGAGTGAAGCCATCCACGTCTGCGCACAACATCCGAGCGAGATGCCACGTCTTTCTTTTGGGACAAGGTCCGTAAGAAATTGACAGCTGAACACGGTGGATATGGTACGATCCGAACGGAGCACCAGCAGTTTACAATGGCAGTGTTAGACGGTGGACAGTTAAAAAAGTTAGCTTGAAGCAGGATTGACTACAATCAACCACAAAATGGTTTGCAATTGACCACAGATCACCGAAAATACTGACAATCGAAAGTCATCATGAAAGTCATGAATACTGTATAAACGAACGTACGTGTTACTTTAGGAAGTGGATTAGTCGTGTATGTTTTGTGGTCACATAGTGCTAATACTGGACATGGTATTCATCACTGGGGTGAATGCAGGCTCCAGATTGAGAAAACTGACAGCTGTACGATACGTCGAGGAAGTGCTCGAAGATCATGTGAGGCCACTTAAGTGGTTGGGAAAGAATTTTTTTTTTTGTCTACGAACGACAAAGCCAAATCCTACATCAACAGAAGAGTTCGCGTATCCATTGAAGATTTTAAAATCACCACAATAAAAGGGCGAGTTGGTAGTCCGGACCTAAATCCACTTGCATCACTACAGTCAGAATTATAAAACAAAGTTAATTAATATTCATGAAAAACAAAAACAATCTTAACAGGAAAAAGTCAAGATGTTATTTTCCTGCTCTCAAGTGTACTAATTATGGAAAACCAGCGGCCCTTTTAGACTGCTCCTGTAGTTCGGTACCTTAATTGTGGGAGTTTAACTCTTTCTGGGCTGGTTTATTTATTAACATAACATACATAATGTATGTATATGACCTACTTCATATCGTTTCATTACGCAGTAATGTTTTAAAATAAGTTGATACGCTTCATTAAATTTAAACACAGGTTTTATGATACTCCACTTGAATTTGATCGGCAGCTCTCGGAAATGCACAGTAGCCCTGCGCCAGAAATTACCGTAACTAATTTATACGTTAAGCATGTGCCTTCCCTGTTACCACAGTATTTAATCCAGCATTCTGAGAAAGAGGGTGACAAGCCTATATCTGCAGATAACCTGTGAAATGTAAGGTTGTGGAGCATTCTGTAGGTTGAGATTCTTTAGTACCGTAAGAGGTTTAATAACTTAACCAAAGCCGAATTCTGGCTGGTTGGCCATGACGTTCCAATACTCAGGTCGTTTTAAAATAAGAAAGATTAAGACCAGAGAATGGCGTAGGAAGTGTGAGATGTATCTTTAAAATATAATAAAAAAATATCATCTTAAAAGGATTTTATGAATTTTAATTGTAGTAATTAACCGCATGACTCACAGTACCTATCGGTTCACATCGCCTGACTTTAACGTACGATAATCACATTTTACTATGAAAAAACAGAGCACTGCTGTTTGCCCCGGATGCGTTGTTACCAAACTTGATTAAAATCAGATTGAACAATTGCGCTACACACTCAATCATGTTTTGCACGGCTATAACAGTATTTGTAGCAAATGCTAAATAGTTTCGTAAACCTTTGGTCACCATCATCATTCTCCTGCTCTTATCCCAATTTATTTGTGGTTAATACAGCATGTTTCTTCTTCCATACTTCTCTGTTACTCGATATCTCATCAGTCACCACTTTTCTTGTTATATCATCCTTTATACAGGACATCCATTGTTTCCTTGTACCCATACACAAAATACGTACTCAAAACTGTCCTCACGACATTATGCACATACCTCCGTCCTCCGCATCATATGCCCATACTAAGCCAAGCAATTACCACACAAATTTATCATTAGTATCCGACACCTGTGGTGTGGGGTACTAATGACCGCAGGGAGGTATGGCACAACAAGGAACAAGGTGCTACATGTACGGTTTTTCCGAGATTCACGGACCTGAGCTGGACTTTCTTACGGTGATCTCTTTTTGAAAGCTATAGATTATTTCTGGCCGATTAAGGATGAAGTTATCGATTTTCGGAAATACTTGTGTTCACTGTCATGGACGGAACGGTTTACATCTGTTGGGCATACCATTATCCTGGTGAGTTGATCCGACTTATCGTTTCCGGTCGTTCATTTTTGAGAGCTCTTAAGATCGGCTTAAATACATGAAAAAATCAAATAATAAAAATTTGAATTACAAATGCTCTTGCGTTCTGGTAATGAAATAGCCATCGTTAATAGTCATCGATAACGTTAGGCGGAAAACTTTTATTTACAACGTATTTGTTAAAACTTGGGATGCATACTAAGTAAACCATATTATGACCTTATTTGACAAAAATAAAGACAAACGTTTTCAGGTAATTGTATATAACAGGCATAGTTTGAGGATATGGTGAATAAGAGTAAAATATGGTCGCCATTGAAAATTATTGAAGTTTAGAAAAAAAACTGTCAGCCGTCCCTTGCTCTCAACAACAACCACTAAGGGGTTAAACGTTGCCTACAATGATAACTTATCAGCTCGATTCTCAGCTGAGAGCTGTAATCAAATTATAAAGTCGTAATATATCTACCTAGTACCTACGTACTCGAAAATTGCTTTAACATTTTAATTTCTATAAAATTAATAGAGTTAAAACTCAGTAGGGTTCTATTATTGGATGCAGAATCGTATTTATATCATACTACATATTATATTTTTCCCCTCATAAAAACGGATGCTAAAGTGGGTCACTTAGAGAGTGCGCGTTCCACTGGTTAATTGACCATTTACGTGTCACAAATCCTTAAGGTTGCAACTGTGTATAGACCCGATATTAGCCCGGTGCATGTGTTCTGTAGTTTTGCAATAACAACCTTAACAAAGAAAACACCAGTAGACAACCGCCTTTTTTTGGGGTGGGTATTCATCAAATTATTTTCCCCGCTCTGGGCGGAGCGGGGGGGCGTGTCAGAATTTTACTGACTAAAACGCACCCATGTTCCTTCTGTAGCCCTTTACGTTCCGGGGCCGCGGTATCTCTTTCGCACAACCCGCAACCCCGGCAGGCGGAGGCTCTGGCAAGCCCCTCTGCTTTGCTGACATCTCTTTGAGGCGTGCGTGAAACACAAACGCGTCGTCGACACGGCCTGTCGTCAATAGACGGACGGACAACCGGCTTAGCTTTATATTATAACGGCCTGTGTGAGATCGTAGTACACTACGATCTCACATCTTTAACATTTACTGGAACGGTTAAGAAATACAAAGCAGTGATTTTATGATAAATTTATAATTCATCCTGAAAACCGCTCCCTGAGGCGCAGCTACATAGCGAGTACAGGGCGACCAAAAACTTGACTGCTTGGAACGCCAAAGTGAATCTTACGACAATGTGAATTAATGGCGATATTGTTGGTTAATTATATTCTAATGATAGAAGGCGCGAAGCGGTCTTAACATTTGTTTTTATAACATGTAACGAAAAACTAAACGATACATGTGTAATGAAATGGTAGAAAATGATTACTCGAGGCCATTTACACGGATGGTGAGCTACCCATTGCTCACCGTCCCGTGCGTCTAGTGACGACGGGCCGTGTCGACGGCGTGTTCGTATTACACGCACGCTTCAAGGAGATGTCAGCAAAGTAGAGGGGCCCGCCAGGGTTGCCGCCTGCCGGGGTTGCAGGATGTTCCCCCCGCTCTGCCCGGAAGTTGTTGAGCGGGGAAAGTTATTTGATCCGCCATAAAAACGTCATTTATGCCACATTATTGTTACAATAGTTTTACAGCTTTTGCGATTGTTCCCCCGTTTTTATTTAGATTTACATTTAACTCGCAAGTAATTATAAAACGTCGATGTTCCGTTAAGTCGTGAAATCTGTGCGCAACATGGGCTCGCTGTAAATAAACACAAGCTGAGTTTTTGTTTTTCAATAGTGAAAATAAATCTGCATGTATATTTTGTGTAAAAAAACGTTGAAATATTTTTATCAGTATTCATATGCACCGACAGGCAGCCAGTGCTTTGTATAATCCGCAGTTTAAACGTAAACCAATTTTAAAAACATTGAAAAGGTTTGAAAAAAGCTTTTAAAATCATTTCTTGTATTATTTACCTCAAAGTAAAGAATAAATGGTTTTTTCTTAATTACTGCAATATTTTTAATGGGAAAATATGAATTATGTATTATTTTTTTTTAACCAGGTCTACTTATAGAAAAAAGACTATGTTGTTATCAACTTACAAAACGTTAAGTAGATAGTCTTCTTTCCGTGTAACCAGCATCTGGATGAAGTAAATCCTAATAATATTATAAAGGCTAAATGCTGTGAGGATGTATGTATGTTTATTGCTCTTTCACGCAAAAACTACTGAATGGATTTTGATGAAACTTTACAATAATTAAGCTTACATATTAGAATAACATATAAGCTACATAAAGACTTATTGTATACTAGCTGTGCCCAGCGGTTTCACCCGCTGCTCGTATGAAAAATAGATGTTGGCCGATTTTCAGACCTACCCGATGTGTACACAAAATTTCGTTTAAATCGGTCCAGCCGTTTCGGAGGAGTATGGGAACGAAAATTGTGACACGAGAATTTTATATATTACATTCTATCATCGCGCGAGTGAAACCGCGGGGCGCAGCTAGTAATCTTCTATCTATCTATAATATAAAAATGAATCGCAAAATATGTTGCTAAGCGCATAACTCAACAACGGCTGGACCAATTTTATCAATTCTTTGTTTTAGTCTAATATTTGTTGAAGTCCAAGGATGGTTTTTCCGGCGAGAAAAAAACAAATTTTAGGCAGCAGGTTTTGTGTAGTTTAGGTAGGTAGGATAGAATTTTTTTTAATTGCACAGCTAGTTATATATAAAAAAACACCTAGGTAAAGTAAATAATTTTATTTGAGATTTTATCTCTGCCTATAAAATGGCTAAGGTTTTTGGGACAAAAAGCTTTCATTGTGCCTAATGGTAACTTTTAAGGTTAATTGTTGGAGTTATCTATTGAATTACCTGAAACCTTTTGTAAAGTCTAGAAGGTCAAATATTTAAATAAAAGAGAAGAACGTTTTCACTTAACGTTCCTTTTATCTGCTTAAAAATACTTTCAATTAATATATTTATAGATTTGAAAAAGAATCATTTTAGTTTTTATGCGCTCGGCAGCTGCAGTTAGCCCTCGATTTCAGCTTGGTGACAGTACCGCCTTGTATCAATATGTATCTATTATATTTTATCTTAGTAAATAATGTCGTTCATTTATTGTTTTCATCACATATTATTATTTTGTTAAATATTTCTTAAAAACACAAAACAAAACATTTAAAATATAAAAATAGTAGCCCACCGGTATTGGGAACAGGGTCCAAGCTACAGGCGGTCAGGGCCCCAGAGAAAGGAACCTCCTAACAATACGAACCGTGTCCAGGAGTACCGCTTTCTGCGGGCGGAAGCTAGTATGAAATAATTTGAACATGAATGTACAACTAAATTGCAATTATAGTGAGGATTTTAGCATTTAACTTCCAACTTATTTAATATGGCATTGTATAATGTAATTACATGAAGAATTCCCACATAAGCCGCTGGCTCCAGTCCAGGTTTCGCGAAACGACACCAGCTCTATACAAGTTTTAAAATGATCCGCGCCCTAATAAAGCTGTATTACTGAACAACATGTTTATGATTTAATTTTGTTTATTAAAAACAGTGAAGCCCCGACATAAAGTAAAGGCGAAGGTGGGGGTTTATAAGATATATTATATACTAGGGACCCGCCCCAGGTTTGCAGGGGTTCAATTTACCAATAAAGAAAATGCCAAAAAACCTTCTAGGTTTATATGAATACAATTTTTCTATTTATGAACACAACAACAAAAATCAGCCAAATCGATCAAGCGATTCTCAAGTGATAAAAAAATGAAATTGATATGCCTTGAATATAAATATATATATACAGGGTCATTGAAAAAATACCCGAAACCTCTTAATCCTGCCTTCATATCATGACCCTGAACAACATTTGTTCTACGACTTTGACCTCAACTAAACAACGTAGCCAAAAACAATTTTTTTTCATTTATTTGACGTCTGTAAAATTTGCGTATACTACACGCGTACCCACTTTGATAGCCGCGCCGCGCGCATGTTAAATTGGACCTTGTCGACTTGCGTTTAACAAGGTAGGTACCGTACCTACAGAAGATTTGCTCAATTATTGGCGATTATTAAGTGCAAGCAACCAAAATCGAGTAAAATAATAAATGTAGGCAACATACAAGTAGTACATTGACCCCTGAATATTTCATCGCATTACAAGTATGTACCTACATAACACATTCTTCAATATCAACAGATGGATGAAGTAAACTAAATTGAATTCAAAATATGAAACCGCTAATATGTATTTAATTTACTAATACGCGCGAATTTCGATAGCGGTATACGCGCACGCGTGTTCTTACGAGTAAGGCACTCATGCGACTGTCACCCCGAACCCCGCGCTGTGCGCCCGCTCGCTTCCTTGAGCGTGGCGCGCCGTTTGATCTAGCCGCGCGGCGCGGCCGGGCGGCTCCCTTTCGTCGGTCACCGCACTCACAATGATATATGCAAAATTTTGACTAAGTTTATTTTTTTGTATGGAAAAAAAATGCTTCGAAATTTTAAAAGTCGTAGAACAAATGTTGTTCAGGGTCATGATATGAAGGCAGGATTAAGAGGTTTCGGGTATTTTTTCAATGACCCTGTATATATATATACTAGATGTGCCCAGCGGTTTCACCCGCTGCTCACTTAGGGGTGTGAAAATAGATGTTGGCCGATTCTCAGACCTACCCGATATGTACACAAAATTTCGTCTAAATCGGTCCAGCCGTTTCGGAGGAGTATGGGAACGAAAACTGTGACACGAGAATTTTATATGTATATTAGATGAATATTGAGCTGAATATGGATTTTTAAGACGTTAATTTTCTGGGATTTTCGGTATTTACTTTATTACAGCAACTCTTTGTATCTATTGAATATTTATTGTTATGTAAATATATATTATACATACATCTGTTTGTTCTAATTATCAGCTGGCATATTGATGCTAGCTGATATGTTTTGACAAAGAAACGCAGTGTGGTAACTTGATGCATCAGAAAAACGATACTTGTCTGAAGTTGTCTGTATTAAGGTGAACTATTGACAGATATTATGCGTCACCATTTTTTCGGATAGAAAATCATCAATCAACTGGTGTATCGGACTTTTACTCACGAAAATCCTTTCATGTTCCTTCGTTTGCCCTTTGTGTTCCGAGACCCCGGTATCTCTTTCAAACAACTACTGACAGACGAACGAGAATAAAGTCGAATGAAAGACGAGCAGTGAGGCCAAATATTAAATTCATTTTCGACAGCTCTTATTTATAACCAGAGATGATTTAAGAAATAAACCTTACAATAAAGTGTTTACACAAATATATGCAGAGAACAAAAATGTAACACAAGAATTCTTGTTTAGTCAGGAAACAATGATAAAATAAAACTAACCTGTTAGAAATCTGACAATAGGTATTCGCTGAAAGAACTGCAAGGCCTCTTTACTTCTATTAAACCAATTTTGTAGGTAAGGTCATAAGTAAATTACGAAAAAAGATGTGATTAAAACTACAGTCAAATCCTACTGCTATTAACTGCCCCTGGCTGAACCCCGAGCAACTCAATGAGGTGCTGCGACTTTTATATTTCTTTAATTCCTTGCTATTCCATGTAGACTGTTCCCGTAACTATTTTGTAAGTTCCGTTTTCAACTAAAGTTAGTTAAGCAAAACGTCTTCACATTTTTAACATATGGCTTGATCTCAGCCACTATTATAATTTGAACTTTTATTATATATTTGAACAATCGGGTCGGATTGATGATGCAACAGAATTATTGACATTGTCAATTGTGAATCCTTACTTATATTATAAAAGCAAAAGTGAGTTTGTTTGTTACGTCTTCATGCCTAAATGGCTCTACCGATATTGATGAATTTTATTACAGAGATAGTTGGAATCCTGGAGACGGACATAGGGTAATTTTCTATTAAATGTGAGAAATGAAATGAATGAAAGAGAGAAGAAAAGGGAAAACTCAGTTTTGCTGTTACAATAGATAAGGCGTTAGGGCAAAAACTACAGATAGGTACCCTGAAAATCAGGAAAAGGGGAACTGTGTTTCCCCGAATTTAACACGAGCGAAGCCGCGGGCAAAAACTAGTAAGTCAATAAAAAACGTAACTGGGGCATAGAGTTACTACTACGCCTAAACCACTGAGTGCAATATAATGTAAGTGGGAACAGCTGATACAACGTCAAACGTGCATCTATCAATACTTCACACTTCGGTGCACAGCTGTGGCAAGCTTCCAGTTAACACAGATAAAATGTCTATACTTGGTCTGTCATTTCGCATGAGTGCTTGGAACCCAGATTGTGATGTTCCTCGGTAGGTACTAAAAATATGGGCGGCCTTTAATATTAAAGCCGTGAATTACCGCCTCAATGGTATTTATAAATAGCAAATGCCTGTAAGTCCGTTCAAGCAAATCTGTTTTTGTGTATTCTATTTTTAGTAACTAACAATAAATTGTTTGAATTCCAATAATCATTAAAGATAAAACACTACTAAAACTTGTAGGTACTCAATATTTTCAGGTGAAATATAAAATAATAATAGCATATAAAAATTCAGTTTCCTGTAACCTGAAGCTTGTCGAATCTCAATTTCTTAGACATCCAGTTTTCCTTACCACTTTATATTCTACTTCTGATTACGTTACATGGAAACGTTAACCTTTTTAGTAGCGGTACTGTGTGAGTGAACCCTTTTTCTAAGGCTTCTCTCCTTCCTAGCAAAGTAGCAAGGTTTCCTTGAGCCTCGTTTGCAACTTAAGCCGACAACATTGTGAGCACAAAAAAAGCATACGCTTTGATTGCTTTATGTTTTATCAATCTATCTATAACATCCTCTGCTATCACATCTTTTGGAAATATACCTATAGGGTGTCACTAGAACTAAAAGTTATGGCAAATTTTTGTTTTGTTCAGTCTCCTTGCTATTTAAACCAAAATTGGTCAAAACATTTGAAACAGATAAAATTTCACCAATTTAGTAGTAGTTGGTAGAAATTTTGGATATGACCTATTGCCACCATAATACCCTGTATGATAAAAAACTGTGATGGATATTGGATCATATAATATGAATCTATTTGTTATTATTTAGCTAGTCTTTCAACATAATATAGTTTATAATAAACAATAGGAAAAAAAAACTCACATGACTCTAAAAGTCGTTCTATTTCCTAAAGGAAATTACTTCAAAAGACGGAATGACAAGACAGAAAATGATTAAGTTTACTTTAGCAACCAATTTTTTTTTTTATGTTTTTATCACACCTTTTGTTCGATTGACAACACATACATTATATGTCAGAAATAAATTATTCACGAAAATACTCCTTAACAGTCAATAACACGAAAACAAAACTTAGCGTATGGTGATAGAAACGCCAAATTTTCATACTAGCAGAAAGATATTAAGTTGGAATATAAAATAAAATTTTAGATACGGATTGTCATTATTCAGTTAGACCTCCTTAGGCACAAACGACGAATCTACATGGGCGAGATATAGCGAACCAATAACACCTACGACATAAGTCTACGTCCTCTGGAAAGGTGTGTAATTAAAAAAATATTTTTGGGTGAGTTCAAATTTCGATAAAGATTATTCCTTTTCTTAACCATTCTTGCTCATTGGGAATAAGAGTAACAGATTGACGAGGCTGTTCTTGCGGTAAGTGAATAGATGTCGAACAAAGAACTCGGCTTTTATTCACTACATTACTGCGGGTATAAAAAAGCATTGACGACATGGTTTGAGTCCAAGACTTATGACAAAGTGTTAAACATAATACAGTCAATGAAAATATACCTATAACCTTTCTTAAACTAAAAGAGTTACGCGGTTAATGGAAAATATCCTCCATCATTTTCAGATCCCAAGACAGAGTCGCAGGCTTAACTCGCAAATATGCAACGCTCAATCAAAAGTATTTATCTTATCAACATCATAATATCTATAATCTCGTATACCTCTCTTTAAAAACTAGTCTCCCCATACATACCCTCCACAAACAAACTCTTACATCGCACCACACTCCAGAGCGCTAAGTATCAATCTTCATATTTTTGTTTTCCTGAATCTACTGCTTTCTTAAATAACTACTACGATGATATAATTATTATAGGTAGGGCGGAGTATTCTACTTGTATTGACTTAAACCCATCCCTATTCCTTCTTTTGCCCTTAATGTTCTAGGGCCGCGGTATCTCTTTTGAACAACCCGCAACCTCGGCTCGAAATTATGCTCCTTAATGTAACAAGAATAAGTTAGTTGTTCGAAAGAGATACCGTGGCCCCGGAACATAAAAGGTAAATCTTCACTTGTACTGAATAAAACCCACACATGTTTGAAGGAACATGTGTGGGTTTTATTCAGTACAAGTGACAATACCCCCTGCTCCGCCCTAAGTGGAGGAAGATTTTGATTATTTCCCATACAAAAAAAGTTGCCCAGCTGCATCTTCCCATCGACAGGGGCTTTCTTGACCTATCAATTTATCAAAATATTGCTTAGTTGTATCATAAAAATCGCGATATAATTTCTCCATTAAATGAAGAGCACGGAATAGTGAGAGATGACTGACCTGGCGCCCGCAACACTGGGAACATACTTTGTAAATGCAATCAACATGAAAGCCTTCAACTTCAGTGTGATTTACGAGTCCAAAGTATTTTTCCATAAATAAAACGTAGCCCATTGAATCTCAACGAATATAAGAGTTGCGATTAATGTTAAAATGATTGTGATTGAGCCCGTTCAGTTGCTACGCAAATGGAAATATGTTAATTGCAATTTTGTTTTATACACACAGCACAAAAATATCTTGTTTTACCTACGTAGACTGAAATAAAAAGCTTAACCTTTGTGTTAATCCAGGGGATAATTAACTATCTACAGATGACTGTAAATAGTTTATTATACCCTGAACAGAATCCAAATTCATTTAGCCCTTTGGGCTTGAAGGATTTACAAAGAAACACACACAAATATACAAACTTTCGCCTTAATAATATTTGCGTTAGAAGTGAAAAAAAGTAATAGCTGTAAAAAAAAATTAAGATAGTGCACAGTTTTGCATGATTTACGGCATGTTGAAGTGTTGTTCGCAAATCTGGTTCCAAATTAGTGATAACTTCTTCAATGCTGACTTTGAAAACTTGCGAGGTTTATGCTTGTTGTGGTAAACTTGAATTCCAATGGTACTCACTGGGCCGACATTTTAAAATTTTAAAAAGATATTTCTTTTCCTGAACATAATTATTAACACCTTCCTGTCTTTGTCCCACGTTACTTGACGTCAGCGCAAAACGTTTTTCTTTCTTTTACCATCTTAACAAAACAAAAACGCATAAAGTAAGCTAGATTCACAGAACGTTCCTTTCTCCTCATTCCGTAAAAGAGTACTAGCGGTGGACACCGGGGAAAATTCACTAAAGGTTTTTAAACTGCATAAATAATAAAAATATTACTATGATAGTAATGTTGCACCTCGCTATTATCGTTTCATAAAATCCCCGACACCGGCGCCTGCTCGTGGTATAGAACACTTTTGTAGCGACGGAAAAGTTTCTTTTAATCTTCTTTTAATGAAGTTATAGTCTCACAACCAGGTAATCTCAAAGACACTTTACAAGTACAAACAAATCCTAGTTGATATAAAACGAAAAGTTCTCTTAGAAATTATTGCTGGTGTTAACTTCAGTATAATTTTATTAACATTAAATTTTGTTACTTGTACTTCGAAAGATTGCAAATCAGTGATGAGTTATTCATTTTATCGGTCGCTAAAATTTCTCATTTTACTCATACACAAGCCCCCTTCCCCCTACCTATAGTATAGTGGTTTCAATGGCGGCTACTGAGCATGAGGTCTTGGGTACAATTCCCGGGTCGAGCAATTATTTAATGGAATTTGCCATCTGAAATTTCTTAGTAATCATCTTGTCTTCAGACATGATTGAGGTCAAAACTGAACCCATATACTTTGTGATTGATTTGTGCCCAGTATCAACTGACTGATACAAGTTCGAGGCTATTGTCATCAGACAATAGCCTCGACCTCTATTAGATAGGACTTAAACATAAACAAGATAAATAAATAACAAAGCATGTCAGGAGGAACGATGCCAGTTTGAAAATTTTCCACCTTGAATATGTTAGATTTTGCTTTGACCATTCAAATAGAAAATGTAGATATGTAAGAACTTCGCACTATAATGTAGACACGTTTTCAAGAAAGAAAGGAATTCTAGAGTCAGTGTGGCGAGGTCGAAAATGGTAGGTAACTCTCTGGAATAAATAAAGAAGTTTTGTTTAGCAACACTTTCGATTACTGCAGTACCTAATACAGTGCGTTTTATGTAAAAATAAGAAGATACATTTCTGGTTCAGCCCTAAATGTTTCAAAAAGAGAGCTAACCCAAAAATCTGTTTGTGTCTATTTACTCAGTCCGGGCGGCGTTCTAAGCTTTACCGTCATGGAAACTTCTGTTTGTTATGGTATTGCTTCCTATTTTAGTTATTGCATTTCATTCCATTTTTTATAGAAAAAAATAATGATAAATTTATGCTCTTTATTTTGATGTGTAGTCTTTGTTTCTCTATCGTGATTAAAATCATGCTGATCTGAAATTAAACTGGACATAATAAATGGGTGGTCTGACCCGGTCTTTCTTCATATTCTCTTTGGAACGCTTAGGTCGGCTCCTCTGCGCTGATAGGGCTGCACTGTACGTAGGTGGGCTCATTTATAATATCATGCCTTGGCCAACCAACTGTGCTCATCGGCTTTGCTCATTAATAAGACTTGGCCTGAATTAG